>JAZBNJ010000040.1:7550000-10050000 GCA_037349165.1 Choristoneura rosaceana | reverse complement strand
TACAAACATGTTTAATCATTTTAATGTCAAGCAAAACGGTTAAGCACCGTGTTCGACACACAGCACACAAACAACAGGCAGACGGAATTCTAGTTAGTGTTCATGTGCATTAAAAAAAATTTAAGTCGTTTTAATGTCAAGCAAAACGGCTAAACAGGTTTAACTACTGATGTTTCGGCGAATAACTTTTGGCAACCTGATTAATTTCCCAACTTAATATTTGTGAAATTTTAAATATTTCAGGATCTTTCTAAATGTAACCTAAAGGTTACACACAATGACCATGAAATAAATCCTGAAATATTTACAGTTTTAGAATTTGCGAAATGAAATTGGTTATGAAACGTTACGTTGCGAAAAGGCAGTACCCGGGGCTAAACATCATGACCGACACACAAGAGACAGCTAGCATTGTAGTTAGTGTTCGTGTACATTTAAAAAATTGTAAGTCGTTTTAATGTCAAGCAAAACGGCTAAATACCACGTCCGGAACGTGCTACGGATACCTCTAAACGACCGCTAATTTGCGGACGCGGTCTGCAATGACAACAAAAGCCAGGGCATTCTCTACCCTGGTTGGTCCCTAGAGCTATTTAAAGGGTTACCTGAAAGAGTAAATCGAAACTTGTTTAAGAGTAGGTAAGTACCTATCAGCTCGGATTAATGTGATTATTCTATATTTTTAAAGCAGATTGTGTTTTTTTAATCCTTTTTTCACTGTGGTCAGTCTAAAAGTTACTAATCATACGCCAATTGAATGTTTTAGAGAGGTTGCATACCAAGAAAGGTTGCATACTATTTAGATTGTTGTCCTCGACTCCGTCCGCGTAGAAATATGAAATCTTATTCTAGAACCTACCGAATTTACACAAAAAAAATTCATAAAAATCGGTCCAGCCGTTACGGAGGAGTTTGGTCACAAACATTGTGACATGCTCCAGTGAGAGTGACTGATTATGAGTTGCCGTGTGACACAAACTGGACTTTTGTATAAAAACCGAATGCAGCAGAAATTACGCGACCGAAAATGCGCGACTAAAACTGAAAAAATTACGCTCGTCTGGCTTTACCCTTACACTTATTTAAATATACACATCATGCTGACATTTATAGTGTACCTACCTAAAGCATTAGTTTCTTTCACTGCAGAACGAGATGGACAAATGTTTTATGACAACTATAAAGTCTAGCGTAGTGAACAGACCAGGGCTGCAGGGTCAGTAGCTCAGTAGCGTTTAAAGTATAAATAAAGAAGTCATCTCTTTCGTACATGCTTCTATAGAAAAGACTAGCTTTTGCCCGCGGCTCCGCCTGCGTGGTATTCGGTTATCGCGCGCTGTTCCCTCGGGAACTGCATTTTTCCTGGATAAAAAGTAGCCTATGTCACTCTCGGGCCCATAAACTATCTCTATGCCAAAAAACCCGTCCAGGGTTAGATTATTTCATCGATAAGGTTTCATTTGTTACTCCCCGACGCTAAGAGAGGTTTGTTATATAGTAAATTATTCAACAAGAGACTAAAACAAGCCATAATAACACCAGATGTTTTACCACCCGAGCAGAGCGAGGCGAGGGTGGCTATAGATCGAGTCTCATTATGGTTATTTAGTCTCGCGTTAAATACTGAACTTTTTACTTTGAATGCGAGGTAAAAAAAAAACTAAATGTTGTACCTACAAAATGACAATGTTATTATTTTTACAAGATACGCTCAATACGAATAATGGATATCTGTTCAAAATTCAATTAGCAAAAAAAAAATTTCGCGGTTTTCCTTTTTTTATGTTTTTGTTAAGTGACGCTTTATTTTATTGCATATTTAGCCAACAGATTCAAACTTGAAAACTATTTTAAAACTAATCGCACTATCCATAATAAAATGAATTCATCCGTAATATACTGAAATATATTCATCTTTGTTATCATTCAAAATTCAAATTCAAATTCAAAATTCAAATCATTTATTCAGTAAATAGGCCGCAATGGGCACTTTTACACGTCATTTTTTTTAAACTACCAGCGCTTTCGGAAAGACCATCATTGCCAAGAAGAATGCGCCGCAAGAAACTTGGCAGAAAGTCATTTTTTCAAAATAAAATAATTACAAATAAAATACTTAAAACTACAGTAAACAATTAAACAAAAATCACAAAAAAAATAATTAAATAATAATACAGGGATGTATGGGGTCCCTTAGTTACAAAATTAAACACTAACTATATCTACGTTAAGCGGAAGTGTAAAATGCTTCCACCGTCATAAATGAAAAAAATAAAAAATAAAATAATAATTAAAAAAACTGAAATATGCATTTCAGGTCAAGTAACCATTAAGCTTTTGGATTCCGATGGCAAGCTCACGTCTGCCGCCCCCAAAGTTAGCTCACACGCACTCATGTCATGCTCTGAAAGCAGAGCGGTACCGAGGGCATGGTATTGCTTCCGTTCCCATAAGCTCTATGGGATCGTCTTGGGAACTTCGACGTAGCGAGCCTGTGACTAGAATTATTAAACTAAAAATATACAAGTTTAAAATCCATAAGCTTAACAATATACAATATAACTATAGCAAGGGGATGTATAAAGTCCCTGAGTTAATAATATAAATCCTAATCTAAATAATTCAGAGATGTATATAGTCTCTAAATGTCAAAGTAAACTACTTAATTAAACTAATTAAATTATACAATCATCAGAGGTGTAAAAAGCCTCCAAGGTCAAAAATCAATAATAATAATTAAAATAAAGAGATGGAGATGTATAAGGTCTCCAAATGTCAAACTAATGCATGTTTTTAAATTAAATTCTGCAATGCGGACAACGGCAACAGAACCAGAAACTAGACACGAAATGCGCCGGGACACTGCCAAGTCACACTTCACAACACTACACAATACAAATACACCGACATAAACACACACTCACACACACACACACACACACACACAAACACGAGTACATCACACATCAACACCCTCATCGCACATCAATCTTCATCGGCTTTCAGTTTTGGCCATGTCGCATTATCACATAAGTACTCCTCAACTTTATAGTAAGCTTTCTTCAGGAGTGCACTCTTTATGTATTCCTTAAAAGAGTTGTGTGGCAATTTCCATGCTTCTACGGGAACTTTATTGTAAAATCTCACGCAGTTTCCCACAAAAGATTTGCTTACTTTCCGTAGACGAAATTTAGGAACGGCAAGCTTATGCTTATTACGAGTATTGATATCATGTACGTCTGACACTTTCTTAAAGGACTCGATATTCTTGTGTGTATACAATATCACATCATGTATGTACTGTGAAGCTACTGTGAGGATGTTTATCTCCTTAAAGCGTTCTCTTAGTGAATCTCGGGAGCCAAGGTTGTAGATAGTCATTAATCGCAATTCACGAAATTTAATGTTTTTTTTTACACAGTTGTCTTTTTGAGATTATTTCCACGCCCTAAAAATTGTCTATATAAATCAATCAATGACAATGGTGATAATCCTCTATTCAAAAGCGCCGTGATTAGCTGTTTAGTGGTTTCCAAAGTAAATTAAAAATAAATTCCTTTAGTCCCTAAAGATTAATAAAGAGCTTTAGTCTCGATATGCAGAGATTAAAGCGTCGGCTTATTGCAAGAAGTCACTCAGTGTAGTAACGTTACTGCACTTAGTGACTTTTGCAGTTAGTGACTTCTTGCAATAAGTCGACGAAGTATTATTTTAAGAGCATGAGAAGTGAAAAATAAGCTTAATCTGTGTGTTTACTTACCGTAAATAAGTATTTACTAACATGTAAATGTTTTTATTCGTATATGAATTCCTTGTCAGGTGAAGGCCTCTTTCTTCTTTATAACAATTTCTTTTAGTTCATTGATCCTCCTTTGCAAAGTAGAGCCTGATTCAATAAATTATTTATTTTGTATGTTTAAAGCGTAGGATGGGCATTACACTCGGGTACCTCGTCTTTTTTACCTCTATGTTGTTTAAACCCATTACCTTGTACAACTTACTACGTTTGCTTAAAACAAATCGTGTCTCATCTAGATATTTATTTAAGATCCGAAGGGGTTGAACGTTAGTTACCTAATTCAGGCTTTTCACGTTGAAATGATAATAGGACCGTTTTCAACAACTCTACACATTATTACTCATTTAATCCTTCAAGAGTACAGACGCCTGATATTTCACACTTTATACCTTAACTGGATCATAAAATGTCTGAGACAGAGTGTGAACTGTTGTCATATTTGAGTTTGAAACCGCATATAAAAACTTTGAGGGCATGTGGGATCTTGTCTTTGTCTTCGGACACTCCATTTTTAAAGAGAAAGCTTCACAAGATCTACATGTGCTTCAGTTTCTCCTTCATTATGCTGTACACGATACAGCAAATAGTCAACGTGTATCAAGTGGGTGCGCATTTTTTCACATAACTTTTTAAGTCCTAATATCCGAAGTCCCAAAATTTTTCTCATACCCTTTTACATCATAATGATCACTCTTCATAATTTTTTTTTAATACTAACGACCGAAACTCATAATCATCAGCATTCATATCACTATCATACATTAATCAAATTTATAAATTTGTTTTAAACCAATATTTACTTTCATAAAATTTCTTAACTATAAGTGTCATTATTGACGCGAAGGGCCTGGAAAATTTTCGATGGTGTGTAATGATGTATTAAGGATTCCGTTAGGTACGACGACGAGCGAAGCGAGGAGAAGTGTTAGGTAGAACTGCGACTCTACACAGGACCGAACATATTTTTTAAATTAATATTTATAAGTTATATAAATAATTAACGATATAAGTAAATCTTATTTTGAATAGGTAGGCATCGTTATAAAAAACAATATTATGAGTTCAAATATTTTCTTTTATATTTATTAATAAGAAAATTATGATAATTTGTCTATTATGAAGGAAAATTTTCTAAAAAATAACATTATGAGTTGAGATGTTCCTACACTGACATTATGATTAAAAAATCTGTTATGAGTTCCGATGATAGTAATAAAAAAAAATGAACAAAAAAGTATGAGGAAGAAAATTATGAACAGTGATTATTATGAACACAAATCGGTAGTGAAATAAAAAATAGGAATAACAATTTTACGAGAGTCAATATGGCCCGTATCAAGTATACCTGTCACGATATTAGTCATATGATTACATCATCATGTCAGCCGAAAGACGTCCACTGCTGGACATAGGCCTCCCCTAAGGCTTTCCACTCAGACCGGTCGTGTGAATCTATCTAATACCTTTAAACGAGCAATTCTTCTATGTATGTATTGTATATACTGATGGTTGGTTAATGTTACTGTAAATATGAGTGCACAATATGGCGTCCTTGACTTGACACGACATTGGTACTTAGCAGCTAACTCGTAGCGCTCTCGCAACTAAAGCGTAGTGCGCCGCTCCTGACAAAAGTATATGTGCTCTCGCAATGAAAGCATTGCGCGCTTACTTCGCTTACGACTTGTCCACAAAACATCAGTGTTATAATTAAGGCTCTGACAGTTAAAAAAACCTTTTTTTAGGTCCGTGCTGATGTTGATAAAATTATGGATTCAATGTTTTTACTTCTGACATTTTGCGACAGCATTTGCAAACAAATAGTGTTTTTAATATACCCTCATAAAATACAAGAAATGTTCGAAATAATGAAAGGTTAGTATCTACTTACTGTAAAAAAAATGTTATAAAATTAATTTTAGATTATCATTAATGATTATTTTGCTTATTTAATAGGTCCATATTTTAACCAAGGACTCGAAGAGCATCGACCTTTGCTTCTAAAAACCGTTTATCAAGCTCAAATTCTTCTGAAAATATTCAACAAACTGTGCTTGCTTACGTGTATACTTTGGGTTCTGTTTCCAATAATTTCACACTTACAACAAGAAACAGTTGACTTCACGATTTGGCTGCCTTTCGATGCTAATATAAATCCGCAGTTAGTATGATTTTGATTATACTTAAGTCCTCGATTCGTCGATTCTTATTTCATTAGATCCTTTCTATAAAGGTAATTTGTTCGGTTTGGTGTTTGTTGTAAAGGTATTTCCATAGTTTTGTTCCATTCCAACGTAACAAGAGTTCGACGAATCGGAAACGCTCTTCCGTATGATATTACGATAATTTATACTACTTCATATAAAACGTGATACATTAAACGATGGGTTACACAGATAATAAGCCTACCGGATTTGATGTAATTGCTTACTATCAAACATTAACTGAATATTGAGATTGGTTTTTGGAGTATTTTTATATTTTTTATTTCAACTCCAAATTTTGTTACTTTTACGGTCATCCCCGTAAAATCTACGCCCAAAATACAAACTGAAACATAGATGCACGGAAAAACCAAGTGCTTAAGTGACTAAATAAGAAACAAACAAGCTGAGATATGTGGTACATGGGAGAAATTTGTGATGGTGTTCTGGTTCTTCTGTGCATATGTTTCAGTTTGTATTTTCGATATTAACTGAATAGTCAAGTGGCCCACCTTTGACAGAAAAAATATGTGGCATTTCACTTGACAAGGGAATTCATTATGAAACTTACTGTGAGAACGTTCTAAAGTGGACCAGGGATCAAATAGTTCGATAGTACCTACGTACGTTGTGGCTATAAGACAAAAGTGAGGAAGTATGGTTAGAAAAATGACTGTCATAAGAAATCTAAACCTGTTTCATAAATACAGTACCTACCTATACTACATATTCTCCTGAAATGTATGTAAATATTATATAACTCCAATAACACAGATTACTGATACCTGAACGGCGTGACGTTGTAACTTTGTACGGTCTGCGAAAGAATTTTTTCGACTCATAATGTGCCCTAATTTGTTGTTGTTGTTTTTTTGCCCATTTCTTTATGTACTTACTTATCTACTACGCTAATAGACAATAGTGTTTTTTTTTATATTTGAACAGGTTTTATGTTGCTATATTCTACGTGTGGCTTCAGACAACGTGGCTCGGCTACAATAATTCAACAATGGATATTTTTATCGTGTATCTGTTCGCACAAACCAAAACCCAACTCTCAATTCTAAGGTAAAATAAACCGAACACTGATTTTTTTCGGGTTTCCTTTTCACGAAACATTCTATTCCGATAAAACCAGTGTGATGAAATGTTTTTTATTTCTTTATTTTTAAATGAAATATAAAATAAGATTATGATATTTATTTCACAGAATGGATCTTGAAAATCTAGTAAGTAGATGCAAAGTTGAAGCGGTTTGCTCGAGTACTTTCAATGATTTAATTGAAAAACGTTTAAGAGGAGTTATTCATCATTACAACGAAATTATCAAGTGGGTATTATAATAAACGTTATCCACTAATTATTTCTTCAATTTAAATAAAAACAACAACATTAGAATAAAGCTGCTGCCTGGGAATCGAACCAGTCCCACATTGTTTAAAGTCAAAGTCAAAATATCTTTATTCAATTTAGACTGCTATACCAAGCACTTAAAAATGTTAAAAAAATCACCTCCGTTTGCTGATACCTAAACTTAATTGAGGGACAGCCGAGGCCTTATTTTCTATTACACTTGTAATCACAATCGTTTTCACGGTATACTATATGCCTAAGAATATCGTGATCTGGCGGATTTTACGATCGGCCGCTGACATACGCAATCGCATACATTTCGGATTGAAATGTATGGGATTGTGTATACTTAGCCACTGCGTACGTTTATCCCACATTACTCTAGAATGCGCTGTGGCTTTTGAAACAAATAGAATAGACGCAAACTAACTTTACTTAACTCATACATCAAATATGCTGCCCTAGTATTCAATCCAAGTAAATTTTGGTAGGTAATAAATCGTTTAGGTAAACATAGATAAAACAAACCTTTCGTATTTTTTTGAGCAAGCGTGGGTTCTACTATTAAAACAAACAATAAACAAGCTTTCGTTTGTAAATACTCGCTATGATTTGGGATGATCTGTATTTGCTTTAGTTTTTCTGATGTAGACTGAACTACGTTTTCATTTCATTTTGCAGATTTTCAACTTTAAATGAAAGAATTTTCAACGGCCCCATTCTTTTTCAGTTTTTGATCAGTGGTTGGATTATTTGTACCACGGCTTATCGAACAATTAACGTAAGTGTAATGTAAAAAGATATTTAGATATTCTGTAAAAATCCGTAAATATCTAATAATAGTAAGTAATTATAATTATTCTACCTCTTTCAGATGAGTCCTGCCTCGGGTGAATTTTTGTCCATGATTCTGTACATGATTTGTATATTTTCAGAACTGTTTTTATTTTGCTTTTACGGTAATGAAGTGGCTTATGAGGTCAGTTTTAAAACCATTGGATATTCAAATGTATTACCGCACTGACGCCCTTTAAGGTTTTCATTTACATAAATGTGCACATATTTCTGTAGGTTTTTATGTAGCCCGTATAGGAAGAATAGTTTTGTGCAATAGTCATCTGTTATATAAAGTTAATTTCTGTAGTATCTACATAATAAATAAACAATATAGACTTTAGTTCGTTCCAGTGTTGCCGAAAAGTCGATAGTTGGCAATCGATAGTTTTAATCGGCAAAAGGCCATCATATCGATAGGCCTATCGATATAATTGCTGTCTAATAATACAAAACTATCGATATTATCGAAATTATCGAGATAATTTTCAACAATCTATTGTGACCTATATTTCAATACTCTCGGATTAAGCAAGGCGACAAGATGTAAAGGTTTCGTGTAAGGTAGGTAAAGGCTTTCGACTTACTTAACGATCTACCGAACCTGACCAACTTACTCTTAGGACTTAGAAGATTCAGTTGCTGCAACTTCTGTTCTGCCAACCTCCCCCTGTAGATGCAACGGACACTATTGAAATAACGGTAACAATCGATTGTTCAAAACTATCGATAGTACCGATAGTATTTCGTAATTTTCTGTTCAATTATCGATAGTATTGCACGAAAGAAGATACTTAAATAAATAAATTACTATTGCTTTTACTCTCACTTCTACTTGCATTAAAATCTACAATAAGTTACCCGAAAGCCTTAAGCAGAGTAATATGCACGAATTTAAAAGGAAACTGGACATTTATTTACTGAAGCATTGTTTTTATTCAGTTAGAGAATTTTTGACATCCCATGAGAAGTAATAATAGGTATTATCATAATTGCATTAGGTATATTGTAATGTAATGTTGACATTTTTTTTTTTCCCCATTATTATTGTTTTGATTTTATTGTTTTATGATTTAACACTGTTTTTATTTTTTATTGCCATTTAATTAATTAATTTGTTAATTTTAATTTACACGTCGCAATCGCGGCAGAATGTGAGAGCCTTCTATATCTTTAAGAACCTTTTATCTTGTACCATGTTCTCTGTAAATAAATAAATTATCATTATCATTATCAAACTATCCATAGTCTATCGAAACGCTATCGATAGTGGACTATTGCTCGGCAACACTATACTCCAATTCAATAGAATCTGACAATCCTGAAGACACTTCCAGCCTACTAATATGAACACCGGGCGGCCTAAGGCTTTGCGATGTTACTATTATTCTTTTTTGATTCATTTTAGATGATAATTGCAACAACAGGGACATATATTATAATCAAGCGTGCCCACGTTAGGGCGTGTTAAATGTGTAGGAAATTGTCAGATTCTAAACCAAGATTACGATTTGGAGTCTTTTTGTATTTTTTATTTCAACTCCAAATTTTTGTTTCTTTTACGGTCATCCCGTGAAAGTTTATATAAATTTCACACGAAAACACAAGCCGAAACATGAATGCACAGAAAAACCAGAAATTCCCCTACACCACCACTGGACAAGTGGTCCAGTGGTGGTGTAGGGGAATAGCACGCAGCACGGAATGCTGAGGACCTGGGTTCGATTCCCAGCGCTGGTCTATTTTTTCTGGTTTTTCTGTGCATTCATGTTTCGGCTTGTGTTTTCGTGTGAAATTTATATTGTCAGATTCTATTGAATTGTACTTTAGTTCGGATTCGATTTGTGGCATTCGACAATGGCGGATGTGGAACATGTCTAATTTTGGTATTTCTGCTTCTTTGGCTAGTTGAAGTATAATTTTGATAGTGTTTTATGCGGCGATTAACCTTAATAGTGAACAGTGATCACAAAATTCGATATCGCTCTCGTGTCTGACATTTTTTAATGCGCAAGTTGTCTCCGCGTGGTTTTTTGAATTTTGCTATCAAGTTGCAAAAACTACAATCACCGTACTACGTGAAGAAGATTATATTTATCTTTATATAACTGACATTGGCCCAAGCCTTGAAGGTTGCCATTGAGGAGAATAAATAAAATACTTTAGTTCGTTCGTTCGTTCGCGGGTATTATTGAGTTGTCATATTGTGTTGTAGGAAATAGAAAGAAAGAAAATACATTTATTTAACGCCATAAAACAAACATAGACAAACAAAGAACAAATAAAGACATACATGACGCTAAATAGGTCCCCACTCAGCATAATGCCACGGCAAGCCGCGGCGCTGATTTTCAGTGAGGACCTTGAAATCGGCCCGTTTTTGTCTACAATAGTACCTATCTAACTAGAAAAGTCGTATTTTAAGTCCGCTTATTGTGACGGTCGAGAACTACGGAACCCTACACTAAGCATTGCCTAACATGCTCTCGACCAGTTTTTTTAACTTGTTGATTCAGAGTGAGATATTGATGGAATCCGCATACGGCATGGATTGGCCTGAGTTGCAAGTGAAGCATCGTCGCTTTTTGATCATTTTCATGGAAAGAATCAAGTATCCTATAAAGCCCAAAGCGGGCAAGATTGTGCCGCTTTCTATCAATACCTTTGTGCAGGTGAGTTTATTCCGTTTATAAATCAGATATAAGAAGTTGTAAAAAGTTTAGCTCTTTAGAGACTAAGTTTTTATGACTTTACTTGGCTTTAGGGCTGAATTTCATGTTTTTTTTCTATTGAGTAGGTACTATTAATAAGCTGTTTTTGCGGTCGGTAGATGGGCGTTATAAATCTAAGCAGTTTAATTTGTTTTTGTGAATACAATGCGCCCCCCGCAAAATAAAACTGTAAACGAAAAGGTCAAAATTTATTTTTATTAATTAATGTGTATTTTCTTGTTTGCAGATTGTCAAAACTTCATACACATTCTTCACGTTTTTGAATAAAGCAAGAAAGTAAAATAATAGGTAAACTTAGTGTGGGCTCTTCTTCAGTGGAATAAAAAGTAGGTACACTAATTTGATCTACACGTGTCTTTACGAATACACCGCTAATTTGTTTAATTTAATTTTCAAGTTATGTAGTGAGCAAGGTTTCAATTAGTAAGAACCTAACTTACTTAATTCAACACAAATAAAGTTGCACGAAATTGCAGTTTTCCTTTTTATTCCTCAATAAAATTATAACAATGTTTTTGAAATAGCATTGGCAAATAAAAAAGAAAATAAACCCATACATAACGTAAGGGTAACTTTTGCAGGCGAACTAGTTCGAGGGAAATTTTGTTGCCTCCGGTGTATGTCTGTTTATTTAGGGCTATGAACTGTTATTTTACACTACGTCGAGCAATGCCATTTGATGTTTAAAGATGGAGCGACATGGTCCAAGCAACAGGCATTTTTTTCAGCTCTAGGCCAGTCATCACTTCATAAGAAATTAGAAACGTTTAATGTTTAAAACCATGTACAAATTGTGCACCTAATATTTCGCTGCTTAAATACAAAAGAGCCACAAATAAAAAAAAAATATTGTAATAATCGCACGTTAAGAAGCGTTTAAAATGCACTTATTGCGAGTTTTTTTATTTGCGACCTTTTTGTATTTAAGCAACGATTTATGTATCTCTCTACCTTTTTTATATGAGCCACAAAATAAATGAATTTTAGCAATGGTGTGCGGGCCGCATCACTCATCATCAGCATTAAATTAAAAGTCAAAATAGTTAAAATTAAAATTATACCAAATAATATAATTTTAATAAATAGGCCGCCTACAGAAGCTTGGCAAGCCGCACGCTAATAAAATGTAGATAGTTGTAGACCAAGGGACGTTATGACCGCAACGTCTTTATTTGTATTTGTGCGTTTATCTTTCCGATTTCAACAAAATTTGGGAGGTAGACTCAGTCCATAATTCCGAGCTGATTGGAGAGATATTGCATGTAGCAGCTAGCTAGCACTTACGCCGTGGGTACGAACTACTGGAAATGTGGTCAATGTGAACACTGAAAAAAAAGAATGGAGCAACCCATTTATTTGACAGGAGTCATATTTTTAGAACTTAGTTAATTATAAGCAGCAGTCTTTCTTTTACCTCAGAGTTCATCTAATTTTTAACTCCCGAATGAAAATCGTTCACCTATGCTACTTTGATAACTATAATTGGTTTAGTTTATATATGGATAGGTATTGAGTAAAATCTAATTACAACTCACCAAGCTAAGTTTGCACCTCATACTTAACAAAGTACAGTTCAAAATTTTTAATTCAACAAATACTTAGAAGACGAAAATTTTATCACTATCGGTGTGCGTGTGTGTACCATACTCTTCTTACAGGATGAGTTTTATACGAAGTTGCTAAGGGTACGATGCAACAGAAAGATGCTAATGAAGTCGGGGGAAAATCACTACCTACCAAATTCACTTATAGCCATTTGTTACAAACATGAACAAGAAAACTAATGCAAAATATTTTGAAATCTTAAAATGGTTCTGTGGTTTTATGCCTGGTTCTCATTATGAACATGAAACTACCGTGAGACTCACTCATATGAAATGATATTGTAACGGATAACTCACATTATTCCAGTAAAATCAGGCCAGTAGCGATACATTGCGGGGTCACAGTCCAAACGAATTACAAATATCTATCGAGCAACGCAGTGTCATGTTACTGGAACGGTTTTACTGGAATAACGTGAAGCGGGCATTAGCAGCTAGGCAGCTCTAGCTGGATCTTACCATTATAGATAATAATATTTTTTTATTTTATACTTTTCAGTACGCTACACATATTCTATCGTAGTTTTAAGCTATTTAGTGACGGTGGTCTTCATAAAATTCAAATTTACGTATATCATGAATAAATAAATAAATAATATCACGGGACAATTCACACCAATTGACCTAGTCCCAAAGTAAGCTCAGCAAAGCATGTGTTATGGGTACTAAGCAACGGATAAATATAATTATTATAGATAGATACATACTTGAACACATAATTATTTATTTTCCTGCTCCTTAAATAAATTATACGTGCGCTATTATTTATTTATTTATTTTATTAACAATGTTTTCTTTACAGTTTAGTAAAACCCCAGAATTTTAATTCAGTTGCTAGACGACCTAAATAATGGTTCCTTTAAACAAAACAACAATTAAAAGCTAGTACTTATTTTTGTAAACTTTTCTTAAAAATCTGTTCAAATCGGTTTTCTTCCAAAGTTAGTAACCTCAAAATCTACACGCGGCCAACAGTCATTTCGAATGAGTATATTAATGTTACGTTTGACTTCACGAAATACACGCTTATTTGTCATGGCTTAATATTCGGTTCGTAACATTAAAATTAATAGTTATAGCCCCCAACTGTTGGAACTCTTTGTTTGCTGACGAAGTTTCTGCGGTGACCGCTTCAGGAGCATTGTTCGTAAGTATATTAAGTAAACCTCTTCAAGAGAAGAATGAGTATAAATCGTTCAGGAATTACCCTGAAATATGTTTCACGTCTTTAATGAACAATTTGCTTCTTTACCTTAGTTACTTTATTTTATTGGATAAGTATATAAAAAGCTGAATACGGATAGGAAAAACAAGAAAACTAAGTACCTATAAATATGTAAAGTCACCAGCAACTAATATCTGACACAACAAGCGTGCATAAATATCTGATACGACTCTATTTCTAGGGCCGGAAGGACGTATTAGATGTTTTTGGCGCGCTCCGCTGTGGCAGATATTAATGCTGGTAACTGTACAGACAGATAGCTAAAACTATGAAATTATAATGTTCATTTATCGTCAAATTATAGGTTACAAAATTATCATTTTACTGAAAATAAAATACCAGCGAGGTACGATTTTGACCCCATCTGCCTGATGGGTCAAGCCGAGGTTTTTGCCATAAATAGCGCAACGCAAAGTGACGCAAACTGGTAACGCAAAATAGTTAAGGATGCGTACACAGTGTGTGATTTTCGTTAAAGAAATATAGAATTAATCATCATCATCATCATCATCATGTCAGCCGAAAGACGTCCACTGCTGGACTGACTGGTCTCCCCCAAGGCTCTCCACTCAGACCGGTCTTGTGCTTTCCGCATCCACCGCGATCCCGCGATCTTAGCCAGGTTGTCGCTCCATTTTGTTGGAGGCCTACCGACAGCTCGTCTCCCGGTTCGCGGACGCCATTCGAGAACCTTCTGACCCATCGGCCATCAGTCCTGCGTGCAATGTGCCCCGCCCACTGCCTCTTCAGTTTCGCAATTCTTCGGGCTACGTACGTCAGTAACCTTAGTTCTACTGCGGATATCATCATTTCTGATTCTATCCCGCAGAGAAACCCCGAGCATAGCCCTCTCCATAGCCATTTGAGTGACTTTGAGCTTCCTTGTGAGGCCCATCGTTAGCGCCCACGTCTCAGATCCGAATGTCATCACTGGCAACACACACTGGTCAAAGACTTTTGACTTCAAACACTGCGGTAATTTGGATGAAAAGACACTGCGAAGCTTCCCGAACGCTGCCCAGCCGAGTCGGATTCGACGAGTGATCTCTTTCGCGAAGTTGGACCTACCTAACTGGACCGTTTATCCTAGGTATACATAGTCGTCAACAACTTCGAGCGCAGAGCCTCCGACTATTACGGGAGTTGGCACTACATGAACATTAGACATAACTTTCGTCTTGTCCATGTTCATTCTCAGGCCAACTCGGTCGGAAACTCTGCTGAGGTCAGCGAGCATAGCACTAAGGTCCTCCATGGTCTCAGCCATGACTACAATATCGTCGGCGAATCGAAGGTGAGTGAGGTACTCGCCATTAATGTTGATGCCTCGTCCTTTCCAGTCCAAAACCTTAAAAGCATCCTCCAATGCAGCGGTGAACAGTTTCGGAGAGATAACATCTCCTTGTCTGACTCCCCGCTGCAAAGGAATAGGCTTCGTGCTCTGGTCCTGTAGTCGGACGGACATAGTGGCGTTTTCGTACAAACACTTTAACACTTCGATATACCGGTAGTCAACTTGGCACCGCTGGAGAGCCTGTAGCACAGCCCAAATCTCGATCGAATCGAAGGCTTTCTCGTAGTCCACAAATGCAAGGCAAAGGGGGAGGTTATACTCTTCGGTCTTCTGTATAACCTGCCGCAACGCATGTATGTGGTCTACGGTACTATAACCTTTTCGGAAGCCGGCTTGTTCGGGAGGCTGGAACTCGACAAGCCTGCGTGCGTCTCGCGATGTTCTTCGTGATGACCCTGGAAAACAGCTTGTTAACATGGCTCAGAAGTGAGATGGGTCTATAGTTTTTTAGCAAGGTTTTATCACCTTTCTTGAAGAAGAACACCACCACACTTCTGTTCCATGCTTTCGGCGTTCTCCCTTGGTGGAGGACGGAACTAAACAGCGTCTGAAGGCCCTTAAGAACTGGTTTACCACCCGCCTTCAGGAGTTCGGCTGTAATTCCGTCGTCACCCGGGGCTTTGCCATTCTTGAGCTGTTTGAGGGCCATACTAATCTCGTACAGGCTGACGTCCGGGATGTCTTCGGTATAGTGTCGGATTAATCTAGCTCTCGGGTCTTTAGCTAGATTTTCGACGGGTGTTCGTGTTGTCGTGTATAGCTGTCCATAAAACTTCTCAACTTCCCCCAATAGCTCAGGTTTGGATGAAATCACTCTGCCGTCCTCGGTCTTCAGCTTCATCAACTGGCTTTGACCAACAGACAGATCCCTGGTAAACACCTTTGAGCCCCTGTTATGCTCAATAGCTTCTTCAATACTATTAGTATTAAATCGGCGTACATCGCGCTTCAGAGACTTTGAGATCTGCCTGTTGAGCTGCCGATAGCGACAAGCGTCAGCAGAGGACTGCAGAGTCATCTCACGCCTCACCTCCATGAGCCTAATGGTGGAGTCCTAAAGCCTTTTGGTTCTAGTACGGCGGGTCTTGAAGAACTTAGACCCGACCGTATGAACAGCTTCCACAAACCCGTCGTTGTAATCGTCCACGTCGCTAACTAGGCATTCGAAACGGTTTTGAAGCTCGAGCTGAAAGCTCTCGGGGTTTTGGAGCTGAGCAGGTTCCGGACGGAGCGCAGATTTCATCAGTCGAGACCTTTCAAGCTTGAATTGGATATTCTATGAGCCTCGTACCATACGGTGATCACTCCCGGTTTTAACCGCACTGATCACGGAGACATACATCATTGAATATGTGTTTTTTCGTCGACATGATAAAATCTCATTCCTCGTAACACCATCAGGGCTCATCCAGGTCCACTTCCTATGCTCACGTTTCCTGAAGAAGGAGTTCATCATATAGAGTCCTTCCTTCTCCATGAAACCGGCCAGTAGGTGGCCCCGGTGATTCCTACGTCCCACTCCAAATTTCCCCACTCTCAACTCTTCACCGTCTCGTTTGCCCAGCTTTGCGTTAAAGTCCCCCATAACAACTGTGAAGTGAATTCTGGAGCTATGCATGGCTCTGGAAATATCCTCATACATAGCCTCTACCTCATCGTCGGAGTGCGTCGAGGTCGGAGCGTATACCTGTATGACCTTCAACGAATATCGTTGGGTCATTCTGAGTACAAGGCACGTTGTTTACGAGGGACCTATGGACGATAAACCCGACACCTCCTTGAGACTGGTGGTCGCCCTCTCGGAAATAGAGCAAGTTACCGGACTTCAGGGTTATCATGTCCTCCCCCTCTCTACGGACATCTGACAGCTCTATGATTCCCCATCGTAACTTGCTCAATTCTTCCTCCAGTTCTAGTATCTTTTCATCGGTCCGCAGTGTTCGGCAGTTATATGTTGCCAGGGCCAAAGGTTGTCGTTTTTGGTAGGCGGGCCTCTGCCGGAGATTAACTTTAGCACCCCCTGCCCTGCCGTTACCATGGCCGCTACCGGAGCCAGGAATAGCAGGGCCGCCGGGGACTAGGGGTCTGGGCTCATTTTGTGGATTCATTTTTTAATTTTTATCGTGTACCTTGGGGGGAAAATGCCTTAGTCGCCACGCTTGGCAGGCGGGTTGGCGACTGCAGTAATACCCGATCGTTCGCGGAGGACGCTGCTGCCCATCCTCCGGTTTATCCCTTAGTTGCCTCTTACGACACCCACGGGAAGAGAAGGGGTGGTGTAATTCTCAACCGACACCACACGGCCTAGAATTAATATATAATAGAAATTCGTCATAACCAAGGGTTGAAAGTAACTTGTTACAGCAAAGATACCGCTTTAAATTCAGATAATATCATCGAAATTAAATACTATTATTTATTTCGAATACGCGGAAAGTAGAAAAGACACAGTGTTAGGAAATAAATATCCTACATTATACAAAAAAAAAATCACTAAGTTTGGTCATTTGTAAAATAAGGCATGACGCTTCAAGTTGTATTTTAAAATCTATATAACATATATAATGAAATTGTATAACATCAGAAGAAAAAAAAAATACCCGAAAACCGAAAACGTATGTGTGCATGCATCTTTATTCGATAGCGCACAATAAAAGGTATCGCAAAGTGATGCAAAGTGGCATAAAGTCAGTTCTGCGCGACTGTGGCGCAAAAGGAACATATCATAATTCGATAAATAAGCTCTTTACGCAGGTTAATTTAGCCTTAAACGATTACACACACTTTGATAAATAACGAGCAAATACAATAACAGATATTAATTAAAAACTTACGTTGGAATCTCAAAAAATGCACTCTGCGCCACAGGTGGGACAAATTTCCCTCCGAACGAATTTACATCGTACTCGAAAAATATAGCCGCTACCGCCTCATTGACTATGGACAAGGTATACTTTAACGTTACCACTACTCAGATACAAAGCCGCTTACTGTTTAGCTCCACAAAATAGGGAGTTGATGGTTGCGCAATAAAACTGTCGCAAAGAAATGAAACCAAAAATTTTTAAATATTTTTTTTAAATGTGTGAAAAATAATGTTTTTTCTTAGAAAACATGAAACGATATTTAAAAGGTGGCTAGCTAACTATTATTTCATAACGTAGAATCAAAAATATAGTCACAAAGATGTCTTTATTTGGTTTTATTGATTCCGCAAGTGCACTACTGCAAAAGCGGACAACCGGTTTTTGCGAAAATTTGGTCATTTTTTGTAGTAAAATAATTTATAACTTTCCAAGTTTATGCATTTATTTCAACTTCTACAGTGTCCGCGGTTCACCATTAGTTAGGGAATACAATGATATTTTTGAAATATATATATAGGCATTATTTTAAAAAATAAATGAGGCGGACAGTCAGATTACACGTTTTGTGGCAAAAACCTCGGCCTCACCCTGATGGTGATATTTTAGTGCATGATCTTTGGTCAGTTTTTTAATAAATAAATAAAATTTTCCCTTCGACTTAGCTTCCGAAGGGATAAAAAAAACTAGCCTAGTACGAATCGAAAGCTGCGCACCGACAGACAGTTTTATACAGTCATCGGTAAAGATACCTGTACACAACAAAATTTAAAAAGTTTTGATACTGGACAAATTTTAGGCTTAGGTTGGATGTGTTTCTTTCTTTCTTTCTTTCTTTCGTAATAAATTGTGATTTCTTTTTCTATAATTACTTCTTTTTTAGCTTATTATTAAAGGCATCGGTGTCAATCAACAAAATTTTGTCAGAAGCGAAGCAAAATAAAGATTAAAAAGAAGTAAAACTTGACGTTCAAGTAGATCTAAATAGCCTCACGTAGTACCAGGCAATAAGGAAAGAACAGAGTCCGAACCGAGCGGATGTCATTCGGTATGCCAAGCCTTCCGGGCATTCCTAATCCAGATATCCGTAGCTGTGAGGAATTCCAAATTTGGACCGTTGGACGTGGTGCATAATGCGCCAGTTATACCTTACCGCGCCACACGCGATGTTACAAGACGTTTACAACCAATTTATTGTTGCAAATCGCTCGCGGTACTGTGAAGACTTATTCACACGTAGAAGCAGTTCCGTTCGGAGTTAATATTGTACACGTAGGTAAGTGAATTATGTTTATGTATGAGTTTGTTTGTTTGTTTATGATCTTTGACTGTAAAAATTGAGAAAGCCTGGTCCTTAATCCTTACAGGGATTTTCTATAGCGGTCCTGCTTAAGCAGCAGCTGACTATCTACGAAGCTCAAGAGCAAAAGGTGATATACTTAAAGGCAAGTACTACTTTATACTGTCAACACTAATACCAAAGTAACTCTACCTGGCGTGTCTTTGTTGCCTCTTCATTAAATTCTCTTCTTCTTAAAATCACTGAACAAACTTGATAAAAACTGTCAAGGAAGTAGTTTGTTAATTGAGGCACAAAAAGGGCTACTTTTCATAGGGTTTTTTGCAGTTCCCGCAGATTAACGTTAAGGGCATAGTTGCGTAGACAAAATCACGTAGACGAAACTTACCCTATTCTCCTGAGTCCTAACTTTTTTTAACAGACGTAGTACCTACCTAAAACCTAGACTTGGTTCACCAGCTCTGTTATTTTGGATATTGTTTCAAAATTATTAAATTATTATTCAATGAACAATTTGTACTTTATAAAGGAAATTTGATCGTTATTTTTTTTTAGTGTTAATTGGTCCTTAATAAAGTGCTTAGGTGGGCTCACAACGCTAAGTATATAGATTTCTGCCTTTCCTTTTTAGCTTTCTGAGCTCGTTACATATAATGTAGGTACTTAAGTAAAGTACTTAAGGATGGTATCGTTATTAGGTTAATAGTAATAGTTCTTATGAAGAGATAAATCAATAGAATCAGACATATAGGAGTATTCTGTCGCGCCGAGGAGATACTCTACCAGTAGGTAGTTAGAAATGTGAATTAAGTAGGTAGTGTCATAACGATACCTTGGGGTTCAAAGGGCGTAAAGCACAAAACAACTTTTCAGGAGAAGCAGAAAACGAATTTCCTTACGTGGATTACTTATACTGTTCGATAGAAAAAAAACTGTAGGTAAGACGCCATAGAGGGTGCGCCCTATTAGCCTTAAGGTATTATCGATAATATTTATTACTTGCTTTGGAGTTTTCTCATTTCGTTATCTTAAGGCTGTTCTTATTCGGTCCGAGGCCCTCTGGATTTCGTTCAACTGAAAAAACAATGGAAATAAACACCCACTTAATGGCAAAACTAAATCGTATTTGCTTTCCTTTTACTTTTACCTAACAAACAACGGCAAGAGAAAACGAACTGGGATTCCTCCAAGCATTAATTCGCACGAATGAAAGACCGCAAAATGAAAGGCATTGCTCTGGTTTCGGATGTGCTTAACATCTGAGCCCTTTGGAAGCGCTGTTAATTATTGGTCCAGCACGGCCGGGCTTTGCCGAAATCACAGTGCAAACATATCAGTTTTCTGAACGCTGTAATCTTGTACAAACATCACAATAACACTGCAGTGTTTACTTGTACGGGAAATAAAATGCTGCCCTGTACTTTGTGCACGCTTCAGCTTTAATTTGCACGCACGCAGCGTCACGTTTAGTTTAGGAATTTGAGAACGCTATTGCATTTCAAATTTTTTAACTCGCTTAAGTAGGTATACCTGTTAGCTTCTGTAACTATGTGTTTATGTGGGTACCTACTTATAAAAGCATGTAATGGATTATTTGAGCTTAATTTGCATCCATTTTATATTGTGGTATTAGCATAAAACATGTAAATTTTGCGTGGTTCTGATGACAATATGATAATTATGATGGAACTGGAAGCTAGGCAGGAACTCCAAGACAGAACAACGTAAGTACCTAGCTATGTTTGGGCCACTACTACTGCGCATTATTATACTAATGTGCGAATCACTACTGCGCATTAATTTTCATCTAAATTACGTACGTACCCGTATTTTCGCGTGCGTCCGTGGGAACTCATTTTCCCGGGATAAAACCTGTCTTATGTTACTCATCCGATTGACTTTTGATATGTTTATGTAATTTATATGCGAATGTAGCTGTACCTACTTGAACACTTTCAATAAAACTTAAATTAAAAATAATATTTTTAAATAAAGAATGTTCTTAAAATTCAACTTACCCGTGTGGTATCGGGTTAGAATTATTATCTCTTCATTTTTTTTGTGGATGTCGTAAGAGGCGACTGAGGATATAGGTTAAGGTATACGCAGGCGACAGGCTATGTAACAACCTGTTACTATTGTAGGTACAGTCACGGGCAAAGATATGTATAAACTTAGTACCTTGTCACTTTGACTACTGTGATAGTTCATATATGGCAGTTCAAATATGACGATAATAGACAAGGTTCTAAAGTGAATACCTACATATTTTTGCCCTTGACTCTACCGTTTTTGTCAAACTTGAAACCTAAAATTGCTAAAAGTGGCTCTGAAGAGGTAACGTTTCGTGTGCTCTGCCTACCCCATTTGGGAATACAGGCGTGATGTTTGTGTGTTGTGTTAAAATTCATTATGTCTATTTTTTATATACCTAAACTAGCTTTTGATCGCGGCTCCGCCCGCGTGGTATTCGGTTATCGCGCGCAGTTCCCTCGGGAACTGTGCATTTTTCCGGGATAAAAAGTAGCCTATGTCACTCTCGGGCCCATAAACTATCTCTACGCCAAAAATCACGTCGATCCGTCGCTCCGTTACGGCGTGAAAGACGGACAAACACACAAATATACAAACATACTTTCGCATTTATAATATTAAGTATGGAGTATATGGATTATAATTTGTCTACGACTAGGTACTCGTAGTAAAATGTCAGCAGTAATTGGTACTTAAGCGTTTACCATAAAGGTGAGAACGACAAATACCCTCACGTTTTTAATCGTAGCTAATAACAATGAATGCCATCGCGGCACCACTTAAAATTTTATGAAAGAAAATGTGTAGAAGGCGGTGTTTTGTCCCGAAAGGCGGATTCGTCGTCGGAATCTCGACGGCTGGTTTAATTAGGGGTTGTAATGAATGTCGGGGCACGTACGCCTGTAAACGCGGCCCATTACCTGCATAATTCACGCAATGATAACAATGGCGGCGACGGTGACACCTCTCGTAGACATTGCAAACAATGATCCCTTTTCTAAATGTTTTTCTGGAATTTTGGTGGGGTTGGAGTCAAATGAGTTGTGTTGAAAGGTGTTTTTAATACGCTTAAACAAAACGGCATCTACAACACAGTTGCTGCCAGGTATAGCTGTAGGGGTTAGTACGCTTGTAAGCGCAATAGGATTTTTCTGCTACTTACCTATGTAACGAAAACTGCATAGAAACAGAGAATCAAATTGCTTCTTTGGTTCTGTATAGCTACGAGTATGGGGATCGTAGTTCTAACTCTGACTAGACATTCTAGTATCAGTTGATTGTAGATCTTGTCTAATTTAAAATGACGTGCCCTACCACCGCATTTACGCACATGCGCAAACACGCATACACGCATAAATGTCATTGTTATTGGTCATTCAGTTGTCATTCAGTTCCCGTTAGATTCAGAAGTAGGAGCACGTATATTTAGGTCGCAAAAGTACCGTCAGCATGTCACCTAAAAACAAACAAACAAACAAATACCTGTAAACAAAAACCATTTTTTGGAAACTTACAATTTGGCGCCAAAAAACCGCCATTTTGTTTTTTCAAGAATTTCATGCCCAGTGTCACTTGCGTCATTAAGACGAATCTAATGATGTATCATTTATCAAAATCGGTTCAGCCGTTGAGTAGTTACGAGAGGACATAGGAAATAGACATACATATACTTACATACATACATACTTACATACATACATACGCGTCAAACACAACCCTCCTTCTTCGCAGTCGGGTAAAAAACAATATTCACAATATTTTGATATGGATAATGAACTTTTTTCGGATATCTTCCATGTAACGGACTTTCGATCCTCTTCAGCTTTATTATGTATAATAATATGATACCCCTGGTGTTGCAGATTTTTATGGGCGGTGGTGATCTCTTACCATTAGGAAACCCACTTGCTCGTTTGCCATACAGTCGAATAAAAAAAATGATATGTATAGATAGTGCAAGTGCATTAAAATAAAACGCGCCATTTCACTATGGACGTTTATATCCACCCAAGCCGCAGGGGACAGTCGATAGTT
The DNA here is from genome assembly GCA_037349165.1 of Choristoneura rosaceana. Classification (NCBI taxonomy): domain Eukaryota; kingdom Metazoa; phylum Arthropoda; class Insecta; order Lepidoptera; family Tortricidae; genus Choristoneura; species Choristoneura rosaceana. Next base: position 10,026,663 of record JAZBNJ010000040.1, on the reverse strand, counting down.
AAGTCAAGGGTAAAATGAGTTGTATGAACTTAGGTACATTGTGGGGAAATTTAAGAGCACTGTGCAAACAAAAGTTCAATTCAAAGTCAAAGTCAAAATCTCTTTATTCAATTTAGGCTATAACAAGGACTTATGAACGTCAAAAATAATCTACCACCGGTTCGGAAAAAACCTCTGTTGAGAAGAATCCGGTAAGAAACTCAACGAGGTTTTTTTTTTTAAAAAGATTCATTATATTTAGGAATTAAACGAACTTACCTTGTGAAGTTCAATTCCAATTATGCGAGGGTTTCAACCGAAGACGATTATAATTATTACAGTGCAGCTCGTGAGATGGTGCTATCTTCCTCACACCTTTAAAGCTATAAAACTAAAAAAAAATAAAGCTTCATTTCCGTTTCCGCTCCCCACCACTGCGCGCTAGCAACTCTGCGCCTGCGTCGTCTAGCCTCATTTTTCAGAGCAATTTTTGTGTTATATTCAGGTTACAAATATTTTTTATTATTTTTTATTGTATGGGATGGGAGGGATGGGACGATGTACATAATCGTCTTCGGTTGAAACCCTCGCATAATTGGAATTGAACTTCACAAGGTAAGTTCGTTTAATTCCTAATTATCCTTCGGGTTTCAACCGAAGACGATTATAATTATTACAGTGCAGATGTTCAGAGCCCAGTAATGTTAGCCAAGGCCGTTAATAAGAAAATAATAAAAATATATTTTAAGGTAGAAGAATAAATCAACTACCTAGACAAGAAGGTACTTTTATTATATTGTTGATTTGATTCTCATGTATACAGATTAAGTTTTTTTTTTTTTTTTTTACGAATTTACATATTTATATTAAATAATATATTATTAATGTTTAAAAGAAAGATTAAAATAGTATTCTTACGTGGCTATGCTTGATTGCCGCAACCCAAAAAACCTTTTTCGACTCCTATGCGTTAGCATAGCACTTATAGAATATGCTTAACTCCAGACGGGAGTCTTGCGAACCACATATAAAGACTGGGCAGTGGTATCGATACCAATATCTTAGTACCTTTTTAATCCAACGTACCAGGGTTTAGAAAACCAAGTTTTACTTATTATGTGTATATGATATTATGAGTCCTAACAAAAAAAGGGATATTCCTCAGAGCGATCGCGTAACTAGTTAATCTTTGATCTAGTTTTAATTATGTACGTCTGTACACCCAGTAACGTGCAGCACGACTACTGGAGATTTTATGGATGTTAGGTAATCTCATTAACAGTTGATGAGCCCCAGACCTGGAGGTTTTAATAAAATATCCTATTTTAATCACAATAAAATATCGTTTTGATGTCTTGATACACTTTCTATTTTTTTTTATTAAAAGATTTGCCTGTAGTCTTTCGGCAGATCACGGCAATAGCCAAGGTTTTATAAAACAAATTTGATAAGGTCACATTTTTGTACGGATATTATGTTGTTATTGGTTCAATAGGTGTATTACATCAGGTTTGGAGGAAAAAAACCTCCAAACTCTTCATAAATCGAGTGATATTCGTTTTAGTAGTAGGTATTCAAACCAAGAATAATATACAAGGTAGACCTACGAGTGTTTAAACTGCTGTAAGCTATCGCTTTATTAAATTTTTAATGTTAAAAAACATAATTAAATTAGGACTAGTAGTTTTTACAGAAGTGCCACCAGGCTAGGTTCATTTAAAGTTTTAATTGCAAAAGGGGCGATTATTAGTTCCAAGGACGCTTGTGGTATCTAGATTATCAATATCCTAATACTTTGGTTGCCACCAGGACTGACTCGGAGGAAGTAGGTGGCATTTTCTGTAAGGAAAACAAAGTTTAACAGTTCCGAAAAGCAAATTATTGATGACCGGTAAAAGCGATATGGTACCATTAAGAGGTTTTCCGTGACGTCTAAATCGATTCTTCTATCATTCGTGTTAATCCTAAGGTTTCGTGTATATATGAACCAGTCACTTTATATCACACAAGATATCTAATAATACGCAAAAACCAAAATGTTTCTAATGTACACACCACTATAATCCGTGAAATTTTAATAATTTATGTTATTCATTCGGTGTAAATGTAATAAATGTAGTAGTGTTGTTATCAATTGTTAACTAACAGAACATCATCATCTTTTTAGTTTTTCAAAATTTTTTGGTCATAAAACGCGGTTGTTGACTCGAGTGTGTTTATATGACAAGAAAAACAATTGAGTCCCTGTATGGTTACCGTTGGTGTTTTTGGTTCCCACATGCATTACCACACCACACCCAATAGGGTGTTGGGTGCTTCATGAAGACAATGTAGTAAGTAATTCGGTTTACAAATTGGGCAGCATGAGGTTATGTTATCTCGCCGCCATACAAAATATCAATTTTAATAATGACCGACATTCATTTATTAGTTGTTATTTTCAGTACAGCATCAGTGCTAAAAACTATAACTTACTGTACATCCAGTCGTAGCTGACAGCGGGGCCTGCGGAGCTTTGAAAGGCTAAGAATTCTGCAATACAACTATTAAGCATGAATGCTTCGTCTCGATTTTTAATCAGTTTTTTATTAGTTTGAAAGAAAAATAAAATAACATAAAACACCATGTTTGTGGTATTGCATGTACACACACAGAGTTTGCAAAATGAAAAGTTGCGAGCTGAAACAGGTTGCCAAACGTTATGTTGCGAAAAGGCAGTAACCGGTAACGTCTTAGTTTGTGCTGAGTAATACTGGTAATTTCTTTAATTCATTGCTGGTAGTAATTAAGTTGGCAAAATCCTCTCCATAGGATGTCTATAATAAATAAATGAATAGTTCGCAGATATCTAGTAGATCAAACATACCTAAATTAAGTGCTCAAGCGCTGGTTTAAGTAGTTATGTGAGTACAAACTTTTCTTTCACATTCCTACTTGCAATAAAGTCGTACTCTGTTTCTGCATTTTTATTTTTATAAATATGTATATAGTATATACATTAAAAGATTAATTTTGGCGTGCTGTAATAGCTTAAGCGTTGTACCATATTCACCCATGGTAAAATATTTATTGTCCTCTACAGACACTACATATGTAAGCAATAAAGATTTTGAATTTGAATTTTGAATTTGAATTTAAATTTGAATTTATAAGTTGTTTTCAATTTAGAGTAAATCAGTTTGGATTAAGCATTGTGAGAACTAATAAGACGAATTGTTCGTCACATGCGTCACACACCAGCAGGTCAGCGAGAACGCTCTGATCGGTGACGGTGGAGATTGCTTGCTGACCGGGTATTTGCTGCCGACCCGGGCTAGTAGGTGTATGATGAGTGGTAGGTTGATACACCTTTTATCCTTCTGGATTCAATTCTTTTCTGTTCTATTCTATTTAGGTAGGACAGAAACTAGAGTCGGTAGGTCTCTGGCCTACCAACACCGTATAGGGTAAGATAAATTCAGTTTTTAACTATAGATATTATTAATAATAATTAATTAATTTAGAATTATATTATTTAGATAGTTTTAGTATTAGAAATATAGTCATCAATTATTTCAGCTTAGGGTTGAGTATTAAAAGTTCGTGAATCTGCATCACTCATCGTAAGAGTAAAAATATGTAAGAGTAAGGCCGGTTACAGCTACCTGCGGCGACTTCTCGTCCAGTGGCTCGTCGTTCCTCAGCGGCTCCTCCGTTGTTGGCGCTGGTCCGGCGGGCGGCGGCGGCTCGGCGCGGTAGTCCCGCGGCGGTCGACGGGCAGGGGCGCCACACTCGGTCGTTGCTGGTATACATGCGCGGCGGCGCCCCCCCAGAGTTTAGAGCACCTCGAGATCTTTTTACTGTAGGTGGCTCGTATAATGCAATAGGAGTTTATTAAGACACCTATTATTCTTAAAATGATTGACCTGATTATTAGGTTTAAGCATAGGTACTTACATCATCTACGCTCTCTACTTACGTGCAGTATAGGTTACTCAACACTGTTAAAGTATTGTTAAACATATTATGTATTTATTCCTCGACGCGATTTACGCGGATTAACAAAGGCTCACACTATAAAAGTGGAGTATTGTGCATATATCATATATGGTTCCTCATACGCGATTTACGCGGAGGAACAAGGACTCGCACTATAAAAGTGGAGTATTGTGCATATGTCATATATGGTTCCTCATACGCGATTTACGCGGAGGAACAAGGTCTCGCACTATAAAAGTGGAGTATTGTTGCACATGTCATATATGGTTCCTCAGACGCGATTTACGCGGAGGAACAAGGACTCGCACTATAAAAGTGGAGTATTATTGTACATGTTATGTATTTATGAGTTTTCGACGCGATTTACGCGGAGTAACAAGAAAGGCTGCCACTATTAAAGCGGGGTAGCAAGATATCGACACTGCTGGCAGGTACATTATTAAAATGAATTGTATGTACATACATATATTATATGTTAAGCGTCCTCTACACGATGTACGTGGAGTAACAGGACTTCCATTTCCATACTAAGTAGTAAAGTGGATTGTCGATATGTACTTTATTTAGCATTTTTAATACAATTTAGGAGGATTAACAGAGCCTCAACACTTTTAAAGTGGAACAATATATGCATTTATTATCCTTAACGCCACTTGTGTACCTACGTACAGTACCGAGGCCGAGACATTATTAGAGTGAAATGTAAGTAGGACTTTAGTTAATCTTTAACAATATTCGAGTCATGTTGTGATACTCGTGATTCAACACTATTTAAATGAAGAATATAAATATAATCAGTATTAATTTGAATTTGGGACGTACTGCTCGTAAGTAAGTATTAATAATTACATCATAATTTTATCGGCCAAATCAAGACGGTCAAAATATGCGGGTAGGTGTATTTTATCATCACCTAATTTTTGCCCACTGCTGTATTCAAGTAGGTACGATTTAAGTGCTGTTTTTAATACAAATAGTAATAATGATTATTTACCTGACTCGCTAGCATCATAAGGATCATGTTCCCGGCTAGTGTTGTAACTATTACCTGCCATCACTTTCTAATGATTTTGAACAACGTTGTTTTTTCCAATGATTTCTTCACTTTTTTCACTTAATATTATCATAGCCAATGATTCTTGGCATAAACTGTGCCATTTATGGAGCACCAGATTTCTCGTTCCGAGATTGAGGTGTGATTCCGATAACACAAAAACACGTAATGAGGCTAGACGACGCGGGCGCAGAGTTGCTAGCGCGCAGTGGTGGGGAGCGGAAACGGAAATGAAGCTTTATTTTTTTTTAGTTTTATAGCTTTAAAGGTGTGAGGAAGATAGCACCATCTCACGAGCTGCACTGTAATAATTATAATCGTCTTCGGTTGAAACCCGAAGGATAATTATAAATGATATTATTATCTATATACACAAGTGTTTAACACAATTTCATTTTTGTTTTTAACACAGTAGGTTCGCTATTTGAAGGGATCGCTAGTGCGGATCGGAATTATTTCCAAATATCCCTGTCCATGATATAATCATTGACTTTATAATAAGCCTTAGATATTAACGTCTTGTTGACAGTAGATTTAAATTTGGTATCAGTTTCTTTAGTAATATTTTTTGGAATTTTATTATAAAAACGTATGCAACTTCCCAAAAACTACTTTTTGGTTTTAACCAGTCTGTAAGATGGAACTTTAAGCTTCCCTGTGTTTCTAGTAGCCTTTGGCTTATCGACGTTAGTGGGAAGAAGAACTAGTTAGGTACTAGTTTATTCATGCATTGTTAATTTATTTTTAAACGTCTCTGAATCCACCCTAGTATTACTTCTTCTTCTTCTCTTTTAAAAAATGGCTTTCTGTCCTTATTGGGACAATTTCGCCAGTGTCAAAGTACTCTCTTTGAGAGGGACGTTGTTCGGTAGCCGTAGTTTTTGCAACTTGATAGTAAAATTCCAGAAACCACGTGGAGACAACTTGCGCATTAAAAAATGTCAGACACGAGAGCAATATAGAATTTTATTATCACTGTTCCCTGTTAAGCTTAATCGCCGCATAAAACACTATCAAAATTATACTTCAACCAGCCAAAAAAACAGAAATAGCAAAATTATATATTGGCCACATCCGCCATTTTCGAATGCCACAAATCGAATCCTAGCCTTCCATCCACCCTAGTATTAAAATGTTTAATTACAAAAATGTAAAAGTTTGACAACGTCTAATGAATGCCATTGGCTAAAAACAAAAGTTAAAAATAAAATTGAAGCTTCGAACAAAGATTCCCGCGACTTTATTAAAAGTACGTTATGGACGAAAATAAGTAAACAAGAGCAGTAGGTACTTTTACTTTTAAAAGCTTTTATTTCTTCCTTCATTAATTCAGCTAAAGTTAGCCGTGAAGCAATAATGCATATCCATTGTTGGTCAAAATAAATGATAATAACAAGCCCTTTGAATAGGATAAGTTTCTCTTATAAAGACAATCGATGTCGTAAACTTATCTAATCGTCAATTCACCCGCTAAGCAGCAGTGCTTGAACTGTTGTGTTCCGGTCCGGCGTTAAGGGTGTATGTAGTGCAGCAGCGGAAATTATCTACAGGTACAAAATAGAAAGATACCTACTGTACACTCGACTTTGGGCTGGAATAGAGTAGTCGGCCGTTAAGAAGCCAATTCTGACATGTGTCAATTCCATACTAAATACATCGAAAAACAAAAACATTCTTTTTCTCTTTTAAAATATGGCTTCTGTCCTAATTAATAGGAAAATTTCACCAGTGTCTAAGTATTCTCTTCCGAGAGGCAACGTTGCTTGTACGGTGATTATAGTTTTTGTAACTTGATAGTAAAATTCCAGAAACCACGTGGAGACAACTTGCGTATTAAAAAATGTCAGACACGAGAGCAATATCGAATTTTGTGATCACTGTTCACTGTTAAGGTTAATCGCCGCATAAAACACTATCAAAATTATACTTCAACTAGCCAAAGAAACCGATATAGCAAAATTATACATTGTCTACATCGGCCATGTTCGAACTTAACCATCTATAGAATGGCGGCATCATATTATGTAGATACCTACTATGTAGTCAATTGCAAAAATAAGTATCTATTCGAACCACTCAAAAATATATTACTACGCCTTATTGCGACAGAATAATAGTCTGTGGTACTTATTTTTGAAACTTTGAATACGTAGTACATAAGTAGTAAGTTAAGGGCCTTCAGACGCTGTTTAGTTCCGTCCTCCACCAAGGGAGAACGCCGAAAGCATGGAACAGAAGTGTGGTGGTGCTCTTCTTCAAGAAAGGTGACAAAACCTTGTTGAAGAACTATAGACCCATCTCACTTCTGAGCCATGTTTACAAGCTGTTTTCCAGGGTCATCACGAATCGTCTCGCACGCAGGCTTGACGAGTTCCAGCCTCCCGAACAAGCCGGCTTCCGAAAAGGTTATAGTACCGTAGACCACATACATGCGTTGCGGCAGGTTATACAGAAGACCGAAGAGTATAACCTCCCCCTTTGCCTTGCATTTGTGGACTACGAGAAAGCCTTCGATTCGATCGAGACTTGGGCTGTGCTGCAGGCTCTTCAGCGGTGCCAAGTTGACTACCGGTATATCGAAGTGTTAAAGTGTTTGTACGGAAACGCCACTATGTCCGTCCGACTACAGGACCAGAGCACGAAGCCTATTCCTTTGCAGCGGGGAGTCAGACAAGGAGATGTCATCTCTCCGAAGCTGTTCACCGCTGCATTGGAGGATGCTTTTAAGGTTTTGGACTGGAAAGGACGAGGCATCAACATTAATGGCGAGTACCTCACTCACCTTCGATTCGCCGACGATATTGTAGTCATGGCTGAGACCATGGAGGACCTCAGTGCTATGCTCGCTGACCTCAGCAGAGTTTCCGACCGAGTTGGCCTGAGAATGAACATGGACAAGACGAAAGTCATGTCTAATGTTCATGTAGTGCCAACTCCCGTAATAGTCGGAGGCTCTGCGCTCGAAGTTGTTGACGACTATGTATACCTAGGACAGACGGTCCAGTTAGGTAGATCCAACTTCGAGAAAGAGGTCACTCGTCGAATCTGACTCGGCTGGGCAGCGTTCGGGAAGCTTCGCAGTGTTTTTTCATCCAAATTACCGCAGTGTTTGAAGTCAAAAGTCTTTGACCAGTGTGTGTTGCCAGTGATGACGTATGGATCCGAGACGTGGGCGCTAACGATGGGCCTCATAAGGAAGCTCAAAGTCACTCAGAGGGCTATGGAGAGGGCTATGCTCGGGGTTTCTCTGCGGGATAGAATCAGAAATGATGATATCCGCAGTAGAACTAAGGTTACTGACATAGCCCGAAGGATCGCGAAACTGAAGTGGCAGTGGGCAGGGCACATTGCACGCAGGACTGATGGCCGATGGGGTCAGAAGGTTCTCGAATGGCGTCCGCGGACCGGGAAACGAGCTGTCGGTAGGCCTCCAACAAGATGGAGCGACGACCTGGCTAAGATCGCGGGATCGCGGTGGATGCGAAAAGCACAAGACCGGTCTAAGTGGAGAGCCTTGGGGGAGGCCTATGTCCAGCAGTGGACGTCTTTCGGCTGATATGATGATGATGATGATGAAGTAGTAAGTGGTACATATTTTTTCATCTCTCCTGTTCGGAAAGTTTAATTTTCATGGTTAGATAGCCGGGTGGAAAATTGCGTTTTCTCCTCTAGGGTGGAAAATATTTTTTTTTTAAATTTCGGCTAGCCACGACATCGAAGATAATTGAGTTACGTCAATGACATTTTTTTTCACGCTTCGGCATGGCCATCTACATGCACGTCTACCAACTCGATTTTTTTTTATAGTCGGCCATGGCAAGTGGCCAGTCGAAAAGGTACCGTTGGAGGTTGGATAGGTATAAGTAAATTCAATTTATTATTATTCTCGTTTTTTTGTAGTATTTTAGTTTCCTCACAGTCGAAATGAAAAGTAGAGTGCCTAACTCGGGTGAAATAACCCATTTCCCCTCGAACTATTGGCGCTCTCACTTCGTTCGAGCGCCAGAAATATCTCGGTTGAAATGGGTCACTTTCCACCCTTGGTTATCAATCTACTATTACACTTGACTGTACTGAGGCCTTATTGTCTAACACACTTGAAATTACAATCGTTTTCACCACTTCTTTCTATCGCACTGTATAAGACGAGGGTAGAAAGACATGGTGAATACTGTTTTATTTCCTACTTTTTCAAATTTCTGTGAAAAAGGTAGATTAAAAGTACCTAATATAACACACTAGCCTGTTACCTGCGAATCTGTCCGTGTAAATTCCGTAAAAAAATATCAAAAAAATTAAGTGCCTAGCCCCCGCCAATTTTTTTACGCGGACCCCATATTGAAATGTCATATATTTTATATCACTCCGACACAATACATCATCACGAATTTATGATAGGTACTTACCACAAGCCCTCTTGTTCCGAGAGGAGACCTGTCCCAGCAGTGGGACGTACCTATATAGGCTGGGATGGATGGATGGACGGACTTACCACTTACAACCTCAATGTTATAGTTAAAATCCGACCAGCCGTTTAGGCAGCGCAGCCAGGACCAAAGAAATGGACATACATACGCTCGAAAAACATATACTTAACCCTCCTTCGGGCAGTCGGGTAAAAAATCCCCCTCTGAAAGGCCTGCAAGCAGCCTGCAAGGCTACCACGAAATTCGAAAATCGAAGTTCGTACCGTACCGTCCCGCCTACGCTTATGTTATTTAATACGAGAGTGAGAGGGATGGTACGATACGAACTTCGAATTTTGTGTTTCGGGTTTCGGAGTAGCCCTTCTGGTATCGGCAAGCAAAGCATTTTATATGTCGTCGTATCCTACGATAAGAGCCACAATTACAAAATGCTTACTTTTCAGGAGAAGCATTTTTGTGTTTCTTTCAAAAGATAAGTAGCGAATTGATAGTTTTGCAATTAAATAATGTGTATTAGGGTTCTAGGGTTCTGTTAAAATAAAATTTATGTTTTTAATGATATCTTATAGATCAATTTTGTCCTTTAAATCCTTTTTCGTCGGACTAAATGAATTTTAAAGGGCCATAAGCTACGTTGTGCCTTTTATCGTCGAAAAATTCGAGGCCACAACTGCCATTAGGACCAAATTATAGTTGTTAAAATATTTGCGTTTCAACATTTTTTTTAATTTCAGTATTTTTCTTGTAATACAGAAGTGGCAAATTAGATGTTTTATTTTCTAAGATTATTTAAATCATAAAGCGGAGGTACGCACCCACAGTAATTCTCTTAAATAAAATAAGTCCCATCTAAGAAAATAAGTGAAACTTCTTAATTTTTATGAATTAAAAAAATATATTTAACTTCTGAAAATCTAAATACTCTCAACGCTTTTAATATTTAAAAAAAAAATCACATTATTATTTACTAAGTCTTCCATATTCATTGGAAATCTTTCCCTGTTCTTTCTCATCGCCTATATCACCCGCAGTAGCAACACCTCCTTTCTCATGAAGTAACGTTATAAAAAGTAATGAAATTTTTCATTTTTTTATTGACACAAAGATGCAAGAGACTTGTTTTTATATATTCACTTTAATAGAGTCTGTGCTTACTCTTTCAATATTTGTAATTACACTCCATGTCCCTCTTTTCATCTTTCTTAAACTCATTATTGTTTTGTAGTCTTCGCGAACATCGTAATATAATATTAATTGATAATAGAGACCAAACATTGGACAGTGTAAGTTAAGAAAATAAAGATTAACTTAATTTTTTTAAAGACCTCGTTTCACTATATCTTAATATTTACAGACTGTTACCGACAACAATATGGGTCTTGATGTTTAGACAAACCAATACCAACCAGGCAGATTTTTGTCAGAGCTTCAACACATAAACAGAAGACAAATTAATGAAGCTCGAATTTGAAATAAAACTTTGATGCATTAAAAAACATTAGCCATCATTGTACAAATTAATCGCCAAAAATAATAACATATTGGTGATATAATTTCGAAAACTTTCCCGAAGCCACACTGAAGTTTTTGTCAACTTCCTGCTACTGCTGAATTAATTTCACCTGATGACGTCACCGAAGAAAAAACTGACGAAAATGTAGGATGCGCAATGATAGAGACTATTTTGAAGTCTACCTTAATTCCGTGTTGGAATGAAAATATTATCCTTCTGCATCTTCATGATTATCAATAGTTGATTTACTAGTAATTTCTTCTATCTGCTCTAGTTCTCATCTAGAACTTCATTGGTTTCTTTTTGATTTTCTACAAAGATAATATTTTCATTCTGACACGGAATTCAGCTAGACTCCAAAATTGTCTCTTAATCATTGCACTTTCACATTATCGCCAGTTTTTTCTTCGGTGATGTCATCAGGCGAAAATATTTCAGCAGTAGCAGGAAGTTAAACATTTTCAAGCTAACAAAAACTTCGGTGTGGCTCCGGAAAAGTTTCCGAAATTATATCAGCATTTTTTTTTTCATTTTATCTTGTACAATGATGACTACTTTTTGATGCATCTGAGTATTATTTAAAATTCGGTCTTCATCAATTTGTCTTTTATTTATGTGTCATTGCTCTGACAGAAATTTGCGATTAATTTGGTTTGTTTCAATATCAAGCCCGCTGTTGCTGTCGGTAACAGTCTGTAAATAATAAAAAATATTGAAACGATGTCTTTAAAAAAATATGCTTAGATCGTCTTTATCTTCTTAACTTACACTGTCAAAAATGTGGTCCCTATTACTTAACAAATAATCTAGATCTTGCTCGTTTTCAGGTTGTACGCGAGACTTTTCGAGTTTTATTTATAGAAACAGAATTGAAAAAGCACAGGCAAAACATTGTTAATAATAAATTTAATCAGTCACAGGAAACATCCCGAATTTTATAAGAAGCCATAACAGAATAATATTCTAGCCTATTAACCGATTGACAAGAAATTAGAAGGTAATTTAGATACAATAATGCCAAAATATACAGCGAAAAAGGCCTCAAGTGCCATAAGAACCCAAAAATCAGACGCGGAAAATCACACGTTGAAAATAATTATTGTTATCAAAAAGTAAGTATGTTCATTCCATGAAGCCGAAATGTTAATAAAACACCCAAATATATCTTTAAAAAGCGAATGTTTAAGCAATAATTCAACAAAACATAATTCGTACATAGAATAAGGACACTACCGTAATTATGGCCACACATTTGCCATACAAACAAAATTGAGCTATTGCGCGGTAGAAGACCGCTGTAGCCGTTCGGGCTTTATTCTAGGTAATATTAACCACTTCATTAAATTGTGTGATTTTCTTCATTAAACTATGTAAATATATAAATAAGTAAACTAAGAATATATATAATATAAAAGTAAACCTAAAATAAGTAATAAATAGGATCCGAATGATGTAAAAACTATTTAAATAAATTTTCTTGGTGTTTTCTTTTTTCGATCAGCGCCATTTTTTGTAACTATTTTGACAAATCTAAGTTCTCGACAATTCGTTTTATTGTTTTCATTGTTAATTAACGAAAAAAAAGACGATCTTACAAATTAAATAACCATTACAAATTCACGCCACTCTTACGGCGCTGTCCGCCGAGTACCGCAGAAATGGCGCTTGCGCCCCCTCCTCGCGCCCGCGTCGCTCCTTTTTGCACGGCGAATAAGGACAGCAGAGTACTTCTGGCTTTACTCCGCGTTAGAAATGAGACATACGTAATTGTGGCTTTTTTAAAATATTTTTTTACTATTTAATAAAAAAATATTAAAATTATTATTTAAAGTTGTAAACATGTATCTTGACGTGTAGAATTCAATTTTACAATAAAAACTAAAAGCCCCTATGGTGATAGTGGCTCTTATCGTAGGATACGACGATGTATTGTTACGCCATCTAGTGACGGTTACCACATAACAACAATGACTTTGTTATGTTTTGTGATTATGCATGAAGATGATGAAGATTGCTTACACTTTTACCAGATGTCACTACTATGTCAATGTTAGCTGCTTATCTTGGTAGCCACTATTACATTTGTAAATAATCTCAAGATTTAGATTACTTAATTATTATACGAATTAGCTTTATATATATGTAGACCTATAAATATCTTAGTTTAATATCAGTATTTTTTTTAGTGAAGGTACAAATTTCACACTGGCAATGTCGACAAAATCGACGAAGAAGTTTCATGCTATGCTGGGCTGTCACTTGTCAGTGTCAAGTAAATGTTAATTTGGTTTCGTTCGTGGCTGAATTCGTTCGTTCGTTCGTAGTGTTATTTTTCTGACTTACGCGTGTTGGATAGCGCTCTATGGTGTGGTGTTTGCTCATGACGTGAAGGAAATACAAATAGGGTTTTGCTTTAGTATTGCGAAATTATGGAAATTTCACTATTCCCGAAAATGTTGCGTTATGTGTTTGTTATTTTACTGGTCAATACTGGTCCAAGTTTTGGTTTGCCTGTAGACCAGCAGACTGGTAACGGTACAATAATGATTGGTAACCTGCTCAGTGAATTAGCCAAGGGATGTAAAAATAAAGTTGTGGCAGGAATTATTAATAACAAATTGGATGATTGCGATCTAGGAATACCGCCAATCACTGAAAGTTCAATTCGTTGCTCGATGTTCTATGATGCCAGTGCAGTTCTATGCAACTTAACTACCAATTCTTCGAAGCTGGCAACAGATTTCACCGTTAAAATGAAAACGAATCAGGACTTATCCAAGTTCTGTCATGAAGCTGCTCATTTTAATCTGCCTCCTACAAGATTTCAAACAAATATCACCGAAGTATTGCACAAAGATACAGCCTGTACAATAGTTTGCGCAGACAGCTATATTTTGAGTGAGGACACTAGTTTTTACTGCAAATATTACAAGTGGATGTTAGAAATAGTTCATTCACAAAGTGCTCCAGTTATTAAAACTCCTACTGGTAGACAAGTGGCTGCTGTTGGACAAAATAAAATAAATGATACAGTGGTTACTGATGCTGCCAGCCCATTGGAAGGATTACCGAAAAAGGATGAAGATAAAGAGACTTCATCGGACACTAATAAGAAAGCATCAACAAATGTTGTAGATACCAACCAGATTCCTATTGACACAGCACACCCAGAAACATCACTGGCACCATCAGGCCACAGTAAAAAGCTTAATATCTCTGAAACAGCACTGGATAATAAGAACACATCTGCAAATAGTATTGATGATAAACCGGATAACACGGGTGGTATACACATAGAAAATATTCTGGCTGATACTGGTGTGGGTCACGGTATTGAGGCCCCAATAAGCGGTGGGCTTGATGGAGATGAAGATGACCAAGGCATGGAGAGAGAGGGTATACATTTTTACATTTTTATTACCTAGTATAATTTTTTATCTTGTTAGTCATGACATATTTAACATAGATAGTTCCAAATGCCAAGCTGAGCGCAGACTTCTCAGTTTTGTGATTTTGAAAATTATTTCAATAAATTTAAAGTTCTCCACATAGTAGTTACTTATTAGTTATTCTTACAATTGATTTGTACTAAAATTAGAACTATAATATAAGTTAGGTATTGATTGAATCATAATTTTGCATTGGATACTGGTTAACCCAAGTTTATGAGGAAGTTAGAATTGGGCAAGTAGATATTATTATAAGTGTTAACATTCATAGTAAATATTTAAGCTGTGTGGCGTGACATAGTGAATAAACCTCACTTGTTTTTTCCCAACTATGGCAGAGCCAAAAGGAAGGGATGGTTATAACTAGAGATGCCATGAATATTTGGTTACATTCGGTATTCGGCCAATTCTGCCACTTTTTTTGGTATCCAGTATTCAGCCGAATAATGCATACTATTTGGCCAAATGCCAAATACCAAATCAGGAAAAAAAAGACTTGCCATATTATTTAAGATTATATGTATTCATTAACAAATTACAATAATTTAATAAGTAAAATTCATCAGTGGTAAGTTGTGATGGATAAAAACAAGCTTTTCAGCATTTGTTGGTAGCAATTTATTAACTGGTGTCATTTTATAAATCCTGACGAACAAACAATTGAAAAAGAACTAATGAACAAACTTCTCTGCTTTACTATATATTAATATTATATATAATTCATTATTTTTTATAATGATCTGACAAGCTAGCCAGAACCAGCAGAATGTTTGGCTCTTCGACTGACAGCATTGCAGAATATTCGGTATTTGGCCAAATCACTATTTGTGGCATCTCTAGTTCGAGTTATATATAATTGAACTAGATAACTACAGTATAAACAAATCTCCAAGATTGAATTCCCCACAGGTAGCTAGCTCACTTGAAAAAGAAAGCGTTCTATGAAGTAGTATTCAAATGAAATACATGTTTCCCCATAATATCTGCTATTATTGCCCAATCATGCCTTTTGGAAATTTGGGGTCATAACAATTTTCAATAATTTTCAGAGTTGTCACATTGAAAATAGCAATTATTTCATTCTTGTGTCAGAAGAATGTATGACTTAATATTTATGGATGTGATTTATTTATTGATCCCCCCCCCCCCCCTATTAACTTGATATAACACACAGTTTTTTTTTATAGAAAATGAAGATCAAGGGGAGTCTGATAATGGTGGTGAAGGGTTAGATGATATTGATAATGTGGAACAAAAGCCTGCTCATAGCGACAAAAAATCTGCCAAGGATAAGGATAAGGATAAGGAGGCACCAGCACAAGATTCAGAATCATCTCGTGCAGGTAGGTAACAAGGCTTTTAAATAGAAAACTTTACGGAGTACAAACTAGCTACTTAATTTTCTTATTAATGTTAAGTTATTATTATTATTATAGTTATGAGCTATTAGCTCAGACAAAATAAAAAGTAAGGACAGTATTTTGCAAACAACAAACTTAGAACTGAAACAATTAGATATTAGATACCCACAACTGGCCACAACCTTATGACAGCTATGTTTGCTTGCTTAAGACAGAAATGTGTCTTCATGCAGTTCCTCTCTAAGAACACACACAAATCACACAAACCCATCCATGACCACCATCGCACTACACATTTCAAATTCAACCAGAGCTCATCTTCAGACAGAGCAACACAACCATTCACTATGGTACCAGATGTTACACAAACAATGATTAAGGTCGCGGGTGAGCAGAGTAATTATTTTAGTTGACTGATATGTATGTACCTCCACAAAGTAACACCTGATTCAATAAATTAAACAAAATGTGGTCTGATAAAAGTATGGGCCAGTATATATAGACTGCATTTCAACTACAATGTAACTGCCAACAGCAGATTGCACGTATATTTTTCATTGCACTTCCAGTACAGTCGGCACAACTGTGCAAACTAAATACGCTATGAGTGAAAATCACAAAAGTTTAAAACATTGTATGCAAACTGTATGAAATTTTGAACATGAAACTACCGTGAAACTCACTCACTCATAATATGATTGAAATGTTTAAGCAGTCAGCACATCTGCAGTCTGCCCCCTTTTGGCATAAGACGGTATCTCAAAAAAAAGACTTGACTTATTTATACCATCTGATGCAAATTGTTTGGCACTAGTCCCACAGCTGGCGAGTAGCGAAAAGCGAGTATTTTTTAATATGAAAAACTAGAGATAACAAAATCTCACCTCATACATATTTAAGAATAAATCAACTAGTTTTATTGGGAACTAGCTTTTGCCCGCCGCTCTGCCCGCGTGGTATTCGGTTATCGCGCGCAGATCACATTAGATCAAAAATCACGTCGATCCGTCGCTCCGTTACAGCGTGAAAGACAGACAAACACACAAACACACTTTCGCGTTTATTATATTAGTATGGATGTTAAGTTGCACATGTTCATGTGTAAATGTATGTATACACAGTGATTCATAGTTTTACAGGCATCCACAAATTATTGTCTAATATAATGTTGCGTACATTGAACAATACAAATATATTCATATTACATAAGGACACACACCTTCCGGAACATTATTAATTTTATTCAACTGCTTATCCATTTGAATACCTTTATGAATTATGAACTTGTATTTATTCAGTTGTTTATAACAACTCCATTGAAGTTACTAGCCATGTTTCCAATATTTTTTCAGATAATTATATGAACACAATAGATGGATATACGGACGATGACGACCACTTCTTCCCCTTCTTCTTGACTGCGGTTATAGTCGTTGTCGTGCTTTACGTGTTGTATCACAATAAGAACAAAGTAGGCAAAATGGTGAGTACAACTTTGGATTGTTTAAAAGTTTCGAATCTTATACCAATGTGAATATTGTAATTAAATTGTTTTTGAACTCGCGATAACGAACGTGTTTATAATTATGGCATGTGCAGTGGAGCACAGCGATAATGCATCACAATTAGGCTAAGAAACACTGCCAAATCTTTATACGGCATCTGCAGGTGGTAGGACCTTGTGCAACATCCGCCCGGATTAACTACCACCATCATGCTCGCTAATCCTGCCGTGAAGCAGCAGTGCTTGCACTGTTGTGTTTCGGCGTGGAGAGTAAGACAGCCGGTGAAATTACTGGCACTTGAGGTATCCCATCTTAGGCCTCTAGGTTGGCAACCCATCTGCAATACCCCTGGTGTGGCAGATGTTTATGGGCGGTGATGATCTCTTACCATCAGGAGACCCACATGCTTGTTTGCCATCCAGTCGAATAAAAAAAAATAAGGCTTTCTTTAATTTATTAAAAAAAATCTGATTTTATTTACTTATTTTCACAAGTATGTATGTATGTATTGTATGTATGTCCTGGAAATTTTCAATCATAATTCGATCACTCCTAGTATCAGATTTTTATATTTTACTAGCTGTTGCCCGCGACTCCGTCCGCGTAGTAGTATGAAAAATAATTCACATCCTATTCTCAGACCTACTGAATATTATAAAGTTTCGTAAATATCTGTCAAGCCGTTTAGAAGGAGTTTGGCCACAAACATTTTTTACCCGAAAATTTTATATATTTTATTATTGAGTCCTTTTGGCATCACACTACAGTACAATGTCTCTAATTTTTCTCTCTTTATTTGTTTTTACTGTGTCTTTGTTGTGATACTTGTGATGTTGTGTATTTTTTTATGTCAATAAATGTTATGAGTTTGATATTAGATACAATAATAAATATAGTCATGGTCACCGTCATAGAAACCGATATGGAGGACTATACAATACCTAGTATCCAACTGAGCTAAATTTGGTATAAGCACTTATGTACCTGCCTAAATCTGGTAGAGGTGTTCAGGTAGTCTGGCCAGAATCTCCGCAAGACGGAACTAATTAATGGCATCAAGTCGACATTTGGCATGCAATTGCACTTTGGTCACCATAAAAAAAAAAATAGAGCCAGCAAGAAAAATTACCAAAATTTTTTTTTTAACATTAGGTACTTAAAAACAGTAAGACTTTCAGCTGTCCGTTACTTCATGACAGATTAATCTAGGTAAAAAAAATCTGTGATGATTGAAATGTTACGAGGAATGTTTGTCCTGTCTCGGTGTGTTTGTTAGTCACAGTCCATCTAGGTAATAATTGTACCTACCTACTTAGAATTACACAACGATTATTGTAAATGTACGGGCAATTCTTTTCGCCTACCTTAGAAACATTGTTCTCCTCTATAGGTTAGGTGCCGCACTTGGTAATTAGTAATCAGATTTTGTTATTCAAAAAAATAGTTATTTGAATACCAAAACCTAATCACTAATTACCAAAGTGCAGTAGAGGTGAATAGGCGGGTTAGGTTTTTCTTTGTTTTGTTATGTAGTTATAAATCTTGCTATATGTATAGAAATGTATAGGGTAGGTACTTAGAAATCTACATAGGTATGTACTTAGTTCTACGTATATTTCCTGCTACAGCGTCATTGAGTCGGATCCGACGATTTTGACCAATATGGTGTCAATGGGTTCGTCTTTGTTGCACATTGTGTACCTACTTATTTTTTTTTCACAGTGTTTTAGTTTTAAGCTTACTATACTAGCTACTGCCTCTTTGATGTTTCGCCCGTATTGCAATGATATTGCTTTCTTGCAAAGCAGTAAAGACGGTCTAAGCAACTCCCCCGCTTGGTTCGGGCGTAATTTAGCAATTTTCGGCAACTTGATACAGTGGAAACAAATCAAAACTTTAAAATTAAATAAAACAGCCCATTTAAACAACCAAACAAAACAGAATACAAGATGTGAATATTATCGTCTACTGTGTACAAGCAAGAATCTTGTTCTAGTACTAAACAAATATCTTTTACGTTTTCAGTTCTTCGGCCTGATAGTTGAAGGCCGGCAGTCCGGCCGGCGGCGCACCAGCCGCGGCCACGCGTACCGCCGCCTCGACACGCTCGAACAGGCCATGAGTGCCAATACTGCAGCTCCTCCCAGCAAAATCATCTATTGAACCAACAGTTAAGACTCTTAACACTTAAGACTTGCTGTTCTCGAATTAGCGTATAGTAAGTATCACGCACTTTTTCACTTCGAATTCGACTGACAGGAACACCATAAGCATGGAAATGACGCGACACAAATTCGTATATTTAGGTTCTACGCTAGCTGATGTGGCTTGCACGGAGCGGTTGGATGCCGTTTGAAAAATAGTATGAGCAGCACTAACTGCACGTGTTGCTTGCGACAGATTTTAGCTGTACCCGCACGCAAAGGCGGCTCCATGCCTCTGCGCCAGCTAGCGTAGGCCCTCATACGCTAAAACGTGACGTAATTCGACAAAATTGTTGCTAGTAATTTAAGAAACAGCATTGACGTTGTAATCTCGTTGAAATTAGGTTGCGTCATTTTGGAAGAAACATGTTGGAACAAGTTGGAGCCACGCTCACGAGGATCAGTTAGATAAGATATTGCTAACTTTTGATTCGACTAACCGACAAAGCTAACTTGAGAAAAAGCTCAGTCTTGATAATATGTCTTAAATAAATCAGAGGTGAATTTCCAAACTGTGTGTGCTTGCAATATCTGTAAGCCATTGTCAAGTATCAATGAAAACGCACTAGTTGGACATTTATTTAAAGTGGGCAAGGTCAACATCCACTGCTTTGGTCTTTTAACTCTTGATCAGGTCTGTGAACGTATGCTTCCAATACTTCACTAAAAAAATTAAACTTAGTGCCTATGTAAACAATATTGACTGTATTTTCGCTTTAAATTTCCTGACTAAGAGTTACTAGACCTAGCAACGTTGTAAAAATGCAACCAAGTGGATGCACACCTCTTACTGATTTTGCCTTGCTCCTTATTTAACTAGTCTGAAAATTTAATGCTACAATGTCGACAATATATAAGTCAAGGCATTTATTTTTACTTACCTCTCGTCCGTTGCTACTTATCTGTATTTTTATTAAATAATATCAAAACAAGGTTTTGTCGGACTTGTTCATTGCTCGAACGAAAATCGTAAAAGCGCCGAAAAGTTTTTATTCCTTGTTTCATTACATCATAATTAAATTAACTTCCTACTCCTACGTAATATTGGAAATTTTATTATTAATTTTAGATTGGAAATCATTTAGATTTATTGTTCATATCAAATTAAGCAACTTGGACGACTTTATTCTAGGTAGTCATTTTATCAATTTAAGTATTAATTGAAATTTGCTTTGAAACCGTAAATTCTTATTATCATTTTTTTTCTCGCCAAATGCTAGCTGGCTCAAAAACTGGCTGAAATGCGACGCATAGCGTAAGTAAAATAAAGATTATATTACGCCATAAGCATATTAACTTACTGTTATAGAGTGCCATGCGTCAAAATAAACCCTAGTTAAAGAAAACGTTTTATATCAAATATTACTAAAATCTCGAACTACATAATCCTCTGAATATTTCAGAGGCACTAAGGGCAGTCTCTTTGAAATTATCTTGTGTAATAGTACAATTAGTTAATTAACTATAAATTACCCATCCATACTTTAACTTCATGATTCATGATCATGATATCAACACGTTATTTTTATTACTAGCACTATGAGATTCCAAAATCTCTGAGTAAAAAATAAACTCAACAGAGTTTCTTGGTCGTTTTGCTTCCCGGAACCTTTTGGGCCATATAATACGGAGCAATTTTAAATATGGCAGCAAGTACAATATTTAGAGTAAGGATGCATAATTGTCGAAATTATTTCATTATGTTTCAAACTGTGATGAAATTTTTGGTATTTTTTGTAGTTTTGTACGTAGACGTTTAAAAGTGTATTTAGAATATTGAAAAGTTACTGTAATACATTATTTACCATTTAAATTTTCACATAATTACTTTAGCAATTACATACTATCGTTTCATATCTCACTTTGATTGTAAAAAATCCGCTATTCTGGCTTTTATAGTAAATACATAATGTAGTTTGACATTAATAGTGCGTATTTGTAAATGGTTATTACATGTAATTTAAACGAACAAAAATCAGTGTTAATGTTAATATTAATATGCGATATGTTTTAACATGCTACAAAAAACTTTTAAAAAGCATTTAAAATGTGTTTATTTTTTTGGTCTATTTGTGCGCCGTTTATGTTATTTTGGACATCAAAAGTCTATCGTGTATCGAAGTAAACGTTGTATTTTATGTGAAGAATCAGTTCGAATTAGGGTTAACGCAGCACTGTATTAATACTTTTATAAAATACTTTTTCGAAGTAAAAAGTACCAAGTTGACTCAAAGTTATAATACCACAAACAAGACTTATGACGCTAAACACACGAGTACCTAATATATTACCGATTCTGCATACATTTGAGGGCTAGATTTTTTGCCGCTCAGTATATTTATCTCGACGTTTCGACCACATTACAGTGGCGGTCACGAGTAGAGAAGTGTAGGATAGTTTGCCTAGCACCGCGAGTCCTTCGAACTACCCGCACTTGATCACAAAAGCATGCAAAAGCGTGATAAGTCCTGTTTGTGGTATTTCGAGTTCAACTATTAGTGAAAATCACGAAAATTTAAAACATACCAAGTTGACTGTTCTATGACTAACATAGACCCAGTTAGACTACTACACATTCTTTACTTAATAGGCTTAGTTATACTATTTTACATACCAAATTCCCTCTAACAGATGACGGTTTCTAATGTCATTGACAGGTTGAATAGGCCAGAAAATAAGATTGCCAGTCAATAATCATCAATTAATGTTCTGTGTTGTTTTTGTTAGTTATAATTATGAACTGTGTACAATCGCCTGGTTTTTTTAGCGAAATCACTGTCGCTCGCACGCAAGTATCTTTGTTATAATATTATATATAAAATGCACTTTTCTATTGCTTTGGTTGTGATAGTAGCAATATAGAAATAAGTGTGGCGCACTTATATGTGAACGAATTTATATTTGTTCTAATGTCATATAGGTAGGTACTTTGTTTTCATTTTGGCTCTATAAGGGCATGATAATTAGTATTAAGATTCTATTTATTTCTTTAAAAACTTTGTTTTTTTTCGTCACGTGTTGTATCTATGGCACTGTCTTAAGTTGTCGTATTAATATGTTTTTCTTATGGTATACATAATGTACAAGTCGACTTAATAATGTATAGTAAGTAATTAATTATTGTCAACAGGATGACTGGAAATAAAGATTAAAAACTTCAACTCTATTTCATTGTACGATCTTTACTCTCCTGTTCATATAACCACTTGTTAACTCTATTTTAACCGACTTTAATAAAAATAAGTGAAAAGAAGAGATTACATCAATTCGGTTTATTTATTTTTTTATCACAGAACTCGAAGTAGAATAGAATTTATGTACCGATTTTTTTTTTGTTTCAATTGGTCTTCTCGCCTTTTGTTCTTCTTATGGCGCGGCGCATTGTAGTAAATGCAACTAATTTCAAGTTGTAGAGCAGTCTCAACATGTGGCCCGCGCCGCCAAGCTTGAGCGGTCGCTTGACATAAAAATTATACTGATGCCATGCTGGATTATGCAATGCTGAAGCCCGCGGCTCCATTGCCAGAAAAAAATTGAGGCCCACACTGCATATAGGTAACAGTCCAAATGACAGATATACAGTGTCAACGGTACGAGTACGTATGAGAGCACGCACCACAATGGATTTTAAACATTAGGAAAAGGAAAATTTTACTGCAGATGTTGGTGATTAAAAAACGGAGATCTGGGCCCGATTGAGTAAAATTCAAATTCTTTTTATTGTTTGTGAGGATTGGGTTACATTGTTGGTACAGATAACAATTTTATAAATTAGATACACCAATTCTCTACCTTTTCAGGTGAGATTAAATAATTTTATCGATTTTGTATTGGAATTTACTAATAGCTACCACTAATATTATATTAGCTTGTAAGTACCTACTTGATTTTAACACATTATAAAAAGCTTTGGTGATCTCTAGAATTTATTCGTAGGGTGATCTCGACACTTCTAACACTGGCGCCATCTTTTAAAAAGGCAGTTAACTAATGCTCTGCAATTTTCACAGGGGCTATCCCTGCCTTGTGAGTTGTGACTCCTTCGGTAGATGGGGCCTTTCCGACCAGTTTAGCATTTCAAGGATGTAAAGAAGTTAGACATTGTTAGCCGGAAACATTACCGTACAGTCAAGGGCAAAAATATGTATACACTTTAGTACCTTGTCACTTTAACCACTGTGACAGTTCATATAATGACAGTTCAAATATGACAAAATTACAAGGTACTAAAGTGTATACATATTTTTTGCCCTTGACTGTACACACTTGGAATCAAAAATAGTTTTCACAACTAGGTACACACCCAGTTTTTGTCATACGCTTTGAGACGAAAATGCAACGAACGTCAGTGCGTTAGACAATAGCGCTGCTGTAGTAATAAAAAAAAATAACAAGTTTACTTTGCGATAGATGGATAGGTACGGTCAAGGATTTTAATCACGAGCCGACAACTACCGCGGGGAGATTACCGCTAACTCTACCTTTACCTAAATTCATGAATGAATACGCGTAAATACGCGTACGTACCTACGTTCGAGCGAGATAGAATGAAGATATCTTATCTAACACGTTAGTTAATTCTCCTTGAGAGAGTTTTGCTTAAGTTCCAAAACTCGCGTGTTCATACATAACGTGTCGTGTTGTATTAAACTAGTAGGAATCCATACTTTACCCATTATAAATGCGAAAGTGTGTGGTTTTATGTTTGTCCGTCGAAGCGGAGCGTGATTTTTGGCATACAGATAGTTTTTGGGCCATAGAGTGACATAGGCTACTTTTTATCCCGGAAAAATGCACAGTGCCCTAGCTAGCTAGGCAAAAGCTAGAGATTTGTAAAAGTAAGCAACTTAGGTACACATGTACAGGTTAACTTCAGTTACTATGCTTTAGTTTTTGATAGCTCTTAATCCAATAAAAAATAATCCATCAAAATGTTTGTGGCTGCTATGGGCTATTACATTAAAATTTGTTCAATTAATCTGAGCAGTTTCACGCTAGTTTGACAACCTAATGCCAGATAATATGTTTTTGTTTATTTCTTTCTATAAAAATGGAAATAATGTACAAAAATAGCCAAAAAATAAAGGAGCAACAAAAATAATCTCACCTTAGACCTCTTGAGTCTTTGCGTCTAAGTGAGGCATCAATCTTCACTGAGAGGTAGGTATATATAGTCACGATGCTATTGGGCAAAAATAACATCTTATCTATAACCACAGTAGTCCCTTAACTCGGGTAGGTAGGTAGGTAATTAACGTATCCAGTAGGTACTGGTAGTAGGTACTTTCTATTTCAGTGGTAGGTACCTAGGTACAAAGATATTGCATGTCATTTTAAGCAACAGTCATCAATAGCAAAATAATTTGTTGCAAAGTGAAAATTCTACTAAGTTTGCCTTGGAAATACAAAAGAATAAAGGTTTTACCAACTTGACTGGAAATGGATCAGGTATTTCAGAGCATTTTACACTTCCACTGAACGTAGATGGTAAGTACCTACTTAGGTAAGTGCCTTTTATGGGCTAACAAACGTGGTTATTTCCAAATCTCTATACTTATATTTGTCTGTTTTGTACTTACTTATATAAATAATTTTCACAACAATCATTATATCCAGAGACCCAAAAATAGAGCTAACCAGCAGTTGAATTTTCCTTTCGTATACGGTCTTAGCAACCCTAATAAATTGATGTCACTGTTTAGGGCAAAATAAATCAGTTTCACCATGAGACAGTTGGATTAGTCCAAATGTTGATGTGTTTGTGCGTTGAAAGTCTTTCAAATACTTAAGTTGCTTCTTTTATTAGGTATATTCAATGAATTACCACCATTATTACCATTTTGGTAGGTAGTTATGAATGAAAAGACCGGCGCAAAAGCAACTACGATCTTTCTAAAGAAGCAAATTTTTGGATTAAGTCACTCCCTTTTGACAGCCTCAATTAATTGTTTCTTAACAACAAAAAGCTTTGTTTTCAAAAGTTTAGGTACCGCACGTGTAATGAGACGTGATCAATTGTTTTGAACAGTAGGTTTTAAAAGAGCTATCACGTGCTGAAACTTCGGTATTGATTTCAATGTTTACTCGCATTCATTGAAGAAACTCTACCAAAGCAATCATCGTCTTTTCTAGACCTTTTCAGTTGTTCATCGCCTTGTTTGTGAATTCAATAAATGAACCCTTGGATGTGCCGATATTTTTATCTACCTTGGCCGCTCCACCACTTCCACTGTTTATTAAACTACTACGACATTTATTATACAACTTTTGCCCGCGGCTTCGCCCGCGTGTATTTTGGTTATCACGCGCCGTGCTGTTCTTTCGGGAACTGACCATTTATCCGGGATAAAAAGTAGCTTATGTCACTCTCTGACCCAAAAACTATCTCTATGCCAAAAATCACGTCGATCCGTCGCTCCGTTGAGACGTGAAAGACGGACAAACATACAAACACATACACTTCGCATTTATAATATTACCTACCGAGTATGGATTTACCCGATCAAAAGGAAGATTCGAATGTATAAAGTGAAACCAAAAATTAGTTGATTTCAGATAATCTGACCTTTATGGTTTAATAAACTGAACATTCCAAGGATCCTTCCAAATATTTAGAGAGTTGTATTGTGTCGTCCTCAAAAGCCAGATGTTTATCCAGCCAACTTCAAACAAAATACGTTCATTAATAAACAAATGAGCCGGAATCTGCTAAACTTTCTTTAGTTCCCGGAAAACGCGGGAGCTTCTTGAGTGCAAGATTGCCGAAATGAATTGGGTAATTAATTTAGGTGCTGAATTAGTTAGACGAGGAAATGTAAGTAGGTACTCTCAGTTTTCGTTTCGGGGCGCTCTTGGAATACAAATTGAATCCTCAAACGGGTACTGGTATCCTATCTGTTGTTCATGAAATAGGAGCTTTTAAAAAGTATCTACCTAGACACCTGTAGGGGAGATAGGGGAGCATTGGGCACTTTTTTACTTCAGCCGTAATAAAAATGCTATTTTCACTTCTCATGCTCTAAAAGTGGGTCAATATAGCCTTACGAGGCGGGAGTAAAGTGAGCACTTTACTCCCTAGGGAGTAAAAGTAATTAATTTTTTAATTTACTTCGAGTGACTTAGATAAACGCAAACACCCAGATACTTGCAAAAAATAAGATTGTATGTGGACCATTTTCATGACGAAAATGTTACGTTCTTAGTCTACGCGGTCTTAGTTCTTGCTTATTCCGCATAGAAGGTGGCGCCATTCTATTTTTCCGTTTGTGTATGGACCATTTCACCGATGCAATTTTGTTATATCTGTGTCTGGTTTGAAAATGTAGAGCGTAAATCGTAAACGATTAAAATAAATTGATTATTCTCACAATGTCGTCAAGTGATAGCGAAAATTATGATGTCGAGCAAAGAGCAAAAGACATAATTGAAATTTTTCTGTCGCCGAAATCTAAAAGATTTATTTTTATTTTTTGGTTTAATCTTTTTATACCAAACTGACTATTTTTTCTCGCAATCGAAGTGAAAAATAGAGTTTTCACCACGAGATTAAAAGTCAATACAAACCCTCGGATAAATAGCCACCCTCGCTAAAGCTCGGGTGGCTAACCACCTCGGGTATGTATTGGCTTATTTTAGTCTCTCGATAAAAAATATACTATTATTAACAAAATCAAATTTTTACTTCTTATATTAGTAACACATATTCGGCGCCATGGTGACATCTCGTTGGTGGACGTCCCACACGCTACGCTTGCCGATCCGCGGCCTCCACTCGAGAACTTTTCGGCCCCAACGGCCATCTGCTCTTCGTGCTATATGGCCCGCCCTTTGTCACTTCAACGAGCTAATTCGCTTGGCTATGTCGGCTTAGACTTAGTACCTAATGTTCTTCTAATACCCACAAAATACTACGTTCATTTAGTTATACGACGCTTTGCGTCGCTTATAAGCCTGAGTGAATGCAGGCATGCATTTGCATTGCTTCTAATTAATTTTACATGTCCTTAATATTACGCTTGTAGCATTTGCGACATTTGAATACGAATTACATACTTATTGTACGCTTTTTGATGCTTTATACTGGGCGACCGAAATTTTCAAGTTGACAGACACGTCTATTGGCATTTATTGAATCTTCACCAGAGATCCACCAAAAGAAATGACTCACTTTGAGAATTTAAACTTTATCATCGTTAATAACTTTATTAACGTTAACGTTCAAAAATGAATCTACCGCCATTATTACGAGTAGTTATATAATATTATTGTCGAACAAAAGCAAGTACTACAGTTAGTCAAATCAAAATTAATGAGTATCAAAATCAGAAGCAGAAAGTAAATAATTAATTGATGTATACAAGGCTGATTTACATACATCACAATCAATATTACCATACCTAACCTGTAAGTATTTCTCTGTGATACGACAGATTAATCCATTCCAAATGGTTGCTCCGTCACTCATGACCCTTCCATCTATCACACACAGCCTTTATGTTGACGCTTTCAGCCTCAGGACTCCTCCAATTCCCACCTATACTATACTAAATCGCCTGGCACTCCCTTGTAGTCAATAAATAGTATTCCCCTGTTTAAAAGCAACGTAGCAACAGGCCAGAATTAAGATCTACGTCCTACCCTGGTAATGATACCAATATTGTGCAAATAACCGGTATCGCGTGACCCGACCCACATTAATAAACGGATGACGTAATTTCCCGAATATCCAGTTGATACAAAATTGGTCGCGTTGTGGTGATGGTAACACATATATCACGGTCCAATACTTAGATAGGTAGGTATAGGTAGTGCCACGAGAGTCGAAATGAAGTAAACACCCAGCTACAAAAATAACTGCTTGCATAAAAGGAGAATGAATGAAATGAATGAGTAAATGTCAAAATCCTGCTGTTATTACACGACATGTTCTTGTGTGCGTGACCGACACACACACACTAAAGCTACCGTACAACGGCTAACCGATCGTGTCTTTTCCAACCTCGGCATTGGCGAAATCATCGATAGTATCGATGAAGCTATACCTACTGTCAAAAATTTAATTGTATTTTGTGGGCGACCTCAGCTCTTGTGGTATGCCTATACTGACATCTAAGCTCATTCTTTTTACCCGATTTCAATAATGGAGGAAATTGAATCTATTTGAACATAAAACTACCGTAAGACTCCGAGGAGGAAGGGCTACGGATTAGCCCGAAACAAGTCGAGCAAAACACGATTTAAGACGTGAATTATCCGGGTCAATATATTTAATGTATCTATTTGTTTTTTTTAATTTCTTACCTTAGAACTCTATCATTTTTATGAACTGACTTAAAAAAATATCGTTGAAATGGAAATACTTCCAATCAGGTCCTTGTCACCAAGTCAGGATCTGATAAGTAGTTAGATCCTAGTACTAGTAGGATTGTTATGACTGTATTGTATCTCAGGTAAGTATATAAGGTAAGTAGTAGTAACGTTGTCCGTATAAACAAATTGATGTTACAAATTAGAAAAGTGACTTAAGCTCCATGTCAGTTCTATGCACTACTACATAAGACAGATTCTTTACTTAAGTTTTTCGCCTATATGTACCCAGGTACATAATTATTAGAAAAACATAAATTCCTTCATGGTTAACTGATCCCTAATAAAAATCATCCCGCAGGCAAAAAGGTAAAAGCTTTAAAAGTTCGTCTATGTTGTCCTTGTCTCATAGTATTTAAGTTTGATTAAAGAGTAGATACAGACTATAAAATTTCCATTTATTCATGAGATAATAAATCCATAATTTTAGTTATTCAAATATTTGTGTGAATATATAAATATGATAATTGTTCTAGAACAAACAAGGTTAATTTAGGCATGGGCTTCTTATTCCCAGTCGAGTAGACAACCGATGCGCCTATGTATCACAATTATAGCTCATGTAAGTCTAACATGTTCCTATCGTAGTCAATCATTTTCAAAGTGAACGTAAGGCCGCCTTTACACCTCTGAGTTTTCCTTACGTAAGCAACTTACGCTAAATTTTCATATGTAAACATTACATCATGTCACCGTCATGTTTGTAAGTGGTTTACCGTAATTTTTTACTAAATTGGAAATTACTGGTCTAAACGTGTTCTAGTTTGCATATCTAGTTAGCTTGCTTTATTTTCGCGACATTTTTCACCTGCCACAGTGACTTCTAAACTTATCGACTCTACCAATGAACATTTATTAGCACTACTACTGAATATTTGAACATATTCACAACTATTCATTGTTTTCATTGTATAATGCATATTTTTGTCTATTTCGTTACCTACATTCCCTATTGGAAGAGATCGCTTTTTATAATATACCGTCTACCTATCTATAACGTCTATTGTTGACCTCTACTTGTAATCTTTTGTTACAGGTTGTGTATCGATATATCGTTATTCATTATCGGAAGTCGATAAGTGAGAAGTTACTATGATAAATCAAAAATGTCGGGAAAATTCCGGGCTCTGCAGTTTAAATTTTCCGCCGATGAAATGGCTAGACAAAAACAAAACAAAGCCGCTTGAACTTGGCGCCGATGAAAAGGCATTTTAATTACTGGTTATTATGGTTTACTGGTATAAATGGGCATGTAATAAGTTATGCAAGTTAAAAATCACAAAATTTACGTTAGCATTATTTACTGTAAGTTTATTTTCAGTGTAAATACAATCGTAAGTAACTTACAGAAATATTACGGAAGTACTCACAGGTGTAAAGACGGCCTAACGTAAGTCAGCAATTTATGCTCGTTGTAATACATATAGTGAAATGGAACGGGTGGTGAAGCAACAGGACTCCTTAATAATGAACGTCTCTGCATCAGAAAAAGCAATCTTTCGTAAAAGTAATTACTTACACTAAAAAGCATGAAAAGAAAAATTTAAGTAGGTATGACAAAAAATTTAACCGACTACATAAAACCATGAAAATAATTTTCTATTAGTCTGAAGTCGGCGCCTCAGCACGAGACAGCAGTGTCGAGTGATTGAAGTCTAAAATAATTAAGTATGTAGGTGAGGTAGATGACTTAATAGGTCCACTCCTGCTGGCTCGTGCTGCGGCACCGACTTCAGACTGGTAGAAAGTTATTTTCATAGTTTTTTTGTAGTCGGTTAAATTCTTTATTATAAAATTTTTGTTTAATATAATTAGTTTAACGTTAAACGACATTTTTTATTCTAACGAACACCGTGGTGTCGTGGTGAGCCGTGGCTCGTAACGATATCACTTCAAATCAAATCTCTTATTAGTTAGGTTTGAAATATTATTTTTATCCTGGTCTTAATATTATTCACCCAGCTCTGTCCAAGTTCGACCTAGATGTGTCAATTCCTGGTTTATTCTGGTATCATCTCTGCTGATTCTTGTTATGCATCTAATAGTATTTTAGTATCTTTGAGCTATTCGTGAACAGAATATAATTTAGTCGATTGTCTGCTTAAGAGGCAGGTCACCAGGCCAACGTCTGTACCCGTTTGAGTTATGGAATCCTAAAAATAGTGTATTCGCTGTGTATGAGTACCTAAGAAGTAAACCAATTGGTGGTAGGATTGAATCGTAAGAAAAGTACACATCTCGTACCGGTTTTAACAAAAGCCAGCACTCTCGTTTATCTAACCTAGGCATTTATCTAGGGATTGTTCAAGCTTGATGTCAGGTGCTGGCCAACGGGTTTTGAGGAGCCCCATGTCTGGTGCCTGCTGAATAGAATCAGGACAGCCATTGGTAACTGTGCGTACCTCTTTCACAAGTGGGAGTGGTGCGGTGCGAGTCGCCACGGTGTCCGTGTGGCTGCCCGGAGAAAACAGACAGGCATATGGTCTTTGAGTGCCCAATCACCAAGGCCCGCTAGGGCCTGCGGCAGACATTAAAACCCTCTCAACAGATGCACTAGCATACCTTAAATCTAGTTTATTAAATAGTAGCTATTGCCCGCGGCTCCGCCGACGTGGTATTCGGTTCTCGCGCGCTGTTCCCTCGGGAACTGTGTATTTTTCCGGGATAAAAAGTAGCCTATGTCACTCTCGGGCCCATAAACTATCTCTATGCCACAAATCACGTCGATCCGTCACTCCGTTACGGCGTGAAAGACGGACAAACACACAAACATTCAAACACAAACACACTTTCGCATTTATAATATTAGTATGGACGGATTTAGTTTACCTAAGTAGAGAACTAGAAGCCATACGATAAATTTAGATTACGATATGACATTATTCAATTACAAAAATTGTCACCAAATACGACATATCCGCTCCACGCACATAATGGGGTGATTGCGATGCGCACACACGAACGCAAACCTTTATGATCTGATCGTCGAAACAATTCTAAGAAAAATACAATCATTTGATACTTATCGTTATCTTAATGCGAATTTGGGTACACATGCAGAATGAAGATGAGGGTTAGAAAGATACAACATTATATGTATTTCCGGATCCAATCGTACAACATTTGATATTGCAAACGAGGGGATGTTCATAGCGATAGAGAAAAATGTACTAACTGCTTAAATGCGTCTTAGACTATATAGGTACTTTACTCTGTATTCAAAATCACGTTCCCGGACCGATATAACCTTCAAGCTTTCAAGAAAAGAGAAACGAACTGAAACGCACTTGTGACTCTTCTGGTGTTGCAGGTGTCTATGGGCGACGGTAATCACTCACCATCAGGCGATCCGTCTGCTCGTTTGCCCCCTATACCATAAAAAAAAGGTTCTTTGGCATGATAAAAATCTTACTAATTTTATAAATGCGAAAGTGAGTTCAATTGTTTGTTATAGGTACATACACTTTCACGCATTAGCTACAGAATCTTTTGCTATGAAATCTTCCATGCATTTGCATACATTAGGAGTCCAGAATTCTTCGCAGTCGGTGTCGCGGGCAACAGCTAGTTGGATAATATACATATTTGAATAGGAATTGAATTAAAGAAAACAAAAGATATTTTTTGCGTCTCAGGCAGAAGTATAAAAAACGATTATTCAGGATGTCCATCACTCAATATTTGCTATTCTTCAATTTGAATTCAAGATATTGAACAAACATTTTAAACTTTCGTGACGCTCACTCATAGTCAAAATACCACAAACGGGACTTATCACGCTATTATTAACAAGTAATATTTACACCGACGTTTCGGCAACATTGCAGTTGCCGTGGTCACAAGTACTTGTGAATGATGGCGCATTTTTTTTCTGAAAAACTTTATTGCCGTCTTTATTGGGCTCTCTAAGCGTAAAATACTACCAACCGGGAAAATCCGGAAATGGGCTTATCACATTTCAAAGGACTTCTCGTGTGTTGTATTTTTATATCCTTTATACGAAGTTCATAGCCAGTTGGTAAGGTCATAGACACTGACTTTAGTTTCTCATTTTTATTTTGTAGGCTCATCTATGGTCAAACTTTCTTTTTAATTTACGAACAAGTAGTTTAGAGAACTTACTAATTTATTGGGACAAGAAATCACATATAAGTTAAGTACTTGGTACTTTGGCCAGAGAAAGCTGCCCACACATTTTTTTCGGATTTGATAACGTTGACAATCTTCTTAAAACCACGTAAATAAATATATAAATAACATGAAGAGGATAAACAACAAATGAAAAGAAATTACTTTGGAACGAGACAAAATTACGTATTGTTTACTGACGGACGTGTCTGGAACAGTAATTAATAAAATAGTAATGGTGAGTTTTTAAATATATTTTGGGTATAAAACATTTTATTTACACATTATAGTACCTATCTATCAATAATCCATACTATACTTTAATGTGTTTGTGTGTTTGTCCGTCTTTACGTCGTAACGGAGAAACAAATCGACGTGATTTTTGGCATAGAGATAGT
This sequence comes from Choristoneura rosaceana, assembly GCA_037349165.1. Classification (NCBI taxonomy): domain Eukaryota; kingdom Metazoa; phylum Arthropoda; class Insecta; order Lepidoptera; family Tortricidae; genus Choristoneura; species Choristoneura rosaceana. The sequence continues at coordinate 9,993,301 of JAZBNJ010000040.1, read as the reverse complement.
TTATGGGCCCGAGAGTGACATGGGCTACTTTTTATCCCGGAAAAATGCACAGTTACCGAGGGAACAGGGCGCGATAACCGAATACCACGCGGGCGGAGCCGCGGGCAAAAGCTAGTACCTAATATTATAAATGCAAAAGTGTTTGTGTGCATGTTTGTCCGTCTTTCACGTCGATTTTTGGCATAGAGATATTTTATGGGCCAAAGAGTGAAAGGCTACTTTTTATCCCGGGAAAATGCGCAGTTCCCGTGGGAACAGCACGCGATATAAGTAACCGAATTCCATGCGGGCGAAGCCGAATATATCGGGATATATATATCGGGATCTCGGAAACAGCTCCAATGATTTCGATGAAATTTGGTATGTGGGGGTTTTCGGGGATGAAAAATATAGATAATCTATTGCTTGGTCTTATCTCTGAGAAAACTCTTAATTTCGAGTTTTAGCTCGAGCAAAGCCCGGTCGCCCAGGTACCTACTAGAAAATTAATACTTGAAATTATACTTCAAAGTCAAATCGAAAAACATCATAATCGTTATCAGCCATAGGATGTCCACAGTTGGACATGCTTCCCCTATAGACCTCCAGCTCTTCCGGCTTTAACCAGGTCATCCGTCCAGTCCATCTACTTGGTGGACGTCTTACGCTTTGCTTCAATAAGTCGAAATACGAAAGGAAATCCTTTTGGCGGTTTAGGCCGACAACGAGTAAAGTCCGCAAATTACCAGAACCACAGTTTTCCAGAATTATAACGGTTAATAATAACGTTATTCATCAATGTTTGATTAGGTACATTGTGCAAATAAAATTCACAGTAAGTAGTTTAAAGCGAATTTAATCTCGCTAATTAATTTTGATGTTTAATGCTCAACACGTGCCACCGTGGATATCTTGTTCCTGATATTTGAAGCTAATATAATAACAAACAACCATAATCCCTTCACGTCGCTGAGACTCTACAAGCTTAGAGCATAACATAATCATATTGCATCTTTATCTTACGCGATATCGCTAGCGGTTAACAAAAATAAAGCCGTGAATTATTAACCTTAGGTTGTTAGCGCTTGACCTTAAGATCCTATAATGAAAAAATCTCCGAGCATCTGCTTTAAGCAGTTGACTGGTTTTTAATAAAAGCGCTTGGAAATGCGTTCCTGAAGACGTGTAGCTCTGTAGCTTCAGTCCAAATCGGAGCGCGGTCTAGTGATGACGCTCGATGGGCGAGCGAGCACTAATACTACCACTGTCAACGGTTTTCTTACTACTAAGTTTCACTCTACATTTAAATAATATTTTTATTAAGTGTACCTAATTGAAAAAAATTAGGAGTTGGAAGTTTAGTAAGCGCAGAAACTTTTTCTAACTTTAATAATAGTTTTCACTAACACGTTTTGTTGAGTTGGAAGTGTATGTAAAGTGTGCAATGGAAGTGTGAATTTTAACCCTGTATAATTAGGTGAGAAACCTGCGCTTCGAAAATTACAGCTATTATAGTTACTTTTTTATTTATTTAAAAACACACGTTATTTTAAAGGTACAATTGAAGTACGTACTTATACTAAACTATCCTAAAAATAACTTAACTACCTATGTATACAATTCCCCTAAGTCTTGTCTCTTCGGAAGAGTGTCCAGTTAACATAGCTACTTGTTAGATAAATAAGTCTCGTTACGTCGAAATCTATGGAACCACCAAGTTTTAACCAGGTTTAACAACTAAATATAAATTTATTTTTTCCATTGAGTGACTTTTAGATAAGTTAATTTATATTGACCAGTATAATTGTAATTATAATTAATGCCGAAAATCGACGATCAGATAGCCCAATGGTTAGAGAACCTCACTACAAAGCTTAAAAAAATTTAAACCGTTTATATCTTTTAACTTTACATTATTTTTTGTTACTATTACTACAAGCATTTCATTTTAAGATTATATTATTAATAAGTGGAGACGCTTGAGGTCCCGGGTTCGATTCCCGGCCGGGGCAGATATTTGTATGAATAATACGAATATTTGTACCCGGGTCGTGGATGTTTAATATATGTATTTACGAGTAAGTATGTATTTATCTTTATACTAAAGCATGTGTCAAGGATGTCAAGTGGGTGTCAATACTGTCAAGTGTCCCATGATATTTCTTTAATAAATTATTAAGGCATTTGATATAAAATAGGGCCGAAGTACTCACGCGGGTCCAATGTTATTCAACAATATTTTATAAATTGCACTTAAAATATCAGTAAATTTAAAAGACTATAAGTACCCATTTATCGACTTCATAAAGGGAAAAAGCTGCTGTAAAGTACACTGTTTGTAAGAAGCTAATTAAAACAAATTTCGTGAAACATTCGGGCAAAACTAAATAGGTATTACTTACATTTATCCGTGGTTTCGCTTTCGTGATCCATTAGGTCTGTCGCTGAATTGAAATTTTTGGATTGTATTTAATTCCTATGGAAATTGCAGTTTAGTCTTCAAGTCTCTCGACTTGACGGTTGAAAAATTTAGAACATATATCTACGAGTATAGCCTCGTGCCTACATCATTCCTTTGGGAAGGACATAAGAAATAATTATAATTGGACACTGATGTCCTTTGTAAAGTACACAGTGGAAAACTAGTATGAAAAGCCGGAAATTTTTTCCTCTATTTTTTAACCCCCGACGCAAAAAAAGGGGTGTTATAAGTTTGACCCCTATGTGTGTCTGTCTGTGTGTCTGTCTGTGGCACCGTAGCGCTTAAGCGGGTGGACCGATTTGAATGCGGTTTTTTTTATTTGAAAGCTGGTTTTCTAGCGATGGTTCTTAGACATGTTTTATCAAAATCAGTTCAGCCGTTTCAAGATCATCAGCTCTTTTGTTCGCTAGCGGTCCCCCGACACCGACGACGCTTGGATAAAAAAAATATTACTAGGTACTTATACTAAATTAACTTAGGCTAATTTTGCGGGAAATCAGCATAGTCCTCGCGGAATAGGGATAAACGAATTCTTCGCAGATGAAGTCGCGGGCAACAGCTATAGGTAGGGCATAATTATTTTTTACTTTTTAATTGTCCTTTTTTTGGCGCCTTTTTTTCGGTTTTTTTTTTGTTTATTTTTTTTCCCTGAACATCTTAAGCTCTAAGCAATATACATAGTTTGAAAGTTTCAAAAAGGTATTCCAAAAAAGTACCTTTGGTAGGCAAGAGTTACGTACTTCACAGTTTTAATATCAGTAGAAATAATAAGATTAATGAACTATATTCCTGACAATGTCACGGTTTGTGGGCCCTAATAGGCGGACATTAGCGCGATGAATTAATTAGTCTTCTTCCTCTACCCGGAACAATGATTGATGTGTTTGCGAAGGAATAGTCACGCAGAGAGTTATCACTCGCCGGCCAGCTACCATATAAATAACGATGAAGTGAACATGTCTTTTAAATTAGTTTTTTTTTAAATAATTTATACCAATAACAATATATTACTATTAGCTAACGTCATAAATAAGTGATAATTTTTGTACCTTTAACGACATGTTTGAAAAGCCCAACGAAATTATGTAACGACTGAAAGCGATAAAGTACACAAAATGGTCACTTATTTATGACGTTGATTATACTAACTAAATAATAAGCGCAGATTTAAATACGTTAATATTATTTCCAACCCGGATCCTGTTTATAAGTTAGACTCTTGTTTATAAGTTTTTTATGCAATAAATTATTCTCATTTTTTTCATTTTTCATTCGCTATTGTAGGTTCCGTTTTATCTGAACAGGACATCCGTAACAGGTTTCTTGAATAAAACAAATTAAAGATCCACAACAAGCCTGTCACTGGGTACTTTTTTATTTTAAACTCACTTAAAAACAAACTGTTTTAAGAGCTTAATACTGCTCTTCTGTGAAACTGCTGCAGTTGACGTTGAGAAGAAAAATTTAAATTAGTCCCTTTATTCTTAAAGTTTTCGTATCTCAGTTGGCAAACCCGGAATTCTTATAGATTCACTTTGTTGTCCGTCCAACTGTCCGTTCATCTGTCATTACTTATAAGCTTTAGTCTGTTTAGCCGTCTGATTTCGTCTCTCTGTTGCCTGGAGTGGTCTATTGCTTGAAAGATGTAGTTTATTATTAATTAGTCAGTGAAATTGTTGCTCTGTTACTTTGCAAACGTCAGTCAATCAACTATTTATTTGTTATAAGTATTATCTGAGTTATATCTAACACCCGTATTTATAGAGAAGTAAAGGCCATTACTTGAGTAAAAGTAATTACTCAAGTAACAATTTTTATTCTATAGTTGAGCTTTTGTTTGAAAATTGAACTATGAAATGTTAGATTTCTTAGCCAAGTCATAGTCACCATTTTCTTTACTTAAGCATTTACTTAGCAATAAGTAATGACTCGTTTATAAATACGGGTGCTAGTTTTATCTGAGTACCTATTATTAAAGTAGATAATAATATTATTGAGATATCACTAAATCCCCAAACATTACACTGGTCTTTACGTTACAGATACACACGAATTTCATGTCTCTAGGCTTAGGGATTGAGTACGTGTTATTTCCAATATCCAGTTATCTACACATATATCCAATTTTATATAAACTCGTTTAGTAATGTTCGCATCTACTACTACCTACCTACTACCTCACTACGTATCTATCTACATACCTACCTGCATAAAAATAGTAGGATTCACACGAATAAATGGGTTCAAGTTTATAAAATTGTCATTCTCTTCTCTATCTATGCAATTAAGATGTCTCATGTTTTTAATAAACCGGGGAAATTATTAGAACGATTTTCTTTACAAACCAATTTAATTTCCGCCGTTACTTATTTTTAACGATACTTAATGTTAATTAAGCAAGACCGAAGTGGCATTACTCGCTTGAACCCAACAAATGGCCTTTTTACTCCCTAGAAACAATTATTCGATTTTCTTTCCTTGTCGGGTTTTCGGAGTCAAATGACTTCCGACAACCTTTTTCAGATTTTATTTTTTACACACACAAAGCACAGTCGAACTATTTGATTCCTACTCACTGTAGAACGTTTTCGTAGTAAGTATCATAATGAATTCCCTTGTCGAGCAATGTGATGTCACTATGAGTTTTTATACGAAAGGGTTCCATAGTGGGTCACGATTCTATTGGTTTGATAGTAATTTCATTGATGAAACTTCTCATAGTAAGTTTCAATGATTTTCCATGATAGTTAAAGCGATGTCACTAACGTTTTATGTGTGACAAAGTTCTACAGACACAATACTCCCGATAGTTAAGTAGTACTGTTTCTAAAAAGAGAGTAAAGGATAAAAAATACTAAAAATATTATAAGAACTTAAGTCTTCACGGCTAGAACTTTGTTAAGTAGCTGAAATAAAGTTCAACAGTCGGGACCCATTAGTTTAGAATTTTTGAGCGTCACGATTTAAATAGGTCTCGACTTTAATTCAGCTACTGAACAAAGTTCTAGCCCACTAGACCTGTTTTCTTCTTTTTAGTATTTTTGAGCCAGTAGGGTTCGTTGATTTTTTAAATTCATTGTTTCATTTCACTCTTTCTTAATAGTTCTGTGAAAATGGTAGATTAAAACTATTATTTATTTACAATGGACTAGTTATTAGCTTTCATTTGGTACCCTACTCGATAGATTTGACTAATCATTTATCGAAATCGGTTCAACCGTTAATTAGTTTAGTTACAACATGACATAGGAATAGACATACATACATAACCAACGCTTCAAACACATAACCCTCGTTTCTTCGCAGCCGGGTAAAAAGAGTATTAAACCCATTTCAGTCTTTTACATCGCGAAAGCTGCCAAAGACTAATAACAATTTTCCCCAAAAAGTCCATTCACAAGGGCATGAAGCATTGGCTAACTGCACTCGTAATGGAGATAAAACCAAATGGAAATTGCTTTACGTGAAATTTCCGTAGAACCAGCAAGGCAAGGAAACGTGGGTATAGCTTAAATCAATTCAAATGGTTTCATAAGTACTTATACTCAATGTTACTGAATTGTTCAGCCAAATGGTAGATATTCAAATCAGAAATCGCGGAATATCTTTCGATTAGAACTCTATTTTGCATTGAGCGTTTATGTTGTTTATTCTGTAATAGAACGCATTGAACTATTTATATTGAATGAATATGTACATAAAATGAATGCTCCTAAAGGTTAACTTGAAAGGCTTTTGGGTAAACCTTTACCGGAGCTCCTATTTATAAGAGTAGGCTAAGTAATAAGTTAATAATCAAATAACATGAAAGTGAACTTGCCTAAACTTATTAAATAATAATGAAAAAGCAGTTTTACTACGTAAGGAAGTTAGGTAAGTATTATTAGGTAAGTATTTTCATTATCTATACCCTATATTGAAATGCTTCCACGATATGCAGCTTTTTAATTAGGCGATCCTTATCCAGATTGCGTAATAATTTATTGAATTATTATTATTTAAAATTTTAGACAGATATTACGAGTTTCCTGTCTTAGAAACAATCCTTAGATTTTTGTATGGAAAAAATACTCCTAAATCTCCTTCCTTTCTTTGTTACATGACTAGTTTTTTTTTTTATATATTTCCGTCTACGAGTACCTATATTTTTTCCGTATTTTATTGTTTGAATAATTCAAACATAAAATGTGAAAATAGTATTCTATGTATAGGTACTTTCAATTTAATAGATGAACTATGTCGATACAAACTTAATAATGTAATTAATTAATATTAAAACAAGTGCAAAAGACTGCTAGCCTGTGCCAAAACGCACTTCCTACTTATTTCCCAGTTCAGTAAGTACAATTAACTACTATGCGGTTTCAAACGGTCTCTCTGATATCCCTAACTACAGGAAAAAAACAGGCTTAAAATTTTTCTCGTCATTTCAATTGTCTGATTATAACAAGGGTATGACTTATGTCTAGATTTGGGAAACTGTCCCAGGCCTGATGATAGTTATGATATATGATCATTTGGTCTCAATTCATGGGAAACTTGAATAATGGCGGCTATCAAATGACAACAAAGAGCTTCAGGATTGTTCGTGCGACGCTCATTTAAATTAATTATTAGTTTTAAGAGAGTGAACTTTGCAATTTTTCAGTATAAAAAGTAACGTAAAAGAAAATAGTTAGTCTAGGTTATAGGTAACATAACTTATAAAGTATCTGTGTTCCAAATTTCAGTCAAATCCATTGAGCTGTTGCGTGATGAAAAAATAAAAATACCTTAATATTTATTGCCAAAAAATAGTTGAACAAATAACTATCGTGAATTGCTAAGGAATCCGCATTGGGTGCTGTGGGTATGGTAGTAGGTGATGGAACAACATTACATCCAAAGTTTCACATTTTATAAGATTAGTTGGATAAGCTAATAAAATAAGTTTCAGTTCGGAAGTTTGTTGCCATGCCGTTTAACAACGAGATTAATAGGTGATATTTCTCAGAATTCAGATTCTGCCAATACCGATTTATATATTGGCGAGAAGTCGGTTTCATTGTTTAAAGTAGATAATTGAGGTCGACGGAAGAGAAGGGCCTAACCCCACGATAATCAATAAGGCGATATAAAGTTTGACAGTTTTTCAATAAAGTTCTCTTTTCGGTGACGGAAAATATTGGGTTCGAATACTTCTCGACTGTCGCCCTAATCAGTCCTGCTCAACTAAGTTCCTGTCAAAATCCATTAAAAAAAACTTTCGTTTGGTTTGTCGCTATCTTAGATTAAACCTATTATTGTATTAGTTTCAGTTGTTAACCAAAAATAAAAATATAATTCAAAATATAAATTCTTGAAAATATAGCTTCATCGATAATATCGATGATTCCGCCAATGTCGAGGTTGGAAAGAAGATAAGATATACAGTGCGCAGTAAAAAAAATATAAAGGTTTTTGAGACAGCATTACATTTGTGTTTTTTCTTTCATATAGGTAAAGAAAAAAATCGAGAAGCTACTTAAAAAAGTAATAATTCTTAATATCGTAGTGGATTCTCACTGTATAGTTGATTAGGGATTCAGATACATATACCTACTATATATAGATAAAGAATTGTTAAGTAAACGAATGTGAACGACAGAATGTTATAGTTTTGACATGATTTGGGATTAAATAAAATTGAAATTAAGTTTGAATAGAATTGCATTAGGGTAGGGATATTAGACTTTAAAGTGCTAAACACACTTGGGTATTAATGGATAAATAAACAATTATTTAAAATATACTACGTGTTACGTCTAAACTTTGCACGAGGCGAGTATAACCAGTAAGTTTAAATCCTAAAGTACGATCTCGTAACATCCCACCGTATTGCCAGGAGAAAGCCGAGAGTTTCAAACTTTTTGGCCGGCCGCATGCATGGCACGTTAGACACCTGCTGTTATTTTGAATGGCTTAAAAGAAAGTATAATGTTTCGCAATTCTTCTAATGCTAGGTAATATTGCCATAAGTGACACATGTGCGCTTTAATTACGTACGAATCTCATATCCTTTAATATCCGTCGCATCACGCATTTTCCTGAGCAAAACTCAAGGCCCGCAATAAATTACTCCCTAGCGTTAGGACCTTTGTCACGGGGCGTCGAAGCGAAGATCTACCTTATTTAAGTGTAGCCTCTTATAAGGCGATATACGGACTGAGGAATGAGATACCAAGGTTCTTGTACTCGTAAGATTGATTGACGAATGCGTCTTCCGGATTATCTACAGTTGACTTTACTGCTCGAAATTTACAGCGAGTGCTATTTTAATGTAAAATAAAACTTTCCGAGTTTTTTGGTTCAACGAACTGGATGAATTAAAATCGAACCGTGCCGATCCACGGCCGTATTTTCTGTCAAAGTCCTTCTTCGCAACGACGCCGTGAAAAAGTTGTTAATCTACTTTCAAGAGTTCATCGATTCGTAAATTTATGGGAAATAGCAAAATTTAATAATGAGTTGTTAAGTTACTGCTTGTCATTTTCAAGTTGGAATTTTATTCAGTTTTAAGATAAAATGAAGAACAATGAACATTAATAAGCATTCATAAAATATCTTAGCTACTTTACGTTTGTTATCAGGCGGTGAAATATCATTGATGTCATGACAATATTTTATTATATTGCGTCTTCAATTACCAAAGAAACCCTCTGGATATCCGTCCTCTAATAATATTTGAACGAGCTTTCCAGGAAAAACAAAGTGTAGTTATTATTTACTGGATTGTACGAGGGGAGGCGTTTACTGAAGTGTCGATGTTTGTCCATCCGAAACGTGGTTACCAAAACAATACTAATACTACCCAGGAAATACTTAAAAACACAGCTGTAACTGTAGTAAAATTTCAACATTCATTAATTTATATTTGAAGTTTAAATAAAAGTAGATTCGTATTTTAAAATAAACTTTAACTAAATTCTAAAGTCAATTTTAATTGCGTACTGAGACTAAGAAATAGTGAAAAATAAAACTAAAGCTTTTATAAATGATGTTCTTACTATATTTTCATTTCGTAACTCAACAAGTCATAGAGATGTTGTTTAATAAATAATACGCAAAGTTAGATGGAACACGCCTATAAGCGTTACAAGATTTAAATGTAATGGAATCTTCTACTGAAGAATTACTGCGCTAAATGAAATATTTGGGCGGGCATGCAAAGCAAATCTGTAACTCTGGTGATATATCTGACGTCGACTTCAGAGCCTAGCTCGCATAAAAACAAAAGACAAAGTAGGTAAATCTATCTGTACCTATAATCTGTATATAAAACCCCACTGCCTTAAAAACTAAACAGAAGAAAATTAGTCTGTATGGTGGTCTAGAAATATTTCAAGTAGCTAATTTAAAGTTACGATTTTAATGGGTCCCATCTCAAACTGTTAAACTATAAATAGCTACTTGACAGAGTTGTAGACCACTAGACTTATTTTCTTACTTTTAGTTTTTAAGGCAGTTGGGTTTTTGATTTTTATAATTTAAGGTTTTATTTTATACTTTTTACTTTAAAAAGTTATAACTCATACATATTTAGAATGGGCTAATGTTAGATTTCATTTGATACCCATATTGTTACAATACATTTTTTTTATTTTATTTCTTCGCCATATTTTTTTTCGCAGATGCCATATTGAAATGTCATATACCCTTAGTCACTTCGACAGTTATGACAAATGCAATGATACCTGAGGCCGTATTGCTTAATGTTTTTGACATTCGCGATCGCAATCAAATGACATACTTCGCATACAAAAGCTGTCATTTTATTGCGATCGCGAGTGTCAGAAACGTTAGGCAATAAGGCCTCTGAGATATGTTATAATACGTCCAGCCATTGGTCCAGCCGTTTAAGCTGCAAAGAGGACCAAAGAAATGGGCATACGTACATATGTAAAAACATAACCGTTCTTCGGGCAGTCGGGTAAACCTGAATCTCTATTTCCCTTATTCACGCAGCGCGCAGTAACTAGAGAACGACTTTACCAATTTCATCTATCTTTTTTTCATTATGTTTTTTAATATCTGTTTTATAAAAGGTTGTCGTGAAAAAAAAAACTTAGGAAAGTTGCGCAAAAAATTTAGAAATTTAGAATTTTTAGCTTTGCTACATATGTAAGATCGTTTTCATTAAGATTACGATTTGGAGTCTTTTTGTATTTTTTATTTCAACTCCAAATTTTTGTTTCTTTTACGGTCATCCCGTGAAAGTTTATATAACCTGGGTTCGATTCCCAGCGCTGGTCTATTTTTTCTGGTTTTTCTGTGCATTCATGTTTCGGCTTGTGTTTTCGTGTGAAATTTATATATCGTTTTCATTGTTCATTTTTGTGTCGTATAGAAGTACTGAAGGCAAAATGACCATAGCGAGCGACTAAATTATGGATGCAAGTATAAGATTTCATCAACAGGGTCTGCTACAATGAGCGGACCTATTTAAATAGAGAGGACATACTATGCACAAAAGGTTTGAGAACAACGTGTAGAATTGAATGCTAATTTAGCTTCAAAGGGACTGAAGTCTTAGTAAAGAGCTCAATATTTTATTATCTACAAATTTACCAAGTGAACAAATTGCAATACTTTGTGCACATAAAATACCTACAAACGACAATATTTCTACAAAGCTGATGTAAAAAATAGGGATAGCCTGTAAAAAAACCGGCCAAGTGTGGGTCGGACTGGCGCTCTAAGGGTTCAGTATAAATTGTTAGGTTTCTATGAATTTAGATTTCATTTTAGAATTGGTGTCCTGGTTAAGGTATCCAACTTTTTGAATCTTTTTGCGCCTAACCAAAAATAATGCCTACTCGTCGGTACATCAATACGCCAAATAAAACATGCACACTTAGATGACTACCTATCAAAGTTATAATCGAAATTATCTTTTCAGAAAAATGGCGCTACACCGGAGGTGATATTTCAAGAACACAGGGGAATCAAACCAGTGTTAGTTTTAGTTGGTACGAATTAGTGGAAGTGTTTGAAATGGACTCCGACATAGATATCCAGACGTTTATCAACTGCACGCAGCAGGTGTTGCGTCGGAACCGGGCGTGGGACGGGCTCAACGTGACGCAGCTACTGGACTTGCTGCCAAGTCAACTGCAGGAAGACGTTCATCTCAAGTAAGTTAGCTTTAATAGTCAAAATACGATATACGGGACTTATCACGCTATTTTTATACAAGTAATATTTACCTCGACGTTTCGGCAATTTTGCAGTTGCCGTGGTCACGAGTAGACTATGAATGAGAATCACGAAAGTTTAAAACGTTAAGTTAGCTTTAAGCCCAATTTACACCGCGAGCGGAGCGGACTTCGTACGGACTCAATTTAATGTACAGTACAACGAGCCATTGCATGAAAGTACCTACTTATACCGAACCTCTATGAAGTTGGTCGATGTAAGTTAGACTAAGTCATCAATGAATCCGCTCTGCTCGCGGTGGAAACCGGGCTTTAGGATTTGTTTGATCCAGACAATCCAGAGGTTACCCAATAGGACCCTATTCCTAAACATTAAGTACAGTACAACGAGCGATTGCATGACAGTACTTATACCGAACCTCTATGAAGTTGGTCGATATAAGTTAGACTAAGTCATCAATGAATCCGCTCTGCTCGCGGTGGAAACCGGGCTTTAGGATTTGTTTGATCCAGACAATCCAGAGGTTACCCAATAGGACCCTATTCCTAAACATTAGTCGGTCTGTGTAAACTAGAGATGATTTAGGAGAGACTATGAATTTTGCCGATTAGTCGACTAATCGGTGCTGAGGTGGCGTTAGCAACACCGGTCATTGGTTTCGGCTTCGGCTAAGTTCGAGATTAGACTAAATTATATGGGTAAGCTCATTTCGGTCAGCTAACTAATCGCGCTACTCGTCATCGTCGGTCGTCGACCTTCTACATTTTGACTAATAAGTTTTTAGGACATTGAAAAACTGCATAAAATCTTTAATCGTCAACTAATCAAAATTTTGTTAATCTCGTTGGTAGCTATGACTAAACTTGATATTTTAAAGATATAAATAAATAAATATCACGAGACAATTCACACCAATTGACCTAGTCCCAAAGTAAGCTTAGCAAAGCTTGTGTTATGGGTACTAAGCAACGGATAAATAACTGCCAGTGCAAAACTCAGGCCCTAACTGGACATAGAAGATTTTCTGTGTTAACCTCCACACAGCAGTTTTTCGGGCATAAGATTTGATTTTATGCTGATATCGCCGTTATTCCTTTACCAAACGGTAGAGAATGGTGTGCACTTTTTGGCAAACTGAAAAGTAATTTTCACCCAAAAGTGAACTTAGCAAGTTAACGAATTAGGCCGACGTCATGCGTTTCTGTTTTGAGTAAAAAAATATCTGCTTCCTAATCAAGCAGAGATATATATATTTCCTGAACCATTATTTGTCTTTAGTTGCAAAATCAATTGCACTTGCCTCTCATTCCAAATTTATCTTTTGTTGGAATTTTGCCTCTTTAACAACTCTCTTTTAAGACGTAATCGTTGGTGATGAATTGGATAGTCAATTTTATAACATTTTTGGGAAAATAATATGGTGGTTTACCCTTGTCTTCCATACCGCATTGTTGGAGTTCATAGTTTGTAATAGTGATTGCTGTTGCCTACTTACAATCAGGTATTTTCGATACGCACGTGAATTAGGTATTTTACGATGGACGTGGGAAGAGTTGTAAAACCGGGTACAGCACGGTCTTTACTGTATTTTATTTACTTCATATAAAGATCCTTCCTCACTGACCTCTGACCAATGTTTCTACGAATGAACACTGCTCTAGTCGTTCTCTGCCAATTTTACTAGTTAGCCAACCGAAAAAAAAAACATGTGCATGTTGTAACTTTCATCGAAACACAAATACAGAGAAATGCAATAACTAAAATGAAATTAACATTGCCAGATAATCCCACTGATATAATAAATGCGAAAGTTTGTAAGTCTGTTTGTTTATGTTTGTTACATTTTAACGTCTATACCGCTGGACCGATATTCAGATAAAATTCGGTGAACATACGAGTAGGTATAGTTCGAGTCCCAGGGAAGGACATAGGATAGTTTTTTTTTATTTCAGTAAATTCTATATCCCGCGGGATAACGATAAACTAATTCTGCGCAGCCGGAATCGCGGGCAACTGCTAGTGAATTCATAAACACGTACCTACTCGTCTTAGATTTTTTCTCTGATGAAAATTTCATTACTTTGTTCTTTTCACTCTGTAACGATTTTTAATGTTTTTATTTCATTTTCTTAACCGATTCCATTAAAGGAAGTGATCTTAATTCGTTTGTTTTTTATGTTTTATTCGGCCGTAATTTACAAAATGCTTATTTGGTTTGATTCTCTTTTGGTTGCACTTATATTTAAAAATAAACAAACTACCACAGAGGTTCTTTGAAGCTGATTTTTTGTTCAAATTATTTATTAAAACGATCTAAGTATCTACCCACGAACCTATCAAAATAATTCACGGCGTCTCAAAAGTAGATTAACATTTCCGCTTGATGTTCAAAGCTCCAAGTGGGTGTTAACATCCTCACGGTAACGCGAGAAAAGTTAAACAGTGTAATAGATCCCGCAACATAAGAATTGGCTTTTATCCTAATCAAACAGGTGAGCCACAAGTTGCCTTTAAGAAATTTTGTGGCGTTTTTAGTGGCTTTTGCACGACAAAACACGCTTTCCTGTACGGGCGTTAGACAAAGAAAGAGCCCTTAGAGGTCATTCGAAGGGCGGGTCGTTCCTTGCTACATACAATGGGGAACTTATTTGAATATCGCTTTCTGAGTCGATTGATAAATTTTCATAAGGAAATTATACTTTGCTCGGGAGGAACAAATTTTTATCCTTGTCACGAATTTTTGAAATTTTATACCTTTTCGGGAGTCAGAATTGATGAAAAACGATATCCATATCGATCGTCAAATCTATAACTTCAGATGATTGAAATTAAATAAAACCAGTTTTATGGATCTATGGTCTCATTAAGTAGATGTACAGAACTGAAAAAAACCGCCAAGATCAAGCTACGTGAAAAACTACGAGCCCTATGTCCCTAATGAGGGATGAGAGGAGCACATCATTATCAGCATCATTAGATATCAACGAATAATACTTATATAAGGACTGGCAATCTCCATTCTAAAAAACGTCCACCGGAACAAAGCCAAAATCCAGGGTTATGACTAGATGGCGCTGAGATTTTCAGTACATCATGACTAGATGGCAATAAATTACATTTGGTTTATGAACATATTTAATTTTGCTACGGGATGAAACTGTGTCAAAATACCGTACATGTTGAGGTTTATTATCAAATGCAAAGTTTTTGCTGGCTGTTTTTATTAAACAGTACGTTTTTCATATTGACATGTTACTCATGTTTTGTTGTTCCTTGACATTCGTTTATGCTGTTTGTTTTGCAAATTAGAGAAAACTATTTCTATTATTTAATTGTGTTTTCTTGAGATTAAGCCAACTCTGCTGATATCCTCAACAATGGTTATGGGCCCAGGATCGATTGAACTAAATAGTGAAATGGACTTGAATTGACGTCGGCAATTTTCTTGTGAGTACATGTACTAATACTAAACATAAAAATGAGCACTGTGCGAATTGATCCACTGTCTAAAGAAAATTACGAGAGCTGGAAATTACAGGCGGAAGCTATTCTTATTAAAAATGACCTCTGGAAGTATACTAATGGGAAGATACCTAAACCAGTTGAGACTGCGGCGGATGATTTAGACAAATGGGAGGCACAAGATGCTAAAGCGAAAGCCGATTTAATACTTTGCATCAGCTCAACGGAACTTCGTCATGTAAGGGATTGTAAGACTTCAAGAGAAATATGGTTGCGACTTGAGTCGATTTATGCTTCCCGTGGACCTGCTAGAAAGGCAATGTTATTAAAGCGTCTACTGACACATAAAATAGGTGACTCTGGAGATATTCGAGAAGATATTGGTGCGTTTTTCGATGCGGTGGACAAACTTGAGTCCATGGATATAAAGATTCACGATGATCTTTTGTCGATAATGTTGTTGTATACTTTACCAGCAAGTTTCTCAAATTTTCGATGTGCTATTGAATGTCGTGACGATTTACCAAAGCCGGAGATTCTTAAAGTGAAGATTTTAGAAGAATATGAATCGAGGAATGTGAATAATACTGAAAATGATGTACTGTATGTACGGGAAAGGAAGAAAACCGCAAATAAATGGCGTACTGATGTCAATTTTAAAGGAACTCCAGCACAGTCACAACCTAATCGATTTTCACATAAAGAGGATAATTATGCAAACAAAAGGAGAGTTTTGACCTGTTTTCGTTGTAATCGTCTTGGACATAAGGCTTCTGAATGTCGAGAAAATTATCCTAAGTCGAATCAACACTGTAATAATGTAGATGATGGATTAATGTCTTTAAATGTTTCAGGAATGTAGCATTGTTGACAATTTGAAACAGCAATGGGTGCTTGATTCCGGGTGCACGTCCCACTTATGCAACGATGTAAATTTATTCGGGGGTACACTTGAAGAGTATAAAGGTAAATTGCGGTTAGCTACTAACATGAATGCCGAGGTCCTAGGTAGGGGATTGGTTACATTATCGGTAGCGAATGGTAGCTCAGCACGGCCTGTCGAATTTAAAGACTCCCTCTACGTACCAGATTTAAGGACTAACTTAATTTCCGTAGCGAAGATAACAGATAATGGCTATGATGTGAACTTCACACGTGATGTGGCCGTACTAGTAGATAAAAACGGCAACGCTAGGTTAACTGCACACCGTAGAGGAAACCTTTATTGTTTTCCAGAATGCGAGTCGGTTAATGCAGTAACAGACTGTAAGACAGATCTGAAACTGTGGCATGAACGCTTGGGGCATCTCAATGCCAAAGATGTAATTAAACTGCTAGGAAAGATAGGCCTTGACGTGAACTCAAGTGGGAATAATGTAAGCACTTTACGTAGTTGTGATATTTGTGCTAGAGGAAAAATGACCATGTTACCATTTACTGAGTCAAATGGTCCGTGTAATGAACGGTTGCGTATAGTGTATTCTGACATAGTAGGTCCAATGCGATGCGAATCAAAATCAGGTGCTAAATATTTTATCACTTTTATTGACGACAGTACTCGTTGGTGTGAGGTATATTTTCTGAAGACCAAAGATAAAGCGTTAGAAGCATTCAAACTGTACAAAAATTATGTGGAGAAATATACTGAGTCGAAAATAAAATATTTTCAATCAGATAACGGTGGGGAGTATGTCAATGTAGAATTTGATGAATTTTTACGCAAGGAGGGAATACAGAGACGACTAACCGTACCTCGTACTCCTCAACAAAATGGGGTAGCCGAAAAAATGAACCGTACGCTGGTTGAGATGGCCAGGTGTATGCTTCTAAATAGTGACTTGAGTATTAGTTTTTGGGCTGAAGCTATTGATACGGCATGTTACGTTAGAAACCGCTGTCCAACTTCAGCCTTAAATGGTGATATTCCATATGAAAAGTGGTGTCAAAAACGGGTCAATATCTACTATCTACGTAGATTTGGAGAAAGAGTATATGTTCTGGACAAAAATCCAAACTTAGGCAAATTCGATGCTCGTGGAATCGCTGGAGTATTTGTCGGATATTCAAAAACAACCAAAGGGTTTAGAGTATGGATACCTGAGAAGAGAAAGTTTATTGTTTCTAGAGACATAAAATTCACTGAATTGCTATCAATAGATTCAGCGACGAAATCACTTGATGAAGCAAAGGACTTCATAGAGATGATTTCATCTGGAGATGATGTAAAAGCTACTGTTAATAATAATAATAGACAAGATCAAGCATCAGTGGAGATGGTCTTCGCTAAGGAAATAAAAGGACGAGATGAATTACCAATTGTTTCAGAAAATGTAAAGGAAAGACATGATCTTGAATTAAATCCAGATCAGGAACCAGAAAATGTAGAAGAAATTCACGATCTTGAACTAAATCCAGATCAAGAGTGTGAAGCGGTATTAAGAAGAGGATCCGGTAGGCCAAAAGTAATTCGTACGGGTCGCCCAGGACGACCGAGGAAAGTCTACAATTATGTTGAAGTAGAAGAAAGAAATAGCGAGTCAGAAACAGAAGAGTATAGAGATTTCATCGACTACGCAGGCGCAGCTGCAGAAATATCTTTGAACGACGCTTTACGTAGCTCTGAATACTCAGAATGGGAAGGCGCCATACTATCCGAAATAAGGAGCCTAGTGCAGAAGGACACCTGGACTATTGTCAAAACACCACCAAACACAAATGTCGTTGGCTGTAGATACGTACTTACCACCAAAGTAAATGTTGATAAAACTACTAAGAAAAAGGCCAGGTTAGTGGCACAAGGATTTAGCCAGCGTTTTGGAGTAGATTATGAGAAAACATTTGCGCCCGTTGCCAGATTAGAAACAGTACGATTAATGATGGCAATTGCTGTAGAGATGGACTTCGAGATTCATTAAGTGGATATCAATACTGCATACTTAAATGGAAACTTGGATGAACAGATTTACATGCGTATTCCACGTTTACTAAAAGAATGTTTAATAAAATTGGCACATGATAATGACGAAGATCCAGTGGTAGTGAAAAACGCGAAGGAAATGCTCGAGGGTTTGAAAACTGGAGGTGATACATGTCTACTAAAGAAATCTCTATATGGGTTGAAACAGGCTGGGCGACAATGGAATATACGGTTCGACAAGAAACTGAAAGAGATGGGATTAGAACCGTCTCTTAATGAGCCATGTCTGTATATGAGGCATCAAGATGGAAAATATTTATTCGTCCTTGTGTTCGTTGATGATGTACTGATTTTATCAGAATGTGAAGGCCGGATATGCAGATTTAAGGACGAATTGAAAAAGGAGTTCGATCTCAAGGATTACGGAAAGGTTAAATACTTTTTGGGAATAGACATAAAAAAAAATGAAAATGGCATTACGTTGTCACAGGAAGGGTATGTCAAGACTATTTTGGAAAAATTTTGTTCATCTAACTGCAATTCTTGGATTCGATTTGTGGCATTCGAAAATGGCGGATGTTAGTCAATTTATAATTTTGCTATTTCTGTTTTTTTGGCTGGTTGAAGTATAATTTTGATAGTGTTTTATGCGGCGATTAAGCTTAACAGTGAACAGTGATCATAAAATTCTATATTGCTCTCATGTCTGACATTTTTTAATGTGCAAGTTGTCTCCACGTGGTTTCTGGAATTTTACTATCAAGTTGCAAAAACTACGGCTACCGAACAACGTCCCTCTCAAAGAGAGTACTTTGACACTGGCGAAATTGTCCCAATAAGGACAGAAAGCCATTTTTTAAAAGAGAAGAAGAACTGCAATTCTTGCAAAACTCCGAGTGAATTGTCCGATATATTTTCAAGCGAAACCAAAAAGGAAAAAGTCGAAGAAAAATGGCCATACCGCGAACTAATTGGGTCGCTTATGTATTTGTCTGTAGCAACAAGGCCTGACATTACGAATACTGTTGTTAAACTTGCTCAGTTTGTAAGTAATCCTAATTTGAGTCATTGGAAGGCAGCAAAAAGGGTCTTACGCTATCTCAAAGGCACGGCGAACTATGGTCTGCATTATAGGAAATTGGTAAGCCAATTCAAGCATACTGTGATGCGAATTGGGGTAGTTGCCCAATAGATCGGAAATCTTATTCTGGTTATTGTTGTATTCTAGGAGGAGCTAGTATTTCTTGGTCCTCTAGAAAACAGAAGACAGTAGCGACGTCTAGTTGTGAAGCGGAGTACGTTAGTCTTGCGGAAGCATTCAAGGAAGGTCTATACCTTCAAAGTCTGCTAACAGAAATGAAGTTACCAGGGTATGCAACTATATCTATTTATACCGATAGTCAATCAGCGATGTTCCTTGCGCAGGACCCCGTCTTTCATGGTAGAAGTAAACACATTGATATTAAGTATCATTTTATTAGGGGTGTTTTAAAGGACAACGATAAAATAGTGTTGGGACATGTACCTACGGAATCCATGCTGGCAGATGTATTGACAAAAGCACTGCCTAGCATAAAACATAACAGATGTTTGAATGGCTTAGGTCTTAAACCTTGCTAATCCATTTTTTTTTGCCAATGAGTTGATTTTAAGTTCGTTCTTGTTGTATCATTTAATGTGCTTAAGTGTAGGCACTGAGTACGTATTATTTTATTTGTTTATGTTATGTTGATTAACTTATGAAAAGCAATAAACCTTGCATTTGAGAGGGCGTGTTGAGGTTTATTATCAAATGCAAAGTTTTTGCTGGCTGTTTTTATTAAACAGTACGTTTTTCATATTGACATGTTACTCATGTTTTGTTGTTCCTTGACATTCGTTTATGCTGTTTGTTTTGCAAATTAGAGAAAACTATTTCTATTATTTACTTGTGTTTTCTTGAGATTAAGCCAACTCTGCTGATATCCTCAACAGTACACTCATTAAAGGTAATCATGACCCACATAAGTAGGTAATTATGTCCTTTTTCAAACGATAAATTGACAATGTAGACCAGAGAACTTCTAGAAATTGAATTTAGTATTTTGGTGTCCAGTTCATCTATTCTTGCTGATTTTGTGTTCTTTAAACTTTAAAGACTTTAAATATAAATCTCACATGGATCAGTACCTAAATAGGTTCAAGAAAGATAGGTTATTTAAAACGCAGTTGTGAGTCTGTTTTTTACTTTGTTTTTGTTTTTGTGTTATATAAAATAATTGGCAATATCTTCCAGTTTAGTTAATGGTCTGTTGTTTTCCTCGATCTCCTTAATCTCTTTCGAGTTACAACTGCCCTCTGTTTGTTTTAATTATGTTCCAGGTCTCTTCCATTGAATGCATCGTATCTTTCTAAATCCGTCTTTACGTCTTGTATGAGAAATTTATCAAACTTTTGGCATTTGATAAGTTTTTACTTTTTAACCGACTTCCAAAAAAGGAGAAGGTTCTCAATTCGACTACATGTTTTTTGTGTGTTTTTTAGGCGATAATTCAAATTCTTTTTTGTTCTAAACATACTTTTGAGGTGGTCCCATTGTCACCAGGTTAGGATGATGGGATCCTAGGGAAATCGATGGCAACGCTTAAATTTTTTCGTTCTTCTTTTCTTTTGTTACCTCTGTAGCTTCCCGGATACCTAGCTGATTCCGGTTGCCCGAGGTAAAAAAACGGTAATACCCAACATTTCTGAGTAAGAAAACTCAACCCGATTTTTTTAACACCCACCTAGAAAACTACAATACAATGACTCTTTATTCTTTATTTACCACTAATAGTAAGTGATATAGAAAACAGGTACACAGAGAGAAAATTACAAGGTAAGCAATAGGCGGCCTTATCGCTAAAGAGCGATATCTTTCAGGCAACTACGATGCAAGTTAAACCAAATCTGACACCATCATCCACCAAATCATATAAAATATCTGATACTTCCGTCGAGGGACCCTAGTAGGTACATCTCTCTATAGATATTGATCAAACACAGCTCAAACCCGGCCAGATACTTCGGGCTAAGTAGCCATCAAAAACACTAGGCGAATGCCCGCATTTAGAAACGCTAGGTTTCTTATCAAAAAAGACACCCACCATCAGATGATACATTATCCTCAGGCAGTACGAGGCCCACAATATCCGCAACGCGCTTCCAACCCACACTCTAAGCAAGTAAACAAACAAAACATAAAGAAACAACCAAAACCAAAAGGTTACAGGAGAGCACGGAAAGAAATAACATTTTCACTCGTACGAGTATGTATAATGTAAAATGTAAAAAGGTGTTTAGGTTAAATTAGCAAACGAAATCATGAGCCAGAAAAAACGCAATTTTGTTTTAAAATAACAAAAGGCCAGATTTTAGCTGCAATGTATCGTTTTATTACATCCTGTGGCTGTGTATGAGATTTCATTACTTTTCATAGACAAATCAATGCTTAGCACATTTTTTAGTTAGGCACAGCTTGTTTCTGTTAGGATTCGGATTTGCTCGACCACTAGGTAGACTAAAAAGTAAGTAGTAAGTAGACGCTTGCTACATATTTAATATAGCACAATCTTAAGTCGTCGTCTTAAAATGGCTTAACACCACGAACGTTGAACTAACCGATTGACTTTAACTCACAAGCCTTAATTAAGTCTTAAACAGCAATCAGAGAAGTAATTACGAATCCCAAAGCAAGGCGCCGCAAATGAGTACTTACTGATAAACCGCGCTTGTGTCACACAAAACTATTTAAATCTAAATAAAAAAAAACCTATCATCGCATCGTTGAGCGAGCGTACCTATAGCTATATAAACAAACGGATAATATTAAAAAATAACTCTGAATCGACTCAATCATGACTTCTAACTACAATCTTTTCACAATAAATGACACAATGACATAGCAACACCTGACGAGGAAAATGATAAAGAAATTTGGGAGAATGTTCAACGGTGGGTTTTGATTCAAATGGTGCGAGGTGCGACGGATGCGACAGCCGTGAACCCGTCTTCCTGAACGAGTGAACGTATATTATTTTTCGGTATTCCAATACCATTACAGCCTTGTCTTTGACATGTTGATTGTTGAATCACGTTCGTGTACATATTATACTACATTACGTAGCAGCTTTCGTGCGACCTTACCCTTTACTATGTCAGCGGACCGCGCGGGCGTGAAAAATTGTGTTTACTTTTACTTTATGTTAGAATAGAATATCTGTGAATAATAATGGGAAACATTTTGTTCCCTATAATCATTGATTTCATTTTGTCAATATCATTATATACGTATGCTTGTTTAACTATATAAGTACTTTTTAAGAAATCTGCGAAATCGTTAGATGATTAATTACGGATTTTTCGGTTCTGGTTAAATCTGTGGGTTCAACCTGGGCGCAGGCCGCTTTCTAACGAAGCAACCGGAGGTCTATGAAGGAGGCCTATGTCCAACAAAGGACGTCCTATGGCTAATTTGAAATGGACACAAATGGATACCCACAAAATGCCCGTAAATCTCCTTTTTCTCCGGATTAAGATACCGGATTAAACTCCGTAAACCCCATCGGGAGGTAAACAAATTGCGACTTTCAACGCGATTCTTTGTACAACTTTTGATTAATGCCCCAACTCGAACAAATACCTGAACTGAACACTTTCATTTCAACTTTATTATCGTCGTTGGTAGAAGATTTGATAATTATAACGATTTAAATTAGTTTTCCAAGAAACAAAACTGTGTTGTTTTAAAATATAAATTATTTGCTTAAAGCTAAATTGAAACTTAAGCCTTTCAGAACTCAACTAAAAATTGTTAAATACAATGATTCAAGGAGATTCAAGTAGAGAGAGAGAAGAATAAAATAAGTTAATACATATAACTTAGTAAACCTACTCATGCTCACGTCTAGATTAATAAAATTAATTTTACAAGAAATATACATCAATGAAACAATCAATGCAATAAGTACCAATATTAAATTATTCATCTTGCGGCAAATTATACATTCTTATCTGCCTCCCTAAAACAAACAGCAAGATACAAAGTAAACTTGAATATTGCATTTTGATTTGACTTGCCCACGTATTTTGCATATCTCAGACACGGGAAAAGGTAATATTCAAGTCAATTATTTATTAGATACTATATTTAGCCCGCGGCTTTGCCCCCGAGAAAAATAAATATTTGTTTAGCTCTGGTATTCTGACTCTATTGTGACTAGAATAGAGATAGTTTTTAAAACAAAGTTCGATGCGGCCTAGCAAGCCATATTATAGCCATAGCTCACGCTAGGAAAAAAGTTATAAGTTCCTTCTTTAGTGCAATGTAAATTTTGTAAAATAATTAAGTGTTTTGTTTTAGTATGGGTTGCTGCCATCAAAACCAATGTAAAAGACTATAATGAGTATGTAAAAAATAGCACGGTGGATATCCGCAGTAATTTCAGGAAATCCCCATATACGCGGAGTACTACTATGATTCTCATTACCTATGTTATGCCAATTTGAAGTCACCATACTATAAATACTATACTTAGCGATAATGGCTGTGTCTACCGTTATCGGTACGTCAATTACTCAGTTACGTTTCTCTTTTATAGGTATAGATTTCCCACTGCTAGGCACAGACCTTCTCTCAGAATATTTATGCTCATATTTCACATCAATATGGAATTTGTATAAAATGTGTAATCAATTACTTTAGCACGTAATATTATTAGCAGGTATGCCCTGTATCGGTCAAAATGTGTGTATTATTATTCACGCATCGTCGATAACGATGTTAGTTAGAGTTTCGTTAATAGCATTCGATGTACGAATTGTTCACTGTAGTTCCTTTAATGGAATTATTACGATTCCTTTTTCGCTTTTGTTCTTTCACTTAGGTACAAGTTCCTTCCTCGATTTAGTTCGGTAAAAATCCCAGTAAATCCATTATAGGTGCTGACAAAAGAACTAAGTCATTATATGCCTATATATGTATCACTGTAGGGTACAGACTTCTTCTCAGAGTGAGAGTACTTGGGAAATATTTCCTATGCAGGGCTAAGTACTACGGAATTGGGAACTTTTTTGATCATGAAACTACCGTGAGACTCACTCATATTAAATGATATTAAACGGATCACTCACGTCTTAAATCGAGTTTAGCTCGACATGTTTCGGGTTAGCCGCCGAGTCGCGAGCTCCAGTGACGAAGGGTTTCGAAATAACCCGAAACATGTCGAGCTAAACTCGATTTAAGACGTGAGTGATCCGTTCAATATCATTTAATATGAATTGGGAACTTCCCGCATACCTACTTACCATTGCACTTCTTCGCAAGTGTTACAGGTTGCGAGATTTCTCCAATGTTTTCCTTCTCTTTTCAAATAAGTTTCTGAAATTACATATTATCCGGACATACTTACTCATCAACAGGTGAAAATGTTCGGACCTAAGGCACTGGTCCCACCGCGAGCTAGTAAGCTATGAGCTATCGGCTATTTTCTAGCCCAAGAAACGAACAAAAGATAATCGATTCCGTGTACATAAAAGAGAGAGCTATATTTTTATAGTTCATAGCTGGCTGTTCACACTGCCGGCGAGGATACTATCCCACCGCCCGGCGAGTAAGCGATAATTCCATAGAATTGTTTACTAGCCGCCCGCCGATTGTCATCTGTTTCTAGTACAGAATTTTACTAGTTGACCGCCGAGCTCGCCGATAGCTGGCGGTGGGACCACTGTTTACTAGTTGACCGCAGCGATAAGCTATCGACTATAAAACTAGCTCAACGGTACTCGCCGAAGCCTGCTTGGCGATCAGAGCGATCATTCTACCTTTCAAAGTGGATGCGAGTGCACGTATATACAATGAATTTAAAACAATCATACGAACTATCTTTGTTGTCAAGTTCGGATGACGATGATGATGTATTTTATAAAAGCGTGTGTGTAGTGGCAGTGGCAATTTTGAAGAGACGGAAGAAAAAAAGGAATATTTTAAAAAGAATGACAAGAAAAATTTGGATGCAAAAAATTAATTATTTCAGAAAAGAATACAGTGAGTTCAAACTGTTCTACGAGTTGACAAACGATGAATTTCGTACATATTATAGGATGAAAAGAGATGAGTTTGAGTATATACATACATTAATAGAAAATGATGTTAAAAAAATGAACACCAATTATAGAGAAACTATTAGTACAAGAGAGCGTCTTGCTATTACATTAAGGTAAGGGCAGGTTTTTTTTTAAATCAAACGTCATAGTGGAGTAATATAGTTATATTTAGTTATTAGTAGCAGCCATTGAATCTTGAGCTGTGTCCTTTGGGGCAGGAGTAGTATCTTCTCTTGATTCAGTTTGCTGTAAACCAGACCTGCTAGGTTCAGGTGAGTAAGTAGAACCGTGTCCAGAAAAATTATATGTCTGATTGAGCACGTATTTGAATATCGAAATTTAAAATATCTAAAGTTAAAAAGTCGACGGCCGCAATGGGCACTTTTACACGTCTTTTTTTTTAAACTACCAGCGCTTTCGGAAAGACCATCATTGCCAAGAAGAATGCGCCGCAAGAAACTTGGCAGAAAGTCATTTTTTCAAAATAAAATAATTACAAATAAAATACTTACAAACTACAATAAACAATTAAACAAAATATTACAAAAAAAATAATTAAATAATAATACAGGGATGTATGGGGTCCCTTAGTTACAAAATTAAACACTAACCCCATTATTCATAAAACTTAACAAGCCTATTTTTAATTAACAAATGCTTTTTCCCTTTCTAACAAATACAAATGTCGAAGTGACAGATAAGGACAAACGAATTTTAGCGGCATTTTAACTAAAATAGGTTTGATTGTCGTTTATGAATAAGGGGGTAACACACTAACTATATTCGACCTCGACTGTACATCGTATGTATGTATGTATGTAAACTCTTTATTGTACAAAATAAGTAAAAATAGGTACAGTCATATAGGATATATAGGTGTATCGTATAGGTCATTGGCGAATAGCCCCCCGGCTGAGCTAGTGCAGCGAGTAATCGCCCGTCGCACGCAAACACTCGCTTATAGCCGAGCGTCTAAACTAGCAAAACTATACTCGCTTCTCGCCTCTCGCCCACTCGTTTGTAGTTTATAGTTTTACTCGCTAATAGTTTGTAGCCGCCGGTGGGACCAGTGCCTAACTTACAATTTTTTTCCATTGCATTTGTTACGGTTTTCTAGAGTAAATTTCTAAACCTACACCTTGCAGAAACAAGCAATCGACACCTCTTGGTTTGAATTCTTTATCTAAATTATGACATTCATCATGTCAGCCGAAAGACGTCCACTGCTGGCCATAGGCCTCCCCCAAGGCTCTCCACTCAGACCAGTCTTGTGCTTTTCGCATCCACCGCGATCCCGCGATCTTAGCCAGGTCGTCGCTCCATCTTGTTGGAGGCCTACCGACAGCTCGTCTCCCGGTCCGCGGACGCCATTCGAGAACCTTCTGACCCCATCGGCCATCAGTCCTGCGTGCAATGTGCCCCGCCCACTGCCACTTCAGTTTCGCAATTCTTCGGGCTATGTCAGTAACCTTAGTAATTATGACATTATGCAATCATAACATTCGTTGTATATCCTTGCCTGATATATTTATTATTTAATGATAACATAGCCCTGATTGTAAATCAATAACTTTCCAGGCGGCAAGACACGAATTGAAGAAAGCTGTAGTGTACACTCTATTAAACACCCATTTTCAGGCGCGACACGGCTAAAACGTGTTTACTTTGTAACATTGTTTACTTGATTGTGTCCTTCTCTTAAAACCTTTTTCCAGCCGATACCTTACCTATCTATACATATGTATATAAATAAAAGCACATTACTATTTCTTTATAAGTTTTAACTACAACTCAAATTATGAATCGGTAACGATAATTCATCATCATCATCATGAATGTCCACTATTAGGACATAGTCCTCCTTCATATACCTCCAGTTGCTTCGGCTGGAAGCGACCTGCATCCATCGTGCACCCGAGGCTTTAACAATATTAGTAGGCATTTATTAAGATAACGGCATGTTTGGGTATGTATGGTATCCGCAAACGTATCATCATTTTCTTCAGATTTCTGTTCATTTCGACTGTTCTTTCTAGGGCTTTTATTTGTGTTCCATTGTTGAGCAAAGGCTTTACCTTTTCACTTTCATAACTGTCAGTATTTAACAAAGTAACATTTATTTTATTTTTTAATTGCCTTGTTTACGATCTCCTAAAACTAGATTTTAAATTTTAACGAACGAAACAAAACAATACTGAATCATTGACGCGTTCATAATTCGGATAAGTTGAAGTGCTTTCCTCAATTTTAGGCTGTATAATTATACAGCGTGTATTTTTGATATTATACTACCTCAAATTTTAAGGGTAATTAGTGAAGGCCCTAATAATCACATTTTATTATGTTTTAGTAAAAAAATTAGACTTATAATTTACCTTACAAAATAATTAGCACGCAAGTGGCAACACACGTAGTGATACCTACTGCTTTGTATTTATTCAAAACATCGCACTTATTGACATGACAGCTGTCACAGAACGTTTCTCTCTCGTATCAAATTATTGTACGCATTACATTGCTGCTCGAAAATACTTAAAAAATTAACTACGCCCTGGTTTAGGTAATTTTAAATTAACAATTTGTTTTGATATCGGTTAACAGCACTTAAATCTTCGCCTGGTTACAGTTTGAAGTAGTATCAAAAATAAACGCTGTATGTATACCTGATGCATCCTTACTTGTCTTATCATGTAAACAAACACTTCTCGAAGACACAGACACACCTTTCTCTTGGATTACATAATAACCATCACTTAAAATGTTCCTGTATACTTAAAGAAACTCACAAAGTATTGAAATCAACCGATTAACCACTGAAAAATATCATTTTCTAATAAGATTGCCTTCAATAATTGAAGGAACGATTGAATAACTTCAAAAATGTCTGACATTGCAGTGTCAAGATTGTCTTTGGAACGGATTGAAAAGTATTGATGGGAAACGACAACTTATCGATGTGGACAAATGTGGCAATTAATACTTAATATCCTCCTAAGTCCTTGCGTACTTTATAAAGAACTAATCTATATACATAAAATTCTAAACTAACTGACTGTTGATATATCAATGCACAGCCCAAACCACTGGACTGAGAGACTTGAAATTTTTCACATATGTAGATATACCTTATACAATGTAGGCACCCACTAATGAAGGATTTTTGGAAATTCCCACGGGATAAGGAAAAAACGGGTTTTATATTCAGTTCAACGGGATGGATTTTTCGTTTTATTGGTCGTAGAAAACTGAAATTTATTATTTAGATTCCTTGGGGGGTGTATGGGAGCACTACAAAAGTATTTCCCGAAATTCTGACGGGAACGGGAAAAAACGGGATTTTTCGTTTTACTGGTCGTAGAAAGCTGAAATTTGGCATGCAGGTTGCTTGAGAAGTATAGGGAAGTATTAAAGAGATAATTTACCGAAATTTCCACGGGAAAGGGAAAAACGGGATTTTTCGTTTTACTGGACGTAGAAAGCTGAATTTGAATATATTTTATCGACATTTCCCATCACTAGTCATTGTCTATTATCTATGTCTACCATCTATGACGTCACGTTTGTTTACATGATAAGACAAGTAAGGATGCATCAGGAATAATATTTTTATTTCGAAAAAGAAAACAGCATTTTCCCAAAGTGATTTGAGCATTAATTTCGTACTGTAGATGGACCAGATGTTGAAGGTACTCGTATTATATTGCCAGAATAAGAAGCTTGTTTATCATAGAAATAAAAGAACAAAAGCGAAAGTCATAAAACTAGCCACATGAGCTATAGCCTGGTTATACTGGAGGCTGCCAAATGCTTCTGTAATTTTGTCCTTGGTCCGTATTAAATCTTAAATGGGAGCACAAAATATATCTTAAATAAAAAAGGGACATTTGCAAAAGTTACTCATACGTATGTTTGTGCTACTTCTAAACTACCAATTTTATAAAATCGCACACCTAGATCAAAACAGTATTAACTCAAAATTGTTGTATTTTTAGTTAATAGTATATTCGACATCTACAGATGATGCCGCGTCAGCCAATAAAACAGAACCAAAAATATTCCGAAAACTCGCCGATAGGTGGCTTTGTAACACCCTTTTGCACGCGGTGGTGCCTCACCCCGCCACCCGCAAGACAGTAGCATCGTTAGTTGCTGACCGAACACAACGCTGAGTGTACCTAGCACTTTGATTTAAAACTGATGTATTTCGAGTTAAGACTGTTTTGTTGACTAATTAGTGTAATTATTTAAGTATTATTTCGAGTTGTTACAGTTTTGATGAGTTGGCGTTGCACGACTGATGGACAATAAGTGTTCAAATTAGAGTTAACACTGTTTTGATGACCTAGGCAAGATATTTCTCTATGATTATTTTTGGTTCTATCTGTTTTCATGGTTTTAATTATTGCTTTTGAATTGCGTCGCTTTTGTTGAATGAAAATTTATTCTCAATTATAATTTGAACTAACACAGATGGATGACTCTTTTAAGTTTCATAAAACGCAGTAATTTATGTTGAAACTGTTTTTAAATGTCACTTGTGTTATTATTTGCTAGGCATGTTTGAGATTAATCATTTTTGAGTTAATACGCTTTTTATGGTTAATAATTTAAATACTAAACTTGTTTCAGAAATATGAAAGGACGGGGCCGTACCTATATTCGTGCAAATGGTTAAAGAAAAAGAAAGTGTTAACTCTAATATGCCGTCTCATGGCGAAGAGTTTCAAATGGAAAATAGCTTTTCAAGGGAAGATTTACCGTTGTTGACCGGTCAATTGGAATAAAATTCATCACCTGAGGGCCATTTTTCTGTTTCAAATAAACCAATGCCACAGTCAATTGAGATCCAACAACCTGATTATTATATTTCACCAATACGAAGTGACGACAGTGGCATCATTGATCATGATGAATTTTTTTTCATTTGCCTTGTAAAAGTTTATGACAATCATGGTTCCTATTAAATAATATCTAGTGTAAAATTCATTATTTTAATTTTAACCTCATAAAACGTTCCAAATATCAATAAAACTACTCTCTTAATGAATAGTTTACTAACTTTTTTATTGCATCAAAATCGAATTAATTCAAAAAGTAGTATAAAAAACAGTTCCAACTAAAAATAATTACGGAAATCAAAAACACTTAATTCTAAAAAACTGTAACAACTAAAAAACGGTATTTAATTTATCTTTTACATGATTTTAAATTTTAAATTATGAACACATCAACTTACAACCTCAGTTTGCTTTACAAAATTCAACAAATAAGCTTCTATCGTGTATAGTTTTCTCAAATCAACATTTTTGCCATTTCTGAAAAAAGCGATTTTTTGAGTTAATACTGTTTTAATCTAGGTGTGCGAAATATGAAGCTTGATAACATGTTTTAGTGGTTATTTTATTATTGATATACCTGATTTCACATTGACATTAGGCATTCTTGTTACTATAGCTGTTTTATAAATCTACGAGAAATAGTAGGCATCTATACAAGAAAATTACATCATTTTAATTTAAGTTGGTTTTTGAGAAGTTACGGGCATCTGTAGTTCAAAATGGTTCCCAAGTATAATTTTCTATGTGGCAGTTAAAAATTTGAACAAACATAATATTCTTACGTAAGTAGGTCCTTTTAAATTTAAAGTTTCCACTGGTAGTAAGTGACAAATAAAATACTAAACTAAGTAAGTAGTAAGTTTAAGTTTTTTGTTAAAGTATACATCTAATAAACTCATACTACCAAATATCATCACTGTGAGATAATTTGAACACGAGCTACACGTGTAATGTTTTAGCGCACTATCCTAAAATTTAACGTTTGCAGTTACATAAGTACAGCACTTTACGTCTTTACGTAGGGACCGTCGATATAATACTCGTAATAGTGGGTACAGATACAAATTGGGAACGCCACACAATATTCCAATCAACGATTCCAATTAATAATTCTGAAGTATGCGAAAACTGGTCAACTTCACGCATCGCTCTATGTATTTTCTATGATAACCGGAAAGTGAGCTACGCGCTACGCGCATGTTATTTTTCCAGCTTAAGGTTCGAAATATTTTTCATAATTTACCTATTTTATTTTATTTATGTCTGTAATACCTCTGGTGTTGCAGATGTTTATGGGCGGTGGTGATCTCTTACCATCAGGAGACCCTCTTGCTCGTTTGCCTTCCAGTGGAATAAAAAAAAATATTTATGTCACCGGACACTTCTTAAAAAAATATTTTATAGACCATATCCATAAAAACTACAGTAACTAGTAAGTTTTTGATACCGCCTCATTTTCAGCCGCCAAGTAATAAGATGAACGATTTCATTTCCATATGTACTTAGTTACCACTGGGTCGAGGATATTAATAGAGACAAAGAGCGCGGAATTTGCCATACACTTATCCACTTATGATCTGAGTAGAGTATTAAATTACGACGACAATTTTTTCATCTTAGTTACAATAAATAAAATGCTGATGTATGCGATGATAATACAGCGTAAGCGTGTGTAAAATGTATTTTACAAGGAAGCAATTGACTGTTATCTTTTTTCTTAATTTCTTTAGCAAATGATACAATAAAATAATGTACTTAATAGATAAAAATATACTTAAATAAAGCATCCATATGTCAGGTACCTTTGCATTTATTAAACAACTTGGGACCTTTTATTTCATAGCAAGTCAACTAACTTGGCAATCAGATTTGAACGAAATTTACACAAGAAGAATTGCCTAGAATACATACTAGTTAGGTAAGGCATTACAGCGTTAGATATAGATAATAGTTTACCAATTGAGTTAAAGCCAGTCCTTCTTTTTATTTCCTAAGTGAGTATAGATGCATGAAAAATAATGAAACAAAATAAATCTGTTTATAAGTACATTTCGGTACAATACATTAACAGTTGCCTAATCAAAAAGTTTGTATGTTTACTTTACTCCATGAAGCGTTGTTTAATACGGTTGAACCTCTAAATTAAACTCATCAAAATATTGTAATTAAACGTACGCACAAATAATTTTAAATTTAACTATTCGATTCACTTACTTTTCGTATTTTAGGCAGTTAAAATTGTAATCATAAGTTCTTGACAGTAAAAAGTAATAATAAAAGGATATTCATCAAGTCCAAATTCTTTTTTCATTCACTAGAAATCGTTCGGTTGGTTCTCCTATCATCCATGAAGTGTGTTTAGAAAAATCTTGCCTTAAAATTCTAGAGTCGAAGGCGAAGCCAGAATTGCTGATTATTACTGATTTATTATCATCATATGTAATATAACCCTCTCGAACAAAAAATACTTTTGGTGTATACGCATTGAAATAAGTGTGGAAAAATGTAATTTAAATAGATTTCACTGGGTAACTTATCAATGGTACTTTTGATAGCATATTTTATTTCATAAAATAATAACTTACTTTATCCGATTAACGTTACTTGATCCGGTTACCGGTTTCAGTTCCGGTTCCGGGTTGATTTGGTTTGATACGGTTACAAGTCGACACCTTTAACGGATCTTGAACAATAATATTAATAATCGCCACTTGCTAGAAAATATAAATTTAGATTAAACTGGCTTGTTTCGTAAATTTTGACACTAACAAACTAAGCTTAACGCTAAACAAGACTTAATTTTTCCACCTATCGACCATAATAATAATAAATTTCTTTATTTAGGTATTTTTTTAAACCCATTATATTATAAATTACAGTAAGGCGTAGGACATCCACCAACGTGATGGAGGGACGACCTGGTTAAAGCCGCGGGTTCATGGTGAATGCAATGCAAGCCGCTGGCAACAGAAGCGACTGGAGGTTTATGGGGGAGGCCTATGTCCAACAGTGGACGTCCTGCGGCTGAGATGATAATGATGATAATTTGCAGTTAAAAATTAAAATATAATTCTGCGTGCCATTACACATCTTGGTTATTATTCGCTTAGTAACAGGAGACATCAATACCGTAACATTATTATGTTTACAGATTGCAAATCATTTAGGTTAACTCGAGCCAATTGCATTTGAGGACGTAATTAAATGAGAGCACATTTCAGAGTGCATTTTAATTCGATAACGGTCTGACATGGCGTAATTCTCTTGTTCAAGTTGTGGACAATGGACGAAAAATAATTAACATTTTCTGGTATGAAAACTCAATCATCTGTGAATGAATGCGATGTCAAAGTAGAGTAATAACAATTATTATTCTACCTTTACCTGTTACATTACAAACTATTTAGTTTCAATATTAATCCATGTGTCAAGTTAATTGTATAAAGAAAAATTCAACCAAATCTATCGATCACCTTTTAAAATTCACTTTTTAAATTCGTTCAAAATAATAATTAGAGAGCTAATCCAAAATTATAGAGCTAATTCAGTATTCAGACCTCATGATCCAATGATGAAACATTGGTAATCGAGTCTGCTAGTAATTTAGACGGGAGTTAGACTAAAGACTTGCGTGTACAATAAATTGTATCTAACCCTAGTTTGAGAATTTCACTCCAGTAAATTTAACAGATTGCTCTTAATCTTCAAAAGCCCACGCTAAATGCAAGGAGGTAGGAAGTAATCCTGCTATTTTGCCAGAGTGATTCGTCGATGTTTCAAATAACTTATTACTTTTGTCATATCGACAGGTCCGGCAGACAGTCCGGGTCAGACAGGTCCGGCATCGTCAGTTGGTCAAGCTGAGCTAAGTTGACGTGCCTTGCTGGCAAGTGGGGTGATTACCCGCATGTAAAAAAAAAAAATAAAAAAAATATTATTGTAAACATAAATACCTATGTGAAAAACTAAGTGTAGGTGCTATACTTATGTACCACTATCATTTCCGTAAGATTTTTTTCAATGAATTGCGATAGAAGTTATTAGATGTTGTCCAATCTCCGATAGAAGAGGAATGAGAAGAAGAAGAAAGAAGTTATTAGTGATGAATTGACTTGAAAAAATTAAAGAAGTAGGTACCTATATATTTTCATTTTTTTGATCGTAATAAAGCTGAAACTATAGATATTATCAGCAGCTAATAGATTTTAGAAATCCTATACCGTAGTCTAATTAGTGAATATTTGGTGGCTTACCCTAATTAGAGGAATGCTAATGAACGAAAGTTCAAGACAGACATTGCATTTCCCGGTTCAAGTATTAGGTAACAACTCAACAATCCCAAATTCACTTTAAGCTGTGTCTTTTGACGTGGTTGGTTAGGACTTAGATTAAATATTTTTCTCTTAATATTCAGCAAAAATCCAGTGAGCTTAGACTTTCTCTTTAGGTAAATTGTTATAAAGACCCGAAACATTTATTTTCCGGAAAGCTTCTTTAACCTATATTTTTTATTTCAGCTTTTGATTTACACAAAACCTCGAGGTCATGCCTCAATAAAATTGGACTAGCCAGGGTTTTGTTTTTGTGTGAATACTTGTTTGGCAAAATTGTTGATGTCGACTGATCGAACACATACAAGATAGTGCATTTTTATCGAGGCCTTTACTTATCATGATGAATATGAGAAACTTTTGTTAGTGAAAATGGAGAAACATTTTTTGTTTAGTCAGTCAATCTACATAGAGAGGCACATAAAACAATCTGAAACGCCTCACACGGCTGGGTTAATTTGGCTTAACCTTTTTTGTACGTTTGTAAATTTTAGGATACATGGTTTTTATGGAAGAAAATAGTTCATAAATAAATTTTACGGAAACGTGAAGCAGAAAATATTTGTACCCGTATTGTATTGTATGCTTTTATTGTACATAAAACATGTTAAAATAACTGTTAACAAGAGAAAAAGATGTACAAAGGTGTAGTTATCCCTTAAAGGGATCTCTTCCAGGGTTCTAGGGTCCTCTTCTTATTTGGAGTATTTTTCTTTACTAGTTCACCTATGCGAAGCCGCAGCGGCTAGATAAAGCTAAGCAAGCTCACAAAGCTAGCTATAATAGTTAGAGCGGTTTCGCACTTCGTCCGATCTGAATCCGACCCGAATCCGTGAAAAAGTTGGTCCGGAGTAGTCGCAGACCTGTTTCTATGATTTCGTCAACAATTTTCTTTCTGAGCTAGTGCGTACACTATATAAATAGTTCTATGAACTTATACCGGATCGTAATAGTACGCACTCGGATTGGACGCAGTGCGTAACCGCTCTAATAATTTATGTACCTACTTTTTCAATATTATGTTGCACTTAGCGTATGCACTTGTTAATTATATTTATTTCTTCATCAGAGAAACGCTCGGCAACTGCATGGGGCTCGGGGAGAGACCCTACAGCCCCCCCTGGTGGGGTCAGCTGGCCTGGCTCATGATATTCGCCATCATGCTTCTTCTAGCGGTCCTCGGTAACACTTTGGTCATATGGATTGTTCTAGGTAAGTAAACAACGCGTTGCAAATAAGTGATAATTTTTACATTGTTTTAAATTCGTTCGAAATTTTGCTTGCATAAGACGAGTGTCTCCGTGCTGTTTGTGTTGTTGTAAGCAAGCCAGTTATCCATAATTATCCATGTTCATTTAGATCAATGTTTGTAGTTTGAAATATCTAGGTGTATGCATCATCGATAGTCAACAAAGATTCAAAGTTGACCTGATAAAAAAGTTTTGTTTTATAGCTTAAAGGCTTGATAAATAAAGAAAGAGCAAGATCATCAAGCAAAATATTCCAAAACATCATGAAGCACCTTTATCGTTCTTTTCAATAACCAATTTGCCAATATTTAAACCTGATTTTAAAGTGGAAGTTTACGCAGGTATTGTCACGTATTGTTGACTATTGAATATTTTTACTGTAAGCTTAAGTGACAGGGGATTCAGGCAGCTGCACAAATTGATGAATTTTATTGGCTCACGTAGTTACATACGTGGTAGGATTAAACAGGATAGTAACTTGACAGTTTGTGTTTTCAAAATACAATTTAGAGTCACAAATTATTTTGGTAAACAATCTAAAACACAATGGTACTGCGTTAAATTTGAGTTCCGAATGCATCTTCAGACGAGTACGTTCTCTTCGAGACGGGGATTAGATTTGTGAGCGCAAAAGCAATTCTGAATTTCTCTCAATCGTTTATTTGCCCATGGATTGCTTCGTCTACAGCTAATGCTTTTTCCCACAGCTCATCGACGGATGAGGACAGTAACGAACTGCTTCCTCGTCAACTTGGCCATTGCTGACCTTCTAATGGCTACTTTGAATGGGGCACCAAATTTTGTGTTCCTGGTCACGGCCCACTGGCCGTTTGGTGCTATAACCTGTACAGCCAGCAACTTCACTGCAAACCTCACTGTGTCAGCTGGAGTATTCACTCTAGTTGCCATCACTGTAGACAGGTAAGTTAAGCTTCCCACTGTGATACTTGTTGACGTTAAAAAGCTTACCCTAATGACTGCACTAGTAGGCATCAGTTCGACTTTAATACACACATTTACCGTGAAAAAGATTCAAAGCCAGTCAAGGTTCCAGCTGCTGAGAAAACCAATAATTGAAACTGATACGTGATATTTAATAGCATAAGAGCACACGTAGAATAGAGTTTATATACATCCTTGAACGCATGTTTCTAAAAATATTTCACCTTAATTTAAGTACACTTTTTACTCGTACATACACTTTACCCGTTCTCTATTATTGTAAGACAATATTATGTTTCTCAACATGATGTTTGAAAACAAATTAGGAGAACAAAACAATATGGTTTCGATTACCAAACATATAAAGTTCGTTTTTGTTTCAAATAGAATTATCACTAGGCAAAGAAGGCCCGTGATTTTTTATGTAAGTAAGTAGGTACTTATGAAACATCATTTTAAAGGAATTTAAGCAGTTTGAAAACGATGATCTGTGGTTGAACGTGGATTAAGTGTTTCCGAGGAGATATTTCCAAACTTGCGAAATATCTGTATGAAAAGGCCTTAAACATTTAAATTTAGCAAATACAAAATATATATATATATATATATATTTTGTATTTGCTAAATTTAAATGTTTAAGGCGTTGTATATATATATATATATATACTAGATACATGCCTTTTAAATTATTTTTACGGCCTGCTTTATTAATATCTGATACATAATATCATTTATGATACATTTTTGAAAATATTCCACATGAAACTTACTAAATATTTACGGAAACTTTCTAGAATTTTCTTGAATTTTCTGATAACAACAGAATTTAAACACTGCTGCTTTCACAAGGACGTTAAAACACAAACATTATACAATGAGGGGCTGTTTCACCATTCGTTGATTGTTAACTGACGTTTAAATGTGATGCCGTCTCCGTCTATTCGAACAAAACAAATAGAGACGGCAATGACGGCATCACATGTAACCGTCAGTTAAGACCAATGGATGGTGAAACAGCCCCTAAATGTAACTTTCTCATAATTGGGTGAGCATGGGCATGGACATTTCCCTACCGCTCCGTTCGTTTGATTTTGTTTAAAGTTTATCCGTTAGTTGCAATGACATTTAAACAGGTATAATTCATCAAAGGTTAGTTGCCAAAAAATTATAAATAACACTCCCTGGACCATAATAGACGTAATCAGAAAAAGTTAAATTGAACTAGAATATTATAACTCCATGTAGACTTCATGTTTTGAATGATGAGGCTAATGACCAATTAGAAATAAAAGATCATCATTATAAGCCGGTGTCTTTCATTCCAAAATTATATTACAACATTTCTACGGCCCTAATGTAGCCCTCCTAATTAGCGATGAAATTAATAATTATTCAAGATTACGATTTGGAGTCTTTTTGTATTTTTTATTTCAACTCCAAATTTTTGTTTCTTTTACGGTCATCCCGTGAAAGTTTAAGTTTAAATTTCACACGAAAACACAAGCCGAAACATGAATGCACAGAAAAACCAGAAAAATAGACCAGCGCTGGGAATCGAACCCAGGTCCTCAGCATTCCGTGCTGCGTGCTATTCCCCTACACCACCACTGGACAGGAGACTAGACACGAATGTTTCCTATGCACCCATATCTCAACTTGTATTCGTTTTCATTAGTCACTTTAGCAGCGACACTAACGCCATCTATGATCTACGTTCTCAACGTGAAATATATAAACTTTCACGGGATGACCGTAAAAGAAACAAAAATTTGGAGTTGAAATAAAAAATACAAAAAGACTCCAAATCGTAATCTTGATTTGATTGCTTAATAGCGACATCTCTTGTCCCTGGTGAGCGGATAGTTTCGAAGGGAGTGAAAAATGTTTCTCGTTTCTCTCTCTCGAAGTTGAGATATGCATAGGAAAAATTCGTGTCTAGTCTCCTGTCCAGTGGTGGTGTAGGGGAATAGCACGCAGCACGGAATGCTGAGGACCTGGGTTCGATTCCCAGCGCTGGTCTATTTTTCTGGTTTTTCTGTGCATTCATGTTTCGGCTTGTGTTTTCGTGTGAAATATATAATAATTATTCGTAAAATTCATTTACGCTCTTTTACCGTAATAAACCAGTTTTTAACCCCGACGCAAAAAGAGGGGTGTTATATTTTTGACCGCTATGTATGTTTGTTAGTCAGTCTGTCTGTCTGTGGCACCGTAGCCCTATTTTACTATTATAACGAGTGAACCGATTTGAATGTATTTTTTTATTTGAAATCAGAATTTCGATAGTTCTTAGATATGTTTCATCGAAATCGGTTTAGCCGTTTTTGAGATATTGAACATTGAAGTGACGAAGTCGGGGGTTTTCCAACTTTTTGTTGTTTAGGTTATTCCTCGTAGTGTCACCAACTTGTTCGCTTTTGTTAACCGACTTGAAGTGACGAAGTCGGGGGTTTTCCAACTTTTTAACCGACTTCAAAAAAAGGAGGAGGTTATCAATTCGGTTGTATTTTTTTTTTTCTTTTTTTTATGTTTGTTACCTCAGAACTCCATCATTTATGAATCGATTTGAAAAATTTTTTTTGCGTTCGTCTAGGAATGCTTTCAATTAGGTCCCATAAGCACCAAATCAGGATCTGATAATTGGATCTTAAGGAAATCGAGGGAACTCTTCAAATGTTATGGGGACACCTATGGTAATTTTGATATATTTAGTAGTAACTCAAGCATTTGCTCATGAAAATCATCATTTGGTGAAGTGTAACTGATGATGAAGACCACAGTTGACCATCGGAATTACTACTCAATAATAAGTATTTCATGGGTTGAATTTCAATTGCTTTAACACAGTTGCTAAGCAATTTATGCTCCTCCGAACGGATATGGTGAAATGGAATGGGTGGTGAAGCACCAGGACTCCTCAATAATTAACGTCTCTGCATCGGGAAAAGCAATTTTTCGTAAAAGGTGACGAGCAGTTAACATTAAACTATTGTATCTTAGATGTTTTACACTAAAAAGCGTGAAAAAAAAATTTTATAACAAAAAATAGAACCGACTACAAAAAAACCATGAAAATAATTTTCTACCAGCCTGAAGTCGGTGCATCAGCACGAGCCAGCAGGAGTGATTGAAGCCATTTACTCGTATAGTTGTAGGTGAGGTAGACGATTATAGGTCCACTCCTGCTGGCTCGTGCTGAGGCACCGACTTCAGACTGGTAGAAAATTATTTTCATGGTTTTTTGTAGTCGGTTCTATTTTTTGTTATAAATTTTTTTTTGCACATGCATCGATGGAAAATCATTAGACACGTCAATTGCTACGAATGTATTTTTTTGCATTTATTGTTATCATGATCAGGTACTGTCGTTCATAGTCGCCAAGCAGTTGTATTATGGATATACTCGTAGGTAATTTTGTATCACACTGGGTACATATCGACGAAATCCAATTTACTTTTCTTTCAATTGGAAGACTTTCTAGTGGCTATTCCTTTTAGTCGCCTCCTAATGCCCTTATCATCCTTTTTTTCCTCAATTTAAGAGATGCTGAGAAAATAAATGTTCTCTCCGTACTAAATAATAGGTTTTAAAGACCTTTTTGCGTCTATTGTTTAGCTAACGTTTAACGTCAAAGAAAACTTTTATTACTTGAAAGTTAATTCGAATAAAACATGTACTTAGACGGTCTTAAAAATCACAGTGTTGAGGCATAGAAGGAAAATAGGTTTTTTTACTAAAAAATATGGTTTAATTACCATTAAAGGGTATTTACAGACTTTAAGAAATTTTAAGTTAATTAGGACACGAGCGTTCTGCTTGCTGTATCGTAGAGCAGTGCGAGTGAGACGGCGCGTGACGCAGTGGTGCCGTCGCGCCGGCACGCACGCGCATGCGCGGCGCAGGCACTATGATTGGCCACGACGCTCGGGGTTCGTGGAGAGATGCGACGGCGCGAACATACTCCGGGACGCTGAAAGCCTAGCTTTCAGGAACCTCCTCTTCTTCGTCGCGCAGGGGACAAATGCAGTTGAGAGCCCGCCTTATGGGCCCTCTGGACGTGGCTATGTCGGCCACGCGAGGCACGCCATCCGTGCCGGGGTGAAGCTTGACGACCCGACCCATTCGCCAGTGTAGAGGCTGCAGCGCTTCGTCCTTGATAAGAACGAGCTCGCCCAGCCGCAGGTCGCGCTGCCGCGTGCGCCACTTGACGCGCTGCTGTAGCTCGGACACGTACTCGGACGACCAACGCGTCCAGAAGTGCTGGCGCAGCTGCTCCAGTTTTTGAAAGCGATCCAGGCGGCGTGGGTTGTGGTCTTGCAGTGATGGGGTCGGCAGCGACATCAGCGCCCTGCCAACCAGAAAGTGCCCTGGCGTGAGCGGGGAAAAATCGTCGGGGGAGGAGGAGAGGGGACAGAGAGGCCTGCTGTTTAGGATAGCTTCTATTTGGCTAAATAATGAGGACAGTTCCTCGAATGTAAGATGCGTGTTGCCCATAATCCGTTTGAGATGAAATTTGGCCATCTTAATGCAGGCCTCAACGTAGCCATTATGATTCGGAGCGTAAGCCGGGGTGAATTTGAACCTAATGTTTTGATCAGCTGCAAAGTTCGTCACACTATCGACGTTAAGCTTAACAAATTCATTTATTTCCTTTGCAGCGGCCACGAAATTACGGCCATTATCACATAGCATCTCCGTGGGCTTACCGCGTCGCGCGATAAACCGGCGGAGCGCTAGTATGAATGCATCTTTGGATAATTCGCTTACGGCCTCTAAGTGAACACATTTATATCTTAAGCATACAAATAGGCACAGATAGCATTTGGTGATTTTGCATCCGCGACCACGGCGATCTGTTATTAAAAAAGGTCCACCGAAGTCAACGGCAGTGGCCGCAAATGGAAAATCAGGATTTAATCGTTGCGATGGAAGATTGCCCATTATATTTTTTAAAGTGCGGCCTGCAGCACGCCTACAGGTTACACAATTGCGGGCCGTACGGCGCGCGAGGCATCGGCCCCCAACGGGCCACACGGTGTCTCTTACTGAAGTCAAAAGGAGCTGCGGTCCTGCATGCAAGAGACGTATGTGTTCATGTTTCATTATGAGTTGAGTGAGTGTGTGTTTGGCAAGTAATAACATAGGATGCTTCTTATCGTAGCTATAACGAGAAGCGTCTAACCTCCCCCCGACTCTCAAGATGCCTTGAGAGTCAATAAAGGGCGTCAAAGATGAAATTTGTGACTTTGTACTTAGCTGTTTGTTTTTACGTAAAATTTCAATTTCATCACGAAACAACTGTCGTTGCGCAAGCTTGATCAGTGAATGAAAAGAATCAGTGAGTTCTTTAGACGTTAATACGCCTATCAATTTAGGACGGCTAGGCCTACAATTGTTTATAAATCGTTGCACGTATGCAAAAGCACGTTGAAGTGTCTTAAATTTAGAGTACCTATCGAAGTCTACGATAGATGGCGCTGACTCCACACTTGAGACCGCTGACGTTATTTTAAGCTCAGGTAGAGTATTTGGTGTACAGTCAGTATTTAAAGTGGGCCAGTTGGCCTCGGGCTCAAGAAGGAACTCAGGTCCATGCCACCATAGATCCGCACTAGCGACATGTTGCGGGTCCACGCCACGCGTTCCCAGGTCAGCCGGATTTTGTGCAGACGGAACGTGCCTCCAAGAGGCAGTCGGCGCGAGATCGGTTATAGCGGCCACCCTGTTTGCTACAAAAACCTTCAATTTTGAAATGTCGCTTTTTATCCAGGCAAGAACTACGGCGGAGTCCGTCCAAAATACAACTCGTGATATGGGTTTTCTC
This sequence comes from Choristoneura rosaceana, assembly GCA_037349165.1. NCBI lineage: Eukaryota > Metazoa > Arthropoda > Insecta > Lepidoptera > Tortricidae > Choristoneura > Choristoneura rosaceana. The sequence continues at coordinate 9,950,979 of JAZBNJ010000040.1, read as the reverse complement.
AGGGCCTTTGAAACGGAAGCGTACATTTTTGCCGCTAAAAGGGCTCCGGAGAGTTCCAGTCGTGGTATGGTGGTAGGTTTCATGGGAGCTACTCTATCCTTTGCACATAATAAATTTACGACTGGCTTGCCGTTACAGGAAATGGATTTGACGTAAACACAAGCGCAATATGCATCTTGAGAACTGTCACTAAAACAGTGTAACTCTACTACTGAGGGTGATTCGCATAGCACCTGCCTAGGTATATTTAATGTTTTTAAGTGATGCAAGTTTTTTATGAAGCGCGCCCAAATACGCTGAAATTCAGGAGGAGCGGGGTCGTCCCACCCAACCTTCGCTGCCCAGAGCTTTTGCATGAGCATTTTGGGCTTTACTGTGCACAGACTTAATAGTCCTAACGGATCGAATATTTTAAATGTGATTGACAATATGGAACGCTTAGTTACTGTTTTATTATTGTGATCATCGTCAATCGAAAAGTTCAGCAGATCTTGACTAGGATTCCATCCTAGGCCAAGTGTTTGACAAGACTGGCTCAACGTTAGATTATCCTGCGAACTAATGAGGTTGGAAATTAACAGTTCAATTGCATTTGAGCGGTATTTGCGTAAGTTGAAACAGCCAGCCTCTAAGGCTCGGGCTATACCTGTTTGTATATAGAGCAGGTCAGACTCTGAGTCTGCCCCTGTTAACAGATCATCACAGTAAAAATCATTCTGTATTATTGTTTTTATCAAGGGGTCAATGCACTCTTCCCCTAATTGCCACAAGCATCTAGCAGCTAAGAAACTTGCAGACGCAAAGCCGTAAGTAACGGTGTTTAGAGTGAGCGAGCGAATGGGCAAATGTTCGTCTTCGCGCCATAGAATGACCTGCAAATGCCTGTCTAACTCATTCATTACAATTTGCCTGTACTGTTTTTCAATGTCGCCTGATAATACGTACTTATAATGGCGAAACCTAAGTAGTATATTATACAGGGAGTCTTGTATGCATGGACCTACCATTTGTATATTATTAATACTGTACCCAGAAGAGGTAGGGCATGACGCGTCGAAGACGACGCGTAATTTTGTGGACTCACTCTGTTCCCTGATCACCGGGTGGTGAGGCAGGTAATTAGGGTCAGAGATCAGCTGAGATTCAGATAAATGCCCCATTTGCTTATATTCATCTATAAATTCGCTATAATTGTCCTTTAGTTCAGGTTGTTTTTGAAAGCGTTTCTCTAGGTTGAGCAAACGTTTTTTAGCCATATGATAAGAGCTGCCTAAACAATCTGGGCTGTCAATTAAGGGCACTCGGACTACAAATCTACCATCGGGCTGACGGTAAGTGTTTTCTATCCGAAGATTGCAGGTTCGTGTCCTGTCACGGTCGCCACTTTCTATGTTGAGGCATAGAAGGAAAATAGGTTTTTTTACTAAAAAATATGGTTTAATTACCATTAAAGGGTATTTACAGACTTTAAGAAATTTTAAGTTAATTAGGACACGAGCGTTCTGCTTGCTGTATCGTAGAGCAGTGCGAGTGAGACGGCGCGTGACGCAGTGGTGCCGTCGCGCCGGCACGCACGCGCATGCGCGGCGCAGGCACTATGATTGGCCACGACGCTCGGGGTTCGTGGAGAGATGCGACGGCGCGAACACACAGTGTATTGCACTTTGCTAGGCAGATTTTAGTTACATTGTTGGTTCTGTATTTAATGAAACCGTCTGATAATAGAGTTAATGAAGCTAACGAAAGTTAATTCCAGTGTTGTTGGTAAAGCGATGACTTTGAAAAACCAGTCGATGGCGCAATAGTCTATCGAAAATATCGACGTGCTGCAATACCAGATGATAGCATCGATATTTTTGATAGACCTATCGATAGTATGAATGATTTTCAAGACCACGATAGTATCACGATACTATCGATAGACTATATTTCTATCGCAACAACACTAGTTAATTCCTGGATAACTTTGATAACGAACGATAATTATAATGTTAATGACTACGCTTCGAGAAAGTCAAGCAACTCATATTGGAAAAGTTCAAGTTCGAAGACGCTTCAAAAAGTACTTACGAATTCACAAACTTTGATACACCCTAAATCTTCACTTTCAATAGCCACATAAAAACGTTGACACTTACAATATTGTAAAATATACCTACGAGTATAATGTTTGACATTTACAAACGTAAAAGCCATTGTGAGCTTAGTATAAATTTTATGTATGTAATATTTTGCTTGTAATCAAAATGGTCGAAGTTTCACGCAATTTTTAAGCAAAATTTCGAAAATTTTGGCTAAATTTGTTTTTCTCTGTTCATGTTCACTTGAGTGACTAATTATTATTCCCATTTTCGAAATACTCTGAATCTGTTTAAAACTTTCGTGATTTTCACTCATATCTGCTACAATCGGGTCTTATCAGTCTACTCGTGACCACGGCCACTGTAATTAGACGAAACGTCGAGGTAATTATTAATCGTTGTTAGTGTGATAAGTCCCAATTGTGGTAGCAGATACCCTGAGTAAATTGCTTCATTAGCGATATAGACTCGATATTCTCAAGAGTATGCTGTTATGTTATTCAATGTGTTGGTACATGTAAGGTTGGTACCTAATACTTCTGATTTAATAAAAAAAAATATATAACAAAAAATAGAACCGACTACAAAAAAACCATGAAAATAATTTTCTACCAGTCTAAAGTCGGCGCCTCAGCACAGCACGAGCCAGCAGGAATGATTGAAGCCCAATATTAGGTGAGGTAGACGATTATAGGTCCACTCCTGCTGGCTCGTTCTGAGGCACCGATTTCAGACTGGTAAAAAATCATTTTCATGATTTTTTGTAGTCGGTTCGATTTTTTGTTATATTTTTTTTTCACGCATTTTAGTGTAAAAGGTGTAAGATACAATAGTTTAATGTCAACTGCTCGTAACCTTTTACGAAAAATTGCTTTTTCCGGTGCAGAGACGTTCATTACTTACATTACCCGTTCCATATCACCATAATGAATTACGATGAGCTTAAATTGCTTAGCAACTGCTTTAAAGTACACCTAATTGAAATTCAACCCGTGAAGTACTTGTTATTGAGTAATAACTCCGATGGTCAACTGTGGTCTTCATCATCAGTTCCACTTTTCACCAAATGATGATTTTCAAGAGCAAATGCACGAGTTACTCCTAAATATATCGAAATTACCATAAATAAATACAACCGAATAGATAAATTCCTCCTTTTTTTGAAGTCGGTTACAAACTTAATGAAAGTGTTTTGATTGGTCATGTTTCAGTTTGCTTAACATGTTTTATTCTATTTTTATCCATATATGAGGGTTTCACACTTTTTTGTCATACAGGTAACCATTTTTTGTGGTCTTATTTAAGACATACTTATAATGTATTACATTTGTACAGATACGTGGCCATAGTGAAACCTCTGCAACACAGACTGAGCCGGAAAGTGGCGCGTGCGGCGCTTCTCACGGTCTGGTGCGCGAGCGCATTGCTTGCTCTGCCCAGTCTACTCTATTCTGATACTTACAAGAAACAGTAAGTTTTTAATTCACAATAATTACCAAAAACTAACTATAGTGTATTGCCAGAGATAACAACACTCTAGTCTGCAGTGGTCTCTCACTGTGGGCCTTTTGAAGACGTACTTAAAACACAAGAGCTATATGTTCGGGGTTCTTTTGCGAGAGGAGATCCGCAGGCAAACCAAAGTAATCAACCTAGACCGAAGAACTGCTAAGCTCAGGTATCTGTAAACAATCACAGAGATGTCTGGCCTCACCAGGATTCGATTCTTAGACCCCTACCGTGAGTATCCAGGGTCAATGATCACTAGACAGTAGGTACAATTAAAGATCTCACTTTTGCAAAGGTTCATACGAGTTTATTGACTATAGTTAGCTGTGCTTAATTTTAATTTCACACGCCTTGTCAGCCAGATTTTACTGAGACTCATTATTGTGTACCTGTTGAAACCTAAAAACAGGTGAAAAAATGTAAATACGTAAAAGTCAAAAGCTTCGGTCATGTAATGTAATTAAAAATCCCAAGGAACATAAAATTCTCGTTACTATTAGACAAAAAGCGGCGTCCTTGACACATGTTCTGGTCGTAGATTTAATACCTACGTGTCTGGGTGACTTCCGTTAATTTTGATCCAGTACCTTTTGCTTTGGTTATTTTTCACCAATTTCGCAATCTCGGTTCGTTACTTATTCAAAAGTAACTCGTATTCTCTCCTACACTCATGCCATAAAGATTTTTTATGGCTGTTGCAGGAAAAGCACGTATGTTTAATTTGTTGGAAAGAAATTGGAAAGTACTCACAATTCAGTAATTTAATCTACAAATGGGTTAAATGATAAATGAAAATTATATGGCATCCTATTGATAACTGGATAGTGTAGTGTTATTTGTGACCTTGGCTGTAAGCTAGCTAGAGGTCCTAAGTTTGAATCCCGGAAGAAGCATAACGTTGGTGAATATGAGGGCTTAGTACAGTGAAACAAACTCATTCATGTGCCAGAATGGAACTGAGACACAGTTACATTTATAATATTAGTAAGTATTAAAGTAAATTTTCCTGCTTTGGAAGTAGTATAAATTATAATAAAGTAAAAAGTTGCAACCTAATTCCAACGCAGTCCTTGCTGCCATTTTCTCATTAAGAGAAACATACGAGTACGTGTGTGTACACCGTCTCTCGTATATTACCCGTCGTACAAAAGCACTGTCAATTTATTTTATTTGCACAATGCCATATAAGTTCTGTAAACTCATTAGTAAGGGGTTTTGGTCACACCGCGACCTTCCAATTTATGAGGTAGGTATGGAAAACTTTCACTGTTTGCGGATTACGATTTGTAAATAAAAATAATTGTGTACAGCCAAACAGCAAATAAAAATAAGTTTTTGGTCAAGATTTCATATTTAATATAAGCTTTTTCTTGCTGCCTGTACTTTTGTAGACTGTACTTGTATTGTCACACAAACTACATTTTTATATCAAATTTCAAGTATATGCCATTAACCGACGAAGAGTTCTGTCCTTCGGAGACGATTCTGGCCAGACTACCAGGATGTCATTACCAGATTATTGTATTGTCACGCAATTTACATAAGTATACCAAATTTCAAGTTAATCCAACTACTGGAAGTTGGTCAAATTTAACTTGCAAGATTTGATTACAGATTGACAGACAGACAAACAGACAGACAGACAAGGTGAAACTAAATAAAAGCTTGTACCAAATTCAAATAAAACTACTGTGTGGCAATTAGTACAGTTTGTTATTTATTCAAATTGCTACCATTACTTCACCTCCAAGCGAACACTTAGTAAATGGAATCATGCTTTTATTGCTTTGTATTCCGGTTAGGTAAATACAAACAATATTTTGTAAAAAAAACAAGCTTTACCGCAGACAGTTATTTTTGATGAGTGTATTTTCATTGTCATTGAAACAATGTATTGGTACAGTCACCTGTACTCGTATTAATAACTGCCACAGCGGAGCATGTAAAAATATCTGACACGTGCTACCGACGCTAGAAATAGAAATGTATAAAATATTTATGCACGCTTTGCTGTGTCAGATATTGGTGCTAGCGACTGTACCAAAAAAATATCCGACCGTAGAAGTAGGTGAAATTGGAATTGCATGATTGGACGTTAACGAACATTGCAAGCCAACTTACAACTTACAACAAACAAAAACATACAACTAACATTTGTAGTTAAATAGAAGCTTGTAAAATATTTAGTAGCGACGAAAGCTTTATAAAGTGTAGTGTGTTCCCATTGGTAAATACACTAAGCCACATTATACTGAATACAAATACAAGATTCCTATGGGATTACGGTAGATTTCTCGCATGAGCTCCGGGAAAATAGTGCTCGGAAATAAAAACAAAGCGTTCGGTCCTAGCCAATTTATGTTCCTATTAACGGGACTCTCGCGATTGATGTAGTGATCAAGTCAAGTCTTTAGTCAAGCGCCAACTTATATTATGTCGACGGCCGATCGTAAAATCCGCCAGATCACAAAATTCCTACGCATATCGTAAAATGACGCCATTCAACGTGAACTCACCGTTCAAAGATTTGCCTATTTAGTGACATTCAGGCAGATCATGAAATTCCTAGGCATATCATGAAATCTAATCGATCTGCCGTATTGTTTCTCAAGCGCAACGTGATATGCCTGGCCAACTTTTAGGCATATCATGCGTCACGAATTTCCCATTAATCTGATAAAAGTAGTCGAATCCAACTTACAAGATCTAATTTGAACAATAAAATATAATTATTAATCATTTATAAAGAGGTATATTTTTCCAGATTTATTATAACTTTAAAGTCAGGTCAAATTATAAAATCTACAAATTTGACGAGTAGCATTGACAAAAAAAAACACTTATTAGCCTTCTTTTGTTAATAAATTATAAAACCACCTGTGTGGTTCACGAAACACAAGTACACGAAAAAATATTGGTGCTGGTAACTGTACTTGCCTAGTCGTAATAAACTAGTAAGCAGTAGTAATAAAATTAGTATCAAGATAATATTTTCATGTACGAGATACAAGTTTAAAATGAAATTAATTTTGATACACGCTTTGAATACTTTAAGACTTGTATTATAATTTGATAGGTGTGTTTTCCTAGTTTTTTTCAAAATTGTTTCTTAATCGGTTCAGCAGTTTAGACGTGAACAGGTAACAAACAAACTTTCGCTCTTGCAGTCTGTTACCACCGACTGCAGAAGACAAAGTTATGAGTTTTGAATATCAGATGTGATGACTGGTGGATAACATTGCCAAAGGTAACTGTAAATTTCTGGAATGTTATTTTTGGCTTCCGTGAGCAGAGCACCTCTGTCTAAAGAGTTAATCCTGTTTTTGACATCCACCTTCAGCAGCATTTCACTGCAGTCGTCCTCGAGGAAGGTGCGTGCTGCGTGAACCGCAGTTTCGCATCCTCCTTTACTTCCGAAGCCCAATTGATGGGGTTGAGATTTTGTAATTAGCCTAGGAAGGACATGCTTGCACGATAATTTCGAGCTTAAACGCCTAAAGATTAGTCCTACGGCTATGGGTACCTAGTACCTCCATGTTTCTTTTTAAGGGCACATAAATTTGCACCATAAACGATACCCAATACTTCACTGTTGACCTTCCCTGAAAGCATCAAGTTTATTAGCTGGGTAATGCTGTTCAATAAGGTCTCGCCTGTGTCACCTGTGGCAAAGTTAACCAAGTCCTTCAAGTGTTGAGGAGATAGGTTACCAAGGCCACGCGCAGAACCATTTAAGACATTAGCCCGGCTAATACTTCTCCTGGGTTGACGGTGAGGTGTGGGTCATCTGAAAGGGGAGGGTCAGGAAGATGGACTGTTGCTACAGAGGGTGGATGTTTGCTCTGTAAGGCTGAAAGTGTGTCAGGAGTGTCAGGAGCGATGAAGTCGTTGGAGAATAGCAACTCCCTTAATATCATCATCGTCGACTTTTTGTTCAACTTTCCGAAACATATGACCTTGATTTAGACAGCCAAAATGAGGGTTTTAGTGATTGATGGCGACTCTTAATGTGTTAATACAGTTTGCTTTGATGTTTTTGGTAAAATTATTATATGTACAACAAATACCTAATATCAATATGTTTACGAGTATTGAACGTTATCTTTAATTGAATTTTAAGTCACTTACTCGTAGATATTGCACACATTATGATAGACAAAACAGAAATAAAAAACAACACACCAGCCTTTCATGTAATTGGTTCTTCGTCGTTCAAAAAACATAGCTACTCCTACACCACAAAAATCCTTTGAGCAAATGAAATGAGAGTGTTTTTAGATGTTAAAAAGTGTAAGTACTTAACTCTGAAGTGCGCAGTGGAAGCGCTCATTAAAAGTTTACATTTTAAATTAATTAGCATTTCTAAGGTACTCGGGAATTGCGCTTTACCATTTTTTGTGGGAACCAAACCACAGACAATGCGGGCTAAAGGATGTCTGAAGTTTCTTTACTTGTAAATTCAAGTAACCCAACAAGGTGTTGGACCTAAAGTACAGTACTAGGTTAAGTATTAGGTACATCATCATCCCCGCCTACGTTCCCAGTACTAAAGATCTCCTACCTTTGTTGAAGTTTTCCCGTTCAAAATATAATACAATTGAACCCATTAAGACTACCAAAATAGAAGTTCTATACCTACTTTTTCCCTTAAATTTTACAAAACGTTCGACTACTAATTTGCATTTTTATTGTTATTTCTCTTTGAACCATTTTCACCAACCAACTAAGTACAAAATGTTTGAACTACGACATTTGAATATTGAAAATAATTAGCAAAACCGAATTGGGCAAGATATAGGTTTCACTTACAGTTTGTTCTGGCTCTATTCCTCAGTCCCAGGGACACATTTAAGACACAATCACAGCACTTTCAGAGTTTTTTATGAATAATTTAAAAGAGCGCGCGCCGGCCGGCATTCATTTCGAGCTGTCAAATTTGCGCAACTGACTGGTGGCGCCGCCGTGCGGGAGAAAGCGGAAAGTTCATTCAGCCAGTATGTTTTTGATATGTGCAGGAGGTTTTAATGCACATATTACTAATTATATCTGCCCAATGTAACGTACATAAACCCCCCACCGGGAATCTACCCCAGATTCCCCAGTTTACAAACCAAACCAGGGATGGTATTGAATAAGGTAAGTGGACTGTATAGTGTAAGTATTTGTTGACTTAGTGAACTAAACACGTGTAGCTGTAAATTGAGTAAAATAAATGACTTATTTCGAACCTAAAATTGTCATAAATTTGACACCTTCTTGCGTCAAATTCATGCAAAGAAACAAAGGAAAATAAAAATTATGCTGAATCCAATTCCATTGGAAGTGGACTAAGCTTTACAACGGGTCGCGTGTATTCGCCATTCTGGATTTTTACTTTTACCACCCGTACAACTCCATCAGCTCCTGGATAAAGTTCCGTCACACGACCGAGAGGCCATTGAAGCGGAGGAGCGTCAGCATGCATAAGAACGAGTTCATCAACTTGAATATTACGACAATTCCTATGCCATTTTTGTCGCTGCTGCAGCGTGTGCAAATAATCGTTTAATTGCAATGTACGCGGACCGATATGTAAATAAATTTTATGGAAATAGTCGATAAGAATTTTTGTAAAGTTGCACTTTTTAGGAAGCAATAATGGATACTTCTTTTGATACGGTAGTTCGGCGAAAGACAACCTACCCCCCACCCTGAGAAAACCGAGGGGGTCGACATAAGGTGCTAACCTTTTAAGTGAAGAACTACAGCTGTAACCATTGGAAATTGCTTGGATATCAGCTGCAAAATGCTCTCGCTGAACGGATTTAATGAGCACATCGTGTGCGTTCTTTAAATCTGATAGAGACGAAGGACCTGTGTTCCTATTAGACTTCGTCGATCTACAATTGTTAATAAACTGAAAACAACGAGCTAAGACATTTTGAAGTTTGCTAAAACTCGAATATTTTTCAGTTAAATTATAAACAAGATTTGAGTCACGTGTTGTGTTTTGCACGCTAGTTTGAGCCAAAGTCGCGCATGGAATTTTGAGTTCTGGCACATTTGCCGATTTAAATTGATCAATTGATTTTACTGGCCAATTCTCTCTTGGTGCGTCTAGCCAGCTCGGTCCTCCGAGCCACTCCGCTGTCGATAACAGCACGGAAGGTAGCGCTCCGCGCGAGCACACGTCAGCGGGGTTGGACGCGCCGCTCACGTGAAACCAACAATCGCTTTGCACGGTCTCTAAGATTTTGGAGACACGCGAAGCCACAAAGGTTTTGAGGTTGTAACTGGGTGTATTCAACCAACTCAGCACCACAGAGGAATCGGTAAACAAGAGTATTTCATGAACAGGAATTCGTTCAGACAATATTGACTTCGTATATTTGACTAACTTGACTAACAAATGCGCAGCCATTAGCTCGAGACGTGGAATGGTCACTGTCTTCAAGGGTGCAACCTTGGATTTTGCAATGACTAGACTGACCTTCGAATTACCTTGATTGTTAAAACTACGCAAATAGATGACCGCAGCTATTCCTTGAACTGAAGCATCGCAGAATCCTAGTATCTGGTAGTAGCTGTGCTGTTTGACAGTAACCTGGCGCTCGTGGCTAAAATTCGACAACAGCGGGAGCTCTGACATGTAGGTGAGCCACTCCTTTTCCAGTTCCGGAGGCAGCCGCTCATCCCAACCCAGCTGTTGGAGCCAGAGTTTCTGCATGAAGCATTTCGCGTAGAATATGCAAGGAGCCACGAAACCTAAGGGATCATACTGACGACCAATCTGTGACAAAACACTACGCTTGGTGATCGCCTGTGAAGCTGGAAGTGGATGGAATACGAAGGAAAACACATCTTCGGCGGGTCGCCACTGCAGACCTAAAACTTTTATGGATAGGTCCTTGTCATCCTCGAATGCAATGGGCGTTTCGCGGTGATCAGCTGGAACCCGAGCCAGTACCTGGGGACAGTTGCTGGCCCACTTACGAAGCAGAAATCCTCCTCCACTCAGCAACTCTAACAGTTCATCCTGTAGCCTAGCTGCTTCATCATAGCTGCTCACTGACCACAGAAGGTCATCAACGAAGAAACCCTTTTTTAGAACCTTGCTCGCTAAAGGATACTTCTCGCAGTCGTCGTCAGCCAGTTGATGCAGGACTCGGATCGCTAGGTACGGACTGCTAGCAACGCCGTATGTGATCGTGTTTAACTCATACACCTTTAAAGGTTGATCAGGTTGAAACCTCCACAAGATGTGTTGGTAATTGCGTTGAGATTTTTCGATCAAGGTCATTCGAAACATTTTACAAATGTCACTTGACAAGCAAATTTCATGTATACGAAAATTTATTAAAATCTCATTAATATCTGCTTGAAGCTTAGGACCGGCGTAAACGACTGAATTTAAAGAATTATTATTTGTCGTTTTGCATGAGGCGTCAAAAACTACTCGGAGTTTTGTCGTGGTACTTGACGGTCGGAGAATACAAAAGTGAGGAATTATGTACTTAGAATCCACAGTACCAAAATCACCTACGCAAGTCATGTGACCAAGGCTTTCATATTCGGACATGAATTTATTATATTCTTCCTTAAGTTCCGGAAGACGATTCAGCTTTGTTTCTAAATTGTTGAAACGACGTAACGCTTGTGGAGTCGAATCGCCGAGATCAAAACTGGGTTTGAACGGGTACTTCACTGTATAACGTCCCGTAGTATCGCGACTGTGTTCGTTTTGGAACAATTGTTCGACATACAAATCTTCTGGTTTTTTAGTGACGTCATACGGCACGTTTTCAGTCTCCCAGAAAGAGTTCATGATTTTATCGATACTACTAGTTTTATTAGCAGAGAACAAGTTGAGCGAGGCTGTATTTGACTCACAATCGTCACTCAGTACTGTCTGACCAGTAATGACATATCCGAATATGGAATGCATCGCGACGGGCAAACCCGGGTCACGTGGTAGTATATTTTGACCGTCATAAATGTAGGGAAATAAGTCACCTGCGATCAACAAGTCAACTGGAGCCGCCGAAAAGTAGTTCGGGTCAGCTAACTCTAGATTTTTGAAATTATTGATAACTTTGTTTGATAAGGTTACTGTAGGTAAGTTGCTAGTTATATTACTTACGACAACAGTATCAGTGCTAAGCACCGGACCAAATGAGTTTCGTGGTTTAATTGAACATGTAACCAGACCGAAATCTTGCACTGGCGCACCTCCCAGACCCATGGGTTCAAACTGACACTTGCGTCGAGACAAACCCAGGCGCTGGGCACACTCTTTTGTCATATAACCGGACATGGCACCGCTGTCAATGACTGCACGTACGGCGTGGTAAGTTCCCCATCGATCTGCGACGTGCACCATGGCAGTGCCTAACAGCACGGTTGAATTTGACGAACAAGTCAAGCCGACGTTTGGCATTGACCTTTGACTTTGATTTTGACCATTTGAAACGTTTTGAATACTTGAAATGTTTTGACTATTTGAACCGTTTTGATTAATTGATGAATTTTGAACAGTTGGAACTGTATCTAAGTGAATACTGTGATGGTGCGGTTGTTTACACAGCACACAACGCACTTTTGACGTACACTCGGACAACGAATGCTGACGAAAGCAATTTTCGCATAATTGAAGCTGTTTCACTTTGTCAAGACGCTGCACCGGTGTTAAATCAAAAAACTCGAAACATCGATAAGTTGAATGCGGTTTGTCGCAAAATAGACATCTATTTGATCGTTCGCTATTATTCTTACTCACAGCTGACAAGCACGGCTTTTGGAACTGCTTCGGTGCACTACTGTAATTAGCAGCATTATTATTATTTGTTCGAACAAAATTCGGCTTTGCAGAGGTGTTAGGAACACTCTTAGGCGTAAACTGAATTTTTGATGTACTAATTTTAACCTCAGACATTTCCAAAACACGCGCCTGTTTCTCCACGAAATTAATCAGCTGTTCGTAAGTAGGTATATCGGTTTGATCTACAGATTGTTCGAATTCGCGCCTAGTGACGGGGTCTAAATTTCGCAATCCCATATAAAACAGTATGAAACTCGATAGGTTACTGATTTTCAAAAGTTTCAATGCTTTAACACACTCTTGATACGTTTGTAAAAATGTGTTTAGACCAGTAGCCGACTCAGTTGACAAAGGCTTAAATTGAAACAGCCGATCTAAATAGCTCGTAGCTAAGGCACGAGTGTTCTCAAATTTTTTGACTAGCAAAGCCCATACTATCGGATAATTATCGGCCGTCACTGGCATCCCTTTGACCACAGTCAATGCCGAACCGCTGACTGCGGAGAGCAGGTAATAAAACTTCTCAATGTTCGTAATATCATTGTTGTTATGAATTAAACTCGTAAACGTGTCATAGAATGTTTGCCAGTTTTCTAATTTGCTATCGAAATGGAACAATTCTAGTTTAGGCAGCCGCGGCTTAGCCGACCGCGAGTCTGGCCCGGCAGCGCCCGGGCCGCGGCCCGCGGAGCGCGACGAAGGTCCGCTACCGCTGCCGTCACACGATTGCCAAGTGTCGCTATTAGCCTCCGCTACACTCAGAATACGGAAATACATGTCGTCAAAGGTTTGAATTTCTTGATAATTTGGTTTAAATTTCGGGTTTTGTTTCTTATTATAAGAATTTAACTCGAATATGCATTGTTCGAAACATTCCCGAGTCGAATGAAGTTCTTTAAGTCGCAAATTAAATTCGGTTAAACGCTCTGGTGGAGTTGATTTGGATAGTTCAAATAACGTTTGACATCGTATAAAAAGCAGTTCTTTTTTGTTGATAAGTTGTTCGACATCGAATTCTTTTTCGTCCATTTCGAATTAAAAAACAAAAGACGCGCGCGACGCGTTGCAAAGAACGAAAATTGAAAACGTTTATTTTATACGTATTATTCTAGGTAAATAACTTAGATTAGAAATAAGCCTGTTACCTTAAAACTGCGTGAAATGTGTGTTTTATGTGTATGAATGTGTATTTAGTTTGCAAACTGAGGATCCGGTTCGAAGGACCAAAATGTTTGAACTACGACATTTGAATATTGAAAATAATTAGCAAAACCGAATTGGGCAAGATATAGGTTTCACTTACAGTTTGTTCTGGCTCTATTCCTCAGTCCCAGGGACACATTTAAGACACAATCACAGCACTTTCAGAGTTTTTTATGAATAATTTAAAAGAGCGCGCGCCGGCCGGCATTCATTTCGAGCTGTCAAATTTGCGCAACTGACTGGTGGCGCCGCCGTGCGGGAGAAAGCGGAAAGTTCATTCAGCCAGTATGTTTTTGATATGTGCAGGAGGTTTTAATGCACATATTACTAATTATATCTGCCCAATGTAACGTACACAAAGGGCTGATACTGTTGGAACAACAACGCTACCTCCCATACCTACTCAAAACATTATACTTGTATTCGCGTCACGTAATGGCAGTAGTTGGCGATTTCCCTTCATTTTTCCTTCAGACAAACTGGGTAAGAAATTTTAAGACAAAAGAAAAACGTAATAATAGGATTTGTGCCTTCGCAAATCAACCCGAAACATTTTAGTTAACATTTGTTAACCCTGCTCTGACGACAAAGGCTAGATAGTGACTTTTATCTTTAAATTCGTAACAGAACAGGGAATTATCAATTACATAAAACTCAATAGCAGTAATTAAAAAGTTTAAATAAAAAACGTTTATAGCTGACTGGCTGTCTCAACTTGTGCCATTAAAATGTGGAGATTAAATGGATAACGAGAATTCTTTGTTACATTTCTAAAATCCGTAGAGTGAAATAAAACCGAGTAGGCTTAAAATGCCCGGAGAATACTTAAGGATCACTTCACCTGTAAAGTAGCGAAACGAGTCATAGTCACAGGTAACTGGCTATTTTTCCCCGACTGCTCGAAGGAGGGTTATTTAAGTAGCTAGGTCGATATACGTATTCGCTGATTGTGAATCAAGGTGAGGAATGTCAAGTGTCTAATACTAATTGTTAGTATTTTATTGAGTTTTATAGTAAAATTTTTGTTTAGAAGTGTGAAATAGAGTCAAAATTACAAATTTAGATAAAACTTTTTTTGTATTGGAAACACACGTTACACAATCAAGATTAAGAAATATAATACATCAAGCCAAATTTAGCAGAAAACAATTTATAATGTTCGTGTGCTCTGCATTAACCTACAAATTTTAAATTTATATTGCGATAAATAGTAATTGAAAACTAATTATGGGTGTATTTCTGTACAAAGTTGTTCGCCTGTAATAGGGGAGAGGGTGGCAAGATGGGATACTTAAGCTTTAAAGGTCAATAATATAAAAAAATACACAATTAAATAATCAAATTCATTTTTTTAATAACAACTTATTATTACTCTTCTAATATTTGGTGCTATTAGAAACTTTTAGTTACAGATTTATGAGAAAAAAATTAAAAAAAAAAAAAGGTGTTTTGCCCCGTCTTGCCCCATGGTGCTGGTAAGATGGGGTACCTCCCTGAGGTAAGATGGAGTAATGAGAATAATCACAGAGAAAGATGATTATTTGCAATCACATAACTCGCAGACGTGGATGGCTTCGTCATCATCATCATCTACTCCTGCGCAGCTATTATGAAACCATCTTCTACATATTGAGCATGATATCCACCCTTCAATGGAAACTGAATGTACTTCCAAACAATACATGCATGGTGTGTCCCCCTCTTCTTCACTTTCATGTCCAGATGATGAGACTCTTCGTCGTTTAGCTGTTCTGGCTGTTCGGCAATTTTTCTTTGATTTTTTTTATTTTGAGCTTTTGTAGTAGTTGATGGGATACCCCGTTACCCCATCTTGCCTGTAGAGCCATTTTTCAGCAATAAAATCAGACAAAAAAAACAGTCAATAACCTTAAGAAAACACAATGCCTACCTTATTATAGGTTAGTTTAAGTGTCAATTCTCGGAACACCACACCTAGCTAACATTATTTAACAAACCACAGTCACGTGACAAACCTGAAGAAAATATGATAAGCAATTTGCTGTAAAACACTTTTTTAAAATTTTTTCGACATGTGTGCACTTGCAAGCCATTTACCGCCGGGCGACTGTCTGTATCATGGCGGCGCATCGAACGATGGATGAACGAGCGTGATTGGTCGGTTTGAACTATGAATTTCGCTGGGTACCCCGTCTTACCCGCTACCCCGTCTTACCTCCTTCTCCCCTACATAGTATCATCAGACGTCGTAGATTTGTGATATACGTAACTTTATACCAAAATTCTGATCGAAGCAATTACGTGAATCTGAAATTGGGAGTACTGAAACGGAAACCTAATATATCACAAAAATTACGTTGGAGAACAATATAGTTACGAGTATAATACCTCGACAAGTCAGCTCGACAATACAGAGTACTGATTGATAAGTATAGTGTTTAAAGAGACCTTTTCTTTTGTACCTTTTCTTTTTCATTTTATTTTTTTAGTGGTCGCTAAAATCATCATTTAAGCTGCAACTTGACACATTGGTTTGTATAAAAGCCGGTGTTATTTGTAAAATAATACTTTTTACGAGTTCGCTCTCTGTTATGGATCTGTGTTAATTTTCTGTCGGTAGATATTATATTTTAATGACGTATCTTGTTTCTAAAGGTACATTAATGGCGAGAGAGAAATATGCTTCATAAAATGGCCAGACGGCAGCTACCCTACGTCTAGAACTGACTATTGGTAAGTTTTTGTATACTAATGAAACAACTAATGATCTTATGAGACGGATTAGCAGAAGGCTATTAAGACGAGGGAAAGATACGTGAAATGAGAATTGGATGGCCTTTGTCTAGCAGGGGCATAATATGTTTAAAGACTAACCCCCTGTTTCACGTCCATTGATTAATTTTGTTTGACGGATAAATGTGATACCGTCTGTGTTTGTCATATTATATTATTATTTATATCTTTATATATATTAATATTTATTTATTTTTCAGTTTACACATAGAGCTAATCTAAGATTTGTACGTGGATGTATTCCAGATTTGGAACTTATCACCTGTTAATTTATTTTTGTCTGTGCTTCTTTATTCAATTTATTCACAACACAAGGTACATAAAAGTAAGTTATAATTATAAATGTTAAATTGCTTTTTTAAGATTTAGTCAGATGCCAGATGCGTTTGTGCGATAGACAATACAATGACTGTTTATCGAATACCATAAAATAGTAAGCAGTATAAAAAATAGAGGTACATAATAGATAATATTTACCAACGTAAGTACCTAAGTAATAGGCGAACTGAAGCCATTCAGAAACATAGGTACTAAAGCTAGTTTTATTTTATTCGCGCAAAATAAACGTAATACTTAATGTAATTACTTTCAAGTAGCTTTCAAGCGTTCTATAGACAAAGCGACACAAAATGAATTCGGAAAATTTCATCAAGTAATTGGGTCAATCAGACTGAACCACACTGTTTGAATTATATTAAAAGAAAAAATAATAAAAAAAAAAATTGAATTATAATATTATTATTATTATTTTGAATTTAATTATATTAAGAGTTTGAATTGTAATGTGGGATTTAAAAACATATGGTATAACTAGCTTTTGCCCGCAGCTTCGCCCGCGTGGGATTCGGCTGTCGCTCGCTGTTTCCTCGGGAACTGTGTATTTTCCGGGATACAAAATAGCCTATACACACACACAAGACAATAAACTGATGAACAATACGGTTCTGTAGCAGCCCCAACAAAAACACTTGACGTTTGCTCACAAAATTTAATGCTACAGTAAACGTCACATACACTTTGAAGTCTTACATTTTAGGATGCCACTGTTTTTATATTTCCTCGCATTTGGTATAACGTTGCCTCATCTTTTAAACATCATGTCTCGTTGATTTACTTAAGTACTTAGCCCCATTGTATTATATGGCATGTGGTTGTATACATACATCACAGATGAACTTTATTAGTGGAGATTAAAATTTGCTATCTCGTCTAATACATTTCTTCTTGTGTCGACAGTGAAAAATTTACAAGATTTGAGAAATACCTATCTGCATTACTCCTATCTGAATTTAGGAATAGAGATATGTGAAATAATTTAAAAGTTGCAAGGATTTTAGCATTATTGATAAAATGTGCTTTGCGAGCGTATTTTAAATTGATTTAACTAACAATTCGCGCCCGCATTTAAAGATCTTTATTTAAATGAAGTAATTTCGTTTGTACTAGTTTAATCAGCGCCAAACATTATTTAAGAGAACGGCCAAGCAGTTCAAATACATCGAAACACATTTCTGTTAATAAGTGCCTCAGAACGTGTTTCGATATATTATTTGAGCTTCTTAACAGCTCTTTAAGGCTTTAAAAAAATCCGGGACATTTCAGCAGATGATATCCAGAATAAAAATTAGCTTAAAAATGAACAATGTAAAATTTTTCTTAAAGATAAACTCGGTTTTGACGCGATACCTACACTTTGAACGTCGATTAATTTAAGCAAACTATTGTTAAGCACAATTAAATACAACGAATTAAATGAAATGTAAGGTAATTAAATTTTTAGATTAATTTTCAGGCAACTTGTAAGTACAAAATAACACAATACAAATATTTTTCATTCAATTAAATGTGTTCAGTAAAAAGCGGGAGTATATTTTTGATTTAATTTTACCGGTAAAATTTAAGGGGCCTTCATATTCCTTTTAGTAGTATATTTTCAAGCATTAACTGAGCTTTATACATTAATTTTGTATCACGTTGGAAATTTCAACCTGTATTTACGTTGTGTAATTTAATAATGATAATAAGGACTACACGATGACAAAAATTTCATAACATTGTTTATTCTTTATTATTATTGTGTGATTTTTAACCCTCGACGCAAAAATAGGGTTTTTATACTTTTGACGTTAATATCTGTCTGCGTGCCTGTGGTATTGTGGCTCTCAAACGGAAAGGGAGTTTTATTGCGTCATGTTTAATACTTACTTACTTTACTGTAGGCCTTATAAATAGGCTCATGGTTGCCCAGCGAGCTGTGGAGAGAGCTATGCTTGGGGTTTCTCTACGGAATCGAATCAGAAATGGGGAGATACGTAGAAGAACAAGGGTCACCGACATAGCCAAGCGAATTAGCTCGTTGAAGTGGCAATGGGCGGGCCATATACTCGTAGCTCGCCATTGGGGCTGAAAACTTCTTGAGTGGAGGCCGCGGATCGGCAAGCGCAGCGTAGGACGTCCACCTGGTTAAAGCTGCGGGTTCACGATGCATGCAGGCCGCTGCCAACCGAAGCAACTGAAGGTCTATGGGGGAGGCCTATGTCCAACAGTAGACGTCCTACGGCTGAGATGATGATGATGATGATGTTTAATAAAAATGGATTCAGCCATTTTGACACTTTAAAAATGACAATGTCAGTGGTTTTTCAACTGTTCTAAGATAGTTAGGATGTTATTATTTATTTTTAAACTAAAAATTAGCTAATCATGTCAAGATTTGTGCAAGAAAATGCCCGTTTCAATCATTGTAAATAGTTCTTTGTTGACAGCTACAACCTCGTGTTCCTGGCGGTGACGTATGTGGCCCCGATGTCTGTGATGGTGTGGGCCTACGCGCGCATGAGCGCGGCTCTTCGCGGGCGCGCCATCGGCGAGTGCACCCACCACCAGATGCAAGTCGTTAGGGCTAAACGAAAGGTCAGTATACAGATCCGGACCGATACAACCTTCAAGCTTACAAGAAAAGAGCGTACTTCTACCTTAAAGGTCTTCTACCTTGTGACTCTTCGGTGTTCCAGGTGTCCATGAGCGACGGTAATCGCTCACCATCAGGCGATCCGTCTGCTCGTTTGCCCCCTATTACCATAAAAAAAAAGATCTGTTCACTCGCAAAGGAGCGCCCCTCTACATTTTATAATTGTAGTTGTAAACGTATCGGTACGTGCGTAGCTCGAACGTGGCATTTTTTTGATGTCTGTACCGTCAGTCACGCACACTAAGACAACGTGTAAGTACGAAGTTTACTCGTACTATTGCACATTGATAAGCTGTGGAGAGAGCTCCTTCGTGAGTGAACAGGTCTGTTTTGATGGAAGACATTGCATTCATAAAGCGTGCTTGCAAATTATTCAATGAAAATGAAAAAGTTAAGGACGTAGATTTATTTAATTGTACAATTAACACATTAAAACGTGCTTTTCGATAAGCACTAATGTATATTTTTTTGTTTATTTATAGGTATATTTGAGCGAGATTTGTGCCTTCGATTGTTTTTCGACGCGTATGTAGTAGGTCATAGTTTCATTCTTGTACATTCACAATATGTTACTAAGTAAGTATTATTATAACTTTATAAGTGTGTAAGTATTCCAAATTGACTCGGCCTAAATGTAAAAATAAAAAAAAATAAAAAAATGTTATCTCAGAGCATGTAGCTTTGTTAGATATACACTGCAATTTTAAATGTAAAGGAAACTCTAGGTCTAAACTATATGTCATATTTTATAAAACGAATGTTTGTAAATGACTGTTTGTTTCTGAATGAAATAAATAAATTAAATAAATAAATAAGACCATTTTGATGTAAATTAATATTACCACCACGGAGGTACAGTGAAATTATGGAATCAACTTCCGTCAGCTGTGTTTCCAGACAGTGAGGGCTACCGTGTTCGCGCTCACCAGTTGGCGCCACTGTAGACAAAAGTCCTGCCTGAAGTATAACGGGTGTGGCTTGTAACACGGGCAAATAACTAAAACATAGATCGTACTCGTCAAATTGAACAACATTAGTTTAGCGACTTGTAAAAATAAAAAGTTTATTTAAAAATAAAAAGGTTATTAAGTTTATTCGAAGCAGCAATGTAAAGTAACACGTTGATATTTTGTAGAGTGACAGGCGACGTCAGTTTGGTTCTAGGATGGCGTTAAATTTACGATTAAGTTTGTTAGAAAAAAAAAAACAAAAGTTAGGTTTTAATTTTAATTAAGAAGGACCATGATGATCCAATTACCGGTGACCTATAGAACCTGTATTTTTAATATTATCCCCGGTTCTGGGCCACACACTGTAGTGGTTAATTTGTTCTTACGGATACATGAGTCAAAAATTCATGACCGCGGTAAATTATTATTTTTAATGCCCAGAAGTATTAAAATGTATCTTAATCTTAAAAGGTAGGTACATACTTACGAAAAGTTAGTAATGTTACAAATCAGTAATTTTATAGGTAGGTACATCTCCACTCGCACACGTAGCGAAATTATAGAGAAAGTCGGCAATTGCTTAAAATATAAATCCCGAGTACCTATATCATTATTAAAAAAGCTAATGGAAGCAGTTCAAAAATTTAAGAAATTGTTTAAGAAGATTGAGATATTTGAGTTGATCACAATCACCGCAACGAAGTTCATCAAGTTTCCAAAAGAGTTTATTGGCTGGAACTTTGTCGAAAGAAGGCACTTAATCTCAACTTACCTTACTTACTCATTTACCTCCCAACTTGACTTTTGCTGGTGGTAACAAAGTTTGATGCAAAGAGCTTAATACTCACGAGGCTTAAAAGCTTAAGTTTGAGGCTTATTGTTAAGTATTTAGCTGTTGCCCACCACTTTAACTGCGAATAACTCTTTTATCTCTATCCTGCGGGAACTATGCAGTTTTTTGAAACTATCCTGTCTTTCCTAGCTGGGTAGACCGAGGCGAATCGGATCACAGGGCGAATAGGATCACGTTAAGCATTTTTGTCAAATTCAATGATTGGCGTCAGCCACGGGCAGCCAGCCAATCAGTGTCCCGCGTTGGGTTTGGCCTTCACACACGCCGTGGCAGCAGCCACCATTAGCTAGACCGCGAATATTGGTCTCAATGATGCTTCATGTCAAGTCACTCATTTCGGTGTACTGCGAATTTACTGCCGATATAAAAACGTGGTTACAATATTTGTGTTAAAATCGCTTTGGTCATACTAGTGGTAACTAGTTAATCTTAATACTATGATATTGATTGTTCTAAAGAATAGTTGTACAATTGTTAATGAAGGAAAATAAATGTTTTATAGAGGAGTTTTTTTTTATCCATTTCGAATCGGATATTTTTAGTGTTCTTCTATTTTAATTGTTAAAATTAAATAAAAAAGCTGATATTTGATTTGACCTTTTGATTTTATAAATCGATAACCCTTGCGTCCAAGAAAATATAATATACATTGTAGCAGTTTGAAAAATTGTATTTATTTGACACTAACCAAAAACTGACCCGATTCGCCTCGGTCTACCCTATCTCAAACTACCTCCATACCAAATTTCATATATTTTGTAGGTCCTTACCTATGAATTGGTGTTTTGTACGGAGATTTTTAGGTATAGCAGTTTAGTTTTTCATACAATGTTTAATTTATTTAGCAACCTAATGCTAGCGTTATATAACTTATGTTCGTGCTTAAAGGCACTAATAAACTAACTATGAGAATCAATTTTAATATAAAAAACCAGCCAAGAGCGTGTCGGACACGCCCAAAATAGGGTTCCGTAGCCATTATGAAAGAACTAAGTAATATTTTTCTAAGGATTTCGTATTTTAGACGGAATCTTCCAAGTTTAGGTATATTTTATACCTTACGCTGCTATTTGCTCTTAATAATTATCGAGAAAACTTAACTGTTATAGTTTTCTTTGTAAGTTTGATATACTTAGATACTACCATCTAGAATTTTTTCAAATTTTTTCACCCACCGGTTTAGATTTTAGAGGGTGAGACGCTCGATTTTAATGAAAATTTGCATTTAAAAGTTGAATATTTTGCAAACAAATCATTGAATCGAAAAATCGTTTTAGCAACCGAACAACCCCCTAATGGTTTTAAAAGACCTATCCAATGATACCCCACACTACAAGGTTGGATGAGAAAAAAAATCATAAATCAAAGTTTATACTAATAATTCTCAAGCAAACTTAGCCGTTATAGTTTTCCTTAGAAGTTTGATATACTGACTACCATCCTGAATTTTTTCAAATTTTTCCACCACCGGTTTAGATTTTAGAGGGGGGGGGGGACGCTCGATTTTAGTGAAAATTTTCACTTTAAAGTTGAATATTTCGCAAACAAATTACTGAATCGAAAAATCGTTTTAGCCCCTAATCGTTTAAACCCCTAAACCCCTGGTTTTTAAATACCTATCCAACGATACCCCACACTATAGGGTTGGATGAGAAAAAAAATCACCGCCACTTTACGTCTATGGGAGGTACCCTAAAAAAAAATGTTTTTGAAATTTTAATTGGACTATTTTGTCGGCATAGTTTACCTATATATCTGTGCAAAATTACAGCTTTCTAGCATTGATAGTCCCTGAGCAAAGCCGCGGACGGACAGACAGACAGACAGACAGACAGACAGACAGACAGACAGACAGACAGACATGGCGACACTATAAGGGTTCCGTTTTTGCCATTTTGACTCCGGAAGCCTAAAAATTAGTCAACAATTCCAACCAATGATAAGTATACTAAATTCTGGAAACAAAAATAAATTTAATTTTTCACCATATATTTCTTTAATAAATAAATACTGTCTTGTGACAGTCAAAACTTGTATGATTAATTCAAAATATTGTGTAAAATTGAATATCTTTTATGTTAACTTCATAGGTAAGGAGTTAAGGAGCCATAATTAGGTTTAGCGGCTAAAACGTAAGATGTAACAGACTGATAGACAAACAGAGTTACTTTCGCATTTATAATAATTATCAGTATGGGTAGTATGGATACTGACATTATTATTAGTAGGTAGGTATACTTCAAACATTACCAACGTTCTTATTAATATTACGCTTCATGTATTTTTAGTACAGTTCTCTAAATTGAACGTGACGAGCCGCGAAAATACAGCGTTACGACGGTAAATATCTATACTCGTGGCACGCATTCAGAGTTAGTCAAATATGGGGATCAAATAGTATCTACGGATGGTAAGCTTATTCGGTATTTCTGTTACCTACCAAACTTAGTTAGCTGGATAGGTATACGACATACCTACCTAACTAACAACAGTTATAAATAAATAAACAAATTTGAATGTCTACTGCTGTGAAACGCCCCAAGCGGAACCCTTATAGTTTCGCCATGTCTGTCCGTCTGTCTGTCCGTCTGCGGCTTTGCTCAGATATTATCAACGCTCTAGCGTATAGCGTCGGTAAACAAAATGATACAAGAAATTGGAAAAAAAAAATTTAGTTTCCTCCCCTAGAGGTAAAGTGGTTTCTTTCTCATCCAACCCTATAGTGTGAGGTATTGGATAAAGTTTTTTAAATAATTATAAGTCGATCTGTTTGCGAAATATTCAACTTTATGCAAAAAATCGAACGATAAATTAAAAATTAATAAATAAAAATAATAAAATTTTAAGAGTAAATAGCAGCCTAAGGTATGAAGTATATCTACCTAAACTTGGATGATTCTATACAAAATGCAAAATTCTTAAATAAATATTAGGTACCACATTTTTTCGTAACGGCTACAAAACCCTATCTTGGGCGTATCCGACAGCCTCTTGACCGGTTTTTTATTATGACTTTGGCTGATATAATTTAATGTTAACCTTGGCATGTTATTTGTGACAATAATTTCGAAAAGGTCCTATAATTGTCGTGTCTCGATTCAAATGTAGATATATAGATATCAAAGAACTTTGAGAAAACCTTGAAAATATTGTACTTAATCTTCAAACAGTTCACGTAAGAAGTTACCGACGTCAAATAGCGTTAGTTCGCGACTCCATATCAAATATCTCTTGAAACTCACAAAAGATCCCGTCAACGTCTCCCCATTTCCTGTAAGTAGTTCACAGTAAACAAACGACAAAGAGTGAACGAGGCTTAACTTACCTATTTCCGGCGAACCTAAATGTCGAGGAATAAAGGCTGGGACAATCAAGTTTAGCCAAACCCTTTGGCCATTGTGGCAGGAAGCCTGGCATGCCGTAATGTAAATTGAATATGTATTCGAATTTATTCATGCATAAATTGTGTTAACACAAGCGCATGACTAGCTTATTTTTAGGGTACTGTGAAATTTGTGAAAGAGGATTCCTAGTGAACCATCTGTTGCGGACGGCTTTTAGAGCGTGCTAAAGACCTTTCTGCTAAAACTCTATTGTTCACTTTGAGAAATTGTATCCGTGTAAACTGAGTGTAAGCTGAGTTTTAACATTATTTATTTATTTATGACTATACATCTTTTTTTTAGCATTAAAAAAGGGTAAAAAATCTTGACGAGTCTTTTTATTGAAAAACGTTTTTAACAGAACAGGAACTAATTACTACTTATGATACAAAAAGCATGTAAATGATCATACTTATCATCATCCTTGCTTATTGGTTACATATTTGCTGTGACTTATTTTTCAAGAGGATTTTTCAATAAAAAGACGTTAAAATCGCTTGCCTTCTTTCTAATGCTATAGAAAACGAAGTAAGCATAGTTTGGTTAGGCCACATCGATATCAAAGAAGTACCCACCTAAAAGTTATACAAGTTCCTCAATCCTTGTAAATTAAACCGAAAGAACAACACGAATGAGATAAACGTGAAAGATTGAATTATAAAGAAATAGAGTGAGGAAATTACAGGAAATTCGAGCAACGAACTGTTTTGTGTATACTCGTATTTGAATGCTATTTTCAGGAGGATGCGTAGGTAGAGAACGTTTAGGTTTAGATTCAAAGTATGCTGAAAATGAAGGATTGGGTCTCATGCGTGGGTGATCTTCCTGTACGCCGCTTTAAGATGAATAGCGATAATTTGCACACTAAATCCGATTTAGGAGAAAATTTTGTATTCATTTTGTACAATGGAATTATTGACGAAATGGAAGGATGACCTGAGCCGCGGTGAAGCGTGGGAAGTGGACTGTATTAAAATAAATGCGAACAATATGATGAAATTGAAATATAATGATCTTTACTTAGAACACGACCGTACAACACACACAGAAATCAGACAACTAACAATAATATGACAAGTAACACATAAACAATAAATATACAAAAAAAGAACTTTACAAAAAAATACAGAAAAAAGTACAAAAACTCCAAGGAGTTTGCTACACGCGGGTTCACGGTGATTGTAAGCCGCTGTCAATCGAAGCAACTGGAGGTTTGTGGGGGATGATTATGTCCTACAGTGGACGTCCCACGGCTGAGATGATGATGATGATGATGATGAATGGAATTAATGATTATTATCGGACAATACCTATCTAGTTATCTTTCACGTGGTAGGTATTCTACCGGATAGTTTATGTTTATTGTTTTAAAAGATAACTTCTGCAATACTCATATAAACTCCTAATTTTATGGTCTCCTTATTTCCCATTTATTTCAAAATTTTGATGTCTTTAACATATAATTCAACTGCAACCAGACATCAGGCTTGCTATCTGTTCCCTTCCTTCGGAACTGCTGAAGGAAGTATAGGTGTTTATGTCATGTTATACAAGGTGGGCCCTGTAACAGGAGCAAATAATTAAACCACAGCTTCCACTCTTCATCTTGAGCTAATTTAGTTCTACAACTTTTAAAAATAGCGTGTAGATATGTATTTGATGTAGTATGATATTTATTATAGTTTAAAATTTAATTGGACAAGCAATGTATTGCAAAATCCGGCATTTTGTTACGTGACAGGCGATGTCATTTAGGTTTAGGATATTGGAGTCGTACATTGAAGATATCATTTAATTTGTTTGGAATAAACATTATGATAAAATTACTTAATTTTTGAATGTTGCAGAACTAAAGTAGTTCCATTTGAGTAGCAGAACCTGTGTTTTAACTTTTTGCTCCTGTTACATGGCCCAC
Organism: Choristoneura rosaceana; assembly: GCA_037349165.1. NCBI lineage: Eukaryota > Metazoa > Arthropoda > Insecta > Lepidoptera > Tortricidae > Choristoneura > Choristoneura rosaceana. The sequence goes on along the minus strand of JAZBNJ010000040.1, from coordinate 9,924,545 downwards.
CCGGTATGTAATCTTATTTAAAGTGTGCATTTTTCAATATTTATTACGTAGTTAACAATTCAATTAAGATATTTCATTAAATACCCAAAGAATAAAAAGTATGTAGTAGTATATTTTTGGCATATATTCGTGTGCTGCTATAGTAGGTACCTTTTGTATATCTTATGAATGTAATTTATTTAGCATAGGTATGTTTTAGCTTTTTATATGTTCTTACTGCCCTCTATATTTTTGTTGCTTGAGCACGAAAAAACATTAGAACTTATCATTTTTCCTTGTCCAGGTGGTGCGAATGTTCGTCCTGGTGGTAGTGATGTTCGCGCTCTGCTGGTTACCCTATCATGCGTATTTTGTGCTGGTCTACCACCACCAAAGACTGGCTTCGGCACCAGTCGCCCAGCACGTCTACCTCCTGTTCTACTGGTTAGCCATGGCCAATTCCATGTTCAACCCACTAATTTACTACTGGATGAGCAATAAGTGAGTATTTTAGTAAGTTACACGTAGGTACCGTGTTTAATAGTGTTTATTTATGCGGGAGCGAGTGGGCGTACGCCGCCGTGAAATTATGCGAGTTATTAGGAAAGTCTCTTCAATTTGTTTCAACTTTCATCTAATGAACTCAACCAGCTCAACACATACAAATTCAATTTTAGTGCTTCACTAAATGGACATCTCAAGAATTGTTGCTTATTAATTAAATATTAACCGGCGTGTAACCGAGTCAAACTCGCGCACCGAGAGTTCCGTACATGTCCTAATCGAAAGAAAAATGTACGCAATGTGGGGTAATTTTACTATTTTGACGGCAAGTAAAAAGTCGTCAGGCATGAACGATTATGATTTCAGACTTTTCGTATGGTGTTTCGTCTTTTTCTAACGTAGTTTCACATACTGTCACAAGGATCATTTCAAAATGAATAAAATGTTTGTCGTGAGATTATAACTTAACTTTATGGCTTGGGTAATATAAAAAAGGCTTCACTCAGCGTCGTAATTTGTATTACAATATTTTTTGAGAGAATAAAGAGTCCGGCAATTTTCACCACGAGTGCTCAACTCAAGATGGTCCCCAAAATGTTTTAAATTACTTTCGTTTTATTCAAGCAAAGTAACAACTCAGCCTCCCTTTTGAATAAGTAAAGTCGAATTTAAAAGTTGTGCATATGTTGATATAAAAGTTGTGCATATATAACTTCGTGAGTGCTCTCTCACTTCATAAAAACCGGCCAAGAGTGTGTCGGACACGCCCGAAATAGGGTTCCTTAGCTATTACGAAAAAATTAAGTAATATTTTTTTAAGGATTTCGCATTTTGTACGGAATATTCCAAGTTTAGGTATATTTTATTCCTTAGGCTGCTATTTACTCTTAAACTACTAATAATTCTCGAGAAAACTTAACTGTTATAGTTTTCCTTGGAAGTTTAATATACTGACTACCATCCTGAATTTTTTCAAATTTTTCCACCCACCGGTTTAGATTTTAGAGGGGGGGGGACGGTCGATTTTAATGAAAATTTGCACTTTAAAGTTGAATATTTCGCAAACAAATTACTGAATCGAAAAATCGTATTAGCAAACCCCTAATGGTTTTAAAATACCTATCCAACGATACCCCACACGATGGTTGGATGAGTAAAAAAAAATCACCGCCACTTTACGTCTATGGGGGGTACCCTAAAAAAAATTTTTTGAATTTTTAGTTATACTTTTTTGTCGGCAAAGTTTACCTACATATCCTTGCAAAATTACAGCTTTCTAGCATTGATAGTCTCTGAGCAAAGCCGCGGACGGACAGACAGACGGACAGACAGACAGACATGGCGAAACTATAAGGGTTCCGTTTTTGCCATTTTGGCTCCAGAACCCTAAAAATGATCGAACCCTAAAAATAAACAATATTCTATTCATGGTTTAAGCTTGATACCTAATTACTTACTAAAAATAAAAATAAATACAAACGCGCAGATACTTGGTAGGTACCAACGTCATATTTTTTAATTAAATAGAAATGACACGTAATGTATTTTTTTTTATGATGAGATGCTTTTTGACAGTAATAATATGTAATTTATCAGCAGCTGGCTTGATTTACGATAGTCCTGGACGTTGTTTAGTAGCCGGTTCTAATTAGAAATACTATAAAATTCGCAGTAAATAAAAAGTCACGGTTTATTTAATAATAATAATAATAATAATAAATATCATGGGACACTTGACACCTATATATATTTCAGAAAGGAGAGTGACACTTTAACTTGCCAAGAACTACTTCTCTTCGTTTTGCTTGTTTATTTGAAAGTTTTTTTTGTTGACTTTCGTAGCAGAAAGTTCGTGTCAAAACAGCTTCGGATTCCAGCAATTATTTGGCTGTGAAAACGATTTTCACCTTAAACTTAAATACTTGCCCAAGTTTTTATGTCACAGTTGTAAATAAACCAGGTAAGAGTTAGCTGCGACTTCGTCTATGAACATTTAATTTATCGCTATTCCACTGGAATTGCGGAATTCTATGGAAAATATAAATTAAATAATCCAAGTAATAACTCAACCAGCAGAATGAGGTTTTGAATAAGAAACCAATGCGTTTTTAGTAAAGCTTAAAGCATTTTGATAGAATCTTAAAATACTCTTGTATAGTGATGCACAAGATGTACAGGATCTTTGTGCTTAATTTTGATTTGTACAGATCATGGTAAATGCTACTTGCTTTCATTTTGATCCTCAAAACGCACTATAAGTATCTCATATTGATACGTTTTTTTTTTAGTAGTTTCAGTTGAAAAAGTAACAAATATCCATGCACGCATATTATAATGTTAGTAGGAGTAATAGAAGCACAAGACCGGTCTGAGTGGAGAGCTTTGGGGGAGGCCTATGTCCAGCAGTGGACGTCTTTCGGCTGACATGATGATGATGAGGAGTAAAAGAAGAGAATTAAAATGATAAGTTGGTAACTGTGGTTTCAGTGCCTATATTAAATACTCTAACCAGCAGATGCTGTTCCTACGAGTGAAGTCATAAAAATTAAATATTTGTGTGATATAAATTTAAACATAAAAACGTAATATCTCTAAATGATGGAGTGAAAAATAAATTCCATCATTGATACCTAATTCGTAAGACGTCGCAGAGCTGAAATTAATTTCAATACTACGCAATTTTCCCGCTCGGATATAAAATATATTGAGGTTTATCTTTAACAAGCTACTTTTTAGTCAAGCCGATATTTGCTTCACGTCGCCAAGTTTGTAAAAACCTTACAAAACGTTTGCCATTTGGGAGAAAAGTCGGCCCTAAAATAAGTTAGTACCAAGACCCTACGCAACTACTTTTAAGAATGGAGGATGAATGAAAAATATAAATTACTTACTAACTTTGCTCTTTTTCAAAAAGATATTCATTTTTATTATTTACCGACTGAGTTAATGTTACACAAAATATAATGTTACATACAGCTTACCATGCAAGGTTACAGGAAACAACTTGAAAGTTTCAAATGTTAAAAAAAAAAGTTAATGAGAAAGAAAGATGCATTAAATATTTATTTTCTCGGTCGGGAATTCATGGCAGAATGACTTGATGCACGTGTTCAGAAACTGAACTTTTACTCTGACACGGTGTTCTTGAAATATTTTATTTGTATTTAATTTTACTACATCTTTAAGAGAGTTTATACCTGCTGAGCTGGCAACGTTTTATTCAACAAAATGTTTAAAGAATATAAAAGTCTATTACCAATAATTATTGCAGTAGATGTTAATGAATGTTAAGCCTTATAGCATTGCAAAATACATATGGCAATACATGAGTATGTTATGGTCTTAATTTTGATGAATTTAGGCTATGGCAATACTGTCACAAATGTCAAATGACTTTGTTCTTGTTCATTTCCTCCGTCCGTGATATAAGCATGTAAACCGATTTGTCCTTTGTCTAATAACTGTTATGTAAAACTCCATCGCCTCATATCAAGTGTAATCAACTCAGTATTGTCCAGCTTCAATATCCACCTAATACATAAAGCAATATCGTGATATCCTGGCCGTATTATTTCTCGCCTGCTGACGCTCCCCGCTCATCTGCACAACGCATGCCACTCTGCTACAGTAGACACATTAACTTATATATTAAGAACAGTTCTAACAGACTACATTTTTATTTTTCATTCATTTTTTATGGGATAATCGAGAAAAATTGACAAAAATGCAACGTTACCAGCTCAGCAGTTATAGGTAACACTCTTAATACTGGGTATTAAAATTACCTCGACGTTCTTGATACCTTATACTCCTGACTATTCATAGCCACGGCCGTTCCAATATACCTACTCGAAATAACAAAGTAATTTTAACGATATTTGCGTTGTGATCATATTTATATAGATAAATAAAAAAATAAAAATAAATATCACGGGACAATTCACACCAATTGACCTAGTCCCAAAGTAAGCTTAGCAAAGCTTGTGTTATGGGTACTAAGCAACGGATAAACATAATTATATAGATAGATATATACTTAAATACATATTATATTAAACATCCAAGACCCGAGAACAAACATTCGTATTATTCATACAAATATCTGCCCCGGCCGAGATTCGAACCCGGGACCTCAAGCTTCGTAGTCAGGTTCTCTTACCACTTAGCCATCCAGTCGTCTAAAAAAATAAAAAAAATAAAGGTATAGGCGGGTCATTATTCGAACATTTTCAAACCACTGGTGGACACATTTTTGTAGAAATGGTAGAAGATTCTGATACAATTTTCGGTTAGCTGGTAAAAGTATAGAAACTAAAATAAATAGCCGAAAACACCATCAAAATATGAAAATTGTAACCATAAAAGTGAGGCGGTTAAAACGCTCGAATAATGCCCCAGGTTCCGAGTGTGCCATTAATTACTTTTCTTTCATTCATAATTTACGGCTGGTCATTTAGTTACTATTAATATTATTTTCTTCTCAGGTTCCGGATTTACTTTCGAGTGGTACTGTGCTGGGGCTGTACACCGAAATCGAAGACGCCTGAATTAAGTAAACAAATGGAGATGAACAAGTCGTTTTCTGGTAAGAAATTCACTTATTTCATTCAAATCATTCGGACTTACGTCTATTACAAAATGATCTATACAGTGCTATGGAGACATCTCCTTTGATGACAATTTTTATAAGTCGATACCAAAAAAGGCACACTCTTCCGTACTCCTGTCACAAAATCTTATTCCCCCGTAAAGTTCTTTATTATTAACAGCATAGCCTTTTTATCTTCCGAGAAAAATGAACAAGACAATTAAATTCGCGATTTTACTGATGTTAACTCAGTAACGAATCCGAAAGAAGCCGCCGATCCTTTGTTTTTTAAGATATAGCTAGCTTAAATAAAAACCCTTTTCCCTTGAGTATACTGACCGTAAAAAAGGGCTGGTTTATGATGGTACCAATTCGGCCATTTTGCTTTACGTTTAATTATCGAGATAAGATTTGGCTGTTAACTTTACTGCACACCCAGAAACCTGTAAGCCATACTGTGGAGAGTTGCGAGTAAGGGTCAAATATTTTAGCGAGTAGTGGGTCGGTGACTTGAGTGACTTCGATGACTTGATACTATTGGAAAAGGTCCTAGTTTTTTTTCATTGTGGTTGAAAGAAGAAAAAAAAACTTTTATTCGCACTTACTTAGCCACTGGATGAAATATTCGAAACTAGCCTGTGCCCGTGGCTTCGCTTGCATGAACTATTAGATTTGGTAGCCGAATCTGAATTTAGAATTTTTAATTTATATATTTTATTATTAATTTTAAACTTGGTCTTCGTCTACGTTGTACAAAGAGCACCCTTGCCTTATTTACGCCATATTTCGTATCTCTTGACTTTTACTTTTTTTACATAAAACTGACCGTGATTGACCTCTATCTCACCTTATGTTAAATGCATATGAGGCCAAAGGTGTATATATGTCACTGGATCAGTAACAGCCTATTCACTCTAGCTTTGCTTGAAGGTCTAATCCAAGAAGCTCAAGGTGGTCTTTAGGTGGTGAGGATAGGTACACTCTGTAATGTAGGAGCCATGCTGAATGGTCTTAACGGTAAACAGACACACCTGTGTCTTGCCATTGGCAGCATTAAACTGGACCAAGTTGGCTGAGCCCCAGTCGGACACGGCCTCCAAGTCAAATTCGTTCGCTGTACAATAGCCTCCCTGGGTGACCCTATCTCGTCAACGCTGACTTGAGTAACTTTTACATGAATCTTGTGGGAATATCGGGATAAAAAGTAGCCTGTGTGTAGAGATCCAACTATCTACATATTCAATTTCATTCAAATTCGTCGTTCGTTCAGAAGGAGTAACAAACATACGCACGCACACATGTACTCACAAACTTTCGCATTTATAATATTGGCAGAATATGATTTATGACAAAAAAAAGTTAGAGCTATCTAAGCTAAAAAATGACGCGTGCCTTACTCAACTAAATCAGCATCATGCTGGTTTACTAGTCATCAGCCCATCCTATATACGTCCCACTACTGGGCACAGGCCTCCTCTCAGAATGAGAGGGCTTGGGCCGTAGTTCCCACGTGGGCCCAGTGCGGTTTACTAGTCATAATGAACTGATTTAGTTGAGTGAGACATGCGTCACTTAAGCTTAGATAAGCTCTACTTTTTCATGAGTAGGTACACCTTGAACTCAGTGCCACGCCACCCACTACGTCCGTAATACAAAAGGTACCTGTAGTCAAAGTGTGGTTATCACTATCACCAACAAAATTTAGCCTATATACTTCCAATAGAATTGAAATCACAATAAGATCCTTTCCATGTATCTTCAATCAAGATTATATTAGACGCTGTTGGTATTTCGATACGGAGTACTGGTAATCTGACGAAGATAAATGATGATAATAAAGAATATCGATCTGATATAGGATAGGTAGAAGTACTATCCATTTATCCATACTTAAAAAAATAGTATCCCTACTGAGTGGGTCAAAAAAATATTAAATTTACGAACGGATATTTTGAAATTCTCATTGTATATGTTCTCTTTCACTGAGTTGAAGATATTAGCTTAAGTTAGTCACATAGTGGTCATAATTATATATTTTACCTAGCGGTCAGAAGTTTCCAGGATATAGGTACCTCTGGGATCCTAAGGAACGTTTGTGCTCAAAATTTTGCAATGTGCTATAAAGTTAGGTTTAGATGAAGCCAGAGTTGCTACCAGTGTCACTGGGAGCCAGCTAGTCTTGTATAAACATTTGTCAAGACAAGCCAGCGCTAGGTTCCAGCCACTGGCGGGAATAGAACGTTGGCCTATTTTCAATCCAGTAACTTGTTTGGGTACTGACGCTAGCGTTACTGGCTCAGTCTAAACCTTGCTTTAGTGTTTTTGTGGTCGTTTTAATAGCTACAAAATAATTCTAATTCTATTTGACTTTTTTCACGTGTCATTAACTCTTCAGTTTCAAGGACGTATAATAGAGGTTTTGTTTTGCACGAAACAATTTAAAATGAACTAACTTATTCTGAACTATTACTTGTAACAAAATAATTTGAATATTCATTCAACCTTCGTGTCAGAAAGTTATTAGTCAAGCAAGTTTCCACATATTGTTTAGTGTTTACCATCCGTGACATTCTATTATAATACAAGGGTGGGTTTGTAAAGAAGGGATCCCATCCATGTGCAAACTATTGGAATGACATTATAGGATACGGGAAGATTTGTATAACTGAATAATACATTATATACCTACCCATAAAACAATACCGTGAATGATTGACTGATAACGCACAACTTAAACCACTGGCTGGAGCTAGAATCTTAAGTATGGCAGACATATACTTTGAAGTGCCGTACCCATTTTTTTAATAGGATACGTGGGTGTCACAAAAAGTGACCCAGGGACCTTTGTCAGGCCTTAATATGTAACGCACTCGGGATCTCAATTGTTTTCATCACTTCTTTCTGTCAAACTGTGCTGGAAGAAAGTAGAAAGTGATAGTGAATGCGATTGCGAGGGCCTGCGTGTTAGAAAATATGACCTTTATGCTTTACAAACAAATGACGTCATAGGAGAGGTAACGCTTTAGGGAATAGGTACTTAACTAGTAGGTCCGTAGGTAGTATAAGCAATATCTTGTATAGCTCTTGTTAGGGTTTCGTAGTCAACTAGGAACCCTTATAGTTACGCCATGTCTGCCTGTCTGTGTCTCTGTCTGTCCGCGGTTAAGCTCAGAGACCTTTAATACTAGAAAGCTGTAATTTGGCATAGAATATACATGTATATCAGTCACGCTGACAAAGTGGTGAAATAAATATAAAACAAAAAAAAATTGGTTACCTCACATAGACGAAAAGTGGGGTGATTTTTTTTTCTCAACCTACCCTATAGTTTAGGGTATCGTTCGATAGGTCTTTTAAAACCATTGGGGGTTGCTGAGACGATTTTTCTATTCAGTGATCTGTTTGCGAAATATTCAACTTAAAAGTCAAAATTTTCATTTAAATCGTACGTTCCCTCTAAAATCTAAACTGCTGTGTGGAAAAATTTGAAAAAAATCAGGATGGTAGTAAATATATCAAATTTAGAAGGAAAATTGCGACTAAGATTGCTTGAGAATTATTAGTAGTTTAAGAGTAAAACATACTTAAACTTGGAAGATTCCGTATACAATACGAAATCCTTAGAAAAATATTACTTCAGTTTTTCATAATGGCTACGGAACTCTATCCTGGGCGTGTCTGACGCACTCTTGGCCTTTATAATTGAATTTTATAAGTGTTTAATGGAAACATCGAAAACTACAACTGCGCTCCAAAACTTGCACCACACAAACGTAAACAAAATAACCGCCAGATTGGAATTCGATTGAACTGAAAGACTAGCAGAGTGGGATAAAAATTCGGGTGGAGAGGTCAAGAGTGGGATAACATTTCGGTAGTGCAAAAGCTATTTGGAAAAATCATCATCATCATCATGTCAGCCGAAAGACGTCCAATGCTGGGCAAACTGGGCATAGGCTCTTTTGAAAAATGTTAACAAGATAAATCATCCTGATACTTATTTTGTCAAAGATAACGAAGCATCGTTACTTGAAAGCTAACCTAAACGAGATATAAGTATTCATTTCATAGCTTTCATAAAATCTCTAGAGAGATCCCAAAGGCATCGCTATATACTTCGTAAATTGTGCCAAATATAGGTTTGGCCGGTTCAGCTTAAGAGACACTTTCCAACTTCTAACCTAACTGTTGTAAGTATAGATCCTAAAGTTGGAAGTTGGCGAAACACAAAATAAACTCCAAACAGTTAATGGAATCTCTCAGTAAGAAACGAAACAACTTGACAAACTTCGAGTTACTTCTTAATTGTTGTATTTATCAGAACAGCCTTCCAATAATGTGTAAAACATGTTGATCATCATCGCCATCATCATCTCAGCCGTAGGACGTACACTGTTCGACATGATCCTCCCCTACAGACCTCCAGTTTCTTCGATTGGAAGCAACCTTCCATTCACCTTGATCGAACTCGGATCTTTAACCTGGTCATCTGTCCAATCTCTATGGTGTACCTACAACAGTGTACGTCCTACGCTGCGCTTGACTCCATTCAAGAACTTTTCGCCTCCAACGGTTATTCTTTCTTCATGCTGTGGCCTGCCGATTACCACTTTAACATCAAATTGAAGTGTATAAATTGCTACAAAAATATACTAGGCTAGGAGTTACTTCATTCAAATTTATGAAAATTTGAAAACATGATATAAGTAGATTTTTCTGTGTCTGGAAAAGATTAGGACGACCAGATTTTTTTGAATCCAACCCTCGTAATATAACAAAACATAGTTGGTTAATTTTGCACTTTCTGCTTATATGGAAGTTCAACTGAAAAACATAGCTTTTGATCACATCTGCCAGATGGGTATGAAATAAAAAGTCAAAATAAAATTAGTAGTAGGTAGGTAGATAGTTCGAATTGCTTTTAACAATTATTAGCTTGGGTATTCCTTTTCTTTCTTGTTCTACAATACTAAGTAGTTTTACTCCTAGTGTTTCAATTACTCACTGGTAGGTATCCGCTCCTCAAACAAAGTTATTAAGGAAATCATACAAGCGTGAAATATCGCACAGGGTTAATCTGATATTTGGACACAATATTGGGTTCACCATTGAGTAGTTTGCCTATTTCGCATTGCCTGATTGATGATTTAATAATATCCAAAACTTTTACTCTATTGCTTGATTGAATAAGGCGTAGTTTCTCTATTATATTCGTTTCCAATTTCTTCTCTATTCCTTCTTTTTTATTTCTTTTTTCAAACTCAAACTCACAACATTTATTGACATAAAAAAACAAACTACTTACATCACAACAAAGACACAGTAAAAACGACTTTTTATTCTATTTCTTTTCAATTCTTTGATTTAAGGGAACTGCCAGGGAACTTTATGGATCAAATCAAACCATATTTACAAAGTGCAGTGCAACTAGAATGGTAATGTTGCTCGGAATTCGTCAGTTTTCTTCGTTTTCCTGATGATTCAAAAGAAAGAAAAAGATAACCTAACCAACAAAAGTTGGAAAACCCCCGACTTTGTCACTTCAAAGTTCAATATATCAAAAACAGCTAAACCGATTTTAAAGTCTAAGAACCATCGCTAGAAAACTTGATTTCAAATAAAAAAACCGGTGCCACAGACAGACACACAGACAGACACACAGACACGCAGATACGTATAGTGGTCAAACTCAAAACACCCCTCTTTTTGCGTCGGGGGTTAAAAATATATACTTAATGATCATATAAATGGCCCCATAACTGAGATAAAAGGTCTGTTCGGTATGTTAAGCCACTCCTCTTGCAAAAAGCCATGATTTTTTTTACCACATTGCCCTATAAATTAGCAAGGGTTTTATTTCATTTTGTATCTGCGAGGGCGTGAAATGAAATCGCGAGGGCTTGGGTCCCAATTGCCTGTAAAGTGTTCCGAAATGGAAAATTAACTTTCTGGACATGTGGCTTTTTTCATAGCTTCATTATGTCTTTAAATGGTTTAGCGCTGATATACTCCCAAGCCTAAAGGTTTTTTATTATTGTTTTTTTTAAATGTTTTTTAGGGTTCCGTACCTCAAAACGAATAAGTAACGGAAACCTTATTGGATCACTTTTTGTCGGCCTGTGTGTTTCTCTGTCTGTCAAGACCCTTTTTCTCGGGAACGCGTGAAGGTATCAAGCTGAAATTTATACCAAATACTGAGATCTACTGTCCCTTGGAGCTGTGAAAAAATCAAACTTCTAAGCCAACGCAATCAAAAGATGCAGCCGTTTATGCTGCAAATTTCCGCAAATTATCGAAACTCGCAAGGGAATCAAAACCTACAGGGTATTTCCTGTGAACTCAGAATCTTGAAATTTGGTACGAAGGTAGGTATTATAACACAACTGACTAGAAGTCTAAAAATCTTGATTTTTTATGTCTGTCTGAAAATATCACTGACCAATACAATCTGACCCCACACTGCGTACATTTTGCTTAAGAGTAGGGCTGTAGTACTGGATAGTACTGGATGTATTAAATCACTCGGAAAAAGCGAGAAACATCTTAAAGACACGATTCCCGTTTACTTTTATACCTACTAAATTTAATTATTATTTTGTTTTTTTTTTAATTATTGGGTGGCATTAAATTATGGAGCTCTTTTATTTCTATTTCCTTAGCTAATGACTTGCACCCTACTGACAAAGAATGGTTTTCAAAACGGCATAATTTCCTTAATTGCTGACACACCGGGACACCACGCTTCAAACCGGGACATGTCCTGACTTTCCAGGACGTATGGCAACCCTAAATTCCATACAAACTTCTGTGAACATTGTATTCATCCATACGAGTATTAGTTAATTTCACATATTCAATATCAATAAATCAAACTATTTCAATGACATAAGTAATTGTATTGTTTTTAATATTTACCTATTGTCTATTAATTATACGTTTCTCCTGTCTGTTATTTCTGCCACATACATTTAGTCTGTTCATGTTTATTAATTTCTGAGAAATTGGTTGTCTGGAAGAGATCGCTTTTTAGCAATAAGACCGCACATTGTCTACCTGATTTTTTAATTTTTTAATGTCACTGTACTGCTTTTAGTGATCAATAAAGAATATTTGTATTGTATGGTATTGTAATTACTGTGTTGATTCACCTGCTGATGTAATCGTATAAACAATGAAATAAAAATAAAAGTACATATTTTTACGTCTCCTCGTGTACCAAAATAATATCATCAGCTGTCTTACCGTCCATGCCGTAACACAGCAGCAAGTATTGCTGTTTGTATTGCATTGCTGTATGCATTCTCGCGCGCCCGCCGCGATCCGCCGCGGGCGCCGCCATACAAATTTCAATTCTCGTTTCGTCTCGCCTCGCCGGTGGAAAATCACCTTTACATAAGTTTATAACACCCAGAAATAGTAGATTGTTGCACCAAGCAGAGAGTTATTTACTATTGCACCGAGTGCCGATTTGGAGCCCGAGCGTCAACGAGGGTTTTAAAAAGCACGAAGGCAATATGAATTACTCAATGCGAGGTGCATAATCTGCTTTCCTTTCAACTATTAGAGGAATAGTACACGGAAAAGAAACTCATGCTAAGCAATTAGTAGGAAAGAAGTGACAATAGCACTCGATGATTCCATTTTTGTTAGTTTACATGTTAGTACCTCTAATTTTACTTGAGGTTTAGATATAGGAGTGATACCTGGTTACAAGCAGAGAAATGATATTTGCTAGTTCTGGACGGCTGCCTGTGGTATTTTGATCACTGCCTAACTCTACAAAGCCGTTGTTACTTTCAACCCGCAGTTACTTTTGTTCCCGGTCTCCAACGAGTACTTAAAAAAATTATAGCTGTCTCGTATTGTACCAACGTCCTAAATTTTTATTGCATTCATGTGTGTGGTACTAACTTCGTGAGTGTCCCTATTGCCTTATATACCAAATTACGTTGCATACGTTTAAAGTGTACATTCAAGGAAACTGAATCGCGTACCGCATAGCCAATTTCGCTATGATTTCTTTTGTAGATGTATGGAATGTCAATATGACATCAGTAGCACAAAGGTACCCCGTTACGCTATTCCGACTTTCACTGTAATTTTATATTTTGGAGCAAAACCTTTAACTACAGTTCTATCTATCTATATCATGATTATGAAATGTATTGTTCAACTATGTTCTTCGATTTCGCCCGTTTGCAGTATGCACTCAAAGCCGATATCGTGTTCGTAATATTCACCTTAAAACTTTGTTGCAGTTAGCCAAAGGCATTTTCGCAACGCTTCCTTCTTCAGCCGCGTATGACATTCGCCCCGGCGGAGCAACCAGTCGCGTTCGGTTACTCCACACGGTACGTATGTCATTATTCATTCCTATCTTATCTTGCATGCGAAGGTTCGTGTGGTTTAAATTTATTTACTGTATTAAAATGAAAGTATCCATTTTTTTTTCTATGATTAAAAAAGTAAGATGATTTTGTAGTCACTATCCAAATTTTGCTTGAATGAGTTGCTGTTGATAAAATAATGTTGAACGCATTAAGTGCCGACAAGGCATTATGCGTGACATTCATCCAGTGTAATTATATAATTTTGCACTCATTTGAACGCATACGTGCGTTCGCAGCACCTGAAGAAGTCTCGGTTTTGATAGTCAGTTGTTATATTGATGTATATTTCATAGAACAACACAAAAATCAAGATAAAAAAAGGAAATTCAGTGTTTATGGTATTCCATTAACACGTACATTATAGTACGTACAGAATGACACTGAAATTTGGATGAAAACTAAAAATTATCTTTTATTAAACTCGTATTTCAACAAGATTCATGCGTTTTAGTATCAAGTTTTTATTGTAAAAACTGTCCAATTACTAATTTATTTAATAAATAACAATGTCAGATTAAAAATACTTATTCCTTTTTCGTGTCTTCACTAAGATCTGAAATTTGGGTCTAGAAAAGGTTGACAGCTCGTTATTTTAGTTCTGAACGAGAATAATTGAGTCTTCAGAATCTTGAAATATATTACGCCTTAATTGCATGAAATTTATTGCAATTTGTATATTATTTCCATGATACAGTACTTCTATGTTAATAGTTTTAATTCATGTGTGTCATATAAATATATGCTCATATTATGTATGCCGAATCTGTATTGATTCCTATTTCCTACCGACTTGTTCTTTTGCATTTTCTAAATGTATATTTTTAAGGGCATATCTAACAAAAATGATTGAATAATAAGTGATAGAAAAAGTTAGGGAACTTAATAACGGTCGAACACAATGAAAAATAATGTATACTTGTATTAAGTGAACAATATAAGTAGTGTTATTTCATTTAAACATAAATAAAGCATCTCCTATATTTTTATACTCCCATGAAGAATTATTATTCACACGCAGTACAGTCAGCATCAAAAGTAGCTATACACTTTCGCACTTTGTCGTTTACAGCCACGTACTAAACGCCATACAAGATTGTCAATGTGATGTGTCAATGCGACGGGTACGTATTGCAAGGCCTAAAATTAAAATATCTAACTTTAATAAATAACCTACGTTCAATTACGCATTGCGACAGAGTAAAATAGTGACGCGCTACTTTTGATGTTGACGTACACTACGTTTTCATTCATTTTCCCAAATATCCAGGCTTGCGATCAATTTGACTGTCATTATTAAGAACTCCAAACTTTTGCCTTTGCTTTACTTACGCTCCATTTGTGATAGCGGTGTTGCAAGGTTCAGTCAAGGGCATAAATATCTATACGTTACCAACACGACAAAAATATCTGAACACCTTTATGCCACTAACCATAAGGTCGATATATACAAATATTTGACGCTGTATATATATTTTTACCCTCGAGTGTATACAAGCCCGCGGCATGTAATTCTAGCGGTAAACGTTAATGCCCAAAAGTACAAAACAAGCTATCGCGGGGGACGAGCTATGCGCGGGGCGGGGGGGCAAAGAAGTGCCAGCTGATTGGTGTGCGCGATTGTCACATCCACAAATATTAGCGGTCAACGCTAGACTTTCATGCCACGGGCTGTAATAATATTTTATATACCTAGTTCGTTGATATGACCCTCTACCAAGTAACCCCTGAATTAGTTAATGAATTTTACTATTGTCTGAAATGTTTTTTTTTTTTGTGACAGGGCTTTCAAACGCCACAGAAGTGCTCACAAATGGCAACGCAGTAAGAATGAATCCCTGCGGTGACAGGGATAGCATCCGCGTGTGTGACGATAGATTGTAAGCCCACAGGACAAGTTCAGTCACTTTGCTATCATTATGTTTATCTTCGTATATTATCTTAATAACTAAACTACAACCTTTTCTATTTTAACTCTGTAACCACAGCAAAAGTTGCGATGTATTAATTGGACCTCCGCAAAGTAACACTTGAATAAATCAAAGACCTTTTTTTAATGAGCTGGTTGAATCGGACGGTACATAATATGTAGCTATAAATTAAGTCAAGCATCAGATCATCGATTATATCACTTGTGTTTCAACATAAACTTATGTTTCGTCGTCGCATGTATTGAAATTTCTACCGACTTGAAAATTTTGGCTGAAACGAAAAATCGTAGCAATAATAGATAGACTGTGTGACACAGTTAGTGTGAGCTAATCGCTAATCAACATTCGTAGTGAACATGACTCAAAGCTAAGCTGATTTGATTCAACTTGATTAGGTGATCTCACACAAACATCACGTCTGCATTCCCAAATGAGACAGGCAGAGCGCACGAAACGTTAGCGCTTCGGAGCCACTTTTAGCAATTAGGTTCTCTTCATCATCCCAGCCTATATACGTCCCACTGATGGGCACAGGCCTCCTCTCAGAATGAGAGGGCTATCTAGCTATATTAGGTTATCTTACATGGAATCAAATGCTATTATCGATGTGATAGTGCAATCATGCTACAGGCATATTGTTGCAATTAATATTTTTGTTATATTGATTATTGTATTATTATATTATTATTTAGCCTATAACTGTGTCCCACTGCTGGGTAAAGACCTTTACTTACCTACCTAATACTTGTAATGTCATTCTAACCCCCGACGCAAAAAGAGGAGTGTTATAAGTTTGACCGCTATATGTGCCTGTGTGTCTGTATGTCTGTGGCACCATAGCTCCTAATCGGATGAACCGATTTGAATGCGGTTTTTTTTAATTTAAAAGCAGGTTTTCTAGCAAGAGATTAGACATGTTTTATCAAAATCGGTTCAACCGTTTTTGAGATATGGAGAGATATTTGAAGTGACAAAGTCGGGGGTTTTCCAACTTTTTGTTGGTTAAATTATTGTAATCTTAATGAAGTGACAATGGAACTTGTCCGTTTTTGCTCAGTGAATTTAGATATATTCCAATTCAATAGAATCTGACAATCCTGAAGACACTTCCAGCCACTAATATGAACACCGGGCTGCCTAAGGTGATGTGACTATTATTCTTTTTTGATTCCTTTTAGATGATAATTGCATCAACAGGGACATATATAATCAAGCGTGCCCACGTTAGGGCGTGTTAAATGTGTAGAAAATTGTCAGATTCTATTTAATTGAACTTTAAGTGAGATGTGATATTGAATGTTGTCCACATAGTGGGCACGTGTGACAATCTCATAGTGCAAATGTTTAGATCTCTTCAATTAAAATAGGTATATAAATGAATATCGATTGCATCGTGTATGTGAGACCAATGTGATTGTTGATTGAAAATATTTTGTATAATTAATATATTATAATGTTTTAGTAGATTTTCTATTCATGTCAATATTTATAATGTTTCCGGAAACTTTGTATTTTGTGCCTGGCAAGTAAAATTCAGAGATGTTTTATTTTACCAGTAAACTCATATAATGTAATTCTAATTATAAAAATACGATGTAGAGGCATTGCAAGCTTTTTTTTCTGGACGGTATACAAACGTAAATTTATTTGACTTTTAGGGGCTGTTTCACCATCCATTGATTAGTGTTAACTGACGGTTAAGTGTGATACCGTCTCTATTTGTTTTTTTCGAATAGACGGAGATGGTATCACATTTAACCGTCAGTTAACATTAATCAATGGATGGTGAAACAGCCCCTTAAAATAACATATTTTTATGTTGGTGTCATGATGCTTCTGAATATGAACTTATATTATAAGGTTTTACATCATGGAGGTTTTTTTTAAGTACCTACTTCCTTTGTGTTTTATTTACAAAATAAACAAATTGCAGGCGAAGACAATATATGTAATAAAATATTTTATGAAAAATGTTCATTGTCATAAGTTAAGCCGTAGATATGTTAAGTTAGCTTTAAGGCCATATTCACGTAATATAACTTTATTAATAAATCGTTATTCTCTTTGAACTTTACATTTTATTAATTACATCAAAACCTTGCCATGCAAAATTGCTAAAGTTTTAATGATTATGAATTTATCTCGTCGTGGAAATATTGAGATAAAAAATATACAAACAGTGGAACATAGAACGTCCTCCTTTTTTGAAGTTGGCTAAAAACTAGTATATTATGTATTATTCCAGACACGTACAGAACAAATTACACGCACGCACACACAAACTATTGAATTTAAGATATTAGTAGAATTTAAGCGGCCTACTTTACAATCTCTCATAAAGATTTC
Source organism: Choristoneura rosaceana (assembly GCA_037349165.1). NCBI lineage: Eukaryota > Metazoa > Arthropoda > Insecta > Lepidoptera > Tortricidae > Choristoneura > Choristoneura rosaceana. The sequence goes on along the minus strand of JAZBNJ010000040.1, from coordinate 9,906,810 downwards.
TAATCAAACTAGTAAAAAATATAACTTGAGAAACAAAACTAATATCCCACTTCTGCAACTTCCGGCATCAATTTTAATAAGCACGCAACGGAGCTATTAATACTACTAAGAGTTTGCTAAGCGGCTACTAAGATGGGTTATAAACATTCATTACGAAGTTCCTTGAGCAAACTTGTTCCTCGATTGTATCTCATCCGAACACATCCCAGAGGCAGCTAAACGAAATGCAAATAACTGAACTAATTTAGATCCAACTTGGTTCCTGATGTCAGATAATGGCACAGCTTTCAAATTAGGAAATTTCACGTTATTTATTTTGCAGGTGGTAGGACCTACCACTATCTTGCTCACTAATCCTGCAGTGAAGTAGTAGTGCTTGCACTGTTGTATTTTGGCGTGGAGAGTAAGACAGCCGGTGAAATTACTGGCTATTGAGGTACCTATCCCATCTTAGGCCTCTAGGTTGGCAACCCCCTGGTCTTGCAGGTGTCTATGGGCGGTGGTGATCTGTTACCATCAGGAGACCCGAGCAAGCGCTCGTTTGCCATACAGTAGAATAAAAAAAATATTAATTTGGTATCTGATGATCATTCTTAGTTAAGTTTCAGTTTAGTAACTTTTTTTATATAAGTGTGCGTTTAAAAGTACGTGTTATAATACTAAGCGTTTTCAAATTAGGAAGATCAAAAATTTGAGTTATAATACTTATGTCTCCGCCTCAACAACTAGAGCTAGAAACTTGACATTTGGCAGCGTAATTCCTTGATGATCATTGAAGAGTTCTTAGACAGGGTTCTGCAAAATTATCACAGTGCGAAGCTGGATAAATGTAATCCAATTATTACATAACTATAGGTATATACTGATATTTAAGTTCTGTCGTTTCCATGCTGATGCTGTGGGCGGATCACGAGAACGCGGAGAGGTAAGTATTTATAAAATAATTAAAATTACGTCTACATTACTTAGGTTACTGACTAACAACCACCGAATATTTAATTCACTGAAACATAGTAATTAATAAGGATAATTAGGAGCCTAGTTAGTAAGGATTCTTATGAAATAATTACTAATTAGTAATAATTTCAGTAAATAATGTTCCGGACGACAGCGCTATCCAGTGCGCGCGCACCGGATAGTCGCCCCGCGCGTAGTTATATATGTGTACATAGTGTATAGAAATAAGTGATATGTAAAATTTATAAGCACAAATAATTTGTAATCTGAAATAAAACGTTGTCCTGTCTCGTGTATCATTTTTAGCATGACGGACCGACTAGGCTTTGTATAGAAATAAAATAGAATTTAACTTAACTTAACTTTAACGTAAACAAAGCCTAATCGGTCCGCCTAGCCACCACGCAAACCATGACTGATCCCCTCTCGAACTCCCGGGCGAGTATTTATACCCCGGTGGTGGGGGGCAGGGTTTCGAGAGGAAAAATCAGCCACGGTTCGTCTATGTGTGTTGCGTGGTGGCAAACAGGATAGGTAGGTGAGCAATAAGCTCAGGGGGCGTGCGCTGCGTCGCATTGAAACCCAAAAACCTTAGTTTTAAGAGATTTATTCAATAAAGAGTCTAGAGGGGAGGGGCGCAGGTCGGTCCGGTGGAGGGGATAAGCCTGGCTATAAAAGTAGGAACATTGCCGCGCAGCGGCCTCTTTGCGTCGTCGTCTCAGCGGGTGAACTCCTCTTCCTACGGACCGACCTGGGTCCTGGCCTACGTACCTGAATCAAGAACAGTTGTTTCACTACCAGTCATAGGTGTATCCCGCACATTGTGGTCCTTCGTTAACCGGATATATTCAAGATATTCAAGCGAGATGCCAGTGACCAGGTCCACGGGGAGAGAGCGCGCGGCTGCATCCGCTGAGCCGACGACGAATGACGAAGCCACGCCCACTGCTACCGAGACGACGCGCACGTCGACCACAACGGGTACCACGGATACAACGGGTACAACGGGTACAACGGGTACTACGGGCACGACACAAGAGCAACCTACGTCAGTGCAGGGGACGCCGGATTCTCGCCCCCCTGCACCACCACCTTCGAAGTCGATTCGAACGACGTCGAGCCGCCGCGCACTACGGTTGGCTAAGGCGCGAGAAGAGGCACTGCGAGTGAAACTGGAACTAGCGCAGGCGCGCATCGCCGCTATCGAGGCTGAAGACAGCGACGACGAGGAAGCTACGGTCCTATCAACGTACGAGCAACGGGTCGACGACTGGTTCGATGCCAACCAGAGGCTAGCCATCGCCGACGTGCCGCACAACCCGGAGCAAGAACCGCAGCATTACATCACTCCAGAAGGAAGGGAGCGCACCGTCATCCACGACAACGCCGCCGCCGCCGCCGGCGCCGCCGCCGCCGTCGCCGCCGCCGGGTCTGCCGCGGCCGTTCCGCCGCCGCGGCCGCCGCCGCCGTCGCCGCCACCGTTGGCGCGCGCGCGGGGGGCGGGGCCCGTGCCCCCCCCCTTCGTGGCAGCCACCCCCGCGACCCCCCCCGCGGGTGCGCCAATCACCGCCGCCGTTTCGAATGCCGCGCCGCACGCGAACGGTTACGAATTTTCTCAACCGCGTCAACCACCACCGGACGCAGCCGAAGAAAAAGCCGTCGCTACGCACACAAGAAGTGCTGAAATATCGGAGCTCGCCGCCGCCATCGCCATTGCCGCGCGAGGCGGTCATAGAGATTTACGTCATCACATCGAGCTACCTACATTCAACGGAGCCTATCAAGAATGGCTATCGTTTCGAGCCGCTTTCAACGAATCCGCGCCGAGCTACAACGAAGCGGACAACGTCGCAAGATTAAGGAAGAGCTTGAAAGGGAAGGCGAAAGAAGCAGTGGACAATCTTCTTATATTCAACGCACGCTCGAGTGAGATAATGAAGACTCTCGAGTCCCGCTTCGGTCGCCCGGACACCATCGCGCTCGCCGAGCTGGAGCGCCTGCGCGCCATGCCGCGTCTCTCCGACGCACCGCGCGACATCTGCGGCTTCGCCTGCCGCGTGGCCAACGCCATGGCTACGCTGAGGGCCCTCGAACGCTCGCACTACCTGCACAGCCCCGAAACGACAAGATCGATGCTGGACAAGCTGCCGCCAACCCTGAAGTACCGATGGTTCGACTACGCCGCATCCGTAGCCCACACTGACGAACCGGACCTACTCAAGCTGTCCACATTTCTCCAGCGGGAGGCCGACTACTGCGCGCCGTACGCCCAGCCCGAGAACATCGAACACACGGGAGCGGTGCAACCGCCGAAGAGGACCCACAGAGCTTTCGCCACAACAGCGAAGCCGCAGAAGCCGACGACGAGGTGCGCGTGCTGCAACACCGACGGTCACAACGTCACCACGTGTCCGAAGTTTCTACAAGAAGAAACCAACGAGAGATGGAAGCTCGCGCGAAGCCTACGACTTTGTTTCCGGTGTCTGCGCCACCGAGGCAAGACTCACTTCTGCAAACGAGTGAAGTGCGAGCGAGACGGCTGCGAGTACTCCCACCACAAGCTACTTCATAGTGAAAAGGAAGATAAGAAAATCGAAGATGCGGCAAACGAGACAGTGGCGTCGACGTGGGTGACGAAACACGCACGAGCATATTTGAAGATCGTTCCAGTCGAGATATCCGGACCGGCGGGAGTGGCACATACTCACGCTTTACTCGACGACGGATCAACCATCACGCTCATCGATGAGCAACTAGCCCGCCAAGTGGGCATCGACGGACCAAAGGAAAACCTGAAAATAGAAGCGATAGCGGATACGAAGATCGCGACAGCAAACTCGCGTCGGGTCAAGCTCGGGGTGCGCGGCGCCGGCGAACGTTACGAAATACACGCGCGCACAATTCAAGAGCTACATCTATCGCCGCAGTCCGTCAAGAACGAAGACGTCAACAAGTGCGAACATCTACGGGACATACAGCATCATCTCAGATACCAATCAGCGAGGCCCAGGGTGCTCATCGGCCAAGACAACTGGCACCTCCTCATCGCCAACGAAGTCCGCCGCGGCCGGCGACACCAGCCGGTGGCATCCCTCACGCCGCTCGGCTGGGCGTTGCACGGTGCGCACACACGCACGCTCGGACGGCAGACGCACTCCACCTACCACGTGTGCGTTCAAGACGATGACGAGGACATGAACCAACAGCTGAGCAAGTACTTCGCGCTAGAGAACCTTCTCGTCGAGGCCAAACGCCCGCAGTCAGATCCAGAAGAGCGGGCGCTCACCGTGCTTGAAGAAAACACAGTGAAGAGGAGCGACGGCCATTACGAAGCCCCGCTCCTATGGACGAGCGAAGACGCGAAGCTGCCGGACAACTACGACAACGCCCTACGACGATTGGCCGGCGTCGAGAAGAAACTCGACAAGAATCCAGCGCTGAAACAACGATACGAACAAGAGATGAACGCACTGTTGACGAAAGGCTACGCCGAGCCTGCACCACCACACCGAGCGCCCAGGGTGTGGTACCTCCCACACTTCGCCGTACTCAACCCAGCGAAGCCCGACAAGGTGAGGATCGTCCATGACGCCGCGGCCAAGACGCGCGGCGTGTCCCTGAACGATCGCCTGCTCACCGGACCAGATCTGCTGCAGTCACTGCCCGGCGTGCTAATGAGGTTCCGCCAACATCCGATCGCCGTAGCCGCCGACATACGCGAAATGTTTATGCAAGTCAAGATCAAGCCAGAGGACAGGGACGCGCTGCGCTACTTGTGGCGCGGCAATCGACGCGACGACGCTCCGCCGAACGAGTACAGAATGACGTCACTCGTGTTTGGCGCCACGTGCTCGCCTTCCATCGCAATCTTCGTGAAGAACAAGAACGCCGAGCAATATCGAACTACGCACCCAGAGGCAGCGGAAGCGATCGTCAAGAATCACTACGTCGATGACTACCTCAAGAGCTTCGAGAGCACAGCAGACGCCATCAGAGTCTCGCGCGACGTCCAACACATACACAGTCAAGCGCACTACGAATTGCGGCAGTGGGCGTCGAACTCAGAAGAAGTGATAGAAAACATCGCGGAGAAACCTGCACGTCACGCGGCCGTCGACTTAAACAACGCCACCGAACGCGTACTGGGGCAAATTTGGAAGCCATCAACGGACGAGATCGCGTTCAACCTAGACCTCACGCGACTGCCACCAGACGCGCTCGACAACGCGGAGCCGACGAAGCGCGAAGTCCTGAAGACAATGATGTCGGTGTTCGACCCCCTCGGCCTCGCGACACCCGTCACCGTGATACCGAAGAAACTACTGCAAGAGGTATGGCGCCGCGGGACCGGATGGGACGAAAAAATAGACGCCGACCTGGCCCAACGGTGGGCAGAGTGGACAAGAAATCTGAAGGCTCTACGCGACGTGGCGATCCCGCGATGTTATCCCGGCTACACGGAAGCGATTCGACGCGAGCTGCATACATTCGTCGACGCGAGCGAGACGGCATATACGTGCGCACTCTACTGGCGCGCGACCGCGGCGGACGGCGCCGTACGCATAACACTGGTGGCGGCGAAGGCAAAAGTCGCGCCGCTGAAATTAACATCGATCCCGCGCCTAGAACTACAAGCCGCGGTGCTGGGAGCCAAGATGGCGGCCGCCGTCGTCGAAGAACACGACCACAAGCCGGACTCGAAGACGTTCTGGACAGATAGCCGCACAGTACTCGCGTGGCTCAGGACGGGCGCGCGATCCTATCGCCCATTCGTCGCGCACCGCATCGCCGCCATCGAGGAACACACAGCGATCAACGAATGGCGATGGGTGCCGACCAAACATAACGTCGCCGATGAAGCAACCAGAGAAGCGCCGCAAGACTTCGACAGCCGCCATCGATGGTTCACCGGGCCAGAATTTCTTTACGACGACTGCTCCGCGTGGCCTACAGAATCACCGCAACATCAACGCGAAGAAATCGCAGAAACGGGCGAAGAGCGAGTACATACCGTGACGGAGACCGCGAAGGCGCCTCTTTCGTGGCTCCCCGCCGCCGAACGATTTTCAAGATGGGAGAAGATGCTGCGCGCGATCGCACGCGCACTCCAGTTCGTTGACCTCTGCCGACCCCACCGGGCGAGGTCACACTACAAACGTACCGCGCCGAAGAAACGCACCGACGATGAAAGGACGAGCCGACCGAAACGCGTCGCGCCGCCCGCACCTGCGAAGAAAAGTGAACGTAAACAAGAAATCTACTTACCTCTCGAAGCGAAGTACCTACTCGAAGCGGAGAAACTCGTCGTGCGCGCCGTACAACACGAATCATTTTACGAAGAAATACGAAACTTGAAGAAAAATCAAGCGCCATCGCTGCAGAGCCGGCTGCGGCCCTTGTCCGTAGAGCTGGTCAACGGGATCATCGTCATCAAGACACGAATCAACGCCGCAAGTGACATCACTGAAGCACAGAAGAGGCCGCCAGTGCTTGACGCCAACCACCCGGCGGTCAAGCTGTACATCGACTTTGTACATCGACAACTGGCGCACAGCGGCGTCGAAGCCACTATCAACGAGTGCAAACAACACTACGCTATCCTACGACTTCGCCCCGTCGCGAGGATGACGCTCCACCGTTGCCTGCCGTGCCGCATCCGAAGACAAGCGCCGCCGGTCCCGCCCACTGGGGACCATCCACGAAGCCGCCTCGCACATCATGAGCGCCCGTTCACCTATACGGGCCTCGACTACTTCGGGCCCCTGACCGTCACCGTCGGCCGTAGCACCCACAAACGCTACGTAGCGCTCTTCACCTGCCTCACCGTACGCGCCATCCACCTGGAGGTGGTGCCCAGCCTCAGCGGGGACTCGGCGGTCATGGCGCTCAGGCGCATGATCGCGCGCCGCGGCTGCCCAACCGAGCTGTGGTCCGACAACGGGACCAACTTCCACGCCGCCGACAGGGAGCTCCGGGAGGCCTTCCACCACGCCACCCGTGAAGAAGCGACCCAGCGCCAGATCACGTGGCGCTTCATCCCAGCGGGAGCGCCCTTCATGGGAGGGGCTTGGGAGCGGCTTGTGGCCACCACTAAGGCCGCGCTACGCGCCGTGCTGCAAGAACGACACCCCAGCGACGAGATCCTCGCCACTCTGCTCGCCGAGGCGGAGTACACCGTGAACAGCCGGCCGCTCACTCACGTGGCCGTCGACCCCAGCGAGCCCGAAGCCATCACCCCGAACCACTTCCTTCTCGGGGGCTCTGCGCGCGTGCCTACACCGGGCACCTTTGACGACTCCGAACTCATCGGCCGCGCCACGTGGAAGACCAGCCAGCGCCTCGCCGACCACTTCTGGAGCCGGTGGCTCAGAGAGTACCTGCCCACACTTCAATACCGGCGGGAGCCCCACGGACGCGGCGCCCCGATCACAGTCGGCGACATCGTCCTCATCGCGGACGGCACGCTACCGCGCAACACCTGGCCACGGGGGCGCGTCATCGCCATCTACCCGGGCCCAGACGGCGTGACCCGAGCAGTCGACGTGCAGACGAAGGGCGGAGTCCTACGAAGACCTACCAAGAAGCTGGTGATCCTGCCGACGCGGCCAGACGTCCTACACGACGGGGATTCTGCAACGCTCGCCCGAGCGGTTGCACGGCGGGAGAATGTTCCGGACGACAGCGCTATCCAGTGCGCGCGCACCGGATAGTCGCCCCGCGCGTAGTTATATATGTGTACATAGTGTATAGAAATAAGTGATATGTAAAATTTATAAGCACAAATAATTTGTAATCTGAAATAAAACGTTGTCCTGTCTCGTGTATCATTTTTAGCATGACGGACCGACTAGGCTTTGTATAGAAATAAAATAGAATTTAACTTAACTTAACTTTAACGTAAACAAAGCCTAATCGGTCCGCCTAGCCACCACGCAAACCATGACTGATCCCCTCTCGAACTCCCGGGCGAGTATTTATACCCCGGTGGTGGGGGGCAGGGTTTCGAGAGGAAAAATCAGCCACGGTTCGTCTATGTGTGTTGCGTGGTGGCAAACAGGATAGGTAGGTGAGCAATAAGCTCAGGGGGCGTGCGCTGCGTCGCATTGAAACCCAAAAACCTTAGTTTTAAGAGATTTATTCAATAAAGAGTCTAGAGGGGAGGGGCGCAGGTCGGTCCGGTGGAGGGGATAAGCCTGGCTATAAAAGTAGGAACATTGCCGCGCAGCGGCCTCTTTGCGTCGTCGTCTCAGCGGGTGAACTCCTCTTCCTACGGACCGACCTGGGTCCTGGCCTACGTACCTGAATCAAGAACAGTTGTTTCACTACCAGTCATAGGTGTATCCCGCACAAATAAGGTAAGTCCGAGAGCTAGACATGTCAAAAGAAAATATTTGGTCGGCAAAATTACAGCTTTCTAACACTGATAGTATCTCAGTAAAGCTACAGACGGAAGGACAGACAGTAGACATGGCGAAACTATAAGGGTTCCGTTTTTGCCATTTTGGCAATAGAACCCTTATAAAATGGTAGATTATGGTCACTAGCTTCGAGCTCGTGGACCACTTAAATTAGGTGCAATGCACACAAACTTGCCTTACCCACTCTCATTGGTTCTGACGTGTACATGTTAGACATAGGTAATTAAATAGTCAAAACGCATCGACAACGCCCTTGTGCGCATTTTTATGACAAGCACTAATAGATTCAGAGCTGAACAGGAAATAAACATTTATGGTAAGTATTACTTTCCACTCTTGTATACCTACCCAATCTTTTTCTAAGATTTTTTTTTGCAATCGTCTTTCGATGTGACATTTTGCGTGACGAATTTCACAGAAAGTTTTGAGAAAAAATATGTATTCTAATAAAATTTTGCACATAAATCCCACTAATATATCCCAACAGACATGTTACTCTATAATCGAAGAATTACGTCAAGATGATGATGATGGTGACGTTAATGATTGTGATGATGATCTTATAAGATAGATAGTCAAATCAAAATATCGCAATCCCAAACCAAAGTCCATGGCTTGTGGTATAGTGCGTCAACTACAAGGTAAATATCATTATTCAAGTTTCTATTTACCTTTGCTTTCCTTTACAAATAACCTTCTCAAGCACGGATGGGCGATACCGGAAACGAATTCATGGGAGCATCTACGACAAGATGCCAAATTGTATCCTTCGCTTCCATGGTAACGAATCATTTCCTCTTTATTGCTTATTCGTGTTTTATTGCAACGCTATTCATACGCTAGTAAAATCAAATGTAAAAAAATACTATAAAAATAAAAACAGTGTCCGTCCCGCAAAATAGGCATCATAATAAAATGTATACAGCATGCAAGTTGTACTAAATTAGAAATACGCGTCAGTTTTTTTTAGGGTTCCGTAGCCAAATGGCAAAAAACGGAACCCTAATTAAATTAAGATTTTCACACAAAAATAACAGCAGCACCAGCACGTCTTTCGGCTGACATGATGATAATGATGACACAAAAATAGAAAAAAAAAATTTTTTGGGATTCGCATGACTCCAGAATTGCTGGAATTAATGCGGGGATGAGAACCAGAACATGAATTGCAAAAATGTATAGTGTCAGAATGAGCACGCAATGTACGTATAACAATACGCAAAATGTGTTTTTTTTTCAACCGATTTAAAAAAATTAGAATTTATCAAAAACTAACCGCAATTTAAAGTCTAATTCAATAAATTAAGCTTGTGTCTCCTGAGAAAAAATGTTTTCCGTCGCTTTAAGTGTTTTATTGCTAAGTAAAATGTATTCAGGTGCATTATCTAAGTCAGGTGCCTATGCTGTTTATCGCAAATGACCGAAGCAGTAGGTAGTGGAGTGTTGTGTCAGTTAGCGCAATAAAGAACAGAAGGCACCAGTAAACAATTAATTCATCATCATCATCATGTCAGCCGAGAGACTTCCACTGCTGGACATCCATCCAGACCGTTCTTGTGCTTTCCGCATCCACTGCGATTCCTCGACGTTAACCAGGTTATCGCTCCATCTTGTTGGAGGCCTTCCGACAGCTCGTCTCCCGGTCCGCAGACGCCATTCGAGAACCTTCTGACCCCATCGGCCATCAGTCCATCCGCAGTAGAACTAATGTAACCGACATACGAGTAGCTCGAAGAATTGCGAAACTGAAGTGGCAGTGGGCGGACATTGCTCGCAAGAATGTAATTATTTCTGAAAATTATTGTGTTCGATATTTTAGCAAGCCGATTTCTTTTTCATATCGGTCATATTTTGCTGACAACCTGGAATTAGGTTTCGAAGTAGATAGGTAATATAAATCCGATAAGCAGAACGATCCCTGACGACTTCACGTCAATCGAGCTGTAAGTAATGTGACTCTACTTTTTATCCTATTTAAACGAAAGAAAGAAAGAAAGAAAATACATTTATTCACAACACAAGACACAACAATAGTATTAGGTACAAATAGACAACACAGGAAATTATGCGTCACTGCGGTTGTGAATCGGACACTGGCTCAGCATATTTCAATCATATATACCTATATATAACAACTGTATACAACTATACGTACATTGGAATTAATTACTGGGATCTTATGAAGTAATTTGAATGGGTCCCGAATAAAGTTTAAAATTTAAGTTACTTAACAGAGTCTAGACTACCAGAGTTGTATTTTTCTTTTTAGTTTCTATTTAGTGTTTTTAAAGCAGTCGGGTTTTATCTTATACTAGCTTTTGCCAGCGGCTCCGCCCGCGTGGTATTCGGTTATTGCGCGCTGTTCCTTGGGAAACTGTGCATTTTTCCGGAATAAAAAATAGCCTATGTCACTCTCGGGCCCATAAACTATCTCTATGCCAAAAATCATGTCGATCCGTCGCTCCATTACGGCGTGAAAGACGGAAAAACACACAAACACACTTTCGCATTTATAATATTAGTATGGATTCATTCAATCTCCGTCCTGTTGGCTACGTAGACGACTTGTTATTAATCAACACGCCAGCTGATGAGATGCAAAAAAACAGATTGCCTTCTTACCACTACGCTACGCACAAAATCAAGGTTGTACCTAATATCAGACTAACGATAGGTATTGCTTTTTTATCAGACTTGTACGTTATTTTATGTATGCTAATAAAGTTGGGCTTTTATTTGAAAGCTCTCTGGGCCTGGCGAAATTACGAGTAAACGTGACAAATCTTAATCGATGTTAGCTTTAAATATTCGTACTTTTTTAATGCTAAAATATGCGTAAATTGGACAAAATTTCTTTTATTGCTAAATTCCGTCATTGCTTTTTCGTGTCACGACATCATTTTAATTATAATGTAGGTACCTACATAAGTTGCTACAGGTATTCATACTTTAATTTTGAATAATCTTTGTAATATACTTAATACTTATTAAATGCTCACTACTCTACTCTATTTAAACAACAAATTAATTATTTTAAGATGGCTAGCGCAGAACTCGAGACTGGAAGGACTTTTTTGCTGTGTTCATACTAGCCAGAAAAATGAAAAAAATACCTGTCCGAATTGGGATGGGCAACTATCAGAAAAAAAAAACCTATCCGCTGCCATGTGGCGCTTGAACACCTAGGTAATACACTGCCCAAACCAAAGAGGAGTCTCCTATTTCCGTTTGGGCTCTATTCCCCCCCCCCCTCTCTCTCTCTCCCTTCCAAAAAACCTAAATCTCACCCTTTGTGACATCTGAACGAATGGGAAACTCCAAAAGTGCCCAAGTTTTAATTACTTTCAACATTAGGCGCCGTTTAGGTTAAGGGATGAACTGGATCAGACAAAACAGTAAAGAACCTTGGTGTTACGGAACAAATTTGATAAAAGAAGGATTTACGTTAATCTACTGCCCTGGTTTCTCACTGAGAACTGATAATGAACGTTTCACCTTATCTTTTCAATACGGTTCTCGTCTTAGAGTCGTGTCGTAAGAAAGTCTCTTAATAGATCTTACAGATACTTGAATGGAACAGAATGTTATTCCATTAATCTCCATCGGGGATGTGCAAGAATCTCACGAAGCTGGCAAATGGCCATTTCACTTGGCGTATACGAATTCTGTTTTTGGGTGTGCTCTGCTTTCTTGACAGTGATGTTTTCAGTGAGCAACGGCACATTATTTTAATTCAGCATTTACGCTAGTTTTATTTTAGTTGGTATGGCAAACAAGATTTAATACTTAATATACCATTAACTAGTTTTATTTTACATAAATAAACCTTTGTCGTAAACAACCACAGGACTTCCTTTTTGTCTACTAGAGCTCTTTTACCTTTTGAGTTTATTTATGCACATTAAAATATTAGTAGTGTATGTAGAATATGACATAAGGCAGTAGAAAACTGTTTAAAAGGGAACCAAAGTTTTCAATCCATATTATATTAATAACGTTTTTATTCCAAGGTAGCACATTACGTTAAAATCAGTCTTTACAGTTTCTTCGCTTATTCTTCAATTGTTTCACATCCACTTGTGCGAAAACTCAAACTCGCGAAACTGTAGCGTTGGTGAATCTTTCTGGTATTGCTCACAGTGACAGGTTAAGGCAGCAGGATATACCGAGATTGATCGAGTCTGTGATCCGTTATAGAAACTATTTTATAAATATACGTGGTCATTGTTATCGTACATAATATTGGTAATAGAAAACACTAACATATATTAATAAGTATACTGCCATTAACATTTTTCTTTCTTCGTATCACCATTGTTTAAATAACATAATAGGTTTTCGGTGTTTTGTTTAAGAAACATCATAAATTTATAAATATGATAGAAAAATAGCATTTCTAGTTCATATATTGCAAATAATTTTAATATATTACTTACTACTTACCTAAACTTCTCCACTCAAAGTCTGACTTAGTTTATGGTATTCATAATTTGAGTTTAGGTTTTATTTTAACGAAATATGAACATCCTAAACTTAATCAGGCTAATTGAGTTGATGCATTATATTGTCCAGCATTAACTGAACTAGGTCTAAACAGTAATGCATAGGTATCGCGTAAAAAATCACTTTGATACACCATATTTTTTACAAGCAATGCCTAAGAGGCACTAAAAAAATAGGGCGCAGTCAATAGCATTTCAGAGAGTCCTATTCTGAGGGATGACAACGTTAAAGTAATTTATGCCTCTTTTCACACATTGAAGGCAAAAATAGGCTAGAACGTGCTCTGAATTTTCACAGCGCAGCACACAAAAAACTTGACACTTTGGTAGTGGCAATAATGTGAGATTCATAAATGAATTCAGCGTGAAGACGGTTTAAGTGCGTAACAGCCACGGCTTCTAATGAACTGGACCGTTAGAAAAGATAATCACTTACGGTTAAAAGCCATTAACTGCTGTAGGTACCCCTTCTACATCTTCGTTGTAACTTCTGCACGCCTATTCAAAATGGTTGCTACTATTTGACTCTTTGCCAACTAGTTACTTAAAACTTACAAGAACTTTAAAATTATGTAACTGAATAATGGTGCACTTCAGGTCTGAGTGATAATAATATGATGATGAGTTGCACCAAGTTTCTGTAACGATATACCCATGCCAAACCAGCCGTTAAATCTCCAGTTAAATACATTTCTGCAAGCCGAAATTTACCTACTTAAAACATTTAACTTAGTAAAACGAACGTAGTAAAATTCCGAATATTTGACAGTTGAGTTGAGGCTGTTTTGCCCAACGTGCGGGTGCTCGCAATCACAATTCACTATTTCGTTCCTTCCCTCATCTCTTACCTGCCGTGTGACAAAATAAAGCGGTGAAAACTATTATGATTCAGAATGCGTTAGACAATAATTATAGCCTAGAGTTTTGATATTGGATATCAAAACTATGGATATGTACCTAGTATTTAACTTGGTGCAACTCACACTAACACAGAGGCAGACATAACGGGTATCTAATTTTATTATTTTTAAGTATGTTAATTAACCTCTTTATTAGATCAATAAGTAGAGCACATGTGCTTAAAAGACCAAGAAGAATTTATCGCAAAATGTAATGTGCATTGTAGGTACATTAGCGGTTGCCCGCGCCTTTGTTTGCATCTCGCGGAAACTTCACTATAACTCGATTCAATTCTTGCTTATCTGTTCAGTTATTTCCAGAGTTTAACCCTGAACACAAAAAAGCTAAAAAACAAATAAAATTCAAGTACTTTTTTGTTACGTTCATCTTAGTCGATCAGTTCACCGTATAACCACGTTCCACCCGGCATTTTAAATCAACTCATAAACACTCTTACAAGGCGATAAATAAGAAAAATGTTTGCTTTTTTACTAAAGCGAAATACCTTTTGCGACCTCGGTCCTTGTGTAAAAAGGCGTGCGTAGCAAAATAAACATACAAATGAAATTAAAGGGACTATGATAAACAAATGCCCGAGCTTTGTTAAGTCGAGTGCCTGATGATTACGTTTGTCCACGACACTTTTTCGTCACTAACAATCCTGGAATGAAAAGAAGTGATTTGATGTGATTACTCGCACCTAAAGCAGTGTTTTTTAATATACAACAATCCTTTTGTTACTCCAGTCACACCTAACACCTACATAATTGGCATTGTTCTTATTTGTACCCTGATTCGAAAACAATTTCGAGGGATAGGGTTTTTGAACACTTGTCCTATTCTGATCCAAAAATATTTAAGGGCTACGAAAATATAGCCAAAAATATGTTTGACATTTGTTTGACCTAAAAAGTAAATCCACAAGTATCTAGGTTTGTCTATGCCATAGATACCATAGACTCTATGGTATCTGTCACGCTAATATTGATGTCAGTTACTTTACAGTTGTCACCGTTAAATGCGAATTATTTTTCGGATAATCGGCATCGAATCGAATCCTTTTCCGCGCGTATATTTTCATATAAATGTGTACCTATGTTACTTCGTGTAACAATAGCACGTCAACAACTCCAGGAAAGATACTTGTTCGCATTTTATTAGATTTGCGACAACACCAGTGTCGAGCAATAAACATTGAATACTACAGTTTACGCACATTACTATTTGTTGAGTGTTTTGTTATTATAAATGAAACTTTATTTGTATTAATTGTCTTTTATTTTACTTCTCCTTTTTCACACAATATTTTATGAGGCACAGTCGCTGACATTTTTTTCTCTAAGACAGATAACAAGCAGAGTTGTCATAGATTAAAACTAAAAACATATGATTCGGATGGGTGGACATTGATCCTCAACACTATTGTGAAAACCATTTAGACGACCTACACGTTTATGAGTCAGCTTTGATATAATTTTGCTCATATTTATTTATCTAAAATAATTTTCTCAAGGGTTAGATTACAATGTTTATAAATTAAATGTGACACTGACTTGACAGTTAGCATATTTTGACAACTAGCTCGTTTTTTAATGTATTGTACTTGGCCTTAACTCAGTTTTATCCGACATAATATAATTTACGAGATGTCTTATCTGATATTTTTAAAAATTAAAATAAATGTAACTAACGCCACTAGCTCGTTTGCCTTCCAGTCGAATAAAAAAAAACTAAGCCATTATATGCCAAGTTATTCAAATTAGTATCTTGAAATTATTTATAATTTAAGAATATAGATAAAAAAGGATAGTTAAAAAAGTGAACTTTACCAATAAGATATTTATATTATCTGCGAGCAAATAAAATCGGTTCAGCCGTTTTTGAGATAAGTATTGAACTTTTCATGACTGAAAATGTTCTACGAGTATAATATCTACTTCAGAATACCTGCTAACATTTTTCTTTCACTTTTGCAAAAAAGCATAAAGCATACCAGAAGACACAGAACATTAAAGTATCATTAACCTATCACGACACATTCATACATAAAACATTAATTTGTTTCCCTTAACGACCTATTTCGCTTCACTGCGCCAATGACTTAATGCATAAATTTCAATTTCGTCTTTATTTATACAAACACTCTTTCGTTAGCTCCTCAAAGATTTGCATAAAAAAATGTTGACATTAAATTTGTTCAATTGGTATACGACGCAAAAAAAACCGATTTTTTATATTATTTGTTGGCCTTTAATTCTTTCATTCATCAAAATTCGATGTATTCTTTGTCTGATATTCATTCCATAAACAGTAATAGCCTGGTTTAATAGAAATATTAAGAAAATACAAAATATTCCTAGGACTAATTCTACTTTTCAATTAAGATAACTAAAACTAAAACTTTAATAAAAAAAAGAGAGGCATTCCCGCGTTGTACTGCGATTGCAATTCTTTGCGCGAGAAAGCTGCCGGCGCAAGGGTTGTCTGATATTCATGCATAGGTATATTTTCAAAATGCCCTGGAAAATAATGTAGGTATAAAAATAATAGAACAAAGGCTATAGTTGATTCATTAATGAAAATCAAACAACCACTTAAATATTCCACACGTCATGAAATATTAAGAATATGACTAAAATAGTATGTATAATATGTCGAGCTAAATTCGATTTTAGACGTGAATTATCCGATACAATATTTTCATTTAATATCAAGTCTTCAAATCAGTAATCTTGAATCTATGTTTTAACGATTTATTACAAACATAAAATGTATCAATAACATTGTGCGTCATCACTGTCCAGTGATGGAAAACGAATGGAAAATATTTGTACTCGTAATATTGTACGTGACAGGTGCTTACAAGTCACTGTGAAAAACAATTTATATTTTAAATTGAAATCTTTACTGTTGTTAAACGATTTCACGTTTTGATGTCTATCACTTACGTTCTAGGTATGCTATGTATAAGTATAATATTTATTAGGTACATACACAACATTTTAGACTAATTTCGGATTTTTGTTCCGTGTACCTTAATTTTAGAGCAGCTCGATATCCGCGATTCTCCAGTCGTCTCGTGATCATGACGCATGCAACTGTGCCGAAATATGTTGACATATATCCGTATCCATCCAATTCCGAAATTTTATATCTATAACATCACTAGTATGTAGGTATCTAATATTTATTTATTAAGTAAATCCTCTAAAATAAAGGTACACGGAACAAAACCCGAATTAAATTCCTAAAATTATTAAGTAGGTACATACACTAGAATTCGGCTACACATTCCTATTCTATTTATGTCTGTTATGTGATGTCAAGGTAGCTAAATAAGTGCGTTCTAAACTTCTTTTGAAATTTAATTTATTCAAAAAAAAAATATTCAATGAAAAACACATTCAAAGAAAAGAATAAATACAAATGAACATCGAATGGTAGAAAATGGGCTCCAGTAAAGTGCAACACTTTGCAATACGACATAGGTACGACCAGTCGAGTTTTTTCTATTCCGTGGGTACGACAAAATGATATAATTGTGTGGACGCAGCTTAAAACATAAGTGCAGTATTGGCTCTTCCGTTATGATTGTACCCACAATGTCTGATGGCATCTGGTTTGTTACCTTGCAGAAACGATCGAGAAGGCTTCTACTTTGCTTTAGAGCATCAACAAAGACATTACAAACAAAGACAATGAATGTAGTGTAAATTAATTTCCAAATATCAACCAGATTATTATTAGGTTCCGGGTAAGTACAGTTCTTTAATCAAATGCAATATTTGGATTTTATTAATAGCCAACGGCAACGCATTATTTTAAACTAGAGTTAAACTATTCGATCTGTACCCTTAGTGTAAGTTTTCGGTTACAAAATACGTCTCAATCGCGTTCGCGTTAAATTCTCAACTTGTATGGAAACACGAATATCGCAAACATTCGTGTTTCCGTGCAAATTGAGATTTTAAGCCGAACGCGATCGAGACGTATTTTATAACCGAAAACTAAGGGTATTGGTAGTTACAATCGAAATTCCGGGATTTTACAAAATTTCCCTCGGAATTCAAAAAATGCATACGGCCTTCATTGAGGTTGTGTTAAGAACAACTGCCTAAAATTTCAAGATTAGTCTTGAATTGGCTTGGGTTAGCCCAAGCGGTTGAAATTTCGAGATTTTATCTCTATCCCGTGGGAATATTGGGAAAAAAGTATCCTATGTTTTAAATCCAGGTTATAAATTAACTTCTTGCAAATCAGAAATCCAAATGCAAATCCAAATGCTTCATCCAAATCCGTTCAGCAGTTTCAGCGTGAAGAAGTAACAAACGCGCTCACTCACAAACTTTCGCATTTATAATATTATTTAGTAGGATAAGAAAACATTTTACCGTCCGACTAGGCTTATCAAAGAGTATTTTTCTCAGCAATCTCTTTGTTGAAATTCCATAAATGTAGACTGTTTATTTTCTGTAGGCCAACTTGTATAGGTACTTCAGTATAAGACTCTAATAAAGTTTCACGTTGAAAGCACTGCGAGAGAGGAAACATTGATTAAACATTTTTGATTAGGAATTTTCCTCCTGTACGCAAGGGAGGATCTATTTAATCCCCAAGTACCATTGTCTGGCTTGATACATCACAATAGCAGATCACACTAGTCATCATTTCGGTCTATAATACGTCCCACTGCTGAGCACAGGCCCCCTCTCAAGCTAAGAGGGCTTAGGCCGTTGTTCCCACGCGGTTCTAGTGCGGATTCCGAACTTCACACACACACCATTGAATTTTTTCGCACGTATGCAAATTGTTTCTCTACGATGTTTTCCTTTGCCACAGCCTAAGCAAACCACTCACACATTGGCCTGATGATCTGGTCAAAATTCCCGGAAAAGCATGGATGGGAAAGACAAGATCAAGAGCAGGAGAAGAATGGCGTGTACTGTAGAAGGTCTAACACTCAGCATTGGAAGGCAAAGGGCTGAAGAAGGAGCTATGTACTAATTTTGCGGCTAGTCCAATTATAAAATGGGCATAATTGGACGAGTGATATGATATGAGTGGACTAATATAGTCGTCTACTTGATGGGCTTCTATAACTCTTCTTAGCTCGTACTGAGGCACCAACTTAAAACTAGTATCTATATATAGGTTAAGGATAAATAAAAATAAAGATTTATTATGTTTTGCTTTTCCGTTTGTTCGGCGGTTGAATTTTTTGTTAAAAAGTTTTTATTCCATAGAAAATCAGACCATAGAATGAAGTTCGGATTTTTAAGTATTTTTTTGTCAACACGCCAAACTACTTGTGAATTTTAAATGATACTGAAAATTCAGTACCTATCTGAAAAAACCATAGTATCGATTTTGCATCCACATTGAACTAATGGTTTTATCAATAAAGTAGGGTCACGGAAGAATACCTAAAAGAACTCTTTTCAAAAATTTCCATAAACCGGATCTTTATGGTCGGATGACATAGGACCCGGACAATATCAGCACGCGGAAGCGTTGCGCCTCTTCATCATTCCCCCATTGTGTGCTGCTTATGCTTATGAAAATAAGTAGACGTAAACGATGTATAAATTTTATTTTTTCAGAATTGGGTAATGGTTCTTCTTACCCAGAATCACGAGCACTATTGAGTACGAGCATTGTATAAAAAATGTCCCCGATTTTCCATAAAAAAATATGTGTACATTTTGCAACAACTCCATATAATACCTAGTAAAATCCTCCTGGCCGATTCCGGCTTCGGCGACTGCTCCACCTCCGTTCATGCGCCCTCATGTGGCTCACGTAGCCAATCTCCAACGAAATAAATTATAATTAAGGACAATTTTACGTTGTCAAAATCAATAGTGTGACTATGAGTAAGAAAAACCCAGAATTACCTAAAACCTGAAGAAAAATTAAAGCGTCATTCAAAATTAAATAGCACGTGATATTCGATGTTAAATGCGCGATCAAGAATAAATTTAACAGAGTATTAATACGAGTTTACCCTCTTCGCATCACCCGTCACCGTTATACTTAATACAAACTCAAAATATTGATACTCTTTACAATATAGAAGACTGAAAAGGCATAAGCCTTAGCATAAGCTTATATTTAACATACCTACAGACTTATTTATATTTGAGCTCGCTTGAGCGTGCCAATCGTGATGGGTTGAGAGTAGTATAATCGGTACCTACTTGATTGAAAATGTTAATTTTAGTGTCCGCAAACCGCACTTTTGAACGTGTCGAGCTAAACTCGATTTAAGACGTGAAGTTATCCGTATATTTAATGTGGTAACCACACTCTTGAAATAAGTGACCATTTTCTAGGGGTACGTTATGTACCTAGTCCTACAAAAAACTCGTATGGTTTCACCATATCCGTCCGTCTTTTTGCCCCTCCGTCTCTCCGGCCGTCCGTCCACGGCTTAATTTATAGAGGCTAAAATGGTAGAAAGTTGTAAGTTTGCGTAAGTAAATATTTTAATCGGACCATGCCTATGAATAATAATTATTATACGTAGGGCCATGCGGACAAAGTGGTAAAATAATATATTAACAAGCAAAAAAATTCCCTGACTGATTAAAATTATAATTATTACCTAGTTTATTTGTCACTGTTAATCCACTAGTATAGTTGGCTGAATTTGATGAAAATTGCTTGCGCTACTTCGTGTTGATAAATAATAGGTTGATCTCATTCGAGAACATTACTTATGACAGAAAAACTAGTTCTGCCTTCGCTTTATTGTGCAGAATCCCTGCGGGGGCAGTGCTGTTCATCTGGAAACGCAATCGATTGAGCAGCGCTAATGGAATATCAAGTAAGGGTAGTTTCGTTCAGTGCAATACCTATTAACTCCAGACTTCAGAGTACCTTACGTTAAGTATTACCGAACTAGATATATTCCGGATTACGTATGAACTAGGATACTTTCGTTGATAGTGAATAATAATACCGACGTGAAATAGTAGTTTTGCTATTGTGTTTCGTACGGTGAGTGGGAGATCCGGAGGCCCAACTTCCCTCCCCCCTTCCCCCCTCTTATGACCTCCTCCCCTGCAGGCCGGCAACGCACTCGCAGTCCTAATTATGCTTTAGGTGTCCATGGTTGGCGGTGATCGCTTAGCTGGTGACCCTCATGTTCGTTTGGCAGCTATTCATTAGAAAAAAAAGTGTTGGTGTGAAGTTAAAGATTAACATAATTATTCATCACACAAAACGGTTGAAAAACAATCAAACTGAACTGTATTTTGTTGTACAGTGTCACTTACCTACTCGTATTATGCCATTGAAGGAAATTTGCCGAAATTTCATGAAAGTATGGAGTTTCGTTCTTTTCTCGGAATCATAAGATGTTGAGTTATTAACTTTTTTAGCGTAATGTTTCTTTCATATTTTCCGCTTGACTCTTTAAGGTTTTAGGGTAAATATCTTGAGAGTATATAGCAATACATATTTATGTGCTTTGCGTTTGTTATTTAGCAGACAAAATCATGTTACATGAGACATTTAATGCTAAACTCCATTGTCCGTTTGAACCTCGTGTTATAGTATATTAATTTACAATAGGTGGTGTTTTCGCCCGTTACGTTTATTGAATATTCAATGAGTTTATACTAGCCCTTTGATAGACTAAATATGTAAGCCTTTTTACCTAGGTAGTAAAATATTTTTCTAAATTGTGTTTGGTCAAGATTGGTTCCTCTTCTATCTATTATTATTCTATTTATTTATATAAAATAACATACCCCGACTGATTCACCATCGTCCACCCAAAACTACCAAAGCCTGATCCTTTCTATTTGCAGACATTACTTCTCGAGACTCATAAACATTCACTGCGAAGGAATGTTTCGAACTTCTCACGGGATAAGGAATAAAAGAAATTTATATTTCAACAAAATTCAAAGTAATTATTTGAGATTTCAAGTAGGCAGCTGTAACAGCTCACAACAATTTTCGGAACTTTCCTAAATTACGAATACTAATTAATCAAAACTATTAAATTATTTAACTGTAGACTTTTTAATACTAACTGAATAGCTGATATAGAAACTGTCTTGATATTTGGAACGAATATTTCTTGAGAGTCGTAGAGGTGTACTAACTAAATAAGAGGAGATTATTGGTAATTATCACGGGATCAGGAATAAAAAGGTATTAAATATAGATTACGATGGCGAAATAAAATAATGTTTTAAACCAATAAAATTTTCAGAGAGCGATAAAGAAGACAGCAAGTTCGTTGTTATGAAGTGCGGCGAATTGTAAAGAAACGAAAAGCTGTCAATTACAAGAATGGCGTATTCTCCGCCAGACCGATCTTCCTCCTTCAGCATTTGAATAAGTTATTTCACTAACTGATGTAACAGAATCGCAGAATAAGACTGACCCAATATTGTAAATAAATTGTAGACACGGATCATAAATAAACCGAGAGTACGGTAAACTTAAATACGATGAAAGTACATTATAATTATAATTTTGGCAGTTTACGTGACGTCTTTTTTAGTTGTGTAGAATTAAATTTATTACTCTAAAAAGAAATGTACATTTCACTTAATGATAAATCATGCATGTTAGAATAAAATTTTGTAATTTTTACACGGTGATTTTTAATCGGTGATCAAATACCAATTTTCTAATTCAGTAATTGATAACGATCAAAATTAAGTTACACTTACATGTCTGCAGATAACTTTTTTGCTGCTTATTTTTTTGGTATTTTTACCCGGCTGCGAAGAAGGAGGGTTATGTGTTTGCCTCGAATGTATGTATGTATGTACGTCAATTCCTATGTCCGCTCGTAACTACTCAACGGCTGAAGCGATTTTGATAAATAATACGTCATTGGATTAGTCTTGCCGACGCGAGTGACACTGGGTAAATGAAATTCTTGACAAAACAAAATGGCGGATTTTTAGCGCCAAATTGTAAGTTTTCAAAAAATGTTTTTTATCAAATGTATCGAGTGGGGTACCAAATGAAAGGTAATAATTAGCCCATTCTAAATATGTATAGTTTATAATAGTTTTAATCTACCATTTTCACAGAACTAGTAAAAAAATGTGGAATAAAACAATAAATTTAAAAAATTAAAAAACCCGACTGCTTAAAAAATACTAAAAAGAAGAAAACAAGTCTAGTGGGCTAGAACTCTGTTTAGTAGCTAACTTAAAGTTCAACAGTCGGGATCCATTTAAATCGTGACGCTCAAAAATTCTTACATAATGGGTCCCGACTGTTGAACTTTAAGTTAGCTACTAAACAGAGTTCTAGCCCACTAGACTTGTTTTCTTCTTTTTAGTATTTTTAAAGCAGTCGGGTTTTTTTTAATTTTTTTAATTTATTGTTTTTTTATTACCCGAGACTTTTATATCCACCCAAGCCGCGAGCGAAAGTCGATAGTTAAGTCGAGGGTGCCTTTATGTACTTGTTGTACCTACAATCTACTATTGAACTACTGGAAAAAATCAGGTTCCTTGACTAGCCGTGACAAAGTACCTTAATATACATATTCAAGTGACTATGTAGGTATAAGAAATGACATAATACTTATAACCGACAATATTTTATAGGACATTTACGAGTAATTGGTTACTAGAGACCATTTTTATTTTTAGTAAGTATCGTACCAAATCACGGGTTCCGGTTACTGCGTGGGTGAGATTTATCATCATCATCTTATATTGAGACGTATTTGCGGATAGCCGTCGTCGACAATATCACATAAACATTGTCGTACTCGGCACTCCAATACTTCTATTGGAAAACTTGTTTGTAGCGGGCTTTGTCAGAGCATTCTCTTGTCTGGATGTTTTACAAAAAGAACAAAACATTCGCTTAGTAAGTACCTAATATTTTTTTGAAATTTTCTTCGTTGTTCGATTTTTTCATCAATTTTACAAAGATGGGTAATATTAGAGATTTCCTGAAATGTATACTTACAGAAGTATAACTTTTATAGAACTAAATGCAGTAGTACCATTTTATTCTTGACAGTATTTTAAATTAACAAAAGTACTACGAACTACGAACTTTTCTTGATAAATCTTCTTTGAAATCGTTTAAAGTTTTTTGTATCAGTTTCATCTTCATTATTTTTAGAAGTTAAAAAAGTAGCAGCTTTTACAGTAGTTGAGCTTGTCAGTGACAACTCGTCACTCAAAACGCGATTTTTGAACTCGTCATCGTCTGTCAGTACATCTTGACTTATGTTATCACCTTGTAAAACGAACTTTTCGTTCTCATCTTCTAGTTTAACATTTATTCCATTTTCTTTAATTGCAATTGAATGTTCTCTAGAAGTTTTTATATTGTCAAGTATTACTTCATCTTCCGGATGGTATGGATTTTTGTATTTTGTTTGTACAAAAGCTTTTCGACTTGATTCGGCTTGGAAATTCGATGAAGAACTCATGAATTCTTTTAGTAATTTTAAAGCATCACTTGCGTCGATGTTTATTTGTATGGAGCTCCAGACTGTATTGTAAAATAAACAGAAGAACGCTGTAAATAGAATTTTCCATATGAAACTTAATTGACATTACGTTACGTTACGTTAAGGTTTAAATGTTGCTTTTTAAACGGAAAAATGTAGTCTTAATGCAGTCTGTAGTGAACCTCACCTAACTCTTGTTCTTTTAATGTTCAATGCATATTAATTCTACACAAAAATTTTCAACGGTTTTATTTATGCTCTCCAAAGATTAAACACTAATGGATAACATAAAATCCGTGCTCATCACCAAAGTGCTCTGAAGGGTCCAAAAATATGCTTTACTTACTAAGTTGCGACGTCTTTATCATTTTCCAACAAAGTAAATTTATTTACCTTGCACCGTCTGAAATTCGTTACTCCGCAGACATGTTAAGCGGTTACAGAGCAATACCGTTAAATTGTTTTGATAACGCGTGGCACGAAATGGTAGTTAAGTTTAATCGTTCATTGTTATCTGGGTAGAAAATCGGTTTTTGTTTTAATTGAATACAATAGAAATAATTAAGTGCTTACATAAAAAAAAGTATTTAAACGCTAAGTAAATTTAAAATTTAAATTTGCTTGTTAAAGATATTTTAACACGACTCCCAAAGGAAGGTGCCCGTTATTTCTATCTGTAGGTACATTATAATATGCTTTTGCGTTTGAGGAATTCTAATTGGTTGTTTCATTATTTGTTTCTATTTACTTATCAAATATTACAAATTAATGAAGAAATAATTTGTAACATAAAAAATACAGAACGTTAATTAAAAGGGGCTTCCTCTTCCAAAGGCACCGCAGCGCGGAGCATTTTACCCAAGACGCTGGCCGCGTTGCCCCGCTGCACTGCGAAGCCCAGTTTTATGACGAAGAAAAGCCTGCTCTGGGGTCGCCAGATACGCCGATTACTTTGTCCAACACTGTTTTGATGTATTGGATTCTGTAAAAATGTTATAAAATATATCTTTTATACAGCAAGCATCGCAAAAATACATTACATGAGAAGAATAAGTGATATTAGTAGTATGGATGCAATAAAAATGTATTACAGAATGCTGGAAAACAAAATAAGTGTGTAACTCTACTTAAGTATGATGCATGGGCTGAAAATACATAAGACTAGTTTTGTTCTATTTAGTTTCTCCTCCACTAAGTTTTTGCTTTGTAAGCGGAGGAGCAAGGTTGACATGGATCTCTGCAAAGTAACGCCTGAATACATCAATTACTATTTGAAGGTACATAGTTGTTTTCAATTACTCAATTACCTTTCGTTTTTTTTTAATTCTACTCACGCCGCTTTCAAAATAACAGTTTTAATATTTTTTTTATTTTTTTTACATTTCTAATATTATGAAGTCCCGTTTTTTTATTTTTTCATTTCAATGTTTATCTGGGATATGCACAGGCCGCTCGTCACAGCTACCAAAATGAATTGGTATTGAGAGTGTAACAGCTCCATGCAAATGTGAATATTAAATTAGGGCATGGGGCCACTGTTATTTTGTTGAAACCAAGTTGAAACCTTGTAAGTTTACTCCTCAATCTTTTTTATATAACTCTACGTTATTCCCGTGGACAAACAGTAAAAAAAATCACCCCTTGGCTGCACGAAGCTAATCGGAAAGGTTATAATAGTTCGCACGTGGCAAATAAGGATCATAAAGGAAACTCAATTTCGCCCGATAGAGAATAGAACAAACAAAGTCCTATGTAAATAATAACACACGCTACCCACTATACCTTTCGATTGATAAAACCAGCTTCGACTTCGCCAACTTTGCCCACCGATAAATAGATAGCCACGTATGTAAAGCGCAATAAAACTCAAGATATTTCGGCAACAAATAATCCTAGTCTCTTTATCTCTTTTAATACCTATCATGGCTGTGTGTGAGAAAAAACTGTACCTACGTTTATTTGGGTTCAAAGACCTTTACATTCCAAATCTTCCATTCAGTTCAATATACGAGGGTAACACTATTCCTTTATTGCATCGGAAAACTATTTCTCACAAAGGGTCAGTAATTTTTAACCAAAATCTGCTCCTGTAATACCGCGCGTTTGTACAAGTTTTTTTCTCCTAATGGGCTACTCGTAAAATTACTGTGACAGAAAAATGTGCTGGCATTAAGAACGTACAAGGAATTTTCTTTTGGCAATAAAAATACACATTGATTAATGTATGAATTTTACCTTTCTATCTATTACGGTTCTTGATATATTTACAGCCCTGTGACTGACAAATGGACGAACAGTGTAGTGACATTAATTATGATTCTCTTTGTCAAAATTGGGGTACGGAACCCTTGAAACAAGAGGATTGCTGTTAAAACAAGAGTACTGCGTGTGGCAAAGTGTGTTGAACCGTCACAAAAATTTAATCCTTTTTGATGAACTTGATGCTAAATAGGGAATATATTTTTGCTAAAATCAGCCTGAATACTATAAAATGTCACATGTTACTGGTCCGGCCGTATAGATAGGCGTAATCGCTGAGAGCCTGAAATATTCAATAGCCAAACATTCCTTTTTAATCCTCGAAACAGTTAAAAACATATTTTTATGTGTTTCTTTACGATTTGTATAAAAAGGTATTACTGGAGCAGCGTTGATATTAGGTAAATTATATTCTTTTATTTCGAAATGCATATTGGTTACAAGAATTTCATAGAGGTTTACAAACATACCTAGTTAATAGCTACATTAGACTTAACAAACTAGATATTAAAGACTAATTTAGAGAGTGTGTGATCCCTTTAACCTAAAGTATTTAAAAGCTTTAATTTCAATAAAATATCATCCAAAAGCAGTTACAATGCATTACCTCCTTTTTTTGCCTAGCTGATTCGACTGTTTTTGAGAAAAAATGGATTAGAAAAGTTTCGTGTTTGCATACTTGGAAAAAAGTCGCGTAAGTGCTTTTGTCGAGTCCCTACTCAAGTTATATGAACCCACACTTAAGTGATCGTTTTCTATTTGCATTCAGATATCGGCTCTGACAGCATTTATTCCGCAAATATTCTTTTAGTACTCCAACGTGAACACGTATAGTATAAGAATAGATAGTTTAGCTCTTATCGTGTCAACACTGGTTGCTCTTCATGTTTATTCTTTTTTTGTATTTTTTTCTTTAATTTTATACTGTACTAGCTTTTGCCCGCGACTTCGTCCGCGTGTACTTTAGTTATCAGGCTATATGTTTTTATTTAATTAACCTCCATATCGTATGTAAAATCCGGGGGGCTCCCTTATTGAAGTCGTCAACACCATACGGATCATTTGAAATGGTGACCAGCCATATTTTTTTAGTGTAGAAATAAGGAAGTCTAATAAAAACTCCCCCCTAATAAGTCGAAAGCTACTTCTTCTTTCTTTATCTTTGCCTACGGAGATAATTTTTATTTGTTATCAGGATCCTTAATACCAATAGGTATATGTATAGTTACCTAATAGCAATTTTCATACTGCTAAGTCCAGAAATCAGAAAATTTTAATACAAACTTTACCCCCCATTTTACCCTTTTAGGGGTAATTTTATCCATTTCACCTACATAGATAGTTTTTAATTGTAATCGAAAACTTGTATACCTATATTTTTCATATAAAATATCTAAATCCAGAAATGAGACAATTTCCATATAATCTTTACCCCCCATTTTACACCTTTAGGGGATAATTTTATCTATTTCACCTACACAGATAATTTTAAATTGTAATCGAGAACTTGTATAGTTACCTATTTTCATACTTCTAAGTCCAGAAATGAGAAAATTTCCATAATATAATCTTTACCCTCCATTTTATCCCTTTAGGGGGGGAATTTTATCCATTTCATCTGGACAGATAATTTTTGATTGTAATCGAGAACCTATATACCTATTTTCATAGATCTAATTCCAGAAATGAGAAAATTTCCATACAAACTTTACCCCCCATTTTACACTTTTAGGGGGGAATTTTATCCATATCGCTTACACGGATAATTTTTAATTGTAATCGAAAACTTATACACCTATTTTCATAGTTCTAAGTCCAGAAATGGGAAAATTTCCATACAAACTTTACCCCCCATTTTACACCTTTAGGGGATAATTTTATCTATTTCACCTACACAGATAATTTTAAATTGTAATCGAGAACTTGTATAGTTACCTATTTTCATACTTCTAAGTCCAGAAATGAGAAAATTTCCATAATATAATCTTTACCCTCCATTTTACCCCATTAGGTGGGAATTTTATCCATTTCATTTACTCAGATAATTTTTGATTGTAATCGAAAACCTATATACCTATTTTCATAGATCTTATTCCAGAAATGAGAAAATTTCCATACAAACTTTACCCCCCCATTTTATACTTTTAGGGGGGAATTTTACCCATTTCGCTTACACAGATAATTTTCAATTGTAATCGAGAACTTATATACCTATTTTCATACTTCTAAGTCCAGAAATGAGAAAATTTCCGTACTAACTTTACCCCCCCCATTTTACCCCATTAGGGGGGAATTTTATCCATTTCATTTACTCAGATAATTTTTGATTGTAATCGAGAACCTATATACCTATTTTCATAGATCTTATTCCAGAAATGAGAAAATTTCCATACAAACTTTACCCCCCATTTTATACTTTTAGGGGAGAATTTTACCCATTTCGCTTACACAGATAATTTTCAATTGTAATCGAAAACTTATATACCTATTTTCATACTTCTAAGTCCAGAAATGAGCAAATTCCATATAAGCTTCACCCCCCCATTTTACCCCCTTAGGGGAAGAATTTCCAAAAATCCTTTCTTAGTGCTCATTTACATCATAAAAGGAACCCCTGTACCAAATTTCAAGTTCCTAGGCCCAGCGGTTTGGGCTGTGCGTTGATATATAACCCAGTCAGGTTTGCCTTTTATATATATAGATAAGTTTTTAAGTAATTATTCTATTTTGAAAAAATTACTTTCTACCGAGTTTCTTGCGGCGTATTCTTCTTGGCAATGATGGTCTTTTCGAAAGCGCTGGTACTTTAAAAAATGACCTGAAATATTTCCCAGTACTAATGACTAATGATTTTAATTTTGAATTTGTGTTCGGTTCGAAGTGCGTTTTTATGAGAACTTCTTCAGGGTCTTACATTTAATATTACTCAAATAGCTGGAATTCAAAATGTTCAAAAGCGGTGAAGATATCGATGAACAAATATACAAAAGCAGCCGAATTGAGTTCTTTTGTGGAATGCGGTTAATATTAAAGCCATATTAACTATATGCAGTATGTTCTTGGGAGGAATTCAAAAAGACGGACCCTGTTAACTGGATAAGTATGACAGAGAGCTGAAAAGAAAAAGTTCCGTTTTGACACGGAAATTAAATATCAGTTAAATATTTCAACAATTTTTACTACCTGCGTATAAAACGTCAATGTTGAGCTTTTGGTGTTGAACTCCTAACTTCAAAAGAAGGAACTTACACCTTCGGTTGAACTTCTTTCTTAATAATTCATTTTGCCTTTCTTTTACTTTATCAGAAATCATGCAAATCTTAGGTATGTTCTACCTACTTCACAAGAATTTTTTATGAGGATTAGATTCGGATTTCGTTTGTAGCTGACAAAATGTTTTCTTGTAAATAAATACTTTTTAAAATATTTTCGTACTTATGTGCAGCCGTAAAAACAGCTAAGCTCTAGGATGAATTCATTATTTTACCTAATCTTCTTGTACATTAGAATACAAATCCGAGATTATTTTAGTAGTCATTAAACCCTCGTATGCGGGAACTAAAAAAAATACTGAATTCTAGTCTCATCTGTTTTAGTAAGCACAAATTCTGCTGATTAAAAAAAAAAATAGAAATGATTAGAATAATTTGTAAAGCCTTAGATTTGATACGGATCCGTGCTTTAAGCATACGAGGGGTTAAGTTGTTTTGCATCTTATTACAATAAAATTTGAATTTAAATTTAAATTGACTGTAAAATTTCAATGCCCAGTTTTACAAGAGTTAAATATATTTTAAATCTGAGCCTCGCTGAGGTACTATATTGGAGTACCTAAGTGATTTCTTGCTACTCAACGTTAAGGATTCTAAGCGTCGAGTCTTTCCAAATATAGATCAATTCTGTGTAAATTGTGTAGATGTAATCAGACCCAACTCTGTTTAATATTATTATAAATATAGGCTAGAGTTTCATTTGGTCTTTTTTTTCATAGTATACTAGTATGATGCTAGTTTGTTATTTAACACTGCTCTATAGTCAAGTATGCTTTCGCCTTTTATATATTTTCTGAAATGTACCTTTAGAGTTGATTCTGTTCACGTCTTTACAGTCACGTCTTTAGACAAAATTTGTGACAGTATCAGAAGTAATTTCGCCAATCAAAAATCAGCGCTGTAGTGGGCTGAGCACGTAACGTATATTTACTTCTCTATAATGCTGAGTGTCTTGGAGTCAATGCCTGAGGCAGAAAATTTTGATGATATTTTTATTATGTAACATTAGTTTAGTTTATATATAGTTTTACTTGTTCGATTATAATTATAACTAACTTAGAGATAGTTTGTAATAAGATAAAAAAAATCTTGGAAATAAACAGTGGCGTCAACTATGCTGAGTCAAGTTCCTTTGCTACATAATGTAATTTTTTTTTATGTTTTTTGTATTATTTTAAGAATCAGAGTACTTTTGATTTCGAATAAAGTTATTTCTATGTCTATGTCAATAAAATCTTGATTTAGAAACCCGATCTAACAATCTTTATGCTAATAATTTGTCTGCAAACGACATAAGTTCCTACTGGTTTATGTTGTCTGAAATCAAGTGTTTTTAAATGGATATTGCGCTCGGTGAAATCGATCAAACCGGAATTCAACGGAATGTTTTGTTTCGTACCCATTGTATGTTTAGCTTTATCTGTCGTGGAGGAAATACAAAGGAAATTAAAAGAGACGACTGACTGACATGTTATCTTATGCAGAGGTCTCTATTAAGCCTTGTTTATATTTCTCTAATAGGAAGTGAAAGCTTAAAGATTAAATTATTTTGAATGAGTACATCGCATTTATTAAACTTATTAATCTCAAGGCACTGGTTTGAAAATTTAAAAATGTCATTAGGTATTTCTAAGAAATTATGTTAAGCAAAACAGTGATTTAAAGTTCCAAATTAAACATAGTGTTCGATAATTTACTGAATCAGTCGTTATGAATGTATGTTTGTATGTAAATTCTTTATTGTACAAAATAATTAAACAAACACAATTGACAAAAAACTTACTTTGCGGAGGTCCATATCAATGAACTAAAAGAATAAAGAAAGCAAGGAAATTATTTTATATCATTAAAATGTTCGATGTTTTTATAATAATCATAAATATAAAATTATAGTGGTAAATAAGCGTTCCAGGTCGAATAACACAACTTATACAACCTTTAAAAATTTTGTTCGGTTACAATTAAAATACCTAATCCCTACTAATATTATAAATGCGAAAGTAACTCTGTCTGTCTGTGTGTTACGCTTTCACGTCGAAACCGCTGAACCGATTTTGATGAAATTTGGTATAGAGATAGTTTAAGCCCCAAGGATGGACATAGGATACTTTTTATTTCAGTAGATGGCGCCACCGCGCGATAACCTAGGTCCGCGCAGACGTAGTCGCGGGCACAAGCTAGTAGCAACTATTTGTTAACGTGTGAGAAAGTGTCATACATGTTGGTTACAGAATTGACTTTTGTAATGTAGGTATTCATGCAGTTCAGCTACTTCTGAATTTTTGTTTGTTTATGTCTATTTTTGAATGTAGATCTTAAACGGTGATTGACCGACGTTATCTTTTATTAAATGGCACACTTAACAATTAAATATGATTGCAATATATATTTTTATACATCTCCGTAAAATATCTATATATATAAAAGGCAAACCTGACTCACTGGGTTATATATCAACGCACAGCCCAAACCGCTGGGCATAGAAACTTGAAATTTGGTACAGGGGTTCCTTTTATGATGTAAGTGAGCACTAAGAAAGGATTTTTGGAAATTCATCCCCTAAGGGGGTGAAATGGGGGGGTGAAGCTTATATGGAATTTGCTCATTTCTGGACTTAGAAGTATGAAAATAGGTACATAAGTTCTTGATTACAATTAAAATTGATTTGTTTATGTGAAATGGATAAAATTCCCCCCTAAAGGGGTAAAATGGGGGGATAAAGTTTGTATGGAAATTTTCTCATTTCTGGACTTAGAAGTATGAAAATAGGTATATAAGTTTTCGATTACAATTAAAAATTATCTGTGTAAGCGAAATGGATAAAATTCCCCCCTAAAAGGGTAAAATGGGGGGGGTAAAGTTTGTATGGAAATTTTCTCATTTCTGGAATTAGATCTATGAAAATAGGTATATAAGTTCTCGATTACAATTAGAAATTATCTGTGTAAGCGAAATGGATAAAATTCTCCCCTAAAAGGGTAAAATGGGGGGGTAAAGTTTGTATGGAAATTTTCTCATTTCTGGAATTAGATCTATGGAAATAGGTATATAAGTTCTCGATTACAATTAAAAATTATCTGTGTAAGCGAAATGGATAAAATTCCCCCCTAAAAGGGTAAAATGAGGGGGGTAAAATTTTGTATGGAAATTTTCTCATTTCTGGAATTAGATCTATGAAAATAGGTATGTAAGTTCTCGATTACAATTAAAAATTATCTGTGTAAGCGAAATGGATAAAATTCCCCCCCTAAAAGGGTAAAATGGTGGGGTAAAGTTTGTATGGAATTTTTTTCATTTCTGGACTTGGCAGTATGAAAATTGCTATTAAGTATACATATACCTATTGGTATTAATTAAGGGTCCTGATTACAAATAAAAATTATCTCCGTAGGCAAAGATAAAGAAAGAAGAAGTAACTTTCGACTTATTAGGAGGGAGTTTTTATGAGACTTCCTTATTTCTACACTAAAAATATGGCTGGTCACAATTTAAAATGATCCGTATGGTGTTAAATGATATTGACCGGATTACTCACGTCTTAAATCGAGTTTAGCTCGACATGTTTCGGGTTATTTCGAAACCCTTCATCAATGGAGCACGCGACTCGGCGGCTGCCGCAACACGCGCACTACGCGCCACCGCTCACCCGCTCAGGGTTTCGAAATAACCCGAAACATGTCGAGCTAAACTCGATTTAAGACGTGAGTAATCCGGTCAATATCATTTAATATGAGTGAGTCTCACGGTAGTTTCCATATGGTGTTGATGACTTCAATAAGGGAGGGGGTTTTTCATACAATATGGAGGTTAATTATATAAAACATATGGCCTGATAACTAAAGTACACGCGGACGAAGTCGCGGGCAAAAGCTAGTTAATTATAATATTCAAAACCACCTTGCAACACAGCAAATCTTATAATTATTAAAAGTTGATAGAAGTCAACGTAAGCCAAGAAAATACTTTTAGCTTCATCCCAACGTTCTCAACGCAAGCGAGGCAAAAAACTGTTTACTCATATATAATTTATCCCCAAGATATCCCTAGACAAACTAGACCTCTAGAAATCTAATTTAGCTGGCTTACTGAAGAAAAAGTAATGCTGTGTGTTACTAAACTAGGTACATATGCTAGAATGTAATTGTAGTCCCGTCTTACTCTACGTCCTATGTGTAAAAGAGAGAGGAAATAGATATAGAGTAAGAAAGCTTAAAAGTCTAGAGAAAATGTCTTACGAAAACTGTCTGTATTGTGTATCATTGAAACCGATTTTTTTCCGTCTCATTTACTTTTAACAAGAATACTATCGGGTTGGACACCTTTCTACTGTCAAGAAGCACCCACCCTTATTTTCTAAAGTAAGTGACAAGTGTTAGTTGTTAGAATTTCTAATTACTAATTTACTTCGTCAAATAGTAAAAAACTGGTTTTGTAGGTGTTGTTTTCCTATTGTTTACTATCATTATCTGTTTATTTTATTTACCAAACAATAGCTCTTTTGTCCTAGCCAAATTGATTTTACAATGAACAAATTTATTTTAGCCTTATTTACGTTACGACCTTTAAAATGTCCGTACGCTGCCGTCGATGTTTCTTATAGTTCTTAGCTTTATCCCGTGCGTCCCTTTCACGAATTTCGACTTTAAGCTATTGTATTACTGCCCTAGAAACCGCAAACGTAGGCTATTAAATCTTTACCCGCACGTTCACAGAATTGCCCATAAAATACAGCCATATTGTAACTGTTTATTATTATGAGGTCTTGCTACAATAATCAATAAACAGAACATTAATGCTTAGATGTAATCGAGGAATATTACTGAACAAAGATATTACACGGCATTGGTTAAGTTCGGTACTGTATGTCTCCCACACATCGCTTACTCTGTGGGACTATTTACACCTGACGGATTGCGACAGGTATGATGTATTTATACACGGATACCTTCCTTCCGCGAAGTGCGTTCAGTTACTGCTAGGGTTACCATTTTGAGACTTAAAAAGTCCTGACAAATAGCCAAACATTAAAATAAATCCCTGTCATTTACAACACCCAGCGTTGCGCGAAGGGGCATGTGATTTCACATTTTAATAAAAAATCATATTCTTTAAAATCAGGACACTTCTCGTAAAATGTGGACGAATGGTGACCCTTGTTGCCGAGAAATATACAATATCTTTGGAAGTGTACGAGTATCTTACTTGCGGATTTGCCTCAGGAGTGATAATTGGTTTACCTACAGCGCAGTGAATACGGAAAATTCGTCATTTTAGCTGGTGCCACAGGTATACATAAAGAAAAGTACTTTACCATATTATGAGTGTGTTGGTTGCGCCGTATTGCCGTATGCAAGGAGGTGGACAAGCCTAGGCAACGCTGGCCGGAAACCTCTGATGCCACGCGGTACTTTTTTATTGTCATCTTGTCGTCTGTCTGTCATATAAGCAAAATCATTTCGCTCAACACGAAACTACAATCCGTGAGCTTTTAGAAAACCCTTCGGGTTTCGGGGGAAATCGGAAGGATTCGTTAGTAAAAAATTACAATTGTCTTTTTGACTCAGTAGCAATCCATCACGCGTAGAGTGCACTCGTTTTGTTTTCATTGATTTATATAGAGCAGTTAAAACCACCACTTACATATATTTATTTAGGTAGTTTGTTATTTTTCGGAAATTGATTTCCATGGCGAGTCAACTTAAGCAGGGTATTTCTGTAAATAGCTAATCACTGGAAATTGTTTACAATGCATTTATAAATATTTTGTATATAAGTTGAAATTTTTAAGAAAAAAGTTGGTCGCAAATATTTTACTAAGGTACAAGATCGAGTTATAGAAGCAACGGGGATTTCGAAAAGTACATTAAAAAATATATAAAAGGAAAGTAGACCATAAAAATTCATTTGACATACCCAAGAGAAGTAGATACAGTATAACAACAGCTCTATATATTTTCAAACAAAAGTAGTGTGTTAAGGCGGGGTGTTCTCAATTTAAATTGACGATGGAAGAATTCGAAAACGCTGATTTTGTTTTATTTGTATCATGACAAAAAGTCATATTGTATTAAAATTAGAAAAAGATAAAGAAGCGTAATATTATTACAGTAAGGTTTATTTTGTGCTGATGGTTATTCTTTACATAACTTTTTATGGTAACTTTGAAAAGTTTTGCAAGTTGATAACAGAACAGAACCGCATATCACGATCGCGTGTTGCAACCTCACTGAAAACGGGGTAAATTAGTGGGGTTACAAAGTAAATGTGAAAAGGAAGAAAATCTGTGGAAAATTGTATTATCAGGAAAATTGGGAAAAATAAATAAAAAATCAGACCTGGGTAAATATTTCAGATTTATTTTTCTGGAATCGTCGGAGGTACACATACACCAAAGTTGTGATATTCAAAAGCCGAGCATTTAAACTAGAGTTAACATCAGGGTCGGTTCTCGCTACAGGTAGGAAGTTAAACTAACTTAAATGTTATGTGTAATCAGATTCCCTAATAACGTTATACCACCATTTGTGTAAAGTTACGACTAATTTAAATTTTCATCTCAAGAGAAAATAAACATTTGGGCCCACCTCATGGGACAGGGCATGGCCCCACGCCGGGTACTCCCTCCGGTTTCCTCCGGCGGTGATCTCGGGAGCCTCGTCGTTCTGCCACTGCCGCCACGATGTGATGCCCCGGAGCTAAGCGTTTGCCTTCATGCTTGAATCATGCGTCTGTCTTCTTCTCATGAAGAATGATGATGTTGAGATGAAGGGATGCGGGATAAAACCCCGAGGAAGAAAACCCAGATAGAATTCCGGTAAAAATCCGGTTAGATCCAGTTAAAATACTGTTAAATCTTGCAGTTAAAATTTCAGTTAAAATCTCAGTAAAACATCAGTAAAACCCCCTCCAGCCTGTAAGCGAAGGAAAACAAAAGTCTTAGAGACAGAACGGAAAAGGTGGAGCATGAAAGGGGGTGCCCACACCGTAATTAAAAATTTATTTGGAAGAAGGAAAAACATAGGAAAGCAAGGCGAAAACACTTACCGCAAACACGTGGAAAACGTGCATAAAAAATTATGTGCTGGACCCGCCAACCCGTCGATCTTCCATCGCCGATTTATGGGTTTGTTGTCGACATTAAATATAATTTAACTTGAAAAAGTGGAAATGAGAAAAGACAAAGTCTTTATAGAAAAAATGGAAAATGTGTTCTTGCGTCCGCGTCGCTTCGGCTCGCAAATCGAAAAGAACGAGTGTTGCCAGAGCATTTCCAGTGACAGCTCTGTCAGTCAACCCGGAATCTTACCATTTTGGCCAACGTACAAAATTTAAGAAATTTTCTTTTTAGAATATAAAATATGTGAAATGGAGTCTAGGATTATTTTTTCTAAACCTGAAACGATATTTAAGAAAGGGAAACGCAAAACTTGTGTGAATGAAATGGTCGGTCCGACAGACCATAAACTACCAGTGGAAAATATGTTTTATTGACTGGCTACACTTGAAATGATTTAAGGACGAAGGACAATAAGTGGCTCACCAATTCACGTCACGGGAACGACAAAATGTTAAGACGAAGCGCGCGAAAGTTTGAAATATGACACTTGTCATAGTGCCGCGAAATTTAAATTTTAAATGCGAAAACGCAACGTTACAATACCCCCTCTCCAAGGGAAAGGTTCACATAGATGTGAACCTGTCGCTGTCCCAGCGACTTACTCCTAGAACAAGTCTAAAATATTTACCCAAAATCTTAACTCTAATCTACGATAACAGGTAACCTACTCCGATCACCTGGGAAAACAGAAACCAAACAAAATAAGGACGGAATTTCTACCGTTAAATAAAATTTAACAAAACTTAACAGAAAATTCCTAGTAAAATATAGGAATATTCCTAACTAAATCTAAACCTTTCCATTCCAGTAACTATCCATTCCAAAAAATTCCAGCAAGCCAGGACACATCACTTGCAACCAATGTCTGCCAGTCCGGGCGAAGATGTTAAAAAAAAACCAACCATAAAAAACACTAAACAGCATCCAACCAAACCAAACCACCTATCTACACTAACCAGAAACTTTCCAACAACCACTTCTCAACTTCCAAACAGCAAAATCTCTCGACTACAAAAAAATCTCAAAATAGCCGTAAGAAAAAACTTACGAATATCCACCTACATTAAAATCTTCAAACGTTAGTAGAAAAATCAACCAACAAAACTCAAAACCTCCACTTAACACTTCCACAACAACCACCACAATACTAAATGAACCCTCTACCAAAAATTTCAAAATATCCATCAAAGTACCAAAATCTCCACCTAAAATTTCCAATAGCTAAACAGTCTTAAGTTTCCCAAAATGTTAACTTAAAGACCTAGCAACCAACTCAGCCATAAATTTTTCAAAATGGAAACATCCAATCCCAAAACTTCGCCACAAAATTACTGGCCAATAAAAGATAAATTTAATTCCTATTAGTTACAAAATTGTATTCACATCAACAACAGTGAGTAGGCAGTCATCGTTATCTTGTTATTTTCTTCTCACAGTCATACTCTTATCAGCTAAAGATCTCCTAACATACATCATACATACAAGCTTCCTTTCATACTCTCTTATACATATATACACTCACACAACAGCAATCTTACCAATAATGAATCAATAAACTTGTTCACCATTTCCTAGCAACCCTTCGGTGTACAACTACATAACCTGTGTTGACACTTTGAAAATAACCACTGACATATCTACATCACCGCAACAACCCAAACTCTACTCAACGACCGACTTTACTCAACACCCCAAAATTTTACTCAACAACCCAACCTACTCAACACCCCAAAAAATTAAACAACTTAACGACCAAAACCCCCGAGTTAGAACTAAGTTTTAAAATCCTTGATGTGCCAAGTACCTATACCCTGACCATCAAGTCGTTCTAACTCGTACACCAAGGGTGAGAGTACCTTCTTTACCCTACACTTTTCGTATTTAGGTGCCAGCTTCGCCATTTTAAATTTACTGGCGTCGCTTTGCACAAAAGTACGCTTCCAAACAAAATCTCCCTCTTTAAACTTGGCTGGCCGCCTCCTCAAGTTATAATACTTGGAATTGGTAGCGTGAGCCTTTAACAAATGTCCTCTCACCTCTTCAAAAATGTTAGCCATGTGACCAAATTCTCCCGCATATTCTTCTCGTGGCATACCAGGTTCATAAGCCTTGTCAGAATCTCTGTAAAATTTACCATTAATTACTGGTTCTCTGGCATGAACTAAGAAAAATGGTGAAAAATTCTTACTTTCATTAATGGCACTATTTATGGCAAATTGAATTTTGCAGAGATTTTGGTCCCAGGATCTATGGTTATCCTTTACATAGGATGAAACTGCTACCATGACTGTTTTATTAAATCTCTCTACCAAATTAACTTGCGGCGTGTAGCGTGGCGTGTAGTGCAAATTAGGAATATTATAGCGTTGAATCATGGCTCGGAATTCAGATCCCGTAAACTGCACACCGTTATCTGCAATTACGGTTTCTGGAACCCCATGAACCAGAATGATATTGTTTTCAAAATGTCTAGCTACTAACGCACTGGTAGCACGCCGAAGTGGGAACAAAAATGTGTATTTAGAGAAACAACAGGTAACAACCAACAAAAATGTAAATCCGGAATTAGAGCGAGGCAAAGGACCAACTAAATCTACAGAGAGAACTTGAAAAGGCCTATGGCAAACTTTAGGCTGACCCATCAAACCAGCTGTGCCTTTAGTGGAGTGCTTGTAAGCTGCACAGCTGTCACATGACTTAACAAACTCGACAACGTCTTTGTGCATCCCCGGCCAAAAGTAACGAAGACACAATCTCCTATGGGTTTTAAAAACGCCAAAATGTGCTGCGGTAGGGTCACAGTGGTTCTCTTTTAAAATAGCCTGCCTATCTCCCTTCCTAACTACCTCCTTCCAGTCAAACTCGTTCAAAAGGTTGTATTTACTTTTACAATATCTGTACAACTTCGCATCCTTAACGGAAAAATTTGGAAAATTCGCAGGAAAGTCAATACAACCCTTTAGAACTCTGTCATACCAAGGATCTGCAACTGCGTCCGATGGAGAAACATTAATGGCATCAACTTTCAAAAGTCTCGAAAGAGCATCTGGAACGACGTTGTCAGTGCCTCGCCTATGTTCGATCTCGAAATTAAATTGAGAGAGCCTACACCCCCACCTTGCCAATCGGCCTGTGGGATTCTCCAAATTCATGAACCACTTCAAGGCTGCATGATCTGTAATCACCTTGAATGGACGTGAACCGAGATATGCCTGAAATTTTTCAACGACAAAGATGACAGCAAGGGCTTCTCTCTCTGTTGCACTGTAGTTCTGTTCACTCTTAGACAACGCGCGGCTCACATAGGCAACAGGGTGATCAATACCATTGATGTTTTGGGATAGCATTCCACCTATACCATAAGCAGAAGCGTCGCAGTGTACTGAAAATGGTTTAGTAAAATCCGGGACGGCTAAAATAGGAGCAGACACAAGTAAGTTCTTCAGGGTATTAAATGCAGCTTCTGCTTCCTCACTCCAGGTGAACGGAGGAGCCTTCTTTCCTTTGCTAGTCAATCTGTTTAAAGGAGCAGCAACTGTGGAGAAATTTCGGATAAACCGCCGATACCAGGAACAAGTTCCTAAGAAAACCTTGACATCCTTCGCAGATCCTGGAGTTGGAAAATTCAAAATAGCAGCCACCTTCTCAGGATCTGTCCGAAGACCAAACTCGTCAATTACATACCCTAAATATTTCAGGGAACTCCTAAAAAAATTAGACTTTTTAAAATTTATGGTTAAATTTGCGGACCGCAATTTCTCCAAAACCCTGTTCAAAAGAAGTAAATGTGTATCAAAATCTGAGCTAACAATGATGATGTCATCTACATAACAAAACACCCTGCCATTTTCAATGTCGCTGCAAAAATTGTAACCAACTAAAGCATCCATCAATCTTTGTTGTCTGGCTGGAGCTCCACAAAGACCAAAAGGCATAACCTTAAACTTAAAAAGACCACGACCTGGAACTGTAAAACTTGTTTTCTCCTGTGAATCTGGATGTAAAGGAATTTGCCAAAAGCTGGAACTCAAATCGATTGAGGATAAATATCGAGCTTCTTTCAAGCTATCTAAAATCTCGGGAATGTAAGGCATGTTATAAGCATCACCCTTTGTTACTGCATTCAGTTTTCGACAGTCTAAGCAAAACCTCCAGTCACCATTTGCCTTCTGTACTAGGAGAGCAGGGTTGTTCCAAGCACCTTCGCTAGGCGTGACTACGTCTAGCTCCAGCATCCGGTCCAACTCTGCGTTCAAAGCGATCTTCTTCTCTGGTGACAAAGGATACTGCCTCGTACGCAGGGGAGCTGCCTCTCCCGTATCAATAAAATGTTGAGTTAAATGCGTCCTACCCAGACCTTTACTTTCAAAAGAAATGTCATGAAATTTATTTATAATAGACTCAGCTAACTCCTTCTTCTCCGAACCTAAATCGTCAAAACCTTGTAAAGTGTGTATCTGGTCAGAATTAATGGCATTCAAAGAAAACAAGGAATCAGAGGGGTATCTATAGTTAATTTTATCAAAAATTTCAGGTGCTAAGTTAAATTCCTTCCAAAAGTCGCAACCCAAAATGATATTTGAAACTATAGTTGGAATGAGATGAAACTTTATAATCTTGGTTATATTGTTAAAAGTAACTGGGACAAACATGTACCCAATTGTTTTACAATTTACCCCATTCGCAACACTACATGATGTGTGGGATGTTTCATGCCAGTCAAAGCCAAATTTAATTAATTGAAGGTGAGAATTATTCCCCAAAATGGAAATACAAGCACCAGAATCTAATAGTCCACACACTTCCAAATTGTTAATAAAAATATTTAAATGTGGTCTAATGTCATTAGGATCAGGTGAGAATAAAACCGAAGCAATAGATTTAAAACTGTAAAACTTGGCAACTGAACTTAACTGATCACCATTACATTTGCTTCGGTTAGAAACTAGTTTTTTGAATTTACACACTTAGGACAATTTAGAACTGTGAAACCTTGTTCCCCACACTTGAAACATTTAACAGAAGTAGGTGTTGCCCTACACTTCCTAAAAGAATGATCAGTCTTTCCACATTTGTAACAAACAGGTTTTTGCACCGGTGCCTTCTTCACTGAAACTGGTTGTTGAACAACGGCCGCTACTGCTGGCTTTGACTTTCCACTGTAAGAATACTCAGGACTCAATGTAAGTTTTGGAGGCTCAGTAAATAAATTGGCTCGCTGCTTAGCTGACTCTAACAACCTACATTTCGCCTTAAGCTCTGCCACAGACCGAATTTCGACCAATGCCAACTGTTGACCAAGGCTCGGCCTAATGTTGTGCAACAGAATCTCCAGTTTCTCTTCTTCACCTAAAGGCACACGCAACCTGCTGAAAAGGCAGGACATGACAGCAATGTAAATATGTACAGGTTCATCGGCACCTTGAGTGCGGGCCCGAATCTCCCCTTTCAACCTATAGTCAAAATCAACAGAGTCGAACTCCTCTAATAACAAATCTTTGAGCTCCGTCCAAGATGTGACCTGTGACCGAACACCTCTCAACCAAATTAAACCCTTGTCTACAAACAACAATGATGCAGACTGGAAAAGCTTCTCATCTGAAACACAAAAGGCAGCCTGCAGCTCCTCAACGTTCTCCAGGAACGACCTAGGATCACCAGTACCATTAAATCTGACTTTCCATTTGGATAAATCTCTATCACCCGAGCACACAATATTTGTAGGAACAGGTGACTCTACCTCTTGCTTAATATTAATTTTAGGTTTATTCAGTGTCTCCTCCGGCACCTGAACAGGTTCATCCTCAACATTCGGATTGCTACGCGTTCCTACCATTTTGAAAAATTAAAAGTTAAACGCGAACAAAAATGGTGGTAAAACTCACAATAAATGTTCCTAAATTCTATGGCTTAACCATTAATGTCAACCATTCAAAATTAAAATAAATTCTTGTAACTTAATAAAATCACAGTGAGATGCTGTACTACAATACACAACCATAAATAAGTATGCACACAAGTACCAAAACCAAAAGTTGTAAAAGTACAGAAAAGTATGACGAGATTCTGTACTATAAACTTACTATACCAACACTTTTATTATAAAAACAATATTAATTACCAAACGAAATTGTTCCAAACAAAATTTATGTAACTTGGTACAACTGCAGTGTGCTTCTGTACTACATTAGCTATACAGCTTATGTACTAAATAAAAGTTAATAAAATGTAACACTTTCAGACAAAAGTTATTAAACTCAATTAAAACTATGGGGTGCTTCTGTACTATATATCAATGCACACTTTATATACTTTGAAATTATGATGTCTTATTATTAACAACAAGTATGATTCAGACAAAGCAAAGTTCTTATGACTCAGTTGAAAATTTATACCAAGCTTCTATACTGCAAATTGTTACACTATGTACCACTAATGAGAATTCAGTCTTAGATTTGTTCAGTCATGTTATTTATTACTATTGTTACTCAACTATTTGGTAAAGGAAGTAAAGTGCAATGTAATTTTGATGTACTTAACTTTGTCTTAGAAAAAAAACTGTTTAAACAATTCCCTACTAAAAGGCTAAAATAAAATGCTATGAACACAAAACACACACTGAGAATGTAATAAAATATATGAAAGTTCTTCAATTGAGTCTCTCACAACTGAACAGAAATTTAATCTGAAGGACACTTTGTGTTATTATTAAATATGAAAGTCAATTAAATTTTCAGAAATTTTTTTTTACCCGAAGGACAAAAATGTTTTCATTAAAAATATGAAGGTTAATATGGGTGCTTAATCACAGAAACCCGAAAGAAATACACACAGATTGAGAAGTATAAATTCAGTGTAGTGTTTTAGGGCGTGGCAACTAAAATTGTACACAAAATGGCTGTCAGCTTAGCTGAGCGAACCTGTACCAACCAAAAAGTCACTAAAACACTCACCTACTCACTACTCGACTATGAAAACAAATTTTAAGAAATCATAAAGGTTTATGAATTTGTGTATTAGTGAAAATAAAACTTTTACTAGTACACAAATAACACAATTAAATATTCAGTGTATTACTGACAATTAAAACACAAAATGTGCACATATCACAAACCATCAGTGAATTTAAACTTAATTACTGACATGAAAAATAGTTAACGCTACAAGTTAAAATTTTGTATAACAACACATGGAATGGTGGTATAACTCCTACTCAAAAGAAAGGAAAAGAATTCCTACCAAAATAAAGGGAAAGTGGGCGCCATTTGCAACCTCACTGAAAACGGGGTAAATTAGTGGGGTTACAAAGTAAATGTGAAAAGGAAGAAAATCTGTGGAAAATTGTATTATCAGGAAAATTGGGAAAAATAAATAAAAAATCAGACCTGGGTAAATATTTCAGATTTATTTTTCTGGAATCGTCGGAGGTACACATACACCAAAGTTGTGATATTCAAAAGCCGAGCATTTAAACTAGAGTTAACATCAGGGTCGGTTCTCGCTACAGGTAGGAAGTTAAACTAACTTAAATGTTATGTGTAATCAGATTCCCTAATAACGTTATACCACCATTTGTGTAAAGTTACGACTAATTTAAATTTTCATCTCAAGAGAAAATAAACATTTGGGCCCACCTCATGGGACAGGGCATGGCCCCACGCCGGGTACTCCCTCCGGTTTCCTCCGGCGGTGATCTCGGGAGCCTCGTCGTTCTGCCACTGCCGCCACGATGTGATGCCCCGGAGCTAAGCGTTTGCCTTCATGCTTGAATCATGCGTCTGTCTTCTTCTCATGAAGAATGATGATGTTGAGATGAAGGGATGCGGGATAAAACCCCGAGGAAGAAAACCCAGATAGAATTCCGGTAAAAATCCGGTTAGATCCAGTTAAAATA
Organism: Choristoneura rosaceana; assembly: GCA_037349165.1. NCBI lineage: Eukaryota > Metazoa > Arthropoda > Insecta > Lepidoptera > Tortricidae > Choristoneura > Choristoneura rosaceana. The sequence continues at coordinate 9,862,044 of JAZBNJ010000040.1, read as the reverse complement.
CTGTTAAATCTTGCAGTTAAAATTTCAGTTAAAATCTCAGTAAAACATCAGTAAAACCCCCTCCAGCCTGTAAGCGAAGGAAAACAAAAGTCTTAGAGACAGAACGGAAAAGGTGGAGCATGAAAGGGGGTGCCCACACCGTAATTAAAAATTTATTTGGAAGAAGGAAAAACATAGGAAAGCAAGGCGAAAACACTTACCGCAAACACGTGGAAAACGTGCATAAAAAATTATGTGCTGGACCCGCCAACCCGTCGATCTTCCATCGCCGATTTATGGGTTTGTTGTCGACATTAAATATAATTTAACTTGAAAAAGTGGAAATGAGAAAAGACAAAGTCTTTATAGAAAAAATGGAAAATGTGTTCTTGCGTCCGCGTCGCTTCGGCTCGCAAATCGAAAAGAACGAGTGTTGCCAGAGCATTTCCAGTGACAGCTCTGTCAGTCAACCCGGAATCTTACCATTTTGGCCAACGTACAAAATTTAAGAAATTTTCTTTTTAGAATATAAAATATGTGAAATGGAGTCTAGGATTATTTTTTCTAAACCTGAAACGATATTTAAGAAAGGGAAACGCAAAACTTGTGTGAATGAAATGGTCGGTCCGACAGACCATAAACTACCAGTGGAAAATATGTTTTATTGACTGGCTACACTTGAAATGATTTAAGGACGAAGGACAATAAGTGGCTCACCAATTCACGTCACGGGAACGACAAAATGTTAAGACGAAGCGCGCGAAAGTTTGAAATATGACACTTGTCATAGTGCCGCGAAATTTAAATTTTAAATGCGAAAACGCAACGTTACAGTGTCATCGTCTATACCCGAAGCATGCTTCTAAAATCCGAAGGTTTTTTTAAGATCTCACGGACTGTAATTCATGGGATTCAATTTGTGGCATTCGAAGATGGCGGATGTGGGCCATGTCCTATTTTGGTATTTCTGCTTCTTTGGCTAGTTGAAGTATAATTTTGATAGTGTTTTATGCGGCGATTAACCTTAACAGTGAACAGTGATCACAAAATTCGATATTGCTCTCGTGTCTGACATTTTTTAATGCGCAAGTTGTGTCCGCGTGGTTTTTGGAATTTTGCTATCAAGTTGCAAAAACTACAATCACCGTACTACGTGAAGAAGAATATATTTATCTTTTTTTAACTGACATTGGCCCAAGCCTTAAAGGCCGCCATTAAGGAGAATAATAATAATAACTAATTCATGATACAGACGTCAAATAATGAAGACTCTCAATGATAATAAAGACAACGACGCGCACTGCCATCAAAATCATCAACACATACCCGTGGCCAGTCAGAATTGAGTCAGAACGTCGGCGGCGAACTTGGGTAAGCCCACCTTCCTTCGCCAACTTGGCACGAGCCGCATCATGCGTAAAAGAATTTTTTAATTTCAATCCATACCTAACTTGTGTACGAACTAATGTCTGAAAAATGGGACTAAAGACTGCATATTGAATCACCGATTCTTGTTGGTTTTACACTTTCCGCAATCGTATTTAAAATAACTTTTTGGTAACAGTTTTACAGCCGATAATCTAACTTCTAAGCAAATCCAACTTCTGGCCAAATTTCTAAGTAACTACTGAGTATGTTGCATTAAAGTAATTGAAATTACTAAACCTATGCTATTAAAAAAATCCCTTCTAAAATGGGTGTATAGTATTTTTTGCACATTTTTAGTCTTTTACCAACACTTTCTTTATTATCTTAGCTGGTAATTAGTAGTATCAAAATGGTAATAAATAAGACAGCTTTATATAGAACATTATTTATTCAGTTACAAAATAATCTTATTAAATCTGTTTGGTCACCTGGTAACTAAATGGGTAATACTAATACATTCTCTTTACAACCAACATAAACTTATAAAACATTATTTTATAAACACGTCAATGTACATTTTACATGAAAAATTGTGTATTTACAAAACATGAATTCAGGTTAAATCATCTAGCTCTGACGCGCACAATTCACACACAAGTATACGATAACCATTTACATCAATAAATAGAACAATATAAAATGGCTCGTACTATATTTTAAATGTCGAACACAGGTTGCACATTCGGTGGGAGGAAGCGTGTCTCTGTAACGGTTTTTCAACCGCTTCGATGCCCACCGAAAAAGCATAGCAGAAGCATAATTATAATAAAAAACGTCTAAGGGTCAGACATATTACTATTTAAAAGAACTGTTAAGCATTTGAGCCTTAAATATGTTTGGTGACTGTAAATTTGAACGGGGAGATGACGACAGTTGAACCTTTTGTAGCGATCGAAAAGTGACCCAAATATGTTACAAAGCGTGTGCCAGTTTACTGCGAAATTATCTTTTAATTTATTGCCACCTCCGTGTACTTATACTAATAAAGAAACAGGTTGTTAAATATATTACAATAATCTCTCAGTGTTTGATTCAATACAGTAAAATAAGGAACTAAAACAAATCAACCTACACTAAAATTTTAATTCTCACAACCATATGGTAACTCATTATTAGACGGAGTTAGAAAATATGGGAATACAAAATACTGTTTCTTAATAACTTTTCGGTACGGTTCTCTTATTTGAAAGTTCCTGTTGCGTCTTTCCATGGGGAGAGGTCCACAGCTGGCAAGTGTTCGCATGGCACTAGGTGGTTCCTAGGGAGAAAACAGATGGGAAATTCATTAATTCCTCGCCAATAAATTTGGGAAACACTAAAGTTTTACTTGTCCTAGCAATTCGAACTAACGAAAATTAAATAGAAATTACATGTTTGATTTATTGATGCTGTTATTTTCTACCAATTACATTTGATTCACCCCCTATTTAACGATTCATTGACTAAATTTAAGAATTCGACGAATAAATGTGATGCCGTCTCTGTTTGTTTTGTTCGAATAGACAGAAATGGCAACACATTTATCTGCCAAATACAATTAATCAATGGGTAGTGAGACAGCCCCTTAATGATAAGTTTTATTTATCGGTATTATTTCACACTCGTGTCGAAACATAACAAGTTATTAAGGCAAGGCTACAACATTAAGGTAAAAGTCCGACTGCTGGTCATTGTCTCAGTAGCGGCCATTTTTAATTTTCTGTCATGAACAATAGAGGTAGCCGCATGGAATCGTCTAATAAACATTAACATATCAAACAGTGGGACATTTACCTTAATTCTGAACTTACCACTGCGTATTTTAAGAAAAAAATATGACGTAGTTTTTTTTAATTTGTTTTCCGAGTGATACCCATTGGGAGAGACGCCAGATAAATGAAAAATGTATTGCAATTCTTATATCTTTAAGCACTTTATTATGATGTGGCAGTAGGTAGTCGGTTTATCTTGCCCAGTTTTGGGATTAGCTATAAATAATTCATCCCTTTCCAAAAGAAAAGTTGGAGCATTTATTTGGAACCTCGCAATACATACAACTGTTTCAATACGTTTATAAGAGCGGCTGCCATGTATCACCATTGGCTTTATTGGACGTGAAACCTATTTATTACTTGGATACCGTGTGCTGAAATTCTTGATCTTTCTCTAGACAAAAAAAGGCACCTCGGATAGCTTTGCAAATTTTACAAATATTCATCACTAGCGACACAATTTTTGCACTGTAAGCAGGAGAATATCGGCATCAAAAAAGGAAAACGGTTGGACGACCTTAATAAATTCTGGTAACCGTAGATCGTTTCAGATAGTAACGAGCAGAAAAACAGGGACCCAGCTGTGGGACATGCAATGCGAGATATAAAACGGCCTGAATGGCAAGGCCTCTTATTTAATTATGAAGACCCCGACGTAGATGAGGCTTACATTGAAAATAACTGAAGATCTTTTTTTGATACCATGAGATAGATTAGTTAGAAATAGTTGAATCAGATCTGAAGCTACCATAACTAATTCAGTTGCAGGTACGAACGAGGGCAAACGAGTTTTGCTCGGTGTTTATAAAATCGGAAAAACTAATTTTTCCAGAGATGACATCTAACCAGATTAGGGTTGCCATAAAAACGGGGGCGTCAACAAGGACAATTTAAACCAACGTAGTTAATGTACAAATCATAAACGATTGTAATTTGTCAAAATCAACATTTTTTTTACTCTACTGGATATTACTAGTCTTCAAAGCTCACTTCTCCTTTTGATCTGTCAATAAGATTTATTTGAGTGTTTATAAATTTCCTATACAATTTAATGTATTATTATGGGAATCTTTCTTCTGCTGTGAACCTTCTTCTCTCATTTGACAGATAAAGGTTTTTAAATCTGGTTTATTCCCTTAAGGTTTGGTGACATCAGCACGGCGCGACGTCAGCGCCTGAATGCGACATGAAGTGCCGAGCGAGGTTGGTTACATCCACTTGACAAGCTTCTGCATCGTATATCTGCCACGACACGACAACGTGCCGCATTTCACGTTAACGATGTTGCGCCGTGAAGATGTGGCCAGGCACTTAATGCCCGAGACACCGGGCATCCACTTCAAACTAGGACATGTCCCGCGTTCACCGGAACGAATGGCATTCCTAAACAAGATCAACTTTTTACCTCTAGAAACCCTAGTTTTTGTTTAACTTTTGTCTTTTTTACGTAAAAAGAAAGCGTAATTTACCATTACCAGTTACCTCATGACATCTAAACTGCTGAACTGATTAAAATGAAATTTGGTAACAACTATACACATAGTTTGAGTCACGGGGAAGGATATAAAATAGTTTTTATCTCTAAAAATTGCATAGTTCTCGCGGGATAGCGACAAATGAATTCTACGCAGACAGAGTCGTGGGAAACAGGCTAGTAAGTCTATAATTTACCATAAACATTATGCTACAAGACATTCTTACAAAGTAATGGTGTAATATGTAACCAGAACAAATCCCAGCACGAATTAGTCACGCAGGATAGGTAAGTACACTTATATTTCTTATCTAACAAAATTTATTTACCTACACATATTCGATACAAACCTGGAAGACAGATTTACAATATTATTAATGTATCATTATTAACTAACTTAAATTTATCATTATTTTATAAGGCAAATACGTCGTCAAGTGATGTCGCTGGCATGGACCCTAGAACGCAGGCCGCATTACCTCTTTGAATAGCAATCCCTATTCTTTGCGCGAGGTAACTGCCAGCTCTAGAGTCCCCCGAGGCCAAAACTAACCTCTTAGACAAGTCTTTCAAGACTTATCTAACAACTACATATTTAGTTCAAAGTAAGAAAAGCCAAAGACACCCAGCATCGTTCAGACTCTAATTTCCTGAGGACACGCAATGTTTTATGTACAACCGTAGGCAAGTAACAGAACAATTCAACTTAGTTTTCCCACTTTCATTCGAGTTTGCGTTTGAACTTCCACCTTTATTAAGTGATGGAGGAAGTTGAAAAGCAAACTGGGATACCTGAAGGATTACAAAGGGAAAACTCTGAGGGCTCGTCGCCTCCGTAAATTGGTAATAAACGGACAATCGTTGTTCCGGACTAATCCGATCCTTGCTTAATCCGAGACCTAAAAAGCAAACGAATAATTCAACTTACACAACTCGATTTAAGTTAGATTGGGATCGCAGCATATTATGGTAATAGGATACCCTCAAATAAATTTGAGGATCAATTTACTGGGTTATTCCAGCTATTTTGTACGAAAGATTACTTCACATTTTAAATGAAAAAATATGTTAAATTTCCCGAGTGGTATTAAATTTAAATGCTAGAAAAAGACTTTTCTCTTTATATTTTGTAGCTTTTTACTAAAACGTAGTTTGAAAAATATTTTACTACTTATTAATGACTGAGATTTCGAGGGACAGGAAAAAAACACTGACTATTTAATAAGTACTACTTGACTATAGCATGGAATTTCTCTGAAGTATTTAGTGATAAAATTTAAAGTTATAAATCTGAATCTATCCTATTTACGCACCTATAAAATTAAACTGAAATAATTATAAATTTTCTCATTTTTAAATTGACCCAGATTGCGTCTTATTTAAAGTTTATTTTGGAAATGTGAGTATTTAAAATTGTTTCAGTTTAATTTCAAAGATGCGACGAGTTTTTCTGGATATCATATTGAGCAGCGACTTTACGTCTCGATAAGACGTGTCTACACTACAACGAGACAAATTTTCTTGAATGACAGCCGTGATATATTACATGTCCTAAATCCTAGAGAACTCAATAAAAGTAGTAGAGACAGGCATTAGAAATCTCTATAAAAGTATTTTATTTGTGCTTTCAATGACAATCTAACTGTGACCCACTTAGTTACTTTCGTTTCGCACTACTAACATCGTTATAGAAAGTTTATCAAAAAGGGGTTTGTAAAGAATTTATGATAGTTATTTGTAAACATTCAATGCGTCCATAAAAAGTGTTTAGTTTGGGTAGTTAATGACTTACTTACTTAGTTTTTATTTGGATTGTTTGTGAATGAATGGAAGCAAAACACAACTTAATTTACATGTATACAGCATTAAACAAGGCCTACGCGTTTTACCCAGGTACTAGGTAAACAGTTGTGTTGGCAAATAAAAGCTCTAAAACCTTTTAATTTTAATTTCAGTATGCCTTGTAATATTTATCAATCTCTGCGTTATGCTTTAAACGAATACCATCGTAAACAGTAAAGGTTTACCGTATTTTTGTACTTCACATAGAATTTTTATTTCACCATAAAATTTAAGCTGCTACATTAAACGTAAAATTGTATTGCGCATTCAAGTTTATTTCAAATTGTTGGTAGGCATTATTTTAAGGTTGAAAGCTTTAGTGGCAAATCAATTTGATTTTACTAGACCTGATTAAAGTTTGTTACTTTTACTTCTCTTATGGGAGTCGCGCTGAAAAATGCACCAGTATTCTATAAGCCATGTGTATTTTTTTTAAAGCGAGATTAAGCTTTACTAAGTTTTTATCAATTTATCGTGACCCACTACTGGAGTTGGCAAGACGGCGTGATTCAACTAGGATTCGCAAACAGAATACTAGTTCGCTTAATGCGGTTCCACAGAGTTCATTCCTATTTTATATCAAAGGGTAGAAAAAATAAAAATGCAATCAAAACTGCAGGAAGTAAGTCACTGCAGGAGCAGCAGACTGATCGAATAAATCGACTATCCAATACATCCTGATAATATAGCCCGGTGTGAATCGAGTTGTTATGTCGCCTCGCCACGGCTAAACAAAACTTAACTATTCCCTGTCACTTGTGCTAGTTATGCAGGTTTGAAACTACGAGTACCTACACGTACAAGCCAGAAAAACTTACCCGCTCTTGATTTGCTCAAAGGCCTTAGGTTGCATGATATGAATCCCGTCAGCATTGTCACAGAGCACTCGTGCCATCGAAGCTCCGCGGCGAATGGCCTCCAGTTGATCTGTGAGAGAAATATCATTTTAATATGCATTGTATAAGCTGATATAAAATTATCTTTAAACCCAACACAGCACGCTACTGACAAAATGACGCACGTACATTGCTTGTAGCACGTCAGTTTACGCGCCTGTAACCTGTGGTACATTTCAGCATACAATTCACTAGATAATCAAATCAAAAATGCAGTCTTGATCACGTACAGTACCTACACGCAGCGGTGTAACAACGGTCTACGAATGAAATTATTTCAGTCGTGTCGTTTCATCACTGTATTATACAGTAATGCTTCCAGTATTCTTTTGGAATGTCCGCTAATATGTAACACCTTTGAAATATTTGACGAGTCTCATGTCTCATATCAACGGTTTTTTTCATTCTCTAGTCGGCAGAGAATTGCAGCGCTGGACAGCATTCTGAAGGTATTAAATGCAAAAATAGATAGGGCCAGTATCGAATCAATAGAACAAACTGCATTCTGCGTTTATGCAGTGACGTGGGCGTGAGTTTTGTAAACAAATTATTTTAAAATAACAAAATCACTTGGAATAATTTATTGAATCAGGCGTTACTTTGCGGAGGTCCATATCAATGAACTAAAAGAATTTCTTTGCTCACCCGCGACCTTGAGATAGCTAAGTCTATGCAAATTATGCGTGTTCATGCAGTTCCTCCACCTCCACACTGAAAGAACACACACAAATTACACAAACCCATCTATCACCACCACCACAATACACTGACGCGTTTCGAACTCAACCAGAGCTCATCTTCAGAGTGACACAACCTTACACCATGCTACCAGTTGTTAGACTAACAAACCACCACCACTGTTTTAATTTGCCAAACAAAACAAAAAACTACCCGCAAATTATTAATAAATTTTAACTGTGCTACAAAACTACCTTGATTTTTTAATTTTTATTTACTTATTGTCAAGGCATGTTTAACTAACTACCGTTGCTAAAATTAGACCCAAGCCGTAGCAAGGGTGATGACACTAAATTTATTTGCTCATTAATAATAATAAAATCACTTGGGTTGGGTGATGGCACCAGTCGTGAGAAAGAACCGATAATCGATTTTTCTTTTCGTAATCTAAGTTTTAAGAGCGAACCCTACATATTTTCAGACCAATACACTGACGTTCAAAAAACTGATTGTCATACTTGAATGGTGCGAGCTACATTAAAGCATTTAATCCTTTTTTGTCCGTTACTGGGTAGTAGGTACTATGATTAATATGTCCATTATTGGTGCTGTCTACCTAACTAGTAAGTTCTTACTCACACATATGTCATACACATAAGTCATGGAATTATTTGCATTATTGCAATTATTATTTTTAAAATATTATTTCTCATCTAAGCAGTTTTCAATAAAAGTGTGGTTGCTGCTATGTTTAGCTTTCGCTGTGGCACAACCCCAATGAATTTACATCTATATCGAGAACTGCGAACTAATTTTGTAAGTCTAATGAAAAACAGACTGCGAACGATGTCAACGCTGTTTTCGTAATTAGTCTACCAGAATTCAAGTGTTTTAATTTAAAGACATTTTGATCTGTGACAAGATTCCGAGATTTCATGAATGATTATTAAGATATAACTTTTAATTGTAAAGAAATCTAGACAGATCAATGACATTAATAAGATTTTTGGCATAGAGATAGTTTATGGGGCAGAGAGTGATATAGGCTACTTTTTAACCCGGAAAATGCACAGTTCCCGAGGGAACAGCGTGCAATAATTGAATTCCACGCGGGCGAAGCCGCAGGCAAAAGCGACTGGCTTTTATAATTATAATATAACTAGACTTATACTATGTAAGTACTGAGTCGTGTAAGAATACTTAAGTCTTAGTAATACAACAGCTTTATACAAAGGCCGGTGTTGTATTAGAAAGTGCTTAGACTCTAGAGTCTAGAGTCTAGACTAAATTGCTTTTAAACTGATAAAATAATAAAATAATTTTATGGAACATAAAAAATATTAATTTATTTTATTTTATTTTATTTAATAATAAAACATTACACCACCAAAAAAATAATGCTTTAATGCTTTATAACGTTTCCTTTTATGCTGAACAGTTTGATTTAAGAGTAAACAAAAATATCCCTTATACTCTGTAACACACGAGTTGTCTATTTTTCGATCAGTAGTGCCTGACGCATGATTGAATAAATTTTTGTTAAGTATTCTATCAAAGCGAAATTGATATAAAATTTCCATGCCGAAAAATATGAACCAATTAATCTCAGCAATTTTATAAATGTCTATAAATTCACAATTGACTGAATCACATACAGGGTGGAACATTTCGTACATCTATCAAAGAATCAACGTGAAATTGACTAGGACAAGTTTCAGTTTCCTCAGCCGTAATTATTATATTATGTTACCATAGTCGAGTGGTTTTCTTGCTCCTACTTCGCTTCTTTAATTGGTATGTTAACGCTGATCTTTTGCGAAATCCTTAGCACGGGCGCTGTTCATTAATTAAAATAAACGTTCATTTTCTTGTTAAGTCTTCATTAATAAAAGCAATAATAATAAAGACAAATTGATTTCAAGGGCAAGGGGTTACCGACTCGTTCGGGCTGGGATTGTATCTAGGCGGGTTCTTTGTCAAGCAACCGCAAAATAGACATCAACCCGTTTCAATCCTTTAATTTAAAACTATGGTTTTGGTGGTCCCGTGGTCCCTTAGGATATATAATAAACTAGAAGCCGCGTTACTATATCCGCGTACAAGTGCGTCCAGAAACAATACGAAAAACGCGTCGGGATATTTTCCACTTCAGTCTACTAGGTGATGTCGTTCCCTGTAAGTTGCAACACAAGCGAATTCTTAAAGATTTCGACGTTACTGTGTCGTATTTTTAATTTAGGATACATTTACCCATAGAAAGATTGTTTGTCAAATCATTATACGTAAAATTAAATTCAACATTTAAGATTAAAAATTAACATTTAAACATGCATTAGAAGGTACATGTTTTATTTTCGTTTCGCGTCGAGATGATAGCTACATCTGTGGAGCGGCTGGTGGTACGGGGTAAAGGTGAGGGCACAAGAGCACGCGAGGCAGATCGCCTATGCGCTGGACCGACCAAATAAAGGCAGCATTTAGCAGTTCGCTGCATGAATGCACCGGGAAGGCAACAATAAGAGAGGAATGGCGACGAACAATGCGCCGTATCACCACCCCGAATATGACGACCACGACCACTCTCAAGAGTGTAACGACTGAGAAGAATACATTTATTTACAATTACCATTTAAAAAGTCATTAACTGAATAATATCATTTCCCTACGATCAGTCTAAATATTTTTTGTTTGAATCCACTTAAGTTACTGTCCCTTATATCTTTCGGAATTACATTATAGATGACAGGGGTCATGCCAAATACGCTTTCTCTTAGTAGTGCAGTAGCCCTCTGAAAAGACCCATATCAATGAACTACGTCTCAGATACTTTTGCAACGTAAAAATAAGTGCAAATTAAATAATAGATTGTGCAAAACCCACCTGAGCCGATACGGACTTTTCATGCATTGCTGTTGTATAATTATTAATTTTTGGTTGATTGATTGAAAATTAGTTTTATACAAATTAAAAATTATAAAAAAATATACATAAACTTTTTTGTTTGTGGCTGTTGTCACAAAATTGTTAAGTTTCTCTTAGTAAACTGTTAGAATTTTGTAGAATTGTGGCACTTGTAACTTTTGTGATACAGGGGCTTGGTTGCCCTGATCTTCGATAAAGATTTTTTTCGACTAGAGCATAAAAAGTCATTTCATGTCGCCTAGATTCAGCATAAATACGAAGTTTACGAGCATGAGAAGTGAAAATATTGTAGTTCCTTAAATTTTTATTTTTGTGAGTATATGATTAGCTTCAATTATAGACGCAAACGTGGTTTCTGGTTTATTTCCTATCTAAGCGCGGTTGCAAAGGTGCCGCGCCTTTTACATTGGCTAGTGAGTCGTAAACCAACCGTCAGTAAGCCCCGACTTAGTAGTTGACTTTAACTCTGATAATATACTAATAGTGCCCGAGTTAAAGTCAATTATTTCTGTAAAGTGTGTTGTGTGTATTTTGTTTATTTCTGTAAAGGTGGTCAAAACAATTCCAGGAAGTATTTGTGTCGGTTTTGTTTTCTTAATAAGTTCAGGTTACATCGTATTTCTATACAAAAGTACTTGCTTCGATTTCAAGTTTTGATAAAAAGTTTGTTTCATTGTAAACAGAAACTAATAACAAATTCAAATTACTTAATAATTCACAATAACATTTGCGAGATGTGTTGTTTGTGGTATTAAAACGTACTTAGGTTAACTAGGTATAATCTGCTTCATATATTGGAATCATTATACTGGACTTTTGTGTACTTATTTTCGAAACAGAAATGATATTATATTAAAATCAGCTAAATGCGAGAGTGCGAGTTAGTGATAGAGTCCGTAAACCTTGAGCACGGAAACCTTAATCTTTATAATATTCCGGCCAGAGCCATATTTCGAAGTTTTCATATAAGCCAGAGCATTATTCTAACATTGTATGATGTCGACTATACAATATCTATTTAAAAAACCTGACAGTCTCTTGGGAAAAGATACCGGAAAACTTAAGACTCACAAGATATCGTAAAAGCTAACTTTGTGATGGTTCTGTACTCGTAAGAAACTTTGACATATTTACTTAATCTGCTTGTACCTATGTAAAGCGCAAACTTATTCGGTCCAATTTCCATAGGTATAGAAATTCAGTCCATCGCGTGAAATCCAAAACTTTCAAGAACTTCTAAGTTTAACAATGCCCGCGCTATGAACTAGATTGACAAAAAAAATTGTGATAATTGATTACTTAACTTATCATAATAAGCTCACGAAAGCATTCATTCTTAGACACTTTGTGCCCTTCTACTGGGCAAAGACTTACTTGTTACGCCTTATGGCGTCCTGTTTATTAAGTCCATTCAATGAATAAACATTAATTATATTGACCTCGTGCATAATGGTGGTTTAAAGAGACATCTGTTAAATGACTTTGAAGTCGTAGCATAATTTGATTTGACTTAATTCTATCAGTGTCAATGGGAAGTATTTTAACAAATCGGATTTGAGACTCCCAGGGTCTAACTTTTGCATAAATCTCTTTACTGAGTATCTAAACGAAGATAATACCTTCAATTAAAGCTTTACTACGAAGTCCACCTCGATTGTCTGTAGGCATCTTGTTATTGTTAATAGGGTTGGATCTTGTTCAGATTCCTAATATATTTAGATGTCTGCGATAATTAACTCAGGTAACGAAGTTCTCTTAGGGTAGGGTAGGGTGTATAAGGTTGTTACTCTAGTTTTTTGTAAGAATGTAAAGGTCACAATCATACAAAAGGGATCCAAATGGGGCTTGATTATTTCGCTTTGTCTGGCACAATCAGAATCAGACTAAGCGAGACTTGAAAAAGGCTTCTCACAAAATAAAAGCGCTGCAGTTTCTGGAGTAACCATGAAAACTCAACCGACAGTATGTGTAACCAATTTCGAATAGAAAAATCAGTAAAGTAAAACAAATAAAATGTCATATTTAATTTTGACTTTTAAAATATCTCTACAATTTTGAAATATAAATGCCTACCAAAGTCTCAGCTATTGTCTTGGATAATATTAATGATGTTTTTGTAAAATTTAAGTTACTAGTTCTTAAATTTTCTGACAGTACGCTAGTTTTATCTATGTAAGTTGTAGGTACCAGTTTTTATGTCGTTTACTGCATAGTGTTCAAAACAGATTGTTTGAACTGTTTTACCTGGTGTGAAAGCAGTGTCGGGGTCAGCTCCATTTTCGTAGAAGAAGCGATCAGCTACTCGCGTCCGGTAGAACTGCTCGGTGAGGATGCAGAGGAAGGTTGGCCCAGCTTGGGCTCCAGGCACATTGTTTTCCAAGGACCCAGCTACCACCAGATCCACGTCTTCGGGGGTCGCGTACAGTTGCTGAAGCACTTTCACGTTCTGCATAACAATTGTCAATCATAAAGTACGATAAGTAAATAATAATAATAGTAAATATCATGGGACCAGGGCCGTCTTTCACCTATTAGAGGCCCTGGGCACATTAGGATCCCTGTAACCATAATAATAAAGCACTAGTAAAGCTATCAGTTATCGTTTTGTAATGAAGTAGGGACTAGGGCGCCCCAATCCATTGCGGGGCCCTGGGCACATGACCAGTATGCCCAGTGGGGAAGAGAGTCCTGCATGGGACGGGAGCGCCAAAGTTCGCATACTCTTCGCTAGTCATACCATAATTTTTATCCGAATTATCGTTGGTCAGAATTTTTTTCGCACTGAAACCTTACTTTTCTGAAAATTTTAAATGGTCATGCTATACGAAACTGTAGGTTAAAATAAATAGAATATCTGTTTCGCTCGGAGGAGCGAGAGCGGACGAAGCGGGAGGGCGGAGGCCAAGTCGTGCGAAACAGTTACGTTTGAGTTAAAAAAAATGTTTTTTCTTACAATTTAACCCGCCCTCCCTAACATAGCCTAATGATGTATTTATACCCAATTTACTATACTAAGAGTTCCTAAAATATTTGAAGAGTTCCTTCGATTTCCTTAAGATCTAATGATCAGATCCTGATTTGGTACCTACTTATGGGACCTAATTGAAGACATTCCAAGACGAACGCAAAAAAAATTCGAATCTGTTCATAAATGACGGAGTTCTGAGATAATAAACATAAATAAACATACAGCCGAATTGATAACCTCCTCCTTTTTTGAAGTCGGTTAAAAAGATGATGAATGCGATCGGGAACGTCAACTGAACGCGTTATACAGCAGCCTCTTGATTTTAATATTCATGCGTACGGTTTAAAAGATATATCTTCCATATATACATAAAATCAATTGCTGTTCGTTAGTCTCGCTATAACTCGAGAACGGCTGGACCGATTTGGCTAATTTTTGTTTTGAATTATTTGTGGAAGTCCAGGGAATGTTTAAAAGGTAAGTAAATATGAAAAAAAAAATGAGGCGGTACGAAGTTTGCCGGGTCAGCTAGTAATAATATATAATGTCCTCATGACAGACAGTGGAACCACAGTAATAGGGTCCCGTAAGAATCCTTTGGATGAGAAACCCTAAAAATGCTTGTTATTTCTTTGAGTTAAAGCTTGTCCCCTTTTACTTGTGCAACTTTCCTTGTTAAATCTGGTGTCCGGATTGCCATTTTTCCCATCCTATAAGATTTTGGCAATACTAAATACAATAGAAGGCCAATAACAACCGAATATATATTTATCTATGTTATCACGAGATTAACATATTATTTTCAAGCATTGTATAGTAACAAAATATATTACGATTTTAAATAGTTCTATTAAATGTAGGTACCTACAGCTCTATCGTACCCATCGATGTAAATATCATGTTACGTATTTCATCATTATCTCTTTAAATATTCCATCGAAAAAAAAACTTTTTTATTACTTATAAATTATTTTAATAAAAACAACGAGCGCCTTTTCTTTATTTACTTTGTATCGTGGCCTATGAAACTTAAATATGATTTTCTGAGAACAATAATCAAGTCTATACCTAAATAAATACCGTTCAATACGCTTGAATAACAGAATCATTCATGAATGCTAACTTGGGAATAAAATACGTATTTGACAACTCCTGAATTTGCCATGCATAAATTATTACGAAAATAGAGATATACAGACAGTGTTTAGCGAAGAAGTTTATATAGTTTCGCCATGTCTGTCTGTCTGTCTGTCTGACCGTCTGACCGTCCGTCCGTCCGTCCGTCCGCAGCTTTTCTCAAAGACTTGCTTGAGACATGAGATGAAACTTGACTATAAAAAACCGGCCAGGAGCGTGCTGAAATAGGGTCCCGTATTTTTTGTAGGTCTACCTAATGACACCTCACATTATAACGTGATGTATAAAATCCTTGGCGTGCAAGTTAACGTTGCACATGCACATTATCAAAGACTACACATTATTTTCAGTTTTTACTTTAACTAGCCAGCAGTAAGGGCTTGACGATATTTTTACTTGTCAGATTATTTGTCCACCTCGCCCTGTGATTAATAATAGCCCAGAAAACGTAATTAAAAACACGAACTTAATCAATTATTTGGACAATTAATCACTAAGTTAGGTCGGGTGCCCAGAAAAAGACAGGAAATAAAACGAAAACGCTTATTTTGATTAAATTACAGCTGTTACTTCTAAGTAATGCAGCTCGCTCACTACTTTATAATATGAACTAGCTTTTGCCCGCGGCTCCGCCCGCGTGGAATTCGATTATCGCGCGCTGTTCCCTCGGGAACTATGCATTTTTCCGTGATAAAAAGTAGCCTATCTTACTCTCGGGCCCATAAACTATCTCTATGCCAAAAATCACGTCGATCCGTCGCTCCGTTACGGTGTGAAAGACGGACAAACATACAAACACCCAAACATACAAACACAGTTTCGCATTTATAATATTAGTATGGAAGTATGGATTTACCAAAGACTGGTATTTTTTTTTAATATCAATATTAGTTTCACAAGTAACTAATATAGCAGTTAAGTAAAAATATAAACAGTCTCTGCGATTTAAAATTTGGTAGGTATACATCCCTATATAGTTTTTACTACAAAATAATGTAAAATCATCAGCAAAATGTATTAAACAAAACTTAACAAAAGATATCATAGGCACACCAGTTTCTAAAACAAAGTTATTAAATATACTACCTACATTCTTGAAAATGTCTCATCATGTTATTTTTTTGTTTCTAAGCTTAAAAATTCTGTCTTAAAAGTGTTTTAGTACTAATGAATGAGCTTCTCTTTAAAGTATATTAAATTCACAAAGAGGTAGGTAGTTGATCTAGATTATCATTTATCTTTGAGCGATAAAACCCTTTTGGTTACAACTAATCTTATTCAGTCTGAGTTACCTATAGACGTAAGAAGTACAAACCAAAGCACCCTAAAGGGTTATTAACCTATTCAAATCTAACTTAAGACTACGGAGAAAGCATATTACAACAGCAAACGTTCATTATTGGTATAAACGGATTATAATAGCATTAAGTATTTACAATGTAGATTTATTGTGAAATGTAACATGTTTTTGCTGAGCCATGTAAAACGAGGGTTTAAACCACGAACACCCGTTCAAATATAAATCTTATGTAGCGTTATAATTAATGCCGAGTGTTAAACCTTCCGCCACCTAACTTTGCCTAAAATTTCATTGCCGCGACTAGTACCACAAAAACTATAAAGGTATAATTTCAATAATTGAATAGGCACTATACCGTTAAGCGATTCGAACACAATCCGGGAGTAACGTAAAGACGTCGCATAAAAAATGTATCTCAAAAATGCGTAAAAACTGAGTATTAAAGTAATGAACTTTTAGGCAGATATAATTTGGTGCGTGGTATAGTACCGCGTACTTATTACTATTTTAATGTTACAGTTTGAAATCGGAAATGAGGTACAGTCGCGTGGATTGGTGTCGCGTGGAAGTGACTACATTTTGAAACTTAATTGCCGATAAAAAAAAACCTGGGTGTGTTCAACTGACCCAGTGCTAAAATATCATGGATTCATTTTAAAACTTCTGCGAATATTTATGTGGTTAAGTAAAATAAGAATCTGTAAATGATTCAGCACACGTTTCCGCCAGACTGCTCGCGCTATCGCCTGGTGCCTGCTGACTAAACGTGCCGAAATCTTGCGCGATTTGATTTTAAGAAATCCGAACGAGAATAAAATGTGTTGGAATTTTGCTTAAGTTTTCTGAAGGGTTTCCGAATGAGTAAATAAAAGGCAAAGATAGTTATCCAAAAATGAGATATTCATATTTGGCCTCTAGATGACATTGATCGTGAACTCAAATGAGTTTCTATCGAGAAATCAAACTTGGGGCTAAATTATTCAGTGGTCGTCTTATTATAAGTCGAAGAAAATTAACTAAACTTCGATATTTTACGCGTACCCAATGTCTAAGTTGCAACGCGTTAAAGAGCACTTATAGAGCTGCACAAAATTAAATCGCCATAATAATACAATGACTGGATGATAATAATAATTCCTGAACTCGAACCCCGTTATTCGTTTAATTAATCTTGGGTTAGTAATAATTTCTGAACTCATTAAAACTTAACTTCATATTACGTGCCAATATCGTTGAAATCTACATACTTAGTACTTTATCCCACTAATAAGTATTTCAAAAGTGAAAGTTTAGACGTTTGTTAATCAATTATATAAAAACAACTAACGCAATTTTATTGAAATTTAGAATAATTTTGTGTGAAAACGAAGAGCATTTACCCTTGATTTGATTGATTGATTAGCATACAGATACCTAGTTAACATGGATTAACAAAAGGCATACTTTTAACTCGAATCATTTAAAACGAGATGGTAGAAATACGCGGCATCAGTTAACTGATAAATATTTGGTTTACTGGTATGCGTTCTAAACGACATGAATAAAGTATAGGTATAGCTGGCTGTTCTCCGCAACTCGACGTCTATGTGCGCTTATTTCGCGTAGATGAATACTTACCTAAAGTAATTTTGTCATAAAATGTTCCTGAATTAAAGTCTTTAAAATTTAAATTTTCTGTATCCTTACCTCTTGGGATATGAAGTCCGTCATGTCGGCGAAAGACTTGGGCACGGGCAGGCCACAGGCACCGCGAGTGGTCACATAGTTTGCGAGGCCGTGGTCCCTGCCGCGTTGGATATCGGTTGCGCGGAGATCGCCACCCACCGTGTTGTTGCGTCTGTAGTAAATCGTAAATTATTGTCTAGGTCAGACGTTTTCAACCGGTGTGCCGCGACTGCCGCGAAGTGCATGCTTTTTGGGGTTTCGTACTTAAAGGTTTCAACAAGACCCTATTAATAAGCCTCCGCTGTCCGTTATATTATACATATTATGGGTATACTGTACGGAACCCTCTAGGCGCCAGTCCGACTCGCACTTAGCAATTTTTACCGGTATTCCGTGATACTTTGATGGACGAGAAGTGTGCCGTTAAAACTAAAAGGTTGAAAACCCCTAGAGGTATTGAAATTAATGACTCGCTTGCGTGTTTTTAGTAGAGGTTTGCCTCAAATAGTACGGATCCATTGTGGTGCATCATCAGGGAGTAAAGAGCCAAATAAAAGATATTTACTTTTATCGAAAAGAAACATATCGAGCAAACGTTGCTTAATTTAGTACGTTTAAGTCTCAACATTCTGATTACTTCTTCTGATTATTTTAAAAATCTTTAAAGTCAATTTGACCTGCTCTCAATAGTCCGATTGATTTGTTTGGCATATTAGAGATTAAAAAAAAGATAGCCTAGTGGTAGAGAACCGAACTCCAAAGCTTGAGGTCTTGGGTTCGATCCCCGGTCGGTTAAATATTTGTTTGATCATAAACCCGGACTCAAATCCACGACCCTCTGTTTTCAATCTAATTCACAATAATATTGGATCCAGTAAGGCGCATTATTCGCAAATCCTTTGAGGCAACAGAATAGATTTCAGTTTCGTTGACAAAATAAAGGTGAAAGGAGGGGGATTCGCAGTACATGAAACTTATCAACCTATGTTAAATAGCTAATACATTATTTAGCGTAGCTGTCTAAATGTTAATTTCGGTCAAACGTTGTATTACCTACTGAAATTCCGGATGGAACTAAAATTTTAACATTATTATCATATTTGTTGCCAGTTTGTTAACTTTTGGGACATTATTATGACATTACTAGGTGAAAATTTTGGAACGGAAGTAATCCATACTTAATATTATAAATGCGAAAGTGAGTGTGTTTGTATATTTGTCCGTCTTTCACGTCGAAATGGAGCGACGATTCGAAGTGATTCTTGGCATAGAGATAGTTTATGGGCCAGAGAGTGACAGGCTACTTTTTGTCCCGGAAAAATGCACAGTTCCCGAGGGAACAGCACGGCGCGCGACAACTAAATTCCACGCGGGCGAAGCTGCGAGCAAAAGCTTGTATTATGTAATTATAAAATTAACCTTCATTATTTAGGTATGCAGTAAAACTTTAGAGGATGACTAATGTGGTGAAAGTCTGTGCGTGGAGATAACTCCAGCAGGGCTACTACAAAACTCGAAACTCGAAGTTCGTATCGTACCGTCCCTTTCGCTCTCGTATTAATCAGTATAAGTGTCAGAGAGACCGCACGACACGAACTTCGAATTTCGAGTTTCGTAGTAGCCCTGCAGAGCCTGTTACGCTTAATTTCTACGGGATACGTAGCCATTTCACTTTGCGAAGAGGCCTGTGCCCTTAAGTGGGACATATACAGGCTAAATGAAGAGGATGACGACAAGTTTTGCAACAATTAAAGGCATGCCACAGGCATAATCTAAGTTAGTCAAAATGAAAACAATATCGTCTTACTTAAATAGAAACTGTGTCATTTCGTTACTCCAGAACTGATCACTGAAGTCCATTTGCTGCGTCGTCAGCCCACGAGCTAGGTCTTCGAAAGTCGTGCCGATTTCCAGGAGAAGCGGCCTGTTGAACCAATCGCTCATACGCACTGCACCTAGCAATTGACGATTTTCGGAAATCAACCTGGAAGATAACATAAAGAAGAATTATTTAATTTCTAATTCCAGTCTAAAGGACTAGTTCCAATACTTTAAAGCTATCGAGAGAAAAGTTCATATTTCGTCTATTTATGTACTGTGTACAGACTATGTATTTCGTTATATTCGTAGTTGATCACAAAAATAAAAAGGAGTGCACCATGTAGATAAGCCAGCAATCAGATAAGAGATTTGTCCGCACAGAAGATATAATGAATAAAGCGGTTATTTATACCTGTTGACTAAAATACAGCGTTGAAAACATCGTTCTTTATTTTCACTAGGCATTTCTTTAGACATATTTTCTACGGGATTACCTTAAAAGAGCTCTCGATGTATAAATCCCGAAACATCTCTAATGTATTTATTTAAACGCCAAGCATTAAAAATTGTTATCTATTATGTTTATCTTATTTTTAGTCGAAAATTAAAGAGATACAAAATAAGTGAGAATTCTCCGGCGATATTAATTATTAAAGTACGGTAGGTACAAAAGACTTCTTACGTAAATATCGTAACTGATTTGATACAAAGCTAGGTAACCATAAGCTTAAATTTGACGGAAGGCACTTTGCCATCAGGTATGCGTAGATCAGATAAATATACCCAACTTATCAGCTTAACGCTTAATACGAGCGTAAGTTACTTACTGAAGAAAGCCTCGAATGAGAGTGTGGAAGTGTCTGAAAGCGGCGGTAGCGTGTTCATCCAAGACAGCAGGATCCACATTAGGATTGTAGTCGTTCACGTAGCCGTGTACACCGGGGTAGATGAGTTTGTTTTTGATCATGTTTTCGGCTCCTAAAACACGGATATCGAAATTTTAAGAACACTTACTTCCTTCTCCATACGCAAAGTTAAAAGGCCCTTAAAGTAAAGGGAAAAATGTACAAATTCATCGTAATCTATATTTAGTATAGAACAACATTAAAGAGATATAATATAGGTTCCTTAGTTCCCGGTCCGCAAATATTAGGCCTTTTTGTTCAGAGCTTACATATGATGGGCATTACATTGAAAACAAACAGTTATTTTTACGAACAAAAATAAAAGAAGCGACAGAGCCAATTAAGGGTTAAACAATTTTATTAAGTACTATAAATTGTTTAGTCCTGGGCTGCATTCTTTCTGCTAACTACCGATAGGTATATTTTGTCATTCGGATATAGGAACGTATTAAAGTTGACCTATAAGGCCTGGTTCTAACATACTAATATACTTACGAACAAATAAACTTGACAAAAAATAAACCACAGTTTATAGGAAGAAGGTAACAAGGAATGTCCCTATCTACCAAACTTACCAAGGAATATGGGCAAGTATTCATAATAATTGATGTGTTGGTACTGCGCGATGTTAATGCGACGTGCCTCCTGGAACACCGTCTCATCGCCCCAGTGTGGGTTGAGGTACGTAAGAGCATCTGCCAAGCGGTTGTGCTCACGCAGAAGGATGATCTGAAGAACCGTTAGCTGCGGGTTCTGGTTCATTCTGATGTCACCTGGTAACATTTTCGTAAACTTATTTCTGTGACGTCAAGCAATAAATGATGATGATGAACATCATTTGCTGCTAGGTAGAAGTCATAGAAAGTGATAGGTCAGGAAGCAATACCACACGTGCGTCTACGTATGAGTTGCAAGTTGCAAGGGGCAAGAAAGTTTCTGCAAATGAGCTGTATGCGTTCATGACACTTAATAATAGTTATAAAGCTGTGTATCAAGCGGCAAACCATCGAACATTGATTTCACGCCGCCGCGCGCGGCAGCTCGAAAAAATCACAGGCCCTATACTTACCACGAAGTGCAAAACTCGAACTTCGTATGTTTCCGTTCCGCTGACGCTTATGTCATTTAATACGCGAGTGAAAGGGACGGTGCAATACGAAATTTGTTTTGAGTGTTTCCTAGTAGCCCATCAGGTTTGCCGTGGTCGAGCAATGCTCGCACGGCAGCCAAGTTATATAAACTTATAGCAAATATTATCACTAATAAGCCAGAATAGCCACGGCCAAACCTATTTTGCATCTATTTGGTTTGCCTAGTCGGTTACAGATAATCGGTCGGTTATAATGACAAAGCCTACATTTTGCAGATGACTTCCTGGAGTGCCACGGGGACGTATATAGTGACTTTATATTTCACTTCGTCAGATCATTTCAGCAAGATGCGTGCGACTGCATCGTTTGTGTTCCTCTGCATGTTCTGCACAGAGAGTTTTCTGTGACACCTTTATTATGTAACACACACACTCACCAGCCAAATAGCAGGGTTCAAGTGGCGACTGTGCCGATTCACAAGTGACGGTGATGTTGGGGTCCTGCGGGGGCCACTCTCGGCCTTCTCGTATCACGGTCAGCATGCGGCCTCCTTGGTACTCCCGCAACGGCGAGGCTTGACCCACGCTGCTGCCGTACACTTGTGATAGGTCCATGTATGCAGTCACCACGGAGAGCTAAGGACAACGATTAAAGTAAGTACTCCGTAAGCAGAAGAAACAGGAGAAGTAACTGTGTGCTAGTGTTAGTGCTTTTGCTAGAAACTCTACGGTTTTTGAAATTCATGTGTAAAATAACCCCCAGTTTTACCCTGCACACATCACCGAAGCAATTCAGTTGTGTGTGTGAAGTTCCCAAACCGCACTTAGTTGCATGGGAACCACAGCTCAAACCTCACATTTTAAAATTAGGTCTGTGCTCAGAATTGGGACGTGTATGGGGCGGGATGCCAGTGCGGGAAATTACTTGATACCTACAGGACCGATTGTATTGTATTGTACTTATTGTAAAACTCTTCTGTTTTTTTCGGGAGTCAGCAATTTTGAATACCTTCTATCAATCAATCGAACGGATTAAGATCGATTTGGATTAGTTTCAAGGTATAAAACCATTAAATTAGTGTTTCCTGCTCCGTTAATGTTGAACAATATTATAATTCAGTTAAATGAGTCTGATAAAATTAAGAATTTACAGGCGAAATTAAATCTCAATGTAAATACCCCAGAAAATCAAATAAGAATAATTAAAACATTGAAATCTATGTACCTTACTATCCGTGAGCTTTTAGAAAAACCTTCGAGTTTCGGGAGAAATCGGGAGGATTCGTTAATAGAAAATGACAATTGTCTTTTTCACTTAGTAGCAATCAATCAATCAATCATGTTGATGAATGGCAGTCTTCGACGGTGCGTTTTAAGCGGTCTTTTTTGCCACGAACTTGCAAAATCTGGAACGAGCTTCCCGCTGGGGTCTTGCCATCGAGTTACGACCTGGGTGCCTTTAAGAGGCGTGTGTATAAATTTCTGCAGGGCCGACAACGCACTGGCATCGCTTAAAGCGTTGCGGGTGTCTATGGACAGTGGTGATCACTTAACATCAGGTGACCCACTAGTTCGTTTTTCTGGCCTCTATAACATAAAAAAAAAAAAAAAAAAAAAAAAGCACGCGGAGAGTGCACTCGTTGTTTTTTCATTGATTTATATAGAGCAGTTAAAACCACCACTAACTCATTTAATCAGTTAGTTATTTTTCGAAAATTGATTTCCATGGGGAGTCAACTTAATATTTACAGAAATACCCTGTGTATTTCTGTAAATAGCCAATCACGGAAATTGTTTATATCTATACATATAATAAAGCTGAAGAGGGTCGAAAGTTTGTACATCTATCTATACATATAATAAAGCTGAAGATACATATAATAAAGCTGAAGAGGGTCGAAAGTCTGTACATGGAAGATATTTGAAGAAAAGTTAGCTGGGGATACTTAGAATCGATAACAGAACACGTTCCAATAGTTTTTAGAATTTTTGTCTGTTTCTCTGTTTATCTGTTTGTCGTTTTTTTTGTACGCGCATCACGTGAGAACGGCTGAACGGATTTTGGTGCAAACTTTACTAATCTGTCGAGAAAATCCCCGGTCAAATTATAGGCTATCAAAATTTAACCCTTAGACTATAAAAATTCAACCATTTGCGGAGTAAGAAAAATCATTTGCGGAGTAAATGTCAAACGATTTGGGGCTCGCCTTTTATACGCGTTACTTTGCCTTTCTGTATGTAAAATTTTATTCTTTGAGTATGATACGAGTACATACCTATAGGCATTTCAATCTACCGCTGTACCCTGTATCTCTCTGATTTCAACAAATTTTGGGAGTGTTTACACCAAACACCGTTCTATGCCAATTCTTTAATACTCAGTCAAATACATTTCTTATACATTATGTAACAGCAAAACGTTAACTAGTTTCTATTACGGTGTAGCGACATCTATGTGTTAATAAAAGAACTATCGTCCAAAACATACTCCCGCCTAAAATGACTGAAGGTTATTTTACTGTGAATTTGTGACGACTGTACGTTATGTTAACTCCAAAACTGTTCAAACATGTTACTGACAGATAAAGCACATCTTTTTCTTCATATAGCTTGTTTCTTCTTTCAGTGGACTGTATTTTTTTGTTTATTCTTTTTGAATCATAGTTTCATATTCAATAATCGAATGTTTATTTTATCGTGTTGATTTTTCGTTGCTTTTTTCTTCGTGGTTTGCTCTAATTTAAATTTTGTATCTTACAGGTTTTCCAGAGTTCATTTCATCAAATTCATTGGTAGTTCTTCTTTTCAGATTCAAATCAAATCAAATAATTTTGTTCTTATCTTAGATTGTTACTCTCTCTTTTGAGTCTGACGTACTGAATGTCTTTCTGTTTGAGCATTTTGTAATTTTTGTCTTTTGTTTGGCTGTATCTTAAACTTTTCACTATTGAAGCTCCATTTTTGTACTCCGAATCCTCCCGCATTAAAATTGAGTGTTGATTGTTTTTGATTTTCTATACTTCTGTCGTCCTTCGTCTCTATCTTCTTTATGTAATATTGTTTATATTTTGTCATTCTTTTGTTACGTAACTTATCTACTCCTTTCTCTTCTTGATTATTTATCTCTCTTCCTAATTGCTCGTTTTTTGTTTCTGGTTGGTATTTTTCACTGTTTTCAATCTCTTGGTTTATCTCTCTGTTCTGTTCCTGTTGTTTTGTCTCTCTGTTTTGTTTCTTTTGTTTTATTTCTCTGTTTTGTCTCTCGTGTTCTGTTTCTCTGATTTGTCTCTCATGTTTTGCGTCTTTGCCTTGTTTCTCATGTTCTGTCTCTCTTGTTCTCTTAAGTTTTTCTCTCTCGTGGGAATGGCTGTATATGTAACCTCTATGCAAAAGTGTATGGTGTCTTTTTCCGCAGGTGTGACAGGATGATTTATTTTTACAATACCTTGCTGGATGGCCAGGTATAAGACAGTTGAAGCACAGTTTCTTATTCTGTACTATGTTTAGCTTCTCCTCGAGTGTAAGTAGTTGAAACTCTCTGCATTGAAATATATGGTGGTCTTGGTTGCAATATGCACATTCATGAATCTCTGTGGCTACAAAGAATGATTTCAATTCAATTTCATTATAAGGCTCACTCTGGACGTTCGTTTTAGAGTTTTGGTTTGTGTTCTGAATTGGTTGTATCATCTCTAGAACTCGAAATCGTTTTTCTATGAATTTTGAAAACTTGGACATTGATGGTAATTCGTTGATGTTCATATCGCTCACTTCTTCTTCCCACGCTTTATGAGTTTCGGTGTCAAGTTTGGAAACTGTAAGATGAATGATGATGGTATCCCATGATTCAGTGTTGACTCCTTCTGCTTTCAATTTGTTCAGGCATTCCATGGTAGTATCTAGCAGCTCTCGAATCGACTTGGCAGATCCTGTGTTTATTTTCTTCTGGTTGACTAATCTGCTCAAGATGGAATTCACAATGATGCGTTTGTTGTTATATCTGCTTTTTAACATACTCCATGCTAAGTTGTAGTTGCTATCAGTGACCGGTAAACGTTTCAGAAGATTCTCTGGTTCACCTGACAGACAACTCTTCAGATAGTGCAGTTTTTGAACTTTTCCTAAATTGATGTTATTGTGGATGAGTGATATGAATAGATCATGAAATGACGTCCAATCTTGATAGTTGCCGGTGAATTGTGGAATGGTTATTTCCGGTAGTTTAATTTCTTCGCTCTTACTCGGATGTTGGCTCTGATTCATTTGGTTTGAAATTTGTGAAGTGTCTTCTAACATGTCTGTCATCTCCGCTTTTAAGTCAATGTAAATTTCTTCATATGTCGAATAATAATCGTTGGTGAAATATGATAGATGTTCTATGTCTTCTTTATTTACAGTTTTTATTATTTCTCGATTTGTCTCCACAAAATTCTTCCAATATTCCTCTAAAGTTTCTTTTCTTGCTTTGACGTATCCTCTTGTCAAGCTCGCTTTTCCTATTTTCTCGAAATTTATTTGCATTTTTTGGATAATTCCGATCGCTTTTTCTTGTTCCGCTATAAGTCCCAAAAGTTCTTCCTTCATCTTGAATCGTTCTTCTTTAAGCACGTTAATTTTGAAAAATATTACAAGTCCATAGAATAAAACACCAAAAAATTACAAGTCCTAAAATTATTCAAATTTTGTCTAAGTCCATAGAATAAACCATAGAAATATCACTTCGATTTTTATAAGTCCATAGAAAGAATTTTTGAAATTTTACAAGTGTTTTTGATTTTGCGCACTGAATTTTTACTAAGTCCATAGAATAAGATTTTGAAATTTTACAAGTCTTTGACAGCTCTAATTTTCCCGCTAAGTTTGTTTCACTGACACTGACACTTCACGTCACTATACTTACCTCTTTGCACTACTTCACTTCACTTCCTACTCACTGTCACTGTCACATCTACTGTCACTGTTTCCTATCCGCTCGTATGGACCACTTTGTTTACACCAAACACCGTTGCTATGCCAATCCTTTAATACTCAGTCAAATACATTTCTTATACATTATGTAACAGCAAAACGTTAACTAGTTTCTATTACGGTGTAGCGACATTTATGTGTTAATAAAAGAACTATCGTCCAAAACAGGGAGGTAGACTCAGTCCATGATTCTGAGCTGTAAAACAGAGTCTCCAGATGTGAATGTGAATAGTAGATAGAGAGAAATGCCCATAGATGAGAAACTTAGTGAACAGGTTTTTCAGTTGATATTTATCCGCAGTTTGAATTTTTTTTTTCGAAAATCCCATGGAATCGGAAAATGTGGGACACTGAAGTTTGTGAGAAAATCTGATTAGGTACTCTCGAACCAACTGTATCGTAACCAATGATATTATATGTTACTATCGTAACGTATGTAGAAGCTCACTGATCTGATCGTAACCCACTGTGAAGCCTTTTCGTAGAAAAAGTCATAGTGACATCGCATTGCTTTACAAGGGAATTTATAATGACACTTTGATAAAATTCAACTGTGCGTCAGGACTCAAAGGTTTACAATACAATACAATACAAATACTCTTTATTTGACACCAGAAACTACACAACTTTGTTGTTTACTAATGTTTCGGGGAAAAACGTTTGGCAACCTGATTCATTTCGCCACTTTTCATTTCCCAACTGTTTAATATTTCTGAAACTGTAATTTTTTTTATGATTTTTAGGGTTCCGGAGCCAAAATGGCAAAAACGGAACCCTTATAGTTTCGCCGTGTCTGTCTGTCTGTCTGTCTGTCCGTCCGCGGCTTTGCTCAGGGACTATCAATGTTAGAAAGCTGTAATTTTGCACGGATATATTATAGGTAAATTAGGCCGACAAAATAGTACAATTAAAAATTAAAAACCGGCCAAGAGCGTGTTGGACACGCCCAAAATAGGGTTCCGTAGCCATTACGAAAAAATTAAGTAATATTTTTCTAAGGATTTCGTATTTTATACGGAATCTTCCAAGTTTAGGTATATTTTATACCTTACGCTGCTATTTACTCATAAACTACTAATAATTCTCAAGCAAACTTAGCCGTTATAGTTTTTCATGGAAGTTTGATATACTGACTACCTATCCTACCTACCTATCCTGAACTTTTTTAAATTTTTCCACCCACCGGTTTAAATTTTGGAGGGGGGGGGGGACGCTCGATTTTAATGAAAATTTGCACTTTAAAGTTGAATATTTCGCAAACACATTACTGAATCGAAAAATCGTTTTAGCAAACTCTTAATAGTTTTAAATCCTGAAAAAATGAAAGTGACTGCGCCGCTTTATGTTATTTTGATAGTTAGGCTTTACACATGGGCGCCGCAGGCGCCCAATAGTCAAAGCGGCTACGCTGCTGTGAATTATATCCTCCTAAAGACTCTAATATGGGCGCCGCAGGCGCCCAATAATGAAAGCGGCTGCGCCGCTTTATATTACTTTGATAGTTAGGCTTTACACATATGGGCGCCGCAGGCGCCCAATATTGAAAGCGGCTGCGCCGCTTTATATTACTTTGATAGTTAGGCTTTACACATGGGCGCCGCAGGCGCCCAATATTGAAAGCGGCTGCGCCGCTTTATATTACTTTGATAGTTAGGCTTTACACATGGGCGCCGCAGGCGCCCAATATTGAAAGCGGCTGCGCCGCTTTATATTACTTTGATAGTTAGGCTTTACACATGGGCGCCGCAGGCGCCCAATATTGAAAGCGGCTGCGCCGCTTTATATTACTTTGATAATTAGGCTTTACACATGGGCGCCGCAGGCGCCCAATATTGAAAGCGGCTGCGCCGCTTTATATTACTTTGATAGTTAGGCTTTACACATGGGCGCCGCAGGCGCCCAATATTTGAAAGCGGCGCAGCCGCTTTATATTACTATGACAGTCCCGTGCTATTTCGAGGGCACATCAGGTGCCCATTGTTCAAAGCGGCTACGCCGCTTTGAATTAGTATCTCGTCACAGCTGCCATAAGATTTTAAATTACTAGGGGCCATTAGGTAAGTAAAGGCGGCTGCGCCGCCCTATCTCTGCTCCTAGATCTAGCTAAAGCTGCACTGTTGCCGTTCCCCCACCTCCCCGACCAACCTCCCTGCAAAATACTCGGGGTATATATAGCCTCGGTTAAAAATTTCGTTGGCGCGATGCAGAACTTCGAAATTCAAAATATCGGAACACAATTTTTTATGAACACTAGTGGCCAGTATCATTGAACCACGTAGATTATAGTCCCAAATGCTGGTACTTACGTGCTCTGAATTAACCACTGGCTGGTTAGATCGCTGATTCCCGACAAAGTAGTTTTTGTGGTAGTAGTTATTCCTAATTGGTGTCAATACATTTTTAAAATTGATTTTCTATGGACGGCTTTTATCTAAATCAGTTATTTGTTAATATGACGTATAGGTATATGTTTACTTATATTTTTGTTTTGTGTTTGTAAAATTCGTTCCGATCCGATCCGATGCGAGCCGTTTAGTGGAAGTGGAAGAAGAGAGAAGCAATGTTATTAAGTCTACCTACTAATATTATAAATAGGAAAGTTTGTGACTGTGTGCGTGCGTGATTGCATGTGTGTATGAAAGAAAGAAAAAACCGGCCAAGAGCGTGTCGGACACGCTCAAAATAGGGTTCCGTAGCCATTGCGAAAAAATTAAGTAATATTTTTCTAAGGATTTCGTATTTTATACGGAATCTACCAAGTTTAGGTATATTTTATACCTTACGCTGCTATTTACTCATAAACTACTAATAATTCTCAAGCAAACATAGCCGTTATAGTTTTCCTTGAAAGTTTGATATACCTACTGACTACCATCCTGAATTTTTTCAAATTTTTCCACCCACCGGTTTAGATTTTGGAGGGGGGGGACGCTCGATTTTAATGAAAATTTGCACTTTAAAGTTGAATATTTCGCAAACGCTTTACTGAATCGAAAAATTGTTTTAGCAAACCCCTAATGGTTTTAAAATACCTATCCAACGATACCCCACACTATAGGGTTGGATGAGAAAAAAAAAATCACCGCCACTTTATGTCTATGGAAGGTACCCTAAAAAAAAATTTTTTTTGAATTTTTAGTTGTATTATTTTGTCGGCATAGTTTACCTATATATCCGTGCAAAAGTACAGCTTTCTAGCATTGATAGTCCCTGAGCAAAGCCGCGGACCGACAGACAGACAGACAGACAGACAGACAGACAGACAGACAGACGGACAGACAGACATGGCGAAACTATAAGGGTTCCGTTTTTGCCATTTTGGCTCCGGAACCCTAAAAACAATTTTTTAGGGTACCTCCCATAGACGTAGTGGTGGTGATTTTTTTTTCTCATCCAACCCTATAGTGTGGGCTATCGTTGGATAGGTATTTTAAAACCATTAGGGGTTTGCTAAGACGATTTTTCGATTCAGTAATTTGTTTGTGAAATATTCAACTTTAAAGTGCCAATTTTCATTAAAATCGAGCGTCCCCCCCTCTAAAATCTAAACCGGTGGGTGGAAAAATTTGAAAAAATTCAGGATGGTATTCAGTATATCAAACTTCCAAGGAAAACTATAACGGCTAAGTTTGCTTGAGAATTATTAGTATTTTATGAGTAAATAGCAGCGTAAGGTAAAAAATATACCTAAACTTGGAAGATTCCCTACAAAATACGAAATCCTTAGAAAAATATTACTTAATTTTTTCGTAATGGCTACGGAACTCTATTTTGGGCCTGTCCGACACGCTCTTGGCTGGTTTTATAAAACTAATCTACACGATGGCCCTGAAATAAGTCCTGAAATATTTACAGTTTTAGAGTTGCGAAATGAAAAGTTGCGAAAAGGCAGTACCCGGAACTCAAATGGTTCGACTAAAGGTTCCACTGTACTATGGAGTACTTTCTAAACATCGAAATCTACGCAGACGAAGTCGCGAGCAAAAGCTAGTAATGTAATATAAATATTTTTTTCACTTCTCATGCTCGTAAAGTTCGTGTTTATACTGTATCTAGGCGACATAAAATGACTTTTTATGTTCTAGTGCATAAAATAAAATCTTCGTCTAATACCAACTAAAGACCAAGGTAATCAGGTGTCAACAGCCATAAACAAAAAAGTTTCCATATATTTTTTAAATAATTTTTAATTTATATAAAACTGAAAATCAGTCTAATCAATCATAATAAATCAGTAAAATTAAAATAATTGAATTATTATAATAATGCATAAAAATATAAGGTACATAGAAAGTGAATCATTGTTTCCACTGATGCTATTTCATTTCCTCGCCATCGAAGTGAAAAGCAGAGTGTAAAACCTCGCCGTGCCGGCTCGGGTGGCTATATTATTATGAACGTCTCGGGTAAAATGGCTCGTTTTATGCTCTTGTTGTACAATCTACTATTTAAAGAAGCTGAATGATTCAAGAAAAAAGTTGATTGTAAATATTTTAATAAGGTTCGAGACCGAGTCACACAAGCAACGGGGATTTTGGAAAGTACATTAAAAAATATTAAACGAAGCAGACCAAAAAAATTCATTTGACATACCCAAGAGAAGTAAACACGGTATAACAACTCTATATACTTCCAAACAAAATCACTGTGTTAAGTCGGGGTGTTCTCTATTTAAATTAACGATGGAAGAATTCGAAAATGCTGATTTTGTTTTCTTTGTATCATGAGAAAAAGTCATATTGTATTAATGTTAGAAAAACATAAACAAGCTTAATGTAATCAAAATAAGGTTTATTTTGTACTGGTGGTTATTCTTTACATAACTTTTTACGGTAACTTCAAAAAGTTTTGCAAGTTGATAACAGAACAGAACCGCGTATCACGATCGCGTGTCATCGTCAATATCCGAAGTATGCTTCTAAAATACGAAGGTTTTTTTAAGATCTCACGGAGTGTACATAGACGTCGATGAATTAAAATAATTGATATAGTACATCATATATTATGACTTAGCCAGGAAACATTAAGAATACTTAAATATTTTAATTATATAACAGAGTCGGATCTGCAATTATTGTGTCAAAGTCAAATTAGTGTGTGTAATCCCAAAATGGCCAAATTGCAGATCCGGCTCTGTTAATAGGGATAGAGATCGTCGAAATAGACTCGGTCTCTACTTGTAACCCATACGAGTTCGCTCATGTACGCGCCTTACTCATAAAACAACGGAAAATCGAAAAATCTTTGTTATAGAAAACAATACGACTATAATCGGATTTAGTTATGAATATTTGGTGTAAAGAATGGAACAAAGCTTTGAACGCCGCATCAAAGAGCGAGGAAACAAAGTCGTCAAGCCGCATCAAATATAAAGTCGAAAGTCCGGCTTTAGGGGTTAGTCGATCCGATTGTCTCTCTTACCAAAGAATTATAATAGCATTTAATTCTTTAATTGCTTATAATTGTTTTGATTGTCAAAGGGGACGACTTAATATGTCCATAAAGTTTTATACATTTAAACGAATTGAGGGTAAGTAAATTGGGACAGTAAACTGTTATTCCGTGAGCTATTCAAGGTTTATATCCAAGGTTTGACTTGATAAAGTCAAACTAAGGTAGACAGTGTTTGTTTAACAAAAAGCTATTAGAAAATCAATGTTGTGTCAGTATGTCATATCAGGATACGATATTTCAGCTGCTAAACCTTAAAAAAGGAACGAGTTGGTAATCTCTGCTGAGTGATATTAAATTAGTATTTTAAGCGACTAAAAATTTAATGTTGCAGTTGATTGAAAATAAGCCTGGTTTTCTGGTCTAAAATAAAAAGGTTTATTATTAGTGTTGCTTCTTGGATTGATTATTATGGTGACAACTACACAGCAACATCAATCAGCAGTGGCACCAATTGACCGAAATCCCAAACTATTTAAGCGACCGGATGGCCAAGTGATTAGAGAACCTGACTACGAAGCTTGAGGTCCCGGGTTCGATTCCCAGCCGGGCAGATATTTGTATTATGAATGTTTGTTTTTGGGTCTTGGATGTTTCATATTTATTTAAGTATGTATTTCTTTATATAAGTATGTTTATCCCTTGATTAGTATCCATAGTACAAGCTTTGCTTAGTTTGGGACTAGGTCAGTTGGTGTCAAGTGTCCCGTGATATTTATTTATTTTAAGCTTGCACTACCAGACAAGCCATAAACACATGTCGATAATGCTCATTGTGGTGTTAAAATATGTATGATTTATCATTACCGGCATTGCAGGAGCAGCTGGGGGTGTGCAACCCCGATCCCTTGTACTGGTGGTCCTCACGAAGTTCATGCACTGGGTTCCGTAGGGGGCGTGCACTGGGTCCCCAGGGGGGATCAGGATGGGTCGACACTGGGGGTTGGTGACCGCATCTTGTACTAGTTGCCCGTTATCACTGCAACACGTTACTGGCTCCTTGTCTGCAATGAAAACAAAGCAGATATAAAACGATATTTTGGTAGGTAGGTAATCCGCGATTTTTGTAATTTCTATGCCTTTAAATGTTTTATGGTTCATTGGAGAAAATATTGCTATGTAGGTACGGAGGCAAATAGATAAAAGTAAACTTTAATATAATTATTTAATTTAGTGGAACAGATATTTCTAGTTTAGACTTCTTTGACGAACCACAATGGTACAATTTTCGTGTTACTATAATAGGGTATTTCTTGGTCGTCATCATTATTAACCGTAGGACGTCCATTGTTGGACATTAAACTCCCTCATAGACATCCAGCTGCTACGGTTGATGGCAGCCTGAATTCCACCATGTATTCACGATCCATCGTATTTACTTAGTGACGTAGTATCGTATTATACTAGTAGTATCGTATTTACGTAGCATTACCATAACAATTCCTAATTAGCTAAGGTTTAAATAAATAAGTATACATTGCGACACCTTCTGTGTGGGTACAATAAATGTATCACACTCGATTGTATTAAAGTACACGGAGCAAGCGTAACAATAAAAAAAAATTTACCGTAGTTATTAGTAATTTCATAAAAATATTTGCGTTTTACAAAAGCAGTAAAAATAACAACACACAAAATGAACAATGCACTTACATCACAACATAGATGGACATTTAAATAACTTTTTACACAATTTTTCCCCACAAATGATGACCTACTACATAATACTTTTCGAATGATAATATATTTGTATAACACATTTATATAACACATTTGTATAACTTTTCATGGATACAGCTGTGTAGGTACTGAAATAATTTATGTAAAATACTTCAAAACAACAATCTTGGAAAAGTTGAAAAACCCACTAAATTTTAATTTCCTCAAAAATAGCTGAA
The DNA here is from genome assembly GCA_037349165.1 of Choristoneura rosaceana. Taxonomy (NCBI): domain Eukaryota; kingdom Metazoa; phylum Arthropoda; class Insecta; order Lepidoptera; family Tortricidae; genus Choristoneura; species Choristoneura rosaceana. Next base: position 9,827,871 of record JAZBNJ010000040.1, on the reverse strand, counting down.
CTAATGTTAATCAGATATAGTTAAGAACTCATCATCATCATCATCATCAGCCGGAAGACGTCCACTGCTGGACAAGGGCCTCCCCCCTAGAACGCCACAATGAACGACAACTCGCCACTTGCATCCACCGGTTTCCCGCAACTCTCACGATGTCGTCAGTCCACCTGGTGGGAGGCCTGCCAACGCTTCGTCTTCCGGTTCGTGGTCGCCACTCAAGAACTTTTCTCCACCAACGGTTATCTGTTCTTCGAGCGATGTGGCCTGCCCATTGCCACTTCAATTTGCATATTTTTCCAGCTATGTTAGTGACTTTAGTTCTTCGACGAATTTTCGTATTCCGGATTCTATCGCGCAAATAAACTCCAAGCATAGCTCTCTCCATAGCTCGTTGCGTGACTCTAAGCCTCTAAGTAAGAGTCAAGGACTACGTCTCAGCGCCATAAGTCATCACTGGCAACACACACTGGTCGAAGACTCTAGTTAAGAACTACTAAAAGAAAACTCTCTTTCTGCCCATACGTTTGAGAGCTACAAAAAACTTATAACACTCTTAATCTAATATTTGCGTCAGATTTTAAAAAAGAACTCTGTCAGTCAATTAATTTGTCCCTAAAAAGTCTACAAATACTTGTACAAATAACTTCTACGTGTACAGTACAAGTACTTTACATTATTTTTCTATCTCAAAATAAGATCTCTATCCAAGTACAAGAATAAATATTTAGTTCTTGACATTTAATAAATTAAATTGCTGTATGATATATTTGTAATTTGAAATGAAACTGTAAACGAAAATGAAAGCCGGAGCAAAAACAAAAACTCAATTCCATCCAATCAAAAGCGACGCTTAATCCCAAATCGATACAACGCGTATTCAAACCCTCAACACAAAAGCAAATAGCAGCACTTAAAAAGAAATATCCAATTAATCAATGCCGAGCAAACACACATTAAACACGCACTTCTTAGATTTTGGTGCAAAGTACCTGTACATTCCCGTACATCTGTCTTATTCTCGCAGGCTGTAATGTAAAAAAAAAACTTACCACCTGTACAAAGTTAAACAAGTTGTACTAGAAGAAGTCATCTGACTACAACACAGATTTAGAAATAAGGAGACCTAAGATATTACCTAATTATAATACGGTATTTGACAACTCCTGAATTTGCCATATCCAATTTGGCATAATATTATTACGATGCGCATGTACTCACGTAATTTTCGCATGTCGTAATGTATCCTTGTCCGAATTTTTCGTAGTCACTTCATAATTTTATTTCCGCCGAAACCTTTAATTTTTCTTAAACCTTATAGTAAAACTGTTGGCTGGGTTAGGTTTGTTTTACAACAATTCGGATCAATTAATGTATTCAGAGAAAAAAGAGTTAATATGACGAACAATACATAATGACAAACATTACATTCTGAATTATACGAGCTGATGTGGACACCTCTATTATTATTATGAAAATATAAGTAGGTATACTGTCAATGTTTCTTGGCGAAAAAAAATAATTCGGTTGAAAATATCAAAGTGAATTTTGTAAAATGTATGTATATCTGTGTCTTTCTAAAATGGAATATACCTATGCAGTAAGTATGGCGCTACTTGCGTGTGACCTCACATGCTAGCTATTCTTTCTCTGTATAATCTTGAATTTCAAACCTTTTTAACTGTGTCATATGTAAAGGTAGCTTAATTATTTTTTTGTTCGTTTTCAGACATTGATAACCTTTGATTTATGAAATAAATATAAAATAGTCAAACACCGTGTTCTTTACTTTGATTTAACGTTCGTTATAGGTATTGGATTGCTGCCAACTTATTATGTCAATGGAGAATAAATAATTGCGGCGAACCTAAAGCAAGCATATTATATTAAAGATAACATCAATACGCTATCTTGATCATGTAATAAATACTTTCGTTGAAGTCGTTTCATGATCATAAGAAATATTTATTTATCAATTGACAACTAAAATAAAACAAAACTAAAACTACCTATATACGAGTATAAACTAAACCAAAATTACAAACTGGGTAGTGTTATCAATACCTATGTAAAAACGCTATGTACCTAATACTATATATTTATCTCTACATATATATTTATCTCTACAGTCGACTTGCAGCGTAAAATATTGCAGATTAGTATTAACATGTACATACTTTGTCTATGCAGGTACTCACATGCCAATGCGACATTCAGCTTTAAAAAAAATCTGATATCACAACATGCAACTGTAAAGCACTTACTTGTTCGACTATACTGACTCTACTATAAATTACATGTCACCAAAAGTAAAGCATAATAAATAAGAAAAAAGCCAAATAAATTAGTGCGCCACTTTTTGTTTCTTATTTGAAGTTTCCACGGAAAGGACATGTTTTGTCACCTTTTTAAAAATTGTGATTTTAATTAAGATTTTTTTTTGAGTCTTTTTGTATTTCTTATTTAAACTCCAAGTTTTGTTATTTTAACGGTCATCTCGTTAGATAGGTACATATCGAAAATACAACCTGAAACATAGATGCACAGAAAAACCAGAAAAAGTGACCAGCGCTGGGAATCGAACCCAGGTCCTCAGCATTCCGTGCTGCATGCTATTGCCATACCTCTACACCACCACTGGACAGGAGTGCAGACACAAATTTCTCCTATGCACCACATACCTATCTCAGCTTGTTTGTTTTCTTATTTAGCCACTTAAGCAGCGACACTAGCGACATCTATGTTATAGCCCTCATCGAGAACTTTCAACCCTAGCGCGCTAGCGCTGGTCTCTTTTTCTGGTTTTTCTGTGCATCTATGTTTCAGTTTGTATTTTCAGTGTGATTTTAATCTCAAAATGTAGAGCTCGCAAAAAACTATAATTTACCATTAAATTAAATACTCTAAAAACAATTTAATATTACACATATTTTTTTACTTAAAAACTAATATTGCCAAAAGTGGCTCCGAAGCCGTAACGTTTCGTGTGCTCTGACCCCATTTGGGAATGCAGGCGTGATGTTTGTTTGTGTTTTACGTTTAAAGAAATGGTACCTAACCATAGTAATTGTTCGTGATGACCAACTTTCAAATCGCTATAACTCAAAAAGACTTGACATATACTTCCCAGGGACCCTTAATTTCATTTTAGATTTTCACTACCTCTCATGATGTCAACAAAGACATTGTTAAACATCAAGTTCTGACCAGAAACGTTAACTATTTCAAATCTCCATGCAAAATTCCAACAGGAGTAAAATTTCGACTAAAAGGCAACGCAGTTACGACGCAATAGAATGTAAAACGTCACTCAGATTGAGTTCATTAATGGCGGCTAGCTGTCCTGCTAAAAGCCTGCGTGAGTATACAGTTACTGTCCCCTCGTGTCATGTAAAAAACATTAAATTAGTAAAAAAAAAAACAAAAACCCGAATGCCTTAAAAACTAAAAGGAAGAAAATAAGTCTAGCGGTATATAACCTGCTAAGTAGCTAATTTAAAGTTTTTGAGATCCTCATAACGAGCCCTCTAATTTGTTATAAATATATGACACAGTAAAGTTTGCAAAAACTTTTTTTTTGAACACGTAGGTATTTTACACTTTTATTAAATAGAAAAAATAATGACAGTTTACATTTAAAGGAAGAATAATTAATTGAAAACGTTATTTGTATTTATAAGTATTTTCGAGTTGTTATTTCATATTTTTTGATTAAAATAAGTTGAAGCTTTCAGATATTTCAAAGACCTGCAAGAGAAGTTTCCTGGAATCGTTTATTATTTGCCAACGAGATTGTTTAATCTTCCGAGTTCCTTTAACATGCTTCACATGCTGGATTAAAAGAGATACTACTCGCGTATCTTTTCTATGTTGTTGGTTGAAGTTTTCATTCCGTGAATCCTGTCCTTAATGTAATTGTCTTAAGCGTAACAAAATTACTCTTTTCCTTGACATCTGATTAAAGAATTTTACATGGGGATGGTTGAGTAATTGAATACCTAAACGTACCTATTTAAAAGTTTTATTCATGGATCCGACATAATAATATATTCAGCAACTACCTAAACTCAATAAAATATATCTGAATTATTATTATTCTTTTTTGTAATTTTTCTTTAATTTTGTACTGTAGTTTTTAAGTATTTTATTTGTAATTAATTTATTAAAAAAAAATACTTTCTGCCAAGTTTCTTGCAGCGGATTCTTCTTGGCAATGATGGTCTTTCCAAAAGCGCTGGTAGTTTAAAAAATGACGTGTAAAAGTACCCAACGCGGTTTATTTACTAAATAAATTATTTAAATTTGAATCAATCTGAGATACTTAATTAAACCCAATTTTTATACAAACAATGAAATTGATTTGACTAACCATTTATTTAGTTCTATTTCAAATTTTTACTAAAACAATTGATTTAAAAATACTTACGTGTCTGGGTCACACCCGCAGTTAGCGACATATCATGGGTGATAATCTGTCCCCACTGCTGGGCATTGAGGTTCCACACTGGGTCCACTAGGTTCTTATCAGGGAAGAGAGCCAGGCTGATGGTGCGCGGGTTGGGAAGCTGCTGCCCGGTCGAGGATACTGGCCATACGCTGATACCTTAAAAGGTGATAGACAAGCAATAGAATAAGGGTCCCCACTAGAGATGTGCCGATCATGACTTTGGCCGACAAGCCGACTAGCCGATAGTCGGTTGTAAAGAAGCCGACTAATGGGCCGACTAGTAGGCCAAGCCGATCACGTTTTCCGGTATTTCTATGACGCTTCTTTAACCAGCTGATTCGCGCGCAAGTTGCAACCGACGCCTATCAAAACCAAAAAATATTTTACCTACTCCTATTATTAACTGAAGTGACTTTAATGATTTTTTTTAATTTCAAATGAAAATCTGAGGAGTAACTATGATTTTTTTTACAATTAAACAATGGTCACGTGAAAGTTGCTTTGCTTTACATTGAAAAATGAAAAAGAATCATTATAAAAATACAAATATTGATAAATAATCAAGGCTCTGCATATACATGAAAATGTATATTTTACTAAAAAATACATTCAAAGTAAGAAGCCGGATAGTCGACGCTTTTTGCCGACTATTCGCCGACTAGTCGCCGACTACAAAAGTGGCCGGATAGTCGGCTTTACCGACTAGTCGGCGACTAGTCGGCGACTAGTCGGCACATCTCTAGTCTCTAGTCTATCGACGCAGAATCGACAATAGCCGATTAAAAAAAGCTTTATGACTAGGCAATACGAGCGAAAAAGACGTCGACGCGTCGGCAGGTGTCGGCCGAGCCGATCCGAGCCGTACCTTGCCTTTTTAACGTAAATCGCGGTTATCCAGTGTGAAATTGTAATTTACGAGTGCTTCTATTCAGTAGACAGTTCTGAGAGTGTGGGCGTGCTGGCTTTATCATTCTCCAGATCGTATCCAACAACTCATTACTCTGATACATGAGACAAAAGAACACCCCCCAAGAAAATTGCGTCTTGCTCTAAGAAAAACACCTACGTGGTCACTCGCGTTTACCTACGCATTTTTCTCCAAGAAACAAATCTTTCTTAATACGCTTTACTTCATGAAAGTACTTAAGATATATCTGCTTCAAATAAATGATTATGATTTCAAGACAACCAGCGTAGTAATTATAACACTTAGGATAATTGGACGATAATATGACGATACACAAATACAATTTGAAGCCAGAGTCGTCAAACCAACTTGACTATCGGGAATTCGACCAACCAGCCTAAAACCTTACTGTTTGCCTATCCCAATAGTGGCATGTGGTGCCATCTATCGCAACTATCCAAAGTGACGATTCGATTAAGTAGATGTGCTACTTTTGCACTAATATTATTTAATTTTGTTTTTATCATTCACTAACGCTTGCTAAACTGTATCTAAAATCTCTTGGTCTTATTTGCGGTGGTCAAACTGGTATGATTAGAGGTATATAATATGTATATAGGTATATAATATCTTTCTCATTTAAAAATAATGTTATATTTAGCCGTTTACTACAGAATAATGTTACAGACACTCACCGTCAGCATAGTTAAAAGGCAAAAGGCGTCCATAGGGCGCCTGTGCCATGCCCCATGCAGGCCTTTGAATGTTGTTGCAGGAACCATCAATGCTCCGATATCGTGCCTTCGGGCATACGGGAGGCGCAAGGCCGCATGTCAACCCCGAGAGATCCACTCCCGCTCCTAATGGCGGTGGAGGGTTGCTGAAACTACACACGACCGATACTAAAATTTACATTCCCGACGACGCAAGCTGTCAGTCGGTGAAAAGCTCGCTAAACACCAACTCTGTATATTAAACCAGAGTAAAACTGAAGTAAATATAAGTTGCCTATATAAGTATCTACCTAGTATTGTTAACCTTATGTAACTTACCTGATTTTACAGTAAAGACCTGTTTCACCACTAATGGATAAATTTTATGTCACAGAATAATGACGGCACCCCTTTTTTTGTCAAAAAAAAGAGATGCGTCGTCACAAGTACTAGTCGCATAAAATTTACCGTCATTAAATTAAGCAATCTTAATTGTAAGAACTTAAGATACCTAAATACCTCGATTAGATTAGGTATTTAATATTATAATAATGCTTAATTAGATTAAAATATTTGTGGACTAACTCGTGTTCTATTTAAGTTTATCAGAGTATTTAAGGCAGCTTGAAGATAAAATCCCCTTAATGCTATTGCTTTCATACTGCTATGTACCTACACAGTGTGTGTTGAATGTTCACTCATTATAATTTCTGCCTCGTTGGGTACTTGAGCAAAGTGTTACTTTATAAAACGTACCTACGTCAGCAGCATGCAATGTGTATTGTGGTAAATGCAGAAAAGTTTATTTACAAGCCCAAACCACAAGCGTAACCGAAAAGCGCAAAGTTTTTCATTTACCTTCCAAAGTGTACCGAAGTACCAAAGGGTTCAATTGTTGTTGTAAAAAATTTAACTTTTCCAAACAAGCACCAAGTTTTACCTTTGTCCAACTGCTAAGAAAACAACACTACTCAAATACAAAATCTTTTTCTATCTCCCCGCATTATTCGTTGAGTGAAAACACGAAATTTTGCCGATTTGAGTATCTCGGGGGAACTCGGTAGAATAAGTTATTGCACGTTGAATATTTTGAGTAAGCAGTTGAATTATTTATGGCGAGTCTCGATCGAGGGTCGTTAGAGTTTAGTATAATGTACAAGCCATTAATCACAAAACATAAAAAAATGAATAACCTTGTTGCAGGAATGCTGGCCTGAGCTCTCGACGCCGGTGGGCTGTTGACAGAATGGTTTTAATGACAGAAGCACGTGCAACACATATGTGCATGTTGGGAAAGGTGCAATATTATTTGGTACATTATCTGTTGCGGACACAATTGATAATTTGAGAGTTACTCAACAGTTGTATTACGTTCGCGCAATTTGAAAGCAATATAATTTTGTTACTTTAATTTTGTGTAGATTTCACACCAGCCATCGGAGTAACTAAACTTCATTTACATTCTCTATGCCTTAAATATTGAATAGTCGATTTATAACGGACTAACCGTAGACTTAACAAGCCAAAAACCCACAGGACCTAGAAGGCAAGTTCCGTTTTATTAACTTTTATTTTTCCATTCCCTGTTCATTTGGCACCAAATAAATCCTTGAAGGAATGAATAAGATGAAAATTGTGGACAAACTAGACGAGGACAACTAACTATTTTGAAGGTAAACTCCAAAATAGGGGAACCTTTTGAGTATTATTTTTAACTTATTAAGACCGAATTTTAAAATTAAGTTTAACACTTGTAGCATCTACAGTAAGTGAAATAAAACAACAATTGTGTCCGCATACTTATATACATAATTATTGGTTAAAAATTAGACCATTGGTGTCAAGTGTTATTTATTATTTATTTATTTATTTCGAAGCTTATTGGTCCTTCGCAATGCTTCATCCGGATAAGTACATTTCTGGTCAGCAAAAATTAAGTGCACCATCTTTGGTTATTTACAACACACTCCCTTAACATTTTAAAATAGTGTCAGTATATTTTTGTCTTTTTGATATAGGTATTGCTTGTATTATAAGGAGTCTTATGTGTTGTGTAGTGCCAGTACAAATATTCAAACCATCCGTAAGGTAAATGTGTCGGCTCATTGAACTAAACTTGTTTACATTGTGGTAGCCACCCTGTTAGCATGTTAGTTTATTCGGTGGTTTAGTCGCTGGCTAGATTGTAAACAAACTGAGCGGTTCAATTTACCGTCGTAATAATAAATTATGTACATAAATAATTAACCGATTTGCAAAAACTTGTCATATCGTCCAGATTACGGTATTCGTGGTCGAAGTACAAGTAAAATTGAATTATTAAAAAAACAAATAAATTTCAAGGCCTGTTGCTTTCATAGTAATGAATATACTCGTAGTGCTATTGGCACTGTAATTGAAAAAAATCGGTACATTTTATGATAAATAGTTTATGTTATAACTGATGTTAAAGACAGGCTAATGTTACTTTCTCACCCAAATCCGTTTACAGGTAATCTGGCCGGTAATGGTGAATATTGGAAAATCCTGTCAATGCTATCAACTAGCGGATTCTGGTTTTTCTGAAGGTAGTAAACTTGGCCATCTCCTGCTGGCAGCTGATGGTAGTTCTGACTGTGAGCAGCCGCGCATAGCGTCATGACGATCGCGAAAGCTCTCGCCATTTTTCCTGAAACAAAAAAGAACAACTAAGTAAGCAAAAAAGAAAAGAAAACCCAAAGTTTGCGGCACCCATAATAGCGGTACCGCCTTTTCCGAAGTTGAATAATTTTGAGGGTTCTTTTTGGAACGTGATGCGCATTTTAAAGGCTCCGGAAACTTCTTTTTTGATTTTTCCGCAACAATTCACTAATCAATTTGATGGATGTTGCTCAAAAGGTCAGTATCAAAATAAACCCTGTAAAAATTATGGTTGAGTATACTTAAAGTTTTTCACTGGTCGAGTTCGAATACGCAGTCTTTTGTTCAAAAAAGGGGTTTAAAACTGACTTTATTTCTTAGGGTAACGTAATAAAACATAAAACTTAGTAAGTATCTATTAATCTTTGTTTGTAACGGCAAAATGCGATGCTACCTCTTGTTTCATAACAAACCAGAACCTGCATTTAATCTATTTAGTAGGATAATCTTGAGTTCTGAATAAAGTTTAATTAAATTTCCAAAATTAGAGTCCGAAATACGACTCCAAGGGAGCGTGATCGTAAAATTTAAAGTTAGGCTGAATATGTAATGAGACAGCTGGGACGTTTTGCAACAGAAATTCACACGTTCACGGTACTGCAATTACTATTTTTAATAAATTATGATACATCTATGAAAAATGCCAAAAAAGAAGCGACTGCTAGACAAATATGTATTTTTATGTCAACCAATGACAAGACTAAGTATATTTACTTAGGAAGAATGTGTATTGCATGGCTGTTAGACTATTTAATAAATTGCCCAGAGATTTTCGTGCCATGAACATAAATAATTTTAAGAAAATTATCCACCGATGGTTATTAAAAAAATGTTTTTATTCGGTCAGTGAATTTTTAAGTAATGATAGTCTTTAGTATACGTTCAGTAATAAGTAACTATGTTTTTGCAAGCGTTTTGGAAACGGCAGAACATGTCGCACCAAGTTTATTTCGTAAGACCTGATAATATCTAACACATGTTTGGCAATAAATTATTTCATTTCATTTTAATAAACCGCAACACTAAAATGTACACTAAAACCACGTAAAATATATCTCACTTCTTTAGCTAAAGGAAAAGACTCCATTAATTCTGGATTATCTTGTAACCTACTCTTCATTGAGACTCGAGTAGGTACTCTAAGCATTAAGGTACTGACTTATCATTTAGCTCACGTCGAAGCCTGTGTTCCCAGCTGCTAGTATCCATATTTAATCTTTAACATAGTGCACACCTCCTGTTTCATTCCTCGGGATTTCGTTATGAGAAATAGCTGAGTAACTGCATACCTACAATGTATCACATTTTCATAACCAGTGTTATGGGATGTAGCGTTGTTCGTGGGAAAGTCTTTAGTGAATATAATTATTATTGTGATAAATAAAATTGCCAATTCGTTGCAATTTCAAGTTGCCTTCGAATACAAAAGGATAGTTCAGAGCCGAGGTTGGATAAAATAGACAAAAATGCCGATGTGCATTTAGCATCCTTATAAAATGTATTTACTTATTTTATTTCAATATGTTCCAATCCAAATAGTTAAAATGTATGTACTGATTTGTAGTGTGCAATACAGATTAATTGTATTTTATTATATTTTATCTACTCTCGCATCGTAATATTCGAATTATAAAATTCAAAACGAGTTTATATTTACATACTTTTTAAACACAATACCGAAATATTAAAAAAAAATCACATTATAACACTTCTCTTCCTAACGAAATAATGTTATAATATAATTTTTTAAACCATTACGATACAAGGCAAATCCAAAAAGTTTATATCAACAAGTTTTGATTCCAATATTCACTTGTCTGTGGCAGTGCCCGCTTTAGCGCATGCGCGCACATGCCGCACATGCGCAGTGATGTACTGGGTTTTACCGCCATTCCGTTCATAGGTTGTTACTTTGTTGTACGAATTTTCGTGAGAAAATTTTGTTTTTGCTTAAAAATGTCTGATATCAGTGAATGCGAAGAAGATTTGACTCCGCCCGATATTTTAGATGCGGCGAAGGAAATGACTCATAATTTACTAGCAAAGTGAAGGTCCTAGTATAAGTTCTGGTTGCAATGCAGGTAATTCTTCACCAGCAGGTAATGGTTCTTGAACACATGATAGAGGATTTAATATATGAACGTAGATAAAATATTGTATGCATCTGTACCTACCTACGCAATTAGGCCTTATAACACTCGTGTGACCCTTTTATGAAACTTGGCTACGCCTCGTTTCATGAAACCACACTCGTGTTATATGGACCCCTATTGCGATACAGTTGCATAAATAGCTATTAAGTATAATTTAATAGGTCTCTTGAAAATGTATATATTTAGGTAGTGCTAGTCTAGGTATTAAGAATTTTAGCATTCACATTCGTAATCGAGAATTTCAGACGTTAAATTTAAATATGTTGTGTAACCTGCACACAGTGTGGCCATATTGAAGCTTAACGTTTTTATTACCATTTTTATGTAAAATATTTAGGCTTCCGTACCTACTTCAGTCAACGAAAACGGAACCCTTATAGGATCACTTTGTTATCCGTCTGTCCTGTATCGAGTTGAAATTATTTCCTTCAGATAATCAGCTCTAATATACATAAAAAATAACTTCTACGTTTAGACTTTTTCGTCTTTTATTTAAGATTACATTGTATCAGAGGCTGTATAGCGCCTGTATTAATACTGGCTCTGAAATGTAATCGTACTACATGATTCAATTAATAAATAGTTGACACAGCAACCAGCTGATTGTTACTTAGTATTGTTCGCACCTTTAGAACGAAAACGACACAATACAAAATGTTCTCATTTTAAAACTCAATCATGTTTTGTTTTATACAAAGTTCAAATCAGTACTGTCAATAGTTCGAATTGTGTCGGTTTCATTCTAAAGGTGCGTGTTGTGCTGTCGAACTACACACGTTGTTTGCTTGTGTTTTGATTTATTTTACCTTAAATATATATTATTTCTGCTGTAATTTTACATCATTCTATTTTTTTGGTCAAGGCAATCAAAAGATTCATTCGCTAAAACGGTGTTTCCGTACAAATTGCCGGGGAACAAAATAGGAACTTTGAAGTCCCAGTTATCCTAGAAACTTGAAATTTGTTACGAAAGTAGCTTTTAAATATAGCGTAACTGATAATGAATATCTGAAAATCTTAATTTTTTTACCTGTCTATCTATTTATGCCAATAATCAATCTAAAGTAACCCAACACTGTAAATTTTTCTCAGGAGTACCACTACCATGAGTTTACAGTGACCGTACTCGATAGCGACGGCGTAAATTATTTGTATGGAGAATTGTACAGCGCCTCTAAAAATAATTTACGCCGTCGCTATTGAGTACGGACACTGTAAACTCATGGTAGTGGTACTAGACCCTGCTACCTGTCCAGAGTTCATGAATACTTACAAATTTGTACGAAACCATCGGTGCGCGCGTCCGACTTACACTTGGCCGGTTTTTTTATTTGTGTAATTATTTTTTACTAATAACATCCACGTTCGCGCCCCGTGCAATGCGTAATTACGTCATGCGAATCGTAAACATTTAAACACCAACGAAATTAAAGTATTTTTATAACCGTCATTCCATTTTACGCGTTAAGAAACAATTCCGATTATTATTTCAATTTCTACTCAAACGAGAATATTATTTGCAGATATTCAAAGGAAACGTGGCTAGGTTTTATAGCTTGATTACTCTTGACTGCACTATTTCGACCATTACTCATTTTATTTCAGTGAGAACATAATTTGGAAAAAAAAACGGAAAAACTGCGGCTGGAGCGGGTGGGTTATAACCCACGGGACTATTTTTGAAAATTATATCAGTCAAGAAATTTACCATTCGAAAATAGCGGAAAACAAATAACATTTTTGACTGCTCGAAACAAAATAAAATAAATATCATGGAACGATTGACAGTTGACCAAGTTCCATAATAAGCAAAGCTTGTATTATGGCTACCTACTAGGCAACGGATAAAAATACTTATATAGATAAATATATACTTAAATACGCATTAAACGTCCAAGACCCGAGAAAAAACATGCATCAGTCCGTATCATTCATATTAATATCTGCCCCGGCCGAGGATTTAGAGCTAGTTACAGCATAATGACATAATAATTATGGTCAATACTCGCACTGATTTAGAATGTTTAATTTCAAATATCCATATAACCAACATCCTGGTCATTCCGTGGCTGGTACTGATCTGCGATTAATTATATGTAAAACACTGCGATTTTTTTTTGTGCCATTATGGCATTAGACTAGTAATTATAAATATAATAAATATTTGTTATACACATAAGCGGGAACAGTCAAGACTTTGTGAAAATAATTAAGAAAAAAATAATTAGACTCCTATTTTAGAGATCCCTCAGAATATCGCTCAGAGCCCAGTGACAGACGGACGGACGGACAAACTAACAGATAGACAGCGGAGTCTCAGTAATAGGGTTCCGTTGGCACCCTTTGGTTATGGAACCCTAAAAACGTACACGAAGACGTTTAAAGTTCCGTACCAAAAAGTTTAAAAATAAAAAGGCATCACCATTAAAAATCGAGTTAATTTTGCCCTTTGACCGATTTTCAAAGAATTTTCTATCGGCTTGACCCGTGTATTTTTTTTAAAAATCTGTACTTTTCAGCTTTGGCCTTTAAATATATTATTTTACAAAAGTAATGTATATTTCCATTGCTTACCGACATCATATTATTATCTATTACATATCTCATAAATCAAGAATATAATTCTTACCTTTTTTCAAATGTTTTCGCCAAATTACCAATTCCAAGTTCAAGATATTGTAAAACCCCAGAGTGAAGCAGACAAACTGCTAGGGTAAATTGAGAGACCTCACAGTTCGGTGCGTGGTTATAAACTTGGCTGCAAACTTCCGGATCCCGGTCCTACACAATATCATGCCTGTAATGTACCGGTACATTACATCAATCACCCCTTTAAGGCTAATCGATATTTTCAAGGAAGTTGTCATTGTTTTGTTACATTTTAAACGTTTCAGGAAGTGCGTAAAATTAATATGTGACTTTTGACATGTTATGTTGATGGATGAAGGCATTACTTTACCAAGGTTTGGTATAATTGCATACATATCTTATAACGTCATTACAACACATGGTTAGTAGCGCTTAAAACAAAAGTAATTTAAAGTTTTTAAGCCAAGTGTGACATATTTCATATTTCGTCGGTGCTTCATTGGTGTGAGTTTCACTTTATTTACGAGCATTTTAGCAACCGGCACTGTAGATAAAAAATCAATAGCACGGCGATAGTATCTTAATAATTTTGCAACTGTATCAAGAATAATAATTCAACAAAAGCATACCTACTGCGCGTGTTGAATTCGTCGCTACAGAACTTGATTTGAAATGAAGAAACTTGCTCAAACTTTGCACATGCTAGTAACAACTTTCTACAGTGTAGACCAAAACTTTGAACTTGATACTAACTAGCTGTGACTATTTGTCAGGTACACAATACGTAGGTATTTGTGAAATTTCTAATGGTATACCACACAACCATAGTAGGAAAAGCTTAAGTAAAAACTTGCATGACATCTATAATTTACAAATATCTTGGTGAATGCCAATAAACTTGTACTAAACTGACCAAAACGCGCGCTTAATGGTTTGATCTGTGCCTTGATAGTCACGATCAGGGCCCAGTTGCATAATAAAGTACAAACAAATAGTATTAGGGAATTTCAATACAAAATCACTAGTAATGTACCACTTGTTTGTAGATTATTATGCAACTGGGCCCATAAGCGCATTGTTGACTTCAACGGTCTTAGCCTTTTAAAACAGAAGCACGACCAGCGTTTTCGTTCGAAATAAATAGCGTAACACAGATACCGGAGTACAATCTAGTTAGTAAGTTAGTGATACATTCTGTTGTCTTTCTAGTAATTGGACGTGGTATGTGTAAAAAGCCTCAGAGGCAGAGGCTTAGTGGTTTCGCCTATCAAGAAGTCGATCGTGGGTTCAAGCCTGGATTTGCATCTCTGAGTTTTATGAAATTCATATACGAAATTACATTCGAAATTAATCACTGATTTTACGATAAAAGAAAACTTCCATGTTTCGCACAAGCTACGAAGCAATTAAATAATATGTGTGAAGTTCCTAATCAGCGCTGGAGGCGCGTGGGAAGTACGGCTCAAGCCATTCTGGGAGGAGGCCTGTGTCCAGCAGTAGGTAGAACGTCTATGTATAGGCCAGAATGACGTACATTTTATAAACTATGGACCACATCGGTGTGAAAGGATATTGGGAAACTGTCTCGTACGTTCGCTTCTTTTATAAATCTGTCATTCCCACATAGAAACTGTTACAATAAAATATTAAAAGTCAGAATGCGAACGTCGTAAAGCACGGAAGTCGCGAGAAGTTTATTGGATTCTAATTTAAATTATTTTCAAAGACTCCAAATGTACTTTGTAAAAATGCCAATAGTGTATTAATGTCAGGCTCTAGTGGGATAGCGATGAATCTTATTCGATGAACTGAATACTGTTATGATTTTTTTTTTATATAAGAGGGGGACAACGAGCATTTTATTTTGTTTTTAGTATTTATTTATTGTTATAGCGGCCACAGTTATACATAATCTGTGAACATTTCAACTGTATAGCTATCACGGTTTATGAGATACAACCTGGTGACAGACATACGAACGAACGGACGGACAGCAAAGTCAAAGTTCCTTTGGGTACGGAACGCTAAAAACTATAGAAGACTATCGAAGGATTTTTCTTAATTTAAAATTCAAAATTGATTTAGATAGATACACTCAATGAAGAATGATCTATTATTTTATACAATGTGGAAGAAAAATAAAAGAGCGTCGACGACTTTTCCTAAAAGATAAAGTGAAATGTGGAATCGTTCGGTAGGAAAATCACGTACGTAATCATTCTTGAGATCTGTCTATTTCTTACATTTTCATTGTTATGGTGGCGTTCACCTTTGTTTTACAAATGTGTTAGTAAATGAACACAAATTACAATTTTTCGTGTCACCAACATTAAAGTTCCTTCACCCTGTGATTAATAGAAACGTAGGAAAAGTGGCCTGACAAGGCGCAGTACTTAATCATATTTATTTTATTGCTAGGTATTGAATTTCGCTGATTTTTTTTGTATAATCCAATATTGCCAAATTTCAATTGGACGAGCGTATTATAGTTCATATATATGTGGTCGTATTTACTATTAAATTATTTTTACTATAACCAACCGCAGAATAATGTTATACTATAAAATATCGTGAAGATTTTTCATCATTGTAGCGTCATTTTGGTGTGCTAAGTTTCCACAGTGGGTCACAATTTCACTGGTGCCACGGTTACATGTATTACACTGTACCTACTCGTACTGTGTAACATTAAAAAATAGTGCTTGTGAATTTTCCGGGCTCACATCAATCTTAATTTTTCATCATGCATCACCCGCGCATATTTGTTGGCACAATATTAAATTGTACTATTTACTTAGGCGCACGTAGTTGGTACTTTCGGAGCGTCGACATCTATGTATGTGTTTCTTCTCTTTTTTATTTACATCACAAAATTTGTTCACAAGCGGATTTGTGAACCTTTCACTATAGTTTGTTGACGTCCATGACAGAGGTTGTGTGGCGTGTTTTGTTCCAAACAGGTGCCGTAAGGTACATAGATGTAAATTTTTCGGCATTACCTACATTTGCAACTTACAAAGTATTTGTCACAAAACACTATCGATGACGGTAGGTATCAGAGGAGCTGTATTACTTTAAGCAAAAAAAATGTCCTGATAACGAATTAAAAAATAAATAATAAGAAAAAGGGAACAAATGTGGGTACCACTGTCTGGTCTGTCGCAGATCAACCTAATATGTGACCCTATTTTTTTTTGTCAAAATCCGTATGTTATGATTGGCATTACATTTATTTTCTAAATAAATAAGTGCAATAAAAAATATTAAAGTATACATAAAGTTATGGGCAACCCTGAGTTGTACAGTCAAGGGCAAAAATATGTATACACTTTAGTACCTTTCTATTTTCGTCATAACATGAACTGTCACAGCGGTTAAAGTGACAAGGTACTAAAGTGTATACATGTTTTTGCCCTTGACTGTACATGCCTATGATGGCTGATGTAATCTTATACGACTGGCGAAGGGTAAACATTTTCACTAGGGATAGCCCAGAGAGCGAGGGAACTTTGAAAAAGTTTTAACATAGACAAAGATACATTCGTTTACAATTGCTACCAAGATGTAAACGTCCACTAAGTTGTCCCCCAACTAGCCATCAAACGAAACTCAAAAGATGCTGAGCAAATAAGTAAAATCTGTATTCTATTTTTAAAACAGTCTTAATTTGCAAAGGAACGTTGACGGAAAATTCCGCAAGGATGTTCGCCCAAAATATCCAAAAAGCTATACAAATTATATCCTGTACCTTTGAACGTCCCGAACCGAAATGAAAGAAAGATGTGACAGTAATATGATGAGCGTGCGTTTCCCGATTAGCATCATTGGATGAATTCAATTTAAAATGCAAAATTCCAATGACGCAGAAAATTAATTGTGCAGATATAGATCATTTGGAAAATTTCTATCATAATAATTGCTGCGTAGTGAGTGAAAGAATTTTAAAGGATGATATTTGATTGATTGATGCTGTTCAAGTGAATAAATCTTATTTAAAAAATTTATACTAGGTACGATAACGAACTAAGTTACCTAATTTAGCTATTGACCTCTGTGTATATTATCGACAGTTTCTCTTTTTGCATGATATTAAATATCCACCACACAAGTTTTACTGCTGCCTATTTTTGTAAGTTTTTCTCTCCTAAGCAGGTCAGCTGGAAGAGCTTCAGCTGGCTTACCTACTTAAGGAAGCAAAACTTCCAAATACACTTACTTCCTGAACGAGACCCCTCTGAGAAAAGTTTATCATTCGACTACTTTCTGTTTACTAAATCTATATTTTAAATTGTCGTGTGTATTGTATTGTGAAACTCTTTATATTGTACATAAAACCCCATGAAAATAACATAACACAGGATAATAAGAAGTACAAAGACTAAGTTATCTCTTCAAGGGATCTCTTTCAGTTAACCTTTGAACGATTGACAGTATATCAGACACAAGAGTAGACACCACGAGTAAAATGAAAAGATAGAATGCATACATACTACAGTATATAATAAAGATATTGATGTGTGTGTGTATGCATGTTGATCGTTCATTGAATTCGATATCCTCAGCGACTGAACCGTAGGTCCTACTCCGAAATTCTTAAACCGAAGTTCGTTTCGTACCTCCCACTTCCGTATTAAATAGTACCTAAGTATAAGCGTCAGAGGGACGGAACGACACGAATTTCGATTTTCGAATTTCGTAGTAACCCCGCTGGCTCTAAAGGTCATTCGATGGAGAAATAAATTACTAAGGGCCTGTACACACGGCATATTTTTATGCGCAGTGTTTTGTGAACTCGCGCGCGTTTACGAGGCAGAACATTTTTGAAGAGCTAGTGCAAAAGAGACTGAATCTCGTTTCAACGTGGTAATTACGAGTCGTGTGCGCCTAAAAATAGGTCATGTGAAAAAGGACCTAAAGGTTCGGTTACGACTACGCGCTACCGGCACCGAATCGAGACCTTAATAATGGAGCAACAAAAAAAAGTTATATCACTGTACCGTAGATGGTTGTTTAAATTAAATAATCGTGAATTTCACCAATAACGACATCGTTGCAAGATATTTTCTGTGACAAATTGATAATGATACTCGTATGATATGAATAAATGACATTAAAAATAAAATATTTTAGTTATTAATTTATATTTTCATTCTTCCCGTTTCATTCTCATCAATAAATCAAACAACTAGATGCGAGTGCCACTACCATGATAGTTTTTTGGTGCATAAACCATAGTTGACAACCTTAGCACCTTAGAGCGACCGCCGAGCGTAGTAGGTATGAAAAGTGAAGTACATACAGGAGATTGACTTCTGAACTCTCTATGTTTTGTGACTGAACGGTGAACGAGCGCGCATTGAACTGAAAATTTTCTCTCCGGATTGCCAGTGTTAGTTCCCTCGATATATAAACGAAGTATGGCTTCATAGCGTAAAATTTCAACACACAGCAAAAAAATTCCAGAATATTTGCCTACTGTGACCTATGTACAGTCAGCTGCGGAGAAAAGGTACCCCCCCTGTAACGGCGGTATCCATACTTACTGCTATTACAGGGGAGTACCCTTTCTCTGCAGCTGACTGTACTTTATTTATAGGCAAGTAAAGTACATTGTATTTAAAAATCATTACCAAAAGCTTACATTTTTGTTATTTAATATTATTCCTATCCCACTAATATTACGAGTATAAATGCGAAAATACATAAGTCTGTTTGTTTATTACTTCATCACGTCCAAACCACTGAACCGATTTAGATGAAATTTGGTAGTCGGATAGTTTGAGTCACGGAGAAGGACATAGAGCAGTTTTATCCCGGAAAATTGCATAGTTCCCGCGGGATAGCGATAAACAAATTGTGCGCGGACGGAGTCGCGGGTAATTGTTAGTTATAATATTATATTATTACCAAAATATTATACGATGGTTATATTTAGAATATTCACTTTACTGTTTTATTTGATGTTTCTATAACATCTCCTAAATAATAGAATTCTTTCCCACTAATTATTATAAATGCGAAAGTAACTATGTTTGTCTGCTACGTAGGTAATCTACGCGTAAACCACTGAAATTTGGGATGGAGATTTAAGACCCTGGGAAAGACATAGCATAGTTCTCACCCCGGAAAATTGCATAATTCCCGCGGGATAGTGACAAAAGCGGGAAACATTACCAGTTAGTGTTGCCATAAATACCCAAATTATTCGAAACTGACATGGTGACTATGTACTTACAATTAAATTTAGGTTAAAGATAAACTGGTCAGATAGAATGTTGTTCCAAACCTAACTTAGATTCTGACGCTCAACATAGAGCATTAAAATATCCCGTTATAGATATTTTAAGAGCGAGTTGAAACTGTTGGAAGTAACCAGTGTTCTCAATTAAGTCACATATTGAATGCGGTTAGATTCCCACAGCTATATATTCCCACGATGAAAGAGCTATGTTGTGTGAAAGGATCTGGAGTGATTTACAAATTGAATGAAAGGCGGAGGGCAGGAAATCTCATCGCAGTAAGTGTTCTAAGTGATGGTTAAAACGATTACAAAGGCTTCGTTTTGTAGTAAAAGGCGATAACAATTAATCGAATTGTATACTCTGTTTAGGTATTTTTGAACAAGTTACGATCAAATGAATATGTCGCCGAAGTCGAACTTTCAAGTTGACCAGACAGTCTATTCAAGCGGATCCCGGGGGGGACGTACGGTACGATACACAGATGGTATTTTTGTGTACCTACTGTGGAGATTCTTTACTTAGAAGCATATCAAATTATCAGAGTTGTTAAAATATATGAGTAAAATAAGAGAAAAAATAAATATTTTTTCTATTGTTTTTCAAGATTGTTTCTAACAGTTTTTATTGATTTTTTTGTTGGCCAATCTGCCCCCTCCCAGAAAAAAAATCCTGTATCCACCCCTGATGGTACGAGTACACTCCCTTAAAAATAAACGTCGCATGTTTCTTTAAGGCATTGTTTTTCAAACGTTTTCAGGACGCGATCCTTCCTGGGGCAGAAAATTGTTAGCGAGGTAACTCCACTTACTGTTATTTGTATTAATCTTAAGTGATGGATAATTTATTTACAAAATAAAAAAAACAGGTACACAACAATATTTACAATAACAACAATATCACAACATTTAACTATGGAAAAAACACAATACAATATTAAATACTAACCTAACACAATAAACACTAACCTAGTCAAATAATTCGCCCCTTGCCATTCCCGGCGCAAAGGTGCCCATAACGCTCGCGGCATTACCACGTTGGATAGCTATGGACAGCCTTTGCATCAGAAATGACTCGGAGCGAGGGTCCTCCTCTTTTTGCCTGAGTCGACGGCCCAAATCACACACAAAACGCTTTTAATAATATAAACATTGAATAATCATACACAAGAATCAATAATGATGCGACTGCAACCCTCTTTACGACCCTCGGGACACTGCTTTAAGGGATGAAATGGTCATGTACTAAAAAAAAATAGTCTCTCAGTTAAATTAGAAGAAAATATTTGACAAGTATTTTTACACGACTGTGAAGAAGGAGGGTTATTTTCTTTTAGCAACTAAAGAAATAAACGAAAATATTGTTAAAGTTCCGCGTGAGACGTCACGTCGTGCGACACTTTTTAGCACGGGGTGACATAAAAAACTTACTCAGATTAGGCCATGTCCATTTTCATAAAAAAATTGATGAAATCTGATAGATAGATAAATATGCAAATCTATACAACGAAAGTTTAAAATTGTGATACTTCAATAGTTTCGAAGCACGTAGTTTAGTATAGTAGGTACCTACCAATAGTAATACCAATTAACAGTAAACAGTTTCCTCGCTTGAACTTTGTCTGAAATGTTCTGGAATATAGTGATGTTAGCACTAATTGTTATGTGATTCCAAACATTCCCAATTGTCTAGAAATTCAGATCACAGTATTCTGCTGAGACAAAAGCGTAAACAACTTACAAGGTGATTTCAAGAAGCATTCTAATTCTACATTCAAATTACGTTCGCTTTAACCACCTTTAACGTTTGTTTGGATACGAATCCGACCTTTGGCAGGTATTTAAATGATTCTAGGGTGTAATTACTAACACTCGTATGTCAATATTCAATCATTATAATCAATTTATCATATTTGTCATCATTTATCATCAAAGTCTTCTGTTGGCTCAAAAGATTATATATAGGTATAGGTAGAGTCGTGCTGGTAGAGGCGTGCCGTGGTTCTTATTACAATGTCATTAATGGCTAATTTTGACAAAATCACGCGACTTCGTGGATGGCACTAGGTATAACTACTAGGAAGTTAAAACTGACAGCAGTAAATTCTAACTCAAATTCATTTTCATTTCATCTCTTGAATTACTTTTATCCCTATCTTCAACTATAACTAAATCGTTTCTGTATCTCTGAACGAAGTTGTGATTTAAGGCTGTGATTTTTGTATATACTAAAGCTTTTTTTGTGAAACTTAATAATCACAGAATATTTTAACGTAAAGAAATTTTATAAAGAGAAGTCTCTACAATTTGGCCGTTTTGCGATTATTATATCAAAGTCAATAATAAAACAGTATTTTGACTTTGGCACAATAATTGCAGATCCGACTCTGTTAATAATCACGGTCGTTAAATATTAAAAACGTTAATTTACTTTCTTCGAAAACTCAGGAGAAGTCAATTCTCAATTCTCTGACAGAATCATTAATTTGTAATTCTATGTTTTTTTTTTATTGCACATCATTTGAGCTTCTACGAGTAGTAATTTTAGTGTTTATTTCGCATTTTAGTAACAAATTCTCAAGTAAATGGATTTATTAGCTCTTTTATTGGAGCAAGAACAAAGCGGAAAGTTGTTTGTGATATACGACTATTGTTTCCGAACGCAACGAACCTTCACGACACGATTGTGTTATATGACCTTCACGATTACTGGTATCGTGCGAATTCCAATTTGATAATAAGTACAGCCAGCAGCCATAGCTTTGCATTTACTTATCTATTCCAATTTTATGCATTGTATTCAAACTTCCCCGTGTGGGTGTCGAGTACCAATGAGGTGGACTAACCAAATAAAAGCGGCAGTAAACGGCTAATCATCACTACATGAATGCACAAGGAAGGCGGTCATCATGGAGGAGTGACGGCGTGTTGTGAAGCCACCAACACCTAAAGTGGTAACCACGACCACTCTGTCAAGAGTGATACCGATAAAGAAGAAGTTCCCAGCTTTGCTTAGTTTGGGACTAGGTCGTCAAGTGTCCCATGATATTTATTTATTATTATTATATAAATAACGTCTAAAATGTGAACTACTGGCTACTAACGAGCTCCAATCACTACACTTTCGATTGTCAAAAGGCATAGATATAGCAAACAAAAAAATATGTCATAACAATGTCATGGCAATTACCTTTAGACTTTTACGGAATATTTTCAAGATACCTACATCAGCGGCCCGTAAAGTCTTATACATCCTACTCTGAGACCCTTCAAAAGACATCGGGAAAAGGAACGGAGCAAGCAGTTTTTAAATCCTGCCTAAGTCAATAAAACCAGGCTGCAAACAGTTTTGTGGTCTAACTTTACCAACTATCATTCCCTTGTTACGACCTAGAATCGTAATGCAAAACTCCGTTTTATATTTACTGCAGCATTCTACGGCATTGATATTATCGTCACAATTAACATCGACACTAAATTGTGTTTGTTTGTTTACTTCCTCCTTCATTCGTGGTAAAATTGCAATAACTATAACCAATTTTATGTACTAGGACAGCGCTAAGAAATACAGATCTTTGGCACCATTAAAAGTAGAAAATTTACGTATCTCTTGTAAGCAACATTACTTTGAGACCCTTAAGTGATAAAATGTTTTATTATTAATGAAATTGGCTTATAAAAACTCCTGATGGAACCTTGTTTATCAAGATTCACTATTATCAACAACGAGCACTTATCCCCTTAGAGACGAAATTTATGGCGACCCGGCTCTGTCAGTGATTTGTCACTGATATATTTCCCAACAAATATTTTTTCCGTCAGCTTCGACCAAAAACTAGAACCGAAGAGACAGCTAACATTTAAGACATAAAATAGCTTCAATTTAAGGCATTATGTCCAGTGCCGTTAAATGGTGTGAAAACAACAATAAAATTTGTAGTTTAACAACAATCAATATCACTTTTCGTCGTTATGTCGGTTAACGGACGGAAGGACAGACAGAAGGACTACAAAGTGACCCTATCGGGGCCTGGGTCCCGTTTTTTTCCTTTTCAGGTACGCAACCCTAAAAGTGTAAAATCTTTTATCGATATCCAAAGAAAGCATAAAGTCGCCCTAGCGAACGGGTTCGAAATACTTCATAGTAGTTGCAGCGCAGCTAGTTGACAGAATAGGGCTATTGACACCACCAATCAACTGACGTACTTTTTATGAACTGTCAAAACACAATTCTCCCCTAGAGTTTCAATGGCAATAGCGACTTATGATGTCATAAGTCGCTATTTGTTCGCCAACTCAATCAACTAACTATTTATTTGTTTCAAAGCAACAAAAAATCTAATTTTACAGTAAATCAAAAATTAGTCTGGTTTTCAGGGCTAAAATAAAGCGTTTTTTTAACTGGAGTCGTGCCTTCGAATTATTTTTAATGGCGTCAACATCCCTATTGTTTTTTTTTTTAATTCGCATATATTAGGTCTCCGTACGGATGTGCTCGTAGATTACCAAATTGAATTAAGAAAGAAGCGAATAAGAATCCAAGTGCCGTCAAAGTGGCAACTCTACCTTCTTTACAGGAACTCGGCAAACTTTGCTAATTACTGGATAAGTTTCAACGTCACGTAATTCGTTTAAGCAACAAAAAATATGACTATGAATGATAGTAATTAATATTTACGTTGCGTTTGCACCATTAATTTTTAATGGGCATTGTTCTTGACGAGATCGGTCAGTAATTTAGCTCTCGAATATCTCTGTGGTATCGGGATCAAGGTTGACCGAAGTTGGGTCGCCCATCGGGGGCGTCGGCAGCCACGCATTGTTCTAATTAATTAGCGCAAAAAGACAATTTGATGACGGTCATTACCAACTGACGTTGCAATCGACTAAGCCACGATCAAATTTTAAGAAACAAATGATATATGTTTTAAATGAATAAATAAATAGGATAGAAATATAATATTATATTTATAATAAATATTTATAATTTATTCATAATGACATTAATTTTATTTTAATTCTATTGTAATAATTCTTGTGAAATTTATTATGATTTATAATGATAATTATGTTTTCTGTTATTTTGTGTTATTGTGCAGTTTTCATAATATTTTATCTTTATTAATTTTATAACCTAGATTTAAGTTAAAAATTTTGCATGCCTACTGTTAGAGGGCAGCTAGCACTATTGACACTTTTATAACTTCTAACTTTTCTTTTAACTTTTTTTTTCTAACTTTTTATAATTTCTTTTTTTTTTATTGACGACCGGATGGCCGAGTGGTTAGAGAACCTGACTACGAAGCTTGAGGTCCCGGGTTCGAATCCCGGCCGGGGCAGATATTTGTATGAATAATACGAATGTTTGTTCTCGGGTCTTGGATGTTTAATATGTATTTAAGTATGTATTTATCTATATAAGTATGTTTATCCGTTGCCTAGTACCCATAGTACAAGCTTTGCTTAGTTTGGGACTAGGTCAATTGGTGTCAAGTGTCCCATGATATTATTATCATGATTTACTCAAAGAGTTTCTCGACATTAAGTCGGTTATTTTTTGGTACTTGATACGGGCATATGCCAAGTATTAAGTTACCAGTGTGTCACATGTGTTATGTTATGATTGTGAATTTTGCTGTGTGTTTGTGTGATTGTTCTCTTGGTTGTTGTGCAGAGGTAGTGAAGTTGTTTTATTATTATTATTATTATTATTATTATTATAAGTTAATACCTACTTTATAAAAAATTCCAACATCATAGTTATCCACATAGTGCTAAAGCAAATAAAAATATTTCATTTCATTTCAATGGAATTCGATCTACTTTTGTAGACGTTCTCAGGGAACAAACACACCCATACGTATGTACAAATTTGCTTCGATTTGAATTTTGTTATTATAATAGAGCTACGAAATGATTATTCATAGACTCATCCATTTTAGATATTATCAATAAAGAACGATATCAAAATGATAATGATCATAACGCTCGAGGTCTCGGGTTTGATCTTCGGTCGAGGTAAGTATTTGTATGAAATATACGAAACTTTGCTCTCGAGTGTTGGATGTTTAACATCTATTTATACTTTGCGACTAGATCAAATTGGTGTCAGCACTACTACGAAACTCTCCTCCCTCTCGCTCTCTTATTAAATAGTATAAGTGTCAGAGGGACCGCACGACACGAACTTCGAGTTTCAAGTTTCCTAATAGCCCTGCAGTTGTCATGATATAATTATTTTGCCACAAATTCGTTGCTAAGGATCAAGACGTTGCCTAATTCGTCTTATGTTAAGAATGTGTAGTCCATCGGTGGCGGTGATTGCTTTCCATCAGGTGGCCAGCCTGCTCCTTTATCTCCTATCATATAAAAAATGAATAATTAAAATTAGTAATTATATTAAAAAGTGCTTACATTCATCAGTTAAAAACCTGAACAAGACGAGTACCTACCTACCTTCCTGTCGTCAAGTATACGCATAAGTATACTTGACAAAGGTGAGGTACTATTTCGTATTCAACCATGTATTATACGCACACTTATAGTGCTGTGATCTTGATCCTCCCAAACTTCTGTGAAGGAGGAAAGTTGAAACGACTTAGAAACTTGGGGTGGCCGATTGTTTAATCTGCAAATCCGGAAAGTGTCGATGTAATTGTGACTTCAAATATTCAGCTCTTAAATACTGAAAAAGAAAAAGTGTACTAAATTTTAGTTGCGGGATTTAGGCAAGCTTTTGGTCTTGCCTAAATCCCGCAACTAAAATCGATGCTCCTGTGCACTTAGTAATTATTAAAGCCGGCTTCCTATTTTAAAGAGATTAAATAATATTTTAAACATTTATTTTAGAGAAGCTTATTATTAGTAGTTGAAAACAGGCTCAATACAAGATTTAGCTGGCTATACTAAATGACAACTTGTAAGATTTAAAGAAAAGTTATTTACATAATTTATGTATGTACTTGTACATACGACCGCTGCGGGGTAGATAAAGGCTTTTAATAAACAACTTGATACGTCAGCTCAATGATACACTAAAAAAAACATCTCGATTGTTATGGTTGCTTCACTTCTCTTGACTAATGAATCGGAATGCAGATCATTATGTAGGCCTACTTATGCAACGCTTAAAGTTTAATGACTGTATGCACATGATTTTATTTCAACAACACAATAATTTACTGCAGACGTTCACTTTTGTTAAACATTTATCAGTTTTAAACTTTAATACGATCTTAATAACTTTGATACAATATCACAGGAACATGAAATGTGTTGGAAGTAAAGATAAATGTTGATAACTGTTTATGTTAATAATTTTAAAGGCCAATTTCATCAACAAAGTATTACTTCAAATTGTTCCTACTTATAGCATTTTATCGACACATGCCGACAATTTTCAATATTTTTTGGAACTGGCGCTAAAAATACACCTCTAACATTATTGGACTCATTATTATAATCATCATGGCGGCCTTTTGGTTATCCAATCTTGGACGTAGGCCTCTTCCCTCTTCTTCCACTCTTGGCGATCTTGTGCCCGTCTCATCCAGTCTCGACCTCCGTGCCATCGCATGTCGTCCACCCAGCCCTTCGGTGGTCTGCTGCGCCCCCGAGTATCCGCTCTGGGTATTATTGGACTATCTTGGGCAAAATTCAATTGCATACAGATAAACATCGTTCAGTCATAGTGACACTGATTTGCAGAACAGACAAACAAACAAGCAATATTCCACCTCCACGTCTTTACTTCCGTTTTGAAATAAAAAATAATCTAGGTCCGTACCTATCCTTTTGGGGTTTCGAAAAATCCCTTCTAAGTGCATCCCTAAAAATAAAAAAGTCAAACTTGAAGCTTTTTATTCCAGTTATTTTGACTGTACATTTACTGTCAATCGGCCAGATATGGTAACATTTTATATGTAGAGACTTTATTATCCATACTAATATTATAAATGCGAAAGTGTGTTTGTATGTTTGTTTGTTTGTTTGTATGTTTGTCCGCCTTTCACGCCGTAACGGAGAGACGGATCGACGTGGTTTTTGGCATAGAGATAATTTATGGGCCCGAGAATGACATAGGCTACTTTTTATCCTGGAAAAATGCACAGTTCCCAAGGGAACAGCGGCGCGATAACCGAATACCACTCTGGCGCAGCCGCGGGCAAAAGCTAGTACCAATATAAATTGCGCTAGTTAGGCTGAAATATTGGGCTTAAATTAATTAAGCCCAATAATAATAATAGATAACCAATTAGTTCGTTGTTGACGGGTTTATGGTCTAGATACAAATTTGTCACGTCTATTATGCCTCATCTAATGGCTGGGATTAATTGTTGAAGCACTAAAGCTTTAAGCTTAGTTCTTACTCGATGAACCTGTTCTTGCTTGAAAAGCTTAACCCTTTAGTGGGTAACGGCAAGATATTTGCCGTCATACGACTCAGATATTTTATTTGTTTTCTCAATGAACGTGTTGTTAGTTAATATAACTTTTGGTTCGCATAAGAGAATATACTCGTACTAATTTACGAAAAAAAGAATAGCCGATAAACGTTATTCCAACCCATGTTAAATGATGATTCTTAGGCCTGAACTTAGATTTTTAACTATTCCTTACAATTGAACAAAAATGTTTGTAAATAAAATTTTGTTTGCTGGATTTATCCGATAGTCACAATTCTCTACTTTCAGAGACAAGATTGGCGATATAAAGTTTAAAGAAAAAAAATCTGTTATTTGATAATTAAAAAAAATGAAGACGGCAATATATTTGCCACTATCCGTTAAGTGTCTGGTGTTTATTAAAGGAAAGGGTGGGTTAGGCTACAATTGTTATTGATTTATATATGGAGCAATAGCTTAATTCAATACTTCAAATTTGCCTTTTACCTTTATTGCTGAATTAGCCGTGTTAGTTAGAAATGACAACGGAAGTAAAAAAATCTCGCAAAAAAATTTAATTTATTTATTTTAGATACGTCGTGCCACCCGTAGTTCCCCCGGCAAACTGACATGACGGTCTTGTCAATTAATGCCCTTGGCTGATAGCGGCAAACATATTGCCGTCTTATAATTCGGAAACCCTACAATAATATATACATTTCTCTTTCTCAAAAATCATAAAAAAAATCATTCATGCTGTGCGTATCGTTAAAGTTCTCGATTCATTGCTTTAAAAAAATAATGGTCAAAGGGTTAAGTTCATTATTATAACACAAATTTCCAATTTAAACCTACAATTAGCTACCTATAATAAATTATATTTAATTTTACTTATTTGCTTGAAAACACCATTTTTTGACGCTGTCATATGAATTAGGCAATTTTATTTTAAGTATGTTTGTTAAGGGGCTCCTAGACGGGCTATACTTTTGATGAATTATGTGGCTACAACATTGCAGACTATATCCCGACAATACAAAAAACATTTTAATGCAGCATATGGCTGGAAAATGTATATCTCGGCAATATTTCTGCAGCAGTATATGGCTCATTATTTTGTCTTTACATGGGCTACATACATCGCTACTATGGCTGACGAACCCATACGCGTTGCAGCAGCTTACATTGTTTTAAAAGCAAAATCAAAACCAAAAAAAAACAAGAAAAATGTGGATTCGACCTTATTTCAATAAGCATGATGCAAAAGGCTGGTGATAGAAGCTGGATGCGTCTAGTCGAAGACAGGGCGCAATGGTGCTCTGGGGGGAGACCTATGTCCGAACTCGAGTATGGTTAAAATAAGTAATTTTTTGTAAAAAAAAGCATTTTTGAAAAAGTTTAGATGTCCGTATTTACTTTGCTGCCATCGAAACTAAACAGAAACAAACACGAACATAGCTATGCTACTTGAACGAATCGCGGCAAACTTCACGAAGCATAAGAAGGAGACGCACTTATGCCGTATAGCGAGACAACAATAAAAGTGGCTGAGAAATATTGCAGTATTTTCGATTGCAAAGCGATTATTCCGGAAACATGTCTGAAACCCTAAACATTCATCGGCCACACTAAAAATATGTGACAATATTTCCCGGCCATACTAAAAATATTGCCGAGTGTTGCATAGTCTGGCCGTAAATGCTGGCTGATGCTGCCAGCCACACTATTGCAGCTATACATTTTCGTGAAAATATGGCCCGTCTAGGAGCCCCTTTAGTATGTTTTGTTTGATGTTTTTACTCCATCACGCAAAACCGACGCAAGGGATCCTAAATGTTCCGCTAGAGGCGCTGTTCGTGTTTCCGTACAAATTGAGATTTTAACGCGGATGCGATCGAGACGTATTTTGTAACCGAAAACTTACACTAAGGGTACAGACAGCTGAATATTTCGAATAATACATAGGCTGCCTTTTATCTCCAAATTAGCCTTTCAAATTACGCGGGCCTGTAGCAGTATATCGTATTTTTCATACAAATATCTGACTTCGTAGTCATGTTCTTTAACTACTAGGCCATCTTGGTCGTCATCATCATTAACAAATCAAAAAGCAGTTAACTCAGCAAAATCGACGCGCGATCAAATTAAGGTATATGCGTTCACGGCTCCATCGTGACTCCATAAAGGCCACCTCTCACCCGAACCCGCGAACCTTTGTTACGACACTGCGGTCGCTACACTTTTAATTGATTGCCGGATATAGCCAAACCGGTTTAGCACTGTCGGAAATTTTCATTGTATGTTAGTCACAATAATAAGAATGCGTGTCAAGGGCGCCTTGATTTTTTTAATGAAATTGCACACGTGGTGGCAAACGAGCGAACGGGTCACCTGATAGTAAGTAAGCACCACCACCAATGTATATTGCAACACCGTAAGAATTAAAAACTAACTATTGCTTTTTCGGAACATATACCAAATTAATATCGCGAGAGACGTGCGCTCATGGTCATACGAAAGAGGAACTTTTCTCAGCAACTTTCATGAGTGGTAACGTAACATCATAAAAACCAGAAGTAGCCAGAAATTAAAAGTAATATTAATATTATCGTTAACTAGCATTAAAAGGTCAAAGCAAAATAGCTACATAACGTGTGTTGATGTTATGTATGTATTACTAGCCGTTGCCCGCGACTCCGTCCGCGCAAAATTAGTTTATCGCTATCCCGCGGGAACTGTGCAATTTTCCGGGATAAAAACTATCCGATGCCCTTCTGCGGGATTCAAACTATCTGTATACCGAATTTCATCTAAATTGGTTCAGTGAATGAAGTAACAAACGAACCAACAAACAGACTTACAAAACTTTCGCATTTATAATATTAGCAGGAAGTAGGATTAACCGCAATAAAGTTAAAATTTTATACTTATATTTTTTATTTCTAAAAAAATTGTTTTAGAATTTTATGTCATTACTAACTAATGTAACCTAACCTATGACATTTAGATAATTGCATTAGTGCATATTTTTATCACTTCTATTTACAGGACGAAATTAGGACTATGTACACAAATTCGGGACAATAAGTTTATGAATAACAAGTGAACCCGACTCAGACCATTCAACACAATTAATGTCACAATTATATCTTCGTATTGGAATTTATAGCACATTTCTGACATTCGAAATACTTCCAAGGGCGCCTAGTAATCCAGTACCTAAATGAACCCTGGAATTCGGGTCATGAAATTGCTCTCTAATAATGCACCCTAAATGGAAAACTGATAGGTTGATTTTGGTATTTCGAAGGTTATCCAGTTGAAGACAAAGTTTTCCTCCTGGACGCCTCTCTTAGAAACAATCCTGCCTTGGGTCTCCCAAGTTTCGCGCCTATCCTGAATTTCAGTCCAAAAGTTTCATTTCCAAATTTGAAACCTAAATGACAGACGAATTTAATCTAACGCCTCACGACCAGATTTCAAAATTAAACACGAAGTGACATCATAGCCCACGAACTAGGGTGAAGTCAGATGAGTGTATTATAGTTTTTTGAGTTCTGAGTCGTGAAATTTCTACTGCATTCGGTTTTTGCATTAGGTGTACATACATTTCGGTTTTACACAAAAGTTAGTTTGTGCCACATGGCGACACAAAATTTGTGCACGTTGGTATGAAACCAAAATTACACGGCCGAAAATACTCGACTCACAACTCGAATAATAAGGCAACCAAAATTTTTGTACATATATAGGGGAAAACGAGCGTGCAGATCACCTGATGGGAAGCAATCACCGCTGCCCATGAACACCTTTCAACACGAGGGGTATCACAAATGCTTTACTTTATCAGTCTTAAACCTATTTTACCCAACTTTGTTGTCCTTAAGATTGGCGTATCACTAAATATTCGTATCATTTTAAATCAGGTATTTTCCTTCACAGGCATTGCTATTGCTACATAAGCAATCTGCAAAAACAATATACCTACTGACTCATTAAAATCATCGATCATTATATCCTTTTTCGCTGGATCTAGATTTTAATTAACGTCGGGAAATTAAGATCTTGCCATGTAAACTTGTACTGTTTTATTATTAATTACAACGAAATAAACGATCTTAATAAAGATAGGGTATTTAATTGCTTGAAATTAAAACTTGTTGCGGCAGAAAATCAATTTGGAATCCTTATACTTACCATAGCAACATGATAGCAACGATCAGATATTTTAGCGTAAAAAAAGTGGTTTAATAAATCAGCTTATCAAATAAATTAAAAAAACCTGACTGCATCACATTTAACCGTCTGTTAAAGCTACTCAATGGGTGGTGGAACAGTCCCTAATAGTATTATAATTATATATTTATTAGCTTTTATATAAATACTCATATTGTTACAATACTCACTCTGACAGTTATGATGACGACTCCGATGAAACCCTTTGGGCGGTCGGGTAAAAAAGTATTATTTACTAAGTTTAAAACAAACTAGGATGAATTCACTAAAAGCTATGAAATAACATAGGGCCCATTCTTGTCACGTTTTCTTGTTTGCAGTGAACTACAACAGGCTTTGCAGTTCCACCCTATAGTTCTAGATCCCACCGTAAAATTCCGTATCTTTCTGGTATTTGACGAAACGTGACTTAAAGGTATATGGGGTTGTACAACACCGCAGTGTTGATACTCAGTCTGCCGCAATCCCTGGCCACTTAAGTGCTGCATCCGGTTGAGAGGTCGAAACCAATTCTTTTTAGGGCACTACCACTACATAACTAACAAACAAGTGCAAATAAAAAAAATACTTTGACAAAGGTTATTGCTTCTTTCTTTTATTTTAGTCTCATTCCTCTGTAAGTATAGCACAGCAATTGTGGTGTATGTGTAATTTAATGAATAATATTAATAACTATAATAATACAGTCTTAAAAACTTAAAAACAATAATAAAAATAAAAAATTTCAGGATTCATATTGAAAATAATACCTAATAATAATGAAAAAATTGGAAATGCCAGAAAAAAAAACAGCTACTTTTCATTTAAGAATTCCTGAACACGTAATAAGGTTTCCGATAAGGTTTCTCAGGAAGGTTTAAGAATGAAAAAAATGAAAAATAATTTTATTGCATAAAAAACTTATAAACAAGAGTCTACAGCTCTGGATCCTGTGCTAGGAGTCCCTGTGTTACAGGATCCAGGTAGGTATTAAGATTTTTTTTCAGTATTTTGTACTCAATGTCAACAGTGGTAGTGGGTAAATATTACCTACCGAGAAGGAGAGTGATAGGTTCACACGTGACCGGTTTTACATGAAAATGGGTCCCAGAATTCGGCACTGACTTGAGCACTGAATAACCCACATGAGTTCAGAAGACAGTCTAGAATGGATTCCACAACATTAATTAAAGTGCAGCAACACGCACGAGCCCTGTTCACATCGCGCTAGCTCGCCCACATGTTTTTCAAACTTTGATTGACGTGCAAATAGCCTTAATTACTTGGCCTTGTGTGTATACCAATGTTTACATCTTACCACAAATTTTGAAATACTTTATGAATTAAATTCGGGGTTGATTCATAAAATTCCCCTACCAAATCACTATTCCCCTTCCTCCTTTTATAGAAAAAATTGCTGTAACATGTTAAATGCAGGCATATAAATATAAATCTCGTACAATTCTAGTAGAATAGATACGAAGACTTTTTTCGAGATGTTATTTATACACAAAACTAGCTTTTGCCCGCGGCTCCGTCTGCGTGGTATTCGGTTATCGCGCGCTATTCCCTCGGGAACTGTGCATTTTTCCGGGATAAAAAGTAGCCTGTCACTCTCGGACCCATAACTATCTTTATGCCAAAAATCACGTCGATCTGTCGCTCCGTTACGGCGTGAAAGACACAAACACACATTCGCATTAATAATATGAGTATATGGATTATTAACGAATTTCGGTTTATATCTGCAAGTAAAGCGCCCGGCTCATAGTGGTTCACTATGTTTTGTTGACCATTTTCTATTTTAGACAATTGTGAATTTTTAGGGTTTTCAAGGAATTGGACTGCTTAGCAACGGTTGGTAAGGCGCAATTTGCATCCTAACCTGACCTTAACCGACGGCGGAAGCAAATGAAATTCGATACGGTAACTGTTGACTGTATTATGTACCTACTGCTTGAACAGGGTGATCGAAATGCCTGAATATTTTTTATAGTTACTTTGTCTTAATACGTTGAGACCATTATAATATTCTAAGTGATGACCGCGTATCGGAAGGTGAAATATATTATTGGGCCTACCACAAGGACAAAACTCTATACTTTGAGACCATTGCATTACTGGTATTGTATTCACGTGCGGACCACTACCCAACTAACAATTTGGCGATAAGATAAGCTCTATAACCGCCGTATATTAGTTCTTTTAAACTCCTTTAGCTCTAGCACGACCTAAAAATTAGCGATATAGCACGCTATAACTCTCTTATAGTCCGATTTTGGCACAGACCTTATCACTTCAAGTGGTATAATAGTTCTACAGCAGCGACGCATATTACCAAAGGAGATAATAAAGAGCCACAACAGCCGTAAGTTGCACCAAGGGTTCTATAAAACCTGTAGAATGTTTTCTTATATCACCTAAAGCGCTACAAAAGAGCTACAGTGGTGAAAATAAACTCTCCGCGAATAAAGGAGATAATAAAGAGCTACAATAGCCGTAACTTGCGCTAAGGGTTCTATGAAACCTGTAGAATGTTTTCTTATATCACTTAAAGCGCTACAAAAGAGCTACAGTGGTGAAAATAAACTCTTTGCGTGATACACCAGCTCTTAGTGTACACTATTGTATTAAATTTTATAGAAATATTTCTATTTGGAAATTAACATGTGTCATTTTTAATAATAAAACGCGAACAGTGCTAATATTATTGTAATGGCGACGGGAAAGACGGAAAACGGTAAGTGCGTTATTTTAATATCAGTTATTTTTACGTAGATACGTGAAAAACTATTGCGGTTGTAAGTTTTCTGTTATTATATATGATATTTTACATCTCAATTTTCAAGCGCCTTAGAAATATATACGTTTCGATTAAAATTTTAGACGATAAAATACTACGGTGCATTTTTTTTTTCGAAAAGTTAATTTAACGGGTTAGGTTTGCAAATGGGTGTAGTAAAGTAACTAGATCTTATATTTTTGAAGACTGTACAGTAAATTATACTTAATTTTCATGATAATGTTTGCCATTTTAAGGTTATTATTTGTAAACGAAAATGGCGTTGTGTCTGTAACTCTTAAACATTCCGATATCTCTATACTATCACTTCAGAGCGCAAGGCTAACTAAAAAAGTCATATTTATTACTACTGTAGAACTGATAACTCTAAAATAGAGTTATTACATATCTTATTAACACTTAAAGCTCTTAAAGAGCTATACCCTAACTCCGTTATATCACTCACTCATTGAGAGTTATTAGAATTGCCACTATAACCTTTATACAGCTTTAAGATTTTCCTACAGCTTATTTAACACTAAAGGCTACATTTAGCACTAGAAGGTAAACATAACACTCTTATAGAGCGACAGCATTAAGACGCGTTAATAGACACTCCAAAAGAGCTTTCAGTGATAAAATCACCCTACAGCTGCAACTATAAGCTATAACGTTGTAGCTTATAGCTCCACTATGCAGCTTAAAGTTATTATATTTTTCTAATTTCTATTAAATCACTTTACTATCGCCAGCTGACTAATGTATTCAATTAGCTCCATAGTGTCACCAAAAGCTATAACTGTAGACCTTGTAAAGCTACTCTACCACTAAAAGCTACAATACGGTCTATTTTTATCGCCAAATTGTTTGTTGGGTAGGTGCGGACCAAAGCCAGTACCTACAATTATACCGAGATAATTTATAACTATGCTAAGAGCAAAAAAAGAAAAACATTTAACCGTGAAATTTACCAACCAAGTGTAAAAAAAAAGAAGAAACAGATGCAAACTGTCACACAAAGTTACACTTATCCCTGATTTACTTACTGCATGTTTTGTCTCTGAAAAGAATTAAGTTCCCACGACATGCAGACGAAGTTGCGGGCAAAAGCTAGTTTAATACGAGTATAAAGGAAGGAATTAAGCTTTGTAATAAAGACCAAAGAAAACTGTGTTTGTCAGTCTCATAATTTTCGACGAGTACATTGCAAATGACGATCCTGTAAATATGGATTTAATAGCTTAAATCAAGGTGTTAAGCTTCTGTGTAACCCATGGTTTAATTGCCAGTGAAGGCTACGTTCTATTCACATGGCCCGCTTTCAATTTAACTTACGTCAAGGTTTTATTTCTTACTCGAATTGACGTCGATTAATTTCCTTACATTTTTTGCGAATCTAAATTTAAAAGGTGTTGCGGAATAATTAAACGTTTGCACCTATCTTGTATTTGTTTCATAGCTCCGATTACAACAAAACCTACCTTTCTGTATGATAGACCTTTTTAGCCCTTAATTTGGCAGTGTACAGTATTTTACAACAATTAAGGCTTACTTTTTTTATAAACATTAAATTTTTAGGCCTCCAAAATTACGACGAGGCTTGAATCACAAACTTTTTTTTATTTTTGTCAAATTAAGGTTTATTTAAATACTTTTAGAACGAATCTTTAATAACCCTTAACTCCTGTTTCACCACCCATTGATTAAATTTATCTGACGGATAAATATGATGCCGTCTTTGTTTGTTTTGTTCGAATAAACGGAGACGGCACCATAAAAAATCACGTTTTAGCCTCTTGCGGCCCAAATTAGACTTTGGCTTTGGCTAGAACCAAAAAGTCGTTTACGTTTTTATAATAAATTTCAATAAATATTACCGATGAAACGAATAAAAAACTCAAATCTATTATCAAGAAGACATTATGTGTCTAAGGAGTATTATAAGCTCTTACTCAACTTCCCCAAATACGAACCTACGGTGTTAAAATGTAAATAGTTGTGCTAAATATTTCTGATGTATAGGTATAATTTAGTACTATTGTAAATCTGTATAAAAATATACCTCGTTGAGTTCATTGCCTTTTTCTTCTCGACAGAGGTTTTTCCGAACAAGTGGTAGTTTTTTTTTTACAGTCATAAGTGGCCGTTCTAATTTAAATTGAATTAAGATATTTTGACTTTGACTTGACTAATAATTTTTCTGCATTTTCGAAAACGTATTTTTAGAAATATTTAACATTTATTTTATTTTATTTATTTTACATATGAACCCTCTCATTCTGAGAGGTGACCTGTGTGCCTGTCAGTTGGACATAACATAGGCGTGATGATTATGATGATGATGTTATATTATACCCTTGACGCAAACACTGCCTTACTTATGTTATCTGAGCCACTGAAACATTTCGAGACGATGACAATATTAATATACAAAAGAATATTTCTTTTACAACAACCCTTTAAAATGAGCCTCGAGTTGAAGAGGACTAACACTCCAGCGATCTCATTATGGCTGAAACAAGATCCACGAGTAAAACTTGACACAGTTATCAAAGGTAAATTTCTAAAGTCATGTTCTGTTGAAGACTCTTTGTAATTGAATTCTAAACTAGAAATTCTGGGATAAGTTGTACATTATAGTGTAGGAAACTGGATCGCGTAGGTTGTACCCCCTGGGACGGGCGAGTCTAGGCTGACCATCGCTAAAGTTTAAACTTTAGCGACGTACCAAAAATACGCTGTCGAGAAAATATTACTTCTTAGTTTGTAATATTTAGTACTAGCTTATGCCCGCGACTTCGTCTACGCGGATCTAGGTTATCGCGCGGTGGCGACCTCTACCGGAATAAAAAGTGTCCTATGTTGATCCTTGGGGTTCAAACTACCTATATACCAGATTTCATCAAAATCGGTTCAGTGGTTCCGGCGTGAAAGCGTAGTAGACAGACAGAGTTTCTTTTGCATTTATAATATTAGTAGGGATTAGTACCTATTATATCTACGTTTCGATTTATTTCTATCTTAATAAACATTACTTTATATAGAAAGGTTATATAGGGGGAGGGGTGGGGTGGAAATAAAGTGGCCTACACTCATAAAAATATAAATCCGGCAATATGACAGCGTACCTTTTGTAGCGCAAAGGTTCCACCCTGCCACGCGTTTCAGGTTCTACGACTGTACCTACACTGACTACATCGGAAGGTATTTTCACGATTTCGGATCGAACACAGTGCGAAACCGCTTTTACGGAGTTAATTTCGCAACATTGTATCGATACGAACAGTCTACTGCATACTTTATAGAATATATCGGCAAAGTATCTCAATACTTCATGTCGCTCGGTCGTTCACAGGTAGCTGTAGCTACAATACTTTGTCTAATACCTCCGCTGTGCTACAACATTGAGCAGTTTATACCATATTGAAATTTTAGATAGTAGCTACTTCAATCTATGTAAGTGAAAATTTTGACATTAAATACTTAAATACGTCCTACTCTACAGTAGGACGTATAGACCCCCCTCGCTATTAAATTCATATCCACGTGCCAAAGTTCAGCAACGGATTATGAACCCTCTTGCGTATGCAAGACAACATTACGAATACCGTCAACAAACGAGCAATTTACACTGCAGCGGGAAGGCTGCATATGCTAGTCAAGTGGATAGTTACTGGAGGTCGTTGACCTTGCGATATATATAGCGCGTCACTTATTCAAAGCGAATATTTCATCCGATGGTGATTTAGCATAAAGATATTTATCGAATAAAGCCTGTCGCGGTGAAGCATCCTGTATTGTGAAATAATCTCGCAACAACTAGGGCCTGGAGGTGAACTTCTTATCTACAATGGAAGGGCAAAAAGAATTTGTACGTTTAAGTGAAGTTACTGCACTCATACCTTCATTTTGAAGGGCTCTGGAGCTTGTGAACGAGCCGAGATTGTGGCATCTATTGGAAAAGTTAACAAGACACGTGCACTACCTTTAACTCTGTCACTTAATCTCATAAGAGTTATGTGACTGAGTTACTGGCTAATGAGTCAGTAAATGGAATTACTCACTCAGCTTAACAACTAGTTCTAGAGATTTAACACTTTGACAGAATGCCTTTGGCATCATAGAAGTAGGTACGGATTATTCTAAACTATCACAGGACAGGGAATCGGTATATTTTTATTCTTCCACAAGAGCGGATAGGTATATAATTTTTCTGTCAACTTAAATGACATTCCTTTATCAGTCACCCTGACAACAACACCCTGAAAACACCCTGCAGCTTGTTCTTCTTCGTTGGGATGTATGAAAGCATTTAGCAGGTGAAAAGCCGTTTTATTTTACATACCTATACCTGTGTAAATTACATAATTAATAATTAACGAGGGAGCACTTTGTATATCGCATATTTAGGAATTTAACAAAAATGATCATATTCGAATTAGTAAATTTAAGAATTAAATATATTCTGCAACATAAGGCAAGTGGAAATATTTTTCACTCAAAATCTTGCGGTGATAAATTTTCTCCTTTAAACTTTCTATGTTTCCGATCCAAGGTGGAGTTTGGTGGAATCGGCAATTTAAACTCAGCGGGTCAAGAGATTGCCTGCTGTTGGAGTAGCTTTGCACATGTTTAATCAGTCGTCTTTCGTTGTTATGATTAAGTTTCGCGCTTGGGCTTAAAACAGTTATCATTTTATACGATTAGGTTAGAAGGCTAAAGGAGTGAAAATAAAATAAAATTGCGATCCGTAGAGTCCCACCTACATAGCAAAAGAAAGGGCGGAAAGCCAAGATGACACAATGAAAGTCCGAACGGCTGGCATTTTCATTGCAAAAGCTAGTGTATAGAAATTACGTAAACCGTGAAAATGCCGGAGGAATTTTCAACACAAAGTTGGATCTACCATTTCGTATTAACCAGGTCTGGGCTCGGCATCACTACATCACATTATCATAAACTAAAATAGTTTCGGGAAAATAACAGGTATTTTAGTTATACCTATTCGAAGAAGTTAGTTTGATTTTTTTAACAGAACCAGAACGGAATTTCGTGTTCAAGACACGACGAGTCGAAGACAGCAGAAACGTAGATAGACAAGAATATAATACAAGCTCAAACTAAAACTTAGCTCTATTTAAAATTACATATACCAGGAACTTCCTCCTCTAGAAAGTCCATTATATGAATGACGAGGGACTTTGTGAATGAATATATGAAGCAAAATGCGCCGTGTTAATTCTAGGTTTGGCGAGTAGCTGACCGAGTTTTTCTGCAAAAAACTGCTGTTTCCTTGTTTGACACACGGTCAAAAGAGGTACCTACACAGCTCCGGTATTATCCCCATTACTCAGTCTTTTCAGTTTACGGTGGCTCCACAGTCACCATGACTATGAATATTCATGAGCCGCGATTCCGGACCGTTGCAGGCAGACGAAGCGTGTCATCAGACACTGCAAGGGGGTTATCAAATTCGCATATCGAGTAGAAATATTCATAACCTCCGTTAAACATACAATAGACCTCGGCGTAGTAACGCCTGAGTAGTACCTAGTTTATAAACCGACTAATCTATATATATAAGGCAAAACTGACTCATATAAAAGGCAAAACTGACTCACTGGGTTATGTTTCAACGCACAGCCCAAACCGCTGGGCCTAGAAACTTGAAATTTGGTACAGAGGTTCATTTTATGATGTAAGTGAGCACTAAGAAAATATTTTTAGAAATTCATCCCCTAAGTGGGTGAAGTAGGGGGTGAAGTTTGTATGGAATTTTCTCATTTCTGGACTGAGACGTATGAAAATAGGTGTATAAGTTTTCGATCACAATCAAAAATTATCTGTCTAGGTGAAATGGATATAATTCCGTAAAATGGGGGGGTAAAGTCTGTATGGAAATTTTCTCATTTCTGGACTGAGAAGTATGAAAATAGGTGTATAAGTTTTCGATCACAATTAAAAAATATCTGTGTAAGTGAAATGGATAAAATTCCCCCCTAAAAGGGTAAAATGGAGGATAAAGTTTTTTTTTAATTTTTCTCATTTCTGGACTTAGCAGTATGAAAATAGGTGTATAAGTTCTCGATTACAAATAAAAATTATCTGTGTAGGCGAAATGGATAAAATTCCCCCCTAAAGGGGTAAAATGGGGAGGGGGGGTAAACATTGTAAGAACATTTTCTCATTTCTGGACTTAGAAGTATGAAAATAGGTATATACCTATGTGGTTGTTTTCTGAATTCTTTAAAAACAAACGCTTCTGACTTGTTCAGTTGTTGGGTTTAATAATTGTACGCCCAAATACTAATTGGGGTTACTTCTACACCCATTATTACCATTATTGTACCCTCGCGTGTTGTTTTTACATTCATATGGGTTTTAATATACAAGGGTGTTCATCTTGCTCCTGGGGACCGATCAAATATTATGTACAACCCTACAGGGTTTAACGCTGAATGTCAGATCAAAAAGGTGATTTAGTAACTGGATTAAAATAAGATTTTGCAGTGCAAAAGGTATGAAACTGTTTTGTCCAACAAAGCGTAGGAGGGAAATTATTAGATCAAAAATCTACCTATTAATTATTCTGTTTTCGTTCATGAAAAGATGAAAACTGTTAAATTATATTTAAATATTAAAAATCGTCTTAATTTCCTTTCTAGGATTTTACACACAACCAAGAGAATTGAGTGTTGTAAATTTTTAATGCAATAATAATTATTACTATAACTAGCTTTTGTCCGCAGCTCCGCCCGCGTGGTATTCGGTTATCGCGCTT
Source organism: Choristoneura rosaceana (assembly GCA_037349165.1). NCBI lineage: Eukaryota > Metazoa > Arthropoda > Insecta > Lepidoptera > Tortricidae > Choristoneura > Choristoneura rosaceana. Next base: position 9,785,989 of record JAZBNJ010000040.1, on the reverse strand, counting down.
GGGAACTGTGCATTTTTCCGGAATAAAAAGTATATGCCAATAATCACGTCGATCCGTCGCTCCGTTACGGCGTGAAAGACGGACAAACATACAAACACACTTTCGCATTTACAATATTAGTATGGATAAGTTGAATTATTCAATTATACCTATATGCGTCGGTTCACCAAACAAGTCAATGCACCAGGAAAAATGCCAGCCAAGTTTTAAAATTTTCTTTTGTTTTACTTGTTTGTTGTTACGTTTTAGTCTTCAGTGTTGAGGGACTAATCTGTCGCTTTGTTTAAAATAAAAAGCGATAAAGTTAAATATGAAGGAAATTCCAATTTGAACCTTGACTAGAACCAACAAAGCTTAAATTAAAAATTAGTTTCTTTTAGACCTAGTTCTTTATACTTTTGTGCAAAAGCGGTGAGCAACGAGCTTAATGGCCCTCGGCGAGACTTTAATCATTTTTCACTTTTATGAATAATACTTCACCTGAATAAGTACCTTCCTGGGGTCGCTTTAATACTCAAGATGTTTCCAACCAAGTTTTTTTTTTCGTCTAAAATTTATTCAGTTTATTAACACGGTGTTTTAAATGTTGATAAATTTAACACATTTTTAAATCGCTAGAAAATTAATTGAAGTCTGTCGATGAATAAAGTAACATTTTTAATAACGTTCTATTATAAAAATAACGTAAACAGCAAGAACTAAAGTGTAATAGTACATTACTGCAGAGGCCATGAAGTAAGGGATTGATGGACGAGTTCGGGGTAGACGACCGAGTCGTAGACGAGGCCGGATAAAACGAGTCCAGCAATCCCTGTTCTGGCCGAGGCTTGTATAGTACTTTTCTCAATCCATGCATCCATGCATCCATGCATCCATGCATCCATGCATCCATGCATCCATGCATCCATGCATCCATGCATCCATGCATCCATGCATCCATGCATCCATGCATCCATGTATCCATGCATCCATGCATCCATGCATCGCATCGCATCGCAATATCGCAAATGCTTACAGAGTAATAATAATAATAAAATCATTTATTGCCACAGAAAATAAGACTACACAGTAAAAAAAAAAAAAATTCACGTAATTAGGTGGCAATGAGTAGTGGTGGTTGGCTGTCTGTATTTTTTCCATTGTCAGTTTAATGTTAGTTAGCAAATTTAAAAAGTTAGAGCAGCGGACAATAATGGATTTTCATACATACTTCATGGACTAGGCCAAGAAGTTATGTAGGGAGGCGGTAGGGAGCCATAAATGAGAAACTTCATGGATCCATTTCGTGACATTAACGCATACATTTCCGAGCATGTTTGAGAAAAATCTGTATAATATTGAATCCTACAATAAGAGATGAAAGCAAAAGTTATAATTGTTATATCAGCGGAATGCTTCTGTAATGAAAACATTCGGCCGTCTATTTCGGCCGCACCAGTCACGGTTAACTCGACGGCTAATACGTTGTCAGGGTATCTCTTTCTTGCGATACTTATAAGGAAAGTCAGACACAACCGTGACATGGAGTTTCAGAACAAAGCCGTGAAAGCCGTGGCAGTAGTATAAAAAAAAAAAAACATTTCTATGTAGCTAAATATACTTATTATTATATACTTTTGTTATTATTATTATTATTATAAATATACTTATATATGTGAACACCCATTTTATTCAACTGCAGAATAATCTTGGGGTTATTTTTAGCTTGTGTTCGTCCAATTCATTCACGTGTTCATTGTTTTTTTTTTCTGATTAATAAAAACATAGTAATTTAACATTCATACTTAGTTGCTAAAAATCTCGTAAAATAAAATAAAATGACACTCAATGGGCAAACACAAGCTATTTAAGCTTAATTTATATCACAGTCGTAGTTACCATCATAAAGCATTGGCTGTTACTAGCTTTTTTATAAATAAACAAATTAAAAAAGCTATTTTCTCTAAAATTATTTCAAAAATCCTACTTGTTACAAAATGTGTCACCGTATGTCGCCATTCACATCGCTTCCAGTTTGATATAACTATATATGCGCACGCGATCGCCAGTGTGGGAACCGCCGTGTGAGAACATGCATAATTAGTAATTACTTCCCTTTCCGATACACTAACCCCCTGTTTCACCGTCTATTGTTTTTTTTTTCTAAATGAAATGAAATGAAATTTTGAAATGAAATTAAACAAATACACACGTCTTGTAACACGCGTCGGATGGCGTGGCGTAGCATCGTGGTTTAGTAGTCTGTTACTATCTTAGAGTATACATAAGCAAGCTAGTTACTATCTTGACGCGTGGCGTCGGATGGCGTGTGTACCCCGTCTCGCAGCAGGCTATACGACGAGCTAGATCGAATGTATTCTCCGCGTGGGCACTCATTAGTGTTATGATGTAGCGTGTTTTACTGGCCATAGGTATAGAAAAATTAATGGGATTTATTAGTACTGACACGCTTCAGATGGCGTGACGTGATGGCATCGCCCTTTGTATTGTGTTTCTAACCTTTAGATTAACGATTATAATCACCTAAATTCGATGTCATTTGAGATCTATGGCCATTACGAGAGACCATAGAGATTGATGTCGTAATAAAACGGAGTAAGTAGTTTATATTAATTGCTTATTTAACATAAATGCCGTGCTATAAAGCGACTAATGTACAGTATTACATGATATATACATACATAGTACGTACATAATAATTCTTCTTCTTGGTAATCACATCAGGGGTGGTGGCAAGCTTTACAATCCGTCGCCATTCCTCCCGTACCGCTGCCCTTCTCGAACACTCGTGGAGTGGACATAATAATATCTAATTGTTAACATCGTGGTTAACGATTAACAGCCTTATTTATAAAAAGTTAGAGCCTCCTTGAAGGCTCCTTGATGTCCCGATGCTAAAAAACGTGATTCATAAACGTCTGTTAGCGCTAATCAGTTGATCAAGGCTCTGCTAAAGTTAGAAGACCGTAGACCCTCCTTTATCTCTCTGCTAAGTCACAAAATGGCCGCCACAAATTTGAACAGCTGACTTTGACAAGAGCAAAAAACCATACCGATGATATTTTTATGGAAGTTTACGCAAAGATTAAAAAAAAATCAGGAAAATTTATTTTCAGGAATTTTTATTTAAAAATCCTCTAATAATATGAAAAAAATAAAATTACGATGATTAAAATAGTTATGGCTTTTTGCACTTAGTTTAGGTCTACTAAAACACGCGGATCGGAAATGGCGGGAAAACAAACATCTCTGCTGTCACTGCTGTCAATTTTTTTTTTTTAATTCTCGATAAATCTATTTTTTGTCTTTGATTTGTCAAGAGTGCCAACATAACGCGTCTAATCAGTCTATCAGCAGCTCATCAGCTAGCAGACTGTTAACAAGCGTTTATGAATCATACTTCTTGACAAACGTCAAACAAGCTTAATCAGTCTGTTAACTAACAGACTGATCAAGCCTCAATTAAGGATTTTTTATGAATAACGCTGTAACATAATAACCATAATTTTAATTTTTATTATTTAAATTCGGGTTTTGTTCCGCGTAACTTGATTTTAGAGAAGCTCGATCTCGATATTCATAAAATAATAAAATTACTAATGACCGCGATAGTCTAAAACATTTTTTTTAAATGTAGGTTAGTTAATAGAATACCTACACATAACTAGTAAATGAAGAGGCCTTTACCCAGCAGTGGGTGGATGTGGGCTGATTTGATTAATTGATTTGATTGACATAACTAGTTGAGACAATAATATGGATAGGTTAGTTAGGGGTTTCTTAAAATGTTTACTAGTAAGTAAGCGTCACAAGTTTTGTTTATCCTTAGTGTAAGTTTTCGGTTACAAAATACGTCTCGATCGCGTTCGCGTTAAAATCTCAATTTGTATGGAAACACGAACAGCGCCTCTAGCGGAACGTTTGCAATGTTCGTATTTCCATATAAATTGAGATTTTAACGCGAACGCGATCAAGACGTATTTTGTAACCGAAAACTAACACTAAGGGCACAGTTCAGTGCCTATATATCTTTGAGAATGAACTCACATAATTATTATAGAGTTTAAAACGCATTAGAATTTTTAACGTTGTTAAATCAATACGTTGTTTGTTGAACGAGTTCCAGCATGAGAACACATACGCGTCGCACAGACATAGCGGTCTTGCACGAGTGGATGAAGGTCAAAAGATTTGTGTCACCGATACTATAGTACCTCTATAAAACAAAGCTTGAATCAATCAATTATTTGAAAAGAAAATACTTTCACATTTTTTACGATTACGGGAAAACCAAACGATAGACTGTTACAAGTATAATATGTAAATGTTATCGAGGTATCCATCCATGGCTAATAACCTTTAATACGTATATTATGCATTATCCGGTTAAATAACTAAGTGGACCAATTAAATCTAAATAACGTACTGAGCGTAACGCTATTACTTGGTTGTTAAAATCAATCTCTATTTGATGTAACTTTGTCTCGTAATGTTATAATTGTCTTGTAGGGATATGTCGAATTTGACCGTGTATGGTTTAATTAGTAGTAAGAGAGTTTGAATTTACTTATCACAGGGAATTATTGTAAGGTCTGTGTCGGCACTCGATGAATTTTATGTGACAAATATCTGTGATGTCGTCTCTGTGTGTTTGGTAATGGTTTGGTCCGAATAAACAAAGGCATGACCAGATTAGTGAAATGGGTCTTTAATATATAAGTATATTATCTACTGGTACTGGTGGTTGAATAAAATATAGCAAATTAGTTTTGTTCTCTAAAAATTATATTAAAACGGTGTACAAAATAGAAAAAAAAATCCAAAGTGCTGAAAACTGGTTCCTTTTATTTCTAACATCTTTTTAATTTATTTACAAGATTCGTTGATAAGTATTACTATTTTGTAGGTTTTTTCTTTCCATTCCACTATTTGAGTACGAAAAACTGATCTCGTTAAATCATGCTGCCAGTTTACACAAAGGAAGCTTAATTAAGTAATTATAAATGAATAAAAGAGGGGCGCCCACTCAAAACGTAATGGAATATAAGTGAATGGACTGTACTTATTTTTAGATAGGAGTTTTATGGTACAAAGAACTTTTTTTAGATTATTGATTATTAAAGAAAAACGTTTGGGATTGTAATTATTTAAGTTTATGTTTGTATTTATATTGTTTCATAGTTTTCTAATTACTTAATTACTAAGGTTGTGTCCACTTTTATATCTTAGTTTCTAAACAAAAAAAATTAGAGCTACTAAACTATCTATTTGTCGAATAATGGTTTCTACAAATTCATTTTACAAACACCTAAAAAATCAAAAATCACCACTGCTTTAAAAGCAACTGTTCAAAATCATTGATTGTATACTCATGTGGTAGAGTTATGAAAAATCATTGAACTGCGTTAGTAATTTTATACTTCTTTTGTAATGACAAAATAACGTTTCGTCTAAATAATTCGACAAAATGGAAAGATTTCGCAAATAATTTCTCATAAAGACTTAGACAAACTGTGAAAACAGTTTTGAAGGACTAAATATGTGCAAAAAAAACTTTATTGAAGAATGCCAAATACATTATTTTAATTAATTAATTCATTCGTGTGCGCGTGTGTATGTGTCCAAACGTGTTACCTAAGTAAAATATTGTATTTTGTTATTTTGTACTGAAAATATTGAATAAATTATCTTATCTTATTCATCGAGGCAGATTTATCAAACCGCGGCATATGAAACTAAAAATTGTAATAACAGAATAACTAATGTAATACTTAGCTGTTCATAAGTAAAATTTAAGTTTAAAAAAGACATAATATATACAGTTTTGTAGCCTAATAAAAATATTTTTTCTTTCATCTCTGTTATTATTTCACACGAAAACACAAGCCGAAACATGAATGCACAGAAAAACCAGAAAAATAGACCAGCGCTGGGAATCGAACCCAGGTCCTCAGCATTCCGTGCTGCGTGCTATTCCCCTACACCACCACTGGACTAAAAATAGACCAGCGCTGGGAATCGAACCCAGGTCCTCAGCATTCCGTGCTGCGTGCTATTCCCCTACACCACCACTGGACAGGAGCCTAGACACGAATTTTTCCTATGCACCCATATTTCAACTTTTGGATTCTTTTCCATTTGTCACTTTAGCAGCGACACTAACGCCATCTATGGATCTACGTTCTCAACGAGAAACATTTTTTCCACTCCCGTCGAAGCTATCCGCTCACCAGGGACAAGAGATGTCGCTATTAAGCAATCAGATCAAGATTACGATTTGGAGTCTTTTTGTATTTTTTATTTCAACTCCAAATTTTTTTTGTTTTTTTTGTTTTTTGAACCCAGGTCCTCAGCATTCCGTGCTGCGCAGCACGGAATGCTGAGGACCTGGGTTCGATTCCCAGCGCTGGTCTATTTTTCTGGTTTTTCTGTGCATTCATGTTTCGGCTTGTGTTTTCGTGTGAAATATTAAACTTTCACGGGATAACCGTAAAAGAAACAAAAAAAAATTTGGAGTTGAAATAAAAAATACAAAAAGACTCCAAATCGTAATCTTGATCTCTGTTATTGTTACGCGTCATTATTCGGAACTTTATGAAGCCTGAAACATTTAGGATCCTTTGTCGTCATAGTCTGTCGAACTTTATACGAATTAATGAGATATTTGGGCTATGTACGCGCAATTCTAGATTTATTCTCATTCTCTTACAAAAAACGATATATCTTTTTTAAACTACTTTGATAAAATAAGAACGTACCTAGGAGATAAAAAGTTGCTGAATCGAATTATATTGCAATACGTGTATAATTAATAATTCTAGTTAAAAGGTTGAATAGAACTTTCTGAATGCAAAATGGTTAAGAAATGTTTACTTATTTGTACTGAGAAGTAGCTAAATGCGGTGAGAATCCAAGTTACCGTAACTTTTGGCTTTAAATTTTGAGACAAAGTAACCATACTTATAGCTAAACCACCGTAAACACGACCTGCAGTACAACCTTGTCTTAACAAGCTATCATTATTTTTATCAAGGAAGCTACTTGAGACGTTTATTATGAAAAGGTTCTACTGTAGGCCTACTACCTATTGTCGGGCCTCGCTCCGGAAAATTAATACTTTGTGACCAAACGCCAGAGTCATATTTCACTGTTATTAAAAACAATCTGAAGCAAAAATTAGACATTTTTCGTCGTTCTTTATTTATAACGGTCCTTTAGGAGTTTAGAGAACAAAACATTTCGATGTTATTTATAGGAATTCTTACTTGTCACGTAATTAAAACCTAAAGATTTGTGTTTGGGCAGAGGAATGAGGAACTGGGTCTTAATAACTAAAGATTATGCACTACTTACGTCGGATACAAATTGTTTACGTAAAACGGTCTTTTTTCCTAACTGCCAAAGAATAATGTAAACCCCCCCACTAATTGGCATTGGTGAGCGATTAAGATTTTCGGTTGTTTGGTCAGATTCCCCGGTGGTCCCATTGGTAAGGCAACTCTGGTACTTAATGCCACAGGAGATGTTGGTTCGAATCCCGTCCAACCATAAATGTCTATACAGCATAATATAAGTCATAAATAAAATCGTATAGGTAAAACACAACTAAAACTAATTCTCGATAAGCCTGGATATTTGCTATCCAGTTAAATGAATAGCTGTAAGAAAGTCTCGTCTACATTCCAGACTGCTTACACATTAAGGCCCAAATCGCATAAATTAAGTAACAAACATTCTGCCTTATTTCGTGAACAGCGAGCGAGGCGCGAAGATCCCAATGAACTGATTTCGCGATCCACTGAGCTTCCGAGCCCGAAATGATTTCACTAGCTTCCACGGATTAGAACATTAATCCAACTGGAGGCGGCACAACAAAATAATAATAGAAAATAAAAATAAATTGAAAAAAAGTGTCTTCGCAGATGGGCGGACAGACAAACCGATAGACAGGTGGTAGTACCTTGTGCACAGATACCCGTTGAACAGATAACCGTTGGGGGAGAAAAGTTCTCGAGTGGCGACCACGAACCGGAAGACGAAGCGTTGGCAGGCCTCCCACCAGGTGGACTGACGACATCGTGAGAGTTGCGGGAAACCGGTGGATGCAAGTGGCGAGTTGTCGTTCATTATGGCGTTCTAAGGGGGAGGCCTTTGTCCAGCAGTGGACGTCTTCCGGCTGATGATGATGATGATGATGATGAGTACCTTGTGCAAGGTCCGCCCGGATTGCTACCACCATCTTGCTTGCTAGCCGGTGAAATTACTAGCGCTTGAGGTGTTCCATCTTAGGCCTCTAGGTTGGCAACGCATCTGCAATACCCCTGGTGTTGCAGATGTTTATGGGCGGTGGTGATCTCTAACCATCAGGAGACCCTCTTGCTGGTTTGCCATCCAGTCGAATAAACAAAATCAACCAAGTGATCCTATATTTTTTTGCCAGCTGAGGCACAGAACACTCTGAACACTAAAAACTAACTCGAATTTCACATTTTATATTTATTACATTAAATATCCCGGTCATTGTCGACATTGTATGTTTTATATTTTAAAATATTATTTTCTTACTTCGTATTTTACCCTACTCTTTAATTTCCTTCAAGTACATGCAACTTTATAACGAAATTGACTGTTGGTCTTATGCTTTGAGAGAACACATAATTTTAAAGTACTTCGCCAAATTGTATTTATGATTTCTTGGTTTCTATATAATATACCTTTACCTGTGTGGTGTCGGGTTAGAATTACACCTCTCCATTTCTTCCGTGGATGTCGTAAGAGGCGACTGAGGATATAGGTTAAGGTATACCGTAGGCGACAGGCTAGCAACCTGTCACTATTGTACCGTTTTTATCAAACTTTAAACCTAAAATTGCTAAAAGTGGCTCCGAAGCGGTAACGTTTCGTGTGCTCTGCCTACCCCATTTGGGAATACAGGCGTGATGTTTGTGTGTGTGTGTGTGTGTGTGTGTGTGTGTGTGTGTGTATAATATGACAATTTATTGCCGTTAATTAATTAATTAATTAATAGGCCGAACATATCTATATCTATTTTTATAACATCTTTTGTACCATATGTTCAGTGAATTCATTCATTCAGAGCTAGGCTCGTCATTGACATCTCCTGTTGGTTAATGCGTGTTTCCACAGATACCGCTGATTCATTTCCGTGGCGCTTTCCCCGAGTCGCGGTGCAATCTACTAATTGCTACTAACCCTACATAATACGTGCACCTTATATCCTCGTAATGGAACCTATAAAACTATGCTTTCATTTCTACTACTTTACTTCTTTTTGAAAAAAAATCGGTACGGTCTACCGAACGTACAGATTTTCCATCACTCATTCAGCAGGGAAATTAGCTTTTGTACAAAGAATTCTAAAACCTAGTTTTACGGATAAACCAGTCTAGGATGAGTCTACGTAGTATCACTTGAGCATATCGAGAGCAAGCATATCGTATCGAACAGGCGTATCCTAAATATGTATGGACGCTCACTTTGGACGTAACTTGTGCTTTAGTAGCGTAGTAAAAATAAGCAACCTGAGATATGTGTGCATAGGAGAAATTCGTGTCTATACCCCTGTTCAGTGGTAGTGTAGGGGTATGGCACGCAGCACGGAATGCTGAGGACCTGGGTTCAATTCCCAGCGCTGGTCTCTTTTTCTGGTTTTTCTGCGCATCCTTATCTCAGTTATTTTCGATATGGTTTTACGGGATGACCGTAAAAGTGTCAAATTTGGAGTTGAAATAAAAAATACAAAAAGACTCCCAATAATCAATCATAACTTATTTGTAAATTAACACATGTGGTATTTAAGATATACGGTGCAACATACTCGTAGATCGCAGTATCATCAGATAAGACATGTTGTATGATAGCGTACCTAAATGATTGCACCCAAACTAACGAGAATCTACGTGTACGTGTGTTGGAGGTACGAATTCTGAAATCAGACACTAGGCACCCTTAGATGTCGGTGGTACTTAAATTGTAAACTGAATTTTACTCGTAGATTACCATATCCGATGAAATCTGCAATCACACATGTTTTATTAAATTATTTATAAGTGATGAGACCACCGTTTTATGAATTAGTTTTATACGTATTTATATAGCGACTCGTCTCGGCTTAACACGGTGCAACTTAAAAAAAAGCAAAAATAATAATTCTATAATCAAAGGTACCGAACTTCACATTTTAACCTCCCTTTCATCGATTTAGAATGTAACCCCTTTTCACAAAAGTACACCCATTGGAGCCGGGCGCGTTACTAGTATAATACAATAATTCTTTATTGAACACTAACAATTGAAAGCGATGCAGAAAACAGGTACACAGAGAGAGAATTACAAGGTAAACAATAGGTGGCGTTATCGCTTCTGTGTGATCTCTTCCAGGCAACCTTTTTTAGCAGAAAGAAGCATTGACTAGACTGACCAGCATTGACACTGAGAAGATAACAGATAGTGCTCTCTTCCAGATTTAAATTAGGGTATCCAAAAATTATGCGTGTCATAAATCTACCTAAAAAGTAGTTCTACAACCACGTAGCCTGGACAGTAAGTATAAGATGATAAGGAGAGTTACATATATTACCTACCTACTAGTCCGCGGCTTTGCCCGCGTGGGATTCGGTTGTCGCGCGCTGTTCCCTCGGAAACTGTGCATTTTTCCGGGATATAAAGTAGTCTATGTCACTTTCTGGCCCATTAACTATCTCTATGTCAAAAATCACGTCGATCCGTCGCTCCGTTTTGACGTGAAAGACGGAAAACTTACACACAAACATACAAACACACACACTTTCGCATTTATAATATTAGTATGGATTTACTAGCTACTATCCGCGACTCCATCCGCATAGAATTCGACTATCGCTGATGCAATGTTCCGGAATAACAACTATCATATGTCCTTTCCCGGGACTCAAACTATCTGTATACCGAATTTCACTGTAGCGGTTTCTTTCACATTTAAAATATTAGTACAAACTTTCGCATTTAAAATATTAGTAGTATACAAATTTCCTCTTAAATCACTCTATTTATTAAGGAAACCCGCATTAACATCCATATTGCATCCATAGCTAAGTTTAAGATTTAAGCGTAGGTAGAGTTGCGCTGTCACTATTTATTCAACATAACCTCTCATGTTTCGTTTTCTAGAATTTTTACCGTACAACGGCAAAACTCAGTCCATTTAAAAAAAATAACTAAGATCTAAGCGTAAAAAGAGGATAGTGGACGAGAAGCGGCTTTGTTTTATATAAAGATAAAAGAAACATTCGTCTGTCCTTCTTTATGAATACGTTAAGCTTTATTAATTTTAATTTTACTGGGTCACTGTTCGTGCTTGCATTATTTATATATTTATTTATTTTATCCACTAATAGAGGATTTGGTTGAAAGTTCTGACTACATTCATTATCATTTTATAACCATAAAATACTAGGTACCTCGCTAACATACAACGATTGTACAATACGTCGCGAACAATTGCACTTTTTTATCACAACAATTGTATTTCGTTTTTACTCTCGACAGTCCGAACCACGCTGACTTTTCTGTTTTCAGGGTCTTGGGTATTTATAGAAGGAGCCACCGCATAATTAATAATCGAAACAATTAAATAGGCATGTATCGTTTGAGTTACCGCCCAGGAAAATAAAAAGATGGTGGAGATGGTGCTAAGGATAATAGGTACTTTACTTATTAGAGATAGAAGGAACAATTGTATCTTCAAGGTTTCGGGTTAAGAAAGGATATAAATTATTTGTGAAACACACTTGTAAACAACAAACACTTTTACTGTAGTACATAGATTATACGTAAGCTAGATAACTAGGGTTCAGTATTACGAGCCTATGCACATTCGGTACGCACGATGCCGAGTTTAATTTCGGATTCAAGCTAAATTTCCATTGTTTTGACCAAGTGACGCAAAAAGACCTACATAATAAGGGGTAAAGTCCACTTATAATTCTGTTTTTCTGATTGACTTGATTCTGAAATTACCCATCTTGTAGGGAAATTTTCATCCCTTGACCACCTAGTCAAGATACTTACATACCTATCTCATCATATTACCAGCAAACATTTGCGTTAATAAACAAATGTATTTTACCTCGTCCACAATTATAAGCATATCAAGAGTTTAACAAAAGAAAAAAACTTGCCCTTCTCCATACTAATCAAGACGAAGAGAAAAGAAAAATGTTTCTGGCGGTAATATTATACCGCCTACGCAAAAGTACGAGATAACCAACAAAGCAAACATGCTCGGCTAACTAAAGAAATCAAAGAAGTTGTTCTTAGCAAAAAGACCAAGGCTATTAACGATTATTTTAGCATTTAGCAGAATAAAATTAAAACCGTCGCATCACTTTCATGTTTAATTATAGCAGACACACAGGTGCCGGACAAGAATGAAATTAGTATGGTTCCAAGCAGACAAGGGAGCTTGTAAACACTTTAATTTAGTAGTTTAGGATGTGTAGTAATTTAGTTTAGGCCATTAACCTTGCTTTTAAGGTAAAGGTAAGCACATTAACGTCAAATGTGCCAGTGAAAAAAAAAACTGAATTTAATGCTGTCTATTTAAAAAAAAACATCAGTATTTCTTGAATAGATTTACAGCGTATTTTGGAGTCTCGTCTAGACTCTCAAGTGTTTCAACCACCGTATCTAGTGCGTTACGAAAATCTAAGGATAGTGTCCATGAACAAAAATCAATTGCAGTTCTGACACCACACACTACTTACACCAAACGTGGCGGTGATGAATAGGATTTTTAGTTAACGGACACATATCATTATACGATTTTCGTAACACATGGAATACGCGACGGTCGAAACGCACCCATTTTATGTAAACAAAAACACATAGAATATGCTATAATGACCTACCAGTGATTGCTTTTACATCAGTTTCACCATTTCCCACGCTTTTCTCATGTTAAATTAAAAACTAAGCAGCAGCAACGGAAAATTTAAATGAAAATAGTCACGTAACTCAGAAGAGTGATACTTGCTGATTAATGTCAGTTTACACAATATCCTCTAACAAGCTCAGGCTTACTTAGAACATCGGTGAAACAGATATTCATATCAAACTATTTGGAACATGTTTGAGTACCGCGAAACACAAGTTTCTCAACATTAAGCTACAAATTAATCACTTAGGCCTCTAGGTTGGCAACGCATCTGCAATACCCCTGGTGTTGCAGATGTTTATGGGCGGTGGTGATCTCTTAACACCAGAAGACCCACTTGCTCGTTTGCCTTCCAGTCAAATAAAAAAAAAAAAATGCCTATTTCATATTAAAGCTGGCCTAAATTTATTTATAAACTCGTGTCTTCTGTGTAAGAAAATCAACGAAGGTATACGCATATTATAGGAAAATAGATGACATAGCTATATACATCGACCTTTCACGGTCCTAATACCAAAACAATCACCTCAGCGCGTCGACATTCGCTCCCTATACGAGGTTTATTGGCCGCTTCCCTTTCCTTGACTTTTTTTGCGAAACTCTTAACCTCATTCCGATGTGATATATCAAAGGATGACTACCTAATTGAGCGGAGCAGTGACTGAGAAAAGCTTGTAATTTTTGTGATTCACTGAAGTGATGGTAATGTAAATAGATGATAGTGCGAAACGTACAATTCAGCTGCGAAGAGCCATTACAAATATGAGGGGTCATTTCGGCCTGAATCTTCCTTGTTCAACACGGGATTATTATTATAACTATGGGGTTTCGTATTTTCAAACGATGTAAGTATAGTGTTCATTTTCTTTGAATAATATACCTAGATGTCAGCGGCCGATCGCAAAACCCGCCAGATCATGAAATTCCTAGGCATATCATGAAACGCCACCATATCGGTTCTGGCACTCCGCCGGCAACTGCCGCGGCACGCTCGCTACGTTCGCTCAGCTCGTGTGTTTCGGTCACAATTAATACTAACCACTCCTCGTTTCGCTCGTCGTACCTAAAATTTTAATTTTTTCGGCGTATCACGATGTGCCCGGTGAGTTAGGAATATCGACAAATGCGTGTGCTCTAATCGATCTTCCGTATTTTTTCTCAGGCACATCGTGATATGCCTGACTAACATTGACGAATGACGCCATTTCATGCATATGCATAGGAATTTCGTGATCTTGCGGATTTTACGACCTGCATACGACATAATAGATTTATAATATAATTGCGCACTACTCATAAGTGAGAGTTCATTGATCTAGGAGCCAATAGTTTGTGTTTGTGGTAGTAACAGTCAATGAACTACTTATAGTTCCCTTAATAACTGATCGCTCTTTTGTTTTATACAACTAGGCCACCCGCAGTATTCGATTACTTTCAAGAAATGTATTAGGTACTTATTAGGTATATAAAACAATGGCCAAAATTACTATATATTACTATAATTTAAATAAAACTGAATAATAATAAGGAAACTTATTCGTAATATTATAGAGAGTAAATGAAAAATATCTCAAAACAATATTTCAATCAAATGCTGACATTTTAAAACTATTGAATAATAATAATAATATTTTTTTATTAAACGTACGTTTTGCAATATAAAACTTGCGCCTAAACGAAGTTATTATTATTATATTTAATAGAAGGCGTAGGTTTTATCTTAATTAGCTAATTATATACAGTATTTAGTGCCTACTTTTTCTACTCGCAGAGAGACCCTAGAGTACTAGAGTTTAATGAAAATATAAAAACTCTATATGTTCAATCAATATTTGATACTAGACTGAGCTATTTCAAGATATTTGACTGAACTGAACCACAGACTAAACTACCGAAGTCTAGCCTAAAATTTGGTTAACATCATTTGAAAATCATGATTGTGCACTAAGTAAGAAGAGATTTTTCCAAATGACCATAAGAGGTATGTTAGAAATTAGCCTATTTTTATTATTTTACAAAGGCAAAGCAATAGACTTAAGCCAGTCAACTCAATGCTAATGGACTTCAGTCAGTTTACAAGTACAAGGTAACGTAGATAATTAATGAATCTTCACATGTTCTGGACGTGAATAAACGTAAGTAAGATGAAGCAAATAATACCTTATTATGAAAGTGTAACAACAGTTTAACTCATTATTTAACTATGTCGAATCGATTCCTTTGTAAAATACGAAACGCTTAATAAAAACATGGTTGAAATAAGGACAAATACGGAAATAAAAAGATATTTTAATTTCGGTATAAAAGTTCAAAGGCTTTTTCAGACACTTATGCAAGATACGATGCTCGAGACAGCAAGCTGGCTCAAAAGAAATTGTTCAAAGCGGGAAGTGCGCACAGAACAATGTAAAAAAATACAACTTACACACAACGGCAGAACATCGCGGCCTGATTTTTAAGAATGAGCAACGACATTGTGGCGTGTGTTACAACATCGCTTTTTGTTTACTCACTAACAAGCATTAGAAGTACTATTGAACACCTTTGCCATAGCGATAGTGGCATTGTTTGCATGCTATTTGCATTTTAGAGTTCTATGAATAGTCCTACAAGGAACCTTTTTAGTATTGTCATGCCCATCCACGGCTTTGCTCAGCCTAACAGTCTCTCAAAGGGCCGGTAACGCATCTGTGATAAGTGTGTGACAAGTGTCCATGGGCGGCGTTGATTGCTTTCCATCTGGTGAACCACATGCTCGCTTGCCCCGTCTTATATATAAAAAACACGATTTACCCTACGGTTACCCTACGGTTTGCATACAAAACAGATTTGCAAAGATCATTTTTCGATTTAAGGATCCGCTTTAAAAATAAGTACTAGGCTAATATTACGTACTTACTCTAAGTGCTGAAATATTTATATACAAACAAACCCATTACCCATTGAAATATCCATTTCAATCAATGTATGTTTTTAATTAGTCTTTCTGTCAGAACTTTGACAAAGAAAAATTATATACTCAAGCATAATGCCGGATGACGAGCTAAACATAAAAGACAATACACAAGACAGTACAAACTGTACGACTTCCTCGCACAAATATAATCTACTATTATACTATGAATGATCTGTAAAATAAATGCCCTGTGCGTAAACGGGTAATCAGTATGCGTCGTCACAGCGGGCTTTGCTCGAGATCGATCGGCCTCTGATTACGCACTCTTTAACGCCCGCCAACCGTATTATCAGTTAAGTGTGGACTTGTGCATTTCAGACCCCGGCTAAGCTTTCCCTGGGGTTTTTAGTAATCCCCGTGGACTAAGGAAATAAAATATTCAGTAACGTGCTAAGGAGCTCTTGAAATAAAAGACGGTTGTTTTAAACGCGAAGTTAAGCCACAACGGTTACACTGCATTTACATTCAGCGGCATTTATTATAGATTGCATTATTTTTCGATATTTACATGACATTGAATAGTGAATGCATTCTCAGTAAATATTAATAAATATCAGTATGATTGAGTATTTAAAAAATACGTTATTATTTATCGAGCACATTATAAATGCTTTGATTGACAAGTAAATTAAATTAGAACGGTAAATAATTCAAATAAGAAATGTACCAACGTCGGCTCAATGAATACAAGTGAGAATTGCTAATACATTATTCCTTATTTGTCTTTTGGTGAAGGTGTTAAAATCAACTCTGACACGTTTAAGGTCAACAAGACAAATGATAATGTATCTGCAAAATGACTTTTCATTTAGATTAAAAAAAGTGAACGTGCGTTATAATAATAAATAACAACGTATTTTTCTGCCTACAAGTTTAATACAGCTAGTAAAGTGAATTTCATTTCACGAAATCTACTATATAAAGCCCAATTTACACCTCCGAGCGGAGCGGACTCTGTACGGCAGGCGTTTTGAACCTTTTGATTTTAACGGCACACTTTTCGTTAAAAAATAAAAAAATCGGTCAAGTGCGAGTGCGAGCGACTCGCGCATGAAGGGTTCCGCACCTCCGTACAATGTTTTAAAAACAAATAGTTCAGTAATATTTTTTTCTAAAAAAATGTAATACAAGCTTTTTTGCTGGTGGTACTTTTCTCCCCGGTTACCAAAGTAGGTAGTCGTCAAGACGAATCAAATGAGACCAAAATCGATGCGGTCGTGTCGTTTTATTACAGAGTTCCTATTGCCAACATCTAACGTCACAATAATATTGCATTGTCATCGGATTTATATACATGCGTGTAAAATTTAAGCTCAATCGGTTGAAGATATCCACTTCAAATTTGAGTTGAAAGATTCCACCCGAGCAAACATACCTCATCACAATAAGTTTTTGTTTTTCTTGCCGAATGTACATTTTGTTGACTGTACTTGCATTGTCATCTAAACTACATATCTGTACCAAATTTCAAGTCGGTACTATTCACTATTGAGGAGTTCCCTCCTGCAGAGGCGATCCTGGCAGGACCACCAAGATGTCTCTACCAGATTATTGTATTGTCACCAAATTTACATAAGTATGCCAAATTTCAAGTCAGTCGGACCACTGAAAGTGGATGAAATTTAGCTTCCAAGATTTGACCCAAACAAACGATAAAAAAATAAATAAACAAACAGGGCCAGCTAAAGAAAAGCTTCTAAAAAAAAATCCAACATTTACTTAAGCACTTGTACAAGTATTTCGAATAAAAAATAATTTGAATTCTCAACCTCTTTGGTTCTGGCTGTTTGCTTCTGAAGCTATTACCACCCACAAGGTTTTAAAAAAAAAATTGGCTGTCATGCGGTTTATTCGCGGGAAATTCTGCGGACTTCGTATGTTGTGTAATTAAATAATAAGAAGTTCGACTTAGTGTGAATAAATTTTAAACGGTATTATATTTGTGTAAATTAGATTTAATTAATTATGAAATTATTTTGTGACATTAATACCATTTTGAATTTTGCTTATTAACTTAGAATTGTATGTATTTAAATTTGGACCTATGTTGTTCGTGAAATAAATGAATTATTATTATTATTATAAATCTTGTAAATAGTGTTAAATACTTAGTATGATTTTTAATAGTGTAAAAAACAATAAGTAAACATAGTAATTAGTACAGAGCGGATTTGACCAGCGCTTTATCAAAGTTGGGGTTTGTGATTCATAAATTGCTTCATTTATTTTGCACAAAAACTAATAAATCAGACAGTCACTAATTATTATTATCGAAACTTAAAATCTAATCTTTAATATCGCAAAGCTAAAGGTAAATATTCAAACGACATAGCTACCGACTCGATCGCCTTAGCAACGGCTAATAATGCCTAGCAACAAAAAAACGCTCAAAAAAACACGTTTCTTGTATGACGACCCCCTTTAATTTGTAACTTTATTTTATTTTTAGTATTTGTTGTTATAGCGGCCACAGTAATACATAATCTGTGAAAATTTCAAGTGTCTAACTTTTACGGCTTAAGAGATAGAGCCCTGTTACAGACGGACGGACGGACAGACAGACAGACAGACGGACAGACAGACAGACAGACAGACAGCGGAGTCTCAGTAATAGGGTCCCGTTGGCACCCTTTGGGTACGGAACCCTAAAAATTAGCTTTCAGTAAAAAATATCCTAGTGCCAGTCGAACTAGCGCGTACAGGGTTCCGTGCAGTACTCATAACGAACAGTGCAGCGGAGGCTTATTATAATAATAATAATCGTTTATAGTTTTATAAGGTCTCGTTTAAGTACGAAACCCCAAAAACCTATGTATTAAAATTCATGATTTCAGTGGAGCATACACTTTGCGACAATCATAGCACACCGGTTGAAAACCTCTGCCGTTACGATACAATACAATACAATAAATCTTTATTGGACACCAACACATAGTAAGCAGATAAGATAAAATGTAGGTAAGTTAAAAATCAATAAGTTCGCTCCGCTCGCGGTGGAAACCGGGCTTAAGAACCTACTAACGTTTAGGAATCCGTACCTACCCTGAGTCGGCAAAAACGAAATCCTTAGAGGATCACTTTAACAGTCCGTCGACCCGTACATCTGTAGACACTTTGACCCAAATACTCAAATCTGCTGCCCTTTGGAGTGGTAAAAAAAATCAAACTTTTAAGTCAATGCAATCAAGAAATAGAGCAGCTTAGGCAGAGGTTTTCAACCAGTGTGCCACGAATATTTTTAGCTGAAACTTTCATGAATGAAAAGTATGCCGAAAAGTTAGAACCAAAAGGTTCAAAACGCCTGACCTTATTTCAGGAAAATTAAAACCTATCCAAAAACTTATTTTTTAATTTCCGTCTATGTTTCATTTGATTATCAAGTTGTGCATAAAACAGCCTGTGTGAAAGACAGATAACAATATGAAACTTTGCCGAGTAAACAAGCCCGAAGATTATCACTTACCTACCTTTCGAAGTTCCGACGCGGTTGCAAATCAAATTGGGTCATAATTAAATGAATATCACGCTCACCTTGACGCTGTTAACTCGATGTTTCTCTTCTCCAAAGATTGTCAATTATAATAATCTTCTTTATTTTTAATAGGTAGCTAAACTTTTCGTTTATTTACTAGTTTTTGAAAAAAATAAAGCCGTGGTGGCCTAGAGGTTAGACCTATCGCCTCTCAACCAGAGTTTTTTGAAATTCATGTGCGGAATTACATTTGAAATTTACCACGAGCTTTGCGGTGAAAGAAGATATCGTGAGGAAACCTGCACAAACCTGCGGAGCAATTCAATGGTACGTGTGAAGTTCCCAATCCGCACTGTGCCCGCGTGGGAACTATGGCCCAATCCCTCTTGTTCTGAGAGGAGGGCTGTGCCCAGCAGTGGGACTTATAAGTACAGGCGGGGATGGATGGATGGACTAGTTTTTGGCACAGAATTCGGATGAAAACAAGACTGCGAAACTTAAAAAGGTCTGTCAAAGATGTGTACGAGTTTTAAGCCACTAGCTTATTCTTTTTGACCCCAAACTTTTTCTGCGTTCGATATTTCTCTGAACAAAAATAGACAAAAATATTTTTATTGAACAGCACAACCAAGGCCCTTCATCAATAACTAAATCGCATTGCAAATTCACTGTCGAGAATAAATTGACCTAGTACAGGAAAATCAGATCTTTTTCATGGACACAAAAAATACGTTTTTCTTGTAACGCGATGTAAATGAGTTATTTGCGATATAAACCTCCTCTTGATTATAATTCAATCGTTGAGGCCACTTGTAAACAAACGCTAATGTCTTGTTTACGATTTTTTCTTAGGTTATACGCGGATAAAAGGTACCGCAATATTGCATGTTTTATTCTACTCCTCAGTCGTAACAGTGATTTGTGAGCAATTCCCTAACATACGATCAAGATAAAGAAGAAGTATTATTTTATTTGTACTTCGGTTGACGTTTAAGCTTGGCGTCAAACTATCTAGATCCTTGGCTTAGGTTCTATTTTCCGACAAATCGACGTTTATCCGTAGCGTATTGCCGATACAGACGACAAAAAATTTGTACGAAATAAGAAATACACAATTATTGGATTGCTATATAAAACCACAAGTAAACTCCTTAACGAGATAGCCGTCGAAATAACACACTTGTGCAACGTGAACGATTTGCGGTTAATCGTGGCTGTAGAAACATTTTTTAGACGCCAAAATAGTGACCCGCTGATTGCGGCTGCTGTATCAAAAATAATGTCAAATATTTATACGTCAAACGGTGTAAAATGAACGAAACAACATAACTGAAACAAAAAAATAAAGAAGACATTTAATCGCATTCACAAAGATACACAAATACCAAAAATTCAATTAAAAATAAAACTGCAGAGTATCTTTTTATTTTTAGTAAGACATGGATGTATATTTTTTAATATTTTTTGGCTATAAACGGTACAGAATTCTTAAAAATAAATACAGTTAGGTACAATTTACATAAACCTCCTTTAGTTGTCACCTCATTATTGATATTTTTGTGAAAAAACAAAAGGGGGGGGAAATTAAACAAACACATTGTGTAGGCATAACACAGACAATACTTAAACATTTAGCAGGGCTCTTTCGCCGTTATGAAATGATAAAATATGATCACTATTTCAGTAAAATTCCTGAGTATGTCCTCCATGCTTCACTAACTACACGCTTGATCTTTCAACAATCTATCAACTATGCGTTGGGTGAATATAGCACAAATGGATTACACACGTTCTATAATTTATTACGACTGAGCACGCTCATTTCCCCAGTAAAATTCACACGCAAATGTGGTCTGTTGGCAATGAACGGAAACTACATAACGCATCCAAGTATTTAACTCATATCTGTACACAAAATTATGCAATGGCCACGTAATATCCTCGCTCAATTAATCATAATAAGATTAATGTTGTGGGTGGTTAAGGGATCACACGATAAGTAGTTCAGTTCGTTAAGCGTTACACACATAGTGACCAACAGATTACAATCCAAACTGGTTATTTGGATTGAAAGCACGTGACTGCCGGTTGTTCAAGGTAACCGGTGCAGCGAAGAAAGGAGCATGTGATCAATGAACTTGATGTGAACCTGAAGTTGTTATGCAATTGGTCATAAGCATATCACTGGGTGCGCAAACTTGAATTAACAACCTGCATTTCTTGTGCAATTCACCATAATAAGGACGGTCAAGGTGATTTGAAATATGGTTGAATTATTTAAAGCCAGCCAGTAAGGCTTGAACTTAGCCTTGAGAAAATTTTAATCGTTAAATTATAGGTGCTTCAGTAATAACTTCATATCCTTTGATCTTAAATCAAATAAATGACAAACAAAACGGCACAAATGCCAGCAGAGGAGAGAGATCAAGAAAATTTACTATAATTTCATGGAGATGCGTTCATCGCGTTGCCCTTTGTGACGTCGAATTCTATTAAATTCGTTTTTGCGAGTTGAGTTTCGGGTACGGGAAGGCGCTTCCAAATATTTAAAACTCACTGATAGGCGAGATGCTCTTGGTCTTTACTCACTTTTCGCGTGAAATAAGGGAACGTAGATAATAACGATTATTGCTAAATCTGCAGACTCAGTTCACCAGACTTTCCGATTTTGGTGGCACCTATTATCCAGTTTATTAACGTCATAAAAGCCTATGGGCTACATTGATTTTGCCACCCCCGCGCGTCCTTCATAAAACCGTCAATCAATCATAATTTTACCTTTCCCCTTTTCATCAGCTGTTCTCGAGCACATATTTTTATATTATAAACACCTCTCTATTGATGTTATCGCTGGTTTAATTTGTCGTGCTTTTAAGTGGTTGGTTGCAATTCTAAGCGTTTATTGTGTAACTGGGACAGCTTTGCTTTCAATTCATAGTTTGCTTTGATTATTATGTAAGCTTAATAACAAATAAAATGCAATGTACTGTTGAGAAAAAAAATTTCACAACGCTTCCCAACTAAATATTTAAAGTTTTCTTACAGATAACCAATTTTCTTAATTAAATTACCTTTAAATAGTTGCACTATACACCTCACCAGTAAAATATCTACGAGTAAGTATTCATAAAAGTAAAAAAAACTGTCGAAACAACTGTGAATGTGAAATCAATGTGCAAAGATTTAAATAAATTTAGACCCACACATTTACAGGGGTAAAGTACATTTAATCTCCCTGAGTGTATCGATTTATAAAATAGAATTCTCCGTTGAAGCTTCTTTAGGTATCAATGGCAATAAAACTGTTGAACATTTATAAATTTTACTTACCTTTTTTATAACCAAAAAAAGTAGGTACCTACTTTGATGATAATAATTTGTTAAATAAATCTATAAGTATTTGCATAATCTTAAGTTTTCAAAGAAAAATAATCTTGTTTTCAAAACAATAAATTTTTAACCGAATAAAATTAAAATACATCAAACCATTCAAGCTAAAAATGATTCATTCATTCAACTTAAAATGAACAAACCAATCGGTCGATGTATATAATACATATTTCGTTTACTTCAGATCAGATCGTCTCAGAAGCGATCTTATTTAACTTAGAAGATACCATCTAACCCCCATTATTAATTCTTATCTCTGTTTTAACTCAAACGTGCGGTTTCATTTACACAGCCCAAGTAAATAATTTTAAAGCATCTACAGTTTCCGTATTTAATATTAAAGTAGAGCAATGAGGACGACAGACACGCGCGGGGTCTAATCAGCCTCAAAACGCCTCGGACGTGTTATATCTGGGTTTACCCGACGGACAGTGGCCGTTTGTCTGAATTTATTGCGAATGTTAGTCGAGAAGGAGACACCCCGTTAGCAGTAAAGTACAACTAGCCAAACCTCGCAAAAAACGATACTGCGGGGCTACTATGAAATTCGAAAATCGAAGTTCGTATCGTACCGTCCGTCTCACTCTCGTATTAAATAAGATTTGCGTCAGCGGGACGGCAAGATATGAAGTTCCAAATTTGCACCTCGTAGTATAGGGCCAGAAGAAATGAAACGACGCATGACTGTCAAGATATTATTCGATACAACACCTTTTTAAGACTTATGTATTCAAATAACTTGTGACGCGAGTCGCGAATTTTCGATGGGTACTTACTAAGGTTGCTTTAACACCCCCGCAGAGGATGGTATTACGATCGCAAGAATACATGTAAATTTGTATAGACTTTCTGAGCCCTTAGGTACTTGCCATAAGATACTGCCGTTTCCCGTGGAGGTTGTCTTATATTAGACAGCGAGCGTCCCGTTCACTCTAATAGGCTTATTATAAATTATAATTGCCGATAGTAGGCAGAATTATCTTGAAGCAGGTACTCCATTAAAACTTACTATGGTTTTGCGATGGAACGTTAAATTAATTTATTGTATAAAATTAGTCAAACAGCTTGCCTATTTCTGTTTAAAAAATATATAAAGAAAGGTAAAATGATAAATTACATTCCATTAAACATGAAACTACTTTTTTTTTCCTTAGACATTATAATTTTAAGGAAGACAGGTGTTTAGAAGGCTTTCTAAGCACGAGGTTAGTAGCTGAAATGGATAACGACAAACTAAATGACAATACATTATTCATATATCATTAGAATAATTTCAGTGCTTCTATAAGAGCTCTATTCATCGATAGATGAAGCAGAACGAATTAAATTATTTTATGTATCAAAGTTATACCATTATTTTAGTAATATGATATGTTGATACTGTTTTATCTATGGTAATTTTACATTCAGCGAACTAAATTGCCGCTAATACACAATTGACATTTAATTGTATTATTATAATGTTTTGTTTGTACACCTGAAAAGGTAAAGAATTGGTGTATCTAATTTATAAAATTGTTATCTGTACCAACAATGTAACCCAATCCTCACAAACAATAAAAATAATTTGAATTTGAATAAAATTATAAATTACAAATTAAATTATATTACTTGCCAAAACAAAGCATTCTGAAAAATAATGCTTTTTAAACTTGAAACATCTGTAACTTAGCATAACAATATTAAAGTTACAATTACACATGCTCCTTAGTAGTAAGAGAGCATGCTACTATCGAGCATGCTATTTAGTTTAGTTTTTTTGGAATACTATCTAATGGTGTCTAACTTCCGTACTTCAGAACGGGGAAAGGAAGCCGCAAGTTCACTTCGTTGTCTGTCTGTGTCTCTCAAAAACGATTTTCTCAGAAACCCGTATCTATTTGAAATTGATTTTAAACACTTAGGTACAACGTTCTCATGATACTCATGAAACCATAAACAAAAAAAAAACCAGTTTACGCGTTCTAAAGATACCTTTTGAATGTATATTTTCACCTTAATATCGTGTACCCAACAACTATAGAGTACTTCCCGTTATGAAATTTGGCAAGAAGTGTAATGAAACCAGTGTCCGAGTTTAACTCGCACTTGGCATGTTTTTGTCTTTCCCTTGAATCAAAGAAAGTCATTTGAGCGTTAGGAGCACGATAAGAAGTGAAAAACAAATGAATTAATTAACAGCAAAAGAAGTTTGTCACTGACCTAGTTAAGATAATTCGTTTGTTATTTCAGTAACTTGCAAGAAACTGGTCACGTGAGAAATGGACTTGCGTTGCGCAGCATAGTAAGTCATGTATAGTTGTGTACCTAACATGACATCATCATCATCATCTCAGCCGTAGGACGTCCACTGTTGGACATAGGCCTCCCCCATAGACCTCCAGTTGCTTCGGTTGGCAGCGGCCTGCATCCACCGTGAACCCGCGGCTTTAAACAGGTCATCCGTCCATCTCGTTGGTGGACGTCCCACGCTGCGCTTGCCGATCCGCGGCCTCCACTCGAGAACTTTTCGGCCCCAACGGCCATCTACCTAACAATTTGATATTATTTCACTATAGAACTATGAAAGATTGCTATACCTATCCAAAACATGGGATTCCCATTGAATGAGAATTAATTTTGTAGCTGTCATTTCTTTCGCTCATACTTCGAAACATGTAACAAAATATAATAAAATAAAAATTGTGATCCGAATTTAAGTATGTAAGTTACTAATTTAAGCTTAACAGATCCGCGTGCTTTCAGTAAGAAGGGCCTTGTCACACATGCGTTTGGACAGACAAAGAAGTAATCCTATAGTGGTTGTCTTTGAACTGTGGAACTCTAAAAGTTGATTCAGTAATTTCTATTACAATAATGCAATAGTCATTTATTTCCATTAGTTTGTTCTCAGAACTTAATTATTTGATGCAAAAAATGAAACATGTTGACGTCTTTTGTAAGAATCAATCAAATACGAGGTGAAGGCAATTTCAGTTTTAAGAATGGCACTATTTATTGCAAGCTGTAACTATAATTATACTATCAATGGCATAATCGCATGCAGCGTGAAATTGATTACATAAAAATGACAATGGACTTTTCTGACTGATAAAATGCGTCACAAATACCTACATAATAATTCCCTTTCAGTTATATTTTTTTATTATTTAACGTAATAAGTCAATTTATATCTAATATTTTTTACTGTAGGAAGGTACAATGTTATATTATGCTTTTTTCAGGTTTCCTATACCTGAAGAATGCATATGAGACTCTATTTGTAAGATTTTACTACAGATACATTATAGTTATCACGAAATAGAACCGACACTCGCATTTAACTACCGCTGTATTGACTTACCAAGTGACTCACTGCCGACGGTGTAGAATTCATTTTCGGCTGTCAACTGTCAAACAGAGGGGCTACAACGAAACTCGCAAATCGAAGTTCGTATCGCACCGTCCTTTTCACTCGCGTATTAAATGACATAAACGTCAGTGGGACGGCAACACATGAAGTTCGCTCGTATAGGGCCAGAATAGAATCTCTATTATGTCAACGATACCATTGAAGAAAAATGCATGAGTTGTCCGTCCGCCTATGATAGAGCTTTACTTTTCGACCATAATCGGTAGATTCTTAATTTAGTTAACAAAATTTGTGCTACTATTAGAGCCGTTATAACAACAAATAGTTAAAATACAGTAAAGTTAAGGATTATAAAATGTCCGCACACAGAGTTTTTTTTTTGTAATATTTGCTCTATTTGACAGTGACAAATAACGATGTTACGGTACGGAACCCATTCAAATCAGTATGAGTCATAGTTGGTCAGTTTTAAATACTTCACAATTTAAAAAAAAAGCGTTTTTTTGTTAAAAACGTATTAAATAAAGCAAAGACAATCAGTAAAGTGCTAACAAGTTCCAAAGTAATGATGAAAGTTGTACATCCCTGAACTACTAGACTCATCCAGTATCATTTTACACAGGAATTCCCTAAGGCGGGTTCAGATTAAGCTTTTTTTTTCTGTGCGTATAAAACATTGTTTTTTTTTTGTGCTCATTTAATTCTCGTTTTACAAGACAATGTGTGTGCATGATACTATTATTTAATTATTTATCCATACTAATAATTATAAATGTGAAGGTGTGTTTGTATATTTGTCCGTCTATGTCCATTGGTCTATAAATTAAAGCTTTTCAACTTTTAACGTGTTTTTTCTTTGTAATTAATTCAGTTTCATATAAGTAAGTACAACTCCAAATAACATTTTATTACTTTAAACGGAGTAAACGGGAAATACGTCTATCCAAAGCCGCGTTTACCGTTTTATAATAATTAAATTTGCAACAGCGGACTTTAATTCTCAGCGTTTTCCGACAACTCGGAAACTAAAAAGTTGGCACGAAGCAAAGTACGCTTTTGGTTCGCTTTGGAAATAACACACTACTTACAGGAGATTTAGTGCGCAACTTTTTTTTATTTAATTTAATTACTAAAGAAAACTGTACTAGTGTGGTGTAATTCCACGAGATTTGAAGTGAATGATTACACACACAGCTACATGGAGAACGGATTGTATTTATAAAAGGAGAATGAAGGAAAGGAATGAGTGTCATTACAGGACATGTTCTTGTGTGCATAACCGCGACTCTGGTGGCACTACATATGCTTTTGGAACCGTAATAAAAAAAATCTTTCGTTCTTTACGTTGATTTACTCTATTAACAATCAACTTATATTATAAAACATTAAACTAAGCGGTGTGGCTACTTACTTAAAACTCTATTATTATTTAGCTTCACTATGTAACTATGTAACCTAGCTATATTATGTAAGAGAAAATTAATTTTTATTTCATACATTTTTTGGCAATACACATATATCTTAATATTATAATAATGTGGTAACATTGAGCTGATCTGATGAAAGAAGCAAGAAGAAAGAAGAAGCTTGACATTGGAATGTCAAGACAGAACACTTATCCTGACCGTGTTTTTCTAAGGGTGTACTTTGATCAAGAATGGTGTCTAGAGTCTGATGATGGAGTAGTCAAGCAGGTTACCATTACCACATAGTTCCATCATTAAAACCTGTTTTCATTTTTTTATCATCATTCATTACTAGTACAAAAAAAACAGGTCTCTTTTTCTGGTTTTTTATATGTGTCTTAGTTTGTATTTACGATTCGGTCTATAATAGTTTAAAAACCCTAAAACATGCTTAGTAGTACGTAAACCTGCTATGCTTTTCCAGCGGGTACATGATAAACGAATTCTCTGCAAGCGAAGTCGCGAACAACAACTAGGAATAAATAAAGAGTAGAACAAGCGCGTAGGTTAAATTTCCTCAGCTGTTACGTCATCTAATAAAGAAAAGCTGCCTACTTTTTTCTAGCTGTATCATTGTGCCACAATACTGTGAAGTCACAAAGGGTCGAGGTCAACTGAACAAATAAGGAAACATTTGTACCTAATACCGATGAGAACATGGTGGCCATAAAAGGCTTTCTTGCGGATTAGACTGCTGCCGCACCGCATATGGGCATTTATCATTTGGACTTATTTTTCGGTGGTAAAATTGTTCATAATCTGCCCTTTCTAGATTAATGGAATCTATTTCCCGCGAATTCATTGGTGTCTGTCTCTCTTCAAGTCATTTCGAAACATTGGTATTTTACAAAGAAACGATTGATGAAAAAACAAGGTCTCGATCGATTAATAGTCGTTTTTATAATAGCATTTGTAATTGGTTGGTTGTTTGTACTCGTAAAATTGAAAATTACTTAGTGGATTTTCATAAAATTAATCATAATAATTTTCTTTTATACTCTAACAAGTCGTAGCAGCTCCAAAAGGTTCATGACAGAAAAATGGACGGACAACAAAGTGAACCTATAAGGGTTCCGTTTTTTTTAGTTGAGGTACGGAACTCTAAATGGCATGAGAAGGTATTGTTATAGATACTATTAATAGACTATACAAGAGACATAAACTACGTTTAAAGTTTAAAGTAAATCCAGTCTCGAGTACGATATCAATCTGAAACCTTAATGAGCCTAACGGCCAGTTTCACCACTCATTGGTAAATTTTATGTGACAGATAAATGTGATACCGCTTCTGTTTATTCGGATAAAACAGAGATGGCATCACAGATATTCGTCACATAAAAATTATCAATGTGTAGTAAAACAGGCCCTAAGAGTTCCTAATTATGCAATCACAAGGATCTCTTGATAATGTTTGTCAGCACTCGACTTATTGTTTATCTCTCAATGTCATACGACAAGACCGTGCAAATAAATAGTTTAGTTGTTGAATAACAATTGACTATTGTAGTCTGATTCTGTAAAACCGTTATAATTGAATCCTTTTAGTTTTGAATTTTGATTGAGTTTAAATTTCAGAGGCCGTATAGTCTTAAGCCGCATTGATATGTCGTATTGTGATGCTCTCTGTCTCTCCCTCCTTATAGCTTATGATGCGACACAACACAAGCCGTAACAACACACTGCATCAGATAACCGTGAACGCAACCATATAAAATTTATTAAACCGATACCGTTCTGATTTCTGATGCGTTATGGCACAACATGACAGATAAAATGTGAATGCGGCTTAACACTCTGACGTTCGCGATCGCATTCACCATCTCTTTCTGCTCTCGTCTCATACCATGTGACAGAAAGAAAACGATTATGAAGACCTCAGTTTGCAGGTACTTTGTTAATGTTAATATTATTTACGTAGTTCATTTTTATTTTTACAACAACAACAACAAAACCTGTGAATTTAATTACGTAGCTTACATGAACATTGAAAATGGTACGCTATTTTTCTTTGTGCAGTCGCGTAAGGTGGGTCGCACAACACTCAAGTTTAACAAACAAACGGATTGCTCGTAATGCTCATGCGGGCATACCTACCTTTGCTCTGTAATTGCATCCATTGTTATCTAATATCAAAGCTAGTGAGAATTCCATTTGATCCCTGAGATAATAATCTATGCCTGACCTATCACAATATCTACTAACGCGATTGCGTATCAAATTCAAAGAAAAAAGAACAGAAATACGTAGTTAAAGAAAGAAAAGAGTATCTTTAGGTACGCCACACATATTTTTAGAATCAAAGTGTTTTACGGGGGTAACTGAAAAACAGCGTCTGTTTGCGTAGAGACTTATGTATGCCAAGCACACTCATAAACTGAGTAGTCTATAAATTTAATAAATTTGTGGCTTTGTAATATGATAATATTGTAGTGCTTCATAAATACCCAAAGTATTGAATAAATCTCTTTTATTATTTTCAATATAGTAGCGGAATGATGAATCTAAATTATTGACACGAGAGTAACATTAGAATATTGACATGGAGTATATATGTGAATGTTAAAGCTAGGCCACCACGATCAAAAAGTCAAAAATTCAAAGTGGCCTACTGCTTTGACCTTACAAGCAGAGGATCATGTATTCAATTTGGGCTCGCTATATTTAAAATGCAAAAACAATGCAAATTGGAATACAAATTTCAGGGCGAAGGAAAACATCGTGTCACTTTACAAGTTTGTAGCCTAGTACGAAATAGAATCAAGACATTTTCAGTCACTGTTATTGTAGGAACCAGTATTATCGAGAGTTTCAAAAGGTAAGTGTATGAACACTGAGGGAAAACTGAATTGTCATCGAATTTTCCGAGCAACAATGTAAGTTAACGGTTAAACAGATAATATTAAGCTGTTTACAATGAGTTGTACAAACCCAGGGGTGTTTCACAACGCGTTTCCTACCCAGCCGTAACCGTGTCGAGGAAAAACGTGCGAGTGAAAAATAATAAGGCATTGTACTAGTACTTGTAATAGATAGACGATTGACATTGTCTTAGCTTAGACAAGCCTTTGTGAGCCGATTGCAAGCCACGGTGATAATTACGTCGACGGTCTAGGCACAATTTGTTAAATCTGATTCATAAATCGTAAACGCTGCCCAATAATTAGTGCCCATTCTCGTATTAACCAGGAGATGATCTGTAGTTAGTAACATTACTTATAATCTGAGCTTTAAATAATTCTTGTATGACATCGGTACAATTAAATCTAAATGGCCGTGAAAATCGCGCAAGTTCCGAAGAAAGTATCAAAAATAATTTTAAAAGTGTAATACCTTTCGTTTTTTAAAGTTCTGTTGCATAGTCCTTAAAAAAAACCTGCTCCATAGAAATGTTATAGTGTTATGTTCATCGTCCATTTAGGAGGAAAAATATCGGTATAAAATATTAATTAATGAGCTACCTATTATATGTAGTTGGTATTTAAGTTGAAGGTTAAATGGGTAAAGAACATCTAATCCTGCTAATGCAAATTTTCAAATGCCAAAGTTTGTGAGTGAGTTTGTGCGTGTATTTGGGTGTGTGTGTGTTAACAACTAGGATGGTTGGAATCTAAAATAACACATATTATACGAGTAGGCAATTTTATCTTATTATTATTTTAATATAATTTAAAACAAAACTAACAAGAACGAAAAATACATCAAAAAGAAACTTGTCTATTTTTATACTTCATCTATATTAATGGAACTTTTTTGGATTGACCATGACCGTACTTAGTTTCTTATAAAAATAACAGTCATTGAACTTAACAAAAAACTCAATTACTTCACTCTCCCATGGTAGTAACTGGGTCAATTTTGTTATTAGATAACAATAATTTTCCAACTCGCTACAACTTCTCTGGACTTTTTTTTTACCCGACTGCTCAAAGGAGGGTTATGTTTTTCGAGCGTATGTATGTCCATTACTTTGGTCCTCGCTGCAGCCTAAAATAAGTGTTCATCATGTAACATAAAGAAGACTACGATATATTTTTTGGTAATTCCCATAGGAATTTTGGCTGTCTTTGCTTATACCTATTGTGGTTTTAGCACTAAAACTTAAAACTACCTTTGCTGCAGGAATGACGTAAAACATGACATTTTGTTTCGTAATCAATCAGGAGTTTCTAAACAAGTCACCTAATTTACCAAAAACAACACCATACGAAAAATACTCAATGTTAAAACAGTCACTTTATGGAAACGTGACAGTTTGTATGCTTAGACGTCTCTTTGTTACTGAACTCATTCACGAATTTGTGATAGTAGAACGAACTGAAATTTGGCACAAATAAATTTGATTAACTTTAAACAGAACGATAAGTTTTGTCACGAAATATTCTAAACTCTCGCGGTGCGAGTATACCGGCGAATAACCGGTTATACGCACATGAAGTTGTGGGCAAAGTTATTATTGTTTTACGCAAGTGCAATAACGAAAAGCTGGGACGGAGGCAAAGAGTTTGATTGATAAAACTACGATTTAAGCATTTAACGATATCCTACTATTTTTCATTTACAAATCAATTTAAAATTGAAGAAATTTTAACCCCTCTAATTAGAGTCAATACCTACATATAAATGTACCTTAAGAAAACTGTCATGTTTTTAAAATGAACTTTTAACTATAGTAAGAAATAATATACTTAAGATATTAATTTCAAAGTCCTAGTTCAGAAATACGCTCTCCACGTAGGGGAGGGGGGCCCAAAGTGAGCACCTTTAGAGGAACTGAGAAAAAAGTATAAAGAAAATATCAGTATCACTTAACTTTAAATGCTATTTAAAGCTGAAGTTATCGCAGTTTAAATATACATACTTCAATATTCTGCAAAGTTTAGAAAAACTAATAAAAATAACAAATTACGAAAACTTTACTTTTGCTCGCTTTGCCCGAGGCAGAGCCCAAAGCGGGCACCGCTTTTGGGCAATGCGAGCACCCTTCATTTATGCAATAACTATAAAATATTTATTTGGAGATAAGGACAAAAACTACGTCGATCACATAAATAAAACTCCAGTGATTATATGTAGACTTTAATCAGAGTCACAACATAACAAATTTAACAAAAAATGGTACCAATTGCTTTTGACATTGACTCTTCATCTCAAGCACCTTGTTCAGTTTTTTTTTATAATTATTGATCATCTAAAACAAATAAAGCAATGAAAAGAAGCAAGCTAAGCGTTTAATAAAGACAAAAACAAATAAATCGCTTTAATATGCCTAACGGACAAAGTAGGCACATGCTCACTTTGCCCTGCCCGCTTTGCCTTTTCGACCAAATCCACATTGTACTCGAGCCTATCTTCAAATATTTCGCGCATATTCAAGAACATTTTACCAAAATAAAGCTAAATAACTGTCAATACATATTACAATTAACGTTTTTCAACAACGTCCTCACAAATCCGCAAAACACTCGATACATACCTTGTATTTTTCATATCTGGACTGATCAAATCGTAATTTTTGTCACTACACGCGCACGGTCGCTAACAGCGGCGGTGGGCGCCTGCGGCAGGTGGAGCGGGGCGGGGTGGATATCGCCACGCAGTCACGCCGCCATTGTCTTTATATTTTCAAAATGAGCGCCAATGCTCGCTTTGGGCACTATGCTCGCTTTGGGCCCCCCTCCCCTACCTACATATAATTACTTAGTTTTTTTTCACTTTTTCGTATACGAGATATATCTTATAACGAATTCCTGTCATGGTTCTACTCTTCGTTGATTGGTCTCTCGACAAAAGAAAAGTTTATCAAACAGTCGTGAGCTTGGAGTCTAGGGAGCAATAATTTATGACATACCAAAACTTAGTCTACAACAAAGTTCTTAATTTGATATTAGCTTAAATATACAACTTTGTGAAATAAACCTTTAGCTAATATTCTCTCAAACAGTTCAATATAATGCTTAACTTAGATAAATATACTAACCCCCTTATTCATAAACGACAATCAACCCTATTTTAGTTAAAATGCCGCTAAAATTCGTTTGTCCTTATCTGTCACTTCAACATTTGTGCTTGTTAGAAAGGGACAAAGCATTTTTTAGTTAACATAGGCTTGTTAAGTTTTATGAATAAGGGGGTAAGTTACTATAGGTATGGGTGAAGCCATGAGCGTAATTTTTTGAGTTGTGAGTCGCGTATTTTCGGTTGAGTAATTTTGACTTTTTGAGTCACCGTGCTTCACAATCTGGACTTTTGTATAAAACTGAAAGAAGTAGAAATTACGAGACCGAATATGTATCCGGACTCAACTCAAAAAATTCTTGAAGAACTCATTTTTGAAGTTCAAGATTTTGTTCTTTGAATTATTTATCTTTTTAAGCATCCTAGGCATGAAAAGCAGATATTTTATATTTACAAAACAATTTAAAACCTTCATTAATTTGATCCCCTCTAAAAAAATATAAACCAGAAAGTAAACACTTAAAAAAAATCACTTACCTAAAAATAACAAACGGGACACACACACACAATGTTAACACGTTAACTGTCGCTTAACTTTATTTTAACGGTCCGTTTAACTCCACTTTGCGCAGGCGGCGCTGCGGCTTGTTCGAGCGGACTAAACCGAAAGAAGGGGCACAAGGAAATTTATTTATACAGCCACAGCGGGGATAAACTTGGATGGTTTTTCGTACAACACTAGAATAGTCATTAGATTAGACAGATAGATTTATTTATTTATTACCTGTTTAAAAAAGCTATACTAATATCATAAATGCGAAAGTGTGTGTGTTTTTATGTTTGACCGTCTTACATTTCGAAACGGAGCGATAGATCGACGTAATTTTTGGCATAGAGATTTATGGGCCAGAGAGTGACAGACTACTTTTTCATCCCGGAAAATTCCACGCAGACTAAGCCGCGGGTAAAACCTAGTAACATTATAAACACATGTCAGGTAATTATAAGAAATTCACAAAAGGATCGTCGAATATAATACAAAAAAAAATAATTTACAATGTCAAATTAGAGCAAAATTAAATAATAGTAATTAAAGTTAAAAACAGCTATACTTGATCATTTGTTGAGAATGTTTAATTTACTGTCATAACTGTATCTATTCGGCCAATTAAAATTAGGCAATGACTAGAGCTGGTGCATTTCTCGCCGAACGTATAGGGATCACAATCCAGCCCGGAAATGCAGCCAGTTTTACGGGTACTCTTCCGCAGAGACAAGACCTGGGCGAAATGTATGTATAGTTAATTTAGTTTTAGGATAGTTTTTACTTCAATTATACCAGAATATTAATGCGTCTGTTTAAATAAATTTTCTGACTTCACTGTAATTATTTGTCTTTAGTGATTAGCTCTACCTTGACGAAGGTTGAATAACAGATACTATTAGATCGTAAACGATGTTATAAAGTGAAACTCTGCGAAGAAAATAATTGAAAACAATACGAGATTTTAAGATTTGAACCCAGTTTTAAAATACCTATCCAACGACATTACCCCCACAGGTTCTCTATCATTTTCCCTAATTTCATATGCTATAATGTTTTGTTTTTCATAATTTTCGTTTGCCATAAAGTAATTTATTTCTGAAATAGTATTTTCTTCAGAGTTAATATTAAACTAACCTAACATAACTACTGCATTCTATAAGATGACTTTTGGAAAAATTCCGAAAACAGTACGGCTTTATATATTTTATGGCAAACATTGGTATGGCAAGTGAAATTCAGGCAAGTAAAGGAATACGTACCCCACACTATAGGGTTAGTCTAGAAAAAAAATCACCCCCGCTTTTCGTCTATGGAAATTACCTACCCTAAAGAAGTTTTTTTTATTTATTTTATTTTAAACTGTCGGCGTGACCGTTATGTCATTCATGCCAAAAAATTACAGTTTTCTAGTACTAACGGTCTCTGAGCTTAGCCGCGGAAAGGCGGACAGTTGAATACGGAACCCTAAAAACATCATATACCTATTTAGAGTTTGCCTTACAATACCAATCTATTTACGAAGTGCACATAGTACATAATAGATCGTAACTTCCTGATCACAAATTCGTTTCATGTTATTGTTTTGGAAACTGCAATTTTCTGGAATAAAAGGTTCCACTTGTTCTATGAAATGTTTGTGTCAGAGAAATAAAATATTTACTTACCTATAAACCACCTAAATTGGATGTGTAGTTCCGAAATAAGGGATGAATGAAGACATATACCATATACGTATTTAGGTACACTTGAGATCTTTGTTTTTTTCTATTCGACTGTATGGCAAAGAGATCACCACCGCCCATAAATATCCGCAACACTAGGGGTATTGCCGATGCGTTGCCAACCTATAGGCCTAAGATGGAATACCTCAAGGGCGAGTAATTTCACCGGCTGTCTTACTCTCCACGCCGAAACACAACAGTGCAAGCACTGCTGCTTCACGGCAGGATTAGCGAGCAAGATGGTGGTAGCAATCCGGGCGGACCGTGCACAATTTCCCATCCTACCACCCTACCACCTGCAAAATATTTACTGGTGATAGTGCGTTTGTTGCTTTTTACGACATGTTAGAGAATGCAACAGCTTATCTTAAAATCTTAAACTTAAGTGGGTAAAGTCTCCATGCAAACGACATAGTTAGTAATTTCATTTGAAAAGAACAAGCGTTTTATAATAATTAAATAACATAGCATCATAAAATAAATTACAGAAGCCAACTTTACTTAAAAAGTTATCCTATAAAGTATATTAGGTATTTCAAAATTAATTTCGTATTTGTCTTGAAGTTCTTGAGTGCATGCTCAAATTCTAACTAAGTAATAATAAAGATCACAGGCATAGCCAAATGCCGTAAATAAATATCGTAGTATGTAGTAGTAATGCGAGTAATGCATTGACATTTTAATTAATTTTTATTTGATATAGTAATTGTAATAATTACCTTAAATTATAGTTATTATTTTTAAATTTAATTCTCATTTGACATTGTAATTCAAATTCTATTTTTAACTAACATTTTATTGTTATCTGCTAATTATCATATATTATTATTTTTTGTATACAATTTGACGATCCTTTTGTGAATATTATATAACTACTACACATGTACCTACTTATAATGCATTTTTTCATAAGGAAATAAATGAATCTATCTATCTATCTATCTAATTCAAAAAATCGAAGTTCGTATCGCACCATCCCGCCGACGCTTATATTATTTAATACGAGAGTGAGAGGGGCGGTACGATACGAACCTCGATTTTCGCATTTCATAGTAATTATAATTTTTATGTAGATGCTAATTCACTGCTGGTATAAACCACGCCAACGCTTTACCATTTTTTATTGGCAAATAGCAGTGTCCTACACGACACGAGCCCCATCATTCAAAACTTGAAATTTAGAATTTTTTGGACTATAGGTACCTAATGTAACGACGAGGATTGAATCATGAACTTTTTAAAATTTTGATAATTTAAGGGTTAAACGATTTGATTGTGCTTTTACTGCTCGGACAACTATTTTCACCGCTCCAGAGTAACTAGGTACACCCTGCGGTTGTGTATATAGGCAGAAGGTAAGCTGTCCTATCAAAATTCAGACTTTGCCCGGCAAGTTAGCATAAACAATTCGCGTTCACTCGTACAATTTAAGGAAAACAATTACTTACTCAGAATAGGGTCTCGTTTGTCAGAAGATGCCTAAATTACATAATTGGGATGTCCCAATTTTTTACAAAGTATAATAAATCGAAAACCATTTGGAGAAATAGGCTTTGTGAAGCGTTTTCAGAAATCAGATTCCAAAAATATGATAATCTGAATTAAATAAATAAAATTTAAGTAATGACCTTCATTTGACCCCTGCAGTGTTACGTCACAAATGCAGGTCTAAAGGAAAGTCTACACTTTAAACCAAATTGATAGTTTGAAATGTTGCTGTCCTGCTTATAATAGCAAAGAGTGACAAAGATGGAAACTTAATCACATGATGCGCATTCGGCTTTAAACAGTTGTCATTTTATCGTAAAGTCCGAAATGTATACGAGTATTACCAATGTATTTTCACAAATAAAAGTATTAAATAACTACGTTAAAAGTAAATATAAAAGAATTTAAATATCAGATTTTAATAAAAAATATGTATTTACTATCACACCATTAAACAAACCTACGAATAATCGAAGCTAAAAGAAGAGAAATAAATGAAACTATTTGTCATGGTTCATTTAGGACCGTGCCGTGCTTGTATGATTGTTGACTGTCACTTGACTTTCAGTAATGCCACAGATTATGTTATGTACAAACTGAATTTTTCTATGGTCTGTCCCATAATTCGAGATAATAAAATGACAGTCTGAAATGTCAAACGTAAAAATAATGTGGCCAGCATAAAACGAACAGTGCGGCTCCATGATTCCGGTTTCGTAAATAACCGATAAAAATGTATATTTTACGATAGCAAAAATAACATTAAAGTATTCAATATACTACTTCCTATTTTAAAAATATAAATCGAGGGGTGAAAGGCTAATGGCGTTAAGCGACATTTTTGTAACTTTACAGGAGAGCGTTTTAAAGTTTTAAAATTTAGAAAAAAATTCGTAGTTTTTGAATTTATTAACTGATTTTGATTCTAAATACACAGTTTTTCTTAAAATTTAATACCGCTTCTAATGTTTAATATATCAATTTAATAAAACGAGAAAATAAAGAAATAAGTGTCGCTTGAGTTAAAAATTCTCCTTCCTCTTATTTTTTAGAGCAAGGAAAAACGACTTAAGCGACGTTTCAAGTCTTTTTTGGAATACAACTAAATGGTTTAAGAAACAACTACTAGGAATATCAGCGCAAGGCTAAATGACTTAAGAGGGTCGTAAATGTAGTTTTCGTGTAAAGCTAAAAGGTTTAACTGCCTTATTACAAGTGCAATAGATTATGGCTAATATGCTTAAAGTCCCATTTCACTAGTTTTTAAAAGCAGGAAAAGTAGCTTATGGAACGATTACTATTTTGTTCGTATTAATTTAAATCCCAGTAATTTCAAATTTTATCTGAGGTTGTTGTTTGAAACCGATATAAAAAGTATCAACATCAACATTGTAGAAAACAACAAAAAAATAAGATAGAGAATAAAATGCAGAAAATGACGTAAAAAAATATTAGGTCAGACACAGAGATTGCAATCCGGATAATCCGAAGTTCGAAAATCCGGATTTTTTAGGATTTTATGCGTGTATTTTAAATCCGGATTTTCGATTCAAAAATCCGGATAACCGGATTTTTTAATTTACCTACTTATCAACCTTAATTTTTATATTTTTGCTACCTCAGAACTCCGTCATTTATGAGTAGATTTGAAGAAATTTTCATTCGTCTAGGAATGCTTTCAATTAGGTTTCATAAGCACCAAATCAGGATCTGATGATTGGATCCTAGGCAAATCGAGGGAACTCTTCACATATCGTTTTATTTAAATATTGTTCCTACAATATTTGAAGAGTTCTGCTTATGGTAATTTCGATATATTTAGGAATAACTCGTGCATTTGCTCTTGAAAATCATCATTTGTTGAAGTGGAACTGATGGTGAAGACCAAATTTGACCAATGGAGCGACTACTCAATAACAAGTACTTCACGGGTTGAATTTCAATTACTTTAACGCAGTTTAAGCTCATCGTAATTCATATGGTGAAATGGAACGGGTGATGTGATGAATCACCAGGACTCCTCAATAATGAACGTCTCTGCACCGGAAAAAGTAATTTTACGTAAAAGGTGACGAGCAGTTGACATTAAACTATTGTATCTTAGATTTTTTACACTAAAAAACGTGGAAGTGAAAGTGAATTTTTTTTTAACAAAAAATAGAACCGACTACAAAAAGCCATGATAATAATTTTCTATGAGTCTAAAGCTGAAGTCGGTGCCTCAGTACGTGCCAGCAGGAGTGATTGAAGCCCAATATACCTACTCGTATAGTGGTAGACGGCATTCCTGTATTATCTTGCGGTCATGTGCGCCGGAGTTGTCTCTTGTTCTGACTCGCCTATATCGCTTGTCCCTGAGGACTGGTCAAGTTAGGAAATCTTGGAAGATTGCCAATGTCAAACCTGTCCCTAAAAAAGGAAGTCGGGCCGACCCTGCCAACTACTGACCTATCGCAATAACCTCCATACTCTGTAAGATTATGGAGTATGTTTTAAACAAGCGTCTCCTTGCATACCTGGAAACCAACGACCTCCTCAGTGACCGTCATTCGGGTATCGGGTTTCGTCGAGGCCGGTCTACTGGGGATTTTCTTGTGTATTGCACTGACCTCTGGAGCGAAGCCATTGAGAAACATGGTGAGGGTCTTGACGTGTCTCTTGATATCTCTAAGGCTTTCGACAAGGACTGGTAAGCTTCCGGCATACGGTATTGCTCCTGGGCTTTGCATCTGGATCGAAGATTTCCTGAGGAACAGATCGATTTGGGTTGTTGTTAATGGCTTCTCGTCCGATCTCCTTGGCATTAATACCGGTGTCCCTCAGGGGTCTGTGCTCTTCGCGACTCTTTTTTTGCTGGACATCAACGATCTGCTGGTAACAAGCGGTTTCTTTGGGTGTGTAGATGACAGCACACAGTCTCGATGAGATACTTATCCGATGCGAAGTCTGGATCAAAGGTCCAATGTTTCAGGGAGTCGATGATCGAGGGGGTTAACTCTACCTTGGAGACTTTCCGGAATGTCCCCGTTCCGATTAACGACCGTCTTGAGCTCTTAGGGCTGATCTCTCATCCAATCTAAACTTCGGTCGCTACATCGAGCCTATGGTAAAGACTGCTGCCAAAAAACTGAGTATTCTCTCCAGAGTGAGACGGTACTTCATCTCGGAGCAGCTCTGAAATCTTTACAGAGCTCAAGTTCTCTCTTGCATGGAATACTGTTCCCAACTCTGGGATAGGTCTGCTAAATAGATATCAGCAGGATGCTTTGGACTCGTTGGACCGCCGAGCGAAGAAGATCATAGGCAGTGACTCACTCATGGGGGCAAATCTTCTGAGTCTCGAACACCGTTGACGAGTGGCCTCCCTTTCGGTTTTTTATCGGTTACATTTCGGTGTGTGCGCGGAGGTTTTACATAACCTGATACCCCCTTCCTCTTTCCGTCACCGAACGACTAGGCGCGGCGAGCAGTTGCACCCTTATGTTGTAGACATTCCTCTATTACGCACGAAGCCGCTTGCCTCTTTTTTTATTATGCGGACGGCTAAGGAGTGGAACTCTCTGCCGAGGTCAGTTTTTCCAAAACGCTATAATCTGGACATCTTTAAGGTCAAAGTGAACAGACACCTTCTAGGCAAACGTGTGCCATCTTAGGCCTCATCTTCGCCTTCCATCAAGCGAGATTGAGGTCAAACGTAAGCCTATTTTTCATAAAAATAAAGGTGAGGTATACGATTTCAGGTCCACTCCTGCTGGCTCGTGCCTCAGGCACCGACTTCAGACTGGTAGAAAATTATTTTCATAATTTTTTTCTAGTCGGTTCCATTTTTTGTGAAATTTTTTGTTTGTTGGTTTTTATTGGATTGTTGTTTTATTTTCAATAAAGAAGCCTTAAATTTTGATTATTTTTTTTTCATTTTTAACAAACACAGGCCAAGACCAGTAATAAAACAAACTTTTTTTACTAGTGTAGCAACTATGGAAGTGCTAAACCTTTTTTAAAACTAAATATTTACACCTGAAATAAGTTACATACATTTGTATAGAAAATCCGGATTTAATCCGGAATCCGGATTTAAGTTGCTGGAAATCCGAAAATCAGGATTTCTCAAAATGCGTCCGGATTTGCAATCCCTAGTCAGACAACTATAACAAAACTTATCAAAAATACAATTACCAGTATTTTAGCAACTATTATTATTATTTTTTATTATACTTAATCATTACTTCAGTCAGCCAACTGTAAAAAACTTGACGAAACACAATTATTAAGTAATATTTTTAGAAACTAATAATTTTGATGCACTAAAAAAGAATCTTGTAAAAAAATTAAGAGAGTTAAACAAATTTAAACTTTAGGTTGAGTCTGATTCTGACGCACGTCTACTATTCGCAAGTAGGTTTTAGATGCCAAAAATTTTTTAGGTTAGTCTTAAGCGACGTTGATCAACTGGTGTTATAGTTAAAAATATTAGCTGAACGCACATTGTAGTGAAGGAAAACGAATTCAAGTACATAAATATTTTTTATGTGTCAATTTATGTGACCGATTTCTTTTAAAATATACAGGAAATAATAACTTAAATAACCAGTTCACCTAATATTGGAGAAAGGCTAAATTGCTTTAAGTAGCTTTGTTAAGGTAAAATCGTCTAAGGTCAAATAATTGAAACGACGCGTTTTGTTTATTTTTGCTGCAGGCTAATTGATTCAAACGACAAGTTTCTTATATTTTTGTGGAAAGACATTTGTTTTAAGCGACTAGCTTCATACATTTCGGTCACAGGCTACTTGCATTAAGCGACATCTATTTGTGTATTACGGAGCAAGCTAAGTAATTCAACCAACCATTAGCTTTTGAAATAGAAAATGGAAAAAAGCTTTAAAAACCATTTGGCTTCTATGACGAGAAAGGAAAAACGGTTTAAGTCATTAGCCACAGTATTTTAATATAGCTTAAGTCAACCGTGTTAAGAAAAAAGGTAATTTTTG
The DNA here is from genome assembly GCA_037349165.1 of Choristoneura rosaceana. Lineage (NCBI taxonomy): Eukaryota > Metazoa > Arthropoda > Insecta > Lepidoptera > Tortricidae > Choristoneura > Choristoneura rosaceana. The sequence continues at coordinate 9,743,717 of JAZBNJ010000040.1, read as the reverse complement.
TGTCGCTTCAGTCAGCAGTGGAGTGAAAAACAGCGTCCAATCTATTTGCATCAAGCGACAAAAAATAGCTCTGATTGGCGTGAAACCCGGCTCAAAAGACGCGGAAAAATTTGCTGATTCCGAATATGTATATAACTCAATATCGCCCATAGTGTCGCTTAACGCCATTAGCCTTTCACCCCTCGAAATACACTTTTACGATAAAGTGATAAAATCTGAGCACAGGTACAAAACAGGTAAAATACAGTGTTCATCACTTAGTGCCAACGTAAAAAAATATAATACAGAGGGGCTACTACAAAACTAGAAAAACGAAGTCCGTATGGCAGCGTCCCTTTTACTCGAGTATTGAATGAGAAAAGCGTCAGCGGGACGGCAACATACGAAGTTCGAAGTTGGAGGCCTACCGACAGCTCGTCTCCCGGTCCGCGGACGCCATTCGAGAACCTTCTGACCCCATCGGCCATCAGTCCTGCGTGCAATGTGCCCCGCCCACTGCCACTTCAGTTTCGCAATTCTTCGGGCTATGTCAGTACAAGTAGTGGCACGAGAGTCTAGCGCTGAGTGAACCGTGGAAGGGATAGCTGCGCATGGGTGCATGGGCGCGGGGGACGTAATGCGACTGGAAAGCCAATCGGCGCTACGCACGCCCGCCCTTCGTCCCTGTAGCCCCCTGTGATACCTTACTTTTGACTTCTGCGCAATAACGGTCAGCGCTAGACTCTCGTGCCGCTACTTGTAACCTTAGTTCTACTGCGGATATCATCATTTCTGATTCTATCCCGCAGAGAAACCCCGAGCATAGCGCTCTCCATAGCCCTTTGAGTGACTTTGAGCTTCCTTATGAGGCCCATCGTTAGCGCCCACGTCTCAGATCCGTATGTCATCACTGGCAACACACACTGGTCAAAGACTTTTGACTTCAAACACTGCGGTAATTTGGATGAAAAGACACTGCGAAGCTTCCCGAACGCTGCCCAGCCGAGTCGGATTCGACGAGTGATCTTTCTCGAAGTTGGACTTACCTAACTGGACCGTCTGTCATAGTCGTCAACAACTTTTACATTTCTAGTACCTAACGCGTCGTTTCGGAGGGGGTCGCTGCAGGTCTACTACGGAACTCAAAGTTCGTGTCCGAAAAAACGAAGTCCGTATGGCAGCGTCCCTTTTACTCGAGTATTGAATGAGAAAAGCGTCAGCGGGACGGCAACATACGAAGTTCGAAGTTGGAGGCCTACCGACAGCTCGTCTCCCGGTCCGCGGACGCCATTCGAGAACCTTCTGACCCCATCGGCCATCAGTCCTGCGTGCAATGTGCCCCGCCCACTGCCACTTCAGTTTCGCAATTCTTCGGGCTATGTCAGTACAAGTAGTGGCACGAGAGTCTAGCGCTGAGTGAACCGTGGAAGGGATAGCTGCGCATGGGTGCATGGGCGCGGGGGACGTAATGCGACTGGAAAGCCAATCGGCGCTACGCACGCCCGCCCTTCGTCCCTGTAGCCCCCTGTGATACCTTACTTTTGACTTCTGCGCAATAACGGTCAGCGCTAGACTCTCGTGCCGCTACTTGTAACCTTAGTTCTACTGCGGATATCATCATTTCTGATTCTATCCCGCAGAGAAACCCCGAGCATAGCGCTCTCCATAGCCCTTTGAGTGACTTTGAGCTTCCTTATGAGGCCCATCGTTAGCGCCCACGTCTCAGATCCGTATGTCATCACTGGCAACACACACTGGTCAAAGACTTTTGACTTCAAACACTGCGGTAATTTGGATGAAAAGACACTGCGAAGCTTCCCGAACGCTGCCCAGCCGAGTCGGATTCGACGAGTGATCTTTCTCGAAGTTGGACTTACCTAACTGGACCGTCTGTCATAGTCGTCAACAACTTTTACATTTCTAGTACCTAACGCGTCGTTTCGGAGGGGGTCGCTGCAGGTCTACTACGGAACTCAAAGTTCGTGTCGTGCGGTCTCTCACACTTATACTATTTCATACGAGAGCGAGAGGGACCGCATGACACGAATAAATGAATATGAATGAATGAAATGGAAATAATTCTACAATTTGATAAGTTTGATAAAAAATTAAATGAGATTATAAAATTCATTGAATAGTTTTTCTATTAAATATGTTCCATTCAAGTTAGGTAATAGTCGTTAAAACGATAATATTCCAAGTGAACATACGAAGAGCAAATATTATATGAAATATTTTCTGCGAAACGGTCTGTGAAACTTCGGTCTGTGAAAGAAGGGAACACCTATTAAGCGTATTTTCAGCTTCTTATGGCAATGATCTTACTTAGAATTTAATTGAAACTTAAACATCAACATCTATAAAAAGTCGAAATATCTCCAAAACTGTCGCATTTTTATTAGACCTATTTTGCCTTTTCTAGAATGTCCTAAGTGTCCTACACGTTAGTATATCACGGATCCGTTCATATCTTAATATTTTATGACATACATATATTGGTACACAGGTACCTACAAAATCTTTCGGTGATTACCGGTTGCGGCACATCACTATTTATGAGACGCAAAAAACAGGTAACACATGAAACGTCATTTTATTATCTCGAATTATGGGACAGACCATAGGCAATGGAATGTGGCTGTCTCACTGTGACGTCATCCAGCTTATTTCATAAAAAAAATATAAAAAATTAAATACTCATCCAAATTCAAAATCGATGAAAAGTATCTTAAAATATCCTATTCTTTCCAAAAATAAGATAAAAACTATAGGTTATTTTTTTTGGGACATCCCAATTTGGCTACATAGCTACCTACATAGGTAAAATGCGTTTTTTGCACAAAACAAAACTATGTCGTCAACCCAATAGTTTTGATGGGCACCATAAACTTAATGTTCCTAATTTGAAAAGAATAATATTATTTAGGAATACGCATAGTAAATAAATAAATATCATTGGATAATTCACACCAATTGACCTAGTCCCAAAGTAAGCTTAGCAAAGTTTGTGTTATGGGTAACATAATTATATACATAGATACATAACATATTTAAATACATACTAAACACCCAAGACCCGAGAACAAACATTCGTATTTTTCATACAAATGTCTGATCCGACACGGGCATCAAACCCGGGACCTCATCTGGTCGTTTGAATAATTTTGATACGAATAACTTTAACACGCATCTGTATAAATAACTTACGCATGCCGATAGTCATCCGTCTAAAACATGGATGACGACTTGATTGAAAACATTGAAAACATATCATTCTATTTAGTCCGACAGTTATATTATGGAAAAATATCGTCACTACTTTGAAAAAATCTCATATCTCAAATCAATACGTCAACAAAATTGACTCTTAAAATAATGTTTATAAAGTTCACTCCTTGTTCACTCAATAAAATTATCTATTTTCAGATACGGGCATTTCAAAGTAGTGAAGATATAGGACACGTATTTTTTGGTTTATCTATTTATTAAAAATCGACAAAGGTATAGATCATTAAACTTCCGGAGTGGGGGCTTGTGACGTCATTATAATTATAAGGTAAAAATCCTACCATATAGTGACGACACTCGAAACTTCTAAGCACTGTATCCTCGTCATTTTTTGTTTGTCAAACAAAAGAAAAAATACCTATAGGCACAATATTTTTAAATTATCCACCTGACAGACTAAACAGTTCTTTTAGTCGTCTAGTTGGTGAATTGGAAGACTACAATGTACATTATCATTATTATAGTTAGTCTATTCTGTCCCAGTGCTGAGCAAGGACCTCCCCCTGATACTTCGACTGCCTCTGTCCAGTAGATACAAGGGCCAGTCCTCCAAGAAGTAGTCCACTTCAGTCCGCCATCGCCGACTAGGTCTGCCAGGTCGTCTTTTCGAGTTGATGGGCATCCACTCATGTACAATCGAGAGCAAAAATAAGTATCTATTCGAACCAAGCAAAAATGTGTTACTACGGCCTTGTATGGCGTCGGAATAAGGGTCTGTGGTGCATATTTTTGAAACTTTGAATAAGTATATATTTTTACACTTTGACTGTACCTGTGTCTGTGACTGTGACTGTGTAAGGTAATAAGAACCTGGCGTACAGTTCGATTCACAAGACCTTGATTAAACGAAAGTAATATCACTTAAGTATAGACATTTTTGTTGGACAACGGCATTTTCATGTTTGTGTTAAGTGTATTCGAATAGGTAACACACAGAGACTTTAATTCATTCATTCAATCCTTTCATGCCAGCTCTTGTGAATTGACCTGTAAATTTAACAAGCATAACATTAATTTTCCTAAAATGAAAACGCGTAACATTAATAATGTATAAATTTAATAAGCAGGCACTATGAATAAAGTACTTACCTATAATTAAAGAATATATATAATAAACGAAGAGTAATTTTATCGAAACATCATACCATTCGTTACGAAACTATGTATTTGTTTAAATCTGCCATTATAACAAATTTCGATAACAACAATGAATGTCGTTTCTACTAAGAGAAACCCCAAATTAAGTCAAGTCAATGAAAACAGCATTTTAGAGCACTTTTGAATGTTTCCTGGAAACAGAACTTGTAGCTACGAAATGTTAAATTTTTAATTTAAGTACTACAAGTTTAGAAAGCAATTTCTTACTTCTTGACACCGCATTAAGGTACTTGAGTGTTGACAGGCACCTGTCTGTGTTGAGTTACTTTCGCATTCGATGAAAATGCAATGATTTACTATGTACCTACACTCCAACCAATTGAATCTTGACCCACTGTGGAACCTTTTCGTAGAAAAAGTTATAGTGACATCGCATTTCTGACAAGGAAATTTATTTTTCATCTCTCCTGTTCGGAAAGTTTAATTTTCATGGGATAGCCGGGTGGAAAATTGCGTTTTCTCCTCTAGGGTGGAAAGTATTTTTTTTTAATTTTTCGGCTAGCCACGACATCAATAGTAGATTGATAACCAAGGGTGGAAAGTGACCCATTTCACCCGAGATATTTCTGGCGCTCGAACGAAGTGAGAGCGCCAATAGTTCGAGGGGAAATGGGTTATTTCACCCGAGTTAGACACTCTACTTTTCATTTCGACTGTGAGGAAACTGAAATACTACAAAAAGACGAGAATAATAATAAATTGAATTTACTTATACCTATCCAACCTCCAACGGTACCTTTTCGACTGGCCACTTGCCATGCCGAAACGTGAAAAAAAAATGTCATTGACGTAACTCAATTATGTTCGATGTCATGGCTAGCCAAAAAATTAAAAAAAAATTACTTTCCACCCTAGAGGAGAAAACGCAATTTTCCACTCCGCTATCTACCCATGAAAATTAAACTTTCCGAACAGGAGAGATGAAAAGATAATTGAGTTACGTCAATGACATTTTTTTTCACGTTTCGGCATGGCCATCTAGATGCACGTCGTGACCAACTCGATTTTTTTTTATAGTCGGCCACGGCAAGTGGCCAGTCGAAAAGGTATCGTTGGAGGTTGGATAGGTATAAGTAAATTCAATTTATTATTATTCTCGTTTTTTTTGTAGTATTTTAGTTTCCTCACAGTCGAAATGAAAAGTAGAGTGTCTAACTCGGGTGAAATAACCCATTTCCCCTCGAACTATTGTCGCTCTCACTTCGTTCGAGCGCCAGAAACATCTCGGGTGAAATGGGTCACTTTCCACCCTTTGTTATCAATCTACTAATAACACTTACTGTGAGAACGTTCTACGATGGTTCAGGAATCAATTGATTCAACTGTACTTCGAATATATTATCTCTTGTATGGTTAAACAAAATAATTGAATTGAATACTTTTTGTACTCGTGTTTGTGAATATAATTAACCCTAACCCAACAGCCAAGTGCATGCAATATAATTATTTTCTTACACTTACATATTTAGGTGCATCCGTCAGTTTTTTTGGTGTTATTATGAACTACAAACGCATCTGTAATTTAATAATAAATACCCATATATGTAATTTTATATTTATGTTATAATTAAGTCTATAAATGCGCTAAAACAACTAAAATTTTAAAATTCAATAATTTTAAAGAGATCCATCATAATTTTAAGTCTTTCTTGTGGCATGTTTTTAAAATGTAAAGTCAAGTAAAAAAAAGCCCTCTTGTTCTGAGAGGAGGCCTGTGCCCAGCAGTAGGCTGTATGTAGGCTGGGATGAAGTAAAAAAAACATTGTAGTTTCTAAATTATATTTTTTCGATTATCTGGAGAAATCGATTTACAGAAAATGTAGCTACATTGTAATGTGTAATGTTTACAAAAACATGTGAAGGAAAGTGAATAACATAACAGAATCAAAATAAAAGCTAATGTTATTGATTGTGAAAAAAAACTAGGCCGTCTCACGTAATAAATTACTCGATATCGCCAGAAACAAATAAGTAGGCCGATATATCATCGTGATGTGGTGATGCATTATAGCGAACAAATTTGCTTCCCTTATAAGTTTAAGTACAGTAAGTACTTATTAGAAATTTTTAATTCGTATTAATTACCTAATTGTGTTGAGATGAATAATAGGTAACGTTTTAAACTTTCGTGATTCTCACTCATAGTCAAAATACCACAAACGGGACTTATCACGCTAACACACACAATTAATATTTACCTCGACGTTTCGGCAAAGTTGCAGTTGCCGAGGTGGTGGTGGTGGGTGGTAGAGTAGAGGTAAAAATTACTTGTATGTGTTAGCGTGATAAGTCCCGTTTGTGGTATTTTGACTATGAGATAAACAATTTTTTTTTCGAAGTTCGTACTTTACCTACTCTATTTGCTTGCTATCTAAAAAAAGTAGCCAGGTATTCAGTTTTTTTAGGCCTTTGATTAATCCTGAATTACCCACTTATAAAATATCCTCTAAGTGTATTATTCCAAGTAATACGAGTACTAGCGAATTTAAGAGAAAAATCAGAGTTTTTTTTACCATTTTAAGTAGTCCCCAGTAGGTAAAGGCCAAAAGAGTTCATTAGTCCCTATTATGGGGAGCCCAAACAATGTGAGTGGCAGTTTCGTAAGAACAAATTAAACCGCTTTCAAGGAAACTCTCCCCATTATTTTTTCAATTAAATGGAGTCTTAACTCGATTAAGAGGCCACCGTCAATTATTAGAAAGTTAAAAACAAGAAAAATTATTTTAAGGAGTAATCAAATTTTCATATCACTCCAGTCGTGTTGATTACTTAATTGACCTAATTTTATAATAAACATTTAGGTGCCAAAATTTGGCGTAACGTTAGTAAGCAAAACAAATATTATGATAATTCAATATTAGACAATCCAATGTTAGTTAAAACTTTATTCGGCTACTTATATGATGACTAGTTAAAATAACAATCAACAAAGTGAGTTTTCGATAAAATAATATTCAACAAAACACAAAACAAGAGTTATGCACGACATGATATTAGTTAAAATGTTATTCGGCTATATGATGATTAGTTAAAATAAGAATCGACAAAGCGAGTTTTCGATACAACAATATTCGACAAAACAAGAGATGATCATTTAGTAAAAATGAAAATTCGACAAAACAAAAATCCATACTAATATTATAAATGCGAAAGTGTGTTTGTGTGTTTGTATGTTTGTGTGTTTGTGTGTTTGTATGTTTGTATGTTTGTCCCTCTTTCACGCCGTAACGGAGCGACGGATCGACGTGATTTTTGGCATAGAGATAGTTTATGGGCCCGAGAGTGCCATAGGCTACTTTTTATCCCGGAAAAATGCACAGTTCCCGAGGGAACAGCGCGCGATAACCGAATACCACGCGGGCGGAGCCGCGGGCAAAAGCTAGTTATGAATAAAAATGACATTACCTATACAAATTGACTTTAGGCAAACTACTCATTATAGTAAAAGTTGTTATACAAAATGAAATTAGGCAAGAAAATTTTAGACAAGTCAAGGGAATATCGAGAAAAATACGTAGATATTAAGCAAAGCAGGCTATTAAGTATTATTGCTTGTACAAACAGCGGTTTATAATTACTTCAAGGTAAGTATAAAATATGAAATTTCGGCATTATTTAAAATTGTATACTTCTTTTAACAAATCATCACAGAACACATACCTACCTGCCCACATACCCACTGCAGACTGCACGTTTCTCAACTTAAGTACAGGAGCTATTCGCTCCTGGCTGAAATAAAATTGGTGCAAGATGCATCTGGTCAGTTAAAACCACTCGTCTGTCTGCAAATGCTATTTTTTGAGCGTCAACACTACTTCGCCCGTCTATTTACGCTCCCAACCTTACTCCTATGTATACCTATACAAACCCTGTTGCGTGGTAACAAAACCAACGCTGTAACTAGTCAAATTGGAGTTTTGTTCAAAGACTACAGTATATATAGGGAGAGTTTTGTTGTATGTAATGACCGAGTAATTGGGTCGGCGGTAGATGAACAACGATGTCCTTCAAGAAGTTTTTACGGTAAAGCTGATATGTTGACAGGGGATTCCACAACTGGTCAATGATTAGTTTCTGTGTATCTTATCCAGTCATGTGGAAGCAGGACGAGTTCAATCCATCCATACTAATATTATAAATGCGAAAGTGTGTTTGTATGTTTGTCCGTCTTTCGCGCCGTAACGGAGCGACGGATCGACGTGATTTTTGGCATAGAGATAGTTTATGGGCCCGAGAGTGACATAGCCTACTTTCTATCCCGGAATAATGCACAGTACCCGAGGGAACAGAGCGCGATAACCGAATACCACGCGGGCGGAGCCGCGGGCAAAAGCTAGTTTAAAGTATATATGACTGTTATGGCTGGGTGTGACTGAAGTGCTTATATTTTATATAACTTACCGGTGTACGTAGTGTGGCAAATTACTTTGTATCTAATTGTGCTTTTTACGATAGATTCTCTTGAGTTTTTGATGTATAGGTTTTGTTTCTTGTAAGAATTCAATTTGCGACAAGATGTTTCAATTAACCGTCTTTATATTTCCAAATTACGTACTTATCGCTCCTTTTGTCCTGAGCCCTTCAATACTATCATTAGATTGAAATCCTACGTACCTATATTGGCTCAAAGAATGGGTTTCGCCTCAGGCGCCGCGCAAATTGCGTTGCGTAAGAACCGAAATCAGTGCGTAAACCCAAATTGGTATATATCTACTTGTCTCTGACAAAACCTCGACGATTTATGGAGATAAATTACGTAACTTGGTAGAAATCGTAACAAATTCACAGGCTATCGGCCAGAAATACTTACACGTTTGGAGCTTCTGCTGAATGTTAAACATTTCCTAATTCATACCTAATTTTGCTATCATAGTCAAAATACCACAAACGGGACTTATCACGCTATTTTTAACAAGTAATATTTACCTCGACGTTTCGGCAACATCCACCACGTGACCATCGTGACCACGGCAACTGCAATGTTGCCGAAACGTCGAGGTAAATATTACTTCTTAAAAATAGCGTGATAAGTCCCGTTTGTGGTATTTTGACTATGAGTGAGCATCACGAAAGTTTAAAACGTTATAATTTTGCTATCATTTTGACTTTAACAGTTTGACTTGATATTAGTTTTATAGGATAGGTTTTATAGGGGATAGATTTTATAGGATTTTTTTACCAATTAAGCTACAGAACCTTAAAAATGGAAGGAAACATGTTTTTCATTCAAAAGCATTAAAGAGTATCACAGTATGTAAAGACTAAAAAGAACCTTCAAATTTTACACAAGAGGGCTGTCATAGCCTCATGATAAGAAGTTTCTCCTATAGGGCCGATTCTCTTTAAACACAATGGAGAGAATATACAAACGCGGTGAAAAATTATGCTGAATTCGAAACACGAGTACGAAGAGTAGAATAAATAGAAATTGGAGCTCTACAGAAATATGGGTAGACGACACCAGAAGTCTTATTAAAGACGTGTCATTGCCTTTTGTTCTGACCTCAAGCGACACTCGCTCACTCAGGCACTTTCTTTCAAAGATAAGGAATAGCAGTTCGGAGAGGTAATGCCGCCGATGACTTTGAGGTCGATGCCTGTGACAGAAAATTTCGACGATAATTTTTAGTTTAGCTTATTAAGTCTTAGTCTTTAATATAATATTTTTACTTAATGTAAAAAGAATGTAAATAAATTAATAATGAAAATATACCCAGTCAGTCGAAACCTTCATTTGATCTCAAGAATATTTTCTACTCTCAAATACTTCTTTTCATTATCGTGATTTAAAAATTATCCCCTGACACAAAATGGTTAGAAGAGGTCAATAACTAATACCACGGCATTCCATTTTCTCACAGTTCATTCCTTATTTTCTTCTGAGGCATCCGGAGAGTACGCTCTACTTAACTGATAAAATGTACACACTGACTTTTAGTCGTCATTTTTTTTTCTGTGCCGGTAAACGACGTAAATTATATTTTACTTCATAGAGTCTTTATAATTAAGCCTTCCTACAGTGATAAACCGTGTCTACATTGTCCACCTAATCTAAATTTGTCAACTATACAAGTGCCTTTCCTATCTATCATTTCCGTAAACAAGAGCAAAGTAAATAGTCGAGTGGCATTGATTCTATACAATAATAGTTTTGCGGAAACACAGCCAAAACAGTTTTGTGTGCATGGTCCTTGTCTTTTTTATTAATATTCTTCTGTCTCTAGTTTGTAACCTATATACACACTCCTTTTTCCATTTTTTCCGTGTTTCGCCATACAAGTTGGCTTACAATGCATGTAAGATATTACTCCCCACTTACTACGTCAAACCACTTTTTATTTGGTCTGAGCTTACCTACCTTTCCTCATTTAGTTGAGTTCTGGTGGCTAGACAAATAAATTCACTTAAAGAGGTCTGTAAATAAAGGAATGTACACCTGTTTCTGCCTTAAAATAGAAATTTAAGGCAAGGTGTTGTTAATATTTAATTGTTTGAAATTTTCTTTTATTTCAGTGGAGGAACTCATTTAAATTTAACTATTCTCTTGGGTATTCCATAGTAAGGAAAGCCTCTTAGCTACGTGAGGAGAAAATGTTTTCGAGATCTTAACAAAATATTTTAAGCCTCGAATTTGCTGACGTATTTAAATTGAACCCTTTTACTTTTTGTTTGACTTCTTACTTTACAAAATTAGCATTTTTGATATTGTTGGACCTTACGACGCTAAACATACAAAACAATAATACCTAGCGTCTATTTTTGTTCCAAGTTAAGAAGAGAGCATCCAGTGATTTGGTGTAAAAAAAAAAACTAGTGCGGCGGATTGTTTTTAAGTCCGATGTCAAAATTATGCAGACATTGATGAATACCGAGACGATTTTTAATGTTAGTTTTATAAGGAAAAAATGTACCTACAAGGAAAAATCCGCAATCTAGTTTTTAAAAATCCCAAACTAAAAACTTGTTCCATATTTTTTATCTTGTTTTCATTTGTTGTCCACTTTACTTTTTTGCTTTACCTACTGCTTGTAGTAGATTTGGCTCCGAAAATCCCAGCCGGCCTCACGATTTTTAGGGTTCCATTCCATACCTCCTCCTCAACTCTGCCTCAATCGGCAAAAATGGAACACTTACCTATAGGATCACTTTTCGGTCTGTCCTTCTGTCAATACCCTTAGATAGAACACGTAGAAACAAATCAAATACTCAAGTCTGCTACCTTTTGGAGCAGTCAAACATCAAACTTCTGTCTACGCAGTAAAAAAATACAGTTATTGAAAAAGACGTTTCCTCGCCATTTGTCGGGAAATCAAAACCTGAAGGAGACTTCCAGCTGTCCTAGGAATTTGAAAGTTCACCATTCACAGTAGATAGTATCTCACTCACCCCGCTCCCCTTATACGAGTACACCTACCCTACCTATTGATAATGTTACGTGGATTCTAACTAATGCGATGCGATGGGAGGATTCCGCACTTCTCCACTCCTCCTGAATGGAAACGCACTCCAATACGAGTAGCCGAAAGTGATAAATTTTAATGACATATTTATTACTTGCTATATTTATTAGGTACCCGCTACTTCGCTCGCATTTGAAGTAACATACATTTACTTTCTACGATCTTTTTTTCGTGTTTTGATTAAGGCCGTTCCCGTACCCAAACGAATTCTAAAATCGAGCCCCTCCCCCGCGCCAGCCGTCCCGCCCCTCGATACAATGCCGATTATTGCCGATACAACAGCGCCACGTAAGAAGTGGCGACTCAACTGAACTAACAGGACACTGATTTGTAAAACGTATTACTAGACCGAAAAAAGCATGCTGGATCGCATAGATGGCGTTAAAGTCAAATTGAAGTAATAAAATAGAGCATAGTGTAAATTAAATATTCATTTTAATGAAGTCAACTCTTATTTCAAAAACATTGTTTTTACACCGAAACATAAATTTTGATGTTAGCCCATGTTTTAGGTACTTCTCCAACGAACTGAATCTTTTGAATACCGCATTCTAAGGGTCCATGATTGCAAATAGATCGTAATTTTGTAAAAAAAAATACTAATAACTGCGACAATTCTTCGATCAACTGTTTTGTCAGGAACCTCTTCTTCCACATCGAACGATATTTGTAACTGAAAATATATTAAATGTGTTAGCATTTACAATTTGTCATGGACATATTGTATAAAGCACCGGTGGCAAAAAACTAACGAGAGAATCAGAAGTAAGCCCTGCACGATAGATTATAAGAACTTTGTGATAAATCAATTTACGACGCAAATAGAGAATGAAAAAACCAGTGAAAACCAAAAATCGGTTAATAACCGTATTGAGGGATTCGAAACTGGTTAACCGGTTTTTAGCAGTTTTTCTGCAAACTATTTCAAAACGATAATTTTACTATTCTTGGTTACTATTGGTGTTAACGGCGTATTTTGTGAGATTTAAATAAGTATTTAAATATACTCTGTATTAATAGGGGAAGGTGGGTTACAATGGATCATGGGTAACAGTGGATCTTTTGGTATAATTTTATGTGTATTACACGCATGCCCGTGAGTGGATTCGAAGTTGTTGCTCTTACGCCCCCGCTTGCCAAACTATTGATATTATATTATATATTTTGCCGAATATCATATTTCCGAATTGGCGATGTCATTTCGGAAATTTGCTAATCAGAATACTGTACTTCAGGCCAATAACATTTCGTGTTTTTAATTTTTCGGTGTTTTAAAAATTGGATATAAAAAAATCGATATTTTGAAATTCGGAAAAATGAAATTCGTGTTTTTAAGTAATCGGAATTATATGTCTTAGGAATTGTGAAAATCGGAATTAGCGAATTCGGAATTTAATATTTTGGGAGTATTTGTGTGTTTCCATCGGGCACCTAGTAAGTAAAAAAGTACATATTTAAGTTCTAAATAAATGAAATTTTCTGTGATTCCGGTTGAATGAAGTTTTAACTAATTTATTTATAAAATTATTTAATAGTCTCTTATTACAAGTAAAAACAAACCTAACCCACTAATAAAGAGTTTCATATCCATTATGCCATTGACTCTCACGAAATCACCAACCTTATCACCCGCAAAACATCTCCAGACTATAACTGATCAGTTATCCAGACCTCCACTGTTGGCATCACGCATAGTGTTGCCTTTCGTTGGCCTTCTTGTCGTCGAATATATTTGATGATGTCTCCCCCGAAAAATTGCAATTTCGATTCGTCGTAAAATAAAACTTTAGACCACTGCTCAGGCGTTCAATCTCTGTATTTTCGAGCCCATTACAATCTTTTACCCATATTCTGTTTACGTAACATACTTCCACCACCATCAAAACGGATACAGACTGATGGTGGCGTTGAGTTCTTCGCGAATTTCTTTAGCAGTTCGAGTTTGTCGGCGTTTGCTCTGGGCGTAAATAAAATTGTCTTCGCTTTTTGACGTGACTTGGCGTACCTAAACGAAATCGACTGGAATTAAGATCACGTTTTCGTTTCAAAGCACTTATGACAGCAGTTTAGGAAACCTTCATTTTTCAGCAATTTTTCGTGTCGTGAACTCGTGAAGCCTTCATTGGACAGACCTACATTAAGAGCACGAGTTTCGACACTCAGATCAACTTTGAGGACCCATTTTAAATAATTGCGGAATTCATAAAATTTCATAGGAAATACAGAAAATATTATATTTACAATAGAACAATTCCTCGAATTTATTTTCTTACTGGGTAGTCATGGGCCCAATGAAACGTATAAATTAAAAGTATATGCTATATTTCAATATCAATATAATTTAATGTGAAAACCTAATGTCACAGAATGAAGTTAAACTTTTGACCAGTATTGTAGTTTCAGCAATGTAATTTTTCCTTTTGGCTCGTATGTTTTATCAGCACATTGATGACGAAATTTAATTAAAAAGATGAACCAACTTCTTGTTGTCCACTACACGAAGAAATACAAGTGTGTATTCTTGTTTTAAAAAAAAGTTCCCACGCTATATTCGTCGTTTTCTAGTCTGAAGATTATTCTGGGGTATCTATTTTAGGCAATTTACACATATTTAAGGACTATTTCCAATTTGGTTAATAACTGCCGAAAGTTATAAATAACCGGTTTTTAACCGGTTTGTTACCCGGTTTGCATTCCCTAGACGCAAATCTGGTACGCGAAGTTAAAACAATGTTATTCTAGCTATGTATTAAATACAAAGGATAATATTATTCTCTGAATAATAAGACAAAGATACAAAAATACAAAGATTGGACGCCTGAGCAGTGGTCAAAAGTTTTATTTTACGACGAATCGAAATTGCATTTTTGGGGGGAGACATCGTCAAATATATTCGACGACAAGAAGGCGAACGAAAGGCAAAGCTACGCGTGTGCCAACAGTGGAGGACTGTTAAAAAACAAAAATAAAGTTGGTGATCTCGTGAGAGTCAATGGCATATTGGATATGAAACTCTATCATATAATTTTACGATTTCACTGATTACACTTGATTACACTGAATTTCAACTGATTTTTTTTTACATCGTGATTTTATATTAGTGGGTTAGCTTTGTTTTTACTTGTGATAAAAGACTATTAAACAATTTAATAAATAAATGAGTTAAAACTTCATTAAACTGGACCACTGTTACCCATGATCCACTGTAACCCACCTTCCCTTATTAGTAGAGAGTATAAATTTAAATCTCACAAAATACGCCGTTAACATCAATAACAACCAATAATAGTAAAATTATCGTCTAATACTTTAATTTTAAACAGTTTGCAAAAAACCGGTTAACCGGTTTTGTATCCGTCGATGTGGTTATTAACCAGTTTTTAATTTTCACCGGTTTTTTAACTCACTATATCTAACTTGCAGGTGGTAGGACCTTGTGCAAGGTCCACCCCGATTGCTACCACCATCTTGATCGCTAATCCTGCCGTGAAGCAGCAGTGCTTGCACTGTTGTGTTTCGGCGCGGAGAGTAAGATAGCCGGTGCAATTACTGGCACTTGAGGTATTCCAACTTAGGCCTCTAGGTTGGCAACGCATCTGCAATACCCCTGATGTTGCAGATGTTTATGGGCGGTGGTGATCTCTTACCACCAAGAGACCCTCTTGCTCGTATGCCTTCCAGTCGAATAAAAAAAACTAAGGTTTACGCGACCATTCTTTTCGTAGGTACGCGCCGCTGTGGGTAGTAAGGTATTTATCGCAACGCACGAATTTACGTGCGACCTAGGTAGGTAGGTATTTTTAAATTTATAAGGATAAATAAAGTCTATTGGAGATTAGAACTTACTCGCTACAGGTACCAGCGGTTGATAAAATCGGAGATTCCGTTACCATTTTTTTTTATTCGACTGGAAGGCAAACGAGCAAGAGGGTCACCTGGTGGTAAGAGATCACCACCGCCCATAAACATCTGCAACACCAGGGGTATTGCAGATGCGTTGCCAACCTAGAGGCCTAAGTTGGAATATCTCAAGTGCCAGTAATTTCACCGGCTGTCTTACTCTCCGCGCCGAAACACAACAGTGCAAGCACTGCTGCTTCACGGCAGGATTAGCGATCAAGATGGTGGTAGCAATCCGGGCGGACCTTGCACAAGGTCCTACCACCTGCAAAAATTTGCACCATTTGCAGTCTGTAAATAAAGATACCTAAATTGTTTTGTATTGTGTTACGTAGCTAGGGATAAAAAAGCATAAGTCAAGTAATTTAATTATACTCACTCGATGGAGTCCGAAGATTTTGTATTTTGTTCGGCTGTAAAAATATCAAATTTTCTCTTTTACCTAAAAATAAAAAAGCAAAAAGCTTAGTTACGAGTTGTGATTCGAACTCTCGGCACATTTGACTGAATATGGTCGCCTACTTCCTATATATCCTATCGGTGAAACCACTACGCCACCAATGCTTTCCTGTGGCGCGTGAAATTCTGAACTATATGCATATTCATGATTGTAATGTTTGTTCTGGTTTGTTCAGAGAAAATTAAATTTGCAAATCAGTAATTTTATAACGAAATAAATACTATTTTCACTGTTTATTAAATATATTTTTTTACTTACGTTAGTTCCATCGTTTTTTAGTATCTTATGAGTTGTCTTTCGAGATTTTTCCTTCTTGTTCAATTGTTTGTTACCCATAATACACACGCACACGGTGGTAGATCATTAGGACACACAACACAGTTTTTACAAGTAACACTACAATAATATATTTGCAAGGCAAATTAAATAAAATCTTGTATTTTTTTGGGGAAACTTAGTACATGTCCGTCTAGCACGAGCGCTCAGCGGTCACTGTCACATTTCGAAAGAATGACGGAGATAGACATTGCAGGCCGTAAGTCAATATCTTTTTACGATAGAATTTGTCGATTTTTATTTATTTTAAAAATATTGCCTCAGATTATTGAAATTCGGAAGCTGTCAAAGGACTATTTAAGTTATGATAGATTTTTCTCTATTTTTTGTTTCATAGTGTCACGTAGTAAAAAACAAGTAAAGTTGGAATAAAAATTCGCATTGGAGGTTACTTTGGGAATTAATTGTATCGAGCGAAGTGTGATGAATCGTGTATCGAAAGCTGTCTTTGACAAGATAATATAATCAAGAATGATATATATTTTTCCCACGTCTACAAATATCAACGTTTCGTAGAAAAGTAGGATCATTCTTGGGCTACTTTTGCATATTTGGCTCAGGGAACGGCCTTAATTTTTCGGAGAATTGGGTACATGGAAATATAAATACAGACAGACGTTGTTTTAGAGAGATGGTGCAAATTTAGGAATTTAAATAAAAATCAACCTATATACGTAATTAATATAACTGTTTGTAGCTGTTAATATACCAAAGCCTACTTGTATGCCAAAGCTGAAGTTTCTAATAATTATAGTTACGGAAATAGGGCCATTTTGAAGTGAAAATATAAATCCCATTGATTTCCCATCCCATGGGAATTTCGAAAAATCCTTTCTTAGTGCGCGTCGACACCAATTCAAAATTTCAAGTTTCTAGACCCAGCGATTTGGGCTGTGTTTTTTTCAGCATATCACGATATACCCGGTAGGTATAGGTACAGCTAGGAATATCGACGAATGCGTTGCTCTAATTATATGCCGTATTATTTCTCAGGCTCAGGCATATCACGATATGCCTGGCCAACTTTTAGGCATATCATGAAATGGCGCCATTTCATGATGTGCCTAGGAATTTCGTGATCTGGCGGATTTCACGATCGGCCGCCGACATATATAAATAAGATATCTTCTTAGTCATTAGACATTGAAATCAAGTTATTCTAGCAGTACTAAATTATTATTATTATACGTAAATAAATTTTCCAGGATAAACCATTTATAATATAATTTAAGATATTGACTGTTAGAGATCCGTTAAAACCACTCACTCGCTCGCCTTCATTCATAATGACTCTTAATTGTTGTCAATTTGTTTTTTTTTTTGTTTTTGTAGGTACCATAGTACCTTACCAGATATTTAGGTGCAATTATTTGCATACAGCAAACTTTCATACATTATTCACATTTACGATACGCCGGTTGAAACAGGAAACTGAGATACAAATTTAACCAGTTTTACATTACCTATTACCACTAGTGCCATCTTCTGTTTGCATTCAGCAACAAAGCGTTCACTTTGCTTCAGCTTTGCTTCTTGGTCTTGTTTGCCAACATTTGTGTTTTGTTTTAGCCAAGCATCCGCTAGATGCCGCCCATTCATGTCGAGCACCAGACTGACCAGACGTACATACGAGTACGTATGTGTACAAGAAAAGGAAAGGTCGAGGGAACTGAATTACGTACCAGGGTAGAACCTTTTCAAAACCAAGTTCTCTGTGATTTCTTTGGCAGATGTATGGGGTGTCAACATGACAATTTACAACAACAAAATTTAATGTCACCCGTAGGTCAGAGTAGTTATAGGGTTGAGATAAAACTACGTTATTTCTGCTCATGACCTGTATGTATATAGGTACCTGTATAAATTCTATGAAAAAAGTATCATCATTTCTAGTCTGTTTTATATTAAAGTAGTCTTAAGCTAGTTAAATACAAATAAAAATCAGATTTTTATAGGAAACAATTTATTCAGAGTATAAAAGAAACTTAATATAACATAAAATCAAACAATAGCAACCATGGCCACAAAAACATATTCAAGAGAATGTCAATTACAATTGATGATATTTAGTGCAGCCAAATAAATAAAGGACAGTTATTTTAATGATAATTAGACATAAAGATAGTACATGAAAAATGTTTAGGTACTAACACGATAAATGAATCTTTAAAATTGTAGTAGAATATGTATTCTTAATCACAACCCACAAAACCAAAGGTAAGTAACGTACTGAAGCCCAAACCTAAAAACTGTCTGAATAACACAAAATTGTATTTGGACTACAGTACATACTCACCAACATGTTTTTTTGAGCCTAGATTAATTAACTTGTAGGTATTTTCTTTTTTCAATAATCAAACCAAATATTTTAACAGTACCTATGAAAAATTGTGTTTCAGTAATAATCCGACCATTATTTATTCCGATCCCTTAATTTTTGACTTTCAACAACTTCCCACTATGAACGTATACCTTACACTATTTTAAGTCTTGTGTCCAGACTGATCCTAAATCTTAGACAGTGATGACAAAACCTAAAGACTTGGAAGTGCAAGCTAAGATTCAGGCGTCCGTGTTATTTAAGTAATTAACCTAACATGAAATTCGTTTACCGCAATATATTGCATTCCAGTCTTTGGTATTGAAGGCACACGTAATGTGATACCGTCAGTATTAAATGTTTTGTGAAGTATTCAAAAGTAAAGCAATCTGAAAATACGCACAAAAAGAACCTAGTCAAATAACAAAATCATCAACATAAAGACTATACTGACTAGGTTGCAACATTCAATTGTCTTGTTTACTTTTTTGAATACCTAAAACAAATAATGTGAAAATATTCGTTGTCAGCTCTGCTATTGAAAACTGAAGAAACATAAACAATACGATGACTGACTGACTTATAAATACGATGATTTTACAAATTAATTGATGACGCTTAGAAATAAAAAGAAGTTTGCTTTCTAAATTTTAACAGAATGCGCAAATCCTATTTACTTCACGTATTAAGTTTCTTTGCGTAGAAAAAAAGCAAATATGAAAAGATAGTCAATTCACATTTTGCTTGAAAACTTCCATGATAAAAAGTGAAACGTGATCTAATTCTAACAACTACTTGGTATAAAAATATACCTATATGACGTCGTATTTTCTTTTCATTAATTTTGTCAGCCTAGAATTTTTAACATATGAATCTAGGAAGCATCGAGAACGCTTCGGCTTAACCAAAGGTCTTTACAAAGGTTCCGTACCTCAAATATAAGAACGGAATCATTATTTGAAAGCTATCACAGCCACTTATTCAGTGTCCTACGACAAACAATCGTATTGAGGAACGTGGCATGAACTTAATTCTACATAAATAAACATTATAAAATGCAAAATACTGAATCTCTCGGTTGAACGATCTGTAAACTAGATAATTTCGGATTCCATTGGTTACCATAGTTTTACTACCTTATTAAACTTAGACGCTTTAGATACTAACTTTATAGGTACAGCTATTACTGTAAAGTTAGGTAACTTTGTATTAAACACTTTAAGGGCTGTTTCACCATACATGGATTAGTGTTAACTGACGGTTAAATGACTTGCCGTCTCCGTCTATTCAAACAAAACAAATAGAGATGGCATCACATTTAACCGTCAGTTAACACTAATCAATGGATGATGAAACAGCCCCTTAATAATGATTAAACTGTAATAGTACAATAATGTCACTAAAACGAATCAGGTAATTTCCACATAGCCAATCCAATAAGTACTGAGTAAACATGTGTTGTAAGGCAGAATATACTAAATACTAGATTACGTATTTCTAGGTGACGTCATGACGGGATCATGGCAAGTTAACAAGATTCACTTAAGAATTATACTCTTGTATATTCAGTTTGCAAAACCCGTAACCTCCTTGTAGCCAAAATGTTATTATTGTGAACTACTCCTCCACAATAGTAGTGAAAACTTGAGTAGTAACTAACATTTAGCCCAAGAGTTAAAAATTTAAGAGAGCTAATCGTCTTTCGTCCGTATCTTTAATAACTTCAAACAAGCCAAAAACTTACTTGAAATCATCCTAGTTTAAGCAATCTCGAGCAAATGAGTCTTTTTACGGCTGTCTCATTAAGAACCTTTCTGCCATATCTTAATTTGAACTCATTAAAATGATAAACAAAGTTGTCCACGTCACAACGTCGTCCTAGTAGCTCAAAAGTCTTGGTCCTTCCAATCCCGCCAGTAACTCCTGTCGGATGGGGTTTACTTGGTGGCATTTCCGTTGGTGACCTTAGTTTTGATCCATTTAGTGGTGCGACTCAAGATGTCAGGGCGCTCCGCTGGGTCCTGCCAGGCGTCTAGGTTCATTCTCTTGATTTCATCACAAGATACCATGGGATTGCTGTTGAAGAAAAGATTGGTTTCATTAGCCTTAGTAAAAAATGAACTCGGTAAATAGATAAAGAACTTTTACTGCCTGTGTCTTGTCATCTGTGTATTTCTACTATTCTTGTTCTGTGTCTGTGTACTAGGTATACTGGAAATTAAGTATATAAGACATTTAAGTTCAGTAAATACTCGTAAAGATTAAATTACTTTACGAGTAGTTCCACTTGTCGAGGTCAAGGCTTCATACAATATGCGTACCTACCAATTTAAGTTTGAAGTCAAGTAGAAGCGGGTGATTTTTGATCTAAGCTAGAAATTACATATATAAAAACCATCATCGTAATTTTAATGGTTGACTGACACAGGCTTCCTCCGAACAACGCCTGACTGATCCTGCGCCAACAATATCCATCAGGCTCCTGTGATTTTTATAAGGTTCTTGTGCTGGGTTTTATCCACGACGCGTCTTCAAGCAAATGGTCACTATTCAAGACTCCAAGACAAACATTGCAAGCCAGGAAAGTGTAAAATGTTACCTGGCAGAGCTTGGCTGGAAGACATCCCTCTGCACAGCCGTAAGTCCAGCATTGTCGCACAGAACCCGCGCGAGAGTGACTCGTTTGATCTCAATCAGCTGACGCTTAGCAAAGCTCCCGGCTTCATCCGTGTGAGAGTAGAAGTAGCGATCTCCGGCCCGAGTGCGCCATAGTTGCTCCTCTGTTAACAATGAGTTTTTATTTAAGATTAATTTTTTTCACCTTTGTTATCATGTAATCGACATGCAGGATTTAACTGTAACCTATGTCGAGACAAACAAAATGTTGTATTGTATTTGAGTAAGGCCATCCATAAGCGCTTTGAGATATATTGCCCGTTAATTAACTTCTTCGTTTTGTCTTCGACGTTTCACTAGCATTGTACTTTTTTGTTATTTGTTGATGTTTCATGTGATTTTTTTTCTTTTTTTTAATTATTAATAATCTACTACTCTATCTAGCACATTCATATAATTATACCTATCGCTCTGTAATATTGTGGGACACCTAAATACGTTAAAATAATAAACATAAAGACCTCAGGTACCATAGCATAGCGAATTTATAGCCTTAAATTTGACAGTAAAATCAATGTTGAACTTACTTATGAGACACGTAAAGGTGGGTCCGAAGGATGAACCGGCCAACGGAGTCTCAGCCATAGCTCCGACCACCAAATCCACGTCATTCGGATGCGTATACGTTTCCATTAGCTTGTCCACCGTCTGCAAACAAAAATGGAAACATTGAAGCACAGTGGACAGATAACTTAGTGAAGGATGGGCCTTGACTAAACAGCTGGATGGAATACGACTTGCTTATAGGGCTAGGGTGTAGCGTATACCTAAGTTTTCCATTGGGCATAGAACATCAGATACCTAGGTAATGTTTGCGTATACAAGTGACAGACGTTTTGCGCTCAAATACTTAGTAGCGTTCGGAATGCTCCGCAGTATCTTTTCGTCCAAATTACCGCAGTGTTTGAAGTCAAAAGTCTTTGACCAGTGTGTGTTGCCAGTGATAACATACGGATCTGAGACGTGGGTGCTAACGATGGGCCTCATGAAGAAGTTCAGTCACCCAGAGGGCTATGGAGAGGGCTCTCGGGGTTTCTGTGCGGGATAGAATCAGAAATAATGATATCCGCAATAAAACTAAGGTTACCGACATAGCCCGAAGAATTGCGAAACTGAAGTGGCAGTGGGCGGGGCACATTGCTCGCAGGACTGTAGGCCGATAGGGTCAGAAGGTTCTCGAATGGCGTCCACGCACCGGGAGACGAGATGTCGGAAGGCCTCCAATAAGATGGAGCAACGACCTGATTGAGATCGCGGGATCGCGATGGATGCGAAAAGCACAAGACCGATCTGAGTGGAGAGCCTTGGGGAGGTCTATGTCCAGCAATTCAGCTGACATGATGGTGATGACGTAGTAGCGACTTGTAATAGCAGGCAGCACGTCTTTATTTCACCCATTGCCCTATAGTAATATGGCGGAGCTATCTCAGCCTAGTGACTCGGCAACTTAAGTGTCATCTCATAGTCAAAAAACCATAAGTTATCACGCTATTTTTTTTTTACTATGAGTGAGAATCACGAAACTTTAAAATGTTAAGTGTCATCTTACAACTTTCCCTAGGTGCACCGCTAGTGTTTCAGTAGTTAGTTCTTACCTCCTGTGGGATGACGTCAGCGAAGTGTTGGAAGGTGTTGGCAGCGGGCAGACCACAGAGAGTGCGGTACTGCGCGTAGCCCGGCAGGCCGTGGTCGCGTCCGCGCTGAATGTCCACAGCTAATACGTCCAGACCGCCCAGCCAGCCTTCACGTAACTGTGACATAAATAATTACCATTAGATTACTTTAAACAAGTAGTGAGACAGCTATAACCACAGACTGTACAGAAAACTAGCTAACTAGGTAAATACATATTTATTAGGATGCCGCATAGCCTAGTCTATACTCCAATTCAATAGAATCTAACAATCCTGTAGACACTTCCAGCCTTCTAATATGAACACGGGGCTGCCTAAGGCTTTGTGATGTGACTATTATTCTTTTTTGATTCCTTTTAGATGATAATTGCAACAACAGGGACATATATAATCAAGCATGCCCACGTCAGGGTGTGTTAAATGTGTAGAAAATTGTAAGATTTTATTGAATTGTACTTTAGTGGTTATGGCTAGAGAACTTGATCAAGAAGCTTGTGATCCCGATTTTGATCCTCGTTCGGGACAGATAACCTACTAAATTAAATCTAAAAAAAGGCCCCCGTGGCATGGTGCCCAAGAGACTGGCAGCATTCCCTCGTTGAATGGCGATGGCGATTCGTTGAGAGAGATAGCTGCCAGCCCTTTGGCCTCCAGTAGTGTCGACCAGGCGCTATTGTATTTCTCTGATTAAATTTTGTGCGCCGGGACCCCAAGGACCCAGGGTCTCAAATCCGACAGCAACGAAATTATATGCTGAGCCGAGACCCTGGTATTTTAATATTTTCCTGCCCTCGGCCGCTTCAGCCGCTGCGCCAGCTTTTTTAATTGTACCCTGGAGGTGTGGAGGGGCTAGGGTATCGACGCAGGTGGCCTCCCAAACTAAAACCCGACCCATTCTCCAGGGAATCAGAGACATACCGTCCGGCCTTTTGCCATCATCTCGCGCAATGCCATTTGGTTCTAAAATTGACGGCACGTTTATGGTGGCAAGAGACCGGCGGATAATATCATTAAGCGCAGCGTGCCGAGAAAAACGGCCAGCACTTTTTTGGCAGGAAAGCCCATAATGGCCCATTTGGTCGACATTAGCACCATCATATACCATATCTATCCATAAGTAGGTATATACTCAAGTATTTATTAATGTGTATAAGTAGATGTTTTTACTGCCTTGTACCTATAAGATTTGCTTAGTTTGGGACTAGGTACTTTAATAGATTCCAATCGTGCCATGATATTTATTTATTTTACTGACTTGAAATTTGGCCTATGACACCGACTTCGTAGCATACATTCTAATCATTTGTAATGTTCGAGAAGGATTGATGTTTTATGTAGACGATAAACTTGTATCTAGCTTAGATGTTGAATTACAAATAATAATAATAATATGCAGAAAAGTTAATGTTTTCCTAAAATCATGATAAGTAAACTATGATTATTAAACTCACTTTTTGTCTGTCCCTGACTGAATGGTCCTCTCATCCACTCAAAGGTTGACTGGAAGAGATCCCTTAAAGGGATAAGTTCGCCTTTGTACATATTTGTTTTTTTGTCAATTGTGTTTTACTTATTTTGTAGAATAAAGAGTTTACATACATACATACATACAATGAGATACAGTGACATGTTTGCGTTGATAAGTAGAAGCTTAAAATAACGCGATTCATTGTAGGTATTACTTGAACATGAGTAAATAGCGTGACTGCCGCAAGGTTATGCGTAGAACAAAACAATGTATACCTTCTTAACACACCTACTATACATGTACTGTACATATCAATTGGAATGTGTTTAACTTTTACTGAAAATAACGAAACAAAAGGTTGTTTAATGGCTAGTATTTATTCAGCAAGTTGCATTTAAATTTTAATTACGAACTGAAAAAATATCAGCTATGTCGAGATGTAATAATTAATACCTGTCATTGAAGTACGGGCTAGGAGAGTAACTATTAATCTTAAGTGGTAAATGTAATGGCTCTGTACTTTGTTGGTGTGTCTGTTAAATAAATAAATAAATAATTATTATCGTCTATTTAAATACATACATAATGTTGACTCATAATTAATAGGTACTTATGCCTTATAAACAAGCGATGCCCATTTCTCTTCACATAAACAAACATAAGGCAAACAATACCTACAGGCTCCAATAAATGGGATTCATGAGGCTATTATTGGTACCTACCTACTCCAAGTGTGAAGGTCGCATTGTTTTATTTACAGGCCACAAATAACCCTCGGGACGTGAGACGTTAATTTTGAAAGCTTATTCCTAAGTTAACAAAAAAACAAAGTTACTTACGTCGTCATCGTAATTCAAATCCAATCCCTGGCTCTTCTGCCCAACCATGCCTCTAAGGATCTTTTCCAGGTTGCCAGCAACGAGTTGAGGCTTGAAGTAATTCTGTCCCAGGCGGTGTGACGTCACTCTACTGTTCTCATCTACTAATTCTACATCTTGATCGAGAAGGCTGTTTACAAAGTGGAATGCGGCCGTGGCGAAGGAGTTGGTGATGGTTGGATCTACTTCAGAGTTGTAACCGGTGTCGTAGCTATCGTTTAGCTCGTCAATTGCTTTACCTGGAAGAGGAAGTTGGTTAATGATTTCTGTATTAAGTCATCATGCTGTGAGCATTTTCTATTTGTAGTGTTAAGAGGACGAGCAGCCTAGAGCCATCACATTACGTCATTATGTAAAGGTCAACAAAGGATATAAATATTATAGCATAAAGTATCGTCACACTCACTTCAGCTGGCAAATACGCCATCAACAGTGAAATTTTATTCAAAATCAGGTGTTTAGGCGACATGATTTCCTAAGTATGATAAGTCGCTAAGTAAGATAACTGTCGAGAACACATTGAGAAATTTCGCTCGCAGTTTTCGCCAACGCTTGGGTTAGTCCATAGTTTAACACTCGTCACGAAGTTATGAGGACCTGGGTTTGATTCGCACGCAGCCCTAGCTAACATTTTTCCGGTATTTCAGTGCGGCCAGTTTTGATGTAATTTAGTAAAATAACTACATGAAATCGGAAAGTAAAATATCTGACTCTTGGTGACTTTCAATTCTTCTGAGCACACTATAATAATATTCATACAAAAAACACAAAAATACATACAAAAAAAACTTACCAGTAAGTGCTGGCAGCCAGCTCTTGTACGTGATATGCTGTATCTCAGCCACGACAATCCTCCGCGCCTCGTGGTAGAGTCGGTCGGAGTTCCAAGTCGGGTTGAGAGCGGCGAGGGCGCGCGCCACGCGGTTGTGTTCGCGGACCCAAAGAGCGTGCATACTGGTTAGCCAAGGATGCATGTTGGCACGGACGTCACCTGGTAAAAGAAACGAAAGAAATTGCCACTTATTTTATTTCGATGCTGCTTTTAAACGCTTTTCAGCCTTTGACAAGCGTTCAGAAGCTGAAGGCTGAAGCCTCAGTGAGCCAGGGTTTTTGCCATGGTTTGCGTAGAAAAAAACTGTTTGCCGCTCCGTATCGGTTTTTAAAGCAGGCACAGTAACCAAAGAAGTATTCCCACTCCCTGGACATAGAGTAGGTATGGATTTCCGCGGTCCATCGGTGAACGCTTGCAAAGCTCAGCAAGAGTGGTAAAGGCAACGTAACGACATAAGAGAGGAATCCACGAACTAAGCCTGTTCTTACTAATAAGCATAAGTCTCGTCTTGTGTTGACTTCTCATCAGATTTCATGTGAATTTATTTGTCAGTGTCCGGAACGTTTACCGAAAACCAATAACCGTGAGAGAAAAAGTTCTCGTCACGACTATGAGCCGAAAAGTGGAGCATCGAGCGACCTCCCGGAAGTGATCGACCATTCACAACGACTTGTAATCAAACAGCTGGTAGATATTCAGCAAATTATCAACTTACCAGCATTGAAGCAGGTAGCGTCATTGCTATCAACAAGACACTTGGCAGTGGGGTGGGAAGAGAGCGGCAGTTGATCAGCCCCGGGGCCTGAAGTCTTCAGTAGGCCTCCAGTCTTCTCACGTAGGGCTGCAGCGTCACGCCCGTTTGTACCGTAAACTTGAGATCCGTCCATGAAATGAGTTGCTTGATTCATCTGGAAGAAATACTTTGTTTAAATTTTTATTCTAACCTACTAACCAGGATGGCTTATTGCAGGAATTCTCATACTGCATTGCGGTGCCCAGCATCGCAGAGCTCTCCCAGGGGAGTCCCAAGACGGTAGGTATTGATAGATCCCGGTAAGCTTATATAAATCTACAATATGTCTTTTTTTCTAAAGGCTGGACGAAGAAGGAAAGGGCAATTATACCTGCAAAGGGAGTCGCAGTATTGAAAGAATTGTAGCCCTGGCCTAGTAGTTGGTAGCCCTGCCTGATTAAAACGTTTAAACGTAGTAAATGTGACGAAATGATGTTAATTGCGGTTTAGTCTGTGTTTATTATGTACTTACTGATAAAAGGTTGTCTAACAAATACCTACGTAGGTACGGCACACAGAGTATACAGTGTTTTACAACAAAATTAAATGACTGACAAAAATTCTGCTTTTAGAAATTAATGCAAGCCCACTTAAAACTTATATCATCATAACGACTACCTGATCCGTTGCTGTTCACACCGGTAGGTATATAAATAAACGTATGAATGTTTAAAACAAGGTCATTGTTAAATAACATCTGGTTAAATGCATACCATGGAATTTTCCTCTATTTTGACTACGAATGAGTAACTACATCCTTATCGGATCTATCGTGATATGATTTAGTATGATAAGCCACGCGATCTAGAAAAATAGATAGAAACGTGGGAGTTGTAACTCATGTAGATAATTGCAGGATGGAAAATTTCCCAAGGATTTTTCTTTTAAATTCAAAGGTAGGAAGTTATGACGCGACGGGCTATGGAGCAGCCTTGCATTATAAGTTTATAAAATATTCTTTCAGCGTTGTCTTTATTAATATGTGGTTATTTTTATATATGTAGCATCCAGTAAAGCATTAGAAAGATTTTGATTACTTAAGTAGGTAAGTATCTTAAAATTCGAATTAAATAAAACAAGAATTTTAAAGAACTATTCGTTAATTAATAAGCCTTTATTTCCTTAACTTTACTAATTAGAAGAAGTTATTCTATTTCACGTTCATCAAACACGGATGTAAAATTGACTTCAATATACGACCATAGAAGGTACTTATTTTTTGTATAATTTAAAAATAAGCGGACTTGTCAAAACTTTTAAATCAATATTGATTCTGCAAGGCTATAAACAAGGTCAATGAACTACAATTATCGTCCAATATTGAACATTTACATGAACAAGGTTAGTACAGTCAGCAACACAATGTAACATGAGCGACATCAAATTTTGTTCCGATAACGTAAGTCCATAAGGTTGACTGTCGCGTTAATTATTTGCCAATTGCATTGTTCAAGCTTGTTTACAAGATCAGTTTCACCTTGAGATCGAGTTGCAACAGTTACAGCCATTATGTAAGTACATGGTCCCTCCGTTGTATAACCACAGTATAGCAAGTTATAACTGTGCAATAAATAAGATAGAAGATGTAGGCAGCTTACATCCTATACAATTACTTATAGCAACGCAGCGCACAATCTGCTATGACACCACGTCAGACAAGATATATAAAGATACCTATTAGGTATATAAAGACTCGGATGATTAAACCTATTCACCAATATTTTTAACCCTTGACGCAAAAAGAGGGGTGATATAAGTTCGACCGTTATGTGTGTCTATGTGTCTGTCTGTGGCACCGTAGCTCTTAAACGGGTGGACCGATTTGAATGCGTTTTTTTTATTTGATAGCAGGTTTTCTAGCGGTGGTTCTTAGACATGTTTCATCAAAATCGGATTATCCATTTTTGAGATATTGAACTTTATGTTCGTAATCGTAGTTGAATTGCAACTTAGAAACACGAGTTCTACGTGTTTGAAATTCTGGGTATGGCGACGTTGCTTTAAACGTTGCATGCCTAGTGAAAGCAAAAGCACAGTAATATATAAGCTAAAGCAGTATGGAAGATACGAACAAATCGATCGAAACGAACACACTCACACAGACGCGCGCTCTACACGGCTTCTAAGGGGGTCTCGCACTGCAGTACCAGTGAAGTTTCGATCATAGCTTCGTAGCTTCCATACTGCTTTAGCTTATATATATGCTGTGGCAAAGGTGAGTAGTTTAATATTAGTCGCTTCATTTAAATAGTTCGGTTAGATAATACCATTGTAATACTCACTCCTATACAAATAATCTCACACGTGTCTAATTCTCATTTACATAAGGTACATCCAGTACATAACTGGACTTCGAACTTACTTTGAACAAGTTAACAAGTCTCTGTAGGTACTGTATTTACATATATGTGCCTATGTTATGACAAGTAAACAGATTAATTAACTTTAGGCACGTCTCAAGCAAGACATGTTAAGACGTAGCTAGGAACCCAATAAGAACCTAATAAAGTTGTGATAGAGTTTTCGAATGAATTATGATGAAATAAGACGGTATGTAAGAAAAGTTATTAGTTTATTCAAATTAAATTTACGATATTTATTACCTACTACGTTACATACATAAAAAAGCGCAAAGAAACGAATGCCAATTATTAAGTAGTTGAAACCAATGTAGCTAGCTGACTAATTCACTGCAATTGGTATGAGACCTATGTACACGTATCCAATATAAAATTATTAAAGTCAATTGTTGTCGTTCAAAAAAAGGAAATATACTGAATAGATTGTAAGTCATCATAAGTCTCAATTACTCTCAACTCAACCAATATGCGCGTATTAATCAATAGGTACTACTTATTGTCGCTTTTCCGGGTGAGATCATTCTGTTTCATTCGAGTGACGTATATCGATGTTGAGGCAGTATCGCAATGGTAAGAATATCGACGTTTACGACATTCTTCAACAAATGACGGCATTTTGTAGGGGAAGTTATGGTAAATAATGAGAACAACAAAGCATTGTACTACCTTGCTTAGACTATTTGCTAAAGATTCTCTATATTGTCATACATTCTCGGGATTTGGTATGATAAACTCGATTCAATGAAAAATAAAACAGTTGAACTACGATTGTTTGCTAACTTTCTAATTCTAAATCATGGAGAGTCGGTTGGCACTTGAATATGTTAATTTAAACTTTTTCAGTTCCTGTAACAGTTCTTCTAAACTTTTTAAATCTTACATCATAATATCACGAAAGCTTTTAATGTACTGACCTGTTCCGAAACCCCAAAAGTGCAGTCTCCTCTGTAGGTGGTGACGGACCGAGTATACTCCATGCAGCTTTGGTATCTTTGCTTGTAGAAGGCATCCTGGAAAGGCACCGAGATCGGCATGCAGCTGGGATGGAGGTAGCGAGGTGTCAGAGCCGAGCCGTCGTTATCGCAGCAGCGGATTGGTTGGTTTGTGTGAACTGCGGAAAATAAAAAAGGCAATATAAACATCGGAAATAGCTGGCAGTTCAAGTCAAAATAAGCTCAAAATTTTTTAAGGCAGTACAAACAACAAAACAACAAAGTAGTTTCTTATTACATAAAACTGTGCAAAAGATAGGCCATGAGTAACCGGCGACACGGGTCATTGCATTGATGCATTCCATCCAGTCCTATTTCTAGATAACAGGTTTTTCCCTGCTGATGTGTGTTCGTGTTACTAAATATAAACATGGTCCCGGGAGCACACAGACATTACTGGCAAGAAATGGCGGAGAAACAGGAATGCGAAACAACTAGTATTTCAAACTTACTGGTCTTTCTTACTGGAGTATGCACCAAGTCATGGTAAATGAACTGACTCCAGACTGGCAAGGCAATGGTCTTTTTGCTGTCAGGTCGGTCTAGGTTACTGGTAAGTTTTGTGCTAACAAGACGAGCGGAAGGCAGCGGCCGATGATCAACAGACGTACGAGGCTGAAACAAGAACATACCTAAGCTATAGAATCATTGTTTGACTAACTATACAACATCGCATAAAATTGATGATGCAGCTAACAAACCTCTTCGATTCCGTCGGCATATCTCGGATGCAAAAGCCGCTTGTAACCCGTAAGTCCTTGTCCCCAAGAAGATCGCACGGGGTTGTTACATGAGCCATCAAAAGACCGATAGCGTGACGACAACTTGTTTGTGCGGCAAGCGAGCCTCTCCAGCGCTGCACACTCAGGGCCATATTCGCTCTCGCGCAGGTTCAACGTGCTAATATAACTCGCACACTCATCGTTAGGTAATCCGTACCTAATGGATAATAACAACCACGTTTAATACTGGCGTATCACTACTCAGTATACCAGAATTACGAGCTCTGGTGTAAATCATCATGAACAATCTTGAAAATCAAACTGTACCACGCTAACTGTAATAATTGTTTTGAGGATACTTAGAGCACCAAATATTTAGTCAATCTATTACTCGTACAAAGTTAAAATCATAACAAAGAAACCAATACAAAGCGTAAAACATGACCACAAACAAGGAAAAACCTTAAGTTACCCAACTAACCTTGTACATCTAGTTACAACCAGATTTTGAGACGCCTTTGTGATTATCATCGAAGACTTTTCGTACATCATCGCATCGTCCGAAGCGAAGCCTTGGATCATGAGCCCTTTTCCTGCAGATTCTGCTTTTGGTGTGATTCCAGCGGCATTTAGGTTTTGCTCCAGCCTCTCCAACATGGACACGGTAAGCTTGCTGATACTGATGGAGCGGTTCGTGTGAGCTCCAGTAATGGGAGGCAGTCTCCTTAACATCTCCGCGCTCGGAAACGGAAAATCATACATCGGAGGCGGGTGAATTGAATCTGAAAACACAGATATGTTATAGATTATACCATACCTATCGAAAGTGACAATAAGTACAGACTACCCAATAAGTTATAGCTTACCAGACACTATTAAGTTGAAGGGATACGGTGTGACGAAGCTCCCAAACGTCACTCCCGCCCACAGCACGACTCCCAGCATTACCACCTTGATCATTTCTTCCAGAATGCTGAAACAATAGCGAACGATCAGTTAATAAACCGTTCGTAGAATCGATTGCGGAACGAACTCATTAACTCGGACTATTAACGAATCGCAACGTTTATTAATTTCTTATGAATACCTATAGTATAAGTACCTGAGTAGCGCGAATAAATTACGCTACCCAATCAAGTACAGAATACTAACCGACAAATTTTAACGTCTAACATGTATAAACTTCTAATGAGAACTGTTGAGTATAAAATGAGACTGATCAACAATTCCAGCGAACAAACAGTTTATACGAAGACCCATATTATAATATCTAAGGGTATCAGTTGGCCTTTGACTGGTCCAGTGTGACCTTAAACAGCTAGTTTGTAGATAAGTAAATATTGTTATTACGTTTTACTTATCAAGCAGCCAAGCCTCTGATGATGTAGGGACAAGCCCCCGGATCCTCCAATACGCATGTCAGACTTTGCTCTTATCTAATTGATCTCCAATTAACTTGTTTTGACGATCAATTGAAAGCAATAACAGTAGATCTCAGTATACATACCTAAGGACGTTGCAAAACAAAGGATTACATTTTTAACTTCAAAATCAAAGTTGAAACATGAAACAAACCTACAGACTGGCTGTCTGATTAATGTGATGTAGTTAATCAAACAAAACAATAATAACGAAAGATCGTAAAACAATACATCATTCAGTAAAACAATGACTGTGTTTGCGCTCTTTAATCATAGCATTGATACTGATAATTGGAAAGAAAAATATTCTGGTTTCTCAATCATCAGTGCTGCAGTGTTAATATGGGTAAACAGAAAGGAGCTGTTTACTTTTAAGGGTTCCGTAGCCAAAATGGCAAAAACGGAACCCTTATAGGTAATTTTGCCATGTCTGTCTGTCTTACTTCTACTTGCGAAAATATTTAAGTATGCCTACTAATTTCGTCATCGTCGTTTCGAATTAAATACATAGGATTTAATAATTTTTGTGTGTTATTACAAGGCACCTTATTGAAACAGACAAACGATGTTTACTATAAATCTACAAACTGGTAAGTAACACAGATAACATTTAATTAGGTCCGCGAATTCAAGATATATTAAATTCTAATAAATGTTGTTGACAAACACGTGATGAAACGGTCACTATCTCTTTTACTCCTTGATCTCTTTTCGTTATTCATATAATAAAAAATAGTTCAACAAAATAGGTACCTGGGACAATCAACTATTTTACCGGTACTTTGGGCGTTTCCTGCGTTACCAAAATTGTCACTAGCGTTACAAAAAAATCATACTTCCAACAAGATATTTCACGGTTTAATAGGTTAAACTTACGTAGGATGGCATGTATTCATGTACAACATCTATTAAATTACAAAAAAAAACGTGTTTCCTTAAAAATCTGCATTGGTTTGAAAAATGTCGCTTACAGATTAAGTGAGGGTAAAAAAGTTGATTGGCCCAATGGTGGCTAACCTACAGATTAGATGCGAAACGCCTAGTAATTAGACATAGTTTATCTACAAACTACGAACACGAAAAATATGAAAGTTTTTGAAATTAAAATATGAAATTAATTAGCATTGGAATATATTGAGAATAATTTAACAAAATGACATACTGTAATAATGATATTACAAATAAAGGAGCATGAGTGCTGCAAGGAGTAGGTAAAACACCCAGATACATCATCGGTGGTAGCGCAAAACGTAACTGTTCTAAAATTGGCTAAAAAGTCCTGAAAAAGTTTTTATTTTTTTTTCAGGACGTGGCCTCCCTGTGGTTTAAAAAGTAGGCGACCCCCTGCTAACTTCCACTTACAATTATTTTTATTTACTGTATTATCTTACATTGATAATACAAATATTGAATAAACATACACAATAACGATGACGGTATTTGAAAAGTCGCAACCCACAGGTTGAAAAACACTTGCAGGTGGTAGAACCTTGTGCAAGATCCGCCCGGATTGCTACCACCATCTTGCTCGCTAATCCTGACGTGAAGCAGCAGTGCTGGCACTGTTGTGTTTCGGCGTGGAGAGTAAGACAGCCGGTGGAATTACTGGCACTTGATGAGGTATCCCATCTTAGGCCTCTAGGTTGGCAACGCATCGGCAATACCCCTGGTGTTACAGATCTTTATGGGCGGTGGTGATCTCTTACTACCAGGAGACCCACTTGTTCGTGTGCCATCCAGTCGAATAAAAAAAACACTGAGCTAAGCTATCCCCGACGAATAACCGCTGTAATTAGACTGTACCTAGTATTTGATTCTGATCCCTAAAAATATTAAATTTAGAAGTCTACCACCACAACTAGCAACTGCTCTTTATAAGACTTACCAGAGATCTGGCGAATACTTACAGATTTGAACAAGATGATATGTTTCCACATCTTTATACCAAGTAAAGTGGTTAGTTAAGGATATTATAATACTATATTAGCATGTTGATGCAAACATGCAAAACGTGTTTTTTTTTTAGGTCATCGAACTTTCTTTAATTCATAGTGTATTCCTATAATACCTTATTTGATACAGTGCTAAAAGCTTCTAAAGCGCATCAAAATCATGTTAGAAGATTTCGAGTACACACTGTCAGTTGATCTCTCAACAGTGATGCACAAGCAATATGGAAGCTACGAACAAATCGATCGAAACGAACACATTCACACAGACGCGCGCTCTACACGGCCTCTGAGGGGGTCTCGTGGTACTGCGGTCATTTCGATCGTAGCTTCGTAGCGTCTATACTGCTTTGGCTTATACTCGTATATGTGGTGGACGACGGAAAAAGCGATAGTACGAGGAAAATGTCAGGGGTGGCGCTAGTGTGTTGCAACAGTTAGGTATGGTATCGCTTTCAAATACTCATAAGCACTATTTTAAACGAATTAATCCTGATTGTTATGTAACATAAAAATTAACACATTAACCAGACTATATTAGCATAGATATTAGATCCACGAGTTGATTATGAATAGGTATATAAATGTACTGTACTGGCTCCACATTACAGGTAGAGACTGAAAGATTTTTTTTTATTCGAGTGGATGGCAAACGAGCAAGTGGGTTTCCTGGTGGTAAGAGATCACCACCGCCCATAAACATCTGCAACACCAGGGGTATTGCAGATGAGTTGCCAAACTAGAGGCCTAAGATGGGATACCCCAAGTGCCAGTAATTTCACCGGCTGTCTTACTCTCTACGCTGAAACACAAAAGTGCAAGCACTGCTGCTTCACGGCAGGATTAGCGAGCAAGATGGTGGTAGCAATCCGGGCGGTTCTTGCACAAGGTCCTACCACCTATATAGGGGCTGTTTCACCATGGTTTCACCACCCATTGATTAATTTTATTTGATGGATAAATGTGATGCCGTCTCCGTCTTTATGATCTATTCGAACAAAACAAACAGAGAAAGCGCTCCACTGTTGTATGGTCAAGGAATTTAATTCGAGAGTCACCATGGAACCATTTCACAGTAAACGTCATAGTGACATTTCATTAATTAACAATGAAAATAGTACTTAATGACATTTTCTTTGAAAAGGTTCCATGGTGGCTCCTGAATTAAGTCCTTGACCGTACGTAGATAGGGTTGCCATACGTCAGGTCAGGAATTGTCCTGACAAGTCAGGATTTTTGGCCTTTTGCCAGGATTGCGGTCAAACTTGGCAAGTGTATATTACTTAACACGAGAGTCAGAGGGACGGAACGATACGAACTTCGATTTTCGAATTTCAGAGTAGGCCCTCTGACCTCATTAAATAAAAAAAACCTAAAATTTAAATATAGGTAAATTTCATTATACATTTATTACTAACTTTACGTTTACACAGCTTTATTGAATGTAATGATAAAAAGCAGTATGTAATCAGCAAAACCATTAATAATTATTTTAAAACAATTCAAAATAAGACAAATTACCCGCGCATCGTTCAAGCTACCCAAAGAAACATTCATTCAAGAACATTTTATTTTTCTATATAGCAACCCACTGGCAACCGTATACGTAGATAATGCGAATGTTGTTGAAGGAACCAATGAATGGTTTTAACTTTAAGTTGAACGTACTTTCACTCGTTCTTTACTTTACACAACCTTGCCTTTTTTAGGCATATTTTTTATACTCAACCAAATTTAGATAAGAAGGTCAAGGAAAGAAGGAGGAAAGTTTTCTCAATCCATCTCTCCAGGTATACCGGATAGACGCAAGAAGGGTCATCCTAACTATAATTAAATATTAAATTAGTAGAAAACAAATGATGAGAAACTGAATGTATTATTTCTATTGAAAATTATTGCCATATACAATTATTTTACGTCAAAAATGTGTACTTTAATTACGCAGAAAGTAGCGCCCTCATTTCGTTTCTAATATTTATACATAATATTTGATACCTATCTAAACTAAATTAAATTAAATCATTCGTTAATTATAATACGTTTTACCCTAAATAACTAGTTCTTAAGTCAATAAATATGTGAACCAAAATACCATTAATTATAGTTACATGGCCATGGACAAATAAAAACAATAATATTGTTATTTTGATGCAATGTTATCGCACCTTTCCAATCTTCCGTTTAGCCTACATTGCGTAGTACATACCTACTTCTACTTCACGAGCTTAAATTACGCGGCGAGAAATACGCAGTGGACATAGCTCTTGGATAAATTGTGCACCAACTTACGTGGAATGTTCACCACAGCCATTGCATTCAGACCGCCTTCTGGAACATTTCTCGGGAGTCTTGTTCTTGCTTTCAGCGTTCAACATCGACTTTCCTTCAATGATCCGTTTAAACAACATAATAGAAGTAACAGTATTTGTTGTTTACGACAGTTGTCGCGTTTCACGCGAATGTTGAGTTTGTTAACCACAATAGCTGACGGGACTTGCTCGAAAGAACGATGTTCCATTAGATTGGCAATAGAGCCAATTTCACCTCTACTGCCAAACTTGCACTGAATGGCAAATGGCACCGATGGAACTCGCTAGAGGCCCGTGAGATTGAACCAAGAAGGCGAGAACACGCCCCACTCCCCTCTCTTCACCCCCTGACCACCTCCCATACAGAAGTAGCTTGCCGCAGTGTAAAAATTATCGCAGAAACGCGGTATCTTAGAAAAAGGTGTTACTCGAATTAGTTTGAATTCAAAGCAAACTTATCAGATTTATACTCAAAATACGATTAAATGTTGATTAAATTTATTTTCTAACTTTTGCAGTATTTTGATCAGTTTTATATCGACATTTCTTAAATGAAAGACGATTGTTTATCTGCATGCAATAATAAATTTTAGTCTGTGGCTTTACGTATGTCGAGGGATTTTATTAGTAAACTAATTAAAATGTATACTTTTGATGTCGGTTTATTAGGCGGATTTTTGATGACAATCATACGATAAGATAAGAAAACCACTTATTTGAGCGTACTCAATAATGTAGGTACACGCAATTCACCTACACTACAAGGCACAAGTCATGCGTGTGATATTCTTACAAGTGGATATAGATAGGTACCTACATAATTTAAACAATATGTATAATTTTGTACTTCTATTAAGTACTTTCATATTTACGTATCTATTGTAAATAAATCGATTTGTGTACTTTTAATTTCACCTAAGTTCAAAATAATAATAATTCGGTGATATTCTTACTAGAGAATTACTAGGTAGGTAGGTAGGTAGGTTACTAGGTGAGATTACTAGTAATTATAGTTAATTATAGATATTTCTGACATCTTGGTAAACGTAGCTAACTATGTACATAAATTTATGATCTTGACTATGAAAGACATTAAAAATGTTATTTTAAAGTGATTGTGTTTCGACTAAAGAGAAATATGAGTGATAACCAGCAAGAGAGACCTCATTCTCTGTGAAATATATATAATACATCATTTATATTGCATAATAACAGCACAGTAATAAAAACTCTGCAGCACGTGGAGAGCGCATGCTAACCGCGTGGTTGGCCCAATTACCCCTCCCGCTTTATCCGTATAGCTGCGTCTCGCTCGCTCGATCACGCACTGGCAGCATGGATGTAATGCCGGTCGGGTTTGTTTTCGCTGAGGACACCGTTCGCCGTTCGCGTCGCGTAAATGTATTCAAACGGACCTACCTTTATTTACAAACTCCGTTCATGTTCACCTGCAAATATCTCGTTAAATAATCTACCTTTTGTGTTTGGGAATCACACAACAGAACAGAACAGTTCAATCAATTACTATTTATATTTGGTATATTATACTTGTAATGTACCTAAAATACCTAAATTGTTTTAATAGAATGAAAATGTTGCACTAACTATTGCCTGCAACTTCGTCCGTGTCCCGTGGGAACTTTATACATTTTTGGGATAAAAAAATAGGATATTATGAATGAGGAAATAGGATTAGATAGTTCTTATCAAAATATTCTTTAGAATCGATTAAGTAGCTTAATTTTATTAATGATTACTCTCTACCAGATTTCTACACATGAACAAACAAAAATGTTTACCGCTTTGCTGTGTGCATTATACATATTTTAGGTACTTTAAATAAGACTGTCTCAAATATAAATAAAAGAGAAACTTACCTCTACAAAGCACTGCCTCTGCTGTGTTCTTGCTTGGCGTCTATAGAAACGTGTAAATAGATTTAGAAATATTTAAAAATAGTGTACCAGTTTCGATAACCTGATCAATCAATAGTTCTCGAACTTTTTAGGTATAGTCACTTTACGAAAATTTAAATATTCCCGCGGTTTTAGTGACAACAAGACAGCGTTCAGAAAACAACAAACTAGTTTATGGCTCCAAAGACAAGAGAAAAGATAGCGAACGCATCCATAAGCACGATGCGTGTCAGCAGGGCTACTATGAAACTTGAAGTTCGTATCGTACCGTCTCTCTCGCTCTTGTATTAAATAGCATACGTGTCAGAGGGACCGCACGAAACGAACTTCGAGTTTCGTAGTAACTAGTAACCCTGCTGGCTGTCAGTCACGCTGTCATGTCATCTATCTTTTGATACTTCTTAATTCTTAAATTTCATGTTATTTGACTTGATGGAACCAAAGTGGAGTTTTATTATTGAGTTTGGGGGTGATAATACTTTAGATCATCAGTTAATTTCGTTTCATTAGTTCAGTGCGCTTCTTCGCTAAGACAATGGCATCTCATTTAAGTACTAAAGATAGATTGCTATCTTTAATAGATGATATTGAGTTAATTGCAAAGTAAGTCGTGTTTAACAATTGTATCTGTACTTAAACATTTTGTTTATTTTTGTATTAAATATGAAAGTGTTTCAGGGAAATTATTGAAGTATCGATAGCTCCGAAATCACAGAAGCTATCGGCAGCCGATCATGCCCAATTAACAGACTTACTTTTGGCAAAAGATGTCGAACTTAAAAAGACGCTAGACCTCGCCGATGAACAGGCCAAAATCCAACAGAAAATGAATGAGCTTAAAGCTGAAGTAGATAATAAGGTAACGACTTCTAACAAAGATTTTTAAGTTATTGTCAAGCATATATACAAGAACAAGGTTTCGAATTTTACTTTTAGTACAAATGTGAAAGCTTGTCAGTTGTTGGTTTATATATTTATTTTGTAGTTCAATTATTCTTAAACTGCTGTGTTTTTGGATGAAATTTGGCACATAGGTTACACCATAAATTGAAAATAGAATATTGTAAAAAAGGAAGGAAGGTGTTCTTTATGCTTTATAACAGTAATAGTGTACCTACCTATGCTAACAGTGACACGACGCGGATATAGGATACTGTTTATCTTGAAAAGTGGATTCGTACAGGATTCTATGTAGTTGTATTTTGATAAATATTAATTTTTTCAGGATCAAGATATCTATCATTTGCAAAGGCAACTAAAAGATGCAGAACAGATTCTCGCTACCTCTTTATATCAAGCACGACAGAAGCTGGCTTCAATAGTGAAGTCAAGGAAGCGCCCTGTGCCCTCAGAGGACTTAATCAAGTTTGCTCACAGGTATATATACATCGCGGGATCGCGGTAGATGCGAAAAGCACAAGACCGGTCTGAGTGGAGAGCCTTGGGGGAGGCCTATGTCCAGCAGTGGACGTCTTTCAGCTGACATGATGATGATGATATATGTATACATAGTTGGGGGGGGGGGGGGGGGAATGCCTTAGTCGCCACGCTTGGCAGGCGGGTTGGCGACCGCAGTTATATCCAATGGTTTGCAGAGGACGCTGCTGCCCATCCTCCGGTTTATTCCTTAGTCGCCTCGTCTTTGGGAGAGGCCTATGTCCAGCAGTGGACGTCTTTCGGCTGACATGATGATGGTGATGATACATACATACAAAAAATCAAAAACCTGAAACTTATCATGCTTCATCATCCCAGCCTATATACGTCACACTGCTAGATACAGGCCTTCTCTCAGAATAAGAGGGGCTTAGGCCATAGTTCCTTGTGGTAAATTTTAAATGTAATTTCGCACATGAATTGAAAGACTCGAGATGTGAACCCGGGTTTGAACCCACAATCCTCTGCTTGAAAGGCCATAAACCACTAAACCACGTGATTACTAATCATGATTTAATTTTCAAATAATAGACTATGGGGCTGTTTCATTATCCATTGATTAATTTTATTTGACAGATAATTGTGATGAAGTCTCCATCTATTCGAAAAAAACAAACAGAGATGGCATCACATATCTGTCAAATAAATTTAATCATTGGCTGGTAAAACAGGGGGTTTTACAAGTAAAATAACTGGTTATTTATCACTTATGACTGAAACTTACCTTGTATTTTTTTAGGATAAGTGCATCGAATGCTGTGAGTGCACCTTTGTCCTGGCAGCCGGGTGATCCTCGGAGACCATACCCTACAGACCTTGAGATGAGACTAGGAATGCTTGGTCGCCTCTGTGACTTGCCATTAAATGGTCACACACCATCAACTCTTAATGATCTACATCGAATAACTACTGGAGGAGGTAAGAGACTATGACTAACAAAATGTATTCCTAGAATTAATTGTTGCTTGTTTTTCCTTACTTATGGTTTATTTACTTATGTTGTGTTACACTTGCAATGACACGAATCAAATGACATAGCCCATTAGAGTTTGACAGGTGCTACATAGATGACGTTATTGTCGTAAAGTCCATTTGACATTACAGTCTTGGCTCATTTAGTTGTATAACAAACAAATGTGACAAAAGTTGTATAATAGACATTACAATACTAGCGTTGACTAGTCTGTCACAGAAACCCTCATTGCAATGCTTCAGATACATCATCATCATATCAGCCATAGGATGTCTACTGTTGGACATAGTCCTGCCCTATAGACCTCCAGTTGCCTTGGTTAGAAGCCGCTTGCATCCACTGTGAACTCGCGACTTTAACCAGGTCATTGGTGGACGTCCTACGTTGCGCTCGACGATCCGCGGTTTCCACTCGAGAACCTTTAAGCCCCAATGACCATCTGTTCTCTGTGCTATATGGCCTGCCCATTGCCACTTCAATAAGCCAATTCTGATACATGATTCATTACCACATCCAAAATTTGTTTTGAAACAAAATGGATTTTCCAAAACAATATTTTAGTATAAATTGTAATAATCTTCTTTATTGTGAACCCGCGGCTTTATCCCAAATCTTTATCCGCGGCCGAAAGTTTTAAACTTAATTTTTTTACAAATTTAACTATAGAAATGTTGGACACACTAGATTCCCTACTACTGCGGGGCCAATTTCAGAAAATAAGACCCCAATTTTCTGAAATTGGCCCTACAGTATAAAAAAAATACAAAATAAAAAATTTCTTTATTTCATAAAATATACGTACATTTACACTTTAGGGGGGGGGGGGGAGTATAGTAGGGAATTTGTTATTAATGATCAGCATAGCTACAGGACAGCTACTCCCTTAGTCGTTAGTACATCTTTTTCTATCTAACTGATCAGGAAAACATGAACTGAGTACCAAGGAAAGCAGTTCCTAGTATCCCATCTATACCACTATCAAGACCTTACATCTGGTTCAAACACCTCAAATATTACCCCTATATAATTTACGTTTAAGTTCCAGCGACACCAAGCAACCAGTTTACGTGGCATCCTTCTGGAGAACTACACATGTCTGTTGGAGGCGGGAATTCTGTCGCCATCGATGCGAGGGGAAAGGATGCACCGACTCAGGAAGACGTCGAGGTCATGTCCACTGACTCAAGCTCGAGTTCCAGTAGTGACTCACAATGAAAACGAACCGCGCGATTGTGAACTAATACGCATATTAGTCATGATTTCGTTGAGACTAGGATATAATTATTATAGTCGACTTAATTTACTCAGAATTGAAGTGTTTAAAGACTGTTAATACTTTTTCTTAGTGTTATTTACTGTAGCTATGTTGGTAGTGTGTTTAAATTTAAGATGTCTTTGTCTAAAATTACTTGTATTTTTAGTAAATATAGTTTCACTGAAACTGGAAGCAGGTTTTTTATTTGTTATTTTTAATTTGCAAATGGCAAAACTAAATTTGTTGACCTTGAATTAGAAACTGATAGTAACATAAACCAAATTCGGATGTCCATATCAATTTAAAAAAGCCAAAAATTCTGGTTCAATATGAGTCAACAGTTTGCTATCTCAACCCTATAAATACTCAAGATGCCACTGCATCCTGAACTATTCCGTGTTAGTATTACGACTATAATAGTACGTAATATGTATTATAGTCGCCAAGTATGAGAAGATACTGATATTATCCCTCTTAAACTTTGCGGTTGGCTTATACCAAGTAGTAGACAGCATCTGAGTGATATGACGATGGATGATACAATAATAAAGTTGATTTCAAATGAACGAACATGTTCAACTGTGAGTAACAAGCCGAAATTAAAAGATTGTG
Source organism: Choristoneura rosaceana (assembly GCA_037349165.1). Taxonomy (NCBI): domain Eukaryota; kingdom Metazoa; phylum Arthropoda; class Insecta; order Lepidoptera; family Tortricidae; genus Choristoneura; species Choristoneura rosaceana. The sequence continues at coordinate 9,700,589 of JAZBNJ010000040.1, read as the reverse complement.
TAAACCAGTCTTTTCCTCATACCGTTGCTTAGCGACAGTTGTTGCCTAGGTTTCATTATTTTACGTCAATATTATTTACTAGACTTAGCGTTTGTGGTTAGGAATTATTTAGTATACAACTAAAATAGACAAATATGGGTGAAAGGGCTCCCGTTTCGGCTGAGGACACTTTAGTCCGCTATGATAACCCCGTATTGGTCACTAAAAGGCCCGAGAAGGAGGTAAGTACAACTAAAAATATCCTTACACTCTGAAGGCCGATGCACACCAGATGCGTGACAGAAAGATGCCAAGGGCGGATCCACCGTTGTGGACACAATGGGCATGGCCACAACCCTAATAGACTTGTGACGATACACTTTCACGGTCTTTCGAGATGTTTGGATGACCAATCTCTTGATGCGCGGAAAAAGAGACATAAAAAAATTGAAAAGTCGTTCATGCATGAGTTCATGACATGGGCGAGATCATGCTCCGACTCGCACTTGACCGATTTTCGGGTGCCTGTGACCACAACCTTTTTTGAGGTTTCCGCGCCTGAAATATGCCAGACCAGAAGCGTGGCGTGCGTACTGGCATGTTTCCATACAATTTCATACATTACAACTGGTGCTTGCGCGTGTCTGGTGTACATCGGCCTTAACCCTACGCTCTCCTTACGCTTTTACATAACTACAGGTACCTCCAATATATAAGAATAGCGTAGCGACTCCTAGCGCCATCTAGTGAGTAAGTACAGAAACCACCCCAAGCCTACATCGCGCTCTCGAAGTTTCACAACTATGACGCATACAACTTCTGACGCTCTGCCGTCGGACTACGGTCCCCACTTCCCCAGGCATAACACCTGCCTGGAGAGAGATCTCTATTATGGCTTCCCCTTATAGTGCATATTTAGTCCATATTGTATTTTTTACGATAGCCAACTGGGATGGCTGCTGCGGCGGCGCAACCCTGCATACCAACGGAGGCTAAACGGGAAACTGAAGAGATATTGAATGCTATACTACCGCCCAAAGAATGGGAAGAAGATGGCCAGATATGGACTCAAAAGGTAAATATTTATTAAGCTCCTAGCAAATTAAATAGCAAAAAATATCCGAGCGAAGGCTGACTTAATTTAGAATTTTAGACAATCTGCAAGCTCAACCGAGTCTATACATAACTATACACTTCAATATTTGGCTAGTCTACTTTAGTAATGTTCGTTTCTTGAGGCATTTTTGTCACGCCCGGTGAAACTGGAATCAGCTTGCAGCGCCGTATTTTCTGACCGGTACAACTACGGGTTTTTTTTTAAAAACCGGCCAAGAGCGTGTAGGACACGCCTGAAATAAGGTTCCGTAGTCTTAAACTTAATGTGATGTAATCATCACATTAAGTTTAAGTTTACAATGCAAGTACAGTCAACAAAAATGCAATCAGCAAAAAAGCTTGTATTCAAAATGAAATTTTAATAAGTAAAGTATCTTACGGTTTGGTGTTAGAATTACAAAATTCAATGTAGGCTGATTACTTGAATGAAATGACGTAGCATACCTACGCATATATAATCGCAGGTATATGGAATGTTTGCTGATGGATTTTCGGATTTGTATTTGCTGCTCGTTCTGACAGATATCATCGACGCCCGCGACAAGGTTGGACGTGATTAATCTGCAAGAGATGTTAGATACGCGCCTGCAGCAGCGACAAGCGCGCGAAACTGGCATCTGCCCGGTGCGCAGGCAGCTATACACGCAGTGCTTCGATGAGCTTATACGACAGGTCCTCATTTACTTTATACTTGTGACACACGTACTATAGAACCAGCAGAATCGTGAGACATGGGGAAGCTTCTTACAGCAAGTTTTAGTGACATTGCATTGCTTAAATTCATTATATAAGTAAGTTAAATTGACTGAGAACGTTCTACCGTCGTGGGTCAGGAATCAAATTATTCTTTGTGGCCACAGAACAAGGAATACTACAGAGGAATAGATGAGTATTTCCTTGCACAATCATTGTTGCCATTTTAATAAATCAAGATATTGCCACCACTCTATTAACTTTTTGGACGCGAACGACTCGTAAACGACCTATATAAACGTCCATTAGTTCAACGCAAAAGCAACCTTCGTTCAATTGCGTTAAAGTTCAATTTTAGGCATTGGAATATAGAAGCCTGGCGTATGCGTGATGTCTTTTAGTATTTGACGTGGCGAAAAGGTTAAAGAGTTGACATGGTTCGAACTAAAATAGGTCAACATCAGAAACGAACAACGGGATCTCGTACCTACTAACTCTTTGTAATTATTCTTATCTACATTAGGATCGGCTGTAATTAAAAATCATTTCTTTACGAAAGTAAGACAATAAGACAGTGGAGATTCACAAACAGCCCTGGTTTTCAATGATATCGAGAACTATCTATATCTATACATACAATAAAGCTGAAGAGGGTCGAAAGTCTGTACATGGAAGATATTTGAAGAAAAGTTAGCTGCGGATACTTAGAATCGATAACAGAACACGTTCCAATAGTTTTTAGAATTTTTGTCTGTTTGTCTGTTTATCTGTTTATCTGTTTGTCGTTTTTTTGTACGCGCATCACGTGAGAACGGCTGAACGGATTTTGGTGCAAACTTTACTAATCTGTCGAGAAAATCCCCGGCCAAATTCAACCCATCAACCCTTCAACCCTTAGACTATAAAAATTCAACCCTTAAAAGAGGAGGTAGCCACTACACTCGATTGAGTTTGCACCTTCAAGTTTTCAAATACGGGCTATGACTATCGAGTACCCCGCTATATTAACAGATGGCGCTGAAATTAATAACGTTGTGACATGATTAAGTCGCTGAGTAAGGATTTTGCCAAATTAAGAAATTTAGAAGAGGGGGTACGGATATCAACAAATTTAATTGAATATTTTAAATGATAATGAACAAAATTAAACGATAGTAAATTAATTGCCACACATTGCAGTGCCATTTTTTGGAGAACTGAGTAAACATTAAGTAATGAAGAATAAATGGGTTTACATAGTTACATAATGTAATATCGACACACATATAATTGCATAATTATTTGATATCATTTTATTACGATATAATACAAAATTATGAATTCATGGTGTACTGCCTTTTCGGCGAAATATGTTTCTCCAAATTTCACTAAGCAACCAATCTTTCGCCGAAGTTTCATTTGGCAAACCAATCGTTGGCATAACTTTACTTCGCATTTTTCTTATTTCGCAACATTTTAATATTGCAAAATTTTACTTCGTCACACTTTTACGTGGCAAATAATTATGTAGCAAATGATTGGCTTAGACAAATAACAAATTGTCAAATAACATTTGACCAATTTATATGTTACAAAGATTTACTTCAAAATTTGTGCGAGCGAGCGAAGCGAGCGAGCAAGACGGTCCGGTTCGGAGCAGAAGCGACTTGGATAGTTCAGTTCGCTTCGCTCCCGCCTTAGCCTTCGATGTTAGTTTTTTTTATAGCAGCCAGTATAACCTGCCACTAGGAAAGTAGGTTGGATGCCATTCGACATGTTGCTAAGTTAAGGTATGCCAATCAATACATTTTGACCAAAACATAAATGACATCTTCAAAAAAATCCCAGGTAATAATATGCATAATAATAATTTATCGGATGATTAGTTGGGTAATGATATCAGTGCGAAATGTTGAGTTGGGAAATAACATTTCGCCTAAATAAAAATATGGGATAAATAGTTTGGGAGCTAATAATTTGCTAAATAATTTTCGCCAAAACATTAGTAAACCGAATTCACTCTGTCATGAATTATGCCTAATCGTAATTATATCGCATTCATATAATTATATATTTTAAGCACTTCTCTTTTAAAATATGGCTTTTCTGTCCTAATTAATAGGACGAATTTGCCAGAGTCTAAGTATTCTCTTCTTCTTCTTTTTTAAAATATGGCTTCTGTCCTAATTAATAAGACAATTTCGCCAGAGTCAAAGTATTCTCTTTCGAGAGGCAACGTTGTACGGTGATTGTAGATTTTGTAACTTGATAGTAAAATTACAGAAACCACGTGGAGACAACTTGCGCATTAAAAAATGTCAGACACGAGAGCAATATTGAATTTAGTGATCACTGTTCACTGTTAAGGTTAATCGCCGCATAAAACACTATCAAAATTATACTTCAACTAGCCAAAGAAACAGAAATAGCAAAATTAAATATTGTCTAGGTACATCCGCCATCTTCGAATGCCACAAATCGAAACCCTAAGTATTCTCATTGAGAGGCAACGTTGTAAGGTGATTGTAGTTTTACTTAATAATGGCTATGGAGGGTACTTAGAAAAAAAAATCATTTGCGGAGTAAATGTCAAACGATATGGGGCTCGCCTTTTATACGCGTTACTTTGCCTTTCTGTATGTAAAATTTTATTCTTTGAGTATGATACATACCTATAGGCATTTCAATCTACCGCTGTACCCTGTATCTCTCCGATTTCAACAAATTTTGGGAGGTAGACTCAGTCCATGATTCTAGCTGTAAAACAGAGTCTCCAGATGTGAATGTGAATAGTAGATAGAGTGAAATGCCCATAGATGAGAAACTTAGTGAACAGGTTTTTCAGTTGATCTTTATCCGCTTTTTGAAAAAAAAATTCGAAAATCCCATGGAATCGGAAAATGTGGGACACTGAAGTTTGTGAGAAAATCTGATTAGGTACTCTCGAACCAACTGTATCGTAACCAATGATATTATATGTTACTATCGTAACGTATGTAAAAGCTCACTGATCGTAACCCACTGTGAAGCCTTTTCGTAGAAAAAGTCATAGTGACATCGCATTGCTTTACAAGGGAATTTATTATGACACTTTGATAAAATTCAACTGTGCGTCAGGACTCAAAGGTTTACAATACAATACAATACAAATACTCTTTATTGTAGGTACACCAGAAACTACACAACTTTGTTGTTTACTAATGTTTCGGGGAAAAACGTTTGTCAACCTGATTCATTTCGCCACTTTTCATTTCCCAAATGTTTAATATTTCTGAAACTGTAAATATTTCATGATTTTCAGGGTTCCGCCCAGCCAACACAGATTAGCTGAATAAATTTTGCGTAAAAGCAATCTTTTGACTTTAAGCTGAATAAAATATTTGTATAACTTCTGTGAAAGCGCTTATACAGATGATATTCAAGCAATTTGGGCACAAAATATCTTGCTTCAATTTGGATAACATTTGATTAATAGCCACATAGCAGCTGAATAAATGTACAACACACTGATTATCTTCTGCATAAATTCTGATTTTTCTTTAGTCCAGAAATTATACATCTTTTATGCAGTTGTTAATTTGTGAGTTCAGATGTTCAAATGATATTCAAAATTCCGATCTCAGGAGTAGTTTTATAAAGAAATTATGCAAGTAAAAATGTATTTTTCATTGTGACGAGATTATTTTGTGTTACTTAGTTCAGAAAATTGTAATGGTCGCGATCACGGCTTCAAAAATTTGGTAAGTAAATTGTTTCATACATTTTAAGTAAGTTTAAGGTGAATTATATAAACGCATGGCACTTTACTGTGAATTATCAATATGATTGATATGTATTTTTTGAGCGCTTTCAGATAAAGCTACAATTTAAAAGGTAAACAAATGTGAAATAATATTTAATTTTAATTATCTTTACTTTTTATCAAATTTTAGTCCCAGCAAATTATGAGAATCAAATTTTGTATGACTGCTAATGTCTCCTACACACTAAACAAACTGTTTCATAAGATAAATCTTGAGGATTTTTATAAAAAGAGGTTATGTCGAACGTTAGTTAATGGCGGACGGCCAATTTGAATAAAAGTGTCTATTTCAGTGATCATTTTGCTTATTTCTGCATAATAGTCCACATGCGACTATATATCCAGAAATTATTTGGTTTAAAGTACAATAATTATAATAATCTGGATATAAACATACGATATCTTCAACTAATCAGTTATTTGCTGCTTAAGATACCCACATTTGTAACTGATATTGTTTTAAGCTTAACATAAAGACAATTGTACGCTTATCGCGCTATAAGTTAGGTAAGACAAGGAGTTTATTTTCAATCAATGATGTTATATGTCACATGTCATGTCATGTCATGTAGAAGCTCACTGTTTTCAATTATGCAGAAGTCAGCTGTGTAAAGAAGAAAAAATCTAAAATATTCAGCATCTGAATAAATTAGTACCATTTCGTACACTATGCAGCTTAAAGAAAATATTTTGTCTAATATTCAGCGTTTTGCTGTTTAACTGCTTTGCTCTAATATGTTATCCAAGACAATGCGAAAACTTCAGCTGCTGTGCAGATAATAGCTTTTTCAATTACTTTTATTTGAATATCGCTTGTTTAGCAGATTCTACTCTTGATTACTATTCAGCTTAAAAAAATACCGCGAACTTTATACAGAATTTAGTAAGCTTAAAACATTATTTTAATTTAAGAATTCTCTTATTCAAAATAAAGCCATAACGTCAGCTGTAACACAAAACTAATAAAGCTTGACACTGCTTATTGTGGTATATTTTCGCTACTACCTGGCTTATGTGTTGGCTGGGCGGAGCCAAAATGGCAAAAACGGAACCCTTATAGTTTCGCCATGTCTGTCTGTCTGTCTGTCTGTCCGTCCGCGGCTTTGCTCAGGGACTATCAATATTAGAAAGCTGTAATTTTGCACGGATATATAGGTAAACTAGGCCGACAAAATAATACAATTAAAAATTAAAAACCGGCCAAGAGCGTGTTAGACACGCCCAAAATAGGGTTCCGTAGCCATTACGAAAAAATTAAGTAATATTTTTCTAAGGATTTCGTATTTTATACGGAATCTTCCAAGTTCAGGTATATTTTACCTATACCTTACGCTGCTATTTACTCATAAACTACTAATAATTCTCAAGCAAACTTAGCCGTTATAGTTTTTCATGGAAGTTTGATATACTGACTACCTATCCTACCTACCTGAATTTTTTCAAATTTTTCCACCCACCGGTTAAGATTTTGGAGGGGGGGGGACTCGATTTTAATGAAAATTTGCACTTTAAAGTTGAACAATTCGCAAACACATTACTGAATCGAAAAATCGTTTTAGCAAACCCTTAATAGTATTAAATCCTGAAAAAATGAAAGCGGCTGCGCCGCTTTATGTTATTTTGATAGTTAGGCTTTACACATGGGCGCCGCAGGCGCCCAATAGTCAAAGCGGCTACGCTGCTGTGAATTATATCCTCCTAAAGACTCTAATATGGGCGCCGCAGGCGCCCAATAATGAAAGCGGCTGCGCCGCTTTATATTACTTTGATAGTCTGGCTTTACACATGGGCGCCGCAGGCGCCCAATATTGAACGCGGCTGCGCCGCTTTATATTACTTTGATAGTTAGGCTTTACACATGGGCGCCGCAGGCGCCCAATATTGAAAGCGGCTGCGCCGCTTTATATTACTTTGATAGTTAGGCTTTACACATGGGCGCCGCAGGCGCCCATTATTGAAAGCGGCAGCGGCGCTTTATATTACTTTGATAGTTAGGCTTTACACATGGGCGCCGCAGGCGCCCAATATTGAAAGCGGCTGCGCCGCTTCATATTACTTTGATAGTTAGGCTTTACACATGGGCGCCGCAGGCGCCCAATATTGAAAGCGGCTGCGCCGCTTTATATTACTTTGATAGTTAGGCTTTACACATGGGCGCCGCAGGCGCCCAATATTTGAAAGCGGCTGCGCCGCTTTATATTACTATGACAGTCCCGTGCTATTTTGAGGGCACATCAGGTGCCCATTGTTCAAAGCGGCTACGCCGCTTTGAATTAGTATCTCGTCACAGCTGCCATAAGATTTTAAATTACTAGGGGCCATTAGGTAAGTAAAGGCGGCTGCGCCGCCCTATCTCTGCTCCTAGATCTAGCTAAAGCTGCACTGTTGCCGTTCCCCCACCTCCCCGACCAACCTCCCTGCAAAATACTCGGGGTATATATAGCCTCGGTTAAAAATTTCGTTGGCGCGATGCAGAACTTCGAAATTCAAAATATCGGAACACAATTTTTTATGAACACTAGTGAGTGGCCAGTATCATTGAACCACGTAGATTATAGTCCCAAATGCTGGTACTTACGTGCTCTGAATTTACCACTGGCTGGTTAGATCGCTGATTCCCGACAAAGTAGTTTTAAATAATATAATGTATTCCTAATTGGTGTCAATACATTTTTAAAATTGATTTTCTATGGACGGCTTTTATCTAAATCAGTAAATGTTTACTTATATTTTTGTTTTGTGTGTTGTAAAATTTGTTCCGATCCGATCCGATGCGAGCAGTTTAGTGGAAGTGGAAGAAGAGAGAAGCAATGTTATTACGTCTACCTACTAATATTATAAATAGGAAAGTTTGTGACTGTGTGTGCGTGCGTGATTGCATGTGTGTATGAAAGAAAGAAAAAACCGGCCAAGAGCGTGTCGGACACGCCCAAAATAGGGTTCCGTAGCCATTACGAAAAAATTAAGTAATATTTTTCTAAGGATTTCGTATTTTATATGGAATCTACCAAGTTTAGGTATATTTTATACCTTACGCTGCTATTTACTCATAAACTACTAATAATTCTCAAGCAAACATAGCCGTTATAGTTTTCCTTGAAAGTTTGATATACTGACTACCATCCTGAATTTTTTCAAATTTTTCCACCCACCGGTTTAAAATTTGCACTTTCAAGTTGAATATTTCGCAAACGCTTTACTAAATCGAAAAATCGTTTTAGCAAACCCCTAATGGTTTTAAAATACCTAATTTAAAATTAATAATAATTAATTTATAATTTAAAATACAAAATTTTCATTAAAATCGAGCATCCCCCCCTCTAATATCTAAACCGGTGGGTGGAAAAATTTGAAAAAATTCAGGATGGTATTCAGTATATCAAACTTCCAAGGAAAACTATAACGGCTAAGTTTGCTTGAGAATTATTAGTATTTTATGAGTAAATAGCAGCGTAAGGTAAAAAATATACCTAAACTTGGAAGATTCCCTACAAAATACGAAATCCTTGGAAAAATATTACTTAATTTTTTCGTAATGGCTACGGAACTCTATTTTGGGCGTGTCCGACACGCTCTTGGCCGGTTTTATAAAACTAATCTACACGATGGCCCTGAAATAGGTCCTGAAATATTTACAGTTTTAGAGTTGCGAAAAGGCAGTACCCGGAACTCAAATGGTTCGACTAAAGGTTCCACTGTACTATGGAGTACTTTCTAAACATCGAAATCTACGCAGACGAAGTCGCGGGCAAAAGCTAGTCTGGAATACGTAGGTAATTCCGTAACCTCCAAACTTCTACTTTCAAAATTTAGGTAACTTAATACCTATTACCCGACCGATATAAAGAATTAGATGGCATACAATAAATATTTTGATTAACGTAGCGTTAACACTTGGGGGCTATTTCACCATCCATTGATTAGTGTTAACTGACGGTTAAATGTGATGCCGACTCCGTTTATTCGAAGAAAACAAATAGAGACGGCATCACATTTAACCGTCAGTTAACACTAAACAATGGATGGTGAAACAGCCCCTTAATATGATTTGATCACCAGGTAACAATAAATTGCGGCGAACGAGGCTTGTTGCTCTTGAGGGTGCGCGACGAAGCTAGGATCACTATGGAAGCTTATCAAACTCTGTACTGCAGCTCTATCGCTTTTGGAATGAGGAAAGCTTTGCAGGTAGGTATTTTTTGTAGACACTTATACCTGACTAGCTGTTGCCCGCCACTCCAGAATTCGTTTATCGCTATCCTGTGGGAACTATGCAATTTTCCGGAATAGCTCCGTCCTTCCCTGGGCCTGGAAAATATCTACCTATATACCGAATTTCATATACCTAAATCGGTTCAGCGGTTTAGACGTGAAGAGGTAAGTAACAAACAAACAGACTTACAAAACTTTCGCATTATTCATATTAGTAAGTAACATTTCTGATTTTTATTGGGATAAATAAACACAATTACCTCGTGTGTTCATAAGTTTTGAGACGGATTTAAATGATTAAATTTGAAATAAGAACATGCCCGCAGCTTAATTCGAGTGTTTTGAATTTTGAATTTGGAACCTTTTTATTAGAAAAAAATAGCACTAGTCAATTATTTGTCATTCTTTATCGAGATGGCGGGAAAGAAACAATTACGGTCAACGGTGATTTCGTTGTACGAAGCTGGTGCAAAACCTATGGAGATTTTTAATCAGTTAAAAAGTATTGGAGCTAGTCGCAATTTTGTTTATTACACTTTGAAGAGGTACAGAGAGACCCAATCAATTAATGATCGTCCAAGAACCGGCCGTCCGCGATCGGTAAGGACTCCAGCGAACATTAAATTGATCAGGGAACGACTCCGTCGAAATCCGTGTCGCACGCAGAAGAAGATGGCTCTTCAAACTAACATATCACGCATATCGGTAAATAGAATTCTTAAATACGATCTTAAAGTAAAGGCATACAGTAGGAGAAAAGTCCATTATTTAAATGATCGCCTTCGCAAAATGCGGCTTGATCGATGTCGGATGCTGCTAAGGACACACGATCCTAGAAAAATTTTATTTACCGACGAAAAAATATTTACAGTCGAAGAAAAATTTAACAGACAAAACAACAAAATATATGCCAAAAGCTCGAAGGATATCCCGGCTAACGTGCGAAACGTTCAACGTACCCATCACCCGGCTAGCGTCATGGTATGGTGGGGTGTTTCATATGAAGGAGTTACTCCACTCCATTTCTGTCAACAGGGGGTCAAAGTCAAGGCACAAAATTATCAGAATGATATTCTAGAGAAAGTTGTAAAACCCTTATCTACAACTCTATTCACTGGCAGAGACTGGATATTCCAACAAGATTCTGCCCCGTCACATAAAGCGAAATCTACACAGAAGTGGCTAAAAGAGAATTTACCAAGCTTTATTAGTACTGAAGAATGGCCTTCGTCAAGCCCTGACTTAAACCCGTTAGATTACGCTTTGTGGACAGAACTGGAGCTAAGAGCATGCCGAAAGTCACATCCAAACCTTCAGTCCCTAAAACGCTCGCTAGTGAGAGAATCGAAGCGAATCCCTATAGAAAAGGTGCGTGCCGCTATTGACGAGTGGACAGCACGCTTAAAGGCCTGAAAAAAAAAAGAGGCGGTCATTTCGAGTGAATTTTTATTTTTTTTTATTTATTCATTGCCTATCAATAGCGTTATTTTTGTTTTATTAAAATAAATTGTTTCAGTTTTTAATAATTTGAGGTTTTTTTTCGTCTCAAAACTTATGAACACACGAGGTAAATATTTTCTCTTAATAATATTGGGTTTAAAATTTCACGTTTAGCTTTGAGACTGTTGAAACGTGTACTTTGCTGTAATAGTTTTGTAACTTTATGAGTAAAGGGTAAACCTTTACCTTTACCTTTTTTGACTTCTCGCGTCTTTTTACCCGACTGCTCGAAGGAGGGTGAGTATCCACTAGAGTTTCCTTCCATTGTTAACATAAGTGCTCTTGCTTCAACAGTCAGAGCAAGGCAAATCTGACCTAATGGAGCAAGTAGCCAAGCTAGAAGCAGAGCGTTCGGTATTGGAGAAAACTTGTGCTGAACTGAAACAGAAGACTGAACAGCTGGAGCGACGAGCTGCTGAGCTGAGGGCCGCGGAGGAGAAACGTCACCAGGAGGAACTGCTGGCTTTGAAGAAGACGAATGCTCAGCTTAAGGTAACTTTTTGAAGGATCGTCCTTACAAAGTTTTTCCTTAATAACTAGCTAGTTCCCATCAGTGCACCTCCGTGGTAGAATAGAAATATGTAGGTCAATTCACTATCCTCTTTAGAAGAAATCCTTTTTGTAGCAAGATACCTACTTGTCTGCCAAATTCCAAGACTAGATACAGTCACAAAATCATTAGGGTTTAATTAAATAAAAAGCTTAAAAAAATAAGAGTTAATCAAGCTCAATTTGAAGAAAAACTTTAGTTCAGTGCGCTACTTTGTTCCATTACTATAACGGATAACAGCACAAGTGGAAATGAACCCAGTCTGTGCTTATGCATCCCTACTAATATTATAAATACGAAAGTAACTCTGTCTGTGTCTGTTACGCTTTCACGTCGAAACCGCTGAACTGATTTTGATGAAATTTGGTATAGAGATATTTTAAGTCCCAAGGATCAACATAGAATACTTTTTATTTCGGTAGAGGGAGCCACCGCGCGATAACCTAGGTCCGCGCAGACGAAGTCGCGGGCATAAGCTAGTAATGTTTATATCGATTCCAGCCATGTTTATGCTAATTTTAGCCACAAGTCTTCCTTCTCAAAGTGTTCAAACAAGTCTCATAATAATATTTTATCATTCTAGGCTCAACTGGAGGGCATCATCGCTCCGAAGAAGTAATCCTTGGATATATTATGTTACCTTTTTTACAGTATTTTTTCTTGTTAGCAAGCTAGATATGATAGATTATGGAACTGTGTTTGCATACTTAGTAATAAATAAAAATAAAGTTTACACCGGTTAAGAACGTCTTTGTTGCTCAATGAATACACTGGAATATTTTTATTAAAATATATATTAAACCATTTAATTGGGACAAACATACAATATTTTCATTAGTTTACAATTCATATACCGCTAAAGAGCCTTAAAAAGGTATAAAGGGCACACATAGAAACATTTTCCATTCAACACATTAAGTCTATCTATTACAATACTTTTCCAATTAAATATTCAATACAATTACAGTTCATACAGTCATTTGCGGAATATACAAGATGAGATTAATGATGTTAGATACACAGATATTTTTTTATAAAAACGGATACATGTATACATCGAACGGCATTGAGTAAAAACATACCTACATATAAAGTTTTACCGTTGACTGACCGATTAACAGAAAACTAGTGAAATTTTTCAAATAAATAATTAATCAAAATAAAATGGACATGAAAATTAAAATTTACCTACCTGAAACATTGGCAGAGCCCATTTAATTACTGACACGGAAAAGAATTCAATTGAATAAAATCACAAATCCATCTCAACAATACAACATTAATACCTTTTGAGAAATAACGGCACCACATAGAAATTAAACTAAAATTCCTTATTTTAATAAAAAGTACTACGTCAACTCTAAATACAAATACTGAATAACACTGCACAAATAAAATTTTAAAAGTTGATATTTTTAAGAACAATTGGGTGTTTTAGGGATGCTTCGCCAATGTGATGCTAGCTAACTTATTTGTACACTCGCTCTCTCTAATGGCATGGAGATTGCCACGTCGTGTCCACGATATGTACATTACACAAACATTAATCTTCTCTCGCCTCTTGCCAGACACTATCAGTCCAACCTTGTTCCACAATGTCATTTAACAGGTACAGCATCAACATTAAAATAAATACCTAATAGCATATTCAAGAAGTCAAAACGTTAAAAACTTGCACGGAATGAAAATCATTAATTAAAATTAAATACATAAAGTATCCAAAGTATATACTCTATCAAAATAGATAATACCTACCATTATAATACGTCTAGCAATCTCCGTCGCAAAATAATCATAAAAAAATAAAAATTGTGATCCAAATAAATTTACTCGTTGGTCGATTTCTTCAAATTGCCTCTCTATACAAGAAGTCGGTGGAATATTTAACTTATTATCACAGTTACAATACAAAGCTAGGATGGAAACTCGTGCGTTTTTTAGTAAACTTAATATCCGTTCGTTCGTTTGAAGAAATCTACAACCGAGTTCGTACGACAGCGGTCGAGTCGAAATAATAAAATGTGGGTCGCCGATGAAATGTCATGGGGTAAAATTGAGGTTTTAAAATGTGATGGGATCGGAGATCGGTTCGGGAAGTCGTGTGGGTTTATTGTGTGGTTTCTTTGTAGGCGGTGAGTCGGTGCGAGGGACCAACGGGGATGGCGGTGACAAGGCCGGCTCCTCCATCGAGCAATGGGTTCACAACTTGTACTATATCGGGCTGTAACGACGCGTCCCCGCTGTCGACCTCTCCTTCCCCTAAGTTGATATCGGCCTCGCCCACCTCAGTAGGCGCGGTCTCGCTGCTTGGACTAGTCGTCAATTCCAATGATATAATTTTCTCTTGCGTGGTTTCGACCTGCGAATTGATAATTGTTATTTTATTATCAAGTTGCAAATAGGTAATTGCGGGTCCATTGGTTAACAACGATTGATTTACTAGTACTGATTATGGATATGGTAGCTACTAAATGTAAAAATTATGATGAAGTAAGTACTTTCGAAAAATTCGAATTGGTATGATGAGTTGTAAACTGTGACAAACTTCATTTCTGTGTTTGTTAGGTGAGAATGCACTTGATTTATTTAGTTAAGAACAAAATTGGCGAATGGTGAATATTAACGAAACGAACAAACTACGTCTACAAAATGAACAAACAAAAAAGTATCACGCCGAATCTGACGTAATAAAAAACGACATGCACTAGGCAACTACTTATTTAGGTAACTAACTACATAATAATGACAATCCACCCAATATAACTATTTTGCTTCTGATGTAGCTAAGTTTTTACAAGTGTTAGTACTTAGTTTAAACAAATTGTGTAAATAAATATTTATTTGCAATTTAAATGACATCAGAAACAATGTAGCTTTCGTCGGCACAGGCAATCCCAAGCAACCAGATTAAATAATAATATTATATGGAACACAACAAACCATTGATCAGGGTGGAGATTTTCCGTGACTAGAATCCAGGTATCGCCTGGTAAAACACATAATCAATATGTCATCATGCCATGCTGGAATATCATGCAATACGAGTGAAAAACATTTATAATGCTTCAATCAGCACGAGTCGTCAATGTCAAAGTTTAACTAAATTTAATTTAAATGTGATACTTAGACCAAACATTAACAGTTAGTTGTTAGGTGGTGCTAGCTTTGACCAAGACTCGTGCTAAGTGACAGTGTAATAAATCCAAATAAACAGATACAGATTTCAACATACACATAATAACTTATGCAAGGAACAGTCACAAAATAAACAAATGAATATTAAATATAAATTATGATGAAAGCCAGTTATTACCACATCAATATATTAACTTCTATTGTGAGTAAACGGTGTTTCTATCTACGTATCTAGTCTCAAGTTATGGTGTATCACGATTGTGCGAAGGTGTGCTTACATAGACCGCCCCAAGATATCTAATTATGTGATGGTTTTACACGCCGTAAAGAGTCAGTCAATTTTATTAAAGTCATTGATGAACATTTTTGTTTTATTATCAAGTCGCAGTCGAGTCTCGTCTAGCGATAAAATCACGTCGTTTTATATAGTCCGTAGAAATTGCACGTAGAAAGCTAAGCGTTTTATTTTAAGATATACAAAAAACAGATATAATAATATAAAAAAAAAACAAACCAATACACGCAAGATACGGCGTTGCTTGTGTACAGCGTTTTGTAAATACTTAGTGGTAGGTATATAGCGGAATGTACAGTTCGCGACGTAACCGTACCTCTTTCTCAATGACTTTCTCAATGTACTCGATGGTTCGCACTTTAGTCTCTCCGGTGGCCGGGCACACGAATTCCTCCGAGCGGAAGGTAATCCGCTCGTCTAAAAGTTTTTCCTTCTCCTTCACGGCAAGTATCTGCCCGGGTTTTGTACGTAACGCGATACGTGGCAGGGGCCATTTCTATAATTTGTAAAGCCAATTGTGACACTCACACCCCAATAGGACGGACAACAATGCCAGCGAAGCGACATATCGGTACCACCCACCCACATATAAAGACGATCACAAAATGTTAGTTGGAGTCAAAACACTACCTTTGGGCATAGCTGTGGGTATGCATTTCATTCGGTACAAAAATATCTGGATGTGTGAAGTTAATTTGGGTTTATATGTGCTAATGATTGAAGAAATCGAATGGATCAATCTGAAGACATGAATGGACTTAATCATAACCAAACATGATGCATTTTTTTCTATAGAACACCAGCTAATTCATTAGTATTAAGGATCATTTGGATGTTAAAGGTTACAGACAAACAGAAATTATTTGGATTACATTACAATTCATTCTGTACTAAAGTTGGGAAAAACAATTTGCTTCTATCTCTTATTTATGTGTCATTAATTAAAGAAACAACGATTTAATGTTTTTTTTTTCTGGTCCAGCTGGGCCAGAATATAAAAGGCTCAAGAAAGATGAGATCGCACGCGAATTGGGCGCCATTGGCAAATATAATGCTTAATAGGATAATTAATTCCAAATAGTTTTTCCCAACCGGACCGATGTTTCTTAGTAGGTTTAATTTGACAACAGTTATTTCAACGGGAGTAAAAATTTTTGATAATTACCTCGGACGGAGACTTATCTCTCGAAGGAACCTCTCCTATGATCTCGGTGGCGGGACCCACCATACTTTTTATTACTTTTTGCGATTCAATGGCTTCCTGCAAAATGAAATGGCTTTTAGAATAGATCTTCAATTTTTCTTGACACGTTCAGTTTAAACTACAAAAACATGTACAGCCTTGGCCAGAAGTATTAGCACCCTATAAAAAATATAAATCCACAAAATATGTACATCCAAATTGTATATAAAATTTACAAATTATTAGTAAATACACATACATAGTTTTAAGAATCTTTCCACGCTCTTACGCGTATCAACTGCTTGATCATCATTATCATCAATTAAATAATTTATATCTTTAAGTGTTGCCTTCGAAAGAAAGGGACAAAACATTTTAAGCATACAAGAGGTTAACAAACATGAAGTTAAAAAAGCCGCAACCGTAGTAAATTTTATGATTACGAGGGGTGATCCAAAAGTAATGATAACTAATATGTAAAACAACTCAAGTAGCCGAAAACTAAATTTATTTCTCAACGTAATCTCCAAGCAAGTCTAAACACTTAATCCATCTCTTCTCCAGACCGCGAATTCCATTAAAAAAAAAATATTTTTCGCGACTCTCCAAATATGCCTCTACAGCGGCTATGACCTCTTTGTCGTTCAAAAATTTTTTGCCTCTGAGGTGTTTCTTCAGTCGTGGAAACAGATGACAGTCGCTGGGGGATGGGTCTAGTGAATACGGGGGGTATTTTAGCAATTCGAAGCTTGCGTCCTGGATTGCAGCCATTGCAACTCTGGCCTTATGAGGAGATGAGTTGTCTTGGTGGAACAGTACAACAGCACGTAGTTTGCCCTGTCGCTTCTCTTTGATGGTTTCCCGCAATCTTTTTATTTGTTCGGCGTAGTATGAGCCTGTGATCGTGGCTCTTATTTCCAAGTAATCGATCATTATGACTCCTTCGGTATCCCAGAACGGACGCCATAACTTTACCCGCTGAACTGGTGACCTTGAATTTCTTCGGTGTCGAGGAAGACGGTCGCTTCCACGTCATAGACTGCTGCTTGGTCTTCGGATCGAAATGGTGAATCCAAGACTAGTCCACGGTGACATATCAACGCAAAAAAGTTTCAGGGTCAGCTTGAAATTTTTCAAGATTGCCTAATGACTTCTCGTAACGAATCTTCTTTTGGTCGTCAGTTAACATTCTAGGCACCCAACGAGCGGATACTTTTTTCATGTGCAATTCTTCGGTTAAAATTCTTTGAATGCTGCCATAAGAGATCCCTGTGACTTCATTTAAATATCTGATCGTCACCTTTCCATCAGTTAAAACTAAATTTTCAATTTTCTTGACGTTATCCCCAGTACAGACGCTGGACAGACGGCCCTCGCGGTGTTCGTCTTTAGTTGATGTCCTACCCAAGTTAAACTCCTTGCACGAGCGTGCAACTATAGAATACGGATGAGCAGAAACCCCCAATGTTCCCGCCAATTCAATGTGTATATCTTTAGTACAATTTTTTTTCAACCAGAAGTACTTAATAACGGCTCTCATTTCAGTTTTCTCCATTTTCACGTATTTAATCCGAGAAGTCACGAATAAATGCATTTAACTCACTGACAGACATATATATTTTAATCATTATTTTTTTATTTTACTAGCCAATAACCGCTTTAAAAAATAAAACCTCTTTTTACTTTACTCGGCCACTAAAAGTAATCAATTATCATTACTTTTGGATCACCCCTCGTACATGAAACTGGCTGGTTAAGCGAACTATTGCCACTGCAGACGTACAGAAATTGCAAGTTGATCTATAGTACCTGTTCAAGAGACCGCAGTCTCGCGGCTCTCCAAGCGGCGCGCTTCGCGGCCCGCGCCGCCGCGTCCTCGCCGTCGGCGCCGCCCGCGCGCCGGCGGGACTTCGCTGACGGACTCACGCCGCCGGCTGACACACTACATTAACAAGCAGTTATCTAATTAATATATATTAAGATTGATTGTGCGATTCGTTAACATTCCCGACAAGGATGCAAAAACGGTGGTTTGTATGCTTAAGGATTGGATGGTCTGCACGGACAGAGATGCATTATGGATTTCATTATGGAATTATGTCCCCACATACCACATATACAAAGGTCTAGCTAGGGAGTGAGTGGTGAAATTTTAACGCGTTCAAAGCGCATTAGTAGTATTTTGACAAAGTATGAATGAGACTAAAATAACTAGTCCACAGAGGGCTAGGTTATTGCCACTGTCACATCGGGAATAAAACGGACGGTCACTGGTGCTATTGCTATGGGAATGAGATAAAGAAGTACGAGTATATTTATGAGGATGCATTACGCAATGACTGGGCGCAAACATCACTCACCGATGGCGCGGCTTGGCGCTATTAAGACGTACAGCACTTCTTATCTTTTTTCTGTAAAATTTATATCACATTTCGTCACTACTTTGAAAAAAGCTGGTATCTCAAAATCGATGATCTTTCCGATTGAACTTAATGAACATTGTTTTAAGGGTCAAATTTGTTGACGTATTGATTTGAGATACGAGATTTTTCAAAGTAGTGACGATTTACTATTTTTGATACTGCGCTGTTGCTGTGTATGTTTAATAGATTTCCCATCCATGTCACATTTTGACGAATCAGATTCTCAAAACAAGAGTGTCAACGCAGAATATAATACTATTATTTAGATCTTCTCTAAGCTAATCATTAAGTAGTATTGAAAAATAATTAATAACACACGGCGATGATAAAATTTTAATTGTTCGTTACCTATTTTTGCTATTCTAATATGACATACATTTATTTATTTATCATTAAAAATGCAGTAACAAAAAACAGTAAAACAGCTGTAAAATTCTGAATTAAAAAATGCATTATAATTTAGAGATTTTTATCTTCGCCTATCTACAAGCCCTAACAAATACTCCTCTCAATACTTGCGCCAGAGAAGCGACAGCCAGGGAGAACTGGCGTAGAATTGTTCGACGTGCTACGTGACCACGACGGCTCTGCCAAGAGTATCCGACAAAGATGAAGAGATCTCCTCCCTAACACGCCGAAATACCATACATACTCTCCGGCCAAAAACTGGAGTACAGGAACATCTGATGGTGCCAGCCACCCATCATTCGGTGTATTAAGCTGTCTAACTCGTTGTGGTAGACACAGGTACAGTACATATATAAGCTAAAGCAGTATGGAAGCTACAAAGCTACGATCGAAACGAACGGACTGCAGTACCGCGAGACCCCCTTAGAGGCCGTGTAGAACGCGCGTCTGTGTGTGCGTTCGTTTCGATTGATTTGTTCGTAGCTTCCATACTGCTTTAGCTTATATATATACTGTGACACAGGCTACTGACCTATGGCCGTTCTCGTAAGGCTCGTCGTCCGAGTGCGAGCTGTATCCGCTGTGCCGGTCCTCCCCGGGGGACCACGAGCGGAGTTCAGCGCGGGACAGGGACGCCATCTTCCTTTCCTCTTCTTGCTTCAATTTCTCCACCTCATCCGCAGACAGGAATGTGAAAACTTTTTCTGGTGAGAAATTAGTAATTGGAAATAATATTAGGCAAGTGCGAATTTACTAGAACTCTAGGATAAAGCTTCTCAACCAACTTATTATTAAGCTCTTATGAGCTGTCAAATAGTAGGTAAATAGTAATACTAAACAGTGACGTCACTTATTAGCTAACTCAATTGTATTTATTTATTTGAGAGGTACCTATAGAGCTAGCACAAATGAATTGTTTATGTGTGTATAACAAAATGATTAAATACAGGTTGATTCCATGAGTTTCATATCCATAAAGTGTTAATACTTGCTTATAAAATATTAGATAGTCCCTGTATGTATAAGAACGGCACGTTTCGTTTAATTAATTCGTGCCAAGTCTTGTGAATCGACTTATACTAAAAATACTATTTTAGTCGATTAAAAATTAATCTACATTTTCGGGTTATAATTAAATAACTTATATTCGAATTGCATTATCAAAAAATATTTGAATTGAATTGAATTGCCTTGTACTTTTGGGAAAACAGCGTCTAACCGGCCGACACTTCAAGTTCGTGATATATTTTTTAAATTTTGTTAATTTAATTTGATATTTTACCTGGCTTGGGCGATGCTTTGTGACTCTCTTCCATAGCATTCTCAAAGAATTTCTTCTTGTCGCTGACAGAAGCTTTCACAAAATTACCAGAATGAGGTGGGGAAGCCTGCAAACACACCGTAAATGTATATACGACATTACACATTTATGGGAATATTGAATATAGTGAACGATCGCATTTAGTGAATAAAATAAGCTCATGATATATACAAGCTGTTGCAATTCCTTTTCCAGGCTAGTAACACCCATGCAGTCAGTAAAAACTTGTTAAAAACAACGCAATAATGTTAATTAATAATATACAAATTGATGAATTTTAAATAAAATATTACATGCAAAATAAGTTAAATTGCAAGTTAATAACAGTATCTAGTTGAATAAGTAACACAAATTGGGTATGGAGGGATGAGAGTGTGGTGATGTTTAATCGAGTGGGTACAGGTCGGAGACGACGAACACAATCAAAAGAAGCCGTGTGGTATGGGTAAGATGGCGTAGGTACAGTGGTGATTACCTCGCCGATGGCGAAGGCTTTGATTTTGCTGCTCCATGCGGGTTTCAGGGTGGAGGCGGGCGAGGAGCTCCCTTCCCTCAAGAGTTCCGGACTGTTCGACAATGTATCGGATTCAGGAGCAGTCGTCACTTCGCCGAAACGGACTCTTCTCTCCGACTGAACACTTTTAGGCACTTCGTTCGTAACTATTGGAACAGGTTGAGTAACGTTCGCATTTGTAACGCTCCCTAAACTACTAGCTAAAGAGGGTGAGACTTGCGGTTCGTAATTCGAAAGTCTGTTTTGGTTAGAGAAGCTCATTTGATGAGGGTTCGTATAAGGATTATAAGTTCCCGCAACCGTTGTCAAAGAAGGATATGGATTGATAGGTGGGTAGGTCACTGAATGTACCATTTTTGGTGAGAGGCTTTTAGAGCGGACGTCCCTCAGTGAGTTGGCGATTGGAATGTAGCCGGATAAGTCATCTGAGAAGGTTTCGTCCGGGTGCAAATTGCAAGGCGAGTGAGGTATGTGCGATACAGTCGGCAGTGTTTTATATTGCACTTGTAGCAACTCAGGCGGGTCGGGTTCCTTACCGGGACTTACAGATAATTCATTATAATACTCGTCGCTACTAACGGATGAAAGTATTGGCGTTCGGAAGACATGTAGTGAAGGCACTTCTGAGATAATGGCTGAGCGGGACGGAGGGTTTATGACTATGGGTTGAGAAGCCGACTTAGGGTAGGCATTATAATTAACGGGAGGTGGGAGTTCTGTTTCTGGGGAGTTGGTGGTATCTGTGGACTGCATGGTTGTTTCGGCCACGTGCGTCTGCGGCAGCACGACGCGATCGGGGATCACTGTGATGGGCGGTAGACTAGACTCGTATTCGTCATCGCTAACTAACATACTATCACTTACGTTCGTATCGAACAAAGGCGGAGGAGGGATAATGACGTCACCGGGAGGTTCGGGACTCACATTTGGGACCGGTGTCGAGAGTTCACGTTCGTTGTTCGGACTGTTTCGTATTAGTAAAGATCTATGTGTTCCCGCGCATGCACCGTTAGTGTCAACCGTTCCAGGCGTATTCGGGCCAAATTCATGCTCTGTCTCATGCAGTATGGGACGGGTTAGAGTTTTCGGATCGCTGTGATATATCACGTGTCGTTCGTATTCGTCATGTGGTTGTTCTGTGAAACTAACTCGCTTCGATTGCGGTTTGCGTGGCACTTGTGGCTTCTGTTTGACTGGAGGCGGAGGTGGAGTGTGTTGTGGCCGTTGTATGACGGGATGTTGTATCGTCTGTTGCGGGGCGGGCTGCGGCATCGGCGGCGGCGGCGGCGACGGCAGCGGCGGGGCGGCTCTGAGCACGGGCGGCTGAGGCATGTCCACCGCGGTGCCATCGTCTACCGGTTCTGGGGTCGCCGGAGGCACAGGACTCTTCACTTTTTGTTGCGTGAACACCGCAAGGGGCGACGGAGGGGCCGCTTGCAAACTAGACGACTAACCAAACCAACATATGTTGTACTACACCACTCCGTTAATATGCAAGGTACCAGGCCAAACCAAACACTAAGTAGTGATAGACTTGGTCCAGTTAAGAGTTACTTCAATAGCGAAGCTACTTGCACGAAAACATAGCTTTGCAAGAGAAAGTTCCTAGTACGAGCCGTACGCAACAGAAGCTTAGGTTAAATCAATATAAAATCTTCCAAAATAAATGTCATAAAAACAGGCTTAACTGAAATACTTAATTAAACAAATGTTAAAATGCCGAAACATCATGTATTTTGTAACACTTAAACATAACGTCAATTAGAATATATCAACATTACAAAGTAAGGAAAATTTCATTAGGAAACAACTTTACGCGCAGTAAAGAAATAAAATAAAGGCAGTTTGGCCAACAGCGAGACAAAAGGATGAAAATTGCGAGTAAGAATAAAACAAAAACCATTTGTGCTCAGATTATGAAACCGACTAAAATTAACATAAAAAATACTTGCAAATTCATAAAAAAAAAATATTGAATTCATACTCAGAAATGGTGAACAACAGCAGTAGGTACTTGTTATTCGGATTACTATAGTAGTGATTTCCAATACAGCATACTACAATATTTTTAGATAAACAGTTACAAAAATTGGTCTTTGGAGTAGTGGATTACACAGTAAATACTTATAACAGTAAACATTTATAAAGTATTCAGAAAGATGTATGCATGGTTATATATTTCGAAATAGTGGGTACACAAGTCTCGGTTATAAAAGTTTGTTGGTCGGGTCGGATTATTTCAATGATTTGGCGATTGCAGAAACTCGTATTAAGATTACCTAATTACGGAAGCTAACCATTACAAGTTATTATTAATAACTTATTAAAATCTGAACAACACAAATACAAGAGACGATACACATCAATAACAGTTACTTAAAGATACATAGCACAAGGTTGCTAACGTTTTAGGAAAACATTGAATTCATATTATCCATTTGAATTGTAGTTGGAATTAAAATAGTAATTTAAGCTAAACATACATAAGCTAGCAACATATAAAGATCATTTATTTATAACGACACGTACTGCCCACTGGGGTAGTAAAAGATTCAAAAATGATTACAAATTGTTTTGTAAACTGAAATTGTTACATTCTGTAACTATATAGATTTATATTGTGATGTTTGACAGTAATTTCAGTTACGTACACTACTGGTTATATTTTCAGGCTTGTTATTAAGTTAGAACAATTTTTGCAGTGATTTGGTGGTACTCTTTTGGTAATATGATGTAAAAACCGATCAAAGTGAAGGGACATTATTCTGCTAGCAAATTTTTAGTATTATAACTTAATTTTTCATTCATAAAAACGTTAAATTTAGTTTATGTACACATAAATTCAGTTTACAAAGATAAATTCGCAATGTATCGTGATAGTACACACGAGCCTTTTGTTTTGAATAAATACAAACACAATACCGCATTAGATTACTGAAAGTCCAATGTATACTAACACGTACTTATTTTACTTGAAACCAATCCTTAATCACGCGACTAATAACATTTTGGAGAATTAATATAAGATTAGTCAAATATTTTAAGTATTTAGGCATTACATTTTTATTTATCGCGTGATTATGAACTGTTTGAAGCGACAGGAACTTGAGTTTAAAAAGTTCCGTTTTTTAGAAAGTTAAGTATCGCCGACTTAAAATCAGGTCTTATAACATTAATTATTTAAAAAATCTATATAAGATATACTTTGACACATTTCTGATCACATTAACGTTTAGGTATTTACAACAAATTGGACAGAGTTAAATTGATGCACTATGCGTTTTCCTCCGTTTCCTCAGCGTTTGCATTCTGCAATGGACGTAACATTTTTTTGTAAATAAACTTGTTTCGACGCAGCTATTACCCGCACATAAGCTAACACATGACAACATTGATCTAAGTAACGTAAAACTAAAAGAACAACATCCATCTTATCGGATCAAAGAAAATAACATAGTACAATAGATCGATACGTGTCTAATTTTAACTCTACCTTAAAACCTTCGTACAACTTAAGACAGAGAAGTTACATGCACGTTTTACGCGATTTATCCTGCGATACTGAGGGAATTAATGTTACATAATTGTAAGATAGACCTAAAAGATAGTTCATCTAAACGAGATAGGGTTCAACTGAAGTGCTACTCTTCCAGTATATTCTAACCAGTCCATAAAATACCAGGCTTTACGTAAATATATTAAACAACATTTATTTTGGAAGATAAGGTGTTAAGACACGCAGTAGATATATTTAAAATATAATTAATAAAATCAAGTATATTTTCATGCAAGCAATAATAGGTTTATACTACAAATATACAAAGTGCATGCTAACTATTGTCAATACTGCAGTCAGGGAAAATTCAATCGTGCCAATAATCTTAGGTAGAATTCTTAGAATCATAAAATTTAGTCAATATAAAGCAAGATAATTTCCATGCTGTAATTTACTTCTTAATAATAATTGAGAAGATATAAAGCTTTCGAACGTACTTCTGATAAAGTAATAATTAATAATACTCATGCACAATAGAACTTAAATATTAGAAAAATACACGTCGCATACAAAGGTAACACTGCTCCAATACCGTGTGGCAATAGTTTCCCAAAAAATTAAAAATTTGGCATTACCGATTCAAAGGTAAAACTAGCTTTTCTTGCTTACCAGCTAGCTCATAATTCTTACGCTTCATAGCTTACGAGTCATAATTTCGCCTTTGATTTCTAAGTACAATGTTCAGTTATGATCGTGAGATATCACTTCAATGTTTTACCTGAGGTTGGAGTGTGTGTTTGGACATGACGACCGTAGTTGTTTTATGCTGTGGCTCGGGTGAGGTAGGCGGTGCCGGCTCGAGTGCCATACTTTCCACCGCGTGCACAATGTCAAGCACCTACGAGATACGAGAACAATTAGTTGAAGCAAATACGCGAATCGAACAACTGTAGGCACACAAAAGTACTGAATATTAACAAAACGTTATAATGTAAACCTGAAATTTCTTCGGCGTTTAAATGCTAGCCCGGACTAATAAATAAGTAATTAAGTTACTCCACAACGCTAGTCGCTTCAGCAAGCGAGAAAAGACATAAAATAACAATTGAAGTGTGTGCTAGTGCGTGTCATTTATTAATTAACACTCATAAAAACAACTGTCTGTTATTGAAATTGGAAATAAAAGTAAGTTCTACTTTATGTCTAGTTTTGTTTTACCTTTTCCGGAGTGGACTTCTCCCTCATTTCCGCGACTTGTTTCTCTTGTTCAAACTCAACTATCTCTTGTTGGAACTGTTGCTCCTAACGAAAAAAGTTTTTATATTAGTAAAACTTAGAGAACGTTTATCCCGTTCGAATAGCGTTTTCGCTAATCCATTGCATATATACTCAGCGGCATAAAATTTGTCCCACTCTACTGGATACATTTGAGGGCCAGAATTTTTGTCATTCAGTTAATTTATTCTTACCTGTTGTTGGTGCACCGAATCATCTCTATCCAAGCTTGAAGTTGAATGAGACAGAGAGCCGCCTGTGTCCGCCGTTCCACTCTCACTGCCAGTCTGTCAAATATATATTTTTTATATTTTTGTACAACAGATAGCATTTCACCTCCACCCATAGAAACATCAAGTCTAACTCACAGCATATTTGTCGGGGCGCGTGTACCCTTGGCACACGACGAGGTGCAAAGGCGCGTTGGTGGCGGAACGGAGTGCATTCACTGCTTCATTGTGCGTTGCGCCCAGCAGAGACACGCCGTTCACTTCTAGCAATCGCATCCCAACCTGTTAAACAATTTGCAAAATTTGTAACGTATTCACTGATATCGACGCGTGCTCACTTGCATTTTACCAACTTGGTAAACTAATATTGTAATTGTTAGTCCTAACAAAAGCGCTTAAATAGACTTTCGGCTAGAAAAGTCCTAGATTCAGGGTGTGTTTTAATGTGTTTCATAAAGCGCTGCTGCCACAAGTATTTCAGAAAACTTATGATCTCTAGAGCGACAGACTAAATTCAACCTCGGAAAAAAGCCTACTTTCCACATGAAAACGATAAGCGATTTTGGAATGTGGTAAGAAACAGCATGTAAAACCAAAATTGTCCACTTTGACGGACTTTCTTGTGGATAAGCAAATTTTCTTCTTTATTCATCTTTATTGCTTCCGAAATATGCTATGACCTGGTTAACATCGCAGGATCGTGGTGGATGCGAAAAGCACAAGACCGGTCTGAGTGGAGAGCCTTGGGGGAGGCCTATGTCCAGCAGTGGACGTCTTTCGGCTGACATGATGATGATGAAACCTGCTACTGTTTACCTTGAGTCTACCGTCCCGGCGGGCAGCCCCGCCGCTGTTGATCTTGGAGATGAAAACGCCCTCGTCGTTGGGATCGTTGGGGTTCCCACGTTGCCCGTTCAACCCGCCCTTTATATGCATGCCAAGCTTCTCGCCTTCTTGCTTCACTATCGTGAGGTCCTGTGCAATAAACGTTACATTTGTTATGTCGACTATGATTTACTTTGTAAGCTCAAGTATTTTGCAAATGCCGTTACTAAGGCACCGCCAACTGTTTCCAATGTCTGAAAGAGATGTTTGTATCCTTGTAGCTAATCATGGAAAAAATTTAAGTGGGCGATCTCTATTATTTTTTCCGTGCCACATTACTGTGTGAGCGTATCATAATGTGAAATTCTTTGCTCAAGTGTTTAAAATTCCAAGTCTAATATTAATTTAAATTGTTTAAATGTTCTCAAATAAGTGAATTTAATGTAATTATTTTGAGAAAAAAGTATCTTTAACCCGAACCCGAAAATTATATTAGTATTTATTGATCCGTAAGGGTTCGCATTCAAAATCTACTGTTCATATTTTCTAGAAGATGAATTACAGTAACAGTTCTAATAAAAGTTAATTAGGTACAATACAATACATAACTTGTCATGCAAAGCGACAACATTCCATGCACTAAGTAACCATATTCTAGCACAAGACAGTGTAACTAAACTTCAGGAATTGTTGAATATAACTTTACGGTAAAATAAAAGCTATAATAAAAAGTAAAGAGGGTTTTCTGTTTGAGATAATTAATTTACAAGGGCAAGTCTACCATCTACCGAATGTCTTTGGATCATTCTCACTAAGATAATATTGAAGCAATGCCTTATCTCGCGATTGAGGGCATCAGCTCGGGAGTAACCTTAAGGGTTGAAAACACTCAATAAGGGCTGTATGCTACGTAGTGAGAGTAAGCGTCATACTATAACCATTCAGTAAACGACGTTAGCTGAGCACAGTGACGAGGGTAGGGGGGGGGGTCTGGTTTCGACACACATGTAAAGTAACACACATAGGTCTGAGACCGCCGAGTAAGGCCCACTTACGGTTGCGTCAACAATGTCAACTTGAACGAGAGTCTGAACGAACGCCGCGGAGTCGTCGAGTGCACGTGTGGAACAAAACGATTTGGATGTTATGGCTAATGATGAAGAACCTTTTTTTATAATATTAAACGCCGCTGATACTATTCTATGAATTGCAAGATGGGTGACTTAAGATCTAAACATATACGTATTTAAATAAAAATGCACGCGGCCGTGTTATACAAATTCGTAAAGAAGTTTGCTGAAGAAGCTTGTCATTTTATGCAAACGTTACGCGCGATGCATTTAAAATTAAATAAACCACTTTGTGCATTCCTAATACAGATGGCTTGTGACAAGATCTTGCAGATCGAGGCGCTGTAAGTGGTAAGGCTTCGTGTAGTCTTTTAAAATACTGCAGAAAGCGACAGATTGCGTACATGTACCTACATAAATAAGTTTTAGTCATTATATTTTATTTATATACATATATCTTACATGATAAGCAATATGCAGATACCTAGTTTTGTTCACTTCAATATCGCCAAACACTACTTTAAGCAATACTCAAATCTGTCTACTCAGTATACCACATTACGCATATTATTGTCATCCAATGACTCACAACCCGGCCACTGCCATTCATGCAAAACATTGCGCGACTTACTTGCGTGTAAGTACATACAAATTAAAAAGATAATTAATACATAGTCCATGTGCAATTTAATCTATAAATACGATTCAAATCCAATCACTTTGAATTGTTAACTAATCCAGGTCAATCGACACTCTTAATTATACTTAGATAAACTAAACAGGAAAGTTATGGCGTACTGGCTAATTTGTAGCGTGTAAGGAGCTACATTTGACTGTTTAAGGGGGCTTAGCACCCTAACATTTAGCAGACATAAAGCAAATATCATTTTCTTACGGGTAACCAATAACCATGTGCGAAAGGGATGATTGTTTTATGTCCGCGACAAAAGTTAGTATGCTTCGGGTGAAGGACTTGAGTCTTGAAGATCAGTCCAGGTGTGTGATGGTACTGACCTGGAACCCTAGCGGCAGCGGGTCGTGCCTGACGGTCAGCGTGAGCGTCTGTCCCGGTTGCAGCAGTAACTGAACAGCATCTCGGTGCGTTGCTCCGGTCAGTTCGTTACCGTTTACTTTGATCAAACGGTCTCCCATTCGGAGCTTGCCGGAGCGTGCTGCTACGCCGCCGGGGACGACCTAAATACACGGAAAATAATAGTACATTACTGTAGAGTCCGGGTTGCCTCCCAAGCAGATATAGACCGACCATGTTACGGCCGAGGCTTGTATAGTGCTTTTCTCAAACATGACATGAAATAAAATTAAAAACAAGAAATAAAGCTGGCGGGACGTTAGTCTGGTCGCCCTGTTGTTTGCGCGCTTGTCGCGCTGGCTGCTGGCAAGGGCCGCAGAGCCCGCGTTGAAACAAAAGACGGTCGCACTGCCGGCGAGCGGCCAGAAACTTTTATGTAATCTCTTTGCAGGCCGCTAAGAGTGACCTCCTAACTTAATCCTCCTGAAATTATCAGTGTGTGCGTGCGGCGGATCCATGCGTACCGGCGCGCACACATTTAAGCCGCGCGATGTACTTTTGTTTGTAGTGAACTTACTTCTCCTCTTTTATTATGATAATACAGTCAGGGGCGAAAGATCAAGTGAGGCATATATTGTAAAATAAGATTATTAGATAACCTATTGCCCTTAGTTATTTTCTCTTAATCTGAATACATTACACACACACAAAAAAAATAGACTACAATATCTGATCTACACGATTGAAAATACATTAGTTATTTACTCACATGAGAAATAAATATTCCGGGTTCCTTTCCACCGAATGGCACGCACGAGTGGTCAGTACCACCAATAATACTGAACCCTAATGAGCCGCCTTCTTTCACAAGCACGACGTCCTGTAACAAAGAGATAAAAAAAACTTAACCAACATAGTACAAAACTTTATGTCCCGCATTTAAGCATAAGCGATTTTCTTGATTTCTCAAATCTTTAAATTCATGTTCCTTTTTTTTTCAAATCAAATTTAAATAAAACAAGAACAAAAACAGTATTTAAGCTTATAAAAAAATAAATACATGTTTTTGTAGTTTACTGTACACTGATCGAAGTTTTTTTTTAATTTTAAGTTATAAGACTTGGCAAAAAAATATGCAGAATAGTTTTTTTTTTAATTCATTAAAAACCAGTGTCTGTGCTTTTCTTCTCTTAAGGTTTACAAAGACAATTCCAAACGGATGGTAGCTCTCCATTCGTGGAATTGCAATGTATTCGTACACTACGCGTGTGTTTAGTTATTATACAATTTAAAAATCTACAATTAATACACCAAATCGTGGTTAGATTGCCCAAAGTGTTCTAAGGCGTGCAGCGGCGGCAGTGGCACGGTGTGACGTCACGAAAGCCTTATTTACAGGCGGCGGGCTCCGCTAGAAATGGAATGTTTGTGTGAAAAAGTGTCCACTTACTGTGAGATTGATTTTCATTTGTTTCTTTGTAAATAATACCTACTACGTATATTTATTATCTACAAATTAGCTACGAAGAAGTATTTGCGCTTCTGGGATGTGCAAAAGCTTTATTGTTGAATTTAAGAGTATAAAAAAATTCGCAATGTGATAAATAACATCATTAGATACGTTACATCCGTACACCGAACAATACTGTTTATATCGTTTTGACATATTAAGGTACGTAATAAATGCGCGTGAGTACGTACGTAAACCGCAGAGCACTCGCGACAGATGGTTGCCGAGGTATGCTGAGAATTCGTGGGGCGTAGATATAACTAGTGTTCCGGTCGTTTGTATGAAGATTAATACTGCTCCTTTTTTGTACTGTGTCTAATTAAAGGGGTCGGATGGCTTAAGACAAGGATTTTTTTTAAAATTAACTGCCAATCTCCAGTAATGGAGTGGCACTTAAAAAGTCATTCTTAATAGAGTCTATAAGACTTTGGCAAAATGGCCTAAACGTAACAGAAACAGTGATCGCACGCGTCGGGACACTTGTTCGCACACAACATATCATCTACATTCATATCTTACTTCAATGATGAGCGGCGCGACCAGCTGGTTATCCGTGATCCTCGTGACGGTAGTCTCAGTGAAGGTCGACTTGGTGATTGTTTCCGTGACGCGGCCGAGGGCGGCAGGCGGCGGGGGGAGCATCACCGCCGCGGGGGGCCTTTCCACGGTGACTCGGACGCCCCTTTCCGGCGGTTCCGCCACAGGCCGTTGCCCGCCGAGGAAGTGCGCCGGTATCATTGCTTGGAACTCCTCGTTCGTTATCGGCCGAGAAGGCTGTGCGTTTAACACGTTCACATCAGACACACAGAAGATTTTAATGTAAGGTATAGCGTGGTTGAGAGCATGCTTAGGTATTGGGCGATATTGCTGGCACCGGATAGGGGAGCGATAAGTGGTGATAGGTCTAGATTTGACTTTCAATTTTTAATTATCTTATGATTTAGAGTAATATTAATATTTTGATACTCTTGCAATTTTGAACAACATACTAACATCAGATTGAAAGAAATAGTACGTAGGGTAACCTGTAGTTTCACCGAGTTTAATGAGGGCTATCGTTTTTTCTCTCACTAGTTGGCGCCACTGTTGCGTGAGGTTTTTAAAAGTCTGTTATAACGGCCGTGAAAACAAAGTTTAGATTAAAATCATATTTAATACATCGTAAAACAGTACCATAAACATATCGAGCAACCACGGTATTGCATAATCCCGTTTTGTTCGGAAAAAAGAGAGGAGAAAAGTTTTCGAACGACAAAACTGTCTCAAATTACAGACGTTCATTGCCCCTTATCGCATAATTGCCATAATTAATTTCAGATAATGCAAAATACTCACAAAATTATTCTAATTATAAATAAACCCGCGTAGCTCACCCAAAAACTATGAGATTTGACATTTCGTTGACCTCACGCTACACTAGCGCCTCTAGCGGAAAATTCATTCGCGATAGCCCCCATTACGCAGATTTTCGTTTCGCAGACCATTATTGGCAAATTTTTCTTTTGGGCAAGCAACGTATGGTATAATTGCGCTAAGCCTATTTTTGTTTCGCCGAGTAGTCGGTAGGAAGAATAGCGATATGCAGATTTATGTTTAGTTGATTGTTTGTTTCGTGATTGTTTCAGTTAACCGAACAACTGTTCGTCGAAACACGATAAGCAGAGTTATCACATGGCATGAAAATGTAGTTAGGTGCGACGATGAGCGTCAGCGAGGAGTGTTAGGTAGAATTGCGACCAACAACGCATGAATCGAGCAAAAGAAGTGAGTGTGCCACGGCGGCAGCGGCCGGCGAGTGCCAGAACCGAATTGCTGGCGTCGCGACTTGATTTAATGTTTTAAACTTTCGTGATTTTCACTCATAGTCAAAATACCACAATCGGGACTTATCACGCTAAAACACACGAGTAATATTTACTTCGACGTTTCAACCACATTATTATTACTCATGTGTTTTTAGCGTGATAAGTCCCGATTGTGGTATTTTGACTGCGACTGGATTTGTTTTGACTTCAATAAAATGTACAAAAATGCGAAAGCAAAAGTTCTACGAGAAAATGTACAAAATGTGTTGATTCTACACATTTTTAACGTTTATTGTTTATTTATTGTGGCTAAATGAATTTCTGTTAATAGTTGTTCGGCTTACTGACTCATATGCCAAGGTAAATAGTCTGCTAAAGGTTGAGTTACGAAACGTTACTCTGCGAAACAATACATCTACGAACATATCTATCGGCGTACCGTTACTCGGCGAAACGTTGTCTGCCAATCAATAATCTGTTTAAAAATTGTCAGCGAATCATTAGGTAACCAAAATGTAGATATCGAATTAATTTTTCTATTTTATTAGTCTTTTTTATTTCCGTATTTCTATGTTCTATATTAACCGACTCATCTGTTAAATATTGGGGGAAAGTATGGTGGTACCCCTCATTTTACAAGTGTTATTAAGTCTACGTACATCATAAATGTCGTATCTAGTTGTGAATAATATGTAATATAGATAATTTGATCAATCCTATTGGTCGTTGAAATTAGAGATATTTGGAGATAACAGAGTTCACACAGCTACTTATACTTAGTTGCACGTCTTTCGACGAACCATACATGCATTGTCACCAAGTCCATACGGGCTATGTAATTTATCTACCTAACACTAAATTCGGTTTAAATTTATATTGAATGCTTTTTCTGACTCTTTTGCATCTCGACGCGTCTTCGTAAGAGATTTAGATAACAGGTAATCTTCTAGACAGTGTTTCCGCTATTACCTCTCATATTCCGTTTTTTAGTATTTTTCTACCGTGCAATAGCAGACATATTTTAAAACTAGTTTACTCGGCATTTGCAAAATCCCACTAAATCCCACTAATATTATAAATGCGAAAGTTTGCAAGTCTTTTTGTTTGTTGGTTTATTTGTTTATTACTTCATCACGTCTACACCGCTGATTCGATTTAGACGAAATTCGGTATACAGATAGTTTGAGTCCGGGACATAGGATAGTTTTTATCCCGGAAAATTGAATAGTTCCCACTGGATAGCGGTAAACGAATTCTGCGCAGACGGAGTAGACATATCTAAAAAAAAGCTACCAGTGACTGTGGTGGCAAAGTTTTAAAGACTTCTTAAGTACATGAGGTTTATTTTTTAAACGTTAAAAGGTCACGCTCACCCTTGAGACAAAATAAAAAAAATACTAGTTATTTTGTACTTATCTGTGTCATCATGTGTGCAACATTCGGTTACTTAGGTTATTGTTTTCAATCTTTATTGTGCTAAAAGAAATAATCACGTTCACGGTATTTAGCGTTCTGCCCACATTAAACAATTGGTTCGCTCCAATCCAATAACAAGGCATTTTTTGTCCCATTCTTCCCATCGACCGTTAACCATCTATTTACCGGATGAAAACTATTTA
Organism: Choristoneura rosaceana; assembly: GCA_037349165.1. NCBI lineage: Eukaryota > Metazoa > Arthropoda > Insecta > Lepidoptera > Tortricidae > Choristoneura > Choristoneura rosaceana. The sequence goes on along the minus strand of JAZBNJ010000040.1, from coordinate 9,666,619 downwards.
TGTAATACTTTAAAATTAACAAAATTCTTGTAAATTTATGTATTTATTTTATTTCGTCGATAAAGATGGGTAAAGGTGCGCCCTTCTACCAATTCTCTACAATTAGTAACATATTGACGATTCTGACGCTGTGAGTATTTTATTTGCCTCAACTGATATTTCTAATTAAGACGCATCCACCAATATTTTTCAAATATTATTATAACATGGACTAGCAGGCTGTGGATGAGACTGCTAATAACATTCGAATTATATTTGATGACCTCAATTCCATCTGGCAGTTCTAGTTGCCTATTTTATAAATAGTTTTCTCAAATAAAGTACGATTATTTTATTTACATTTATTTATTTATTGAAATTCTTTCGCCGTAGTTTCACATTCTACAAATGATGTTCACGTCGCCGACGATATTTTTACCAAATTAATATACGCTCAAAAAGATCGAACATAATACACACTTTGACACCTGCAGCCACGTGCGCGTGTAAAGTCGTCAATATATTCAATTCTAATGTTATTTGGAACGCAAAATTAGAATAATGAAACAACTAAGACCCCATCTTTTGTAATACGTTCAAATGTGATTCTCTAAGCAAATAACTAAAGCGTTCTCCTCTCGTCCACTTGGTAAAAGCGAACTACAATCACAATGTGTCAACATTTCATTACGCCAACAAAATTCGTGAGTAGAGTTACGTCCTCTTGCTATAGGGCTATATTAATCTTTATGAAACGATAAGATTCTACAATCCGATAACGCACCTCATTCGATCAAGGTTGAAGTACCGTAATTCAGACATACCACATTCCAATGAATGCCCCTCTAGATAACTCCGATAGTCGATGATATAACAAGAGCTAGTTATATTTGGATATGACAAGTTCTCTGTTAATTTATACTTACATCGCGTAGACTAACTAATGAAACTACTGTATTTCTACCAAGCATAATGCAAATCAAACCATGCTGTAAATTCTTTATTATCATCGTTCATCGATATAAAACATCCGTATATTGTTCTCGTAGCCCGTTGCTTGTATGGTCATGCAGTAAGAGAGGGAATTGTAACAATTTATTGAGCTATAGATGCTAATATTGTTCAATATTTTTGCAACTTTATTTTGTACTGACTATCCATGCGGTGCCGCAATTCACGCTTATGGTATTGAGAAACATCACGCTAAATATTGTGCGCTGTCTCTAAGTCTGAAAAAAGGCAAAATATCGTTACATCGTGGACTGTCATGAAATGTACAAAAAGGGGAATGCCGCTGTCACGTTGGTACGGTCGCGTCGGATACCGAGTCTCGTCATCACGAAATATGAGCTCTTTATTTCGAAATGCGTCAAACTCTGCATCGTCCGCTTCCGTTCCGTGAACAGTGACGTCATGAGGATAGGGGTTGCGGATGATAATGGTGTAAAGCTGTATCAGACAAGCACGGATGTGAACGTGTTAAACCGACATATATCCATCACCTGCGAATAGTTGGGTATTATGAATTAGCGCTTACCTGAATGTCGTCGAATACGTCGTCAGTCGATCCGTGCATGTTATTGGCGCCGGGGGTTAGGGGCGTGCTAGTGCTGTTAGTCGACGACTTCGTGCCGGCCTGGAGTCAACAACGCATTTACGAATTAATATTACACAGTATCGGAGAAGCTAGTGGTTTTATTGCAATTTATGTTTATTCTGCGACTTACTGATTACAACCTATCTCTGTCTACACGTACAAGCTCGCTCGCTCAAGAAAAGAATAAACGTAATAACTATGAGCAAGCTTTTACGTGAACATTTAGTGTAAGGTTTGTAAGGTTCGGAATTACAGTTGTGCTGATGCTACTAAATCAACTAGTACATTAATGGCTTATGTATATGTATTGATAAAAAAAATTAAACCTACAATATCAACAATATAGGTGCTCGGTTGTAATGTGTAATTTCTATATCTATATAACTCATTCGTTCTTATTTACTAAGTTAAATTACTATTAGTAATTAGTAATTCAAAACATTAAATTGTATTCAATAACGCTATTTTTAAGGTTAGTATCTACAAATTCCATTTGTTACAAAACCAAATACGTAACATACTATATTACACACTAGTAGAGTGACAAGTGCACGCACCGTTCTCTCACTCTTCATCCAGTGCCGCTGTTAAGTCACATAGTATAGTTTTTATTTATATCCAATACCGAACATTATGTGCCCGAGCCAAAACACAGCGTGAAACCCAGAATTCAAACTCGAGGACCCAGTTATGAGCTATCGCTTTTTTTATCAGAGTTGGTCAAAATAGGTCTTACATTATCATTCTTTGGACATTTACCATCAAAAATATTTTTTCATTAAATAATACGAGTAAAGAGAAAAAAAAGATGTTTCGAAATTTAACTGTAATCACCACACAATTCGTCAATATTTTGGGAACAGCTAAGCCCATAGAATGACTCAAATAGAACGCTTACTTATAGCCGCTAGTAAACAGTGGTAGCAGCGCAACATAATCTTCGTGCGCATCAATCCCCGTGATCTGTTTCTACGTAGCCACGATTACATTCAAACATTTAGTATCTCGCTTCCGCTACCACTTGTATGCTTGCGGTTGTGAACTAACTACAAGCGATTCGCCTCACCTGCCCGTTCGCTTGGCTGAGCCGACGCGGCGCGGGCTGCGGCGGCACGGGGGCTTGCCTCTGCACATGCTGGTTTATATGTGTGGGTGCGACGTGCGTGCGTGCCTGTGTGTGTTCATGTGTGTGATTGGCTACTGGTGCTGAATAGGTGTCGGTGGGTTTCGGTGCCGGTGCGACGTTCACATTCGGCGAGCTCGCTTTGTGCTCTCTCACTTCGTCCGACGTCGACTTCCGCGGGAGCGTTTCGCCTAAACGGGACAAATAAAATGTGATTTATTTTGATGGATGAAGCCAAGCGTTTATCAAACTACGAGAAATCGCTTTCGTGATATTACTCGTTTTAGTCATTCTTTGAATGTAGTTGTATTGTAGAATTTAGTATCCCATACAATACATACAAGACCAATGTCTATTTCAATACTAAATTCAATGACAGATTAAAATGAGTAATTTATTCATACCATCCCTAGCTTATATCATACTAAATTCAAATACTCAATGTCTAACTTAACTAAGTATGGATACTTATAAAAAGTAATGCTCAAACATCATAGGAAATACGCTGCACATTAGACGACTTAACTGTCAATCTCATGCATAGCACTTCCTATCGAAACTTCGTTAATCGATTAAGATATGATTATTTCAGTGGTCAGCATGATACGTCTAAAAATTTAAACTAAAGCAAGACACGAGCATACTATGGTCCTATAGTAACCTTGTTCTGGGGTGATCGTCCGTTGGAGGACCAGTCTCACGAATCGTTCGTGCCCCGTGAGTAGAGACACCGCGGCCTCGTGACGAGCGTTCTCCATTTCAACACCATTGATCTGAAAATAAACATTTTACACTCGATTTAGTCACGTTTCTTCTTACTGGAAGGTTGATACTCAGAATACAATCAAGATATCCGTAGATAACGTGACACCGGACGTGAAACGTCATTGTTGTAATGTTATCTGTCTTTATTTGTTATTAAAGTTGAGACTAATGTTTAGTCACCTAAAGCAAATTCAAATCGATAATTACTATATACAATATTGTGATAAGTAACATCTGCCACTTCTTTTAATATCTTTAAGAAAAGACAATTATAATTATGGAAATATATTCACGAGTCGCCTTACAGACCGCCTTAAAGTTTAATGCCACTTGTGCGACATAAAACATTGTAAGCATCTCCAAAAACAACAAAATAACGGGTATCATCCTAGAAAAACATTAAAATGAGCTCGATCACATTGTCTGCTACCCAGAACATAATTTTTAATTTCACTGTTTACCTAAAAACATAAAATTTGAACCCTGCTTCTTTAGAAGGTATCTTTAATATACTAACCGAAACGACCTTGTCCCCGACCATCATTTTGCCGTCCTTAGCGGCCGCACCCTGCGGCGATATGCGGGAGATGTAAATGGCGTCGCTGTCGTCCCGGTAAGGGGGGGAACCTTTGCCGCCCGCTATGCTGAAACCCAGGCCCGCTCCGTCGCGGATCAAAGTGGTGTGGACGAGAACTTTCTGCTGGTATACTGCAAATAGTAAACATTGCGGGATTACTCACTAATAGTATTGGGGTTCGCTTATTTGTGGATAAGTAAAAGTAAAACGATTTTGGGGGTCAGACTTGTGTTCCTGTGAGAATGGCCCGGAAGACGCAGCGTTAGTATATGCCTCCCACTAGGTGGATCAATGACATCACGATGTTTGCGACGTTGCGGGTGGATGTGGGTGGCCTTTTTTTCAACAATGAACGTTTTCCGGCTGATGATGCATAATGATGAGTTTCATAACGATATTGGTCTAATATTTACTAATATTTTCTTACGAATACATACAATAAGTAAATAGTACCCTGCGTAAGGCCAATAACGATTAAAGTAATATTTTTGCAATGAGCTTATTTAAGCTATAACTTAAAGTTCGTTTTGGTTGACTAGAGAGTAACTTTGTCGTGACAAGAGTTGAACAAGTTTTTTCATTCATTCGTGATTAAAATCTACGTTTCGTTTTACAAGCAAAACGAATTATAATAATAGCTCCTTGATTGAACAATTAATGACATGCTTGATCGAAATACAAGTAGATTTAAATTTGTCATCATTCGACACTTAAAGGAACCTAATGTGCCGTACAAATCAAAGGTCAATAGGTTTATTTAACCTTCTTATTTGGTTGGTACTCATAAAATCCTATTGAGACTTAATTGATGAACCAAACGGCTTGATCGTTGACTTTGATTCCATATCCCACGGAATCTTGAATCGAGGTCAATATTACGCATCTAATAAATTAAAAACAAAACAACGGCTATACGAGTATATCTATACTATAAACGATGACATCACTCTTTGATATGGATTTCATGGATTTATGATAAAATATTTTTAGGTGAATAGTGAATGGTGAAGTGACCGGAAACTAGGTATGCAAGTAACAGGTCGATTCACAAGAGCTGGCATGAATGGATTGACTGAAAGTAATGTCACTTAGACATTTTTGTAGGATAATGACAGATGCGTAACATTTTCATAATTGTTTGAAATGTATTTAAGTAGTAGATACTTTCATTCACTCATTCAATCCACTCGTGACAGCTCTTGCGAATCGACCTGTATTTATATTTAAGTATGAACATTTTATGTTTGTCAAATCAAAATAAATACTTATCAAGGCATTGCCAAGATCTTGTAAGTACGCAGTGCCAATAAACTCCGTTATTTGATTTCATTAGTCGTGATAAGTGGGTAAAATATTTTAAATTCAATTGGCTTTCAACTGAACGTAACAATACTTGCTGACAGGTTTGAGTTACATTCGCACGTGAAATATTAACTAATTATATATACATACCCCATCGACAAAACACGAAAATAAAAACACGAGTAATTATAGTACGCAAAATATCTGAGTAACTAAATAGCAAGTCACGTTGTGATATAACATTGATTACTAACAAAAAAGCTAACAAATTCTTCTATAATTGGTTTTCTCGCGTTGGTATTTGCCATACGACGGACAGAAAACAGTGCATGACATCACCAGTTGATATCTTGTTAATACCTTGGGTACACGTACAGATATGAAAACACCATGGTTAAAAATATCTCAACCTGTAGTTTATACAAGTAGCTTATCTGAATAGATAATAGCTCTAGTGTGATGCTTCTTGTTCTTAGTAAGTCACCATGTTCAGGTGACTTACTAAGATCTCAAGAAAGTAAATCATATAAGAGCGAAAAATACTACGAATAAATTAATCATGATTAAGGGCTTATACTTTCTTAAAAGGCCGGCAACGGACCAATGACTCTCCTTGAGTAGTTGGTATCCATGGACAGTGGTGTTCATATCCCATCAGATGACCCGCTTGCTCGTTTTTCTCGCTATCACAATAAAAAATAGAAATAAAAATGATTTTCCGGGCCCGATATCATTTAAGTCTATTTAGCTCTTAATTGCGCCTTATACGCGCATATTGCGCTTTATTAATCATGACGTATTGTTTTCCCCAAATGTTTACTATTATAGACATATAAGTTACAAGGTCGAGACAAAATGAGGTAGTAGTTAAACGCTCCTCTTTTTTTATGTATAGTTTCGATAACAACGGATGATCCCGACGATATTCTAGTTCCTAAGTCCTTATTATTTATGTATTGTGGATAATTGTGGATTTTTGTTTTACCTGGTGGTACGTAGGGCTGGGTAAGTGGCGGTGGTGAAGCTTCGAGGCGCTGGTAGGTATCGGCGGTCACTTGACCGGTAGGGGACGGACTAAAGTTGACGTGTGCTTGGTTGTTAACGAACTGCTCCTTCTGTTCCGGCTCGAATTCTTGAGCATAGGCGTTGCCGATTATGAGAGGTTTGGTTGGTATGCCGCGGCCAGTTGGGATCTGGAATATTTTTAAATGATTGTAATTGACACTACAGATTAACTTAGAATTTTAAACGGCTCTCTTGTACCGTTGTAATTCAAATATAACTAAGAAAAATATTTACACTACGCCCTTTTGACAATTCCCACTGTAACGATAATTCTAATATACGAGTACATATAAATAAATGTAAAACGTAATAATTATCTTAATTATTTTTTACCGATTAATATTAATAAGGCTTGAATGTGACAACACAAAATACACAACGTCTTCGTAATCTTCATAACTTCTCAAAAATTACTTCTTTTACACATAAATCTGCAAGCATCATGATAAAACATTCAAATGAAACTTCACAGTAGTTAACATTAAAAGCTTCACAATGAACTTGATTAAAGTAACCTAAATACAAATATTAGTACAGTTAGAGTTTACCTGTCCATTTTCCAAGGTCGACACCGTATCGGTTGTGCTTGATACAGAGTGGTGGCTCGCGCCGCTCGGGGCTCGGCTGTGAGTTCTGTGAAAAACAAAACTACCTATACAACTCGGAGCGGCAATAAACTGTTTTCTTGCTGTTTACGTTCATTACTCGGCCCGGTTAAACAGCAGTGCGGCGTTAAGTTGTTCGGCCTCAAACCTGTTAGATGCTCTACTTGCGAGAAAATGCACAAAATCGATTAGGCACTACAAAGATTACCGTACCTCGGAAGATTTGTTCGATTTGCGTATGAAGAATATAACCCATGCGAGAGCATTTGTACGTTACTATATGGCAATATGATCTGTTTCAGTTTGTACATCTTAACTTCTGATGATTAGCTACTGGTGATTTGCTGTATGAAGTATTTATAGGTAAATCTTGTGAACACTTGTCTATCGAGGACGATAACGCTATAATGCAATGCCATAGTAAAAACATTTCGAGGTTCCACTTAACATGTTTTAGTTTACTGGATACTCAAGCGTATTTTAAACACTAAGCATCAGTAGCTATTCGTCTCGCACTATATTCAAATTCTATTCAGTGGATAATAACCAAAGTTCAAACATGTTTCTCTATTTGAGAGTATGTTTGTTTTCTTATTTTATCAGTTGACCTATGGAAATGTCAACAATAGGTTAGGTGTCACTGATTGTGTTATTTAATTACTTCAAATGTTTAAAGTAAACAAAAGCCAGATTTATTTTTTTTATTATAAATGGGTTAGCAAACTCAATTGACTGCCTCTATTTAATTATTTCAAAGCTACTAAAGATCAGACTTTACAGTTAATTGAAAAATAATCTGGTTTTCCGGGTTAATTTTTAGGGTAACATATATTTTTAAACCTGTCCTGGATAAATCGATGTTAAGATTTGAGAGTAATATTTATTTAACGCAAGTTACAATAAATGCCACATTACCTGGTGGAAGTTGGTGATTCCCTGGTGACAACCAGAACTAGTGTAGCCCCGCTGGCCTTCAGAACCTCAACAGCGAAGTAGTGGTCCACATCCACTACAGGGGTACCGTTCACCGATAGCACCTTGTCTCCGACCTGAACCATCAAATAAGATTAGTCGTGTTACAAAGGCTTCACAGCATACCGGGGGGGTCAAGGATAGGTTTGTGTGTCACCGCTGATATTTACGATGGCCTAATTGAGTTTATTTTTATTTTCATAATGCAGTCTTCGAGAAAGACTAGTTTTAGTGGGCGATAATTCTTTCATCTCACATTTATTTGTCACAATTTTTTATCAACGAGCCATAACAGGCCATCCATCCATAGTAATATTATAAATGCGAAAAGCGTCTGTGTGTTTTTGTGTATTTGTATGTTTGTCCGTCTTTCACGTCGAAACGGAGCGACGGATCGACGTGAATTTTGGCATAGAGATTGTTTATGAGCCAGAGTGACATAGGCTACTTTTTATCCCGGAAAAATGCACAGATCCCGAGGGGACAGCGCGCGATACCCGAATTCCACGCGGGCGAAGCTGCGGACAAAACTTACCCTAAGCCCGGCGTTGTACGCGGGCCCGTTAGGTGTGACCCTTGATATGAAGATGCCGTCATCGTCGCCGACGTACGGGGTGGAGCCACGTCCGCCGGCTATGCTGAGGCCGAGCCCGCCCGCCGCCCGCGCTATGCGGACCTCCTTGCATCGCTGGCCGTTCACTAGATGGGTGACACTGTCCGCCCGATCCGATACCGATTCACCTGAAAATTGTGTAAATTTATATACTTTGCCTATAATGGATAGAAAGCAGTCGAAGTATCGGAGGGAGGCCTTTGCTCGGCAGTGGGACAAAATAGGCATACAACACTAATAATTGCCTAAAATTCTTTTTTTTTTTTACAAAGATTAAGTAAAATATTATTAAGGCCAACTTTGTACTTAGGGAAAGTGTAAAATGAGATACATATAATGGTCATTTGATATAAGTACTTAATAAAATCTTCGGTGAGACTATTAATTATAATTTTTTTTTGGACATTTAACCGATAAATAAGTTGATGTTTACTTTATAACAATCATGTAAAGCTGACAATTTCTGAGAAATTGCGTTACCTACATAAAATTGCTATTAAGGAGGTATTTTATCCATTATTTACATTTTTTTTTTATAATTCAGTACGTTGCCTTGTAATCATAGGTTATGGCGTACCTATAACGAACACAAAATAACAATTTCATAACGTTTTAAACTTTCTATATTTTCACTCATTGTTAACCTACTACACCTGGGACTTGATCACATCGATTATTATATTGCTAAGATTCCTTCGACGTTTCGACCACATTGCAGCGGTCGTGATCACGAGTAGACCGAGATGCTTATAGGGTTTCACGTTTATTTAAGCGGACTACCCGCATTTGATCATGTTTGAGATAAGTTTAGTAACATATCATCGTGATTTAATCCTGGGAGTGGTATTAATTATAAATACCTAACAATTTTTAAACTAGGCATCAATCATGCAACCAACTGTACTATTGAAGGTAGATATGTAGATCGGTCAGTCACCCTTTTGGCAGAAGTATTTTTGCCGCTGTAAATTCCAACATAAAAATACCACACACTAAGAAGCGTAATTTTGAAAGTGGTAAAATCTTGCATATAAAAATTTACCGGTGCAAATACCAATACAGGCGTTAACGTCTGATGTGTCATAAAATTTGCATGTGAGATTTCAAAATGAATATTAATTATGGCACTTGTCGAGTAACATAATATAAATTACATTAAATATGATTATGGTTTTTATGTGGACATAATGATTATAACGCTATAATAAACATAAATGCAAATTAATATGGCGTTGATAGGAGTCATTAAAGCGGTGTGCCATCAACGACACATCCAAACTTTCGCAAGTAATGACATGTACACGAGTAATTACATAGAATGGAGTCAAGCACGTCATTATTCATCTAACAATTAATAAAAACGAACGTCAATTATGTCGTTACAAATTTCTTAGTATCAAAAAGTACTATTAAAGAATCAATAGAAATAAAAAATCTACCCATTCGTATAATTTTTGCTCTAAGTTCAAATAATATGCAAGTGGAGCAGGAAGGGACAGTCGTACGTACAGAGGCATTGAACCGTAACAGTAAACACAACCGATCAATAATAAATTGGAACGTCGCAGATAAAACAAGCTTGTTATCTCCTTTATGCAGCGACCATTGTTTCATAAAGAATTAGGATTGCGTAATGGAAATTCCAACAATCTCCATTTAAAGCAAGTGTAAGGTCGAAATAATCAAAGGTATGCAAACTGACGTAGTTAATGTCATAACTGTTGTACAGAAAGTGTGCGAAGTCAATAGGCTAATGAGCTTAATAGGCTAATGTATTAAGACAATTACGAGTATACTAATTGGTGCAATAACGTTAGACAATAACTACGTAGCTAGAAACATCCCGTTGCAGACACGAAAAGGCAAATTGTTTCACGTCGTAAGGTTCATTTAATGAATGGTGGGCGTTTGAAATGCGCCGACTATTGCTGGCAATTACGACTAGATGACAATGGACATGAGCAGCGTGTTAAAGGATGCAGTGCATTTTGCAGTCCCAAGGTTCACGTTGTTACATTAGCTAGCGATCACGAGCATACTGCGATTTCGCCACGACATTGAGTGATAAAGTTCACTGAGCAGGAAAGAATTTGACTTTCACGCGTTGAAGCTTTGGCAGGCGATCCCTAAATGATGCCATTAGTTGACTATGTGGATATATCCATTGTTGAGTTCTCGGAGCCGTTTTCGGCTACACTGACTGATGCGTCGAACGCTTCAATAGTATAATGTATCATTCAAATTTAATGATGTCGGTGTACGTACGGTACATACATAAGACGAAATAACAACTAACAAAGTGCCGATGTTTGCATGTTTATAGCAATATTCCGTTAAATTGCTGATTAAATCCGCACTAAATTGAATAATAAATGAGTTTAGGCTGTTAAACGAGTTCTCACGGCTATAAACATTTGAAGATAAATAAATGGACGGGCAATGAAATCATGGTCCAGACTTGTCGGAGCCGCATCCCGAGTTGCGTTCTCGACAATGGCCAATCAGTCACGATACTTTCTACCCCGGATAATCTTAATAGAATAACAACACAACTATGCATTATATCCCCAAGTAGTCGTGATAGTGCACAGAAGGATTCGTGACTCGTTTTACAGTAGCCTTATTTTAATGGAAATAAATGCTCTTTTCTAGGAATGATGGTAATTTAGTTCCGATCGAAATGTAATAGACAGGTGAAAGTCAGTGCTTCGATGATTTAGTGGAATGTACTTTATCGTGTATTTGCACAAGATTACACGTGTAACAGAGATAAAGTGCATATCTCGTGATTGTATCTTGAACGTACCTATGGTGCATAACTAGCGACCGCCTGGAGTTTCATTTGCGTAAATAACAACGCGTAGGTATACGGCTCTACAATTACAACTGCGCTGCGTATTTGTTCCGTAGGAGTGGTGTTTTCATTTTAAATCCGATTACGAAATAGCCAAATCTGCCATGCAAAACAATACAACGAATCTATACAAAACGGCACATAAGTATCTCTTCAAAATGAATACAGAAAACATAGAGAGAAGTTCAAATAAATTAATAAGCATTTAAGAAAATATTTAGCGTTACCAAAATAGTTAACTAAATTATAGATTCTAATGTTACTAATTAATCAGAGCACTAAAATGCTAAAGTAAGTACCTATTAACCTGGAAAACATGGCTATAAGCGAATGGCTCCTAGCTTAATTTAGTTAATACCTAACATTAAAAACAACAATAACAGAATAATCTCCGCCTGAGGCTTTGTAATTTTGGAAGTAACTTAAGGTGGCACGACTTCCATACTAATTAATTTTCCCAACCATTTGCGCTTGAAAGATTATTTGAAACTAAAACCACATCTCTTGACGTTTATTTCGTTATCTAGTTGCGTCATTTTTTATTTACCTTAAGAAAGCTTTTGATTAATAGCTTAATCAGAATGATTATTTTGGTTCATTTTTGACAATATGTGAGTGAACAGCCGACAGTATCGTACACCAACGGCTTGGTTAGTAGTGTGCGTTTCAGCCACGTTGTCAACTCGCCGACAATTCGATGATAAGCGACGTTGCCAGATTTCGTTCGATTTGTCTGATCAAAATTACATAATTACCATTTTGAAGCACGTTTCCCTATTTTTTTTAATATTTTTGCTGGCCATAGGTATAAAGTCCGTCAGTCGAAAGACTGAAGCGCAACGAACAAATGCATTGCCAATTCTTTAAATTTTCGGCAGAAATTAGGAAGAAAATGACATAACATGAACGAATTAATAAATAAGTACGGAAAATTGCATTAACGGATTATAAATTAGTAGTGACAAAATCAGACAAAAGCTGCATGGCTTATGGCTTTAGCTTTTTCCAAAAAATAAAAATAAAAAAACATCTCAATTGTCAAATGTCAAGTCACAATTTTTTGTTCGTTTGTTGTCATGACATTGTAAAAACTAGAGTAATTTTTTCCTAAATTAAATTATCGTAATTTGTCCTCTAAATTGGCGGAATTATAATTATCTATAATCTATAATGTGAATGAAGTTATATTTTCAAGTATTGACCTGAATTATAATTCACATTGGAAACTATGAAGCCACGAATTTTGCGAATAAAATACATATAAAGCATCAATACTCTAGTCTCGGAAAAGACGCATTATAAGGAAATTGAAAAGTAAGTACTGTAGAGACTGAGTACAACATACATATATTGCGCTCGCCAACCCGCTTATCAAGCGTGGCGAGTACCTAAGTATTGGCAACTCGGGAAAATATGTATGGAAGAGGCCTAAAGTCCACCGGTGAACGTCCTGAGGCTAATATGAAGATGATGACGGTGATGATAATGTTGAACACCATATCCGTACTTCCATACTAATATTATAAATGCGAAAGTGTATGTTTGTTTATATGTTTGTCCGTTTTTCACGTCGAAACGGAGCGACGGGTCGGCATGATTTTTGGCATAGAGATAGTTTATTGGTCAGAGATTGACATTAGCTATTTTTTATTCCGGAAAAATGCACAGTTCCGGAACCCCAGCCCCTTGGTAGCGGATTAAATTTTGAGCTTCATATCTCGGTAATTTTTGAGTTCATAGAAAAGTTCATTTGACAAAATATGCTTCTTCAAAATATGTTTTGTTTTCATAAAAAAATATTTAATTACAGAGTGAAAAACGCTGTTAAAACATACATTGTCGACTGGTAAGCTGTGTATGAGACTGGCACAAGACAGGAAAAGTGGCGTGAAAATGCAAGAGGCACTCAGCAGTGGTTGTATGTGGGCTAATTTGATTGATTGATGTAAATAAACAAATAAAAACTGACGTAGTGATGGATTTTTTTAATTTGTTGTTCAATAGAGCCTTCGATTACTACCCAACCAATTAAAAAAATAAACAAGTCTAATTTCATATGGTCACGTTTTTCGTAGAAGGAAAATATCGTGAAGAAACGTGCAACCCCCTGCAAAATAATTAATGGTGTGTGCTATATTTCAATTCACACTGGGCCTGCGTTGAAAACAACGCCCAGCCCAAGCCCTCATTGTGAGAGGAGGCCTGTATGTATGTATAGGGATAATGATAATGATTATGACTAATTTTCCCACAGTATGTAAACTGTATTGTAAAAAATATATAAAAAAACGTTGAGTTACGGTCTTGGAAACTGAGTCACATACCAGGGTGCAACCTATGTGCTACTAATGTATTGTTGACATCCCACACATCTGCCAAAGAAATCACAGCATAATTGAATATGAAAGGTTCCACCCTGGTACGTGATTCGGTTTCCTTGACTTTGTAAAGAGGAACTTATCCCTCGAAGGGATCTCTACCAAGCAACCCTTGAGTAGATGTGAGGAATAAGTCTCATAGTAGTTGTGCATATTCACACATAGATTCGCTTCAAATTTAAAAAAAAATGTGCCTAAATTAGGTCTTATAAATTTTTTGCTACACATTTCAATAAACATTAACGTCATTAACAGAGAACTATAAAAAAAAAAAAAAAAAAAGCTTAATTATTCAACGGGTTTGAACCCGAACTTCCTAAGCTATTCTTAGGGTAAACTTGAGCCTTTTACAACTAGGCCATTCTGCTCTTTGATCATGCTAGCGAAATTAACAAAGACTTTTGTTTACATCAAACTGCAAGCATGTGTGCGAAAATATCAGTCGAAACTGCAGCGTTCCCAAATAAAAGTATTTTCTGAATTAAAATACATCTAAAACTTGGTAGAATATATTACAAATTTCACTCTACGGGCGCTAGGTACATTATTTTATAAAAATATCCACATTTTCATTCCTAAAAAAAATAAAATACGTGGAATTTGCACACTAATGTCATCTACTGGCGCTGTAGTGCCTAGCTGACCGTGACAAACCACCTTAAGCATATTTAAGGGTGAGTTTTATTCATTGAAGTATGTATGTAAATACTTTATTGTACATAAAACAAAAATAATTCAAAACGAAAACAACAAAGTAAAAAGAGAACAAAGGCGAACTTATCCCTAAAAGGCTTATATAAAGGGGATAAAGGAATGGGGATGAAGTCGTTGAAAATTAAAGAACAAATCTTACAGTTGATTCGTTCTTTATGATGTACATTAGAATTCATACGGATATACCTAGCATTTCTTCGATTAAACGAGTCTGTGAATAAGGATGCTAATACACCTCTCAATGCTTAAAATGTAGCTAATGAATATCGTCTAATACGAGAGAATGCAGAGGCAATGTAAGAAATTGCAATTATGATGATTGAAGGCAAGAGGCGGGCCGTTAACATTAAATTAACTCAAGCAATTCTATTTAATGACTGAGGCGATGGTGCAGTAATGGGCGTAAATGTTTACTGCGAGAAGAGCACTTCCTCTACCCTGTAGCTGTCGAGAACAGTGGCATAACACCATAAAGTGTATGGCCTCACACAGCGCTCATGTGACCTACATTCACCCGAGATCCTTTATATTTACTAGCTGACCGTATGAACGGTCACATATCGTTTGTCATAATGTGACATTGAACTAACATACAACACTTTTCAGTGAAGGAAAATATTTTAACAACGAAAAACATCGCGACCTTGCGTGGAATTCGTAATCCTAATTTGGAGGATGACTTAATGGCCAAAGGAACAACAAAAACCAGAAGAAGCTACTCCGCCGAGGCTTGTGAGCACTCGATGGGGCCAAAATTAAACCATTCATCAAACACGCATGTTGCGAAATATGGCGCAGAACAAATAGTACCTTAGGACGCGCCCAAATATGTGAGCGATGACCGCATAAGCAAGCAGTATTTACTACTGTTTCACCTTCGTCCGACGACATGGCTATTAACGAACAGGCTCTCATAAAAACAAATTACGTATGACCTATTGAGCAGAAAAGACAGGCTATTTTAATATTATTGAGCACGAGTACGCTATTCTATGGATTGTTATATTTTATCATACAGGTTGGCGGTACACAATGAGAATTAGCATATTTGACAAGGTGTTTTTGCACGTTATATTGTGCAGTGTTTAATTGAACTAGATAGAAATGGTAACACATATTTAATTTCAAAAACTAAGCGTTTAGGTACACATATATACACACTGGAGAAACATAATATCACGAAGTACATACTTGTTGTTTTTTTACAGATGTACATTACCAGCTGCCAGGTGGTGGGCGGCAGGCAGGTTTGACGGAAAACAACAGTTGCCGTGGCCGATCCTTTGAAGGATATTGCCCCTGGTGATGAGGCTAACGGTACAATAAGCCGATATTTATTTATTTTATAGTGATAAATATTTTTATGAAAAACAAAATAAACAAAACGTAAAAAATGGTCTGGATATTATTTCACTTCACCTGTACCGTGACTTATTGAAACTTATTTTCTATCCAAAAATATTATATTGTTTGATTGTTACATAGTCTCAATATAGGTATCTTGTCTAAGGGGATTGTTTTAAAAAAGTTTTAGATTTTTTATTTTATTGCTTTAATTACTGCATAAAATCAACCCTGCGCCGTACCTACTCTCTATATTGCGACGTAATACGATAACACGGTAAAAGTAGTTTTATT
Source organism: Choristoneura rosaceana (assembly GCA_037349165.1). Taxonomy (NCBI): domain Eukaryota; kingdom Metazoa; phylum Arthropoda; class Insecta; order Lepidoptera; family Tortricidae; genus Choristoneura; species Choristoneura rosaceana. The sequence goes on along the minus strand of JAZBNJ010000040.1, from coordinate 9,650,437 downwards.
AAAAACATTTTGTCGAAGGGAAAGTTACACTTACGCTTTTTCCTTCTTATAACACCCATTTCCTTCTTTCGAGCTAGCTCCTGTTTACTTCCTGGCAACGGGCAGTTTGAACGACGGAAGCTAAAGCACCGGCTCTTAAACGGTCCGTAATCTAACATCAACCAGCTGCAAGCACTAGCCGGTTCCTAATGCCGGATCGATCATCGTCCAGTTTCAGTAACGATACATTTATGACACCAAAATAGTCCAAAGTTTTTATTTTATTTTGTTTCGTATTTTTGTCGAGGCGCGATTGAAGTTGAACCTATTAGGTAGTATAAACAAGTCGAGATCACCGAACTGGAATATGTATTGCCGCGTGCGTACGCGCAGCCCGAGGCGCAAGCGGTGACGGAATGCGCGCGCAACAACCACCTCTGGACGCGGAGGCTGTGGCGCCGGCGCCCGCGCAGTCCTCTCCTCTCGTATAAAAATAGAAAGTCACAACCCGCGCCGACTCCTTTTATTTTTACCCTCACATTACCTGCCCATTATCTGCGTCAGTTAATCGTATCGTATTGAACGCGCGAACACTTTCGATGTGGTGTGATATTGGGAGGATTATTTTGTAGCTCTTAGCGTATTTATTTCAAAAAGCTTGTTTTAGCTACAATAGTAAACTATTTATACAAATTTACATTTGTTTTAATTAAATAGTATTTCTCAACCCTAGGTACTTCTGACAGCGATTAATCCAATACGACCGGAATGTTAAGGGATAAAACCACTTCCCTTATAAAACAAAATTAATATTTCATCATCATCATCATCATCATTCCAGCCTATATACGTCCCAGTGCTGGGCACAGGGCTTCTCTCAGAATGAAATATATTATTGATTATATAATATTTCTTTAAGGCAAGGTAATTAATAAAGATTACTTACGAATAACGTCGTTTAAATTACAGATGTAATAAAAATAATGTCTTTTTTAAGAGAAACGGAAAAGCGCAGCGGACAAATTATCGCTTACATGGCAGATAATTAACCATAATTTTAGAAATTACTTTGGATTTATCAGATGACCACCGTGCCACAGTAAATTGCTTTTCTAGAAGGAGAAAATTAGAAAATATGAAATGGGTGGGGTGACCTGAAAAGTGAAACATTTTGCTGCGCAGGATATATCTTTCAGCTTTCCAATTGACACAATCGGCGATTTACATACTTACTGGGCGCCTCATGTGATCAATGTATGCAAGGATGCCAATTAGATACGGCACGCGTCCGCGGAATGGACACTCTCGGCCCTACTTAATACCGCACTTTAACGAACTCGCTCGAGAAAGGACAATTTTCACTGTGGTAACGTTTATGCATCTGCGATTTAAGTAACGGTTGCGGTGATGCAAATCTTGGAGCATGTCACACGATCGGGTTTACCGTTATTTCTGAGGTGGATACTAAAATCTACGGAATTATTGAGCAATTCCAAACTTTATTGTTTCGTATGAGTCAGCTACCTACTAAAATTAAAATTTATTGTTCGTTTCTAGTTTGTGTTGCTCGGCAGATAGTTTAAATGTAAATTTCTATGACTTTTGCTTAAATGCCACTATCCTTTCACTCCTTACTTATAATATAACTCATCAGTCTTCTGTTCACAAGCTCTACTATGGAAATTTATTGCATATATAATGAACATATTCCAGAATAGACTAAATTATAGTTATGCACTATCATGTTCGCAAGGTATCGTGTTGTCGACTCGCTTGAATAACTCATTTCACAGGTTCACTTTCGAGATAGGCGCCCGCAGCGCGGATGTAAAACCGCAGAACACCGCTCCCAATGCGCCTGGGTTGATTGTCTGTATCGTACCTAGACCTAACCACTGAGATCTGCCGTCACCAGGGCTGACAGCGTAGCTCAAACCACCTGCGACTTGAACTCGGCACCTTTTCACAAAATGCTGGGCCATGTAGTGAGTTGCAAAAACAAGGCGTACTTTAGATCATAATGGAAATAGTATCTAAACTGTTTTTGATATGGAATTATCTGTATTCACATAAAGAATGACAACCCTAGTTTGTTGGCTCTCATGAGAGCACAATGGGAGAAATTCAAGCTAGGGCTTACTATCATTACGGTAAGATTGATTTAGACAGCTGAAATGAATTAGAGAGAGGCCTAGGCTGACACAAAAGGCGAGATAAAGGTGAGCTCGATTTAAGATTACTCGTCCGAGATAAAATACCATCGTGAAGCTAATAGGCATCGCCGAAGCAAGTACAACAGTTAATGTCAGAACTAAAAATGGGAAAAGATTGACGTAACCGTCCGGCAATAAATAACAAAGTACCTAATTAATAAAGAGTTTAAAGCCCTGAAGACAATAACAACAACTTTCACGACGACGTCAATAAAACGTCAGATGGATAATAGATGAAAAAAAGTCAATGAATTTGATTACATTATAATGTAACTATGTTGTATTGCATACCTGTATATAATTGAAGAATTATTAATCGAATTGACCGGGCGAAAGAGAAACTTCCGCAACGACAAACGGAGAGGGTGTGGGATCTACGGATCTGCCCTTATGGAACAGCGCTAGGCGGTGGCAACGGCAATATCCAATTGTTATTTATTAGCTGGTACAGGTGAAGGCAGACTGAAGTGGGCCGGTGTTATTATAATAAAGCCCGTGGGTTCACAGTGCCGATCGTGGCCGACTCCCGCTGTATCAGGCATCAGCGCACGACGGCGACGCACGCGTCCCGCGGTGCAGCCGGCACGTTACCGCTGCGCGTCCGAACCTCATCCGTTACAATTTGTTATCCGGCAAGGCTCAACTGAACGACTGCTCTTGTTATACTTTCTATCTGATAACAACCTATATAATAACGATATTATACCACGAGAAGTTTTGTTAATAATGGCTATCGTTGCCAACGGATTATTACATCAACGCTGTTCTTATCACAGGCGATCTCACAAAAAAATGCGTACAATGCACACTTTCCAAAGTCTCTTTGAAAGTTGACATAAGCGTATGTCTTTGTAGTGAAAAGAACGCATTACATTTGTATTGTGTGATACATATAGGCTTATCAAAGGAGAAAGAATAAATTTGCTAAATATAAATTACACATTCATTTGTCAGCGACCTTCGCCTCACAACCGGTATTAGTTTTGTGCACATAACCACATGCCAAGAAGATTACATCAATAATAAATGCGGAACGAAACATAACGGTATCTATTAGTTTTTATTTCACGAAGACGCATCAAATTAATGAAGATTGAAACAAATTAAAAGTATGAAATTACTCTTCACATAATAAAGAAAATAACTGAGTGACTTTCACTACCGTCAAGAGAAAGAGCATTATAAAAATAACAACGACAAATGTTTCGCAGGTGCCTTACTCGCTTTGAAGGTGAATTCCATGATTGAGCACATAATGCCGCGAACAGCTGACTTCGTGACCGCCATGTTTAGAAACACAGTATAGTACAATTCACGAATTTCACTAATATGGTCAGGTTTTTTGTTGAGCAGGGATTATTTATCGTAGAGAGGTGCGTAGTGTACTGAGGGCAGGGCCGTCGTGCACCTGATATCGGCTTGGTTCACTAGAGCGCACCAGTAACTCGGGAGAGAGTGCCTGCTGCAGCTATTGTTGTCCGTCCCTCGGGAGGGTTCGCTCAGCTCTCGTCCTACTTTACGCACACTTCATAAAAAACTGCCGTAACATAAACGATTACAGACGTGACCTTTCGATTCTTTTTTTTAAAGTCTGTCTATATTCATACTTAATAAAATTAAAACCTGAAACTAGGCTTGATCTCACGAAAAATATGTTTGATTACCTTGACGTCCTATGCTTCGACGAGTTGAAACAAGGTGAATAAATACGTTTTCTACGCGGAAAGCCTACTTTTAGTATTTCAATAAGTATTTTGATATGAAACATGAGTATACTGACTGTCCTGTAAATAACCTGTATTTGCATTGATTATGTAGATTTAACACGCAGTTAAATCAAGTAAGCTATTCAAATATTCAACTAAAAGACATTTCATTTAATTGAACTACCGTTATATGGAATATAGATAAATAAGTCTCAGTCGCAGTACAATCAGCGGTTGTTAGATCTGCAAGGGAAATTTATAGGATATAAATAAGTGATAGGTACACTACATCTTGTTGACTAGATTATTTTCTATTCAACAGACTTTCTAAGGGAAATTCTGCCTGAAGTAAATTTTGCATACATTCAATGCGGCCATACTTGTTTTCACATATGTTTATAATGTATTATCATTATAATACAGGTGAGTTTTGCATTACCATTCATTTCAATACATCAAAGTCAATAAAGGTAAAATCATCAGGAAAACCTTACCTAATAAACGTCCTATAAAATGCCTACTTTCTTTTAAGCATATCAATGAAATACATCCAATAGTGCACAGCATATAACCATTATAACGGGCAGATATGAGCATTAAAATAAATAACATGTGATTACATTTAGCTTGGTAACATACCGTAACCGTGAACAATAGCTTGATCGCTGATGCGCACTCGTCTTGGTCCGGATCTCGCTGGCAACGTATAGTGGCCTGGCGGGTGTGCATTCCTATACTGCGGGTACATAGGAGTCCGGGGTAGCGTCCCATAGACTTGACCAGCAGGATCATCCTCGTAAACAGTTTGATATCGCGGTAGATGATTATCAGGCCCGTACGAGTTTTGTTCTGTGTGGTAATAGGGTCTCGAAGGCTGCGTGTAGTCTATGTATGGATTTCTTCGGTCACGTACTTCATTTTCATTGTATCTGGGTTGGTACTGGTTTAAGACCTGTAGACTTTGCGACGGGTATCCTCGTTGATTGGGCTGCCGTCGATATTTATCCAAGATATCGAAGGATCGGTTGTGGGGTGCTCCATATCGATCGGTGGCAAATATTTCACTAACAGGCAATCTTTGGCTATTATTGCTAGCATTACTTCTATTGCTTCTATTGCTGCTACGCGTGCTGTCTCGGCTCAAGGAACCGTCCCCGCGAACACTTAACTTGAGTTCTAATCTTTTATCTTTCATGGTGATATAATTGTGGACTTTTCGCTAAAGTTATTTTTGATACATGCATTAAAAAAGTCATTAGGGTGGTGGAATACCGATTAACACATGACTATTATCATTGACATTTTAAGTGTTGGTGTTCGAGTCGCTCTCTAATATTATTACAAATTAATTATATCTCACGGCGATTATTATATTACACAACAAAGTAACGTATCAGTCTGAAGAAAGTTAATGACGTTTACAACGCTCTTCATGAGCGATGAGTAATGACCTCTGGTACCTACTAGTAAATAACCACGAGCCCGAGTACACGCTCGCCGATGTCAGACTTAATTGAGGTTGAGATACAAAGTTTGACCGAAACATCGACACGACTTTTAGACAAAGGTACTGCCAATTCCCGAGACAGTTGAGAGAGCGTATAGACAGGTAAGAACAATAATAAATTGACGGGAGAAAATTCACTCAACGTGGATCGTGTGACTATTAGCATTACATTTTCTCGCACACGTGAAACCTGTTGACATTGTTAATTGCCAGCGTTTTACAGCGACGATATTAATTAATTGCTGACAATCTGAATAAGAAAGTACAAAATGGAAGTTAATGATCCCTAATTATTAAATAAATTCCGTCGTTAAATTGTTGACTGTAAATAGACGCAGAGTATTAGGTATTGGTTAGAGGTACCGAGATATCAGATTTGCATTTTATTAAGCCGAGCACAACTTTTAAACACGCGATTTTTGGAACATAGCAAACGTATCTGACATTTAAAACAAGCTGCTATCACGCAATGTCGAATATCTTACGTTATTAAACATTTAGGTACATTACTTAAGCACAATAAATGTATTTAATAATTTGGTTCACCACAACACGATGCTCCCGGCTATCAAGTGCACAGAGCACGTTCAACTGAGGGAGTTACGAATCGCATTATTATTGGAACTGATAAGATATGTCGTCAGTTTAATATTTAGTATCTCGAGCTCACACAAACAAGAGTCCACTCAATTCCCTAAAGGCACAGGATAAGTAGAACTATTGTTTGCTAATGGCGAGGTGTTATCGATTCAGTATGTTAGGCACGTGTCTGGGTGTACTATAGGTGTACTTGAAACAAAAACATTACCTTGTGTTACACTGAATTACTAGGGCAAGGCTACATTTAACGCAAATATACTGCTAACGAACACACTCGATGGTTACATAATTTTGTGTGCACTATGTTTCCATCCCATTGATGGGGCGATCTCAGCCCATTAGAACTGCTTACGAACACTGTGTGAGCATTTTACGTGTGTTAATTAATTGAGCTATAGGTACATAATTGCAATGGGCGTTTTCCAACTAATGATTTAAGGCAAAATTAATATCATATAGAGTAAAAATGGGATAAAATAACTGTATGCACATTTTATATTATTCGTAGAATATAAAATTGAATCTGTGTCAGAGAGGATAAGAAACATGATCTTAATCTGATATCAGATGGGCGTGAAACGCAAATGTTTCAACACGATGTGTACCATGATGTTGGGAAACGAGTTACTGTTTGAGAACCAAACATCCAGAGTTGTTATCTAAATTTAAGAATGACCGGCAGCGCGCAACCGAGCGTAGGTAATTCAACAAAGCCTTGTTAGCATAGGACCTCCAAATTGAGAACAGCGCTTCCTTAATCCATCCGTGGGAAAGTTAACTCCACTATAAATAGATTATTTATTGGAGCATTAGAAGCTAACCAAAGCTATAAACAATTTAATAACACTGCGGTTGCAAGTAAAGAGAAAGTCGGGTCATGTTAGATTAAGGAACCTATAATTCTAAAGGAAATGGAGCAGATCAGAGCTTCCGTCATACATGGTAATTGCAGAAAATAGAAAATGGTAATGCATACTGTTTGTCACTGACGTGTTACGTACTTACAGTGTTGTTACAACTAACGACATAACAATAACTGAGCTTGACCTTCAAATGTTAGTTAAGTAAATGCGAGGTTTCTGGTAAACGTTACGGTTATAGCGTATTAAACGTATACTTTTTTGTGCTAGCCACCATGCGAGATGTTAACGTCGCACTCGTCAAGAAACATTGAAGTGTTTTAACAAAACTTTTACGTAGCACTGGTCACATCAAGTAAAACACAAAAAACAAAGGACAACTTAATGTTCTTGAGATAATCAGACGTTTTCAAACCGAGAGTGAATCACTCACTGGCAACGTATCACATCGTTACACATCACCTAGTTCATATAGCTAAGTGAGCTGTGTGTCACGCGCTGCGAACAGACTTATATTATTTTTGCTTGCCAGGGTTGGAAATCAGGCACAAACGCGACACAGGTGGAACGAACACTGCGGGGTTTCATTCAGCGGAGCGAAATAGCATGCCAAGCGCAAGAGATAAGCTGATAACGTTGCGATAGCTTTCTTATAAGTACCTACAGCGGACGCGAATGTTTTGTGAGTAATCCGCTGGCCGCTGCCCTATAATCACTATCAGGAAGCCACTCGCTAAACCAATCCACTTGAAGTTTATATTAAGACTACGCTTTTAACGTTCCCTTGGCAGGTTAACTTCGGTAGCACACGTAAGTTCGCGGATGCAATGGATCAACAACCTTATACTTCGTATTTTTTAGCATTAGAAAGAAGGTAAGCGATCTTGATGTGTCTTTTTATTGAAAAACATTTTTGAAAATAAATCACAGCAAATTATGTAACGATTAGCAAGGATATATGATCATTTACATGCTTTTGGTATCATCCATACCAATATTATAAATACGAAAGTGTGTTTGTATGTTTGTGTGTTTGTCCGTCTTTCACGCCGTAACGGAGCGACGGATCGACGTGATTTTTGGCATAGAGATAGTTTATTGGCCCGAGAGTGACATAAGCAAATTTTTATCACGGAAAAATGCACAGTTCCCGAGGGAATAGCGCGATAACCGAATACCACGCGGGCGGAGCCGCGGGCAAAAGCTAGTAAGTAATAGTTACTGTTTTTTTTTTTCACGTTTTTCAATAAAAGACACTTCAAGATTGTTTACCCTTTTTCTAATACTATAAACGATGTTCAAAAGTCACCTCGTGCATTTCTCCATTTCTCACATAAAAATAAAGACGATGCTTTTGTGACGCGAGAGTGACGGGTGAGGTCCGCTCGATTCACGTTCGTGATCATGAGACGACCGAGTGTGGTCACGACCGTGTAATATAATGTCGCAACCATGCACTATCTCGCCGGTAGAGCGTGCACTACCGGAGGATTCACCGGTTAAATTGAACTCCTGTAAAACCTATTTTACAACTTACCGTCGGGAAGATCTTCGGTTGTTTCGTCATCATCAGTCTTCTGGTCTTCTTGCAAGTCTCGCTTCTTGATCGCCTGCAATAAAATTATAATCAGTCTAATTCGTAGTTTCTATTTCATAGAGAAAACATGCAAGTCAGCTAATGGACATCCAGTAGGTATGAAATAGAGTCTAATGTCGCGTTTAACATGCGCAGTTGAAATTAAATGATCATGATATCACAGTACACAAGCGGGACCAGCCAAACAAAATGCAGTCGAATCTAAATTGAAATCTTGTGCTGAATGTCTCCTAATCTCGCCTATGGATCTCACCCGGGCGAGCCATCCTCCTGCCGCTTTCAAGCACCTCATTTTAATAAGCGTCGATAAGGTACAATTTGGAAATTGTAGGTTGTTTGCAGCTGATTTATTTAACACTACACTGGTATTGAGAAAGCGGCACTTCACTTATCGATTAATCTCGGTACACGAAACATTGTTACGAGTGGCGTCGGCACGATGCGAAGCAGTCAATTCTGCACGGCCCGCGGAGGGTCCACCGACTGCGCGCGAAGCGGCGGCCGAGGGCCCGCGTGCACCAGCCCGTAACACCCGCACTACTCCAGCAATTACCCACGGTTGGGTCGTGCTTACAGAAACGGAGCGATTCGCCACAAGATTTACACGTTACAGTGCTATTATTTGCATTTATACAATAGCAAGTTCCTCGCTGCTTCAACCACAATAACTGAATGAGCTTTTGGTATTCCTTGGGAATAATGAGGAGGCTTTCTTTCTAAGCGCGGATACTACCCGCTGCGCTAATCGCTGTTTATTAATATGCTCACAGGCGATGTGTGCGAAGTGAAGCAGATCTCACGGTGCTATTGTTTCTGCTGTACAAGAAATTTCGACGCAAACGAAGAGTCCGCTTTTACTATATCGTGCAGTATTATTTACTTTGTATCCAACACCGGAATTATCTCGATGGATGGCTCACGACGATTCTAATCTGCGCTAATGATCCCATAAGGCGATAATTACGTTAACCTTAAGAATCTTGCATTAGTTCTCACTGTTTTTTTTTAAACGTTATACTTCATTCAAAACTTACGGAACTTGCCTGGTTATGTCATAAGGAAGCACGAAGGTATATGCAAAATTGGTTCCAGTGATTATGTAAATTAAATAATAGCAATAACACTCCGCTATTTGCTTTCAATGTTTACTTTCTCTTTTATCTAAAAGCATTCTATGCAACAATAGTTGACAGCAAGCACACGCTTTTTTCATTCAAAACGTTGGTAATATCAATTTTATAGAAGCGTCTTAAATCGGAGGTCATATCTGGCTTGGACATTTTAATAGCGATATTAGAAATCAACGTCAAAGTCAGATAAAGAACTGATAGCGAAGGAAGGAAATTATCCGGGAAACAAACTGTCATGACATTTGCAGATACACTTTAAACGAGCTGTTCGTTGCACTTATATTACACCTTCATTCCTTGCAGCGCTAGTCCATTAGAATCCGGTTTCGCCGTGGTACAATATGATAAATGGTACTAAGTTATGGTCCTAATATAAAATGTATTCAACGAGTAATGCTTGCCATTACTCAACACTGAAGAAAGGTTAATTAATCAGTCTGTTAATAACTAACTTAATAATTCGTTAAAAGCTTTCATGCATGTGCTATCTACACAAAAATAGATTCAAATAATAGAGACGTTACACAAAGCCCGTTAATAAGCAAAATTTCTATGTGCATGCTGTAATTAAACAAAGTAAAAACATTAAGTGCGTATTATGTTAAGTAGACCGCACACCGAAGTACTATAATTTTATGCCCGTCGTGATGGTTTTCTTGTGGGATACAATATAAGGGCTCTATAATAGTAACTTTCAGCGACCGGTTCATGAGTGCCCTTTAAACGTGCCTAACGAGCGAAACCTGGTACGTAATGTTGGCCCCATGAAAGATGGTTTAAACTATCCCGTCACATGCATTAAAGTCAAGTTTGAGCGCATTAGTGCTCTTTACGAGCCAGAAATCTCGTTAAATAAGTTGTAAATTCACGGTTTACCTACGTCTCAAATAGAACTTCCGTTGTTTTACTCAAGAACGTTTACAGTCATTAACGTGGTAGTGACATCTATTATAAATTGTATAAGCGGCAATTAGCTTCATTAGGCGCCATCTCGTTTGCCTACAAGGAAACTCGGCATCCATTGACTGGCGCTAAGTAAGTGACTGTAGGCAATTCGTTCTGCTTATTAGTAGCTCGTCAGTTTTAGTAGACGAATAGCCTTTATTTAATATTGAGTTGTTTAAAACATACAATTCAAGGTTTAGTCGAGGTTTAGGTTTAGTTGTTAATATTCATGTAAGTATTCTTCTTAGGAAAATAAAATATAAGTTTATTATCGGATTCTGGTAAGAATTGCAACACTAAGGTCAACGTAGATGGCGCCACCAGTCTGAACCGAAGCAGTGGTTTTTGTTTTATAAAGTTACCTATACAAATGATAAGATTTAACGTTTTTATTCATCTACCGTCAAATTTTCTATAGGGTCAATGTAAATAATTTAAATGGGAAACGGTGTGCATCGCGTTTTACAAATCGTGACGTTTACTAAACAGTGTGCAGTGTATCTAACAGCATTAGTTACATACACTGAGTCGCATGCACTTGTTACAGCGAGAGGTTTACCACTTCCGATTCCAAAGTTTCTCCCTGAACAATATTTACTTACTAATAATTCGCACCCTTTGTGGTAATAGGACTTACGCGTATTTTGGACGAAGGGTGCGAATTAAGTATTCAATTTGGCATTAAAGCTACTGCGGGTTTTAGACTTATAATTGGAGTTAGAATGTGATTTTCAGTTCAAGTTGTATTAACATAACCGTGAATGATTTCGTCAAAAGTTACACAGCTTTTAAATTCAAACAAATTTTAATTTAGTGCAAAATTTCTTAGTTTGGGACTAGGTTTGGGATGTCGATTGTCCCTTTTTTTCAATACGCGGCCACGAACCGGAAGACGCAACGTTGGCAGGCCTCCCACTAGTTTATGTACGCCCCTGTAATTTTTATCTTTAATTTTAAATTGTAATTTTTAATTATGTTAATATGAGTGAGTCTCACGGTAGTTTCACGTTCAAAATATATATTTTTTTGTTTTGTTTAAAAAAAAAGACTTCCTGCCAAGTTTCTTGCAACGCATTTTTCATGGCAATTATGGTCTTTCCGAAAGCGCCGGTAGCATAAAAAATCCCTTTGCGGCCTACTTGCATATGTATATAGGTTTTAATATTGTTTGTTTTTTATTCAACAGTAGACGCTTTTTGGATGACGACGAGCATATTTTGAAACCGACTGCCTGGCAAAGAACTTCATCGTTTCTGCTATCTCATATTGTCGTAGTGGTAAACCTCTCGTATGCGGTGTTTGCACGACGTGCACCTGAGCAATGAGGTCTCTCGCGCGTCCCGCGTCCATCTGGTTGACGCGTTTGTTCTTGAGATGGTGAGGCGTGTCGCGGCGGTGGAGCCGGCCGCCCGCGCCGGCCGCCGCGTCGCGCTCGCGCACGCCCGCGCGCCACGCGACGCGACGCGTCCCCGTCTAACCATAACACTTTCTTAAGAGAAGTTTCCCTGCCGGATATTGCTGCCTTTATCGCTCGTGACATAAGCACTCGCAGCCTCCTCCCCATGCACATCCCCTCCCGCTTCCCCGCTTCCCGAGATTGTAGGCTTTTCAAGATTTAGGCGGTTGAATTTTGGGTTTCGTTGTCCTCATATTATACGAAAAGTATAGCACAGAAATCAATGATATTTTTCAATCCAGATCTTTATTATATTTTCTATGCCTGTGGTTTTTTTCGATTTTTGTAAAAATGCTTTAATAGCCTGTAATTCTCGTGCAAAGTTGTTTTTTTTTGTCAACTTTTGAGCTCCTGTAATTCCGACATTACATATTTATATGAAAATCTGAAAAACCACAGACATACCTAGATAATTACGCCTAGTCCATACTTACAAAATTTCATCTAGTACTTCTGTTGCCTAGTTTTCAAATGAGACCGGGACTACGTTTGTATGGAGAGTGGAACGAAGAGACTCCTCTTAACAAGCGCCAGCTTTATACCCAGGAGCGGTCACATGGCCAAATTTTAGTTGTTATACGCAAATAAAACAATGAGACTTATTTAGTGTAGAATAAAATTAACCAAATAGCAAAATCAATCATCTTTTCCTCTTTTGTCGCAGAAATTAATCAATGAGTTTAGAAAAATATTAACTGTTGTTTTAGACCCATATTCTTGACCCAGACCCTGGGGCACAGGGGGGTCATGACCTCCTTGACCCAACTCTCCTAGATCCGCCCTTGTTTTTTAGACGCTTATATTAGCTTCATCTGTAACTAGGTTAGGATTTAACGGGATCTTTGAACCTGATTTTGACCCATTTCCTATTGAAGCATTGACGAGAAACTTTGATGGCTTTATCTGGTGGTAGAGCCGGAAGCTAGACGCTGGAACTCCAAGGCTCCAATCAGTCTCAGGATGTTCTTTGATAAACAAGCTGCAGCGATTGCGTTAAGGTATCATCTGATGGATGTGATCTTTGTCGTCCACGATAAACAACTGTAATAGGTATCTATTTTGCGATTTCTGCAAATCATTAAATGAAAAACTAACCTTTACTCAAGGTTCCAGTCAGGTGACCTACCTATTAGGTCTAGCAATTCGTTAAAGTTTTAGTTTAGGTATTTTTCTCTCTCTTATGTCCCTAGACTGCTAAATCGTATGTCGCAGTCAAGATTTCGGGACTTCACATTCTTACACCCCAGTCCCATGAAAATATCAAAAAAGTCCCACCTAGCCTACATATATGTTATTCCCGAGATACATATATCTACATACCTAATTTAATTCAAATCCTCCCAGGCATTTGTAAGTGAAAAAGTGACAAACATACACACACACTCGCAAACTTTCGTATTTATAATAGGATTGCCTGTGCAAGAGCACTATCCTCAGGTCTTTTTATAAAATATGCTAAGCAAGTCTTACTATTTTTTGTACAAACGATGCGCTCGTCAGTATATATCATATAATATTCGGAGACAACTAGCCCCTCCATAACCTCTCACACGACATAACATTATACGTTTCTGTACACGCGTCCGAGCACGAGTGTCATTACAGTAATTTATTCTCTTTGATAATTTCAGCCTATTCATGCCGTTCAAATAGACCTCAAGTCAACAAATGAATGACACGCGTACTTAGTTAGGTTTGCATAGAAATATCACACAACACCACCTTGTTATTTCCTTCCCGAATGTTTTGAAGAGATAGAACGAAATAGAAATAATTTAATTTCCCGGTTTTACCCTGGATTAGTAACTAAAACTTTTATGAACTCCTACACCGTATCTGTCATTAGATAGAACGCTTAGACAAAAAAAATTTTTTTTTTATTTGACTGGAAGGCAAACGAGCAAGTGGGTCTCCTGGTGGTAAGAGATCACCACCGCCCATAAACATCTGCAACACCAGGGGTATTGCAGATGCGTTGCCAACCTAGAGGCCTAAGATAGAATACCTCAAGTGCTAGTAATTTCACCGGCTGTCTTCTCTCCACGCCGAAACACAACAGTGCAAGCACTGCTGCTTCACGACAGGATTAGCGAGCAAGATGGTGGTAGTAATCCGGGCGGACCTTGCACAAGGTCCTACCACCTGCATATTTACTTATGACGATTAAATTATTCATACTTCTGCAGCTCAATACATAACGATTGTGAAATCAGAAAAGTGTATTTTAAGCGTTCTTTCTAATGAATATTAGTTTGTTAAACCAGACAATTCTAAGTTGTTTTAATTCTACTCAAGTAATATTTGAAGTACAAGTACTGGCCACTAGAGCACGTTGATTGTTTTCGCTAACACTCATTGCGTCCTTTTTCGATAGAACCAATAGAAAAAGAGACGCAATGAATTCAAGCAAAAAAACTGCACGCTAACTAACGCCCCAGGTTGGCTTTGACATTACTGCTGTGACATTTTAACTGGCATTATTATAAAATAGAATGAGCCCTAAATTACTTTACATAATAGAAGTTTGTTGGTTACCTCAAGTTCATCGGAGTCATCGTTCTCTCCCTCGGACGATTCGTGACCGTCGGGGACCGTTTCATTGTCACTTTCTTCCTCTTTTGGAAGTACCGCAGCAGCTGGCGTATGCGGCGGCTGTTAATAATTAGAATTCTTTAAGTACATGATTTAATATAACGACTCATTTTTTAACTAACTACTAAGACAAAAAAATGACACAAGGAATAATTATAACACTGGAGTCGTAATCGTGAGCCGTAATAATCCTGTTTTTGAGCTGGTCATGATTGAAATTGGATTGAAATACAATATGCCGTACACATTACTAATTAACTTGTCTAGAGAATGAGTATTCATGAGCCATTTATTTTTAAGATTTAAAAAATGTGAAACGAGGAAAAAATTGGTATAAACATAGATAAGAAGACTCAGGTGTAAATGATTGTGTCAAAATTTCATGTCTAGGGAGATTTATCTACAATCCTATAGATATCATTACATATTTATTTTTGTTCTTGTGATTTAAATATAATAAGAAATAAATATTTGATATGTATTTGTTATCAACAGTAAAAAAGTCTTGAGTGACTAACTCATAATTTCATCAACTCCAGCTCTTGGACTTAGAAAACTGATATTTTACTCAAATTCCCATAGATTAGATAGTAATATTGTACAAGAGGAACGGAACCGCGTGTGTACATTAATTTAACAAAAAAGATATATGCGAAAGCTCACGAGTTTGCCTGCGCGTTTGTTACTCTGTCGCGTTAAAACGGTTGCACAAAAATGACATTTGATATATTTCAACGTCTGGAATAACAGTTAAGACTACTTTCTATCGCGATATATTACCACGAGATCGGGATTAAATCAAACATTTTAACCGCTAGGACTAGAGATATTTGGCGTGGTGTTTTTTTTGCAACGTTTATGAAATCCACGGTGTTATTTTTGAGGAATTCCCACGAGGTTTTTTGCGAAATTCGGGAATTTTGAGTCTCGAGATTACCCGTGTGGTGTCGGGTTAGAATTAGACCTCTCCGTTTCTTACGTGGATGTCGAAGAGGCGATAAAGATATAGGTTAAGGTATACCTTAGGTGACAGGCCAGCAACACTATTGTACCGTTTCTGTCGAACTTAAAACCTAAAATTGCTAAAAGTGGCTCCGAAGCGGTAACGTTTCGTGTGCTCTGCCTACCCCATTTGGGAATACAGGCCAGATGTTTGTGTGACAGATTACTAAAGTTATAGTGACTTCCATGGGCGTACCCAGGGGGGGCAAGGAGGGGCAGCTGTCCCCCCTGGATTTTGTTTACCTCCCTACTATCTACTGTTGTCAATAATTATGTTTATTTATTTGACTAGGTGGTTATAAAATTTGATTTGCCCCCTCTGGCCCAGAACCTGGGTACGCGGTAATTTCAAAAAGATATAATCATAAAAAACCTTGCGAAATATATGAAATACAAGAGAACTTACTTCGATCACTTCCATAGGTGTGGGCACGGCTTCGACAGGCGACAACGGTAGCCCGTTGGTGGTCGGAGCTTGCACTTTTGGCAGTTCCGCCGTCTGAACGACCGCTTCAGGCGAACGCCCCGCGAGTAGTTTGTGTGCCTTCGCTTTAAGATCCTTAGGGTGAGGTGTGTTTTGTCGAACGAACGGCGTCTGCAAAACGTGATATTCATTCAGTTATCAGTATAAATAAACGCATTCGCACGAGCTTCGAGGTTAACAGTCTGCAGTTATAGTGACTTGAACACAGAGGTTAAGTGGTCAGGACCAATTGAATGGAAGCATACGTGCTTAGGCTTGATTTATGAATGAATTCATTCACAGGCACACCTAAGGGCATACACGATTCCTTTCCGTAATTCTCCAGTAAATGGACTCGGGTTATTCGTAGCTCGCACGATAACTTTACAAAATTCAGAAATTATGTGATACAAAAAAACAACTTCAGTAAAATAACATGCACATGCGTCATATGAAGCAATAAAAGTATAGCAAATTCAATTATTTCGAAACATTCCATAATTAAAATGCCATATTAAATTTAAATAGACCAAATTGAAGTACCTACTTAAAGACTACATAAAGACTTCAATTAATTTTAGTAGATTCTTTAACTTGCCCTATTTTCAAATTTTAGTGTTAAAAATCAAATCTTAACTGACATCTTTTAGCACAGAAGAAAGAAAATTTTATTAAGTTTTGACTTTGTTTTTTTTTCGTAGAATTTATACAAACAAAAACCTTGTACAACTGGCCTGGTGTGGTAAATTAAAGACGTGTTTGAATATGAGAAGCTACGCTGACAGTGCTCCTAAATATTATAATTGACACTTAACCTATTACGCGTAATGTAATAAGAGCAGAGGCGGAGTGAATTACCGTAAATGATATCATACCGCATCTTTCTTTAGCGGCACTACGACGTGTCTCGTCTACTGATACCAGCTAATCTACACTAAGTGCAGTTTAAATAGTGAGGTGTTACTTGATTATATTAAAAACTACAACTGAAGAGTGTTACTGTTTTTGCGCAGGTGATGTTTTCAATAATAACTTGTTATTGGCCCATTCCAGCGAGTATTGAAATGACGCTTGGGTAAATCCTTCGTCTGGTGAGTATTACTAAAGCTAGGAAGAATAAGGATTGTTAAAGGGTCATTCCACGTGATGTAAATATGTAGTTGCATCTTTAAAATAAACACGACATTTATCTATTGCGTTAGTCTACTCACAGCGAAAATAAAAACTAATCTCTAATTAAATTTTAAACGTGATAACATTAAATTACGAGAGGCTTGAGGCGGTAAGCGCATTCAGACAATTAAGAGTGCATTCACAATATTGTAATTGTATTACACTATAATAAGACTTGTTTCCCCTTATTTTAAAATATTCATTAGTAGGTAGCTAGCTACTGGTATAATATAAGTAAATAACTTTGTTTTTTTTTTTCAGTAAAAGCTGTGTTGACTGGTTGACAATGTCACCTCCACATTTTTAGCAATGGCTACAAATTTGAAAAAAGTGAAGTCAGACGGGTGTGTCATAGATTAGCATGCTCGGATTAAGGTTAAGGCGTCTGTAACGTCACCGCCACTTTGTGTCGTGATCGCAAACACAGGGTAGCCGATATTAGGTCAAGTGAAGGATAAATTGGAGTACCTTCTAGACATTTCTTACCCCTGTAGGGGTATAGGTATGCAGTACCTTAAGGCTTCGGTTTGTAGTTTGACTCTATCAATTGCCTAGAACGTCACTCCGAATTACGCGTAGATGCTTGCTTACTATACCAATGTATGGTCGACCAAAAAAGTGCTTTACCAATTTTAATGACAGTTTCTATTTCAGAAATAAAATAATAGGGCTGATTGTCATTATAATATATAAACTTGAGTGAAAATAGGCTTTGACGTTTTAAGCGTTACAAATGAAATTAAACCTTAGGGTGGTAAACCAATTTCTTGGTCGACTATACCCACTAAGGTGGTCTCTGTGGACGTATTTTTTAAAAAAAAGCAACCCACGAAGAAGTGACGTTACAGGCTTACCAGCTTAAACCGATGAATCAAGACCTAATAAATGAATAGGTTGAATAATATTTTTAGTAAGGCTGAAAATTGATGCTCCCATGCAAATGCTAGAAAGTTCTTTTGATAGGCAGGTACTTAAATAATGGTATACAATCACTTGATAAAGCAACAAGCAGCCAGTCAAATCTATCTCTCATTGGTCCGCCTGAGACCACAGATGTAGTAGACTGTTTTGACTGGTGATTCTCCGAATCACGTGATTGAATTTATTTATACCTAACAAAGAAATAAAATATAAAAGGTCTAACAGGTTCTCATGAAACTTTTTTTTATAGATTGAAGGAGGTCTTTCATAGCAAAATTCGAGGGAATAAAAAGGTTTGTATCGTTGTGAATGCACTCTGCGTGACGCTTTGCCGCGTACCTCCGCCAGGTTAGTTATGGAGGAGGATAGTCGTTGCAGCGAGGTTCGGCGCTGAGTGGTCACTAGCTTGCGGACTATATTAATAGGCCTTCGCAGGCTTTGCATGGCCTGTGGTGTGAAGAAATAGTCCAAAGTGGTCGCGTCTTCGCTGTCTTCCTGAATCGATGGAACCTTAAAACGAAACATTGCCTTGTCTACGAAAGTACACCGCTTGATAAATTACTCGACCTTAGTTCTTAATTAGTTTCCGTTACAAGTTCAGGAGTTCAATAAATTTAATGTAATTATAATTAGGTATTATATTATGTGCTTCTAATAATTATGCCAATAAAATTTTGAAAGCAAAGAAATAAAAACATTCATTTCGGCTTTTATATTTATTTCGCAGTTATATTCCTGATTACCTAAAAAATATCCTTCTGAACAGCTTATTCTATTTTAAGAATTGATTCCAATAAAACTTTCAAAACTACCGTTTTAGGTCCTGAACAGATAAGTGTCAAAAAGAAGTTACACATTATTCTAAACAGATTTTAATCCTATCTCCCAACAATGACGTATCCCACATGATAAAGAGAAAACCAATTTAAAAATCAGAAAAAGTTATAATATAATTCCTAATTTGATTAGAGATACGTACTATTTATCTTAATTTATCAATTCATGTGTGATACATGTATGATACCACTATTAGTGTTGGTATTTTTTTAAAGCTATTGTGTCATCCGAGTAGATAAAAAAATGCTACAAATAAACATATTCACGGAACACAGATAAAAGATGAAACATAGTAAATAAATGTGTTTTCCTCAAAAGATGAAAATTTTAAGGATTTAGAACTACATATTTAGCGGTTCTTCTCAATCTTCCTTTGTTTGATATTACCAATGAACTTAATTTATAATTAAACGAGATACTATTGGAAGTTCTTGATTTTAAGAAATGTATATTATATTCCCACAAACAATCATCAATTCACGAAAGAACATCAGGTTATAAATACGTGCGACACCGACAGCCAGCCTAATGAACAGTAACTTTTTTATATAAATTAAGAATTTTGTCTGTCAATAATTATAAGGTAACAATCATATTCATACCTTAGACATACAAAATAAAACAGATTAAAAATAAAATAAATTTATTGCACATATAATATAAATAGAAAATATAATCGGCTCCAATTTATATAATACTGCAAAATTAAATGAAGAGAGTAAAAAATGTTTTTTCCACAACCTTTCTATAACATTACAATGTAAAAGCACATATTTATCAAAATATTAACATAATCTTAACACCTTCAACTCCATGCATATGTATAAGTTTGATAAAACCCTAACCTAAGTGAGATGAGAATACACAACCTGAATTATATTGCTGACCTATTCTAAAGCTACAAGTAATGAGCTCATTGCTACATAAGCCCTGTGCCTGGTACATCTTTGGGAAACATTCCTTCGGAACCAAGAACGCATGTCTCCGCATTTACTTCTAATCGTGACGCCTATATTGTGGAAGCATTTAGGCGGATCATAGCGTATTGTCTTGTAAGCGTGCGTAGTGAAGCTTCGAGAGAATACTGGACGAGATTTACGTGTAAACCAACCCCCCACCTTACTCGAGTTACAACACCAAATGCTCACCTCTTTCGCTTCGGAGACGTCGTCTGTGAATTTGACGGAGTGCGTGCGGGAAGCTTCTTTCTCTTCCCAATCTTCACTGTCGGAGTCCCGATCACGGATGCTCGTATCTGTTGGAACAATAATCGTTACTTTTTGTGATTTAAGTATTACGTGAACACACCATACTTAGTAGAGAATTTAGACAAGTAACAGACATTTTTGACAAACAGTAAGAGTCCATTATTTGATGATACACTTATTATCTTTAAATTAAAAAACATAACGACATAAATGTTGATTCATCAATCAGAAACTCCCATTCAAAGAATGCTTTTCACCATGATTCCATTTCTCAACAAATTTTAGTATGAGACTATCATTATAATTATCAGTCAACCGAGAGCGCAGGCAAAAGTAATTCAAAATATCAATTATCATCGTAGGTTTTGAAACAATCTGTAAGTGGAAGTCAAAGACTACACCAACATGCTTTACATACAAGTGGCTTTTGAAGACTACAGAGAATATTTAAATTTATGAGTACAAATAAAATAATTCTTTGTGATATTCTAGCAGCATCAACAAAAAACCACTATGTGTAAGCGCTTGTACAATAAAAGCACACTTACCTTGCTTACATCAACAAAACAACATTTAAAGCGTAAAGGAACGGAAATGGTTTTAAGTGTTTTAAAACTAAGATCTGACGCTTACACTAATTTGTGTGAAGAATAAGAAGTGCTGTGCCAGTGCAAAAATCTATAAATATGTCGTACTTTTGTGCATTCAATAAAGCAGTTAATTAAAGCGGTATATTCGTAAATTAAAGTAAAACATCCTATCTTTTATCCTGGCGGTGGTGCTAAAACTATTTGTACATTTATTAGTACACAGGTTTATTTTACGTGATAGTTTAGAAATATATGATGAACCTCACCTCTGATTGCGTCAAGCTCTTGGGACTGTGAATTAAATCTGTGATTCCTGTACCAGTGTCCACTGCCGACTTCTGATGTGTGATCCAGCTCTATTTATGGTGTGACAAGTGTCAAAGGACATTTAGTATTTACACAGCAAAAACGGAACACAACAGTTTCAGTGGCAATATACTTTTTAAAGACTGCAAAAGCCAGTAGGTACGATTATGTAATTCTAAACGGATAAATGAATATAGGAAATCTTTAAATTTTAGTCTGGTAACAATTTGTCAAGCGTAAATAAAATTATTCAAATTAAGTATGTTTAAACTTGATATGAAAAAGGAAATTGCCACTGACACTCGCAGAATTAAATAAAAGCACAAAAAGCATATGCAAACACATTTACACATATGCTCACCATCACATAATGCATTATATCACCATACAGAAAATAACTCCAGAATGAAATGCGTATCATTAAATTTATGAGTTTTGGACTGTATTATTACCACCAAGATGATTAATTTATTTGTAATTTAGACGCTAGTTATTATTTGATTACCAGAATCAAACTAGCCAGTTCATAACTAGAGAGACTAGGTTAGGAGTAAAAAAAACTTGCTAAAAAGGGCCATAGGTTAAGTGTGCTTAAGGCGCATTTTATAAGAAAAAACTTAAAGCAATAATACAATTGTAATAAAAATATGTATTTAAATAATGCGCATTAATCACACGTTCAAATCTTAACTCTAAACCACAGCACTTAAATAGCGTGCACTAAAAACGTGATGAAAGCCATGGTGCTTTATAAAGGAAAACGATAGCTACTAAAACAATAAAATACAAAAGTATAGCAGAATGAGATACTTAACACCGAAAGCATTATAACACTAGTTTATTGAATGACATCATTTTACTAATTATAGACTCGTGTAGACTAAAAATCACCCAGAGAAGTGACTGAAACTAATAATCTCCACGAAATTTAAAAAGCCTTAAAAATCTTTTGACCTAAAAAATATGATTAATTCACAAAAATATCACAGAATTGAAACCATTATAATTAAACTGATTTTGATAAAAAAAATATACAATTTATAATACACCTCTGGTGAGACCCCTTCTGAGATACACCTTACTTAACCAATAAAAACCGGCCAAGAGCCAACCAAACCGTTATAGTTTCCCTTTTAAGTTTGATATATTTACCTACTTACTTTTCCACCCACCGGTTTAAATTTTAGAGGAGGGAGGACGCTCGATTTTAATGAAAATTTGCACTTTAAAGCTGAATATTTTGCAAGTAAATCACTTATCGAAAAATCGTTTTAGCAACCCCTTAATGATTTTAAGACCTATCCAACGATACCCCACACTACAAGGTTGGGCGAGAAAAAAAAAACACCCCCACTATTGGTTTTTTTTTTTAATTTTTATTGTACCTTTTTGTCGGCATTGTTTACATATATATTCGTGCAAAATTACAGCTTTCTAGCATTGATAGTCCCTAAGCTAAGCCGGAGACGGACGGACAGACAGACCAGACATGGTGAAACTATAATGGTTCCGTTTTTTGCCATTTTGGATAAAGAACCTAACTAATTACTTATTTTTTTTGTAATGGCTACGGAACCCTATTTTGGGCGTGTCCGACACGCTCTTGGCCGGTTTCTTCATATACATATATCAGATTTATATCAGATATATATGCAAATAATATATTTTTTATTTGTGTGCAGAAAGAAATCATTTTACAAGACTTTTATTACTATAAAAGTTTTTATTTGAATTGGTTTACTTATTCATGTTTAGGTATACCTACCTACTGTATAAAGTTATGAATCCTTACCCAACTGGTAAACAGAATTCGGCAATTCAATTCAATTTGTATTTTGTGGTCAAAATCCGGCAAAAACAACAAGCACTTACACTACAACTCGTTTTATTTTGACAGGTTATTGAACTTTTTAGGGTTCCGTACCCAAAGAGTAAAAACGGGACCTTATTACTAAGCCGCCACTGTCCGTGTCTGTCTGTCTGTCATCAGGCTGTATCTCAAGAATTGTAATAGCTGGACAGTTAAAATGATTACAGGTGATGTATTTCTGTGGCCACTATAACAATGAATATTAAAAACAGAATAAAATAAATATTTATGTGGGGGCTTTTTTTGGGGCTTTGGGGGTGATTTTTTACCGTTTTTGCTCGATATTAATAAAGGCTGATTAAGCCTTAGTTTGTAGGTATAGGATTAAGTTGTTTTTTTTTCTTTGTATATGAATAAATTGTATCTTTCATAAGGGCAACAAGTAGAGTATATTTACTTGAATTAAAATAAAATAAAATAAAAATTTAAGGTTGGCTCCCATACAACAATCATGATTTTTTTTATGAATGTTGTATAGATAATGGTACGGAACTCTTCGTGCGGGAGTTGTACTTGTACTTGGCCGGTTTTTTATTCAGGTGTAAGGCAAAGGAATCTAGCCCATTCAGCTTTTGTCTTAAGAAAATAGTTTAGTTTCTGAAACTTAAAAAATGGATAAATATCAATGGTTTTTACTAAAAAATCGTGATATATATCCACTGATATATATCCTCGCATCCTGATTGCTACTAATGAAACACTAAATAATTCTCGTCTCTGATGACGGAACTAAAAATACAGTAGTCTAATAAAAAAAATCTTAAAGATGTAACTAAAATGAGAAAGCGATGTCGTGATTTAAAAGAACTAATTGGTATTACGTTACTGCAAGTGAAATCTACCAAACAATTTTGCAGACGATTACGTTTTCTATTTGAGCGTAGTTGACAGTAGCGAAACGGATATCAATTATCTCAATTTCACGGGAATCTGTTAGGTCGTAATAAATAAACATATAGGTATTCGTACCTGGTTGCTGGGTGTAACTAAGTTGTGGTAGTAAAAAGCAAGTGAGGACTTTCTCCCCGGTCGCTTCATCATTATCAGTCTGGAAGGTAAGGAGCGGCTGGGCTTGGTTCTCCGACAGCCACACTGCTTTCAACTCTAAATTCACTAGATCATATGGTAAGTACTGCAATCTGAAAAACGAAATGGTGTTATTTTAATATCTTCTTGTTATCTACATATGAAACAGAAACAATAAATATAATACTGATAATGATTCACGTTATCTTACCTGTTCCCACTAACGTCCAACACATGTAACGATTTGCAATTGCCTAATTCGTTAGGTAACCTCGTTAATTTGTTGTCTCTTAAACTTAAAACGCCTAATAAAGTCATATTGCCGATCTCTAGTGGTATCTCTGCTAAGGAGTTCCTATCTACATTCAGTACAGTTAATTCTTTAAGATTTCCCATAGACTTAGGCAATTCCGTTAAGAAATTTTCTGTTAATATAAGTTCTTGTAGATTTGTACACCTGAAACATAAAATAGAGAACAACGTATCAGCACCGGCTATAAATAGTTTAAGATAAATAAACGAACAAAATGGAATATCTTAAGGTAAACATTATACCTACTAACCTTCCTACATTTTCATTTAACGTATGTAATCTATTTTGGTCCAATTTTAGTATAGCTAACTTGGATAGCTCTCCGGTACCGTCTGGTATCGTTTCGAGCATATTTTGTGACAGATGCAAGTCTGTAAGAGAACAAAGCCCACCAATTGCCTCTGGAAGTTTTTCTAGTTTATTTTCGCTGACATCCAGACAAATGAGCGCTTTTAAGTTTCCAATTTCTGGCGGCAAATACTGCAGTTTATTATGGTCCAACCATAGTTCTTCCAGCGCAGGCAACTCTCCGATAAACCCTGGCTGCAAAGTCACAAAAAAAATATGTCAAATTATCATGCCGGTTGCGATGGAGACAGCGGGGCCCTGGTGTTCGGAGGCCAGTAATTTGTTTAGAGACTTGGGTCGTCGTCTCAGAGATAGAGGGTGCGATCCCCGGTCTGGATCGTGGCTGGTTCAACAGGTGTCTATTGCGGTACAGAGGGGCAGTGCAGCCAAGTATATTTTTTATTATTCGACTGGATGGCAAATGAGCAAGTGGGTCTCCTGATGGTTAGAGATCTCCACCGTCCATAAACATCTCCAACACCAGGGGCACTGCAGATGCGTTGCCAACCTAGAGGCCTAATATGGGATACCTCAAGTGCCAGTAATTTCATCGGCTGACTTACTCTCCACGCCGAAATACAACAGTGCAAGCACTGCTACCTCACGGCAGGATTAGCGAGCAAAATGATGGTAGCAATCCGGCCGACCTTGCACAAGGTCCTACCACCTAAAAGTATAAAAATTTTACTATAAGATAATAATGCGGTATTTATCATTGAATATGTTAGTGGTTGAAGATTAGATTGGGGACAGTAAGTTCCTTACCAGTTCTTCAATTTCATTGTCTCCTAAGTCTAGCCTCTCTAACTTGTTTAAGTTCTTCAATGACTCGGGCAGTGATTTCAGCAGATTTTCTCTTAATTCCAGTGATTGCAGGGAGATCAAACTGAAAATGTAAACAAACGGAATTAAATGTCGTGTCACGCTATCTTATTTCTCTTATCTATTCGCCTGTATATTTTCAATGCTAAACCGATTCAATGTCTGTCGGCTCATTATCATAATTTATGTGACATAATAGTTTGATGAGACAAGTCAGCGATGTGGAAACACAATGGAATCACTGTGGCATTAGGTGTCGTTGGTCTCCCACCGTGCTGCACCGGTATTTACGGTCTCGCTACGTAAAATAAATGGTTTGAGTTGATAAATTACGTACACTGAAAATAGTAAACGTAAGCTGTGCTACGGCAGTGAATAAAGTTAGATTGCAGAAATAAAACCACAAAATGAAGTTGTCGAGATAGGTAGCTATGTTATACATATAGGTAGGTATAACCAAATATTAACAGCAAAATGTGTAAACTATACGGCACAAAATAAATTTGTCGTAAATAGAGCGCATGACAAATTGTGACTGGCATTCGCAATTTTTCCCCATTATTGACCCCGTCTGGCTCGAGTCTGTGGTTTGACCTTTTCATTTACAACAGTCATAAACATTTCAGAATAAACAGAATCACAGCACACAAAGATAAAGATTTTATGAAATCGTTTTCGGGAGATGAGATAAATTATACATTTCGGTGGAATTTTTATCAACGTAAATTTTATTACACGTCACATTATCAAACCTAACTAATTAAGTAATTTTGTAAATTGTTCGTTAAATGGAGTGCCGAGTCTTAATTAAATTCATGAACGAATTGGCGCGACTAACAATAACGTACACATTTATTTACATTGCGGCAGTTGTGGTAACAATGGGACGCGCATAATTACATTTGTAAGGAGTAATTGAATTAAATAACTATCTTACGCCAAAGCAAAAGTGCTAGAAGATTATCTGGTCGTAGGTAACTTACGTCGCGCAAACCCTTCAACAGCAGCACCATTAGGTAAAATATAAACCAGTTAGACGACTTGTTAAAATAAAATCTTGCAGCATAACACGGGGAAGTTAAATACCTTATACCTGTACTTAGAAACGTGTTTTACGAACGTGAAATAAGTAGCAGTATCGTGTAGCGAATCGCGAAAACAATACGTTACTGATAAGAGGCGCTAAACGTATTTCTAGGTCTGCGGGAGCGATTCAAGTAGGTCGAGGGCATAAAAACGAGTCTTAAATAACAGGATGAATTCTAAACACCACTAAATTTAGTACGAATGGGAGCTACCTAACCTAGGGAGTTAGAAGAAATTTCATTTTAACAATATTTCATCAAATACTTAACCAATCAACATTTCCAATGGGTTTGTGCCAGCACAATAATGTACCTAGAGTTTTCAAGTTAATGCGTAAAGGAAAACAGAAAGCTTTTCACGTCTTTATTGATTTGCTGGAAATATAATATTTCGAGAGCATAAGCAGAAAGGTGGAAAATTTCCCTATTCCATTTATTTGTGAGTACCTATTTTCTATTTGAACGATTTCTTCCGCCGCCATCGTGAAGAGTACATATTGTATTCTAATATCATTGCGTAATTTTATGCGTGTAACGAGTGTTTACCGAGTGATAATACTCGTCCGTACGCTTAATATTTAGGACCTTGAGGCCGCATTCCTAGGCGGATGTCAAAGTATGTACAACCTTTGCTATCCATGCCGTAAGTACGACAACCTAGCAATGAATCATCTAAAGACGTCATGCCAATGCGTCTACATTAACACTTAAACATAATTCTAAATCATTACAAACTCGCACCAATTTTAGATTTTATAAGACTTGCGAGACTAATCAATGAAAACAAAAACTATTTTTAACCGACTTCAAAAAAAGGAGGAGGTTATCAATTCGGTTGTATGTTTTTTTTTTTTTTTTTTTTTATTTTTTTTATTTTTTTTTATGTTTGTTACCTCAGAACTCCGTCGTTTGTGAACCGATTTGAAAATTTTTTTTTGCGATCGTCTAGGAATGCTTTCAATTAGGTCCCATAAGCACCAAATCAGGATCTGATGATTGGATCCTAAGGAAATCGAGGGAACTCTTCAAATGTTGTAGGGACACCTGTGGTAATTTGGATATATTTTGCAGTAACTCGTGCATTTGCTCTTGAAAATCATAATTTGGTGAAGTGGAACTGATGATGAAGACCACATTTGACCAACAGAGCTACTGCTCAATAACAAGTACTTCACGGGTTGAATTTCAATTACTTTAACACAGTTGATAAGCAATTTATGCTCGTCGTAATGCATATGGTAAAATGGAATGGGTGGTGAAGCACCAGGACTCCTCAATAATGAACGTCTCTGCATCAGAAAAAGCAATCTTTCGTAAAAGGTGTCAAGCAGTTGACATTAAGCTATTGTATTTTAGATTATTAACACTAAAAAGCGTGAAAAAAAAATTTTATAACAAAAAATTGAACCGACTACAAAAAAACATGAAAATAATTTTCTACCAGTCTGAAGAGGGAACTATGGCCCAAGCCCTCTCATTCTGAGTGGAGGCCTGTGCCCAGCAGTGGGACGTATAAAGGCTGGGACGAAACTGAAGTCGGTGCCTCAGTACGAGACAGCAGGAGTGATTGAAGTCTAATATATAAAGTATGGGTATGTATATGGGTATGTATAAGGTATGTAGGTGAAGAAGACGACTATAGGTCCACTCCTGCTGGCTCGTGCTGAGGCACCGACTTCAGTTTCGTCCCAGCCTTTATACGTCCCACTGCTGGGCACAGGCCTCCACTCAGAATGAGAGGGCTTGGGCCATAGTTCCCTCTTCAGACTGGTAGAAAATTATTTTCATGTTTTTTTGTAGTCGGTTCAATTTTTTGTTATAAAATTTTTAGATTTCCAATTAACACCGTGTATTTTTTTAATACATATCTAATTTCGTGCAACTGACTGACGTCAAATCTTCACAAAAATAAACGATTTTATTTACGTTTTACCAAACCGCAATGGCCACGCAAGAATGGTTTATTGACGTTTGAAAACTAGGTTTATTGGATTCATAATAAAACCGACTTTAAACTTAAATAAGACGGCGTAATTTGTCTATTAAATCGTTACCGAAGACATTTATTAGGGCGTAATAAAAAGCAACTGGTTAGTGACGTGCATGACAGTTAAACGATGGGGTTATGTTTAAAAGATGGATAGCATGTAGTATCGTAGTCGCAGGCAGAAATCAAGCTTGATAATAAGTAGTCTGACACACCCTACGATTAAAGCATTCCATTAGTTGTTGTCAGTGTTTCCGAACAGACCTTGTTCACTTAACGTCACGAAAGTAATCCTTCTTTAACAGCATTCGAAGCATAGATAAGGAGAGATAAGTTAACCGAAACAACGGCACTGGCTTCTTGGTTATAATGCGTAAATTCTCGGAATTTTTTACAGCTAATACTTTCAAAGTTATGAAATTCACCGAAAATTGTATAAAGCTTTTCTAAAACAAAGGATAATTCTAAAAGTATTTGTTTTATCTAGCTGGGCAATTTAACCTGGCAATCTCTCAGGCACGCTAAGTTTCTTCTCCTTATAATTTTCAGTAAAGACTCAGATTTCAAGAAATAAGCTAAAGGTGAAAAGTTGACTGCTAATTATTTTAATTAGACGTCTTGGATGGACTTAAATTCAGGTAGATGCTATTGCTATAATTAAAGAAATATAATAATGAGCTCTGTCTTTAAAATCCTTGACTGCATTATATATTTTAAGGGTATCGATATTCCATCCGAACGATGTAATAAAGGCGACAATTACATTGGATCACATTCCATGACACTAAAAACGAGGAAAACTTTACTGAGACTTGAGTATCTACAGTAATTTAAAACTGCCGAACTATAAGTACCCTAATGTAACAAAGGCATGTTTTGATACGGGTACCCACCCTACCCTTCAACATAGCTGAGTCGGACACATTACTTTCACAAATAAAGAGTGACGACTGAAAGTTATTTTATTTGTCTGTGAATGTACGATATGAAACCATATTTCATCTATCTTCGCGTCATGTAGGAGCTTTGAATGAGGTCGTATACTTGTCGTCACTACGCTGGCTCAGATACCTTTTCAAGTCTGCTTTGAAGGACCCTTTAACCTCTCGTTGCGGGTAGAAAACTTGCATAGTGTGTTATTTGTAAGTTCTGGTGTCTAGTAACATGTACACCAGTACCCAATCTGAATTCACACACATTTATCCACATTTATACTAATACTAGCTTTTGCCCGTGGCTCCGCCCGCGTGGTATTCGGTTATCGCGCGCTGTTCCCTCGGGATCTGTAAATTTTTCCGTGATAAAAAGTAGCGTATGTCATTGTCGGCCCCATAAACCATCTCTATGCCAAAAATCACTTCGATCCGTCGCTCCGTTACGGCGTGAAAGACGGACAAACACACAAACAAACACACTTTTGCATTTATAAAATTTAGTATGGAAGTATGGATTATAAAGAGGAAAGATAGGTCCGTGCCGTGCTCGGTTTTATAATAGGACGGTCCCATCTTTTCCCGTGGGTGTCGCAAAAGCCACTTAAGGTTACCTAAAGTTAGAGTGAGCAGCAGCGCCAACTTTGTCCACTATTAACTCCGGACTCCAGCACTGGGGTGTAGAAGGCCAAGAGAAACCACTACACTATTTTTCCAAGACAGTCATCATGAAGATTCACTACTGATCCTCCTACGACCTACGACCACGGCCATTCATTGAAGATGCGTAGAGTAGAACTTAGAAAAAGGTAGATACAGTGATACAGAGAATAACATTGTTATTGCTCTCAACCGCGACTGCCCGACATTGACGGTGACAGAAAACGTGAACGAACAGACAAGATCACCTTACATGCAAGATATAGTATTCGATTCTCATAAAGCATGACATATTTCTATGAAACTCTATAAATGAGTCGCAAATTAGAAGCGAGTTGTGTTACGTGAAAGAAACAAGAGCAGTTAAATAAACTGCGTCAAAAGATGGTGTTTTATTTGTTCCTATTGTGAAAAATAGAGCGGACTACTTTTGGTTGGATAAGCAAATGTAACGAAATAAAGAGCACTGACTTTAGTTCTTACACAAAAACAAGATTGAGGCAAAATAGAATTGAGTGATGCATGGTACTAATTGACGTAAATAAAGCTTCTGCTAGAAAGGATATGCCATTTGTAACATGTGGACTAGACACGGAGAAAACTATTAACAATTGATGAATCACACAAGAACGGAATGGTCATTCTTTATGCAACAATACGTGTTCAAGATACAAGCGAGATAATCGACATTCAATTGTAGTAACCGTAGTGTTTGTACAGAGTCGTCTATCAAACCCTGTTCGACCGCTCCAAAACTTTCCAGTTCAAACTTTCGCTTTCGCTCACAACTGTATCTACGTACATACTCTCATTTATCCATGATTCAAGCGCGATAATCACATACATACCCTGCCATAAATGCCTCAACCACACAATCACTTTCACAACCTCCAATTATCTGATCACTTTTGATCTGTGCTGTGCTTTACAGTGTTTTCGGTGTTGTTATTGAACGTCCGAAAAAAGTGTTGTAATTAATCGTCTGGGAGCCCAAATTTCATTTTTGTACACGCATGTCAAGTATTTTTTACTTAATCAGTAACTGGATTGCGTTTTACTACTTTGCGGAGGTCCAGCAGCATTATCTAGCAAACCAAAAAAGCTGACTAGCACATGTGGTAGCGGAGCACCAAGGTTGTAGTTCATATTATTTCTCACCTGCCAAAGTCCGTGGGCAGACTGGTGAGCGACATGTCGTTCAACCCGAGGACGGTAAGGGCTCGGAGTTGGCTGAAGCCGGCCGGCAGCCGCGGGATCGGGTTGCTGCTGAAATCTGCGATCTGCAGCGCCCGCAGCTTCTTAATGTCTTCGGGAATGTCGGGGATATCTGTAGAAAAACAATTTCAAATAAGATAAACAAATAATCTTTTATTTAAATAAGATGAAACAAAAGGCCGTGTTAACCTAGTGGGTAGAATAGTGGGTTTGTGCCCGGCCTCGCATCTCTACGATTTTCAGAATTTATGTGGCAAATTACATTTGTAATTTTAGCATGGGCATTTTTGTGAAGGAAAGTAGCTTTTTTTTATGGTATAGGGGGCAAACGAGCTTTTCGGTGGAAAAATTCTATTGCGTGAGAAGTTCCTAGTCTAGATTAGGCCCACATGGGAACTACAGCCAAGCCTTCTCATTCTGAAGAAGGCCTGTGGCCCAGCAGCGGGACGCAAATAAAAAGAAACAATGGACAAGATGCAGGTTTCTGTAATTAATGCTCAGCTCCGAAAAGCCACATCCACCAATAAGGTGCTGTATATCACGAAACGATCTCTGCATCCGAAATGTTTTCGACTAGACTGTTAAGGCGTACGAAGGTTAACGTATTTGGTACATTGACAGTATGTATGTACAATGGTACACGAAACGGTGTTGTTTTTAATATAAAAGTTGTTTTGAATAGCAAACCAAAAAGTTCCATATTTTTTAGACATTATTAAAATGAAAAATAACAGCAAAAAGAATCCTATTTAAAATTTATGAAAATGATAAAAGTGTAAGCTTCATCACGTTCAGCACTGAAAAAAGTTATCTTAATATATAATAAGTTAGAATGATGTCTCCAAATTTTGGAGTCAGGAATGTAACATAGCCCAATAAAGCTTTAATTACCAAAATCAAATTATTTAGTGTTACGAGAAATGTACTATACGTTTCGTTGTTCATAGACATAAATTGGCTTCAATTGAAGACAAAGATGTAAATAAAACTATTGGACATCACGTGCCATACCAAGATAAATTTAAATCACGACTGTAGTGCATGTTAGGCTGTTAAGTTTACCATTGAAAGTTCTAGAGTTACTGCAGTAAAACAATAGCCGTAGAGGAAACTTCGTACAACAAGTACGCTTATCAAGATAGCTGCAGGTTATGTTAGTTAGCGCTGTGCTGAGTAAGCTAATTGCCTGCGGGATTCATTTGTGCACGGCGAGTTCTAATCTTAATGTAAAGTCAAGTGCACAAAGACGTGCTAGGTACCTGGGTAGAATGGGATTAGTAATTAATAAAAAACCGGCCAAGTGTGAGTCGGACTCGTGATCGTGGGTTTCATACAAATTTTAGATACGTCAAAAATACACCTTCAATGGCCGTATCTTTAGCCAGTGTTAGCAAAGCTTCTTCTACGAAGCACACAGTCATTTTAACCGACTTCAAAAAATAAGGGAATTTCAGAGAAACAATCGGAGCAATCTTACGTTTACCTCACATAGGTAATTGTTAGTAAAACATACATAATACAACATTATCACTAAATTGCTCCTTTTTAGGTCAATGAGAATAGATAAAGCTCCGTTTGAATTCAACCCTTCGAGCACGGAATCCTAAAAACACGATTTACTCTACGTTGTTGGTGGCAACGCATTTCCTGAACTGCATGTTCCAACAGTAAATTAACTATAACAGAGCAACTCTATTAAATTAAATTAGATACACAAAATAAACATCAAAACGAGGCAGGAGTACAACGGTATCCTGCAACATTACTGCGTATTAGCTATGCAATTCGAGACTGGTTTGATACCTAATTTCACGATAACGGTAGTCCGCCCCGGTTTCCGGTTTACGGGTTGGCATTCCAACAGGCGTGTCTTCATCAATAATTTGTCAAGCAGACCGGAGCGGAGGGCGTAATCCATGGGCAAATACAATGAAGCCGACTGAATTAAAACTTCCAATAAACTGTGAAGTAGGTCAAACGGTGGTTATGTCAAATAGCTCAGTGCACCGTTTCCTGGGTCAAGTTAAGCGAATATTCTGTTACATTGTAACGGGTAGAGTTACCTACTGGCGGTGTAACTCTCGATAAACTATGCTCTCGACGTTTGTTACTGTTTAATATAGGAACAGTTTACCCCTAGTTCTACCGACAAACTTTTCAATGAGCTTCTGCTGTTTGTTATGAAGAATGCAGAGGATGTTAAAGCTGTAACTATAATTTGTAAGAGCGTGATCAAAGCTATTTTTAGAAAGGTATGCAGCTATGGGGATTCTGTGTTTAAGTGCATCGCTTTGTTTATCTGATGGGTGCGCCTATTCAAAGGGCATAAGCCTGAGGCGAACAGCACTTCCGCTTGATGCAGCTAAGAACTTTAAAGAGATTGGTCAGTTTATTTACAGTCCGTGTGGGAGGAATCGAACGTCGGATACCATGTTTGTTTATCGATGCATATGTTGAACTTAGGCGAATAAAAAGAACGTTACCAGCGCATGGACAGGGCATGGGTAAGTTTTAAATGTCAGTACAGTTATATTTTAATGCGATAAGGAAGTGAATTTGGTGTCAACCGTTTTCGTTTCAACTATAAGGAATGGTTTCCGATCGAGGCAATCACTTAATAAAAATTATATCAATCCTAGATAAAGGATGTTTGTTATTTCATTATCACATTACACGGGGACTGGAAGGAAATGGGAACTTTAATTATACGCCTTAATCAAGGCGCAACCTAAAACATCCAACGTGTACTATGGCTATGCACAGGCCTACTCTCAGAATGAGATTTGGAATTTAAAACCACTAACTAGGTAACAAACAAGTGCAGAGCGACTTTTCCGCCGCATTTCTACTCTTTACCCGAAGGTATCTTATTCGTTACCCCTCACAAACTACAATTTTAGAACTTTGGGGGTATCTAATTACCCCCCCCCCCCCCCACACTGCACAGATACGGTATCAAAGATCTTAGTAAATTGCAATAAGTATTTCCATCCTACAAGTCTAATGACCCTCTATTGAACTAGGAATTCCTTCTCGAAAAATAGAAAAGAAATAAAACCCAATGTCGTACAGATTAGTGTACGAGATTTCCTGAAGTACGGTGTATGTAATATCCGGTCCCAGTGCCGGGTGGGGCCCGGAGAATAGGAAATTAACCCTGCGCAAGGAATTCCGGCTACCGCAATTTCCAGTTCATAGGCTGTATTGAGATTTTACGAGTGTAAGCATTGCTTTTACAATCAGTTGTACGGAGTCAATCTAAAAAAACAATGAATGAAATCAGTGGCGGGGCGCGTGTATCAACCGCCCGGGGCGGAAGAAATTTTTGCCGCCCTCTTAATTAGAGTACTCATTCTAATCGGTTCGAATCGTAGGCGCGACATTTTCTTTTGTTATGGAATTATCATCATCATCCCAGTCTCTACACGTCGCACTGCTGGGCACAGTCCTCCTCTCAGAATGAGAACACTTAGACCGTAGTTCCCACGCGGGCCCAGTGCGGATTGGGAACTTCACACATATCATTACATTTTTATGACATTTTGCCGCCCCCAAATGTGCCGCCCGGGGCGGAGCGCCTCCCCAAGTATGCTACGCCACTGAATGAAGTTAATCATAAATGATGAAGTGATTAAAGCAATGGATTAAATGCGAAGTGCGGGTAAATAGAGAGGGGTAGAAATGTATCCGCAAGGCCTCGTAGGAATAAGATAAGATCATTTATTATTGTTATTTGACCTACTGTTACGTTATGATTTTATTTATATGCCTATTTGATCTACTTAGAAAAATAATAAAACAAAAGAGAGCCGCAACTTGATGAAAATGTGAGGTTTTATAGAACATTTAACGTAATCTCATCGCTACAAAAAAATAGTCTCAAAACAACAGAAGATTTATTTAAGAATAAATTTCGAGGTAGAGATTATTAGAACAATGCCCAAATATTCCAAAGGGAAATGAAAATTATTATCCTGTTCCATTTGACAAATTGAAACAAAACAATTCATTTTTATTTCTTTCGTCAGCGTAATAACTTCACAGCGTCTTTATGTCAGTAGGCGGGACATCTAAAATCCGCTATTAGAGTAATTCTGTCAAATATAAATTGGACGCACATTCCGTACATGTGTGTGATGAGATGAACGATGATGCAAGAGGATCGCAGACGGCCCCCGATTTCCAGACAATCAAATTAATAGCACACGCAATTGGGTCGCGGGGCAGAACCCTACTCAGCAGGGCTACTCCGAAACACAAAATTCGAAGTTCGTCTCGTACCATCCCTCTCACTGTCGTATTAAATAACATAAGCGTAGGCGGGACGGTACGATACGAACTTCGATTTTCGAATTTCGTGGTAGCCTTGCAGGACAACGGCGCATTGTTGCGGATGTTTGCAAGTCCATCGGCCATTCATAAACCTATGTCAGCGTGAGACGCTGCCGCGTTTTCGAAACATATGACTCTGAGTCACATTATGATATCTCAAAGTTTGTCAATTGTGTTTTTTTTCTTTTTTCTTTTGTACAATAAAGAGTTTACATACATACTTAAAAGCAAAACCTTTAAAGGTTTGTTATTAATTCGAAAATGAGGCTGTTAATTTCGTCTCTATTACAGATATTTTCGTCGTTTATGAAATGACATACCTACTTTTTTTTGATAAATTAAGTTTTTTAAGGTTCAAAGGAAAACACGGAACCCTTGTAGGATTACTTTGTTGTTTGACTGTCTGTCTGTCAAGACTATTTTCTCTCTCTCAAGCTCGGTTTTCTCGGTATCAAGCTGACATTAATATCAAATACTCAGGTCTGCTTCCCCTTGAGCCAGTGAAAAATAGCATACTTCTACGTCAACGCAATCAAAAGAAACTTTCATTAAAAAAGAAGTTTACACACTAATGGCCGTGACCGAAAACCTAAAGGATACTACCTGTTTTCGAATTATAAAAACGATTAAATATTTATCAATGTGACTAAGTGACGACACTTTAAACCTGGTATTTCTACACTAATGACTTGAACGCACTATCTGCCAATCAAAACAGTCAGGGCACCTATTTTCCTATGACTTACAATTACAATAGTTTAGTGCTGCTGTCTACATACATAGAAAGTCTATTTTAACCTAGGCTTTGTATACAAGCTGAAAGTTCCGCGCGGCTCACCACCAGTCGGATGGAATCCCATTAGGGCGTTTATTGAGTTTCCTACAAAGCGAGCGGACTTTGCCGATCGAATGTCACAATAATGGACGTGGTTGGTCGAACCAGCTGGATACAAAAAGCCTGCGGGCAAAAATCCTATTCGCAACACTCGTCTCGCAACAGAGATTACTATTAATCACCTTTAAGTTAGCTTGTTTCTGTTTAACAATAATACCTAGAGCATACGAATGTGAAGAAACTACCAGGTTAACAGGGTACCTACATCATAATAACAGATAGTACATGTAGTTTTTTTCTCTGTGTACCTGTTTTCTGTATCGCTTACTATTTCTGGTGTTCAATAAAGAGTCTGTATTGTATTTGTACAGTCTACCAAGTTAAAATGATGTGATTTAGTAAAAATCTAAGCTAAAAAGACACCTCAGACAGCAGTATGAGATCGTAGACCTAGAGTAAAAAATATCGCTATTTTGAGGTCAATATAGAACAGGACAGCAAAGCATTTTCAGACCGTTCAATGAGCAAAATAGTAACCAGAGTTAAGGCCGCGTGGCAGGTCGTTTCAATCGCAGTTTTATTCGTAGTAATTGATTGTAAAACGGATGATTGTTTGCCAATTCCGGATATGACAAGATTTGTTGTTAGTATCTGTTTCAAAAGAAAACATACTATTCTCTTGTTCATCATGCGGAAACCGTTCGTTTTGAAGTAACTAGTCGGTAATGTTTACGAAAAAAAAAACAGATTCGTAAAACTGCTTTTTGGCGAATCAAAGCGTTATGCACTACTTATATCACATCACCATGCTGTACACACAACATATCCGTTGATAAAATCACAATTAATTCAGTGAAGTGTAAAATGAGATGACTTATGCAATGCATGTCATTATTCTATTGTTCGGCAAAGCCCGCTTGCTTCATTTAACTTTATGTCTGGTTTCGCGTTTGTTTTACTAACATACATTTATGCAGTGATTTATTTTCATTTCAAAAAATTTAATTTTTTAAGAATATCAGTACTTACATACGCAGTTTTTTTTTTTACAGAAACAATAGGTAGAGCTCGAATATCTTTTCGAATACTATTTTATAAAATTGAAGCTAAATAGTGAAGTCTGAGAATGAGAAACCGCCAATTGCATACATTTACATAATTCATCATCATCGTCATAATAATATCAGCCGTCGGACGTCCACTGTTGGATATACATATAGTCATCCTCATTGAAAACAATAAAGAACCTTATTCAAACACAAAATCTTGTTCAAAAACCCTAAACGAAATGGTTGTGTTGTCGTAACTTTGATATAGAAAGAAAATACCAGGCCTAATGTCATGACCACTGTACCGACTTCGCAGGCAAATGTAGCACTGCTCGGTCACGTAGCCAGACGGTCTGGACGTGTAGCAAATTGATGATGATAAATACTCTACAATACCGCCATTCTTAGATTAATAAAATGATACTAACCGGTAAATATCACTAATTGTATAATAAAATCCGTAAAATGTTTAGTAATTAAACAAATCCTTGTAGTAATAAAAACAAAAAGTAAAAAAAGCACACCCGTGTTATGCGGTCAACGTAAACAAATAACCAGACGATAGATTGTTCGCAATGCGTGCGCTTACGCCCAACTGTATAGGTACGTTCTGTTTCCAAGTCAAACACTTCGATGTTTATAACTAAACATTAGTATGAGAAGGTATTTTAACGATGGAGCTGAATACACTACAATGTAACGTAAACTAAACAACAAACTGTAATTTTGCACGGATGTGGATTAGTCACATGCAAATAAGCAAGTGCCTCGTAAGTAGAGCCTGAGACTAAACGGCCAACGCTCTTGGTGACTTCTTGACGTCTTCGCATTTACACCTTTCAGTAAAATATTAATGTGCCTATCAACAGTGTGAAGTAGACATTTCAGTGACAATTTATGGCTCGTAAAACGCGCGTGTGGCCGGTACAAGGTACAACGGTAAGGACGGAGGAAGCACGCATTTAGTAAAGTAGTAAACTTAAAAACGTACTACGTTGCTAATTCAACATAAGAGCTAAAAAAAAATCAGATGAGCACTGAGAGCTACAAATACAAATAATTTTATTTCGCTTAAAATATAACCAAACAACCAAATAATAATAGATAATAATGAATTTAATTCGAGTAACTTAGTGCCTCATGCATAATTAAAATGATTAAATGATTAAGTACCTAAGCGTTATCAACTTGCATAGTAATAAAACTTAGTAAGTAATCGGCCAAGTTCGAGTCAGACTTACGTACTTACCTAAAAATTTGTGCGATTTTCGGAATTTCCATACAAATCTTTAGGTACTTCTGTCATAGTAGAGTACGCTTTAAACGGACGTTTAATAATAATTCGTACGAGCACTAGCCAAGTCAGGCCTTAGGCTTCTATATATTATCCCAAGTTATTAGAAGAAATATTTTAAGTTGTTATAATATATTTTAACTTGTTATAAATAAATTTCAGACACCCTGACCATTGAACTTGGCACCCATTTAGATCTCACTTATTTTGGCGTTAAAGTCAAAAAACAAAGCATACTTATATCATAATATTGGACTTGGCTCTCATTTCATATTTATATTTTGATGGGATAACCATTATAACAGAAATAACAGACTTATAGCTGTGGTGCATGACGGAGACATAGAATATATAACAGTGAGAAGCAAGATAAATTAGTGTAGTTTATATAAACTATTTTTTTAAAAACAAAAACCACAGTTTTTGTCTACTCAACGAGCTCTAAATAACGATACCTACCCCACTCGATGGTCAAAACATTTTTTTCGCACCTTTGGCTTTGGCAATTTTTTATAGGGTCAACAAGACGCTTTATAGTTATTGTCAAATTTGAAGACAACTGTGCTGCACCAACCGTTTGTCTATAAAATGTGTCTGACAGACGGATAGACAGACGGACGGAAGGACGGATGGACACGAGAGTTACTGCATGAAGCTAATGGCTCTGTTTGGATTGGACCGAACACTAAACAATCCTTCAAAGAGCGAAAATTAAAAGCTAATGGTCATAGTTACGGTTATCCATACTAATATTTCAGTTTGTATGTTTGTCCGTCTTTCACGTCGAAACGGAGCGAAGGATCGAGGTAATTTTTGGCATAGAGATAGTTAATGGGCTAGAGAGTGACATAGGCTACTTTTCATCCCGGAAAAATGCACAATTCCCGAGGGAACAGTGCGCGATAACCGAATTCCAAACGGGCGAAGCCGCGGGCAAAAGCTAGTTCTACTATAATCATAATCAGAAACAATTGTGTTCCGTACTTCGTACAAATCACGACTAATTTAATTTTAATGACAGTAAACAGAATAAATTTAGACCATATCCCCACATAACGTAACCATGTTACCGAACCGGTTCCCTATGACCTCACTGTCTGGTTATTTTAAAGTTCGTAAGAATCGTTATCGTTACAAACTTGCCGGCACGTTAGCTTTCTTGCCTTAGCTAATGCAAGTAGTAGGTACATAAACGTGCAAAACACAAGTAAAAGAATGTGTGAAATGGGAATGAGGTGATGTGCTCTGACACGGAACGCGAGCAGCGGCGGCGGCGGGACCGGCGGTGAGCGGCGTGGGAGCAGAGGACAATGCGGCGGTCGGGTCAACAGCCGAATGATCTGCCGGCGAAGCACCGGCTTGCCAGCGGCGGCCGGGGAGCGCAGCCCGACCCAGACGACACCAATAACCACTGGCGACATAATTTAAGCACTGCCACTATCCATGCTATAACCTTTCTTTGAATGTACCCCTGGAAACTGTAGGTAGGGCAAACCTTGCCTTATCAATGATAGCGCGCTATAATCTTACGCTGAGCTCACAATGGTGAAATGAAAGTAATTAAATTGCTGCTAACTCGAGTGCAAGCATCAAAACGGATAGCTGTGATCGATTTTATAGCTTGATTTCCTCAAAATGAGATCGGTGCACTAAGGAATAGTTGTCATTTACCCCTTTCAAACTAGTGTAGTGAATTTTAAGTCGCAACTTGTTCATTACCCCGTATTCAGTTGACATTTTCCTCATTCACAAAAGCTTAACGAAAGGGTTCATTTCAAACACTGTCGGTTTTACTTAGCACAAAAGGCAACCGATTACGAATTTATCTTCAAAGAAAAATCTAAAGTCTTATCTCGGTACGGTACGCATGCCGCATGCCACCCTGCGTTTAATCACTTGACATCATTCCTTTCTGTTATCTAGTCTATTTCGTAAGCACGCAGAAGGGAATGTATCTAAAGCTACTTACTACTTATGTGAAGTTAAATAACATCAGGGTGCCACGGAGTGCACCGTGATAAGAAACTGTGGCGCAAAGCTTTTTGCATAATCTACATTCTTAATGCAATAAGCTAAAAACAGAAACTAAGTCTGAAGTAAATTTTATAAAAGGAGCGGAACATTTATTTCTCAATCACCTACTGGGTACTAACGGGTGATAACAAAAAAATGAGAATTATTGAAGGTGGTGAAAAAATTATATAACAGGGTCTGAAATCAAAATTAAGTATAATTTCATAAAAAATTCACTGTTTTTCTTAATAAAACTATTAATGCACATTTGAATATGGTCCATGATCAGCTGTTCGACGGAGCTTAGTCAAAATGGTCGCACAGGAACGTTGGACGGCAATCTTATCCATTTTGCGTACACAAGATTTTATCCTTTTTATTAGCTGAGCACAATTTTCGGCTCTCCAATTATTCTTGTAAACCAAGGAACTCAAATACCCGAAAAAATCTTCAATTGGCCGACATTGAGGAAGATTTGTTGGGTTGCGGTATTTCGGTACAAATGGGATGTTATTGGAGTCCAGAAAACTGACAGTTTTTTTGGCATAATGCGACGACGCCTTATCCGGCCAAAACACATACTTGCCATCGGAGTGATATTTCTGAATAAATGGCATTAGTATTTTCTTCAGGCATTCGTTTTGGTATATGTTTTGATTCACGGCTAAACCACTAGGTTTAAACCACAGTTTTGAAACTCCTCTTTCGGAAATTACGACATACAGCATAACCTTTTGCTCAAACTTGTGTTTGAATTTGTATTTTTTATCCGAAGGCGTGGTAGAACTGTTACTTGGGCTCATATGTACAATATGTGCCGCAGAGTTCGTTCCTCAATTTTTTTGTAGAAAGCTCTGATTATAAATAACAACTTCACGAAGTTTCAAGCTGCGGAAACGAATAGTTACAGAGAAAAAAATTAATAAAGTTTTCTATAAAACAATTAAATTGAGCAATCCTCTAATGGCATTTTGTCGCAAAGAAACGTACGTTCCATTTTACGGTACGGTCGCTCTGATTATAACAAGTGTGGTTTAAATTTTAAGAACTTATTTAGATTCGTCTGTTCTATATATTCTAACAAAACCATATATGTTATTTTTGGATACGAAAACGTCAAAAAATGTTTATAAAATGTATTTTTGGTGGATATATTATGCCACAATACAACAATAATTTTTAAAAACGTGAAATGAACCGT
Source organism: Choristoneura rosaceana (assembly GCA_037349165.1). Classification (NCBI taxonomy): domain Eukaryota; kingdom Metazoa; phylum Arthropoda; class Insecta; order Lepidoptera; family Tortricidae; genus Choristoneura; species Choristoneura rosaceana. The sequence goes on along the minus strand of JAZBNJ010000040.1, from coordinate 9,608,370 downwards.
GACACACGCCATTATGTTTGGTTTGTCATGTTTGTGTCATTGTTACTGTTGCTCAGTCATTGTTTGTACTCGCAGTTGAGAGCGTTTTTCGTACTCCTGTTAATACTCAGTGACTACAATGGTGTTCCCGAAGCCCGAGGCCTCGTCTTCCACCGCCCCGCCGTCTGAAGAGTCGAGTGTAGTGCAAGTTTTGGACTCTAGTGAGCCGCTTGTTACGAAATCCTCTTCGGCGCCCCCGTGTGTGCAAGTTTTGGACTCTAGAGATCCGCTTGTGCCTACGTTTTCCGTGTCTTCGTGTGTGCAAGTGTTGGACTCTAGTGAGCCGCTTGTGCCTACGTTCACGGTGTCTTCGTGTGTGCAAGTGTTGGACTCTAGTGAGCCGCTTGTACGCCGAACCCCGCCTACGTCGAGTGTCCATGACGCTTTCGTAGCGCCTGAGGCTCCAGCCTCGCCAACCTACAGCGAGTCAGTGGCATTTACGATGTCATCGTCATCTATGCCTGGCCCGTCTACGTCGAGCGTCCGTAACGCTTTCGTAGCGCCCGAGGCCCCAGCCTCGCCAACCTACAGCGAGTCAGTGGCATTTACTATGTCATCATCACCCGTGCCTGGCCCGTCTACGTCAAGCGTTCATGATGCTTTCGTAGCGCTCGAGGGCCCAGCCTCTCCAACCTACTCCGAGTCACTATCACTTCAGCCTGAATGTTCTACTAGTTCCGTGGAGGATGATGCCGATGTAAGTACTGACCTCATAAATATTATTTAATGTAGATTTAATCAAGTTAGGTCAAATAAGGTTAGGTTGAATAACGTTAGGTTAAATAAGGTTAGGTTGAATAAGATGAGGTTGAATAAAGTTAGGTTTGATCAGGTTAGGTTGAATGAAGTGAGGTTAAGATAAGATAAAGTAAAAAAAAATTAAAGGTTACTCCGAAGTTCAGTGTCTTCAGTAATTTTTTTTATAACAGTGGCTCCCAACTGGTGGTCCATGGAACACAGGTGGTCTGTTTGGCACACCCAAAGCCGGGTCTGTGTGGGGTGTTGAAAAATCACATTGCCAGTAAAGAACGTGAGATCTAACAGTTACCTTTTGACATATCGGTAGTACCCATACAATACGGTTGAAACTCCAATGCCCTCAACTTATTTACACCATTTACCAACTGTCAAAAGGTAACTGTTAGATCTCACGATCTGTAACCATAACAGTTTTTTTTACTAAAAATATTTTTTACATGATTTAATATCATGTTCAAGGATCATTTTAAAAGATTGATAAAAAAATGAGTAAGTGTTTACGGCTCGTGAACCTTGTAATACCTGCTAATAATAAAATAATTAAAGTAGTTGATGGTCAATGAAAGGTTGGGAACCACTGTTTTATAAGATAGCAACTGCAATCGTTTATCTTTATTCCCCATTTAATTTAGGATGAGAATTTTAACAGTCAAAGCCGCACATATTTTAAATTAAATCAAAGGCATCACCGCCAATGGTGATACCGTTTATATTGAGAACATAATAACTAACAGTAATAAGTGTTATTACATTAATAATTTCAAGTTTTACCTTTGGATTTCTGAGAACAAATCAAATTTTGATCATTAAAATTCTCATCCTAAATTAAATGGGGTATAGAGTGTGTCGAAGGATAATACAGTCAGGGGATTTAATTCCTAGGCCACTTTGAACCTTTTCACAATGAATTTGACAATGTTTTGATTAGTAGATAGTATGGCATGTCATTTTCTTGTGAAAAGGTTCAAAGTGGTCTAGGCATTAAATTCCTTGACTGTATGCAGGTCATTCTGACACATATTTTTTATGATTTTATCATACAGAATATGCTAAAATAAACATGATTAACTTGAAATTTTTTTCTCTAAAATAAAAAATTGCCACAATATTGGGCCTCAAAACTTAGTCTATTTTTCAATGGTGAGACATGAAAAAACATATTATTTAGTTGTTGTATACATACTATTTTTGGAATATTGGGCGGATAAGTAGGCATATATTTTGGTTCCATATTATTGGTACCAAAATCCGAATCAGGGCACTCCACTATCCACGTGGTCTTGTCTGCCCTACCCCTAGAGTGTATATAAAAAGCCGGAGGCGCGGAGAAGGCGTATTAAATTTAACCACCTGGACCCATTTGAGGAATTGATGAAATGCATTAAATATGCATATAATGAAAATACAACACAAACATAATAATAATTTAGGTTAATAATTATGTATAAATAAATTTACACATAATTATTAACGTAACTTATTATGTTTGTGTTGTATTTTCGTTTACATATATTATGTATATGTAGGTATATAATAAAGTGTTGAAAAGTATATTCTGTTGTTTGATTTCTCTCTTTGTTTTGTGTTTTGTAATAGTAGGTATATGTATGTCTTTATATCAATAAAAATATTTTTTATAGTACACAATTTGTTTCATTAATTACACATTTACTTCCATTAGTCATGATTAATAACTAGATTGTTTTTATTACTGGTTGAAAAGCTCGGTTTAAAAATGTCAGATTGTATAGGTGACACGGAAGTCAGTTTCAAATTTCAGACTAAAACTCGATTGGTTTTACCTACAGGTTAGGTTATTTCACTTTTCTCTGACCTTGACCACAATTTTTTTATTTTGTCTGAGCACCTATTTGACCTTGATCACCTCTTTTTGACCTTGACCCACCTCTTTTTGACCTCGACCCACCTCTTTTTGACCTTGACCCACCTCTTTTTGACCCCAACCCACCTCTTTTTGACCTCGACCCACCTCTTTTTGACCTTGACCCACCTCTTTTTGACCTTGACCCCCTTTTCTGCGTTCATTTTTCCCCACCCTAATACTCCCACATCCCACCGGGTCCCGAATGTTTCTTGTGGCGTAGCATTTTTTCTATGTTTTTCCGCAATTTCTTATTTTCAAAAATGCATTATAGATACTGTTATATATCCAAAAAAAAATAGTACCTATTTTTATTCAATGTCAGATATTGTACATTCCTTCCCAATTAAATTTTTTCGCAGCATCACGTTGGCTCATAGTGTCAGAATCATTGGGTATGAAGCATTTTCAGCCTTCTTTTGGTCATTATCTTTGCCAGTCTGCCACTGCCCCTTTTACGAGTTGTAGTCTGAGATGCCAAAATTCTATAAACAGTAGATGCTGGTACATTCTCTTGAGTAAAATGATTCACTGTGAACTTTTTCCCTAACATCAAATTAGAATGATAAAAATTTACAATGCGTTTTCTCAGGATTTCTTGTTTAGACGCCATTTTTGACAACAATAAAACAAATGCAGGAAAAAAACAAGTGACTACCATCACGAAAGCAGTGACAACAACATTACATACTACCTTTTTTATTTATGCGGCCAGTATTTTTTTTACAGAGTGCGAAAAGTGTTCTCATTTTTTTGTTATCACCCGTTAATACATCTATAATTTAGAACAAAATGGTAACAGCTTTGTTAGGATCATCATCATAAACTGAAATAATATTAGGTATACAGATCCTAAATGCGACGCTCATCTCATCGATCATAGTCAAGAGTCGAGATTGTTATTCACAAAGTTTTCTAATTTAACATTTAGGTAATTGCCTCTCATATTGTGAAGATTGCAATGGAACTTTTATTATGATGTTAGGAACATGTTTTGAACTCATTAAACGTCGTGCAATGCGGTCGAACCACAGACCTCAAAAGGGTCTTTTTTTGGAATGATGTCTTGTTTGCATATTTTTTTTATATATATCCAGCTCATATCCAAGAGTGGTATGGATTCACGAAAGTTTTTCCTTTATCTCCTACATAATATTAGAAATACATTTACTTTTTTAATGAATGGCAGTCAATGACTAAACATTGACTAACGTAACGATATCAATAGTAATCTGCTCGCCCAACTCTTAGAGTCAAATTAAATTTTGGGCCGGCCATTTAAGTTCAGCAAACGCCGCAGGGATTTGGCTAAATTATTTCAAAGAAATGAAATGCCATTTCTACTACTTACGTATTATATATATGCTTGATGTATTTTATAATCTCAAGTTACGGTAGCGCATCTACGTAAGTTTACTTCTAACATTTTCGTCAACCGCGAACGGCCCATAAACTACGTTGTAATGCTGTTTATTATTCACAATTTTAATGGATAAGCCTCAGCTACAGGCAGGTATATCATAAAGTTAGAAAACCATCAGCATTGTTTTAAATTTAGAGCGGAGCAGCTAACTGTGAACAATATAGCGATTATTATGGTACATTCTATAGGTTACTTTGCTTCATTATTGTACAGGTACATCAGAAACGATCCGCTTTTGATGAATTAACATTAATTAAGATTTGTTCATACATATTTATATGTGTAATTATCTAGTTAACAAGTTGTGCTTAAACTACGCCTCCGTAAGTTGAACTCGGAGGCGTTTGGGTTTCCAGGGACTCAAGAGTTTAAAATAAACTTTGGCATTGATTGATAATGATAGCTATCGAGTTAAAATTCATGATTAAGTTTATTCCGTACATAATCTGTTAATACAGCCGCGTAGTATGTAAATTAAGCTAGCTTTAGGTAGAGCACTACAAATCTGCGGACTCGCCAAATTACATTGCATTGACTGTAAAACCTATAAATATATTTTTCTTATTAGCAATACGGTGACTCAAAGAAACCCAAGATCTAATATTTTAAAATAAATCCTAATATTTTTTATTTTCTAATAGTAAATAATATTAAAAAAATTAAACGTAGGAGTCGTGACTTCTGATAGTTGCGATAGATAGCATCACATCACATGCCACTATTGGCATATGCAAGACATTTCGATTTTCGACTAGTTGGTTGGATTCCCGGTGGTTTAGTTGGTATACCACCTTTGACGCGTAAAGCGACAGGAAGTGCGGATTTAAATTTTGTCTGGCAATCCAAATTTAGTTAAAAATATCCTATTGTTACTAGAAGCGAAAGTAACTATCTGTTACTTCTTCACGCTTGAATCGATTTAGATGAAATTTGGCATGGAGATATTTTGGGGCCCTGGGTGGGAAGGACTTAGGATAAAATTTACTAAGGAAAATTGCAGTGTTTGTGGGATGTAGGATTGAGTGAACTCTTGGCCAAATAAGATTTTTTTAAAGAAAACGGACCGATTAATTTAACCGATTCTGTCGATAACTAAATAAAAATCATTTTTATAACAGTCAATATAACTTTTCGTATCTATTCTAAATCTGGTAATCGTTTAATTACCTACTAGAAACTTTGGTAATAGATTTAGGGCGTGGCGAGTTCAACATGGTCCTGGGTTAGGGACGATAATGAAAAGCTTTGCGTCTCTTGAAACATATTCACCGATCATTGTATTTATAAATACATAGCGAAAGCCAACGCAGGTTAGCACCCGCGATGTGGGAATATTGTTAAACAATGGCTTCTCGATATGCAAACATTGTCGTCGCACTAGCGGTACAAACCGAGTGTTTAGCGCAAAAAACAGTTACACAGCGCAAAATACATTTTTTGTGCAAAACTTGACAGCATCAGCCTTAAGCCCAGTTTAGAACTGAGAAAAATCATGCAGTTACATTAGCTTGCGGCACTCGATTGACCACTTCGAACTTAGTGCACGTTACAGCCTCGCAATGTACCAAAGGCACTGGTCCCACCGCGAGCTAGTAAGCTATGAGCTATCGGCTATTTTCTAGCCCAAGAAACGAACAAAAGATAGTCGCTTCCATGAACATAAAAGAGAGAGTTATATTTTTATAGTTCATAGCTGGCTGTTCACACTGCCGGCGAGGATACTCTCCCACCGCCCGGCGAGTAAGCGATAATTCCATACAATTGTTTACTAGCCGCCCGCCGATTGTCAACTGTTTCTAGTACAGAATTTTACTAGTTGACCGCCGAGCTCGCCGATAGCTGGCGGTGGGACCACTGTTTACTAGTTGACCGCAGCGATAAGCTATCGACTATAAAACTAGCTCAACGGTACTCGAGCTGAGCTAGTGCAGCGAGTAATCGCCCGTCGCACGCAAACACTCGCTTATAGCCGAGCGTCTAAACTAGCAAAACTATACTCGCTTCTCGCCTCTCGCCCACTCGTTTATAGTTTATAGTTTTACTCGCTAATAGTTTGTAGCCGCCGGTGGGACCAGTGCCTAATGCAACTCGCACGATTTTTCTTACAGGTTTAAACTGGGCTTTTGTATTGCCGCGTTTATATCTCAGACCGACGAAGCATAATTTGCGAGACCTCGCCGTCGGCACGGTTCTAAAACGGTACCTATAACGTTCCGTTGTGTTCTTTACATCGTAGCTAATTGAGCTTTTACTTAGTCAGTAAGTAAGCGTAATTTGGAAGTTAGTTTCAGTGATGTGATGACTGACCGCATAACAATGGAAACGGGAATGCAATAGGTATATGGATTACATACACATAACACCTTAATTATGAGACGTGATTCATACGAGGACAATAATATTATGAGTTCAAAATTGAAATTGCAGCATTGAATTGCTTACTGAAAACATTAATTACAAAGCGCTATAGGATTTATTCAATAAATTATGTAAATCCTTTCAGCGGTTTAAGCGTGAAGAGGTAACAGACAGACTGACATACAGGCAGAGTTACTTTCGCTCTTTTCGCACTAGGTAGTAACAAATGGCTCAGGGCCTAATTAACGTAAGGGATTATGAACAGACTGTAAAAGCCCGAAGTCGAACACTGTTTTTTGAGTTGAGCTTAAGCTCACATACCGCCCGTGAAATGTATATTTGTACAATGTTTTTCATCACATTTGTAAGGAAACAACGAGGAAAGTAACAAAGGAAGAGGAAACAAGGATGCATGGACTCAGGTTCCACTGCCTTTTCCAAGCCTAGCTACTAAAAAGTATACATAGTACATTTAATTTTAAATTATTAAAGTTGAATTGCAATAAAACTTTTGTATAGGTAAACGAAAGTACAAGTCTTAATTCAAGTTAATCTAAGTAACTCCTCTGCATGAATTGAACCTGTACCATGTCAGCAACTAATTTGGTGCCACAAATAAAAAAATACGATCACAGTCCATGAGTTGTTATGCAAGAGAAAAGAGCCACGGATTTTACTTACGGCATTGCAAATAAGTATAATTATAAGCATGCTTATTATGACGCTGTTTACGAGCTAGTGTGATGAAAACTAAGTTAAATCTCTTGTGTCTTTAGCCGTGTTTAGGCGTTATCAAAAAAATTTGTACCCGTTCCGTTTTTTTTTTAAAATTTTGGAAACCTATAGTTTTTCCTACTCAGAATCAAAAGTACAATCGATTACGATCGTTTAAAAAAATTTCCTCAGTTTTCATACAAAATATTATGAATCTGTTTTGTCACGCCCATACTTAGTGTATGAAAAATACGTCGCAAAACTAATCGATTATGCTCTTGATTCTGAGCAGGAAAAAACATATTTTTTCCAAAAAAAAAAAAAAAGAACGGGTACACTTTTTTTGAAAACGCCCATTTTTCACCAAAAAAAAACTACGAAGCCAATGCATTCATCAAACGTTCCACGTCCATAGCTAAACGTGAAAAAATTGATCAAGGCAGTTTTGAAATTATATTTCATTGATTTTTGCAATTATAATAGCTGTAATGCAGGATCAATCATTTACCTGTGGCGCCATAAACGACTTTTTTGGGTAATTAAGGATAAGTACCCTATATTAAAAGATGATCGAACTAATAACCAAATTTGGTTAATGAGTAAACAAGTCCAGAAAACAGTGTGTACTGAAATGTACATACTTCAATGGATTGAATAGTGACATTGGTGAATGGATAAATCAGTTAGTACATCGCTGGACAGAAGTATATTATGCACGTTCATTGTAGAGATGTCACGCTTGTTGCGCTATTTTTAAACGTCGCACGCACAAACCGGGTGCAGTGGAATATACTGTGAATGGCGCGGAATGCAGTCCCACTTCCTTTACAACCTATTTAGTTTGGTTGTTCCAGTTCGTCACTTTAAATGTGCATTACAAAATACATATAATATCACACATTTTTGGAAATTGGTTACTTCTCGCTTCTTTCGTAGGCATTAAAATAAAATTTTCTGAGACAGAATAATATTCTCATGTACTATCTAATCAAATTAATTAAAAAGTTAATTAAAGTGAAGCCCAAAGGTAGCTAGCTGAATATTTAAATACTTAGTGTTAATGTAGTTCAACTCCCTTAAAAGTTAAGCTACTTTTGAGCTTGACTGTACCTATCTGTTATTTACAGCATACGTAATAAAAATATTCGTTCTCGATATGATTTTATATTGATCTATTTTGAGACAAACGGACGCGACAGTGGATTAGGTTTGAAAAGCTCACTTTCCCGAAACGTACACTTTCTCTAAAAGTGCACTTTCTGCTAAATGTGCACTCCCAGAAGATACATTTTACCAATTGGGGCACTTTTTCGAAAACGATTCTATTTCAAAAAGTGAACTTTTCTAATACACACATGCACTTTCCCAAAAGGTACACTTTCCCAATAAGGGCCCTTTTTCGAAAGGTGGACTATTTCAAAAAGTGCACTTTTTAAAGCGCACGCATTTGGTACGAGTATGTGTATTCACGCTGACAAAATGGTAAAAAAGTAGAAAAAAAAATGTGTCGTACACAAAGTGAGGCTAATTTTTTTAGAGTTACAATGACAAATTAAAACGTTCATATGTGTAACATCTGGAAGCATGGTGTACGGTTGTGTTGCTCTGAAGATGAGCTCTGGTTGAGTTCGAAACGCGTCAGTGTGGTGTGTTGGTGATGATAGATGGGTTTGTGTGCGTTCTTACAGTGTGTGTTACAGGTGGAGGAACTGCATGAACACGCATATTTGCATAAACGCACGCGGGTGAGCAAAATTATTGTTTTAGTTCATTGATATGGACCTCCGCAAAGTAACGCCTGGTTCAACAAATTATTTAAAATATATCTTCTGAGCTGCTAAATATATCTTGATCGATCTGAGAAAATAAAATTTTTGAAAAGTGCACCTTCTGAGAAAATGCGCTATTTAAGAAAGTGTAAGTTTTTGGGTAGTATGTTTTTAGAGACTGTACGTTCCAATAAATTGATCCTTCTAAAAACCTAAGTGCACTTTTAGAGGAAGTGTACTTTTCGGGAAAATGAGCTTTTCAAGCCTAACCCGCAACAGTGAATAAAGTAGGATAACAAACTAAATTTCTCAATTAAAACGTAAAGACAAATATTATATTATATGCCAAGAGCAGAATATTAAGATGTCAATAATCGTAGTAACCCCAGCTCTTATAAATTCAACAGGTGAAAATTTCATGTCGAAAACTTTGCAGCCTAACGTTCAATTCGGCGCGTGTTTAGAATATTCTATTAACGAGTACTCTATTATGTTGAATATAAATATTAAATAACGGGAAGGCGCTAAGCGGAGATTTACAGCCGTGTGCGACCGTCCGGCGCGAGCGCGATGCAAGGTCGATAGAAACCTCATGTGAGCAAATTGCTGGCCATCACTCAGGCCAGGTGTAACAATTGACCAGTTATATTGTTGAGGTTATTTTTACAATGACAAAACAAGTTTATTCAGTTGCTTATTTGCAAAAAATGATAAGCAAAGCAAGTTCGAAGGATGAGGGATGTGTAATTTTAACCATCGCCATCGGGACTAACAGGATCAGGATGGTGCTTTTTTCATTATTTATATAAAAAAAAAACTCCTCGGCGACCGATTGAAATACTAGATAACGAAGTTTGTGGTTAACACGGTTAACAATTTCTACAATTCGTAACCGCGTCTGTAACGTCTGCAATTTTCCGAAAATTAATTTACAGAAGATGGAGTAATGGAAAATAATTTCGTTTTCCTCGTTTATAATGATTCTTCAACTTCGCAAGCAAAATTACCCACAAAGGATCGACTACGCAGTTGAAGTTCAAAGTAAAAACCCTCTTCAACAAATAAATGCGAATCTGACTCGACCTCAATAAGCAAGTCGTTCCTAAATCCTTTTAATTAGTGACGTAGGCACAGAAGGTAATTAATAAGCGAATTTCATTCGATGCTCGCCATTGTTTGCGCACTTAAGGCTACGAGGAGTTATGCGGTGACGCATTAGAAACGCGACGTGCATGCCCGACTGCCGATTCTGAATCTATTGACATTTAGTCATAACACTAAGTTTGTTTCTAAAATGTGTACTGCGAAAATATAAAATAATGCGCTTTAACAAAAAAAATTAAACGTATAGGACGATAGGTATGTTTTCGACATTAACGCGTATCGAACTAGGGCTAGGCCCTGAACAAGACGAGGCCACTCGTTGATGGCAGAAAGCACTACCACACTTGTATTTGTATACTGTGGCACTACCATCGTATATCTAGGTAATTTCCCTTAAAAATTTATATTCGATTCAGGTATGTCACAATCACAAGAACATTGGATTATAGAGTGCATTGTAAATCAAATCACACGTGTGGGTGATGTGGTTTGTGATGTGAAATTCAACAGTAAAGAGTCATTAACAGATAATACCTAAGAGAAATTAAAATGTTTCATAAAAAATAGTTATCATAGTACTTACTTATTAGATTTACGTAAAAATCATGAATCAAAACTGGACCAAATAACAATTTCTGTAGGGATATAACTTATATAGGTAGGTATAATTGGTATAATTTTCGAAAATATAATAAGTTGTTTTAGGGTAGACATAGATACCCTACATGATATACACCGTGGGCCCGAATAACCCGAGGGATTTTAACCATCGATTTTAGAGCCTAATTGGAGTATATAAAGTAGTATAACATGTAGTCCTATAACAACCCGTTTTTGAGATAATCGTTATTTAAGAAAAATCATAAGTAGAAAAATCTCAAGTGTAATACACCCTAAGTATGTGACGTAGTATGTTTAACCACTTAATATTTTTAAACGCAGACATACTAATGGCATGCTTTCTGGCCAGTTGGCAGTATTTAAGTTTGATATCCAACTACAAGTAGGTTTCATTATCATGGTTATTTCTACCGATATTGAAGATGCGACTTAAAACTGAGTTGAGTAACAGACTGCTGCTGCTGCATAGCCGTGTAATTATAATATCTTTTTCTTGACTTAATAACAATTAGTACTCCTCACTTATCGCTAAAACTTAAGATTGTTTGTATCGCGATAGGAATCGCGAGTTGCGAGAGTGCAAACTATTTGTATTTACCTATGCTATAATAACTGGCCGATATCATGAAATAGATGTTACTAAATGTCAACGTTAAAAATGATTACTGATTGTCACGTCAGATCAAATCACGGTCGGTGTTAAATCCTATTTTTGCTAGAACAGTCGGTATTGCAAATAAAGAGTAATAAATAATAAATAGCTATGCCGAATTATCCTCCTGCTCACTTAGCGGACATCCATTTCATTTATGGGTTTTGTAACGGCAACTCGCAAAGAGCAGTTGCTGAATACCGGAGAAGATTTCCCACTCGTCGCGTACCGCACCATTCCACCTTCGTGGATACACATAGACGGTTATTCTACCGGTTATGGTGAAGAGAATGAAATGTATTTTTCTAGAAACACCAAAAATAAAGTTTTTTTTAAATTTGTGGGTTATGAATGAACAAATTGAGATATTTTCATTTAATTCAGTTCAATACAAGCATGTTATGACATTTGTTGTCACAAACTAGTAAACAATAACATGTCACATGACATGAACCACACTGCACTCATTGACTCGGGCATCGTATGATATCGGAGCGACTCGTGAAGTGTCATGTTCGCTTACTCTGTTTCTCTACTAAAGATTGGTTCCTCTTACTCACTCTCTTAACTAAAGACTTGTTCACAAGGCCGTGCTAAGCTTAATTGAATTATTTTGTTCTAAAAAATAATTTTAATTAAAGTACATAATTGAACCTATGTTCATATAACATTTTTTACTCGTATTATCGTCAGAAATACCCTGTTAAAATCCCTCGGGTTTTTCGGGCCCACGGTGTATACATATACTTATCTAGCTGCGTTTTTCTTAAATTCCAAAAAATTGCTGCGCTGCTAGAGTAAGAGTAGTATTTTAAAATGGTCTTTGCGTAAGCTATAGACATCGGGTGTATGAGGAGCATCAAAAAACAGTTAAATATAATCAAAAAGCGAAAATAAAGTACCTATCTTAATTTGATATCAGTTCAGGAGAGGTTTAGCAACTGAAAATATGGTCCGGAGCGGAGTGGTCTATTTTATAGTGAAATTGGACGACGGAAATCATATCTACTGCAAAAATCTTCTATACACCGTGGGCCCGAAAAACCCGAGGGATTTTAACCATCGATTTTAGAGCCTAATTGGAGTATATAAAGTAGTATAACATGTAGTCCTATAACAACCCGTTTTTGAGATAATCGTTATTTAAGAAAAATCATAAGTAGAAAAATCTCAAGTGTAATACACCCTAAGTATGTGACGTAGTATGTTTAACCACTTAATACTTTTTAAACGCAGACATACTAATGGCATGCTTTCTGGCCAGTTGGCAGTATTTAAGTTTGATATCCAACTACAAGTAGGTTTCATTATCATGGTTATTTCTACCGATATTGAAGATGCGACTTAAAACTGAGTTGAGTAACAGACTGTTGCATAGCCGTGTAATTATAATATCTTTTTCTTGACTTAATCACAATTAGTACTCCTCACTTATCGCTAAAACTTAAGATTGTTTGTATCGCGATAGGAATCGCGAGTTGCGAGAGTGCAAACTATTTGTATTTACCTATGCTATAATAACTGGCCGATATCATGAAATAGATGTTACTAAATGTCAACGTTAAAAATGATTACAGATTGTCACGTCAGATCAAATCACGGTCGGTGTTAAATCCTATTTTTGCTAGAACAGTCGGTATTGCAAATAAAGTGTAATAAATAATAAATAGCTATGCCGAATTATCCTCCTGCTCACTTAGCGGACATCCATTTCATTTATGGGTTTTGTAACGGCAACTCGCAAAGAGCAGTTGCTGAATACCGGAGAAGATTTCCCACTCGTCGCGTACCGCACCATTCCACCTTCGTGGATACACATAGACGGTTATTCTACCGGTTATGGTGAAGAGAATGAAATGTATTTTTCTAGAAACACCAAAAATAAAGTTTTTTTTAAATTTGTGGGTTATGAATGAACAAATTGAGATATTTTCATTTAATTCAGTTCAATACAAGCATGTTATGACATTTGTTGTCACAAACTAGTAAACAATAACATGTCACATGACATGAACCACACTGCACTCATTGACTCGGGCATCGTATGATATCGGAGCGACTCGTGAAGTGCCATGTTCGCTTACTCTGTTTCTCTACTAAAGATTGGTTCCTCTTACTCACTCTCTTAACTAAAGACTTGTTCACAAGGCCGTGCTAAGCTTAATTGAATTATTTTGTTCTAAAAAATAATTTTAATTAAAGTACATAATTGAACCTATGTTCATATAACATTTTTTACTCGTATTATCGTCAGAAATACCCTGTTAAAATCCCTCGGGTTTTTCGGGCCCACGGTGTATATATAAAAGGCAAACCTGACTCACTGGGTTATATATCAACGCACAGCCCAAACCGCTGGGCCTAGAAACTTGAAAATTGGTACAGGGGTTCCTTTTATGATGTAGGTGGGCACTAAGAAAGGATTTTTGGAAATTCATCCCCTAAGGGGGTGAAATGGGGGGGTGAAGCTTATATGGAATTTACTCATTTCTGGACTTAGAAGTATGAAAATAGGTACATAAGTTCTTGATTACAATTAAAAATGATAACTAAAGTAACGCGGACGAAGTCGCGGGCAAAAGCTAGTTAACTTACAAATAGTTCCACAACTACTTCGGTCCGTATTCTCGCGAATTCGAATCAGACATTGTGCGAAATCGCTCTTAGAATGATAACATTCATATTAAATGATATTGTAACGGATAAGTCACGTTTTGAATCGAGTTTAGCTCGACATGTTTCGGGCTAATTAGTAGTCCTGCTTCCTAGAAGCAACGTGACTCGGCGGCTGCGGCCGCTTGTAGAGGTCCGTTGTTTTCACCGGACAACGGACAGTTTTTTGCGGTGTTGTATGGCTTCGTTGCCGGACAAGTGTCCGATGCGTGTACACACACTCTTTGTAAGGGACACGAATTAGCCCGAAACATGTCGAGCTAAACTCGATTTAAGATGTGAGTTATCTGTTCCAATATAATTTGATATGAGTGAGTCTAACTGTAGTTTCATATTCAAACTGATAACATTACTTATGTATTGCGTACAGATGAAAAACAAAATTATTGCAGCATAAAATGTGAACCAAATATTTAACGAAAATGAAGAAGTGAAGAAAATAGTGATGGTTAAAATTACGTACATTAGTTTTGTAATATAGATAAGATAACAAGCAGTGCATTACTACAATTATTGTTGTCACGATCGCATAGGTAGAAGTAGAAGGTACGTGAGAAAAATACACGACAAACCTGCATTTGTGCATAGATTAAGTTTCTCAAGGTTAGATTGATGAACATGCAGATATTTATGAATAAATTCACGGAAATACATAGACTAGAAAGCATTGCATAAATTAAATCCTAACAAAAACATCTAGTTAAAACGTGCCAAGACTCGATTGAGATGATTCGCCTATAAAAAGTAATGAATTCTCATAAACAGCCAAGCCTAAAGATAGATGTAAGAAAAATAGTAATTTTGGCTAAAATCTGGCCAGTTATGGGATTCCACATGACTTGTGTTGTTGAAAATATTGTAGGAGTCATTGTGGCTATTTCGTACTCCGTATTTTTTTTAAACTTAAGTTTATACCTACGAATCATATGGAACAACGCCCGAGTCATATGGGACCATACAGAAGGGCTGTTTTCAGGGATAATTACGGTTTTTTTTTAATCTATCTCATAGGTTTGGCTGTTATGATATCTTTTGATGATTCTTAATCAATCAGTCAGTGAGTCACTATCAAAGTTGCGTAAATTTGCAGCTTTTAAATTGCACGATTACCCGTTAACTTATCAAATGAGCAGAATTTCAGCCTTCCATTATATTCCAGTGTTAAAAAACCAAAGCGTGGTTGGGGTGCACCAACCAAGCAATCTTAGAAAAAATAACATATTTTATCAAATGGGCAATACCCTAATAGAACACATTTCTACTAACAATACTCACCATTTCTAGAGACATCTAGTTCCACTAAGTTTTCAAAATTTTGTATGTCTGATGGTAGTTTATGAATTTCATTGTCACTTAATCCTAATCTTCTTAGTCGATGGAGTCTGAAGAAATTCTGAAACAAAATATACAATTTATCTAACAGAACAGATCAGGTACAGTTGAGGAAACTGAATGACATACCAGGGTGGAACCTTTGTGCTACTAATATCATGTTGACATCCCATAAATTTGCAAAAGAAATTGTAGCGAAATTGATTATGAATAGGCTCCAGCCTGGTGGGTATGTGATTTAGTTTAGTATATATTTAACGTGGATATATTAAGCTGCACAGACAAATTATCCATAAATAAGCCTTAAGTAATGGCTACAACTTTGTTTGTCGCTCTATCTACTAGATTCCATTGTATCACTTCCTGATTCATTTTATGTCTTTTTATCTCAAATGTTTATGACTTGTCTAATGATAAACAAAAAAAATATGAATCATAATGAATCAAATATTTGACATCTCTAGCAAGATAGAACAGGACAGGATTTACTCTTGGTAAGTAAGAGTCTACGAGCACTCTGTCAAGAGTGATACCGACAAAGAAGAAGAAGTAGTAAGAGTAAAGATGGCCTGTACAAGAGTTGGCAGCTGCTAGCCCCTGCCTAGCAGTAAAGATGAAGATGTGCATCAACTCCAGCAGCAGGGTAACTGCCACCTACTGTTACTGCATATCTCAGTGTAGTGTAGGATAGGTTCTACCAACAATGAAAGTAGTTCTACTAACGTCTGAACTGCTATCAGCTATCATGTCACATATATTAATGAATTAATGAAATAAAATAAAGGATGATTTATTTGAAAATACAAACTGAATTATAGATGCACAGAAAAACCAGAAAAATAAGACCAGCACTGGGAATCGAACCCAGGTCTTCGGCATTCCGTGCCAAGTGCTATACCGCTACACCACTGCTGTACAACAGTACAGACACGTTTTCCCCTATGCATCACATATCTCAGCTTGTTTGTTTCTTATATAGCCTTAAGCAGTGACGCTAGCAACATCTCCATTGGAACTAACCGCTCACCCGGACCCGAAAAATTTGGAATTGAAATAAAAAATGCAAAAAAATTTCCAAAATACCAATCTTGATGATTTATTTGTCCCTAACTGTAAAAAACAACTATACTTTTCAAGATTGGTACCAGTACTGTAGATAGAATTTATTAAATCTTAATCCTTTCGTTCCGGATGACAAGTTGTGCGATGTGCTCTCAGATCCGGTAGACGAGTAAACTCGTCTTAAAAATTTTTACATTGCATATTCAATATGGAAAACTGGGTAGATTCTGTGTATGGCTTTGCCGGAACGGAAGGGGTAATCAATGGTCATTATTGTCTAACACTCTCCTTCTACCCTCAGCCTATACAATACAATGTGACATAAAGAAATAGTGAAAATAATAGTGATTCTGAGTATGTTAGACGGTATGGCCTCTGGCTAAACATACAGGCAGGAGCGAGATCAGATGAGTGAGGATGCTGAAGCCAACAGAATAATAAAATTATTATGAGTGAAGTGAAGTGTAGAGTAATATTTTTTTAATGTTATGTGGTAATAAACTAAATTACATTTGATGAGTTAAAATGCTACTATGCAACACACACACACAGGAACATTTTATAGCCTGAATAAACCGATGTAGTACTACATCGCTCATGTAAAATATATATAGTGTTTTTCATGATTTCCATTAACTTAGCCATTTAGGATTTTATTTAGGTATTTGTCCTTCTCATGTACACCTAGCATTTTCTTAAATTTTTAGTTTTATACTTGATAGTATTCATGACTTAACTCATTTATTCTGAGAATTTAATTACTTAAATGGGCTGTTAAAATCCTATTACTGGCTGTAAATTCAACCAAAAAGCCTACAACTATAATTTTAAACACACTACTCAATAATAACACAAATAATAATGCTAGTATTCAAATGACCCCATAAATGATGTTGAAATGGTGTCATAATTTAGGAGAATAAACTGGTACAATATTTGTATCTCAAAGTACCAGTCTAAAACCATATGTAGGTAATGAAAAATATGTATTTGTTTTATTATGTTAAACAGCTGCTGCTGCTGGATCCGTGTAGTGTAAACAGAATATAATTGCCAGATGGATTTGTTATCAAAACTATCTAGAGCATTTATTAAATGAAGGTACATCTACATGGAAAATAATCAACGTTATCATACCCTGACTTTCACAACAGATTTTGTCAAAACAAGCACACTAAGATGTAAACGTATTGATATTATTTACAGTTCAGTGATAAGGTGAACGCCCACGGACGTACATTTTAGGTTACACAAAACATACCTTCGGTAAATCTCTTATATGGTTCGCGTCCAAAAAGAGTTCTTCCAAACTCCTGGAATACCGCAAAATGTCTTCAGGTACTGTTGGCAACGAGCAGTGCCGCTTGTCTACACATTCCACTTGGCGATTACATTTGAACAAAGGTATACATCGAAACATGTTGATCACTACACTTCAAACAAACTATGTATTGTTAAATCACTATCACGACACATATTTGAGCACTTTTCAATTTCAATACTATTTCAGCATTTTAGTTTGATTGCGATATCAAAATAATCCATAAAAATATACTCGCACCTCACCCTAGAAAACGAAGCCACAAACTATCAATGTTGCCAGACTTAAATTCAGTCAGATTTTGATGACGGTAAAAGTTTTTTCATGTGTGCAGTGGAAATGGAAATGATAACGATATGATGCCAATATACTGTTAAAGCTTTTCTCTTTGAATAATTAAGAAATTAAACGATTGTGTTCATTAACATATCAAAAAATAAATTAATTTTACCATTAATTTATAATATTATTTCATGAGTAACGCCAACGGTACGTGATGCCAGGTAGAAAATATATTACACTACACGCAGTGCAAGATTAGAAATAGCCAGAAATTAGAGATATTATGATTTAGCTGTACGGCTTTTCGCTTTTCTCACAAGTGGATTCGTTTAAATATGTAACAATTTTATTACATCTCTCCTTCAGAAAAATAACTTTTCCTCCCTGACGAGAGAGAGCAAAGTGCAACTTGACTGTTCAAGGCTTTTCCAAATGTTTTATTGCAAATGTAATTTTTTGTAGTTGATAATTCAGTATTCAGTATTTTATTGCAACACCTTTTACAGAAGATATAAAAAATGATGCCCTGTTGGGGCGTGGCAATTTTAAAATTAATTACATTAATTAACTTATAGATTTATAGCACATTATGCTATTTTACTTTATGTAAGGTATCTAAATAAACTATACATTTTTATCAAGTAATAACATAAACTTAGAACTTATGTGGTATCACACAATGAATAGATATTAGGACAAGTAATACCTAGTACAATGAGATCATCTTTAATTACAATAATAATAATAACAGGTTAATTATTTTTCTTTATTCTTCCAAATATTCATTTATACTGTAGTAACAGTTCTGAGTTAAAAAATCTTTTAGTAGTTGTATAAATTTTTTATCTTTGGTTTCTGATTTTATTTGGGTAGGTAATTTGTTGTATACTTTTACAGACATGGCGTAAGTACCGTGTGAATGAATTTTGAGATAGGATGGAGGCAATTGTAATTTATTTCTGTGGCGTAGTGAGTAGGTGCTTTGTTGGTTATCTCTCTGTATGAAGTAATCAGGGTATTTGTGAACAAACTTGCATATTTCGAGTATGTAAATTGAAGGTACTGTCAGTATTTTATGTGCTTGGAAATGGGGCTTGCAGGTTTCAGTGTTGGAAATATTTACTAAGATCCGGATTAGTTTTTTCTGTGCAGTAAAAAGTGTCTGTGCGTCTGTACTATTACCCCACAAGATGATACCGTAGCTAAGCCACGCGTGGGCATAGGCATAATAGGTTACAAGAGCAGCGTGTAAGTTAGTGGATTTCTTAATCTCTCGTAGAGCGTACGCAAAGCTAGACATTTTACCTCTTATCTTTTTAATCTGTGACTTCCAATTTAGATGGGTATCAACTACTAGTCCAAGCAGAGGAAACTCGTCAACTACCTCTAATTTAAAATGATTATAGGAATAATTTATGTCTAATGGGGGTTTTTGATGCGGGTAGTAAGTCATTATTTTAGTTTTTTCGTAATTAATTTGTAGGTTGTGGTCATTCATCCAGTTACTAGTTTTTTCGAAAATAGAGTTTAATGTGTTAGTTAAGTTAGAGTTGTTTTGACATATTGTGAGAAGAGAGACAGTAAAACCACGCCATTTTCTATGCTGGTTGTTCTTTATATAATATTTAGGTAAAAAAATCAAGTTTTTTAATGCTCAGTGAGAAAAGTTGTATGAGCCACTCGGGAGAAAAATTATTTTCATCTTGGGCGTTAACACTTGAATCCCTCATTACGTTCAGGATTTTATTTTAGAATCACTCGCTACGCTCAGGATTATATTGTAGAATCCTTCGCCACATTCTGGATTAAATGTACACTCTCGCCATAAATACATCATTTTGCTCCCTTGTGACACAAATAACTATTAAATACTTCCTGACTTATTAAAAAATATTTTTTATCTACCTGTATTACTCATGTACTACTTGACTTGACATCCTACTTCAGAAGAAACAATATTGACAGCAAATCAAAGGACAGTTCATTTTGTGATTAGAGTGATTACCGTCATGATTAGTGAAACAAGCTAATTACTTTACCTACGCTAAATTTCTGAATTTCTTGTAGAGAATAAAATAAGGCTACTTTTTAGAGTTTCATATCCAAAGGGTTAAAACGGAACCATATCCCTATTACTAAGACCCCATTCTCCATAGTGGTCCGTCTGTCCGTCAGTCTGTCCATCTGTCACCAGGCTGTATCTCGTGAACCGTGATAGCTAGATAAGTAGTTTGAATTTTGACAGATTATGTGTTTTTGTTGCCGCTATAACAACAAATAATAAAGACAGAATAAAATTAATATTTTTTTAAGGATTTTTTTGCCGTTTTTCTCGATTTTAATAACGGTAACAGGTAGACGCTTGACATATACATAGAATATCTATAGTCGTCTTGGCGAGTTGTCATCCAGCTGTGACATTCTAGGAGGGGAAAGGGGGGAGCTTTTATTCAGCAGTGGACTTCTTCTCGCTGATGATGATGATGATGATTTAGTCATATATTTACTTTATAATAAATAATTAAATTAAAATATATTTAAGGGTGGCCTCCCATACAACAAACGTCTTTTTTTGCTAATTTCTAATATTGTATACGACACCCTTCGTGCGCGAGTCTGACTTACACTTGGCCGGTTTTTAATATGTTTATTGAGGGTATCATAGATTTATCGTACGTAAATTGCAATAAATACCTTTACACAATCTATAATAATGAAACATATATCTAATTTAATAAAATCTGAAACAATAAGCTTTTTCCTGTACCAATAAACAAAATTTCGTGTGATGTTCGTGATAGATATTATTTGGAACAGAAGGAAGGTAGTTAAAAAAAAAACAAAATATAGTTATGCATGTCACGAAATGGTCCCAAATCAGCAATCTACCGGTCTCGCGAAGCTAAATTTCTTAAATCGTTCTTAATTTTAAAGAAAAAAAAAGAAAGAAAGAAGGAATTTATTCACATTCACAAAGACACACAAATACAACAAAATCAAAACAAAAAAACCGCTTTTGTGTTTTTACGGTTTCATTTTAGGTTTTTCCCGTCCATGTCGGCCACATGTCGGCGATCTCGACAAGAGGTCGGGGATAAGAGCGCCCATATATGGCAACATTTTTGTAGTGCTGACAGTTGTCATTGATGAGTGTGACACTGACAATGACATTATATAGTGACAGTGACGCATAGCATCAGTGACGTTCCGACGTGCAGTGTACGTGACGGGTGCCACTATTTACCGGCCGTACAATACCGAATGATATTTCGTGTACATGCCCATAGAAACAGCAGAAGGACTACTCCGACACACAAAATTCGAAGTTCGTGTCGTGCGGTCCCTCTCGCTCTCGTATAACATCTCGTATCACAAGTGTCAGAAGGACGGAACGACACGAACTTCGATTTTAGAATTTCGTAGTAGCCCCTCCCTCAGAAACTCTTGTCAGTTTGTTTGTATGGGCATGTACCCGAAATATCGGGTCGGTATTTCCATGTCGATATTATTCGTGCCGGTAAATAGTGTCAGTAACCCACCACACCCACGTGACGTGATATGACGCAGGGCAGACGCACGCACGATTTGATTTGATTGAAAATTGAAATTGATTGAACGAGTTTCGAATGAGTGGCGTATGGTGTTTTGTGCTGTCCGTGTATTGAATAATTGTTTTATTGTATTTTGTAGTCATTCACGGTATGCTGAGTAAAGTCAAACTCTATTCAAATTTAAATTTAATGCTAAATATTGCCAAGGCGAATTGGTACAAAATTATTCTGAAGCCCCTTTGAAACATCGCCACTTTGTTAAGTCTTATTTTTTTGGGAACTAACATCATACACAAAATAATTATTATGTATAGGTAAATATGCAAAAAAAATAAAAAATTACACCTACTTTCCTTTTAGGTCAGTCCGTAACAAACAATGTCTTTCAATTTGGGTTTTATTGGTGGCGGTAACATGTCCACTGCTATTGTTCAGGGGATTCTGAAAAAAGGTGAGTTACACATAGTTATTATAATTATATTAATAATCGCAGTTGCAGGCCAAAATTACTCGAAAAAAAATGTTGATGAATTAGCATTTGAATTGTTGAATAAATAAATACTGAATACTTACTGAATCATTATCATTAATTTCAAAAACTTGGCTAAAAAGTAAGTATTATTGCTGATAGCTATGCTTCATATATAGATTGATATATAGCTTGCAAAAATATCTTACACATCCTACGGTCTCCTTGAGTATTTTCAAAATACCGGCCTTAGAAATAGAGTTGTATCAGATGTTTTTATGCACACTTTGTTGTGTCAGATTTAGATTTGTGTTAGTGTCTGTACCTAATTTTACCATTGTAATTAATAAGTTCTGTACCAATGGTTCTCAAAGTTTTTGGGTGATGGAAACCATTTGAGAAACTAAATATTGGCCAGAGCTTCCATAGACATTGTATTAAGTGCACACAGTTTTGAACACCTAGATGACTATGGTTATGTATGGTGTTCATTGTGGCAGCTGTGCAAAAATAAAAATCATTTTTTTTATCTCTTCGTAGACTCACATTCACCTTCAAGGATCTGGGTATCAGGACCTCGGCTGAATAACCTTAAACAATGGAGCGAACTAGGTACCAATGTTACTACAAAAAATGGTGAAGTATTCTGTAATTGTGATGTCATATTTCTGGGTGTCAAGCCGGGTATGTTGTACATGGCTGTTAACGATTGTCTGAAAACTCTTACTACTGCTGTGTCCTGTAAAAAAGTGCTTTTTGTTTCAATGTTGGCTGGCATCAGTATTGGGGAATTGCAAAAGGTTTGTTTTAATATATATATCTTTCCTTTTGTGTTCAGTACTTTGTTTAAGAAGCCTTTTAGTTCTGAAAAAATCCCTTTTGGTGAACCCTTTGGAAAACACTATATGAAATTTGTAAAGTCTTATGATATAGCACATAGAATAGTGAAATATAATTTTGTTTTTGCTATAGAGGTTCCCAGGGACCGTCATCAACAGAGGGAGGGATGATTATTACCTATAGATCATATAACACTTGTTCCATTCGTGTTCAACTGTTTTATTCTAATACCACTTGATCTCTGTGGCCCAGGGCTAGTATGAGAGGCAAAGGAATGAAGGAAAATCAGTGCATCACACTCTGACCCTGGCTCTCAAAGAAGTAACAAGATCTTATTAGAAGCTTTTATAAATAAATAAATAAAAAACCCGGTCTATGGTCTATGGTGTCTATGGGCGGTGGTGATCTCTGACCATCAGGAGACCCACTTGCTCGTTTGCCATCCAGTCAAATAAAAAAAAAAAAACCCGGTGCAAACCCTACTTGCATTGTATCTTGTATGTATCTATGTATTTGCAGGTCAAATCTTGCAAGTTGAATTTGACCACTTCTAGTAGTTGGATTGTCTTGAAATTTGGCACACCTACTTAGGTATGTGAATTGCATGACAATACAATAATCTGGTAGTGACATCCTGGTAGTCTTGACTAGGATTGCCTCCATAAGATGGAACTCTTCAATAGTTAATGGTATAGACTTAAAATTTGATATGCAAATGTAGTTTGGGCGACAATGCAAGTACTGTCCGCAAAAAAAACCTGTCTTAAAAATCAAATTTTTACCAAAAACTTTTTTACTTACAGGCGTTAAGACCACTATCCGAAAATGTGAGTGTGATTCGGATAATGCCGAATACTCCCATGACAATAGGAGAAGGTGCCTGTCTGTATACTCCTGATGAAACTGTGACAGAAGAACAATGTTTCTTGCTTGAAAGGCTATTAAATGGATGTGGGATGTGTGAGAAGATACCGGAAACTTTGATGGATTCTCTAGGCTCCTTGATAGGCTGTGGGCCTGCTTTTGTAAGTACCGTGTTATTCTGGCACTTATTTGGCATATTTACAGAAATATTTGCATGTGTGAAAGAGATGCACTATATCGATGCTAGCGTGAGTGACGGAGATGTTTTAATGCAACGCGTATACGCAATACCAAGTGAAGTGCCACCCAATGGCGTAGCGTGGGTATCAGCCACCCGGGGCGGAAGAAAATTTTGCCGCTCTCTTATTTATTATACTCATACTCATTCTAATCAGTCCGAATCGTAGGTTCAACATTTTTGTTTTTGTTATGGAATTATTATTATCATCATCATCTCAGCCTATACATACATGTCCCACTGCTGAGCACAGTCCTCCTCTCAGAATGAAAACACTTAGGCCGTAGTTCCCAAGCAGGCCCAGTGTGGATTGGGAACTTCACAAGTACCATAAAAAAATTATGGTATTTTGCCTCCCCCTAAATGTGCCGCCCGGGCCACCACTTCCGACTCCTTTTTAAGGTTCCGGAGCCAAAATGGCAAAAACGGAACCCTTATAGTTTCGCCATGTCTGTTTGTCTGTCTGTCTGTCTGTCCGTCCGCGGCTTTGCTCAGGGACTATCAATGCTAGAAAGCTGTAATTTTGCACGGATATATAGGTAAACTATGCTGACAAAATAGTACAATTAAAAATTCAAAAATATTTTTTTTTGGGTACCTTCCATAGACGTAAAGTGGTGGTGATTTTTTTTTTCTCACCCAACCCTATAGTGTGGGGTATCGTTGGATAGGTTTTTATGCTAAAACGATTTTTCGATTCAGTAATGTGTTTGCGAAATATTCAACTTTAAAGTTCAAATTTTCATTAAAATCGAGCGTCCCCCCCCCTCTAAAATCTAAACCGGTGGGTGGAAAAATTTGCAAAAATTCAGGATGGTAGTCAGTATAACAAACTTTCAAGGAAAACTATAACGGCAAAGTTTGCTTGAGAATTATTAGTAGTTTATGAGTAAATAGCAGCGTAAGGTATAAAATATACCTAAACTTGGAAGATTCCGTATAAAATACGAAATCCTTAGAAAAATATTAGTTAATTTTTTCGTAATGGCTACGAAACCCTATTTTGGGCGTGTCCGACACGCTCATGGCCGGTTTAAGAGTTAGAGAACACTGTTACGGTCTATATTCCAAATGGGGCTCAATCGTTCCTGGGGCCCTGGGCATGTACCTAGACGCTAAATGGAAAAGAAGGGCCTGCACATTACCCTAAATTGCCCAGGGCTCCCGATCTAGATTTAAAGACTCCCTTGCATTTTGTAGGTGATTAATATCTTGAAATCATATGTCCTTATGTTTCCTTATTCCCTAACAGATGTATATAATAATTGAAGCCTTGGCTGATGGTGCGGTAAAGCAGGGTGTGCCAAGAGCTCAGGCCTTGCGGTTCGCCGCTCAAATGGTGGCGGGGAGCGGTAAAATGGTCCTGCAGACTGGCAAACACCCTGGCCTTTTGAAGGATGAGGTCTGTTCACCTGGAGGATCCACTATTTGTGGAGTGGCTGCTCTTGAAGAGGGAAAGATAAGGTGAATATTGTTTTTACATTTTAACTTAATTTTTATTTATTTATCAATGGGTGCTAGGATCTTGTGCTTCCAATGTTTAGTAGTGTGGGGGCAAGACAAAGAGAGATATAGAGAAAGAATCATTTATTTACACATCACACCTTTAAAATTAAAGTGAAACTATTTAAAATAGTCACATTGCCAAAATGAACTTTAAATAAAACAAAATCTGGTTGAATTTTAAAATGAAAAAATTTCGAATTTCAGTTTCAGGTATTTTGAAGGTGAGACATATTCGATACACAAAAATACATTAGATGGAAAGAATAAAAAAATAATATTGAATAGTATAAAGTGGGCCCCACTCAGCATAATGTTACGGCAAGCCGCAACGCTGTTTTTCAGTGGGACCCAATTTGGGTGTACCCCTCTTTTATAAAATACTAGCTTTTGCCCGCGGCTTTGCCCGCGTGGAATTCCCTCGGGAACTGTGCAATTTTCCGGGATAAAAAGTAGCTTATGTCACTCCCTGGCCCATAAACTATCTCTATGCCAAAATCACGTCGATCCGTCGCTCCGTTTCCACGTGAAAAACTGACAAACATACAAACACTACTTTGGCATTTATAATACATATTAGTATGGATTTATATTAACTGAGAACAGGAGAATATAATAGTGTCAACTGAGAACAGTTAGCAAGGTTACATTCATTGACATATCGACGATTTTTATACTGTCCTGTTATGGCTTGATAGCTGCAATGCTGAACAATTTACCATCTTTGTCATCTTGGAAATAAAGTTTGATATTCAATCTCAATGCTATATTCACTGTATTGATTACCATCTGTTTAAACATGTTAAAATTTTCAGGGCAGCATTAATTAATGCCATGGAAGCATCTACATTGAGAACTAAGGAACTCGGCAAGAAGTAAAACGTGTACAGTTGAACGCAAAAATATATATACAGCCATAACGTCAAAATATAAATCGACCTTACACTAAGTGACATCAAGGTATAGATATTTTTAACGTCTTGGTAACATATATATTATAATTATGCTTTTGACCGTACCAAAGAAGTCATGTGATTGGAATCTAGATTTAAATCAAATTACCTTTGCTGATAAAAAGCGATAGCGCAAATTTAATTTGCAGAATTCTCATTAGATAAGCATACAGTTGAGGCAACTCTAAACTTTGATTGATTAATTTATTGATTTTTCACTGTTCCTATATCTAGTTTTATACACTCATGTTGAGATTGAATGAGACCAGGGTCAGTGTTCGAGCGTTTCAACCGCCTCAATTTTCGTGGTCAAATTTTTTATGAATTGGATTTATAATATTTGACGACATTATCAATTATTTTTTAGACATCCTGTACTTCTACTACAAAACATATGGAAACTGTAACAGAATCTTCCAACATTTCTAATATCTCATCATCATGTTATTCTTGTCAGATTTAAGTTGTGCTGTTGTTTACATTTTACAATATGTAATTGTACTTAACTAATAAATAAATAAATGTAAAACGCTCGAATAGTGACCTATTATTGTGTTATTTATTTTTACGTAATTTATATTTATACTTAAGTATATGTATTTTCTTTTAAAAAGTATTAATTTACAGTGTGCCTACCTCGCTAATGGTATTTGAATCTTTTTATTAAATCTTAGATACTCAATGTTGTAAAACCTAAATATAGATTATGTTGTGATTCTATTAAATTTGTTTATTGTACTTAGTGATATCCTGATCAACACTTTGGCTGCCATGAGCATCACCGGCAGGATCAATAGCTCATTTAATTTCTCAGGGTATTGTTCTGGGAATTATTTTGTGGGCTAGTCAGACTGAATGCTATTTTATAGAGGATACTCTGTAGTCATTTACAAAAACTTAACTATTTAAAATTTTCAGATCCCTTGATTTTGAAGAGCTTCTTGGGCTTATATTTTATAGTAGTTAATAGGATGCTGTGAGCATCGCCGGTATGATCATTAAATTTGTATGGGGCGTGGGAGCAACCCTTGATAAATAAACATAAATATCTTGGGATACTCGACACCAATTGACCTAGTCCCAGACTAAGCAAAGCTTGTACTATAGATACTAGGCAACGGATAAACATACTTATATAGATAAATACATACTTAAATACATATTAAAGACCCGAGAACCGGCCGGGAATCGAACCCGGGACCTCAAGTTTCGTAGTCAGGTTCTCTAACCACTTGGCCATCCGGTCGTCAGATGAAGCATGATGGACAGTCGACGTCTCAATTTAAATAATTATGCAAAAATGTATACTAATTACAGATATGCAAGTAAATACTTTAAAAGTTAAAAATATAATAACTAGCAGGCCTATCTCAATCAATCACATAAATCAAATGCTGATAATTTTAGACACCTACTTGATACTTAAAGAGATAAAATGTTTACTGGGAATACTCAACCTCGTGAGGATTAAAACAAAGAATTTAAGCGACATTGTATTTCACAATTTTCTTGTTGTATTTGACATGGTATAAGTCACCTAATAAGAATGCGTTATTCTCCTGACTTGCACTTGCCAGAAACTCTTAACAGCAATTAAAGGCAATTTAACGACAAACATCGTGTCCTCAGCATCGTAGTTTTCTCATATCCGGTTCGAAAGACCTTGTAACCCTTGTTGATATGCGACCTAACATAAAACACGTTACTTTAAAACAAAACATTACAACAGACCAAAGTACACTTTATGTAATCATAGCACAAGGGCAGAGATTTTTACTTGCTGTAGAGCAGACACATTTTTACACGAGATAAACAGATTTTCAAGCGATTCACTCTCCGAGACTAGGATACACCGAAGTGCCCGCATTTTGAGATTTACGTGTTCAGTCGTGGTGTTTCTTTATATCGGCGCCGAAATATATCTTCCTCGTGGTGACTTTAGGTGTGTACGGGTGGTATGGATGCATACACACAGATTTTCTTCTGAACAGAAAGAGCGATGCGCGTCGGGCTAGACCGACACTGATATCTATGCTTTTATGTCTTGGCATATCTGCTCCAAGCATTGGCAGGTCTTCTTCGCTCTTTGATTTGAAACAGTTTAATTTTCGAAATTTACTGCTTGCGCTGCGAATGCTGGGTGTCACCGATGAACGGATACTCGGCAATCTGCGCAGAAACGATACTTTTTTCGTGAGACCATTTTCATTTGTCTTTGTTTTCGAAGTCCCAGCGCCGTCCTCGACCGTAACTTGTTTAATAAGAGGTTCTTCGGTTTCTGCGTTTGGTATTTTTGCTATTTTTTTATCACTCATCACTAAAGGCTTGGCGTGAACATTTTTATGAGTTTACTTCTTAACGTTCGCTCGGCTACTACTTATGAGTGATGAACTCCGGCTTAACTTTTAGCATTGATTGAGTATGACGCAAGCTGCGATAAGATAGGATTTAGATAGCGATGATTTTACTATGATTTTTTTTTATACTTAGTAGGTACCTATAACGTTATTTGAGCTGAAGTCATTCGATTTAAGATCAGTATCGTGACGTTGTAACAACTCGATTCCCAACGAGTCGCCTAAATATTTTTACAGTGACGTCAATGTTATCCTAGAGTTTAGTATGGTAATGCACTTGTATAAACTAAATCCGAGGAGTTGTCTTTGGAGACATACCAAGTACTTCAATCTCGTTTCTCTTTCTCCAGGTTGCTTAATAAAAATGTTCACTCAAGTAGGTAGAGGTACCAAATGTAACAGGGAAACCGAAAGGACAAACAAACGTATTCGCGTAGATACGTGGCACCAGTACAAAGATATTAAAATAAATCATTGCAACATACCTAAATCGTCTAAAATTCATATCAGCGATAGTAAAAGATATGATAAAATATTGAGCTGAAATTGAATCATGAGTACCAAAAAGCTTTACCTATAGATTATTGTAATACGTAGGTGAGTAGGTAGGAACTAGGTATAGTATGTTACGTAGCTATCATACAGCGGAAGAATAGATTACTAAAATCATACTTCTCATAAAACAACCAAGTCTTTCAGTAAAAATAAAAAATACAATTTTAAAAGTAATTAGGTACTAATTAGATGTTGAAGTGACTAGTAAGAGGGTGACTTAAGTAAGGGCCTATGTACACAGAGTTTTTTTTAGGCGCAGACAACGAGCGGCGCCGAAAATTCAGACGAAGCTAGGTAGTACAAAAATGATTAAATTAATTTTGAAGCGCGTTAGCACGCGTTCAACTGTATCGTCTGTGCCTAAAACATAGGTCATCTGCATAGGATCTAAAAGAGGTACGAAGCACACTAACTTACAGGTAATTGCTGCCAGAATGGGTACATGGTACATTCAAGCATTTTAAACATTTTACTTGTACATAATACAAACTAGACTGGTGTATTTCAATACAAAATGTGAATGTTTAGATAGTTTGAATATTTAAGACACCACTTGACGTTGCTTTGTTTACATTTAGCCTAATACTTATCCGTTCATAGTTGGCGCTTTCCGTGGACATGTCATTTTTTTAGCTCATAGAAACAATGTAAAGGTATAGGTAGAGTTTATAATAATCTATAACGCTGTGTTACAAAGAGGTAGATATTTACTAGATATTGACGCCTTTGAACAAAATAATTGCAATGTATTCGAATGATGCAACAATGGTTCATTTAATGACAGAAAATATTTGTTTCAAGTAAATTGTATGAACCTTAGGAAGTAGATATTTCGTAGCAGCCAAGGTATCGGCCTATATCAAAAATATCGGCACATGCACTGTATTATTAAGGTATTAGAGTTCATGTTTCGATATAACAACCGGATGGCCAACTGGTTAGAGAACCTGACTACGAAGTTCGAGGTACCGGGTTCGATCTCCGGATGGGGTAGATATTTGTATGAATAACACGAATGTTTGTTCTCCGGTCTTGGACGTTTAATATGTATTTAAGTATAAGTAATAAGTAGGTAGGTAGGTAGTAGGTAGGTAGTAGTGGTTAAGATCGCAGGATCGCGGTGGATGCGAAAAGCACAAGACCGGTCTGAGTGGAGAGCCTTGGGGGAGGCCTATGTCCAGCAGTGGACGTCTTTCGGCTGACATGATGATGATGATGATGAATAAGTATTATATTTTTCACGTAAGATGAGTTCTGTGACATTTGAAAATTTTCCGAATTACGCATACTATGTTCGTAAAATATTTTTATAAAAAAAAATCTATTTTGAAACAAAATAATCAAAAAAATTTAAAACTGTTCTTTTTAAAAATTTAAAGCAATATCAGTGTCTGTTAAATAGCCTCCATCGAATACGATAGAAAAATATTTATTTTTTTAAATGACGCAATGTGTGAAACGGAACAGAGTAGTGATTTTAAATTTTTAAACAAAACTTGCAAAATTTTGTAAACGCGGCTATTTGGGACGCGGCCGCAACCATCTTGTGCCTCTTGTGGCCAGTACTTGTCTCAGTAGGTATCATTGTCAGTAGATACGAGTGCGTCTGCCGTGTATACGAGTTGAGTTTCCGTTGCATTTTCTTTGCATTGTATTTGTTATTGTTCATTTCTATTATTATTTTTGTTGACTTTGTAAGAGAGTCGAGAGTTTGTAATTCGTTTGAGGGATTATTTCGAGCGAGAACGAGAAAACGGTGGCACGGTGGGCGGAAAACTGGAAAAATATATATATTTTTTAATATAATGCAACTTTTCCAAAAATAAGCACTAATAACTCTTAGAAAAATCTATGGTTCACTCGATCAATGATGCATCTCTAAAACTGTCAAACTCGAAACGTCACAGAACTCATCATAGGTGAAAAATAATATAGGTACATTATATAAGCTTTGCTTATTTTGAGACTAGGACAATTGGTGTCAAGTGTCCCATGATATTTATTTAGTTGTTTTTGATCACCTTAGACGCCCCAAATTTCTGATGCCGACTGTGTAATGGAGTGTTTAAGTTGTGATAGAGTGGCACCCTAAGTTCTTTAGTTTTTATTCACCATTGTAGTATCCTTAGATTAGATGCAACCTGCGACACGTGAGTTTAGTGGTGACCATTAATTTGGGTAAGTAATGAAAGATATAAGAACTTATACTATAATATTCAGATTATATACGCTCATATTGTATAAGCTTGTTTTGTATACTGTTCAAGGTGTATAACGAACGTTTGATATAATATCAAAATATCTATTTTGTTAAGCATAACGTTTTTTAAGTATAATATCAATGTATATAACCATCGTTATGTATAACGTTCATAATATCTCACATTTATAATGTATATTATACAATACATCTAACACCATAATGCATAATGCTCGTATAAAATAACCGCCTGAAATTATTTTAATTTGCGGTTTCCTCGCTGCTATAAAAAAAAAAACCTAACACCGAAGGCTAAGGCGGGAGCGAAGCGAAGCGTAGCTTCTAGCTTCTGAACCTAACCTATCCGAGTCGCTTCTGCTCCGAACCGTCTTGCTCGCTCGCTTCGCTCGCTCGCACAAATTTATTTTGTATATCATACGCTATTATATTTTATAATCATTATACTAAAAGATAGTATATACTATGATCGATATACGTTATGCATGTTATATAAACTGAATATAGAGTATTTGAATGTTATATAAAAAAACTATATACAAAATGAGTATTAGTTTAATTAACTGTTATTCCTAATAAAAATATTGATTTTGATATTATAGCAAACGTTCATTATATCTTGTGAACGTTATTAATATGAAATTATATATTATGTAGTTATATCTCGTGAGACGCACCCCATTAATTTCATTTCTGCCAAAACGGAACCCTTATAGTTTCGCCATGTCTGTCTGTCTGTCCGTCCGCGGCTTTGCTCAGGGATTATCAATGCTAGAACGCTGTAATTTTGCACGAATATATAAATAGGCTCAGAGTTGCTCAGCAGCTATGGAGAGAGCTATGCTTGGGGTTTCTCTACGAGATCGAATCAGAAATAAGGATATACGTAGAAGAATAAGGGTCACCGACATAGCCAAGAGAATTAGCTCTTTGAAGTGGCAATGGGCGGGCCATATAGCACGGAGTGCAGATGGCCGTTGGGGCCGAAAAGTTCTCGAGTGGAGGCCGCGGATCGACAAGCGCAGCGTGGGACGTCCACCGACGAGATAGATGGATGACCTGGTTAAAGCCGCGGGTCACGGTGGATGCAGGCCGCTGCCAACCGAAGCAACTGGAGGTCTATGGGGGAGGCCTATGTCCAACAGTGGACGTCCTACGGCTGAGATGATGATGATATATAAATGTAAAGTATGTCGACAAAATGGAACAATATAAAATTAAAAAAATAATTTCAGAGTACTTTCACCCGTCCCGTATACGTTAAGTGGGGGTGATTTTTTTTTCTTATACAATCTTGTAGTGTGGGGTATCGTTGGATAGGTCTCTTAAAACCATTAGGGGGTTTTTAATTTTTCAATTCAGTGATTTGTTAGCAAAATATTCCACTTTAAAGTGCAAATCTTTATTAAAATCGTGCGTCCCCCCTCTAAAATCTAAACCGGTGGGTGGAAATAATTGAGGATGGTAGTAAATATATCAAGGGCGGGGTCAGGTTTGTCCAGTGTTAGTTTGCGACCGGTCGCCAACTGGATTGTGTCTGCCCCTATATTAATTGCCTGTCCGGCAGTTAACTTGGCGAATGGTCTGGGGTGGAGCTCACAGTTGCAATGACATCCTGGGCAAGACTGTTTGGAATCCTTCCCGTGGTTGCCGCCCGTTAGCTGCCTGATTCTGCCGTAGGAAGCAGGTAGAACCAAAACAAACAGTCGCATCCTGGAATATCAGTTACCTTCCCATCCTACTCATCCCGTACAATCAGCTGCAGGCGATGACGTGGCCTGTCGCCGCGGGCTTCATATCCGAAATGATAGGATACGAAGCGGTAGAATGCCACCTGCGTGTTTGTGCCGTGCGCGGGGACCCGTACGGATGGAGAACGAGATCCTGGTAGGTTGAGCTAGACGGGGGTCGTGTCGCCCCCTGAAAGCAACACGCCACTTTGGCTTGGGATTCATCTCACACGGGCGGTTGGGACCTAGCCAGTCACGATCAATCGGCTGTCGTATCCAGTAGGTTGGATACGGGCGAGGGCTCTGGGGTGTGGAGGTCGGTAGTCGGCGGGGCACAAACCCAATGCAGTCCACAACAACCTGCAGCGGGGGAGGCAACGTGCGGACTCATCTGGCAGCCCACTTTGGAACCCTATATCCTGCTGGTAGCCCTGGTGGGTTAAACCATCCCCAGTTGCGGACTCCGTGGAGGGTGGGGAGCCAGCGGGACGAATAACAACTGAGGATCCATGGACTCCAAAAGTTGTTGTACGATGGAGAGAAGGGAAGCCGGACCCGTAGGGGATGAGGCAAAAAAGGACTGTGGGAAGGTGCCATGTGTCCCTGTCACTGACAGAGACGCGGGAGCCGGACCCAGTTCTAAAAAGGGACCCGTTGGGTTCGCTAATCGAACGAAGGGCGAAAAGTGCGGTGGCGCTGCTCCCCCGAAAGGTACAGCCCGACCTATCCCCGAAGGGTCGAAGAGAAGGCGCACAGTTCCCCCTGCAAAAGGGTCGACCTGTGTTAATGCCGTTAAGGGGAAATGTGTAACTGCGCCTAGTAGCAGAAAGGCGGTGGGCCCACCACAACCAAATCCGGTTCGTCAGAACCCGGCCTCGAAGGAAATCCTAAGAGTGTTGGGACCCCTGGAAGACGGCTCGTCTGAAGGCGGAACCCCGACAGGGACTTCAGGAAATCCTGCACCGCAAAAAAGACCACTGGTGACAACTGACGGACCTTCTCAATCTGCCAGAGACTCCAAAAGGACGAAGCTGGCGGAGTCGTATGTGGAGATTTTGGCGGGTGAGAGGGCTGCCATTGTGCCGGTGGACTTTCCAGCCGAACTAGTCCTGATGGGGCACGTCGGGGCCATACAGGAGGCTGTGATCACACGCCTTCTGGATGCCCCCGACCCGCTTCCACAGTTGACCTTCGGCAACATCGTGGGAGGAGCACTGCATGTTGGCTGCAGTAATGCAGAGTCCTTCGCATGGCTCAGCTCAGCAATTGGGGAGGGAGAAATTGCTGGGATGAGCCTGAAAGTCGTGTACGCCAGGGATCTTCCGAAGCCGGTCAAAATGGCATGGAAGACGAAGATCGTTGGAGTACAGGACAGCAGGACACTGCTGCGGCTACTGCAGCGCTTCAACCCGAGGCTGCATACGGAGCAGTGGAAAGTGGTTGACACCATAGTGGAGGAGGCCAGCGCCCGGCGCATCATATTGATGGACCGGGTGTCGGCTGAAGTCATTAAGGAAGCCGGCTACTGTCTACACTCTGGGATCGACGTCAGCTCCTTCAAGCTTCTGGATGACGCGGAGAAAACGTTTGGAGGGGGTGGCGACGATCAGGGTCCTGCTCGCGGCAACGCCAAAGCTAACCCTGGGAAAGCTGGTGCTGCTGCCGATGGTGTTAAGGTGAACCCTGAGCACGCCAAGGAAGCTCCCGGTGATGCCAAAGTGGCTCCCGGTGACACCGAGGCTAGTTCGGATGTAGCCGAGAACCACTCGGATGGTGCCCAGGCGGTCCCAGGAGAAGCTGAGGCGGGGGCGGCGGTGGTGATGGAGGTAGAGATGTAGGGTCGGAGAGTGGGGCCGACGGGGTGCGCGGGGTTGGGGGGTCTTCTGTGGCCTTGTCACAGATTTCCCTGGCTGACTTGCGCGCTCCGTCGGAGCTGTATCTGGACGGCCCCGCATCCCCAGCATCCCAAAAGGAGCCGCAAGAAAGGGCTGCTGACTTCAGCATGCCCAAAAATTAAGAGGCCAATATGGACGGTCTAAGGTGCGTACAAATTAATTTACAACACAATAAAGCTGCTACGGCAATTTTGCAAAACAGTTAAAAAGCGAGTAATTCGATATCGCCTTGATACAAGAACCTTATGTTTATGTATATAAAGGAGAAATTAGAGGCTTAGGCGGAACGGGAGGCATATTATCTAATTCACTCCTGTTCCGAAAATAACGAAATGAGGACGTGTATATGTCAGAAATGGCATCAATGCCATGCCCTTGAATGCTTTCTGTTCCAGGGAGTTTACGATTACGACCATAAAGATCCTGGGTAGGGGAGAAGGTAAGGCCCTTCTATTCTCAGCTGCCTAGTTATATCGGAGCAACCAAGGTTAGCAAGAATATCGGAGCATGAATTCTAATGCCTTGACAATAGAGTGCATGTTCCGATATTTTTGAACACTTCGGCCGCGTGTAAATATCTGATGGCAACTGACCACTACGAAGTGCAAAATTCGAACTTCATATCTTGCCGTCCTGCTGACGCTAATATTATTTATACGAGAGTGAGAGGGACGGTACGATAGGAACTTTGATTTTCGAATTTTGTAGTAGCTCTCCTATACAAACTTGCTAATCTTCGCATGTTTCCTAACCTGAAAATAAGCAGGCTGGTCAGTTGCTTGCTCAATTCTAACAATGTCTTACCTACTTTTATTTCTAAGGCACTTCCTGCCTGCGTGACAAAAATTTAACCTTGGGCCTGGGACCGTGACGGCTACTTTGCAAGTCTTGCAAGATAACTGTTGACTTCCGATGTCCAAAATCAACGACTAAGTGTTAGTTTTTAACTACAGCAAATAGTAGTTTTCGTTTGGAGGATGTTATTCGTATCTATTGGTAGTTTCCTTAAAAATCATCATTTCAAGTACTAAAACGGCTGAGGACACAAAGACTTGCATAAGGTGGTAGGACCTTGTGCAAGGTTCGCCCAGATTGCTACCACCATCTTGCTCGCTAATCCTGCCGAGAAGCAGCAGTGCTTGCACTGTTTGTGTTTTGGCGTGGAGAGTAAGATAGCCGGTGAAATTACTGGCACTTGAGGTATCCCATCTTAGGCCTCTAGGTTGGCAACGCATCTGCAATCCTCCTGGTGTTGCAGGTGTCTATGGGCGGTGGTAATCTCTTACCATCAGAAAACCACTTGCCCGTTTGCCATCCAGTCGAATAAAAAAAAAAAGATCCATGGATACTTATGTAGGTAGTCGAAAACAGCTACGGACCATTTCAAAAACAAAATCAACTTACAAGTGATGCTTCTTCTTGGCCCGCCCACTTATTTTGTTAACCAATAAGGGTCTTCGAATTTGTAAAAACCGTACTTTAAAGTTATAAAAAACAATGTTTTCTTGTAGGAGACAATGAGGGCTGGGTCAGCTTACGCGGCCAGTTGTAGTTTGCACACCATCCGGGCAATAGCGTTACCTCTAGCTTGCTTGTGTATACTCTAAGGTTACCTCCCTTTATTAAAGTTTATTAGTAAGAAATGGTTCCAGGCAGAAATTTTACAGTAACAGAGAAGAACCGTGTGGTATTTCTGCGGGACGAGGGCAGAAATATTAGCCAAATCGCTGATGAATTAAATCTGACGGTAAGTAACTTATATTAATTGGGTATTTATTAATCGTATTTTCCGAGTTAGTATTAGTTAGTAACTACAATAAATTTCAGCCGATTCCACAAAAAATATTTTTCTGAAACCTATCGTGGGGTTATGTTATTTTAATTGGGTGTTAAATCATATTTTCCGATGTTAATCCATGTTTTCCGAGTTAGTATTAGTTAGTAACTACAATAAATTTCAGCCGATTCCAAAAAAAATATTTTTGTGATACCTATCGCGGGGTTATGTGATTTTATTGGGTATTTAATCATATTTTCCGATGTTGATTCATGTTTTCCGAGTTAGTATTAGTCAGTAACTACAATAAATTTCAGCCGATTCCACAAAAAATATGTTTCTGATACCTATCGTGGGGTTCTGGTAAAGGGTCTGGAATCTGTTTTTAAAAAAAATACCTCGTTGAGTTTCTTGCCGGATTCTTCTCAACAGAGGTTTTTTCCGAACCGGTGGTAGATTTTTTGACATTCATAAGTGCTTATCATAGCCTAAATTGAATAAAGAGATTTTGACTTTGACTTTGGGTCTTGGTGTATCCAACTAATATTATAAATGCGAAAGTTTGTAAGATCGTTTGTTACCTTATCAGGTCTAAATCGCTGAACCGATTTCGATGAAATTCGGTATATAGAATAGTTTGAGCATATGTTTTCTCTTCGACTTTCAATGACAATGTCTTCAGTAAAGCGATCGGGTGTCTGGAAAAGTTTTGCGCCAAAAATGTTTATTTAACTGTAAGTATCTGTCCGCAGTGGGATAAATACACCACGGGCAACACCTCCTTCGTCGCCAGAACTAACGCCACCTGCAACGCGGGATTCGTCTATATCATCAGTGGGCTCCCAGGAGGTTTCTCCCCCGCCGACACCGCCGCCTGCACTACCTGAGACTCCGCCAAGCTCGAGGTCCAAATAGAGCCCGAACTGGAGGCCATAGCAGAGGTCGAGGTCCACATAGAGGCCGAAGCTCGAGGAAGAGATCGAAACGACGCCTCCGCTTCCGCCGAGGGTTCCTACGCTTTGGCCTAGGGTCTCCTACGCCACCACGGCCTCTAAAGCGCCCGTGTCAGGAGCAAGAAGTTATCGAACGACGCCTTTGCTGCCGTCGAGGGATCCTAGGCCTCGACCAGGCCAGCCAAGGCCTCCGACGCCACCCTGGCCTCCGACGCAACCCCGGCCTCCGACGCAACCCCGGCCTCCAAAGCGCCCACTTTCGGAGTAATTTTAAAATGTGAGTATTTTATTATAATTATATTTGTCCTACTATAGTCGTTTCTTGCGGCGATATTAATAGCTGCTGCGTGGCCAATACACAACTGTACGAAAAAAAAACCTTTCTTCGAATATTATTGATCTGTGCAGTTGTTCATCGATTCGGCACTGTTTAACTACCTATATAGAACAAAAGCTGCAGCTCAGGTGTTTAGGCCGATTTTCTTTTGTCAGTTTTTATTACGGTTTATTTTTTGTTATTTTGACCCGAAAGTTAATTCATGCCCATCAAGTCACTCTTGTCCCGTAACTTTGCAACATTGTAGAGGCTGAGGTTTATCCACTGTAAGACTGTACTTACTATACGACAATTTAAGCATCTGCCCTTTGTATAACAAATCGCCGTTCTTCTCTGCATATACATGAAATCGTATAATTTATTGCAAAATACATACAAAGTAAGAAGCCGGATAGTCGGCGCTTTTTGCCGACTATTCGCCGACTACGATAGTGGCCGGATAGTCGGCTCTACCGACTAGTCGGCACATCTCTAGTATCATTATTAAAACAGCAAATCAGAACTACATAACTATTTAACTTTAAATCAATCATATTCATTTATTGTAACCGAACCCCAGTAGAATTTTTGACAAATTTACTTTGTTTTTTACAGGCAGCCGTCTTCCGCGCCCGAAGCCGTCCGGTCCCAGTGGATTCAGGATTAGTGTACTTATAGGTTTTAGGTATAAGTATTAGATTAAAAAAAATATTAAATTATGTAAAAAATTTAATTTTATGTATAATAAATGAATATGAATATGAATATATGAATATGATTATTATGAATTTATGAGAAGATTAAGTAAGGCATTTAGAACAAAGTTTTGTTTCTTTTAAGAATTGGGAATGTTTGTGGGCATCTTAGCTCAGTCGGTCTCAGACATGGCGTTTATGCTTTTCAGGTTGGCTGATGTGGCAAGAAATTAGTTTTTATGAAATGTGAGATGTATTTTTTTTCTCTGCTTTATTAATGTTTTGCCCTATGGGCTAATGTGACAAATTTGTACGTTCCCCGTTTCAAAATAATTAAAAAAAAAAAATATTGGTTAAGTTTGTTATAATGTTTCGTTTAAAAATATATTGTTTTTTTAGTACAACATGAAGTTTGTTTTTCACTTGAACTCAATACATTATATTGAACGTTGGTCGACACACTAATAAAATGTAAAGACGAGAGTGATAATTCAGTTGTTGATTATATATAACCAATTTTAATTTCAACATTAGACGTGCACATTAAAAAATGTCAATTAGGTTGACCTCTAGGTTGACCTTTGGTTGTCATGATTGGTTGACGAATCACACAACACACAATTACACATTTATCACACATACAAAAAACAACCTTATTTGTGAAATTGAACTGCGACTTTAAAAATAATTAGTATTTTACATTGAATTTTATGTCTAGATTGCATGTTTCTTACATGAAAACGGCACAAAATTAGTTCGCAGCGCGAGTTCGATGCTTATTTATTACTAAACTAAAAAATTACAGATTAGCTATCCAAATTAATAAAAATACAGCTATAATCACATTCGATTTACCTAGTTCAAGGCGTATATTACATGATTAACAATGTATAAGCATTAAAAATAAAACTAAATAAAACCTATCGACATTCTAATACGTAGTTAAAGCACCGCCAGCTTCTATAACGGCGTTGCACCTGCTCCGCATCGATCGTACCAACAGTAAAAGAGAACTCTCTCTTTTTACTATGGTAGGTAGGTACTAGGTACCATATACCAAGTTCTCGCAGAGGTCTGAGCCACGCAATGAGTCTCATATCTCGTCAATATATGTGACGAGCGCCACTTTCGTCCTTTCGGCTCTATATCCCATCGTTGGACCATTATGGCCCACAAATTTGGATCGAGATTCGGGGACCGCGAGGGCCAAGGTATTACTTTTAAGCCTCTTTGCTGCTGGAGCCAGTTTTGCACTAAGCGACACTTGTGTGTTGGGCAATTATCATGTATTCCTAAACCCTAACTCAGGGAATCATCATCATCATCTCAGCCTATATACGTCCCACTGCTGGGCACAGGCCTCCTCTCGGAATGAGAGGGCTTGGGCCATAGTTCCCACGCGGGCCCAGTGCGGATTGGGAACTTCACACGCACCATTGAATTGCTTCGCAGGTTTGTGCAGGTTTCCTCACGATGTTTTCCTTCACCGCGAATCTCGTGGTAAATTGCGCACATGAATTTCGAAAAACTCAGAGGTTCGAGCCGGGATTTGAACCCACGACCCTCTGCCTGAGAGGCGATAGGTCAAACCACTAGGCCACCACGGCTTTCACTCAGGGAATGCATCCTCCGGATACACAAGTCTCGCTGTAGGCAACATTATCTCCTGGAGCACTTGGAGGTAGTTAGCCCCGTTAGCCCTCTCTGGTAGATAGATGAGCTCCCCGGGACTAGCCGCGCTTATCCAGGCCCACATGTTGACGGTCAAACGACCGGACTCTTGGTTTGGGACCACGCGTTTTGGGGCTCATAACTTGTATTCTTCGCACGCCATAGGTGCAGAAGGCCATGTTGGCTAGATTTAAAAGCTTTTTCATCCGAAAATATGGTGTGCGAAAAATCAAAATCTCGGGTCTGAAGAGTGCTACTCATACGTAGCAACCATTTCTTAGACACGCTGATTGTTCATGCGAGCTCGTGATGGGCGCTCCCGGGCTCCATCCACAATAATCCACATGCCCCTCGCCATTTAAAAGTGATAACTGGATTCGTTTAAAGACAAACAATAACCACAAAAAACGATTGAGAAATTTTTGGGTAAAACCGGGCTTTAGAATTATATTTATTTACGACTTCGCAGAACAAAGTGGATATTGCAAACATGTGGCCGAACAAAACACATTGAAAGTCGAAGACAAAACAAATGCATTCCCTAAGAATATTTTATTGCAAGATGTAAAAAAAAACGAATGGCCTTCAATTCGTGTTAGTACTGCAATTTATTTTAAGGGTTTATGATGTTTATTTTTTATGATCGATTAGTTTGTTTTTAAACACTACAATATCTAATTTACGCGACTGAAGTAAACAAAGTATTAACATTTTTACTATGGTATTAATGAATGACATTACAAAAGTTCTTACATTTTGAATGAATAATCTCAATATCAACAGAAGACTGTTCCAAAAGTTGGTTGTAAAAAGGCACATAATACCTACTATTTTATTAATAAGTATATGCCCTTTTTCTATTTATAACAATAACATGAGTAATCTCCGTGATAAAGATAGGTATTCAATAAATGAACTAAATAAATATTTCTGAGATCAACAACCTTCATCCTACTTTGCATCCATTTTCCTAAGGTAAGGTAAGTTTACAATTCTTATTACTTTGGTTATTATGTTACGAGTATTTTACAATTCCGTTTTAACAACAAGTGATGCCTTCGACAACGTATACGTACCATTAGACCATGAAGGCACAATACACACAACTTAAACGTTTATTGTGATGAAGGCGTTTGATTGTTGGCCATCTATGGAACCTTTTTATAATGAATGAGGTACCTAC
Source organism: Choristoneura rosaceana (assembly GCA_037349165.1). NCBI lineage: Eukaryota > Metazoa > Arthropoda > Insecta > Lepidoptera > Tortricidae > Choristoneura > Choristoneura rosaceana. The sequence continues at coordinate 9,566,611 of JAZBNJ010000040.1, read as the reverse complement.
CTAATTGCTTGTCTATACATAATAAGCCTGCAAGCCCTTCTTTCCCGGGCTCTGCAGTGATGTCCTGTTAAATAACAATAGTCAGAGCTGTGAGGAACCTGAAACGTTACATTTTCCTTACTTAGGTACTAGAGCATGTTAACTCAACAAAACATTGCTACTGACGAATGTAGGCACTCGAGACCTAGCATGTTTGAAACTCATAAAAACTCTTTGTTGGCGTGACAACGTTTGCTGCATTTAACTAATTAATGTTTTGTAATATGTGGGGCACACACTCACATACCTAGTTTAACTGCTAAGCTAATTCTTTGTAAACTTAATGCTACTTATGGAACTAGATGAGTAATAGCAATAGCAAGGTTAGGACGTTCCCTTTTCCGAACTGACGTAGGAGTAGTTGCGTTAATATTTTCCGTCTCGTTCTTTTATAACGATTTTCTTGGAAGACTGACGGTGATAGCAGATAAGAACAGTGCTCAGTGTGCGCAAGCGTCGCACCATCGTGCAGTTTTCCTCGCCGGCCACGACAGTGTAGTATTACAACGCTAGTGGAACTAAAACTAACACGGATTTTTAGTTTTTCTTCGCTTACCTCAAGCGTGAAGGTGAAATTTTGCGAACAAGGTATTTTTTTGCGAATAATTAAAACTAACAAGGAAATTAAGCTTCTACTAATATTGGTTTCGGTCGTCCACTTATTTAAATAAACAAATGCACTTGGATCTTGTAATGTCATGTGATGCTTGTTTTGTAGCACCTTTCAGGTGCATTATGGGTGTATTTCTGGTGTTTTGTAGGTACTGACGAGTATAATTGGGTGTTTTTTTATTGTTTTAGTTTTAAATTGCTTCGTGGATAAATTAGTAGGTACTTTAATTAACATCTCTACTATAGGTGTATTTAAAATTGGAGCACAATAGTCTACACATAACTGCAATAAACACGCAACTTGGCTAAACATTATTGTTAAAGGAACTGTAATTATTATGTGCATTGAGATTATTTAGAAATTTTTCTTTGAACGATATTGTTAATGTGACTGACTCAATGATTAATCTTGTAATAGTGACTTGACTTGTATGTTTGATTGTATATTTTTTAATTCAATAACAAATAAAAATAGGTACAGTCATGCAATTTGTGTCACCCAGTACCTTTCACTGACGTAGACCGTAAACTGGAATTCAATGCTCAATTTTCCTTGGGTTTTCCGGTTTAATTGTTCTCTTGTATCTATACACCTAGGTATACCTACATTGTGCTTAGCTATGAATTATATTTTGACAATTAATTTCCTGCTTTCCGAGAACTAGTTAGGTGTGACTCAGTGCACTATCTCTTTATCACAAAGATAAACGTGATAAAATAAATAAACTGAATGATAACCGCCATTTTGAAATAAAAGTTGCTATCAAAAGCTAAATGTTATATGGACGATACTAGTAAAAGGTACCTACCTATAAAGTTAAGGGGGTAGATAAGGTGTTGATTTAAAGCGCGGGTTTGTTTCGTTTTAGCTTAAAGAAGTAGCGGACGTGATGGGATTGTGTCTGTCGTTCGACTGCGGGGATTGTGACGTGTGTTGTAACCCTTGCTGCTTGGCGCTGAGTGCTTGCTGCCTGGTGCCTTGTCTGTGCCCGAACGCTTGCGGGCAGCAACAGCAGCCCGGCCAGACTGTCCACGTCCACCACCCGCCAGTGGTGGTCGAGCAACCGCCGCCGCCACCGGGCTATCCGTACCCGCCGCCGCCTGGCGCATACCCTGGTTACCCACCACCACCGGACCACGGTTACCCCGGTTATCCCCCACAACCAGGTTATCCTCAACCACCCGGGCCTATGTATAGGTGAAAAGACTCCAAAACTAATTAAGGTGAGTGAAGCCTAATTGCACATTTGGGTAGTGGACGACTGTAGCATACGAGTATTTTGGATATTACACAGCTGGGTGTGTCGGGTTAAATAATAATATACCTACTTATGCTTTCTATTGAAACCTGCTGTCACAAAACAAACTTTGTCTTTATTTATGTTAGGTATCAGAAAAATGTTATCTGTGATTGTGAAGCTTAGACGGAGTAGTTAGATACCTACATATAAAAGGAGTATAATATTGACTTTCGTATTCGCAAGATATAGTAAGTACTAATTCAAGTAGAGCGGTTACGGTATTGTACCGAAGCGTTAACCATTGTGATAAATTGCACCTTGATTTTTTCTTTTCACCTTGGCACTCCGTTTTTGCCGTGACATATTTTTTTAATGTGAAAACGTCACTGCGGACAAGTAAATAAAATCGGTCGTAAAAAAGGTCTCATGGACAATAATCATAATATTATACCGGTAAATACATCAGAAATAAGAAGACAAAAATTAACGACTTCGTATAGTGAGTCATTATATTTTGCTTTATCTAAATTAACTAAAACTTTATCAGGCACCGTACGTGCAGATAAGACTACTAAAAAAGAATCCGTTGTACGAGTAGATCCTTTGTCATCGACCCTTTTTCATGTTCAGCTCACAGGTATATACGAATATGTATTTAAATCTATCGGTATAAAATCCGAAATTGAAGAATACTCGCTCTACATACCTACCTACGTAATAAGATCTATACGTGAACCTACAATAGTAAACTTCCGTTAAATCTACCCTAAACTATTCCACATTGCTAAGTATAGAAAAATCAATATACTTAGAACAGATATTTCACCTAAAATATCCAGCCAAGTGCTCTAGCGCGCCTCAACTCTAGCTAGCTAGATTTGCTAGAGTTTACTTCGAATCGATCTTACAGTATCTATGCTGTATTGACCCGTGACATAGTACAAAATGTGTATAATTTTACTACAAATCCTTCTCAATGATTTTTCCAGAATGGGTTGCAACATTTCGTGCCGGCCTTGTTGCTGCTGCTGCATTCCGTGCTTATGTTGCGACTGTTGCGCGGACCCCCCTAACCGAACCGTCGTGGTCCACCATCACCACCCGCCAAACCCAACAACTGTGGTAGTCGAGCAGCCACCACCTCCGTACAGAAAATGATAAGTCACACTGCATGCAGGACGTGAAATACCAGCATATAACAACGTGTTTTTGAAATCGCATCCGTGAAAACATCTTTAGAAAGTGGTAAAAATGTCTAATCGCTACAAAATTACAGCTTTTCAATTTTGATTATTTGACAAAATTAATTTGACCTGTAACTTTCTACTAATTTGTATCTCATAATTCGCCACGAATCTTCATGTGTTTTCAAAAATCGTCCTTTAATATCGATCTTGGACACGTGCACCACCATCTAAAAACATTTGGCAGAAAGAGATAGTGATATCAATAAGTAATTACTTAATAGCTGGTACAGGTTCAATAGCGGAATCCACTATGTGATATTTTCGACATAATCATTGGAGTAGGTCTGAATTTGAGACTTCGGTATAGTAAATAAAACAGTGTTTCCGAGCGCGTTGTGTGGTATTGAGAATACCTGGTTGGTACGCATAATACGAATAGGTGATGTTTGTAATTTACACAAAAATGATTTACAAGGATCAACTATTGTATTTTCGTCCTAACATGCAGTTGACTTTAGTTCCTGATATGTATATACGGGCAATTTTGACTATTACTCATACGTATTAGTCAAAGTTGCGCGTACTACTGCTAAATAAATATTTACTAAAGGCACTGCTTTTTAGAATTAGTAATAAGTATTGTACAATTCTAGTGTCGTGATTTACACTTGGACACAAAGAAACTGCATGAATTTACACACTTCATGCAGTTTTTTAGTACCTCAGGATATATTTTAAAATGTAAATATGTAAGTAAATGTGTAGGCTGAATTTTCATCATAAATAGAGTTTTAATTTATGTGACTGAAATCGGGCTCTACCTATTGATTATCGTTTATTTATCAAATCAAGTGGATTAATTGCTATCGGGTTTTACCACCTGATAGCTAATTTGTTATTAGAACTAAGTTTTTTAAATAAAACTTTACTTCATATCTACTCGATTAAATTTGTTGATAAAGTTGATAATGTTACTGTTCCGTTAAACAAATTGTGTTAATAAATTTATTACATTAATAAAATAAAATAAAGAATGCAAAAGGGTACACATCTAAGGCTGCCTTGCAGGAAAAAAATAAATCTAGATTTAGCAATTAAACCCGGCTTAAGCTTGACAGTTCCATACATTTAGACACTACTAAACTAAGCTTAACGCTAACTCGAGAGTTATGTGTTTCCAGTAAGTAGCCATAAATATAGAATGTTAAAATATCGAATAGGTCATAATATCGTAAGGCTTATTTTCTGAAACCGAAAACTTTTCAGGATTGATTAAAACGGCATCATATAGAACCCCTTAGGTTAGGTTAGGTTAGATTTATAACAATCTAAAAAAAATACAGTCTTAACAGAAATACCTTTTCGATATTATGACACATTCGATATTTTAATAGATTCGGTATTTTAACATTCGATATTCAGATACGTTACCATGCCAAATATTCTTATATTCAATTCCAATTTTATTCAGGCATTCAAATCACGATACCTACCTATTTATTTTGAAAGGTTTCCGCTGCATAATCACGCAAAATAAATCGCAATAAGTCATTGAGTTGCGGGAAACAGCCCGATGGCACCTTATAAGTACATTATAATTATGATATGTGATTGAATATTGAGAAAGGGAAATGTAGAGTTTTTATTTTACTTATATGTTTAATACCTCTAACTAAACTAAAGTAATCGCTCATGTATAAATTCTGTATTTCGTAATATCAGGGTCGTTTATATTAAATTTAAGGAATATTTATTTAATTGTAAGTACAAACATTTTCTGGTAATCATTTTTGCCCTTCCTCTTTCATCGAAGTGAAATTTTAAATTATTAAATGTATTTTAAAAAACCAGGATGTTTTTATTTCAATAGGTTTAAAATATGCATTTTGTTCGGGTTATCTTATAGCTAAAGGTGAAGTTTAATGTATCGCGTTTGTGTTATTTATTTATTTCAATAAATGTATACAGTATTACAGTAATTTACCAATACGTATATCATCTCATCATCATATTTTATTACTTATCAAGTAAAATTTATTGGTCAATCGTATACGACGTTAATTAACGGCTACAAAACAAGGTAAGGAACAAAAGTAGGTACACAGCTATATTTTGATCAAGTTCTACTCGTAAGTTCTCTATTACCACAGCTAGAGTATTGCATTCAAAACATACATACACATACCTATATGTATGTATGTATGTTTCTTATGAAGAACTAAGTTATAAATTTCACATTGTGTATATGTATTTATGTTTTGAATGCGATACTCTAGTGGTGGTATATTGGGAAGTTTATTCAGTGACTCATTTTGTTTACTTTGATTGTTTGTAAAACTTAGAGGGTATATTTTACTATAAGCCCTAGCAAGTGGCAGTGTAGAAGATTAATTCAAAGTAATAATACAATATATTATGTTTTGCATTCGACAAATTTTATTTGACAAGACACAACAGCTTTTTTTTACTTAGGTGTCACATCAATGTTCATAGAGGTTTCACCTTAACACCTTCTCTTGATGTGTAGACCTAGCTGATATACTAGCTGTTTAATCCTGGGCCTAGGAAGCGGCTTAGTGAAAATATCTGCCAGCTGTTGTTCACTGCTGATCCTCTTCACGATTATATTTCCATTAGTAACCAATTCACGCACAAAGAAATGACGAATTCGAATGTGCTTGGTTCTTCTATGGAACTCAGGGTTTTCGGCTAAACGTACAGCTGCCTCGTTGTCGACATACAACACTGGAAGACCTTCTGTCTGTGTCAACTTACTGATAAGACGAGTTAGCCAAATGCTTTCCCTTGCAGCTTCGCTCGCTGCGACTATCTCAGCTTCAGTTGTTGATATCGCAACACTCTGCTGTCTCTGACTTAGCCACGATACTGCTCCACCAGCATACATGCATAAAACGCCAGAAGTTGATCTTCCTGTACCAATATCACCTCCATGATCGGCGTCACTGTAACATTCTATGTTACCTCTCTTAAAATTTCTTTTATAAACGATGCCCATGTCTGGAGCATACTGCAGATATCTAAGTATGCGTTTCAATCTCACACAATCTGCTTCAGTTGGATTCTCTAGATTTCTAGAAACCACACTCACGGCGTACGCGATATCAGGTCTCGTACCAACCATCAGATATGCAAGCGCTCCCACAACTTGTCTGTAGTTTGTAAGAAAATAGTCATCAACCTTCTCTGGTTTTTGAGCTACATCTTCTTTGACTATTGGAGTGGTCACAGGTCTGCATTCTTGCATTCCAAACCGCTTCAAAATTTTGTGCACGTAAGCTGTCTGATGTATTCTTACATCACTACCTTCTCTTTCTATTTCGATTCCCAAGAAATAAGAGATTGGTTTGGTTGTAATCTTGAATTTTTCTTTTACTTGCTCAAGGAATTCATTGATTACTTCTTTGTTTGACCCAGCAATCAAGCCATCATCAACATAAAGAGCGACAATCAGCTTCCCATTAGCCTTCTCTCTCTTAAATAGGCATGGGTCAGCTTCACTGACTTCGAGTCCAATTTCCTTAAAGAAATCCAAAATAGTCCTGTTCCAACAACGAGGAGCTTGCTTCAAACCATATAGACTTTTCCTTAGAAGGCAAGCTCGACCCGTTCCGTCATCATAACCTTCAGGCTGCTTCATGTATATCTCTTCGTCAGATAGAGATCCATACAGGAAGGCTGTGGAGACATCGAATTGACTTAATTCCATACCCTCACTAGCTGCTATACTTATCACAGCTCGAACTGTTGCCATCTTAGCTACAGGGCTGAAAGTCTGGTCATAATCCTCTCCCTTCCTTTGTTTAAAGCCTTTTACTACCAAACGAGCTTTATATTTATCAACTGTTCCATCAGGATTCAGTTTTACTTTAAATACCCACTTGCATGGAATGGCTTTACGGTTCTTAGGTAACTTCTGAAGAATCCATGTTCCATTTGATTTCAAGGAATCAATCTCGCTTTCCATAGCTTTAATCCACAATTCCTTATCTGGACAGGCTATTGCTTCTTTATACGTATTTGGTTCTACGTAAGAGTCCGTGCCGACGTATGACACATGATCGTTGAATTTGACCGGACGTCTGAGGAGTGATCGATCTCTTAGCTGCATACCGTGTCTTGCTAACTGCTCAACGATCTCGCCATCGTTCTCCTCATTCTCCTCATTCTCCCCCTCTAATTCAATCGTTTCATCTTGTCCTGGCACTGGCACCTCTTGACACGCATCTTCGAACTCTGCCTCATCACTGCTAGTAGTAGGAGCCTCAACACCTTGGTTTTCCTCTATTTCAAGCTCACTATGCCTTTCAATAGGTGTGTCCTCGCTCACTTCTACAGCGACAGAAGTAGGTGTCTCTTGGTATTCCTTTCTGACATTCAAAGGAACTTCTATCTCAGTCACTTCTTTCAATATTTCCGAATCGTCCATCTCTATTTTTGATTCCAACGGTCTTTCATTGAAAGTGACATCTCTAGACCTAACCAATGAGTTCGACTCTTTGTGCCATAGTCTATAACCATCGTCATTGTCATAACCGATTAGGATGCACTTCTTTGCTTTCTTCTGCATCTTCTTCCTTTTCTGTTTCGGAATATGCGCGTAACAAGTTGAGCCAATGATCCTCAAATGTTTTATTTGCGGTTTTTTCCCAAACCACAGCTCAAACGGAGACTTCTGCTCTACAGCAGTTGGCCCTGTTCTATTCAATATGTAAACAGCAGTCTTCACCAACTCTGCCCATAAAAATTGAGGAAGCTCTTCGTGTGCATGCATCATCGCTCTGACCATCTCGACGATTGTGCGGTTATCGCGTTCACTACAACCATTCTGTTCTGGTGTATAGGGCATGACTAGACGTTGATTTATTCCGTATTTGTTCAGTTCCTTGCGAACTTTCTCATTGTCAAATTCTCCACCGTTGTCGCTTAGAAATTCCTTAATTCGGTGTCCTGCTGTCTTTGCTTCTTCCAACATCAGACGCAACAGCTCAGGTACTTCCGATTTATTTTTCATTATGTAGACATAACGGTACCGGGAAAATTCATCCTTGAAGAGAACAAAGTACCGCGACTTCGAGCAACTTAGTGGGAACGGACCACAAACATCCGAATGTATGCGTTCTCCTGGATTTGTAGCTTTCTCTCGGATCCCGAATTTCAGTCTATGGGATTTTCCAAAGATACATCCTTCGCATAAACTTCCACTATCCTTGGTAGTTATATCAAGTTCTCGCTCTATAACTCGCTTAACATGGCGTTTGTTTTGATGTCCCATACGTTCATGATAAAGCTGTAAAGTGTCAACCGCATTTATCATTACGTTTTCTTCTGGTTGAACAGGTCTACAGTTCAGCTTATACAAACCACCGTGTTTCTGTCTGCTTCCGGTCACGCACAGTTTTCCATTGATACTAAACGAACAAGTAGTACTTCGTGACTCAAACAAACTTTCCGAGTTTATATCTTGTGCTGAAAGCACCGAAAAAAGATTCTTTGTGACCTTTGGTACGTGCCACACATCATTCATCAAGAATGTTCCTTTCTTCGTCTTCATCAGAATAGAACCCTTTCCTAATGCTTCAATTGCCTTTCCATCTGCAGTAGTTACAGTATGTGGTTCCAGGAAACGTTCAAAACTTTGATACAAGTCGCTTCTCATCGTTACGTGGTGTGTGGCCCCGTTGTCAACGTACCACTCGTCCCGATCTGTATTGCAGTCTGTAACATTCACTAGTACAGCCATCATGTTAGTCGTACTAAGTTTTTGACTACGTTCCTTAATCTTAGGACAATCCTTCTTGAAGTGTCCGACTTCACCACAGCAATGACATTTAAAAGCTTTGGTTCTCTTCTTAACTGTTTTCTTGGTGCTGTTTACTGTTAGTGCTTCACCAGAGGATCTTGACACGCATCCATCTTCTTTGGAAGTTGACGTCAATGCTTTCTCGTGAGCACACAGCTGACTGGTCAAGTTGTCCACAGTTCTATCCTTCTTGGACATCATTACCCAACTTGACTTAAAAGAAAAATATTCTTCTGGCAATGTATCTAAAATCTTGCAGATCAAAAGTAACTCAGGTAGTTCTTTGCCTTCGTCCGCTTTTATCAGCTCCTGATTCAGTTTATGCCATAAATTTTTCGCTTTTGAGATGTGAGTTGCCATGTCATCATTGATGTCCATCTTGAGTTGAAACAATTCCATACATGCATTGTAAAGGCGGTCTTCGTTCACACCGTCGTACAACCTATGTAGTTCATCCCAGACATCTCTTGGATTTGTGAACCGTATTACCTTGTCTAGTGCTTCATCGGTAATATTGTTTGTAATCAACAGTAGTGCAGTACTTTCTAACTTCAGGTACTCTCCCAAGTTTTTGTTATAAGTAACCAATGCCGCTGCAGCAGTAGCATCTCCATTGCCACCACTTTCCGTTGGCTTCTCAGGTCTACTTAACTTTCCTTGCACTATATCCATGAGTCCATCCATCCCGTGTAACAGTGCAGTCATTCTGTACCTCCACTGAACCCAGTTGGTTCCATCCAACTTCGAGATTTGAATTTTACTCAACTCCATGATTATTTACTTTTTCTTCATACGGCTGAGACCATAACCACTTAGAGGGTATATTTTACTATAAGCCCTAGCAAGTGGCAGTGTAGAAGATTAATTCAAAGTAATAATACAATATATTATGTTTTGCATTCGACAAATTTTATTTGACAAGACACAACAGCTTTTTTTTACTTAGGTGTCACATCAATGTTCATAGAGGTTTCACCTTAACAGTAAATAAACAAATAAAGTAACTCTACAAACTTGGTTCCGCCAACGCATTGTTACGCGTACGTACTCGCAATAGTAGCAGCCACATAATATTTGTCTCAAAACAATCGTGTAACTAATTCGTCTAACTGATTTTTGTCCGATTATGATTCAACATACTTAGGTATTACTGATTCGAAATTCTCATTCTTTAAGATCTGGATCTCCACGATACAGGATGTGCCTAGTGTGGGGATCACTGCTTATCTTGTATTTTTGAATTTATTTTTTATGGTTAATAAATACATTTATTATTATTATTCACTATGTATATATTTACCTTCGTTATTATTATTATTGAGTACCTACATAGTGGCCGCATTGCTCGTACAATATTGGCTTGCACCTCTTGAGTTTTTCGGAATTCATGTGCGAAATTACATTTGAAATTTACCTACCACGAGCTTTATGGGGCTGAGTCTACTCATTTTATGAATCCACTTTTTCGTACTAGTTTTATCGAAAGATGGATACTTATGTTAGGGCACCGACTGTACCAGATGACCAGATCTAATGGTTCAGGCGAGCGAAACAGTAACGTCACTAAAATTTTCCACGCAACTCTTAGGATTAAGGGTATTTTGGGCCCAGAAAGCGATCTGTTAAGTTCTTATCTTACATATTATTATCCTGAACACACAACCTTGCGACTTCGTGTAAGACAGTTAATGTGTGACGTGGTACTTTTTCATGCTAAATTCATAATTCATTTAATTATTACACAAAATAACAGTGTGAATGGACCATCCTAAATTACACCACATATTAAGGGATCGGAGGAAGGTGACTCACGAACAAAATAATTTAGATTTTCAAAGTTTAGTTTAGGAGTACCTAGGTAAATACTTTTTCGATACTTTAAATGAAAAACAAAACATTTAGAGTTTTCAGGAAAGGAACATACGTTACCTAACCTATTTACCTAATGGAATTTGTTAATATTGGTTGCGATGACAAATAACAGACGAAGACGAAGTTATCGTATGATAAGACTTCAGTTTAATAGGTGACGTCGAAGGGCTGTCCCGGAAGTCATGATTAATAGAAGACCGGATATCTTGAGATAGGAATAACAAACAGTATTTTTGTTTATGGAATGTTGAAATCACGAGCCAATTGGGATGTCCCAATGTTTTACAAAGTATAATAAATCGAAAACCATTTGGAGAAATAGGCTTTGTGAAACGTTTTCAGAAATCAGATTCCAAAAATATGATAATCTGAATTAAATAAATAAAATTTAAGTAATGACCTTCATTTGACCCCTGCAGTGTTACGTCACAAATGCAGGTCTAAAGGAAAGTCTACACTTTAAAGCAAATTGACAGTTTGAAATTTTGCTGTCCTGCTTATAATAGCAAAGAGTGACAAAGATGGAAATTTAATCACATGATGCGCATTCGGCTTTAAACAGTTGTCATTTTATCGTAAAGTCCGAAATGTATACGAGTATTACCAATGTATTTTCACAAATAAAAGTATTAAATAACTACGTTAAAAGTGAATATAAAAGAATTTAAATATCAGATTTTAATAAAAAAATATGTATTTACTATCACACCATTAAACAAACCTACGAATAATCGAAGCTAAAAGAAGATAAATAAATGAAATTATTTGTCATGGTTCATTTAGGACCGTGCCGTGCTTGTATGATTGTTGACTGTCACTTGACTTTCAGTAATGCCACAGATTATGTTACGTACAAACTGAATTTTTCTAGGCAATGGAACGTGGCTGTCTCACTTGTGACGTCATCCAGCTTATTTCGTAAAAAAAATATAAAAAATTAAATACTCATCCAAATTCAAAATCGATGAAAAAGGTATCTTAAAATATCCTATTCTTTCCAAAAATAAGATAAAAACTATAGGTTATTTTTTTTGGGACATCCCAATTTTAGGAAAATTTGGGGTTAAACGCGGAAAGCTAGAGCAATGAAACGGGAGCAAGAGCTACGTAATTTTTTTCATTTCAATTATTAGGCTCACGAAAGATATGTACTAAACTAACAAGTAACCATAATAAATATTTAAAAATCACCGCACACGGTAGAAAATGTCTACATATTGAAAGACATTATAAATTAGTAAAGCGTTCTTTGTAGGTATTTTAACAATTATGCTTTTTGAGCTGGCTCTACTTCTTTGTTGCCCCAAGGCCTCCAGACCTCTAAATCCGGCCTTAGTGTAGAAATTAGGTTAGGAAATTCATTATTTGTAACTAACATTCGACTTATAAGTTTTTACTAATAAAATGGTGTATAAGTTATTAAGTTATTCGAATTAAATTAATTGTTATTTATTATTATTATGGTTGTCGTGAAAGTCCCGAAATATATTAATAAACAAATAATTCATTCCTTACACTTTTTAGTAACATAATAATAATTACATACGTTTAGATAAATAATGACGTAGAAGCTACGTAGTGTACATACTTAAAGCGTCTTTACTGATAATTGGGTCTCGATATCATGACTCATACGGATTCCTAAGCCTGAGCAATAAAAACATATCCTTTAGAGCATGAAATTCGGATAAATCATCGTAAAACCCATATCTCGATACGTTATCGAGCTGTGAACTACACCCGACTTTTATCACTTCGCACCCGCACAGGCATTTGCTGTAACGTGTCCTAATTTTGCTATACTACTGGAATAACATAGCCCAAAAGTAAGTCAAGTTTAATTACAATTTAGACTACATTTTTCAAAAAAAATCTTCTTCCTTCGCTTTGTATATTTGTTTGCTTCAAATATTTTATATTTAACGGACATAGCCCTTATTCCCATCATCCTTAGAACACGAAAGTACTTACGAGGGCTGATCCGAAAATAGTTAGTCAACGGCGTGTTATTAATACTATTCATTTAATTTTATTGTAGCTTAAAGGCAAATTCTATTACAAACTTTTTTGTGAAATTTCACTGGCCAGTGACATTCAGTTATTTTTTTATGAATTTACAAAAAAAACATGTCTGTCACTTTTTATTTGCAACAATGGAGGTAACGCGGGAAGCATTTCGTGCTATGATATATTACGATTATAAACGAGGGTTTACATACAAGTATTCCCATGAAAATTTAACCAGTGCTTTTGGGGCATTATCCCCGTCTCTTGCCACCATCAGTTACTGGTTCCGTGAATTTAAGCGTGGGCGGAGCGATGTCAAAGATGATCCTAGACCGGCAGGGCTATTGCGTAAAGAACACGGGATTGTAATCGTCATGTTCTTTCAAAGCAATTACAAATTCGACTGACATGAAACATTCGTTTCGCGTAACAGAATCTAGCAGTCATCAAGCGCAATTGTCATGAGAAGCAATATCAATTGAATGGAACGAAAAGTTTGGTTTTTGCAAATATACTTAATCAACGAATGATTTCGATAAAATTGATAAGACTCGGATTGACTGTTTTCGGTTACAAAATAACCATATTCGGCATGTTTTTTTGTTAATTATAGTATACAAACTTAAATCTACACAATATTATTGTTAGTAAATGAATATTTAAAAATATTGGAAATTAAACTAAACGCAAAGCGCAGCGGTGACTTTTAAACGTCAACTTATATCTATGCCCGTACGTCAGTGCAACGTCAGTGCGTGTTCTATCAACGCCCGCGAAACGAAACAATATTTAAAGTAAGTCCTTTAAAATTTAAGTTTTTGAGTTTATTGCATTAGGTAAGTACGTATTTTAATTAGATAAAATAAAGTTATATTTAATGCATTTCATTTAAAGTTATTTTCATAGTGCTTAGTCACTACAAAAATGGATAAGCATTTTAACGAGCGAGAATCTAAAATGTTTGTTTAGAAGTAACTTTATTTCACTTTCAAAAACTTATGCAATGGGAATTAAGCCATTGAAATACATATAAATAAATAAAGCGCCCATTGCCTTTGATAAGACAACTTTCAAAAAAAATTCCACAATTCTTTAGAAAATAAGAGATCGTTGATTTTAATAATAAAGTGATAGTGTGTATATTTGTTACTTTATAAGCATCCAAATTATATCTTAATTGTTTCTTTTTAATGAATATGTTCAAGATGAATAACAAATGTGTTAACATTCATGAGTACCTATTGTTTAAGATGCCAGCAAGGCTTGTCATCTCCGACGGACAATGAGAGGTGCTCAGTCCTGCATTATATACAGTAGCACCCCCAGATGGCTATAGGGCGTCACTCACGAATGACAGCCCCCTAGCCAAGAAAAAAAAACAAATAACCAGTGGAAAGACCTCGCTTTCATCCTAAACTGCTGCGGTGTAGGAGCCACAAAGACGGCAGAAAAATGGCGAGAGGTAAGTACATAAATTGAAATTTTTTAAGAGTTTTTGTCATTATTTAATAATTTGACTGCCAATGCTAATTAACGTGTGATAACAAAAAAAATAGAATGGTTTTCAGCAATAAAAAACATATATTCTGTGACACAAATCATACAATTTATACAAGGTTTATTATTTACAAAACTATTACTTAGTGAATTTTAGAAAAAGGCCTATGATCAGCAGTTTGACGAAACTTAGACATAATCCCAGAACAAGACCGTTGGGCAGCATTTTTGTCGATTTTCTGCACACAATTTTTAATTCTTCTTATCAGCTTTCCAATTTTCTAATATAGCTACTAAAGAGCATAAATAGAGACAATGTGAAAGATTATGTTGCACGGCAATTGCAACAAATCTGGCAATTGAAAGATTCTCTGGGTGTAAAGCAGTGTAAGCAGCTGTAAAGCAGTAGCTGTGTTATTCCCGAGATCCAACTATGTTATTCATTGTTTCAAATTTCAAATCCATCCAGTCATTTTCTATAATCAGCAAATGGCATTGTGCATAGCTATATTTTATTTATATTTCTTTTATATTATTATATCGGTCCTAAATCATCCCTTCCTTCTAGTACTGGAATAACGCCAAATACGCCGTGCGCAAGAAGGCGTGCGCGCGACACGGCAGCAAGCAGCTGGCCAGCCCGCGCCATGCCCGCGCCCCGGAAGCCCCGCGCTGACGGAGCAAGAGGAAAAGATCTTGGCGTTCATGGGGCGAGTGGCGGTGCACGGAGAGTAGGCCGTGTCCACTGTATCAAGAAGTGTTTGGAACTGACAAGACAGTGTTGGGTGGGCGGCAGCGTTTATTTGATCTAAGTATTCGACATACTGGCTGTGAGAAACCATTGCATTGCTTCGCTGGTTTTTGCAGGTAGCTAAAGTGCACGGTAAATTTGAAATTTAATTTAGAAAGAAAGAAGGTTTTTTTTTATATCACTGGATGGCAAACGAGCAAGTGGGTCTCCTGATGGTGAGAGATCACCACCGTCCATAAACATTTGCAATACTCCTGGTATTGCAGATGCGTTGCCAACCTAGAGGCCTAAGATGGGATACCACACAAGACAGAACAATAGAGGTAGTATTAAGTACAAATGGACAACACGTAGGAAAGTATGTGTCATTGCGGTTGTGAATCGGACACTGGCTCAGCATAATGCTGAAGCGTTAATAATAAACACCCCAGCGCTGATTTTCAGCCAGCACCATTGGTGACCCTCGGACCTCAACAAAGATATATTACTACACAGGTTTTATTACTATACATAAGACTACATCCTTACTAAAATTATAAATGCGAAAGTGTATTTGTATGTTTGTGTGTTTGTCCGTCTTTCACGCCGTAATGAAGCGACGGATCGAGGTGTTTTTTGACATAGAGATAGTTTATGGTCCCGAGAGTGACATAGGTGACTATTTTTTATCCCGGAAAAATGGAAAGTTCCCGAGAGAACAGCGCGCGATAACCGAATACCACGCGGGCGGAGCCGCGGGCAAAAGCTAGTAAATAGATAATTTCGTCTTAACGTGTAACTTTGACTTTGACCAACCAATTTGTATCAGCTTTTATTTTTATAAACATGACTGTCTAGCAATATGATAAATGTACAATCCAATGACAGTTCTAATACCGTGCTTCGTGAATAGATGTCTGTGTGTAGTATGAATTTTTTTTTTCTATAATTCTAATGCACTTTTTTTGTATAAATAGAATTTTGTTTACACTAGTACTATTTCCCCACACTTCATTTTGTAAACTATGGAAACATATTATTTATTTTGTGGCTTTGAAAGACATTAACCTTAGTACATAAACATTATTATAAATTTATACACTCTAGACAACACCATTAGGTACCTACGCGGGCTTAAAGGAAACATGAAATTAACAACTGAAACGAAAAATAAGGTTTGTGTAATAGAGCTGGAAGAGAGAGGAATTACAGCTTTTGCAATGCCAACAAATAGCCTTTAATCTTTCGCCCAAAGGTGTAACTGCTAGTCACTCTGAGTATAGCAGGACGAATGTCATTCCATCACTTAGACGCTGCGAATCTGAAACGAATGTGCTTAGGCACAATAGCCTTAAATCTGCGCATACTTTCTGACCATGTGATTTTTTCAAAAGGGTACGAGGGCGTTATTTGCCGCACTACACCGAACAAAAAGGTCACAAGGTGCAAGCGCCTGCGAGCATGTATTTTTAGCAGATCAGTAGCATTCAAATACGGAGTGACAAGGGACCGAGGAGGAACTTCGGAACAAAAACGAGCACATGCATTTTGAACTCGTTGAATCAATCTCCTAGAACTACCAAATATTTCGCACATAAATTCCGGATAACTTGAGATGCGAGTCAGGGTTCGAATCCACGACCCTCCGTTTAAGAGGCCATAGATCAAACCACACAGCTACTGCGGCTTCCCTGACTAGCGGCCCTTATCACCTTATAATGCAGTCAATCGTTGTAACAGAAACTAACATTGACGGCCAATCAATGGGGGCGAACGGTTGATTAAAAATATAAAATTATTATATTTGTGTATTGTGTTTTCAGATCAGCGGATAGTGCCCGCAGCTCCCGAGTGGTGACGCATTTTGAAAAGCGGTGGCTGTGGGTAGAGACAGCAATGATCGCTGCCACCCGCGAAATGCTCGTAGCCCGGATGGTAGCCAAAGTCAGCGTGCAGATTTCTGTGGCATTGCAGGAGGTCACGGAGGTGGCGCGGGCATTGGACCAAAGGGCGGGTTTAAGAAAGAAAGTTAGGTCCGTTTCGCTTGCAACGGTCACGGCACGGTCGCCGTTAACAATTAGATCTTTCAACGAGCGGTGAGGAGGAAAGGAGTGAAATCGCTGATGTATGCGAAAAGTAATTGTAAAATAAGCTTCATAACGATAAATACATATTATTATTAGTATTTTACATACATACATAAATACAGTAAAATCACTCAATAAATAAATCTGTTAGATCACAAAAATTCATTCACCGTCCAAGTTTTCTTACAGCAATTATTTTATTTTATAGAGGTACATATTTACTAAAAAAAATGGAAGGATGTAGTCTCTGCCTACCCCGTTGGGAAAGAGGCGTGATTTTATGTATGTATTAACTAAAACATTTCAGACACTTGCTATTTCAGCGCCACTCTGGCTGGAGAAATCTAGAACTAATTATTTACTTAAGATTACGATTTGGAGTCTTTTTGTATTTTTTTATTTCAACTCCAAATTTTTGTTTCTTTTACGGTCATCCCGTGAAAGTTTATATATTTCACACGAAAACACAAGCCGAAACATGAATGCACAGAAAAACCAGAAACTGGATTTTTTGTCCAGTGGTGGTGTAGGGGAATAGCACGCAGCACGGAATGCTGAGGACCTGGGTTCGATTCCCAGCGCTGGTCTATTTTTCTGGTTTTTCTGTGCATTCATGTTTCGGCTTGTGTTTTCGTGTGAAATATATAATTATTTACTGCTTACTTTTGCAACTTTTTACTCATAATAGATTGTTCTCCTTTCCTTTACACTGTAGTGAGTCTACGGTATAGAGTGACTGTACACTGCTTGTAGTATGAACAATTGCTGCTAGGTTCCGTTACCTCCAGAGATGTGCCAGAATGTGTAACGATGAATGTGTTTTACATGAACCATTAGAAATGTTTCATTTACCAAGCCTCGCTGACTGACTGATAAGACTGATTATAAAATAAAAATATTAAAATAGTGAAGGTTTTTATTTACTGTAATTCCTCTTCTACATACATTTTATTGAGAAATACATACAAAATTCAATTCATAAATCTCGGTGAGGTTACGGCTAAGATTAGGACTCGCAATTATATAGTGCAGAAACAGACGGGCACTACCTAGGACGCCTGTGCTGCGTGCCTCCGAACAAGCGCCCTCGCAGTAGTCATTCTTCAGCCGAGTATTGTGCGCCTGTAGGAGAGACCTTAGAGTTAGTATGTATGTATACAGATAGACATTGACAGACATTGTGATACTAAATTTGTGCTTTATTTATCCTACTAATCCCACTGACTAATAATCTTTCTAATATCCTACTAATATCATAAATGCGGATGTTTGAGAGTATAGATGTTTGTTACTCATTCACACTGAACTGAAACAGCTGGACCGATTTGTATGAAATTTAGTCTGTAGGTATCTGGATATCTGGAATAAAACTTAGGATAAAAGTATTTTATTTCGATATTCCCACGGGATAGGAATAAATCTCGAAATAGCAACCGCTGAGCTTAGAGTTATGATATTTGGGATTCTTGTTTATAATGCAACGTCAATGAAAACCACGATGTAACTTTCAGGAATTCCCAGGGGATTTTTTTAAATACAAATGTATGCAGTAATAGGTAATTCTGTAGGTACGAGTACGTATATGTAGAGTGGGCCAAATTTTGTGCTACTGAGCATAGTTTGATAATAAATTTAATATTTACTAAAGGTTGTTTAAAAATTGTTAAGGGCTAAATAAGTTCATACTTCCCACAAGTAATCGTGCGCTTTGGTTTGGGAGAGTGCCCGGTGCTGGTAGGCACCCACACATTTTTGATATGGCCCATTCCTGTAACATGCGATGGCTGCTTGCACCTACAATAGTAAACATCCGTGAGTAAACACATATATTATTAATGTACATTCAATATGAAGTGGGTGTTGCGAAGTATATAAAAACAACTGTAATTATGAAGTTAGAAAAAGAATTAGTCTATTAGCTTATGATCGAATAGTAAAATTCTACACCTATTTTTTTCAAGGGTTCCTATAAGACAAAAAATAATCGTTTCAGGTATCAGTTGGTTTCTTATCTGACTGTGAAGCACTGATTATATTAGAATTAGGCAAACTCTGCCTTTAGGCTTGATGCAATGAATTAGTTAAACATACCTTGAGTTCCAGCTAGCTGCACGACTGTGTTGCGCTCCCAACTTCCTATAACCCTTTCAGAACCAGCCAATACAATTGTGCGGTTTACTAGGTTGAATTTTATGTCGAAACTAACGCGTTGTTCTGAACGGGCCCCGCATGGCACGATTGTGCGGGAAACGCTCCTTTACTTTGCAACAAAATTCTGCGCGTTGGTCTGTTGGTCTACAAGTTTCGACTTGTACAATTTGGTGCTATTACGATTCTCTGCTTTTGATCAATGTCAGTAAAAAATTTCAATCTACTTGTTATTTTTCTGTTTTTATGTAGTTCAAATCATAAAAATGGATAAATTGTCTATAATTTTATGCGATATTATTGCTAGTAAAAACCGTTTAAACGTGTTTTATATCGTAACGGATTTTTAGATCACAATTGTATTGACTCGTCCCGTAATGTACTAACAATCTGTTACACTACCACATGCAATTTCTCGTTTTTTCAAGATTAACAACAATGCCGCGTACTTTAAAGGGCAGCGAGATATGGGACGTCCTAAAAGGCTTCGAAGAAACACGGTAGCGATGATTAAACTGATCAGGAGATAGCAATTCCGAGCCCGAGTGGTGTCGGTCAGTTAGCTTCTTCCTCGTCTGACAGCAACGACGACGTGCCGCTTGTTTGACTTCAGATGGAAGAAAAATAAATTAAATCTAAAAACTGTACCAGGAGTAATGCCGGCTCAATCACAACCCGTCAAAATACCAGCCTAAGACTTCGAGCAATATTTCACACCGGAATTATTAAAAAAGTTTGCTCTTGCGACAAATCAATACTACATGTCTGCTTTAATACTTTGCATGTTAAGAAACTAATAAATGTTATTTTTATTATGAATTTATCATTATTACTTTCTTCAATGCGTAAAAGTTCAGCCCGCTTTGATACAACTGTGCGCCTGCCAACTGCAACTTAGGCCCCGCGCTATACAATTGTGCGCCCGCACAATCGTGTTGTACAAATGTAAGGGCCGCCTTGATACAATTGGCTGTGTCAATTTTCTCCAAGATGGCGGCCGGAAAATGGAAAATTCACATCAGATTCGTAATCTACACCCAAAATTTAGGTATAGGTCACTTTTTGTTTGCAACAAATCCGTACAGTTTCGGCGTCGGTCTGAAAGGGATAAGTAATAGGGAAAATTTTGTTGCTCAGTCGGACGAACTGCGTCTTTGTGAGCTTGAAATTTGCCCAAAAATAGTTATCAGGCAACCGGAGAGGATGGCTTTCTTGGCGTAAAAGCCTCCAGTCGCGCTTGTGTCTGCAGTCGCTCTTCCTCTGCGAGCGCCAATAAATTTAATATGTGCGAGCCATCGACGCGAGCCATTTATTACGCCTCGAATCACTATTCAAAAGAAAACTTTCATTTTCGATTACTTAGGCGTCAATTTAATCAAGATATTAATATTATTTTTATTATAATTTAACGAAAAACCTAACTTACGATATCAATTTGCACAGTAACGGTCACAAAGTTGTCTCCGGTTTGTTTTGACAGTTTCTATCAGTATGTAGACCAATTTTGAATTGTCATTTTGCTTACGCGAAACCATTTTTTAGCAAATCAATGGCAAATCATTCGTTCAATTGTGTTCAAAATGGCCGGCCTTAGCTTTCAAATGCTTTGACGTTACATGGACGTTACGCGAAACGAATTACTTCATTTTTAAAGCAGCCTTGATTTCAACTGTCAAAAATGAATACTAAAGCGGTTCCGAGTGCGTTAGGCAATAGGCCTGCGGGGCGACCGGCAACGGCAGTCACTCTAGAAAACGTCATCAGGGTGGAGTGGCTAATCAAGGAATCTCGAAACATTACCCAGCGAGAGATACAGAACGAACTGAAGATTCGATCCCAGGCTGTTTCTACCATTTTACATGATCACCTTCAAGTTCGGAAGGTTGCCTCTCGATGGATACCACATTCTCTCACACAGGAGCAAAAAGATAGACGTGTCGTTTGGTGCAAATTCATGCTCAATAAATTCGAAGGAGGCAATTCACAACAAGTGACCTACATTGTGACATCCGACGAATCTTGGATATACAGCTACGACCCATTTACAAAACAGCAATCAACAGAATGGGTCTTTGAAGAAGATGATTTACCCACTAAAGTAGTTCGCGGCCGAAGCGTCAACAAAAAAATGGTTGCTGTTTTTTTTACTGTAGCTGTAATTCCACTTGAAGATCAGAAAACAGTTACCAGCCAATGATACAGCGAAGTTTGCTTGCCACAGGCCTTCCAGGAGCTGAGTGTCAGTCGTCCAAGTAGCGGAACGCGGGGCGTCATTTTTCATCAAGATAATGCTTCTGCTCATACGGCTGCCAAAACTATGGATTTTTTGAACAAGTCAGGAGTGCAACTGTTACCACACCCTCCCTATAGCCCTGACCTGGCTCCGTGTGAATATTTTTCTGTTCCCCACGGTAAAAAAATCATTACGTGGACGTCGATTTTCGACGGCGGGAAGCAGTGGATGAATTCAGGCGACTTTTTTTCGACCTTCCACAAGAGCAGTATTTTTCCTGTTTTGAAAGTTGGTTCGGTAGAATGCATAAGTGCATAAATGCAGCAGGGGAATACTTTGAAAAGTTGTAAATAAAGTTATTATATACCTTTTATTTTTTGTTTAACTAAAAATTTTCGGATTGGCCCTCGTATGTAAATATGAGTATTTATTAATTTGTTTTTTTCCCAGTGGCAATTGAATCGGATATGGGATGGCAATTTACTATCCCATGTACGTACGATGGGATGTAGATGTATGAATTTAGACTTGGATGATGATGTCGTGATGATAATAATAATAACATGTTAATAAAATAACCAGTAAATTTAAAATGTTATGCATCTAGGCACTTATTAAATTAATTTCATAGTTAAATATACCATAGTTACCATAGTTATACGTACGTACTTATGATGTTTCCGCATAGTTTGCATATCAAAGCTTAGCTATTTAGAAAATGACATATCTAATCGCGTTACTTGATTGATATAATCAACAACTTTTGTCGGTTCTCAATCATAAGTCCATTATTATTAACATTACGTAATTATAAAGTCTCTGAAGATCTACCTAGACTAACAAGTAAAATGTTTAGAGTTATACTCCAATTCAATAGAATCTAACAATCCTGTAGACACTTCCAGTCTAATAATATGAACACCGGGCTGCCTAAGGCTTTGTGATGTGACTATTATTAATTTTTGATTCCTTATAGATGATAATTGCAACAACAGGGACATATATAATCTAGAGTGCCCACGTTGGGGTATGTTAAATGTGTAGAAAATTGTTAGATTCTATTGAATTGTACTTTAGGTTCTTAGGTTTGCAGGTGGTACCTAGGACCGCAAGGAGGAGGAGGAGGAGGTGTGCAAGGTTAGCCCGGATTGCTACCACCATCTTGCGCGCTAATCCTGCCGTGAAGCAGCAGTGCTTGCACTGTTGCGTTTCGGCGTGGAGAGTAAGATAGCCGGTGAAATTACCGGCACTTGAGGTATCCCATCTTAGGCCTTTAGGTTGGCAACGCATCTGCAATATCCCTGGTGTTGCAGATGTTTATGGGTGGTGGTGATCTCTTACCAGCAGGAGACCCACTTGCTCGTTTGCCATCCAGTCGAATAAAAAAAAACTTTTCTTAACTAACGAACTCCATCGTCCGCTGGTGTCGTAATCCTCATTGCTGGGGTTCGTGACCTCCACGAACCATGTTCCGAATTACGGCTCTCCATTTTGAAATGGTCTTTGGCAGTGTGTAAGGCTATGAGGACGTTTATATGTATTAATTCTTCGCTCCAAAAGTGCTTCTATTGCGATCTACTAACAGAATAAACATTTTGATTCTATGCAAGTAAATAATTATTTTCTCAAACATGCTCGGAAATGTATGCGTTAATGTCACGAAATGGATCCATGAAGTTTCTCATTTATGGCTCCCTACCGCCTCCCTACATTACTTTATGGCCTAGTCCATAAAGTATGTATGAAAATCCATTATTGTCCGCTGCTCTAACTTTTTAAATTTGCTTACCTACTAACATTTTAAACTGATAGGAAAAAATACAAACAGCCAACCACCACTACTCTGTAAGCATTTGCGATATTGCGATGCGATGCATGCATGGATGTATGGATGGATGGATGGATGGATGGATGGATGGATGGATGTATGGATGGATGTATGGATGGATGGTCGGTCGGTTGGTCGGTCGGTCGGTTGGTCGGTTGGTTAGTTGGTCGGTCGGTTGGTCGGTTGGTCGATCGATCGGTCGGTTGGTCGGTGGATTGGTCGGTCGGTTGGTCGGTTGGTCGATCGATCGGTCGGTTGGTCGGTGGATTGGTCGGTCGGTCGGTCGGTTGGTCGGTCGGTAGGTCGGTCGGTCGATTAGTCGGTTGGTTGATCGATCGGTCGGTTGGTCGGTGGATTGGTCGGTCGGTCGGTTGGTCGGTCGGTTTGACGGTCGGTTGGTCGGTGGATTGGTTGGTTGGTCGGTTGGTCGGTCATCGGTTGGTCGGTCGGTTGGTTGGTCGATCGATCGGTCGGTTGGTC
Organism: Choristoneura rosaceana; assembly: GCA_037349165.1. Lineage (NCBI taxonomy): Eukaryota > Metazoa > Arthropoda > Insecta > Lepidoptera > Tortricidae > Choristoneura > Choristoneura rosaceana. The sequence continues at coordinate 9,542,829 of JAZBNJ010000040.1, read as the reverse complement.
GGTGGATTGGTCGGTCAGTCAGTTGGTCGGTCGGTTGGTCGGTCGGTCGGTTGGTCGGTGGATTGTTCGGTCGGTCGGTTGGTCGGCCGGTCGGTTGGTCGGCCGGTTGGTTCGTCGGCCAGTGGGTTGGTCAGTTGGTCGGTCGGTTGGTCGGCCGGTCGGTTGGTCAGTTGGTCGGTCGGTTGGATGAAATATTTCCTCACATTGTTTGAGAAAAGCACTATACAAGCCTCGGCCAGAACAGGGATTGCTGGACTCGTTTTATCTACCCCAAACTCGTCCATCAATCCCTTACTTCATGGCCTCTGCAGTAATGTACTATTAAATTGATCCAGCAATACTCAATTTATGTACCTAGTAATAAAATCACTACTCTTCCTTTGGCTTTGCCGTAGTCGAGTAATAAAAATAACCACAATGCCAAAATTAGCAGCCGAGTACAGTTAAGAAGGAATTAAAAATTCTTTCACTTATAAATTCTATAAACATTTAGGTTGCCAGTGTTTATGTATGTTTTAGCTCAAAATCCTAGGTACTAGAACCTACCTAGGTAGGTTATATCCAGTTCAGTTTTGGTTTGATAGTCTATAACCCATTTGATAATGTATTTGATTAAATTTTAATCATTTACATAAATTAATATTTCAATATATATCTCTACCTATCTTATTTAGTGCCTTCAAAGGCGATAAGTTAGACCTTGAACCTGTAAAATTTCAAGGTCTAGATATCGTACACACTAACTTAGTATGTCGATGTAAGGAACTGATATTCTAAAACTGTTATTATAGTAGCAAATAAGTTTTTACTCGTATGCCCTCCAAAGAAATTACGTTCTAGGACCCAGGAAGTAAAATATCAGCTTGTATAAGCTTACCAGCTTCTAGTTTTAGGCAGGCTCAATAATGTGTTGCAAGAAAGATTTTCTGAATTTCAAAGTTTGGTACCTACTATAGGTAGGTATATATGTCCGTAAAAAACATAAGACCTAATCCTTTTTTAGCGACTACCACATTACGAAGTGAGACAAAGTTTCAAGTTCAGGTTTCTTTTTTTAAATTTTCTGGCAAAAAGCAATTAAGATTATTCACTACGACATATATCTTTTGTTAATACATTTTATTATATCTACTTAGTACCTACATTTTGTGTAGTTTAAACTAAGTATTAAATAAATCTATTTTTTTCTTCTGGTGTTTTTTCATTTATTTGTCAACTAGCAATAGACGAATATCAATATACCTACCACTTAATTATTATTCATCATCATCATCATCATCTCAGCCTAAATACGTCCCACTGCTGGGCACAGGCCTCCTCTCGGAATGAGAGGGCTTGGGCCATAGTTCCCACGCGGGCCCAGTGCGGATTGGGAACTTCACACGCACCATTGAATTGCTTCGCAGGTTTGTGCAGGTTTCCTCACGATGTTTTCCTTCACCGCAAAGCTCGTGGTAAATTGCGCACATGAATTTCGAAAAACTCAGAGGTGCGAGCCGGGATTATTATTAAATAACATGAAAAATGTGCCAATAAATTTTAACATTCTCCATCTAATTAGTAATCAAATCCATTTCAGGATGGGACTGTGTCTGTCGTGCTGCTGTGGACCTCCCGGTGGTCCAGGTGGACCCGGTGGTCCTGGTGGCCCCCCTCACCACGGCCCTCCGCACCACGGACCCCCACATCACGGCCCTGGTCCTGGTGGCCCAGGTGGCCCAGGTGGCCCAGGTGGTCCAGGTGGCCCGGGTGGCCCTGGCGGTTGGAGATAGAAACAATAAATACAAAATAGGCTAATAAGTTACGGAATAAGAAAGTTGTGTGATAAGTTCTCTTGTAGAGTATATTTATTCTACTGTTTACTGTGCTGTGCTGTGAAAAAAACATAGTGAAGTAACTACGTGTTACAAAAAAAATACATTTTGTTTATTTATGTATGGACTTTGAATTTATGTATTATGAATTTATTGTATAACAATTTGAGCCACTTTTATAAGATTTTCAATAAAAACGACGATCGTTGTCCTATAATATACTGTTCAGTTTTAATTTGTGGTAAACTTTGCTTGTTCTCTTTTAAAGCGTATAAAGCATAGAGTTAACAGAGGGCGTAACTACTTCCTTTCTTTCAGTCCTAACTGCCTACAATCGACTTGCACAGAAGGTCGAAAAGAGCAGTTTTTATCCCGAAGTTTACAGGCATAATTCCGAATAAATATGTACCTATGAGGCTCCTGCCTTGTTATTGATTATTAAAGCCGTTTCCAAGATCCCCGATATGTCGTAAATACAAAATGAGAGCCAGGCAGAGAGCGGTGGTGCAGGGGTTATAGCACGCAGCACGGATTGCGAGGACCTGGGTTCGATTCCCAGCGCTGGTCTCTTTTTCTGGTTTTTCTGTGCATCCGTGTCTCAGTTTGTATTTTCAATATGGTTTCACGGGATACCCGTAAAAGTAACAAATTTGGAGTTGAAATAAAAAATACAAAAGACAAATCACAATCCCCGATATGATTTAAAAACGAGTTTGACTTTTTTAGGTAAGGTCAATCGGGGCTAATGTGTCACAATACTTTAAACAGCATGTTTATCAGATTGTAACAAACACATTATGTATCCCTAAAAATAAAAACTATAACTTACGAGTATGATACAAGTTAGCATATTTTATCTAATTTCATATTTTAATGCTATTTTATAGCATTTTTAATAACTTCTACGTGTAAATTACGTTTCTGTAAAAGCTGAGATTTTTAGACGCTATAACCCCAGGTGGGGTGAAAGCGTCTTTTACTGGTATCATGTGATCGGATTGGTTTTTACAAAAGCACACATGTTAAAGTTTAGGGTAATTAGTTGAAGAAAAATATTCGGGGCTATAGCGTCTAATTGACCTCGTTTCTTATAGACGCATTAAAAAAGAGCTCTTTGTACTTTTAGTGCCTTTAAAAAATAGTGTGAGTAGTTCTAAGTTATAAACCTTATGGAATGGACGCATTAACCCCGTAGACAACCTAGCCCCGGTTGACCTTAAGTAGTACTTGGGCGACTTGGATTGGGTTAAAACTTGAAAACATGCATTTTATCCAAGAGATAAGACCAGGCTCTCTAGGTCGATTGTTCATCCCTGAAAACCTCTACATAGCTACCAAATTTCATCGAAGTCGTTAGAGCCGTTTTGGAGATCCCTGAAATAAATAAATCCATACTAATATTATTAATGCGAAAGTGTGTTTGTATGTTTGTCCGTCTTTCACGCCGTAACGAAGCGATGGATCGACGTGATTTTTGGCATAGAGATAGTTTATGGGGCCGAGAGTGACATAGGCTACTTTTTATCTCGGAAAAATGCACAGTTCCCGAGGGAACAGCGCGCGATAATCGAATACCACGCGGGCGGAGCCGCGGGCAAAAGCTAGTAGATATAAATAAATAGATACGACGCAAAGTTGTATTACCAATAAAAGCCTAATATTCCTTTGCTTGTTGTGTGTTTAGTTGTTCTACCCGTGTTAACTCTACGTTAATTACGCAAAACTCAAATGAAATCACAGATAGGCCATTTCCATGTTGCCACGCCAAAGAGGTGTGGTGGATTATTTCCTAAAGTGCTATTGGACGACCACAAGAATTAAACTGTGACGTGATAATGTTGAAAAACGTGCCAAATATGGTCATGTAGGTATTCATTTTATGACTCAATTCAAGCTAAATAGTCATTAACATTGATAGGGGCTCAATACGAATTATTTCCCTGTAAACGTAAGGTATCTTCATCTACAAATCTATGTGTCATGATACTGCAAGTGTTTTATCGATAAATTGCGATACAGCTAGCCGTTTACATAAGTGTGAGTATATCTTATCGGTACATAACTGACATCAATTTGGCCAGAATTGAAATACAATAGCTAGCATTTTAGTAAATTGCTGTCACTCAAGGAACCAATACGTAAGTACATTTTTTACCTGTTCTATTTAGAATAACCTGAGAATGCTTTTACTCGTACAAGGTACTAAGTTTATCTGCGTTAAGGATGTTTTTGCATTTTAACGTACAAATGTGTACTAGTATTTAAACTAAGTTACTTATGTGTTTATTTCAAACTAGAAAGAAGTAAAATAGATATTATTACACTATCCCGAATTCCCGATTATGACTTATCTTTGCTTTGAACATACTAACTGATAAGGTGATAAGCTATAGATTTGGATAGAAAAAATCAAAATAGGCACTTAATTTGCATAAACCTAATTAATTAGTTTTAAGTGTCGGTATAATTAACAGTTGAACAGGCGGTTTATTTTAAATCATTCGTAAGTTTGAAAATTGTTGAATTGTTTGAAAAAAAAATGTACGTACTTAAAACATGCTTAAAAGACATCTGGCATAAAATTAAATGGTTCCAATACTTCGAACTTCTCTATGTGATATAATAAATCGAGGACTTAACGTATATTAACCCAGTGTATACCTCGCGTAACAACGTTAATATAACTCTGGTACCATTACGTTTCATTTATTGCCGTGAATTTAATTCAAAACTCTTTCTTAGACTAACATGGGTGGCTGCAGTAGTTGTTGTGGAGACGACGGTGGCGGTGTCAACGTTGTGGATGGACCGCCAATGCACGACATGGGAGGGCCACCACAAATGATGGACGACGGCGGCGGCGTGATGGTCGTAGACAACCAACCCGGCCCAATGGGAAGATAGAACTACTTATAGACCAACTTCTGTTGCCCTAGTACATCCACCTAATAATAAATTAAATATATAAAAATGAGTTAGGATTTGTTGCCGCATGCCTTGATCTTTCTGCAAATCCTTAGACAAGACGTAAACATATACAAAAAGTAAACGATAGAAACCGCAAGCGGAATACAACTCCTCTCTTTCAGATAAATCTTACGCGTAAGAGCTGAATTACTATTTTATTTGCTTCGTTAATGCTGCGTTTAAGTTTTAGGCATGAATATAATATGATGTCTTTAATCAAGCCGGAAATTATGTGTCTGTTCCCTTCAGGATCTTAGTTAGAAGGGGATTAGAGCTGGATTTATACATTTTTGCTATTGTTCTAGACTAGGGCCTTCGAAATATTACAATTACCTATGAATGACCTGTTGCCTACGATTTTGATGAAACTTTTGGAAAAAGATTTTACGTTAATAAACTATTTTTAATACGCGCTCTACTAATTCATTAGTGTAATTAAATTAATGAAACTGTTTTATATATTATTGTTTTAATTTCATGCTGTTTTTACCCTGTTTCGAAAAAGCTAATTTGATTAAAAAAAATACAAAGGATAATTTTATTTTCACATAAATTTTCAATTGCAATAAGGTTGAAAACACTTTACCAATTGGCTTTCAGCAGACGATATTGTCATATATGACAATTTGTAAAGCCGGAATTGAAGAACGAAAGCTGAAGATTGAGTTCATTGGCTAACCATAGACTCTTCTAAGTATGCCTATGTCTCTAACAGTGTACCTCGGTATGTCCAGTGCAACAAAATAGTATATTTTTTATCGAGAGACTAAAATAAGCCAATACATATCCGAGGTGGTTAGCCACCCGAGCTTTAGCGAAGGTGGCTATTTATCTGAGGGTTTGTATTGACTTTTAGTCTCGTGGTGAAAACTCTATTTTTCACTTCGATTTGGAGAAAAAATTGTCAGTTTGGTATAAAAAGATTAAATCAAAAAATAAAAATAAATCTTTCTAGATTTCAGCGACAGAAACTTATCAACTATGTCTTTTGCTCATTGCTCGACATCATAATTTTCGCTATCACTTGACGACATTGTGAGAATAATCAATTTATTTTAATCGTTTACGATTTACGCTCTATAACAATTTCAAAGTTTTCGCGGTAAGAATTTTTTTCCAACCAGAGACAGATATAACAAAATTGCATCGGTGAAATGGTCCATACAAAAACAGAAAAATAGAATGGCGCCACCTTCTATGCGGAATATGCAAGAACTAAGTCAACGTAGACTAAGAACGTAACATTTTCGTCATGAAAATGGTCCACACACAATCTTATTTTTTGCAAGTAACTGGCTGTTTGAGTTTATCTAAGTCACTCGAAGTAAATAAAAAAAAAAACTTTTACTCCCTAGGGAGTAAAGTAACCACTTTACTTCCGCCTCGTAAGGATGTATTGACCCACTTTTAGACCATGAGAATTGAAAAAAACTGTGCTTACCTACCATGGGTATGGAGTGACTATTTTCGTAACCCGGGGAGTAATGGGGGTGTGTGTACGAGTCATATATGTACCTAAAAGATTTTGGCAATCCTGGTACTACTAGTTAGTCTTAAAATTTGGCATGCAAGTATTTAATCATAACTGCTAAAAACTATCAGGTTCAGGTTATCAGGTTCTTCTCGAAATTCCCTTGGGGTAAAGAATAAAGATGTTTTGCATTCCAACAAAACATGTATTATGTACTGAACAAACACATAACGTCTCTATATTGAAGATTACGTTTGAGTCAAGCCTTAATAAACTCTAAAGCGTTACCTGATAGTCCTTGGTTACCGTGTTTTTTTCTCGTAGCTCAGCAGGTGCGCGCTCGCTCTTTGCCAAAGACGAGCTGTCACTTTTGACGTCTGACATAGTGTCTTCAACAGCAAGGCCCTTGCCGAGACGTTATGTGTTTGTTCAGTACATAATACATGTTTTGTTGGAATGCAAAACATCTTTATTATGTACACTTCCAAACACATAACGTCTCTATATTGAAGACGTGTCTGATATCTGCTGGTTGAAAGAAAAAACACACAAACGCTATGTGAAATAAAATCAACTATAGTATTATTAACTATATGTATACATATATGTACATAATACACAAGAAAAAGAATTAATTATTCTGAAATCAATAACTGTAATTCTTCATTTCTTATTTTTCAATAACTAGTCTAGCTAGGTATAATCATATGAGATCAAGTACTCAAATTTGAGCTAAACAAAATTAAAATAACAAAAACACAAATAAAAGTCTATATCCACTTAAAGTTGTTATACAACATATCAGTACTATGCATATTTTCAGACTTTTCCACAGGGCGATAATAGTATTTTCTAAATGTTGCAAAACATTTCCAGTTGCCTCTCTCCAATATCTCATCTACTGGTCGGTTATCCAGCCACCCCTTGGAGGCTACAGCTGATCTTAAACTACCTGGAGAGGCATCAATTCCAGCATCCTTAAAAACTGTCCTTATCCATCCTGTAATATTAGTCCTTGTAGCCTGTTTAACAGGGCCCGTTACTGTAATAAACAGGCTATTTAGATTGGCCACTTTCATACGTCTTGATTCTGACATAGTGATGAGTAATCTAACATGCTCCACTGGGCATATTCTTTTTTCTGGGTGAGGTGTTAAACACCAACCAGATTGTCTTCGGGAAGCAGAATCAGTTTTTGAGCCAAAAGTTGGCCAAAGAATTAAATTATTATCAGATTCTATAAGACTGTCCTCAGAAACATCAAGTAAGGTCAGGTCATGTATCCTTCGCCCAGAGGCCAGTAATAAAATAACCGATGTTCTTCTTGCCGTATCAAACAAAGTATTATTTAACGGTGTTGTCATTAGCCAATCATATAGGACCTTAGTATCCCATATTGGAGGTTTCTGAGGCATTGGCTTAGCATTACCAATAGCTTTTAAAATTTGCTTTATAAGGAAATTATTACCTATATTGATGGAATTTGCACAATAGGTTGAGAGAGCTGACTTATGTAGTAAGATTGTACTGTAAGCTAAGTTGTGATCTAAATGTAAGCTTGCTAAGTATTTGGCCACATCCTGTGCACATGGGGACTTTTTATTTATCTTATTTTCTGAACACCATGAAATCCATCTTTTTATTGCTGGCATGTATGTGCTTAAAGTGGATGGCCTCCAGCTGCTCTTTAATAATTCCTTTTCTTTGTCATTCCAGTCAATTACCTGATCACTCCACCCCCAATCTTCCAAGCTTGTAGCTCTAGGAGTTCCACCTGAGGTGGATGGTAACCCGTTGTCATGTCTATGAGTGCCTTCCGCAGGTTCATTATTGGCATGGGTTTCTCCTGGGCACGAGCCTGAAGGTCGGGTGTCCAGTAGCACTGACTCCACACTGGGGCAATCAGTATGTATGTTCCCCTCGACTCGTTCAAGTGACGGAGTACTTGCGGTAGTAAGTTGGGAGGAGGGAAAATCCATCCCAACTCGAAGTCCCAAGGTCGACTGAAAGCGTTGCAAAACTCGGCTAAGCCATCTCTCGAGTCTAGAGTTACATACCTTTGAACCACTCTTGCGTTTGCAGATGCGAACAAGTCGACCTCTGGCAATCCCCATCTTGCGAATATGGCCTCCGTGGCCACTGGGAGTAGATGCCATTCTGGGAGCGGTTTGCCGCGTGACAGTCGGTCTGCGATGCCGTTGTACCTCCCTGGGAGGTAGCAAGCCGACAGTGACACACTCAGCTGGTCGGAGAGCATCAGCAGCCTGGTCGTTAGATTCAGTAATTGTAAGGACCTGGTGCCACCTTCCTTCTGGATATAGGCCACCAAGGTTCGGTTGTCTGTTTGAACCAGAATGTGAGCATCGCCGAGATCTCTCTTCTGGTTCTTCATTGTGGCATAAACAGCATACATTTCCTTCATGTTGGAGTGCCACGTCCTCTGAATCTTGGACCACCTGCCTGACAAGTGGAGTCCGTTCAGCTGGGCTCCCCATCCCGCATCCGATGCGTCTGTGGTCAGGAAGTGAGTTATGCTCGGTTTGAATAGAGGAGATGATGCGTGGTGAAGAGCAGCCTTCCACCAGCGGATTTCGGTGAGGACTTCTCGTGGTATCAATCTCTTTTCCCAAATGCTCTCTTGACTGAACTGTTTCAGGAACCTTTGTATCTTTCGGCAATGTAGTTGACCTCTGCGGACTACCGAGTTGGCAAAGTTCATATGACCCAATATGGTCTGAATCTGCAGCAGGGAGCACTGGCGTTGAGATTCGAGTTGAATGAGCTTCTTTTTTATTCTTGTTACTTTTTGCTTTGGCAAGTATCTTGCGTTTTTTAGAGTGTTCCAACATAGGCCTAAATACTCCAAATCCTGCGTAGGTTCCAGGATTGATTTGGCGTAATTTATCTGCCAACCCATTTGTTCCAAAAGGCTCACAGTTTCCGCAACTTGAATCCTTAATTTGGAACAGTCCTGGTTTACCAAGAGGAAGTCGTCCAGGTAAACCAGCACTCGAAAGCCCCTGGAACGAAGAACCTCCGCGGTCCAGTTCGAGAGAGCTGCAAAGGTTCGTGGGGCAGATGCCAGGCCAAAAGGAAGTGCAGTTAGCTGAAGTATCTCTCCATTGTACACTATTCTTAGAAATCTTCTGTGTGATTGGGCCATCGGAACATGGAAGTAGGCCTGAGACAAATCTATTTTTATCATCCAATCCCGTGGCTGTAAGAATTCTGGAACGGTATTGTGAGACACCAGCTTGAAGTGTTTTGTTGACACATGTAAGTTGAGACCCCGGAGGTCGAAAATAGGGCGTCTGCCACCATCTGACTTTGTCACCAAAAACATTTTGGATATGAAACCTGGATCCTTTTTCAAAGGCCTTTCTAATATTCCTTGCTCTTTTAGTTTCTTTATAATTTCTGACATTTCTGGTGAAACTTTTGTCATGTATTTTCTTTGCTGTGTCATTGATGGGTATATAAGAGGGGGTCTGGTATTGAAAGGGATCCGTGATCCAGTTATAGTTTTCAGTATGAATTGGTTTGCTCCCATCTGCTTCCACCTCTCCTGGTAGAAACGCAGACAGCCCCCTTGTATTACTTGTTGTCTTTGATTGTCATTTTTTATTAGAGGCATGGCTAGCACGAAATGTCTTCTGTTGTTTAGTGCCTCGCTTCTTGCTAGTGAATTTTCTGTCAGATTTACCACTAAAATCATTAGAGCTTGTTTGTGATTTCCTGTTCTTATCATATGGGGTCACTTGTCTTTCTGGTTGCTTATTAGTATGCTGGCCTGTAGCTCTTTTTTCCTTCAAATATGTGGGTGTATTCAACCACATCTGAGTCCCCCCGAGGGACTGGATTAATGGTGCCAACGCCTCCCTACTGAATAAATATTCATTACTAGGAGGGATAACTTTCAAGCTTTCCTTTAAGTTAACATTAGTTATCTCACTGAGTATATAATTTCTCCGAATTTCTACACATTCAGTTCTTTTGCCTGCTAAAATCTGCAATGTAAGCTCAGAATTCTTGTGACTGGCTGAGCCGGAACCAAACAATGAAGTAATTTTATCAAACAAGGAAACTGAATTCACTTCATTCTCATTACTCCAATTAACTAATTGTTGCAGGCTCTCTTTTAAAATCTCCCTTTGCATTAGCACTGCATTAGTAAGACCTGCCATTACTTGTTCTGTTGAGGCTAAGTAGTCCTTGCCTTTCTTGAAATGCATCAATTCACCATTAATTTTTAATTCAGTAAATCCCGGGGTTGCTAGGACCGACTTCAAAGATTTCTTGTATCTGACAGCCTGCCAAGCTGGGGAGTTGAACTGGTGTAATTTGTTTAAAGAAGTCAACCTGCCTGGATCCGCCTGTACTAAGAGATCGCTACTTTGAATTTCAGTATTCACTTCGCCTAGATCTACTGTCTTAGGTTTCTGTTTCGGTAGAACCACGAATTCCTCTTCACAGTCTGGTTGTTTGGATGTGGAACAGCCCCCATTGGTACTGCTATTACCTGCTGTATTCATTATATAGCTTGTCAAGTAGCTCACCTGTGACAAGAGGGCGTCGACACGAGGATCATACGCCAACTGCGGGTAAGGCTCATCGTAAGCCTTGCGAGGACGCTTATTCGGTGGTGATGTCGTGGTTTCTTCCTCCGCGGAAGACGATGACGAGCTGCCGGCCGACGGCGCCCGTCTATCGGAACCAGACCTCGATACCGAACGGCGTGAATCCGCCGATAACGCACTAATATTGCGTCGGACATCGGAGTCCGACTCCTCCTCGCGATTCATAATGAATTAGTTACTTTTTACCAAGAATTTTACCGTTTTTCAAGTCGCTTCAAGGCTCCGCGATGTTTACGCGGTAAAAAACACAAACGCTATGTCAGACGTAAAAAGTGACAGCTCGTCTTTGGCAAAGAGCGAGCGCGCACCTGCTGAGCTACGAGAAAAAAACACGGTAACCAAGGACTATCAGGTAACGCTTTAGAGTTTATTAAGGCTTGACTCAAACGTAATCTTCAATATAGAGACGTTATGTGTTTGGAAGTGTACATAATAAGCAGATTATGTTAGGTATATTAACTTTCTTTCTAGCTAATACCGATGATGAAGATAGGTAATGATGATGACAGATGAATGATTGGATGATTTTACTCAAACACACAATAGTATATTTTTTATCGAGAGACTAAAATAAGCCAATATATACCCAAGGTGGTTAGACACCCGAGCTTTAGCGAGGGTGTCTATTTATCCGAGGGTTTATATTGACTTTTAGTCTCGCGGTGAAAACTCTATTTTTCACTTCGATTTCGAGAAAAAATAGTCAGTAAAAGACTTAGTAAAAAAATAAAAATAAATCTTTCTAGATTTCGGCGGCAAAAGATTATCAATTATGTCTTTTGCTCTTTGCTCGACATCATAATTTTCACTATCACTTGATGACATTGTCAGAATAATCAATTTATTTTAATCGTTTACGATTTACGCTCTATAACAATTTCAAAGTTTTCACGGTAAGTATTTTTTTCCAACCAGACACAGATATAACAAAATAGCATCGGCGAAATAGTCCATACACAAACGAAAAAATAGAATGGCGCCACCTTCAATGCGGAAAAAACATAGAACTAAGACCACGTAGACTAAGAACGTAACATTTGCGTCATGAAAATGGTCCACACACAAACTTATTTTTTGCAAGTAACTGGCTGTTTGAGTTTATCTAAGCCACTCGAAGTAAATTAAAAAATTAATTACTTTTACTCCCTAGGGACTAAGGTACTCACGTTACTCCCGCCTTGTAAGGATATATTGACCTACTTTTAGAGCATGAGAAGTGAAAAAATTTATCTGTGTTCGAGAAATCATTTATTTTAAAAAATGGCAGTGATGGTTAACGTAAGTAATAAGTAATAGTAACAGGCTCATTTTTAGGGTTGTGGAGCCAAAATAGCAAAAACGGAACCCTTATAGTTTCGCCATGTCTGTCTGTCTGTCTGTCTGTCTGTTTGTCCGTCCGCGGCTTTGCTCAAGGACTATCAATGCTAGAAAGCTGTAATTTTGCACGGATATATAGGTAAACTATGCCGACTAAATAGTACAATTAAAAATTCAAAAACAATTTTTTTTAGGGTACATCCTATAGACGTAAAGTGGCAGTGATTTTTTTTTCTCGCCCCCCTCTAAAATCTAAACCGGTGAGTAGAAAATTTTTAAAAAATTCAGGATGGTAGTCAGTATATCAAACTTAAATAAATAAATAAATAAAAGATTCTGTATAAAATACGAAATCCTTAGAAAAATATTACTTAATTTTTTCGTAATGGCTACGGAACCCTATTTTGGGCGTGTCCAACACGCTCTTAGTCGGTTTTTTATTTGAAGTAAATCCCTCGTGATCATTATCATCATTGATATTAACTAGTATAAAATACTCATTTGTTTTCTCAAAATAATTTCGAAAATAACATGATACAAGATCAACATTCTCTGGCCGAGGGTTTCGGCTGGACGATGACGAGATGAGTTGGAGTTGCCGGACCACCTTTTAACCCTGATCCCATTCTTTTTCCTCTCGCAATCTCCACATGCCAATTTGACGAGTCAGATATTGAAAAATTCTTGTAAGCTTCTTGTTTGTACGGGAAAACGAAAATTCAGGGTTTCTCGGGATAGTTTTCCAATTTTTCTCTCCATTAAATCTTCCTCGAACTACAAATTAGATTTGAAAAAAAAAAACGGATTTGTCTAGTCGTTCTCGAGTTTTCCGCTTTTATTTATATTTTAAAAAGTTGTATTGATACGATGTATATAGGAGTGTTCAGATTTTTGTGTACGAATGATCTGAAGATGTGATGATCGATGACCTTTTATTAATTTTAACACTTTATTCTTTAACAGGTATCCAAAATCTTAACCTCTTTTTGTAGAGATATGAAATTTTGTACGATCTACCACCACCACGATGACCCATCATGTAATTTTTGTAAATTTCTTAAATCTTGGAATTTTAATTTAGTTTAACTGAAAAATTTACGATTCATGTGAGACATTACAATAAATTTTAAAGGGGTTAGGTAGTAAAAAATAAATTATTGCGTTTATTCGGCGATAAAGTACAAATATTATTATTTTTATTTTAATCGTCTCACGGATATAATTTATTTTATGTGTTATAACAAATATTCTCAAATATTGGAAACTTGATTATTTTACTAAATATTTTTGATGTTTTTTATCGCCAAGTGGAGGTATTGAGTTTGCAAAGGACTTCATATTGCTTATATCTATGCTCGCTGCCTCCGAAGGATATGTACGCGCATCCGTGGCTGGGATGGACCTGAAATCAAACAAATTAATGCTATAAATTTTCAAGATTTGATGTCTGTACTACACGTTCAGGATCATTCAGGAACAAAGTTTAAACATTTTCATACAAAAACACATCATAAACATAGTACGTCCATCTAAAACGTCTGATAAAACCATTAGAGAAATTTGGAGCTCACGCACACGTCTACTCATTATTGTTGGTAACACGATGAAAATGGACATTGCATCTATTTAGGAAACCCAGGACCCCTGACCTTGAGCCTCCTTGAGCTAGTAAAATGACTCGTAATGACAGGGACTTTTTTCCGACTTCCTTTGTACCTAGTTTTCGCTCAAGTTAGGGAGTATCCCAACTTGCTCATCGCTGTAAGTTCACGTTGAAATTATAATCTGCCCGTTGCAAACTTTGGAATTCACATGATGTTCAGGCATTGGCATATAATCTAGGGTTATTTTTCAGGGGGCCTGGCCTGGATTTTCGTGTGAAGATATATTTTAGAATTTTGAATCGGTAGCCCAACATCCTTGGGTGGGCACTAGACCATACTGGGGTGGAAACGGCTCACCCGGCCCCCCTCGTATATACGCGTATGTGCTCAGGATATGTTTGTCAGGTTACGGCTTACCTTTCCAGGAGTGATGGACTTCAAGTGCTTAACTCGGCATATATAGAGGGGCTCGGCACTATGTGAGTTGCCGGCTATGATGGCGCCTGGCGGCACTTCACCGTTGCTAGCAGGCACCCAATGGACCAAGTGTTCGGGAACACATAAAAGCTGGGGATAGATAATTTAATTCAGAAACTTCGCGGAGGGGCGGTATTTATAGGATTTCGCAATCCAAGAGCTTACAATTAAATTAAACATGGGATGACGTAGTTCTTACCATACATGGCAACCTTGAACGTGTTCGCAACTTTGAAAAGTCCGAGATTTCGTATCTAGCTGAAGAATAGTAGCCAATATTTGTACTCACCTCAAAGTTATGCACCGGTACTTCTTTGCCAGCATGCGGGACGTACGCCGAACGGTGTTTGATGGCCAGCTTGCCTGGTATGAACTCGCCGCTGTGGTGGGCCCTGATGACGCAGAGAGGGCTGCCGTCCCAACCCTCTTTGCCGGCTACTAATGCTCGGTGTGCGAGCGATTGGGCCGATAACCCTGTTGCTGGCACCCATTCTACTGGATCTGAAGTAAAAAAGAATGTTGGTGATTAGTGAAAGTCACGTCGTATTTTAGGAATCAATCAATAGGGTAATTTAAAAAGTAACTTAAAAAAATTAAGTAGCAGTCAATGTTTAAAAATACTTAAAGAATTGTGTGTAAAAACCATCAATCGAAGTTGATGAATCCACACTTCAAACGATCGACGAATGCGGCGTAGTTGATATTTTTGCAGGATATTTTTGTAGGCTTGCGCCTGAGTCTGCTTCACAGTTCTCCTTGTGCCATATGGGCTGCCCACTAGCTACCCATTGCCACTTCAACGAGTTAATTCACTTAGTTATGTCGGTGTCGGTTCTTTTACGTATGTCATCATTTCTGATTCGATCCGATAGAAAAACCCCAAGCATAGCTCTCTCCATAGCTCGCTGAGCATCTCTGAGACTATTTTTGAGGCCTATTAGTTTTCTTAATTTATGGATTTAATGTAAATCGGGGACATTCTTAGGAAAGGTCGGGTCAGGAGTACTCTAAACCGACGTGCATGCACGAAAAGATTGATGAATGTAGAGGAAGCGAGAGTTGTATGCCAGAATCTTAGCAAGTGGAAGGATTTAGTCTCTGCCTACCCCGTTGGGAAAGAGGCGTGATTTTATGTATGTATGTAATTTATGGATGGAACTATACTTTTTATTGTGGATTGAAAAGTCCAAGTACGTACCATAATTGACTGGTGCTGGAGCCGGCTGCGGTACATAGCTTGGCTGGGGCACGTAACTTGGCTGTGGCGCCGGAGGGTACACCGGCAGCATCACTGGGGCTGGAACATATGCGTACGCGCCGGGCGCCGGCGGGTGGTGATGGGGGTGCGGGGGGTACCCGGGGTGGTACGGGGGAGGCGGGCCCCATGGATCTGGAATTAGAATAATCGGGCATTGTTATAGTGTTAAATAAGGTATTAGGAGATATAGCACTACGTATATATACCTATGGTCATTGTACAAGAGACCTCGGTTGTGACAGGAGAACTAACTTCGTTACAGTATGTATACATACACTAATAGATATTCTATTACCAGATTTACTTATGTACCATTTGTTTTCTTGTTAATTATACTTTCTGATTTAGGAGTGCGTCTGGACGTGACAGTGACATCTTTTGTAGTACACACGAACTAAATGTCTTACGAGTAAGTAGGTACCTATAGTCCTTCGAGCCGGATCTGAACCAGCAAGTAAAAAAAATAGATGGACTTCCGCAAAGTAACGCCTGAATCTATTTAGTTTTTCAACGAGTAAAAGTCGAAATACTACTACTTAATTAATTTTTAAGTGAATTTGAAACAGTCTATTTCTAAAAAATAACACTTGAAAGCTTGTGTTGGTTCAGTTTCTAAATATGTGAACATTAAATCATTAAAAACTAAAAATGTAAAATTCAAGATTAAGCTTAGTAAATAGATCATTTAATATCGTTATCATCGTCGCCGTGAGGTTAATGACCAAGTTATAAATTCTCTTAAACATTATCAATAGACAATTTTATGATTCACTGATGCATTCACTTAAGTTATTGAAATGAAATTTCCATTACGACAAATCCCAGTTTTAATCCATTACTCATTTATCGAACACAATGAAAAAAATATGTGATCGACAACTCATCTGTTATCAGTTTAATCCTTGATGACTCATTGGTTATCGTTCATGATTGGTTGACACAAACAATGTAGCATTCAAAATAATTTATTGAATCAGGCGTTACTTTGCGGAGGTCCATATCAATGAACTAAAATGATCAAAAAATCAAGGTAGTTTTGTAGCATAGTTAAAATTTATTAATATTTTGCGGGTAGTTTTTTGTTTTGTTTGGCAAATTAAAACAGTGGTGGTGGTTTGTTAGTCTAACAACTGGTAGCATGGTGTACGGTTGTGTCACTCTGAAGATGAGCTCTGGTTGAGTTCGAAACGCGTCAGTGTGTTGTGGTGGTGGTGATAGATGGGTTTGTGTAATTTGTGTGTGTTCTTACAGTGTGGAGGTGGAGGAACTGCATGAACACGCATAATTTGCATAGACTTAGCTATCTTAAGGTCGCGGGTGAGCAAAGAAATCATTTTAGTTCAATGTAGCATTCCTTTGATTTAACTAGGTATCCTGTTAATTAAATATGTAAATAAGTTCTGGTAAAAATGCTTTAATATCTACATATATCTAAGTACAAACTAAGTTCAAGCAAGCCAACTTTACTTAAATTGTTACATTTCAAGTCCATCCGTCCACTGGAAGTGAGCCAAATGGCCAAATATTATCTCTTTAAGAATGTAATACATGTCTGTGTGGGGCAAATCTTAATAATACAGTCAAGGAAAGTGAATTGCATACCAGGGACCTTTTCATAATCAATTTAGCTACGATATTTTTGATAGAGGCATAGATACAATACAATTTAAATATGTCATCAGTAGAACAAAGACCCCTCCGTGGTATGCGATTCAGTTTCATTCACTGTATTTAAACATACTTGCTAAAATGGCAAGTTAAGTCTTGTAAAAAGTTGATGTGACAGAAAATAATCAGAGCACCCAGAATTATAATTATAGCACAATATTGTAATTAGTAACAAAAACATCGCAAGCAGTCATAATACACAGTTACACGTCGGGACATTTTTTAGATTTGAGACTAAACGGAATCAAACTCAAAAAATATTTACTAATATGAAGACTTTCTTCACTACATTATGTACAACTTGCAATCTTTTCAGACAGTCATTCACTTAATTTTATTGATATGTTGATATTACTAATATTGAATAAAAGGCCACAAAATCCTTTTTTGCCAAAATTCGCTATGTTGAACCGAATAGTCTTGATTTTTAACAAAATATTTGTCACGAACGTGATTGCCACGAAAACAGATAAACGGAATTAGGTTAAAGCACGTAGAAACTAATTTTTTTAACGAATTTGTGACGAAATTGATACCAACAACTATCATATACTTATATTATCTTACGCGTTAAATAGTGAGAAGAGTACTTACTGTGAGACATCTTGTTTACAGGAGTCAACAAATACAAAACAAAACACAGCACTGAAGTCGGACCCAATATGAGCTCCTGTTATTATCTACAGTTATTTATCTGCATCATGTGTTATATCTTTTGAAACTTCGGCAATGATAAGATAACATACTAACAAAGTACTTTCTAGTAAAGTTTTTTTTCACAATGATTGTTGAAGCGGATTTTGGTAAATAGATTATAATGGTTAATCTGATCTTTACAAATATATTTTGAGCACATCAATTTTAAAAATTAAAATATATTCATAAAAGAACTTGCTGTATTAAAGCCTAAAATCCCTTGGAAGGGTTTAATTAAAATTGTAATAATACCTACCCTTGAACTTCATCGACACTATTGATTAATCTTGATTTGAAAATAATAACAGACCTCCAAATTATAATTCAGCCGCTACACAATCCAATATTGTGCCTTTACTAGAATTTACTTTAGATTCCATAGCATTTGTGTTATGTTCTTTTCGTCATCTGCTTGTAAAATTTTACACAAATAATGTTCTACTATTACTTTCGAGTATTTAACTGGTTCAGTTGTTTATTCGGTTTAAAAAAACCCTTTCTCTTCCTATCTGGTGACACTAATAAGATTAATTACTGGAATAAATTATGGTCTATTGCTGTTATTGCATCATTAATTGCCTTAGACTCCATAACAATAAACGTGACCACTGATTTTATTATTAAAAGAAATTTGCAACAAATATCTGATACAAATGATTTGATATTCAACATTATAATTATACTACTGAACCTTAACGGAGAAAAAATATATGCGAAATTATATGAAATAATAAATAATATTTTTCAACAATTCAAATTAAGTGATTATAACCAGAAAATGATAGCGCTGAAGTTATATGGTTGGTTCTTCTTGCCAACAGCGACCCTTGTTATTTCAATTTCAATGGAAATTTACGTGCCTGAATCTCCACAGTTTGCACTCCTCATAAAAGTCCCATGTTATTTGTCCATTTTACACCTAGTAGTTCATTTGCATCTTATTTTGGCCGTGCTGAGACTTTTGAACAATAAATTATTGAACGCAAATGGTTTACACGCGACATCAAAACAAGATTTGATTAGAGTTGGGCATTCTTCAAGGAAATTTAGCAGACTGAAATACTTTCTCGATTTGGATGTTAATTTCATAGAAATTGATGACTGTGGTCAAAATTTTAGCCTCACTTTATTATGCAAAGTTTATGATGATTTAAGCTCCTGTATTCAATTATTGGAAAAATGTCACGGGAAACAGGCAAGTATTTTTACTTTACCACCGGATATTATCAAGTCAAGTCCCAAAACCCATGAAGGTGGGGAACTGTAAATTTAGTGTGCTAAAGTTTGCTTGTTAAGTAGGTATTTCGACATTTTAGAATATAACTAGAATAAAGATGTGACGATGTGATGTTGAAGGCCTGATTTCCAAGTGTTTAGAAAACTTGACTAGGAAGCTTGAGGTCCCGAGTTCGGTTATCTCGATATTTTTTTGATTAATACGAATGTTTGTTCTCGGGTCTTGGATATTTATTTTAGTTATTAAGTTAATTATCATTATCCGTTGCCTAGTATCCATATTACAACTTTGTTTAGTTTGGGACTAGGTCAATTGGTGTCAAGTGTCCCATGGTATTAATATAATATTTTTAAATTTATGTGGATAGAGAGAATAACATTATGTTTTGACATTTCGTTGGACAGCAGATAAATGTACAATTTAAATAACTAGACCATATCATCAATGTTGCAGCCGAGTCTTACTCTCAACGACTGAAACCATGAGTAAATCACAGTTTAGGGAGTCCTTCACGTATTTATTCGTTGATTCTGATTCTGGACACATACATTTCTTACAGTACTTACGTGGAAATTGTAAAGTGGTTTCTGATTTATTCTATACTCTTAAGTTATTTTATTTCCTTCTAATAAATATTGTACTGCACGGTAAGAAGTTTTATTAAGAATGATTAAAATTGTTAAATTTCAGATACTGTTTTCAATATGGACGATGTTCTCAAGTGCAGTGATCGGTGCTACGCTCGTAAGTTCTGAAGAGGTAAGAAAAAACCCAGATGGTTCGCATCGTTGAAAGTGATTGATTGCATTGCATAGAAAATTTTATCTTATCGCGAATTTATTTGTTATAGACGAAAAATCCCTGGATGGTAATAACGCGAAGCGTGTTGCCTTTCACTTGGTTCGCTCTTTGCTGCTTCGTGGACGACAAGTTAAAGAAAGAAGTGGAGTGGACTGAAATACTCATTATGAAGCATTTGATTGACTTTAAATGCGGTATGAATATTTGATTTTGTCCTGGATAAAGCTTTACTTTTTAGCTTATAAGCTGTCAGAACCGATGGAATCTCGTGAAAATGTGCTTGACAGGACAATACTAAGATAAATATTATACCAGTTTTCTCGTACAGATCGCGGATGGCCAGTCAGTCTTCCCTCTTTTCGGACATTCGATAAGATGGCATATTTTTAAGTACCTACTCATAAGAAGTAGCAACTAAGCTAAAGCACAGAATAGATAATAGTACAAGTGGCTAAAGCAACTTTGATTGCTTGGAATAATATACTATTAATACGATAAATGTGGGTGGATCTCAAGAATAATACGTTTATTTCGATATTTCGTTAGGATAATCGGTTCACACGCGTACCTATAAAATTCCGAAAACTCAACCGCTACGTAATTTTAAAGAATTAAAATTTTGCACGGGTGTTCACCAACTTATATTCGCGAAGACAAATTCAGAATTTAAATTTAAATTTTACTGTCTGACCTCAGGTTTACGCAAGCGAGCTGCGAGTATATACCAATTAAGATGTAACTAGTGCAAAAACTTTATAATAATAAAACCATTTATTTCAGGCAATACGGCCCAAACTAAAAATACTTTAAATACTACATAATGCACGCCTCTTTCCCAACAAACAAATACTCACATTCATATAATTTACATTATAATTATTAATTTATATTTATTCCAGATTTGCCAAGAAAGAACATCCTTGAAACATTCAAGCAACTCGTCAGCACAAACAGTCTACAATTTACAGCCGGTAACTTGTTCCACGTCAACTACGCCATGATTTTGGGAACCGTCATGAATGTCATCACGTACAGCATAATTTTAGTTCAGTTATTTATAAGTACAAATTAAAAAACTACTTTATAATTTATAATTAATTACATACCTAATCGCCGGATTAAAATTTCGTTTGGTGTGACCATAGATAGACCATAGATAATAGTACAAGTGGTTAAGTGTTAAACAATACTATAGGTACCATAAGTGGGCGTACTAACTTTTACGAGGTAAGGCTGACAGAAAAAAATAGTTTACAATTAAAACATTTTATTAGAGATTCTTATATAACACTTACAATCAAAATAAATATAACCATTGAGTACTTAATCATCAAAAAAGTTATTTAAATACTGTCACGTTTTAGACTAGCTACTGTTGGAGTAAGTAGCATAGGCTGTCTTTTTAGACAGGTTGGAAGACTTTTGGTTTGATGTTTCATCGGGGGCGTTCCTTGCTGCCATCACTGGGTGCATGGGGCCTCTCATAAGGAGGTGGGCGGTAAGGTTTGTCCTCCTTTTTATCACCTGATCCCGAAAATCCTGACATATCTAAGGACAAAAAAAAAACAGATGAAATCTCTGGACAATCCATAAATTACTTTCAAGACTTGTTGGGATTTCATATATTAAAAAATCTATTTTTTTTTAAAAAACATTGGTTATGCAACCATTTTGTATTGTACTTTATGACGTAGAACTTCGTCATATTATACGTTGAATCAATCCGATTTGAATCATGTTTCTATGTGGGTTTTAGTGTGTGTATTTTTTAACATTTCGTTATACTTCTAGAATATATCGGGTGTGGCCTGTTGTACGAGCTAAAAATTAAAACATAGGTCGTCCTCGTCAAACTAAACGATAGTTCAGCAACTTTAAAAATAATGGAGTCTTTGAATTTTCCCTCTTTCATACAAATTAAATACTGCTATCAATTTACGCCATCTTGAAAACAGCTGACGTCGCCTTTCACGCTACAAACACATTGCTTCTTCGAATAAACTTAAAAGTGTAACAAAAATCAAAAACCAGTTGTTTTTCAAAGTCGCTGAACTCATGTTGTTCAGTTTGACGAGGACGATCTATGCTTTAATTTTTTGCTCGTATTACAGGCAACACCCGGTGTAATAGCAATATAGACAAGTAAAATAATTGCAACTTATTACTACAAAGAGTTCATGATGACTTGAGTGATTATGGTAGAATTGTTTAACAAAATAATGATACAAAGAGTCGTAAGCGAAATGGGTAACGTTTAGTTTTAATCGAAAGTGCGTAATTAAGTCACTATTTTAAAATTACACGTGATAGGTACATTTTTCACAAGTATGTATCCACCTACCTGTAGTTTATATTTAATCCTTTTCTTGTGTTCAACTAATAATACTGTTGCTCCAGTAGTTGGACTTGTTATGCTGCCGTCTTGACCATGATCACTATTTATACAAACATGAGATTACAGATAACTCCGTTTCAACGGAAGTTATCTCATGAAGCTCTTCTTTTCGTTTGGGGTTTTCCTAAATTTCAAGTGGTTTGAACGATCGAAGATATTTTCGTTGTATTTGACAAATCATACGATAAAATAGTCTGCCGTAGCTGTCTGTTTGTAACTTTTATTTTGGAGCAATTAAGGGGCAATTTGACTCAATCATATCGTTTGGTTTATTCTAGCCACGAAGAAGGACCAAAAAGACGAGAGGTATGTTGTACAGAAAGTAAATAAGAGCTAAAACAGTTTAGGCTTGGGACTATCCGGATTATCCGCACATAATGGTTCGATTACATTTGAGAATGGAACTAGAAAAAACAAAAATTTTGTTCAATCTACTGGTAAAAATGATCTTAAACTGCCTATTCTAAAGCTGCCAATAATTTTTCTGTAAACGTTTTCAATAATAACTTACTGTCGACTTACATGTACATGTCTACACATAGTAAACTAAGAACAGCGAGAAAAGTCACGCAACAAACTTACCTTACACGGGATTCCCAAATGATTTGATCGATCTGAAATAATTCCCAACGTTACATTTAGTGTCATCACACAGTTCCTATCTATTGTATTTGACATTATCAGTTTAAAAAAAAGCCCAAATATTGTATGGCAGACGCCAATCATAAAACCCAGAAGACAGTTGATAGATAATCTGAAGGATATTCCATATATTCATTAAAGTTATCTTTCTTTGTGGGCCGGTCTCTATAAACAGCTAATGATTACCTAAGAGGTCAATTAGTATTTAATCTACTCGTATATAATCTATTTCGTCTCTACAAGTTTAAGTTTAATGATTATGATGGTACCTTTTCTGAGATCGACTAATGATAGGTATACAAAATGCAAATACTCTTTATTGTACACCAGAAATAGTAAGCAATACAGAAAACAGGTACACAGAGAAAATTACAAGGTATAATAAGTAAATGATGATTTATTCGCTCTTCGCTTAAAAATAAATTCGACGTAGATTTTGTTCTACGAAAGCCGAATCTTGTGATTTGTTATCAATCAATCTTTAATAGGTATGCTAGTAGGTACCAGTTTAGGCATGTAAGATTCTAATGTGTGTGTTTGGTTTTGTAGACATGTGAGAACTGGAATCTATGAAAATGTGATCTAAGTGATTGCAAGCGTATAAATTGAGAATTTAGAATTAGTTTGGTTAAATATATAAATTTATATTTTGATTAGTTTAATACCTATGAAAAGTTACACTAGTAGTTACCCGCGACTCCGTCCGCGTAGTATTTGGTTTTCACTATCCCACGGGAAGTACGTAATTTTCCGAGATAAAAACTATCCTATAGCCGTCCCCAGGAAGCAAACTATCTGTATGTTTACCAAATTTCATCTAAATCGGTTCAGCGGTTTAGACGTGATGGAGTAACAAACAAACAAACAGACTTACAAACTTTCGCATTTATAATATTAGTTGGATTAGTGGCATTACGTATCTACAGTTTAATTACCAAAAAAAGACTTTTTACCCACGTAAAGAGATATTCTGTCGAGATCACTGTCTAAAAAAGCTGAATTTAGGATGATTGAAAAAAAAACTAATAAGCCTAGTCCGCTGTGATTCTTTCTACACATAATATTAAGAATATTAATTATATAAAAGACAAATATAATGAAAAATAGCAAATTAGTTTAAAAAAGTAATCGTTACATGATGAACCAAGGAGACGTGTAAGAGGATCGTTTAGGTTTAATATTTTTTGAAATGGGACCAGTTTAATATTTTTTAATGATAGGACCAGTGATAGGACCAGTATTAGTACAGGACCAGTAGTGATAGGGCATGATAGGGCCTGCTTAATATTTTTTGAAATGACATCACGGGCTTAACTAAACGGCAGATATGTGTATCTACGCTATCGGAAGATGACATCAGAAAACCTTGCATCAGCGTAAGACTCACTCAAAATCTATCTATCTACACCAAAATTATCACCTGCGTTGCTAACTAATTGATTGACAGAATATGCATAGCCTAAATCACTGGAGCTGGGGACTTGAAATTTAAAAGGTATACTGTACTGTTGGTAGAAAAGATTTGGCTATTGAGGAGGCATCAAAAAAGAAAGGGTCTTTTTTAATAATAATTGAAAATAAAATATAACATGCCTAATAGGGATTAAGTATTGCCTACGCAACGATTTTACGACCTCGATTTTACTTACTAGTAAGACCACAATGACTGTTTTTTGAACACATAAACGTTGACACGCTTTATACAATTGTTGTAGGTATTGCTTTCGTGTCAAGCAAGATTCCTTTTATTACATCATAAAACCAGTTTATATTAAAAAGTTTTAGTAGATGGCATTTAAAAAAAAGTTAAATAAAAGTATTAGTAAAAAGAATAACCCTAGTTTCATTTTCTTTAAATTCGAAGACCCTGGGTAAAACCGAGATCTCGAGATTGCAGCATAAGTTGCAATGTCATTTCATGAAGTATTTCAATGGCACAGGGCAAATTCCCAGCCTCCGCCCAATTTTCCAGATCATCAATTTTATCTAAATGGTATTCCCAAAAGATAGCAATCCAATACGTCAAGATAAGTCGTTTTCAATTCTCGTGGTGAAGAGGGCTACGATCATCGAATGCTTAGTACTTACGAAGGTACCTAAACCAAGCGGCGCCTCACACTTTTTGTGCACCGTGAGTTAAAAAAAAACATTTATTTCGTTCCCTGCCACTGTGTAAGCATCGTCTATGTAGTTATATCCTAGTCCTAGAAGTAGTTGATAGTCGACCATTAGAATTATACTTGGGATAAGTAATCTAGTAAGGTAGGCTAACAACGAGAAAGAGGTCAGTCGTACTAATTAGTTCTAATATATAATCGAATATATAATATAATATAAATAATAATCAGTTCTAATCTAACCATGGCGCATGGTTAGTCAAAGTGCGTCAGTCAATAATCTCATACTCATAAGACTTACGTAACGCATCATCTAGATTTTTATACCTATATATATCTTATTATCTGTTAACATAGGATTTAATAGGTACCTACAAAATACGATATTTCACTTAAAATCAGATTTTTACCTAAGCGAAAAACAGGTGATATTAATAAAAACTTGAAAAGCGTGTCGGAACTCCTAATAGTTCTCAGGCAAACTTAGTTTGCTCTTTCAAGTTAAATATTTCGCCAACAGATTATTAAATCGAAAAATCTTCTTGACAGCCCCCCAATGATTTTAAAGACCTACGATACCCAAACTATAGGGTTAGGCGAGAAAAGGAAAATCAACCCCACGTCTATAGGAGATAGTGGGAAATAACATAAAATAATTTTTCTTCAAAATTTTTTATTCCAATTTTGTGGGCATGTTCTACCTGTAAAAATTACAGCTGCAGTAGGCAAAGCCAGACCGACGGACGGACAGAAAGACAGACAACCACGGCGAAACTATGAGGGTTCCAACTCTAAAATTAGCATTTAATATTGAACCTAGGTACGCAGCGGACGACGGCAGCGGGGTCGGACTCGCCGCGCGCGCGCCGCCCGCGGGCCGCCAGTCTTTAAACTAACGCGTGAGACAGCGGAGGAGCAACGTAGTTTTATTTTGATTCATCAAAATATACAAGGCTTCTCCAGCAAAATAACTGAAATCGGTTTATTCTTAGATGCATTAAATGTAGGAGTAATGTGTATTACTGAGCACTGGTTGAAACAACATGAACTGCTATTGAATATTTGTAATTACAGAATCGCCAGTTCCTTTACTAGGAAATCGGCTATACATGGAGGCTCTATGATTATTGTTAAGGACGATTACAAGAGCAAAGAACTAAAAAATGTAGTTCAGCTGTCCATTGAACGAGTTATTGAAATTTCGTGTGTTGAATTAGAGAATCACATCATATTATGTATATATAGGCCGCCGTCCTCAGACTTTAGTCAGTTCGAGCCCGTGATGGAAGATGCTTTGAAACAAGTTTTTTCTAGTAGTAAATCTGTCATAGTATGTGGAGATTTTAATGTGAATTTACTAGACTCGGCAAATAGATATTCCGGAAGACTTTTGAATTTATTTAAATCATTTAACTTGTTTCATCTTTTTGAGGAACCGACGAGAGTAACGGCAAACACAGCTACATGTTTAGATAATATTTTCTGCAAGTGTGATGTTATGGACAAAGAAATAATAAACTGTTTCAATTCCGATCACAGCGGCCAAAAAGCCTGTTTTACAATACCTAAACAGACAAATGATCAAGTAGTAACCTACAGACCCGTTACAGAAGCCCGTGTAGAAAAATTCAAGGAAAATATTATCAACAGCGTTCCTGAGCCTTATTTGGAGGGAAGTGATCCTAACGTCCTATATAAGAACCTGTCTGCAGTAATTAATCGAGAGTTCGGAAAAGTTTTCAAATTAAGAACTAAAATGAGAAACGGGAACAATGCAAAGTTTAGTGACTGGGCCACGGTCGGAATACATAAGAGTAGAACTAGGCTTTACGAGCTTTATGAAATGAAAAGCCACAGCCAAGACCCTTCGTTTATAGAATACGTTAGAAAATATTCCAAATTATTTAAAAAAGTATGTATTGCTGCCAAGGCTGATTATCTTAGTAATAAAGTTAAATCCGCTGATAATAAAGTAAAAGCTGTATGGAATGTAATAAATTCAGAAACAGGTAAATCTAAGCCCCGTAATTGTCAATTCCAATTAAAAGTGGATGATAGAATATTGACTTCCGATTTAGAAGTGGCGGGTGCTTTTGAAAATTTTTTCTCAGATATAGCTGTAAATACGACTCGCGATCTAAGGTCTTCCACTGTGCGGGCTAGCTCTTATCTAAATGAAATTGCGAAGGATAAACGTCTGAATTTTGATTTTCAACATACTAACTCTGAAGAAATTATAAGGACTTTTAAATCTTTGAAACTGAAGAATACAGAGGATCTTTGGGGTATTTCTGTTCGAGTTATGCAATCTGTTATCCATATTGTGGCACCGTACCTAGCCGTGATATTTAATAAGTGCATTGATGATGGTGTGTTCCCGGACTTAATGAAATATAGCAAAGTGATTCCATTGTTTAAAGCTGGGAGCTCATCTGATCCTGGCAACTTTCGTCCAATATCTGTGCTGCCTGTGCTGAGTAAAGTGTTTGAAAAGATCATGCTTAACCAGCTGCTTCGTCACTTTAATGTAAATAACCTACTACACAGTCAGCAATTCGGTTTCACAAAAGGCCGTTCGACAACAGATGCAGCCGCAAGTCTCATGAAGTACATTTATGATGCATGGGAAAATTCGCAAGATGCAATAGGAATATTTTGCGACCTCTCCAAGGCCTTCGATTGCGTGGAACATGAGACGCTTATCCGCAAACTAGAACACTATGGACTTTCAGCTAAAGCACTGAAACTTGTTAAGTCTTATCTCTGCCAAAGAGTTCAAAAAGTGGACATAAATAGAACGCAGTCAGCTGGCTCAGCGGTGAAGCTTGGAGTTCCACAAGGATCCATTTTGGGTCCATTTCTCTTTCTGGTGTATATAAATGACCTGCCCCACTTGCTAGAACAGAAATGCAACATAGTATTGTTTGCAGATGATACTTCTTTGATATTCAAAGTAAACAGGCAACAAGAAGATCCAACACACATCAATGAGACTTTGGCAGAGGCGCTAAACTGGTTCACCGCTAATAATTTATTACTAAATGCAGCTAAAACTAAGTGTATAAAATTTTCATTGCCTAATGTAAGACAGTTTGAAACAATTATTTCCTTAAACGGAGAGAATCTGAAACTTGTGCATGAGACTGTTTTTCTTGGTCTTACGTTAGATCGTAATTTACAATGGAGCCCGCATATTTCTGGTCTTGCTGGTAGATTGAGTTCTGCCGCCTATGCTGTACGAAGAATCAGGCAATTTACCAACGTAGAAACTGCCCGGCTAGTTTATTTCAGTTATTTTCACAGCATAATGTCCTACGGTATTCTGATTTGGGGCAAGGCAGCCGACATAGAAACTATCTTCATTCTACAGAAGAGGGCAGTCCGGTCTATCTACAACCTTGGCTCCCGAGATTCACTAAGAGAACGCTTTAAGGAGATAAACATCCTCACAGTAGCTTCACAGTACATACATGATGTGATATTGTATACACACAAGAATATCGAGTCCTTTAAGAAAGTGTCAGACGTACATGATATCAATACTCGTAATAAACATAAGCTTGCCGTTCCTAAATTTCGTCTACGGAAAGTAAGCAAATCTTTTGTGGGAAACTGCGTGAGATTTTACAATAAAGTTCCCGTAGAAGCATGGAAATTGCCACACAACTCTTTTAAAGAATACATAAAGAGTGCACTCCTGAAGAAAGCTTACTATAAAGTTGAGGAGTACTTAAGTGATAATATGACATGGCCAAAACTGAAAGCCGATGAAAATTAGCATGTTGATGAGTGATGTGATGTACTCGTGTTTGTGTGTGTGTGCGCGCGAGTGGGTCTCTGTGTGAGTGTCTGTGTGTGTTTATGTCGGTGTATTTGTATTGTGTAGTGTGACTTGGCAGTGTCCCGGCGCATTTCGTGTATAGTTTCGGGTTCTGTTGCCGTTGTCCGCGTTGCAGAATTTAATTTAAAATCATTTATTAGTTTGACATTTGGAGACCTTATACATCTCCATCTCTGTAGTTTAATAATTATTATTAATTTATGACCTTGGAGGCTTTTTACACCTCTGATGATTGTATAATTTAATTAGTTTAATTATGTAGTTTAATTTGACATTTAGAGACTATATACATCTCTGAATTATTTAGATTAGGAATTTTATTATTAACTCAGGGACTTTATACATCCCCTTGCTATATTTATATTGTATATTGTTAAGCTTATGGATTTTAAACTTGTATATTTTTAGTTTAATTTCTAGTCACAGGCTCGCGACGTCGAAGTTCCCAAGACGATCCCATAGAGCTTATGGGAACGGAAGCAATACCATGCCCTCGGTACCGCTCTGCTTTCAGAGCATGACATGAGTGCGTGTGAGCTAACTTTGGGGGCGGCAGACGTGAGCTTGCCTTCGGAATCCAAAAGCTTAACGGTTACTTGACCTGAAATGTATATTTCAGAATTAAATTATTATTATTTTTAATTTTGACAGTGGAAGCATTCTACACTTCCGCTGAACGTAGATATAGTTAGTGTTTAGTTTTGTAACTAAGGGACCCCATACATCCCTGTATTATTATTATTTTGTAATTTTTTTTTTCTCTTTAATTGTATACTGTAGTTTTTAAGTATTTTATTTGTAATTATTTTATGATGAAAAAATGACTTTCTGCCAAGTTTCTTGCGGCGCATTCTTCTTGGCAATGATGGTCTTTCCGAAAGCGCTGGTAGTTTAAAAAAATGACGTGTAAAAGTGCCCATTGCGGCCTATTTGCTGAATAAATGATTTTAATTTTTTTTTAATTTAATTTAATTTAATTTAATTTAAAATAGTTTGTGTTTTCACTAACGGAAGTAATGAAGTAATATACAGCAAGATACAGGCTCAGCCTAGTTTGAGGACCGCCAGATATTTCTTTGTTGTATTTATCTGTGTAATGTTTTAAGCGAATAAATGATATTATTATTATTATTTTATTATTAATATTTATGAATAAACTATATCGTTAAGTTGCTACGAGTTAAATTACAAACTAAGTAGTTTTTCCATGTATTTTTCCTTTTAGATGTACTCAGTGAGTGAGTGTTCATCAAAATAGGAACACTTCAATTTTTTTTCATTGTTTTTCCTATTGAAACAAAATCTAATTGATTTTGCTATACTGAATTTTTTATAAACAAGATTTCATCGTACTCTTATTTACATATTTTATGCAAAATCATTATTGTGAACCGTACTGGTTCAACATTCAGAAGTAAGGAGTTTGAATGCAGAAACACTCAGCAGTATTGGAAAACAGTTTTATTGTTTACAAGTTACAACAGTACAACTTAGTTAATTAGACAAATCGCAGTACTCTAAAATTAATTTACTAGCTCTGATGCTGAAAATCGAATGTCCCGGCATGCCACCGTAGGCCGTCTGTCAAAATCTCTTTCCCGCCATTTTTACTTGCTTGTGATTGGTCGTTGATAAATGTCATCCCTCGACCGATCACAAGCAACCAACACAACTTTTTTAATTATAATATTTTATAAAAATGGTTTAGTAAATTAACCAATTTGTTAATAATAACTAAAATTCAAATATTTATAACAGCTCGGCCATCCGCTTTTCAACGAGTCCCTCGTTGTTATGTGTAAGTTTAACCCAAAACAGAAATAAATGAAAAAGAGCAAGCAAAAGAAAAAAAAACACAACACTAAATAATAGGCTGTTAACTATACAAGAATAGTGTATGTAAGATAAAGTAAAAACATGCATTCCATTAAAGTTGTTTACATTACCTAAGCCGAATTAGTCACATTACCTATAAGTAACAATAACAATACATTCGGAAATAAATAAATTTTGCTCTAATATAATTACTATTTACTATACATTGCAATATTTACATTTATGAACTAATTAATATAACTCAAATTAAATTCGTAGTTAATTTATTCTTAGTTTTACTTTCAAACTTGCTTGTATTATTACATAACTTTGATTAACAAAATATTTATAACCTTTAAGGACGTC
Source organism: Choristoneura rosaceana (assembly GCA_037349165.1). Lineage (NCBI taxonomy): Eukaryota > Metazoa > Arthropoda > Insecta > Lepidoptera > Tortricidae > Choristoneura > Choristoneura rosaceana. The sequence continues at coordinate 9,511,706 of JAZBNJ010000040.1, read as the reverse complement.
GGTTACCTGACATCCTTAACTTACTTCACATCTTTAATATCAGCAGTATACTCATTAATCCATGACCTTGACCAATAAGTATACTTATGTTTCAATGACTAAAATGTGTGGCATCCGTTACCTGACACCCCACACTAATTCATCAGTTCATTACCTTAACCAATGAATCAGTATTTACTAGTCCATGACGTTGACCCGCAAATATTTTAGTCATTTGTACATAAACCAATTACGATGATACATGACACTAATCATCGATAAGTTCAATCGCATTTTCATTTATTAAATCTATTAGAAATGGGTACTAGAATACAATCATCCGAAAATAATTCATCATTAATTTACCCATATATTTAAGTCAGCTAGCAACCAATACTTAACTTCACTGATGTATGTAAATAAATTTAATCGATATCTATTTACAAGTCTTAATTAAGTATAATCGTCTTTATAAACGTATTCATTTTCTATACATTTATTTTACAAGTCTCCACATTCCGATTCGCTATCGTTACGCTCGGATTCACAATCGGTTGATACGGGTTCGTTAAAACAGACCCATGGAAATATTTTATCAATGGCTACTACAGCCTCATACTTCTTATTGGTTTTTGTGAGGGGTGTGTCCTCGACCACGAATCTATCGTTGGGGAGTACCTTCTTAATTCTATAGGGGCCTTTACACTTAGGTTCAAGTTTCTTTGACTGACCTTCTATACCTGTTGGAACTCTAGCTACTCTGACCAAATCACCTTCTTTGAAACGCACTCCCATTTTCCTGTACCTATCATACCGTTTCTTGTCCTTTTCCTGTTGTGTCCTAATAAGTTCACCGGCAGCAGCCCTTACGTCATCCAGATTTTCCCCGACCTCAGAAGTTACTTCGTTTATTACATCATTTAGCAGACCTTCAGATGGGTTGGTTAAGTTTCGACCAAAAAGAAGTTCAGCTGGAGTCTTTTTAGTGGTGGCATGTACTGTGGTGTTGATACCCAACTGAATGTCTGGTAAATGCTCATCCCATAAACCATTCGGTCTCTCATGATTCATTGCCCCGAGCGCCACCAAAATGGTCCGGTTATACCGTTCTACTTGGCCATTCGCTCGGGGTGTGGCAACGGCATTCAATACGTGTTTAATACCGCATGATTGGGTAAATTCCTTAAACTTCCCACTAGTAAAGCTTGTCCCTTGATCTGTAATCAGGCGGGCTGGTACGCCAAAGTAACTAAAGTGCTCTTTGAATACTCTAATGCTTGTAATTGACTTCGTATTTCGCACAGCCGTGATGTCAACAAATTTAGTAAACGCGTCCACGATAACTAGTATGTATGTATTGCCACGCTTAGTGCGGATAAACGGGCCAAGATGATCCGCATGTATGGTATGAAACGGGATGATAGCTTTAGGGATCGGGTGTAGTTCTCCGGGCTTGGCACCACTTGGCAACTTATGATGTGCGCACTGAAGGCAAGCTGAAACATATTTTTTTACAAACCGCCTCATCTTCGGGAACCAATAAGTAGCTTGTAAGCGTGCCAAAGTTTTAAAATGATTTCTTTGCTCACCCGCGACCTTGAGATAGCTAAGTCTATGCAAATTATGCGTGTTCATGCAGTTCCTCCACCTTCACACTGTAAGAACACACACAAATTACACAAACCCATCTATCACCACCACCACAACACACTGACGCGTTTCGAACTCAACCAGAGCTCATCTTCAGAGTGACACAACCGTACACCATGCTACCAGTTGTTAGACTAACAAACCACCACCACTGTTTTAATTTGCCAAACAAAACAAAAAACTACCCGCAAAATATTAATAAATTTTAACTATGCTACAAAACTACCTTGATTTTTTAATTTTTATTTATTTTTAGTCAAGGCATGTTTTACTAACTATCGTTGCTAAAATTAGACCCAAGCCGTAGCAAGGGAGATGACACTAAATTTATTTGCTCATTAATAATAGACCCCATACTATTGTACCTAATTATCTCCATACATTCTAACACGTCGAGACGAAACCCCTTATCACAGTAATGCAACACTTCATACGAATCTGAGTCTGATATTGAATGATTTAATTCTAACAGATGCTTGGCAAAATTAGATCTATCAGGATGTTCGTTCCTATATGCCGATACATGCTCTTTAAACCTAGTATTAAAACTGCGCCCGGTCTGACCTATATATACCTTACTGCAGTCATTACAAGTGAGCTTGTATACACCCGATTTAGTTCCTTTATCCACCTTCTCTTTGTGGTTACAAAGTTTAGAGTACGGATAGTAAATAGCATGCTTCACGCCGGGTTGCCTTCTCAGTCTACAAACAAATATAGGTGCAGTATTTCATATGTTGGTCGTTTGTCTGATAGAATTTATGACATTTTAAAATCAAACAATGTTAATGTAGCCTTTAAAACTAACAACTCTTTGTACTCTAAACTTTGTAACCACAAAGAGAAGGTGGATAAAGGAACTAAATCGGGTGTATACAAGCTCACTTGTAATGACTGCAGTAAGGTATATATAGGTCAGACCGGGCGCAGTTTTAATACTAGGTTTAAAGAGCATGTATCGGCATATAGGAACGAACATCCTGATAGATCTAATTTTGCCAAGCATCTGTTAGAATTAAATCATTCAATATCAGACTCAGATTCGTATGAAGTGTTGCATTACTGTGATAAGGGGTTTCGTCTCGACGTGTTAGAATGTATGGAGATAATTAGGTACAATAGTATGGGGTCTATTATTAATGAGCAAATAAATTTAGTGTCATCTCCCTTGCTACGGCTTGGGTCTAATTTTAGCAACGATAGTTAGTAAAACATGCCTTGACTAAAAATAAATAAAAATTAAAAAATCAAGGTAGTTTTGTAGCATAGTTAAAATTTATTAATATTTTGCGGGTAGTTTTTTGTTTTGTTTGGCAAATTAAAACAGTGGTGGTGGTTTGTTAGTCTAACAACTGGTAGCATGGTGTACGGTTGTGTCACTCTGAAGATGAGCTCTGGTTGAGTTCGAAACGCGTCAGTGTGTTGTGGTGGTGGTGATAGATGGGTTTGTGTAATTTGTGTGTGTTCTTACAGTGTGGAGGTGGAGGAACTGCATGAACACGCATAATTTGCATAGACTTAGCTATCTTAAGGTCGCGGGTGAGCAAAGAAATCATTTTAGTTCATTGATATGGACCTCCGCAAAGTAACGCCTGATTCAATAAATTATTGCCAAAGTTTTGTCAAACCCAAAGTGTCCCACGTCATCATGATTGGCCTTCAACAGTTGCCATCTGGTGCCACTTGGAACAACCCAACGAATAGTGTTTTCGTCAATTATGCGATATACACGTCCATTTATAAGCTTGTAATTTTTAAAAATATCAATGGCATCTTTACATTTAGTGTCGCCTAAGATATCAGCTATATTTTTAATGTCTTGGTCCGTCTGTTGCACCGTCGCAAGCCAATCGTCAGTACCAACTGAAAGTACATCTAACACGTGTTCGGTATCTGGACTACCATCTATAGCACCCCGACCAAGAGCGTCTACGTGTGCCATTTTGTCACCAGGACGATATTCAATTGAACAGTCATACTCTAGAAACTGCAACCACCAACGTGCGATACGCGGAACTAAATCGCGTTTGCTCAAAGTGGTACGCAAGGCATTGCAGTCTGTTACTATTGTGAATCTAATGCCCAGTAAATAGTGCCTAAATCTGTTTAATGAAGCAATAATAGCGAGGGTTTCAAGTTCAAAGGAGTGGAACTTTTGTTCATCGGGACTGGTTTGCCTACTATAGTAAGCAATAGGTTTGAATACCCCAGGCTTTTCTTGCTGCATTAAGATGCCGGCTACTCCGTATTTGCTCGCGTCGGTGTGAAGTTGGGTTAGTGCATTAGGATCATAAAGTCCCAAGACCGGCCTTTGTACCAAAATCTGTTTAAGTGTCTCAAATGATCCCAGTTCTTCACCACCCCACCTCCAAGGAGAATCTTTCTTCAACAAGCTAGTCAAAGGGCGCGCTATCAAGGCGAATCCTGCAACAAACCTCCTAAAGAAACTAGCAAGTCCTAAAAATCTCCTAACTTCATGAACATTGGTCGGTGTAGGGAATCTGGATATGGCTTCTGTCTTGAGGGACCCTGGTCTAACACCTTCTGAACTGACTTCGTAACCCAGGTAGTCTATTTTATCATAGAAAAAATTGCACTTACTCATTTTGAGTGTTAAACCACTTTTTGCCAGTAAACTCAGCACCTCTTCCAACCGTGCCATACCCTCGTCGAAGGACTCAGCAGGGATCAAAATATCGTCCATGTAGACCAATGCATAAGACGAAGCGGACGAATTGTGAATGATTTTATTCATTGTACGCTGAAATACGGATGGTGCGTTTACTAGCCCAAAGGGCATCCTGTTATACTCGTATTGACCTTGAGGGGTAACGAAGGCAGTTTTCTCTCGAGAACCCTCAGCTATTGGGATCTGGTAGTAGCCTGACGCTAAGTCGAGGGTAATGAACAGAGAACTTCCCGCTAATAAGTCTAACTGATCCTCGATACGAGGTAAAGGGTAGTGCTCTTTCTTTGTTTTGCGATTCAGAGCGCGATAGTCAACGCATAATCTCTTCTCTCCAGACTTTTTGTTGACTAGCACTATAGGACTCGCATAAGGACTGTTAGATTCCCTAATAATACCACTTTCTAACATTTCTTTTATCATATCTTGAACTAGTTGGCGTTCAGTAAAGGATAAACGGTATGGTCGATAGACTACAGGATCAGGATCATCCAGTTGAATCACCATTTCAGTTTCTGTTGTAAATCCAAGATCTTTTAATCCACTCGAAAAACAAGATTTATATTTATCCAACAGGACTCTTAACGACTCCTTTTGCTGGGCTGTTAAGTTTTCTCCACAACTAATTGGTGATTCATCTGTGAACGGTTGCTCACTAGCGTCTAATCTTTGAACCTGTAGACCATCAGTTAAAGTGTGGCTCCGAGTTATAACGCTACCCTTTTCTATAACCAAATTATTGTTGCTAATATTTTGAATAAGAACCCTACCCGTACCCTGCGTCAATTGATACTCGCCGGGTAATAAATAATGTTCATGGCCTACAATATTGCGCACAGTTCCATTAACGTAAACCTTACCCGAAAAATTATATCGCGAGCTAACTAGGACCGCTCTTAGTTCGCCGCATCCTATGCGCGTCTCCTCCTCACATAAAAGCGGACAAATCAGAACCGTCTCTGCACTAACCCTCTGAAAAATGACATCCGATTCTGTCTTGACTATTTTGACTGATGGTCTTTCGGTAAAAGTGTGGCCTAGTAGTACAGGGCAATTTATTAAATAATCATCTACTATCAAAATCTCTACGTGATTTTCTACTACGCCCTGCACTTCTATTGTAACATTAGCTTTACCAAGTGGGTTATACGGCACGTTACCTATACCTCTTAATAATGGCGCTTTTCCTACCTTCCAATCTATTGCTAAACGCTGAGCTTCACTGAGACGCACCAAAGTACCTTCGCTCCCCAAATCAACAAGACATTCTGAAAATAGTCCGTTAATTTTGATAGGCATTCTATACTTAGCACTTGAATCACCTGTGTTATCTACTTTCAAAATTGTTTTTGGTTTATTATTGGTACTTTGCTTCGTCCCAGAACACTCAGTGTCCTTATGCCCTAATAAATTACACTTAGTGCACTGTATCTTCGGTTTTGTGCATCGAAAGAAAGGGTGACCTGTTTCTTTACAATTGTAACATACAATGCTGGATCCGGATTGCTTTTGGGAACTGACACCTACTTTATTACTAGAAAATGTATTATTTTGTGAGCGCCTATCTCTATCTTTCCCCTTTAATTGTTCGTTTGTGGACCTATCAACTTTTACTGTTTTCAGAAACTTGAGAACCAACTCTGGTTCGGTAAATTCTGCTCCTTGTGCACCCAATCTAACACCACGATCTTCTATACCTGCTATTATACAATCAACAGCGCGTTTTCCTGAAATTTCACATCGATTTAGAAGATTCATTTTAGCATAGTAGTACATTTCTAATGACTCCCCATAGCGTACCTTTTTATTGAGCATTTCAGTTAGTAAATCGGCATAATTGTCCCTTGTTGGAAAAGATTCCTTAAGCTTTAGTTTCCATTCTGGCCAAGAGAATAAGAGTGAAGGTAGACCTTGATACCAGGTTTTAGCTACACCCGTTAATTTTGGTAAAGCGTAGTGGATCACTTGTTTATCGCTCCAACCATAGATTTGTGAACATTCGTCGACTTTATGAAGCCACGTATCAACCGTTTGTTCTTTGCATAAAGGGTCAAACTCAGGAATTACATTGTTCAACACAGGAAACTTATCGCGATCGCTACTATTGTTCATACCCTTAAGAGCATTAATAAACTTCTCAATAAACAAATTGCTATCTGACTCACGACCACGACGTATTGCTTCACGGGACGGCGTACGAACGCGCGAAGCTCTGCACCTAGATGAACGTCTGGATCTTGCGCAGCACGTCTCACGATGCCGCCCTGGAGTACGCGATCGCGTCCTGGAGCGCCAATCGCGGGGATACTGCGAGCTTGTCCTTCTTGAACGTTGTGACCGGGAGCGAGACCGACTAATCGTCAATCGCGAGCGCCTTCCTCTCGACCTTCTGGACCGCGACCGGGGGTGGCGGTTGTCACGGCTCTCTTCAGGTGAACGCATACGCCCTCGACCACGACTACGGCTCCGAGTCGCTTCGCGGAGTCTTAGTGGCGGCGTAAGCGGCTCGTGAGACTTGAGGCTTCGTTCGTCCATATTCTCGTGATGTTTTCTATGCGAACCAAATAATTACTTGTATCTCCAATCCAATCCAAATCTTTTGTGGGCAATTAAGTTGCAATCCCACTTCTGAAATGTGAACCGTACTGGTTCAACATTCAGAAGTAAGGAGTTTGAATGCAGAAACACTCAGCAGTATTGGAAAACATGTCGTGAAGCGACAATTTAAAAAGAGAAAAGCCTAACCTAACAAACCAAACAACGAAATTAAAATATTAGAACAATTTATTTAAAGTAAAAAAAATAAAATATTTACAACAATTTCAGTATGAGGTAAAAAAAATGTGAAGTGGTGATGTATGTGGGTGAGAATGAATATGAAGATGGATGGACGTAGACCGGGCAGCGACGAACGATGACGAAAGAATTTCCAGGAACCCGGCGCTCGGTGGAGGAAACCCGTGGACGCGCCTGGGGTAGCGCCCTGTGCGCCTGGGGTAGCGCCCTGTGCGCCTGGAGATGGCGCTGTACACGCCTGGAGACGGCGCTGTACACGCCTGGAGACGGCGCTGTACACTCCTGGAGACGGCGCTGTACACGCCTGGATACGGCGCTCACACCGCTCGGAGATGGCACATGCAGTGCCCAGAGAAGGCGTTTGCAGCGCCCGGATATGGCACTTGCAGCGCCCGGAGAATGCACATACAGCGCCCGGAGAAAAAGAGGGCACTCCGGGCAACGGCGCAGGCACTGCACGATGATGAGCGATGGAGGCGGAGGCGATGGAGACGGAGGCGATGGAGACGACTTTAGTATTTATTTGGAGCGCGAAGGCTTGCAGGATCCCGGGGCTAGGCGGCCCCGGGATAAGGCCTTTTAAGAGATGTTCTCGTTTCGAAAACTGAAGAAAGACTGTCTCGAATACGCGGATGTTCCGCTTATATAGTGTTTTGACGGAGCTCCGCGCTCGACGGCGGATCTCGGAAAAGAACATAAAAAATTTCGAATTAAAAATAAATTTTTATAGATGGCCAAGCCGAAAAGAGTATTTTTGTACAAGTATTAATCGAAAAACATCAGACCGGTAACAAATTTGAACAAAAAACACCATGACAACCATATAAACAGCGATGTCAAAACATGTCAAATTTTGGTTTTAAGCTCCTAACAGGGAAACGGCAAGATTTAAGTGGAAATAAAAGTATTATTGATAGAGTAAAAAAGGAAGCGCGTAAGCGCGTGCGAAGCCCGAAGTTGTAGAATTTCGGAGACCTAAATAAAAGACCGAAAAAGGTAGACTCCATCAAGATCGATTTAAAAAGTGCTAAAAACGTGAAAATACGAAGTGAAAATGGTTTATTATTGTGTTCTTATGCTTTAAAAACGTTGCAGGGTCCTATAGAAATGAAGGTGATGTAAAATATCCAATTTTGAGGTGAATGACGGAGAACCAAAAGAGATGTAAAAATGAATTTAAGACCGTGTAAAATGAAACGTAAGTAGCATAACACTACATTTTCCCCCCGACCCTGGAAAATTTTTGACTCGGCAAAAATTTTGATATATATACAAGTGAAATAAACCATAAAAACACAATTTTGCAGAAACATACTTCACCAAGCAAAAATCAGATATACTATCTCTTACATTCATCATCTGCATTCAGGTAAGGGTGGAGTTCACAATCAATGACTGCCACTCTAAAAGTGTGTTTTCAAAAGGACATTAAGGCTTTCTTAAGGAGTTGTCATCCGCTCCTGAGTGGAAAAAAAAAAACCTAAGGCTTATTTAATCAGCCTCACCTTACTAAAGGTAAAGAAAATATAAATTATCTTAAGCCAGCTTTAGTCGCTATGACTTAAGAAAAGATATATAACGGCTAGAGCGGTAGGGCTCAAAGCCAGACATCAGCAACATCACCAACGAGATGTGTCTGAAACACAAAGAAGAAATTAAAGATTAACCCACGAAGAATCGAGGTCCTACAGCTAAGTAAGCGATGTGTTTAAGAACACAAGTTTATCAAACAAACAAACAAATAAAAGGAAATAAAAATAATAAGGTGAAAATGATGATGATATTTATACATATATACATATTTACAGTAAGTAAAAGTGTCCGGGTAATTTAGGATTTTACATCTTTAATGTGCCACTTGCCTCTAATTCCATTAGGGTCTTCAAGTACATAAACTAAAGGTGACAGTTTAGCTATCACTTTGCACTTGATGAATTTAGGGGCAAGTTTAGCATTAAAGTATGCGCCAGCATTGCTTAAAACATGGTTTTTACGCCAAACAGTATCCCCAACATTGAATTCTCTAAAAGACCGGCGAAGATCATAGCGAGCGCTATTTTTAACGTGAGCTATGTGAAGTTTAGTTTGAACTTTGTGAAAGATAGATGAGAGGAGACCAGCATTAGTCGCGTAAATATCACGAGGCATGAATATCAATTCCTCAAGGTTCTGAGTTGGAGTATAAAAGGAACCACAAGGTATTGTTTCCCTACCAAAGACTAAAAAGGCTGGGGTAAAACCAGTCGCTACATTTGTAGCACTGTTCATTGCGAATTGAATCTTGGCAAGATGGTTGTCCCAGGATCTATGATCTTCTCCTACTAGGGAGGCTAAAGCTGTAATAATCGTACTATTAAATTTCTCGGTAGGATTAGCCTGAGGACAATATAAAGCTGTATGAAAAATACAAGGAACATTATAAGAATGTAAGAATGCGTGAAATTCCCGTGACTGAAACTGGACAGCGTTGTCCATTATGATAGTTTGGGGAACGCCATGAACAAGAAAAACTGAATTTTCCAAAACATTAATGATATTAGTGGCAGTAGCACGTTTTAGGGGAAAAATCATAGTATATTTAGTAAAATTGCAGTTAATTACTAATATATACTGATTTCGTCTTCGAGTCATGGGCAATGGACCCATAAGATCTAAGGATATAGTTTGAAAAGGTCTAGAGCAAAGTTTAGGTTTACCCATAAGACCATAGGGAGAATGATTAGGATGTTTGTAGGTTAAGCAGGTTTCGCAATTCGAGATTAAATTGGCGATGTCTTTAAACATACCAGGCCAATAGTATTTTAAGGATATTTTCTTGTATGTCTTGAAGATACCAAGATGGAGTTCTGAAGGAGAACCATGGTTAGCTTCAATAAGTGCATGTCTTTCTTGAGGTAGAGGAACTTCTTTCCAAATGAAGTCGTCATTCAGACGATCGGGAGAATGAATGCAGCGATAAAGTTTATTATCACTGATAGTGTAGTTAGGATATGCATCAGGGTTGTTAGTGCATCCAAGAAAAATCTTGTTGTACTGTTCAAGTTCACGATCAGCTGGTTCATCTAATGTTACTGGATTTACGCCTTGAGGTGAAGTTTCCTGTGTATCAGGACGTTCTTGAGTTTTATGTCTTGATAATAAGTCTGGAACAACGTTATCCTTTCCTTTTTTATGTTTCAGGATAAAATTAAAGCATGATAAGCGAAGAGTCCAGCGAGCAAGTCTTCCTGATGGATTGGATAAGTTCTGGAACCATTTAAGTGCAGCATGGTCAGTGTAAATTGTAAATTCTTTACCATTGTCAAGGTAACAACGCCAATGTTCTAAGGCAGTTATTACAGCCAATGTCTCTCTTTCTGTAGTTGAATAGTTTTGTTGGTTTTTATTTAGTGCTTTACTCATGTAAGCAATCACGACTTCTTTGTCATCTTGATGTTGAGTAAGCATTGCTCCTATGCCATAATTTGATGCATCACAATGTACCGAGAAGGGTAGTTCGAAGTTAGGGCAGGCAAGGACAGGAGCAGTTACCAAAGCTTCTTTAAGTTTCTGGAAAGCAGCTGCAGCTTCTGAATTCCATAAAAATTTAGGAGCATTTTTCCCCGAACAGGTTAGTCGATTGAGTGGAGAGGCAATAGTGCTAAAGTTTGGGATGAATCTTCTGAACCAGCTGCAGGTGCCTATAAATCTTCGTACTTCTTTTCTGCAAGTAGGTACAGGATATTCGAGAATAGCTTTTATTTTATCTGGATCAGCACGTAGACCATACTCGTCCACTAGAAAACCAAGGTATTTCAGTTCTTTCCTGAAAAATTGACTTTTCTCAAAGTTAATAGTTAGATTGGCATATGAAAGTTTTTCATGAACTTTCATGAGAAGGGATATATGTTCATTAAAAGTCTCGCTAATAATGACAATGTCATCGAGATAGCAAAATACTTTGTTCTCAAATTCAGGAGTAAATAGCATATCCATTAATCTTTGTTGAGTAACTGGAGAGTTAGTGAGACCAAAAGGCATTACTTTGAATCTAAACATACCTCTTCCAGGTACATAAAAAGCTGTTTTATCTTTATCAGCAGGATTCAAGGGAATCTCCCAAAATGCTTTCGCAATGTCGATGCTTGATAAGTATTTGGCATTCCTGAGGTTGTCCAAAATTTCGCTTATAAGTGGCAGACTATAAGCATCACGACGTGTAACTGAGTTAAGCTTCCTGCTATCTACGCAGAAACGCCATTCACCATTCTTCTTCGGAGTGATAAGCACTGGAGACAGCCAAGGACTTTCGCATTGTTCAATGACGTTCCATCCCAGCATCTTGTCAACTTCATTAATTAATGCTTTTTGTTTTTCAGGAGACAGTCTGTAACATCTTTGTTTAATTGGAAGAGAATCACCAGTGTCAATCTTGTGGGTGATTAAGTGTGTGCTTCCTAGAACACCTTTTTCTTCAAAAGAAATTGTCTTGAAGCGTTGTATGATGTCATCTGCAATATTCTTCTGATTTGAAGTTAAGTGATCATAAGGTAAAACTTTAATATCTTTAGTTTCAATAGCAGAGCATTTAGGATCTGTAAAGTTAAGGGAAGATAAAATACTAGGTAAAAGATTAAATTTTCTCCAGAAGTCGATACCTAGTATCAGAGAAGGAAATATTTCAGGAAAAACATAAGCTTTAATCAAATGAGTTTGATTATTAAAATGTACAGGCAACTCAAAATAGCCCAAGGAATTAATTTTTTGATTACTAGCAGTAGAGACAGTAATAAAATCTGACTTGAAAAGTTTGCAACCCAGTTTAAGAATTTCTAAATGAGAATTATTACCAAGAATAGTAACTGAGCTGCCAGAATCCAATAATCCAGATAATGTTAAGTCATAAATTTTGATATTGACAAATGGACGATTAAAATCTTGTTCTTTAGAGTAGAGTGTAGAAGAGATTTTGTAGCATAAAAAGAATTTTTGAAGTGTTTTAATCCAATTAGTCCAATCGTCTTTATCAAAATTTAAGTTACTTTTCAAGTCAGTAGTTAGTTTTTTGAGCTAGTATTAGGTTTGGGAGAGCAATTAGGGCAATCTGCGGTTTTGAAACCCTTAAGACCACATTTGAAGCAAATCAAAAATCGAGGTTGAGTACAAGTGTTCAAAGTATGACCTTGTTTACGACAGCGTACACAAAAAGAACTATCTTGAGGTTTAGTTTCAGAGAGACTATTAACTTGTCTTGAATTGAATTTATTTATAAAAGGAGGAGGGGGTCGTGAGTTATTCAAGGAATTAGGAGAGTCAACTGAACTTGAAGTGGAATGTTTGTAGTTGAATTCAGAAATAAGGGGATTTTGTTGTAAATTTGGTTCTTTAAATTGTTTGTCTCTATCTAGGAACTTTTCATAGTTTTGGCAAGTAGCCAGAAGAGAGTCGATAGAGTCAATGTCTTTTAGAGCTACGAAAACTGAGTAACATGGTCGAATATTTCTGAGAATAATCTCCAATTGTTCTATTTCAGAAAGTTTCTTCGAAAGACGAGAGAACATTCCAGACATGATGGAAATATAGATGACGATAGGTTCATCACGACCTTGAGTCCGATTCCTGATCGCTTCTAGAAGTTTATGATCGTAGTCAAAACCACCAAAGTCTTTGATTAGTAAAGATGAAAGCTCATTCCAAGTTAAGTTTGGATTCTGATTATATTTAAATCTGAACCAATGAAGAGCATTGTCAGTGAAAATTTCAAATGCTTGTGAAATTAACAAGTCTTTGGACAAGCCACGGGCTAAGCAATATTCTTCAAGTTTCTGAAGAAAAGATCTTGGACAGCTTTTACCATTGAAGGTGTGTCTTTTAAGATCTTTGAAGACGTTAGTTGGAGGAGGAGGTTGAGGTGGTGAAGCATATGGAGTATGGATCTAGACAGAAGTTTGAGAAACAAGGGGTGGTTCCATAGCAGTCGGGCAAATAGGGGGGTCAAGTGAAGGAGAGTCATTTGCAGTTGAAGGTGGAGTCAAGGATTCGAATTGTTTAGTAATAGCGTCAAACTTCATTTTCAAAGTATCGAAAATAGCTTTAAAGTCCGGATATAAGTCGGTATCAATTCGTTCCAATCTGAAAAAGACATGATTAATATAAGTTTCAATTAGTCTTAAGTATTTGGTTTCACCTTGTAAAAATTTTTCAATTTTACAGTCCAAGTAAGTCAAAGTAGAACCAATTTGTGACAAGTCATCCTCAATAGGAATTGGAGAAGTCAGAATATCCTCAGAGTGAGAATCTGCAACTAAACGTAGGACCTGTTTTTTCAGTAGCAAAACGGTATTAGCTGGTTCCTCACATCTAATCTTAACTTCGTATTCAAGCTCGGCCTTGTTAAGGAATTCGTACCTAATAACCCTTTCCATTGTTCAAATTAAGTGCAAAGTTAAGTAATAAGAAAGAATTTAAAATTAATACCTCTTTTGTTTCCTAGAATTAAAAAAAAAGATTAAGGTGATGTGTACAAGTGGAGTGTTATGTGTATGGAGGTCTAAATGTTAGCCAGATATGTAAGGAAAAACTAGATAAAGTTTTGTTTTAGAATTTGGAAGGAATGAAAAGGATGAATAGATAATAAGATATAGAGAACGAAAGAGAAAGCAAACAAAACAAAAGGAAAGAGACAAGGCGCAGATAAAGTGAAGAGAAAGAGAAGGAGTTTTTTTTTTACGTTGGGCGCCAAAATGTCGTGAAGCGACAATTTAAAAAGAGAAAAGCCTAACCTAACAAACCAAACAACGAAATTAAAATATTAGAACAATTTATTTAAAGTAAAAAAAATAAAATATTTACAACAATTTCAGTATGAGGTAAAAAAAATGTGAAGTGGTGATGTATGTGGGTGAGAATGAATATGAAGATGGATGGACGTAGACCGGGCAGCGACGAACGATGACGAAAGAATTTCCAGGAACCCGGCGCTCGGTGGAGGAAACCCGTGGACGCGCCTGGGGTAGCGCCCTGTGCGCCTGGGGTAGCGCCCTGTGCGCCTGGAGATGGCGCTGTACACGCCTGGAGACGGCGCTGTACACGCCTGGAGACGGCGCTGTACACTCCTGGAGACGGCGCTGTACACGCCTGGATACGGCGCTCACACCGCTCGGAGATGGCACATGCAGTGCCCAGAGAAGGCGTTTGCAGCGCCCGGATATGGCACTTGCAGCGCCCGGAGAATGCACATACAGCGCCCGGAGAAAAAGAGGGCACTCCGGGCAACGGCGCAGGCACTGCACGATGATGAGCGATGGAGGCGGAGGCGATGGAGACGGAGGCGATGGAGACGACTTTAGTATTTATTTGGAGCGCGAAGGCTTGCAGGATCCCGGGGCTAGGCGGCCCCGGGATAAGGCCTTTTAAGAGATGTTCTCGTTTCGAAAACTGAAGAAAGACTGTCTCGAATACGCGGATGTTCCGCTTATATAGTGTTTTGACGGAGCTCCGCGCTCTACGGCGGATCTCGGAAAAGAACATAAAAAATTTCGAATTAAAAATAAATTTTTATAGATGGCCAAGCCGAAAAGAGTATTTTTGTACAAGTATTAATCGAAAAACATCAGACCGGTAACAAATTTGAACAAAAAACACCATGACAACCATATAAACAGCGATGTCAAAACATGTCAAATTTTGGTTTTAAGCTCCTAACAGGGAAACGGCAAGATTTAAGTGGAAATAAAAGTATTATTGATAGAGTAAAAAAGGAAGCGCGTAAGCGCGTGCGAAGCCCGAAGTTGTAGAATTTCGGAGACCTAAATAAAAGACCGAAAAAGGTAGACTCCATCAAGATCGATTTAAAAAGTGCTAAAAACGTGAAAATACGAAGTGAAAATGGTTTATTATTGTGTTCTTATGCTTTAAAAACGTTGCAGGGTCCTATAGAAATGAAGGTGATGTAAAATATCCAATTTTGAGGTGAATGACGGAGAACCAAAAGAGATGTAAAAATGAATTTAAGACCGTGTAAAATGAAACGTAAGTAGCATAACACTACAAACAGTTTTATTGTTTACAAGTTACAACAGTACAACTTAGTTAATTAGACAAATCGCAGTACTCTAAAATTTTACTAGCTCTGATGCTGAAAATCGAATGTCCCGGCATACCACCGTAGGCCGTCTGTCAAAATCTCTTTCCCGCCATTTTTACTTGCTTGTGATTGGTCGTTGATAAATCTCATCCCTCGACCGATCACAAGCAACCAACACAACTTTTTTAATTATAATATTTTATAAAAATGGTTTAGTAAATTAACCAATATGTTAATAATAACTAAAATTCAAATATTTATAACATTATAAATTATAATATTCGGTAATTTCATAATACATATATGTATTATGTATGGACGTATTTTTTGAAGTGTTTGACGTACCATCAGCCAAATATGTAGTCTGCCACCCTAAAGTTGATAATCGTTTACATGTCATAAAACAATAATGCTAATAGACGTGTCTGTCAACTTGAAAGTTCGATTTTAGCATTGACTTTTATACTATGGACACGCAAGTTCATGTCAACAATATGTTCAAATACCGGACTGTCACAAGACGTCATCGCTATATAGATTATACACCGCAGAAGTGACACAGCTATTTTACCTACAAAACGTAATTATAATGCTCAGATGCAAAATAGATATTTTCGAAAAAAAAATTTTGATATTATTTAGACCAAAAAGCAAGAACATTAAATTATGCAAAATATCAAATTTGGTATAAATAAAGCAATTAAACGAATTGTCATTCATGTTCAGTCACATTTTTTTACCTACAACCAATTCTGAATGGGAACGGAACGTCTGCACGTTTTTAGTCTATGATTGTAAGATGGCGTGACGTCTTATTTTAAAAAATGTTTTTATTGTGGTATTACAATATTATTAGTTGCGTAATCACTTGAACGAGATGTAATTTTACTTACTTGAGTAGTGAATTGTTACTTACGTGCAGGTTCACGCCTACATTCGGAGTCTCAATCAAAAACTAGTTCATCCGCCACTCATGAATGTCAAAGTCATACTAAAGTCCTTTGCACAGTGCAAGGTGCAAAGCAGTGGAACACAATGAGTGTTCGCATCGCGATATCTAGTAAGTACATATATATCGATGGATTTTAGCGACATATTCGTTTGATAGGAACTTGTTTAAAAATTGATAAACCACTTATTTGGCTGATGGTGCCTACCTAATTTTGTTTTTTTTTTTTTCAACTTGTTTGCCGTACGCAGCCATTACTGAAAGAGTCCAAATATTTCCTACTTGAAAGAGATTTTGGTGATGTAATTGGCCACTTTTACTGTTAATTTAGGTTCCGGAAAATTGGGTAATACGACGAGCGAAGCGAGGTGTTAGCACGAAACGTTTACGTACGTACGTTTTTTAAATGTTGAAAAAAAAATTGGTAAGAGCATAGAGATTTCAGTCAAATTAACTTTTGAGACTTTATTCATTATTCAAAGGTCTTGCGAAATTCCATCTTTTTAACTTCAGTATTATGATGCGTAATCCAATCACTGATAACCTTACACCAGGGTTTATTGATTAAATATATTTTTTTTCCTAAGAGTTGGGCTTTCATGTTATAATTATGCCACAATAGGTGCGCGTGAGTTGCGCTAGGACAAGTCTCACGTTCGCATGGAAAAACCATAATTCTCGCTGCAGTAATGCGACTCTCAATTTCTGAGACGCTTATTTAATTAAGATTGTTTTTTTTATATTTTTGTATTTTTTATTTCAATTCTAATTTTTTGTTATTTTTACGGTCATCCCGTAAAAAATCGAAAATACAAACTGAAATATATGCACAGAAAAACCAGAAAAATAAGAAAAAGTATCTCGATGAGGGCTACGGCATAGATGTCGCTAGTGTCGCTGCTTAAGTGGCTAAATAAAGAAACAAACTAGCTGAGATATGTGGTGCATAGAAGAAATTCGTGTCTACCGTTGTCCAGCGGTGGTGTAGCGGTATAGCACGCGGCATCTATATTTCAGTTTGTATTTTCGATTTAAGCTTATTTAATTCAAACAAATTCTTAATAGGTGGTTGAATCTCTGACCTTTCACTGCTGAACAAAGGCCTACTCTTTGGTACACAACAAAGAACGACAACTACCTGTAAACTCCTATACCCTTAGTGTAAGTTTTCGGTTACAAAATACGTCTCGATCGCGTTCGCGTTCAAATCTCAATTTGTATGGAAACACGAACAGCGCCTCTAGCGAAACGTTTGCGATGTTCGTGTTTCCATACAAATTGCGAACGCGAACTCGATTGAGAAGTATTTTGTAACCGAAAACTTACATTAAGGGTACTTGTTGCTCACAACTCTTGCGATGTCGTCGTTCGATCTAGTTGAGGTCTGCCAACGCTGCGTCATCTGGTTCGTGGTCGCCGTTCCAGAATCTGTCTCCTCCAGTATTTATTATTTAAGAAATAAATCTTGTTTCAAGGAGTACGGTAATGTTTTTTTTTACCCCACTACTTCTTTTCGGGTAAAGCTTATTAGCTATTCGATTGCACTTATTTTTTACCATAAATGCTTAGTTTTTTATTTAATTAATCGTAGTTCAATTAATATTATTTTTTTCCACAAAGTCATAATAGTTAGATACTGAAAAGTGATGATGTTTAACTGGTAGTACATAATATTCAACAGTAAATAGAAAAAAATACTATTAAAAAAAATATCTAAGAAACCCACAGCTAAAACTCGAACTAACAATTGTAATTTATAAAGAAATAACAGAAATTCACTATTTCATAAGTACCCTTTAAAACATGGTAGTTTTTGAAAAGTGGTGATGCTTATCTGATAGCAATATTAAAAAAAATATTTACAAACAGAACCACAATCAAAACTCAATTAACCCAAGAAAGTAATTTTAAAAGAAAAACGAAGATTCCAGATATCCTATTATGTAATATTTAAGCAAGTTTCCGTTTAAAAATGTGTTTCTTGACTTAGGTACAATTCACGCCATCAAAAATAACAACGAAAATTGTTCATATACTTACCAAGGTTCATACCAGTTTCGACTCCCGGTTATGTATGACGGTTTAAAAAAGAATACTGCCATTTTTATAAATAGTATTTCTAATAACGGATTTCGCTATCTTTTATAGTTTATATCTTCTTCATACTGACCCATTTGTATTGATCTGTATATGTACGGTCAAGAAAACCGAATCGCTTACCAGGGTGGAACCTTTGTGCTACTAATGTCAAGTTACATTCCATACCAGATAAATCATAGCGAAATTGATTACC
Source organism: Choristoneura rosaceana (assembly GCA_037349165.1). Taxonomy (NCBI): domain Eukaryota; kingdom Metazoa; phylum Arthropoda; class Insecta; order Lepidoptera; family Tortricidae; genus Choristoneura; species Choristoneura rosaceana. The sequence goes on along the minus strand of JAZBNJ010000040.1, from coordinate 9,493,288 downwards.
AATTGATTACGAAAAGGTTTCACCCTGGTACGTGATTTAGTTTTCTAAAGTTATGTATCATATATGATACAATGCCAAGAAAAGGGTTAAAGTCTGTGGTTAAAGTTATCTGAAACGGAGTACAGTAAACTGGATACAGAGTGTACAGTTACTTGCATTAATACCTGCTACAGCGGAGCGTGCAATAATATCTGACACGTCCTACTGGCCCTAGAAAAAGGGTATTATCTGATATTTATGCACGTTTTGTTGTGTCAGATATAGGTGATGGTATGGTTCGAGTTGTGAAACTGCGATAGCGCGATGTGGAACATGTTTGGAGTTTCTATATGTGCTCACTAGATGGCGCTAGGAGTAGCTATAGTGACTTTACAAAATTACAGCTAGGGTTAGTTTTGACAGCGATTCTAAAATTTAAAGGAGCAACATTTTACTACTAATAAACAAGAACGAATCCCTATTTTTATTTAACAATAAAAGTGGTTATAAAAACAGGGACTAAGTATAAAATTAACATAACTAAAACTAACTTGAAATAGCTAAATAAAAATTAAAACTAGAAATTAATATCTAAATTTGGACTCTTAGGTAGGGTGCCCATCACGCAGGCAGCATTCCCACGTTGAATTGCTATAAACTAATCTTTACCACTTTAAAATAATTTTTAAGGATTTGAAAAATGGTGCCGTGTGAAGGAATATAGAATGGGCAGCAATAAACGAAGCGGACGATTTATACTCTTCAGTAAATTAAGGCGCTACTTTGACTGTAAACGGTTAAGCTTATGTATGGGTATGACGCCTGGGTGATAAATTATATAAATTTTCAAAACAACAATATGCTATTATTTTTGTATTCTGTGACAAATATTGGAGATGTTAAGAATATAATTTCAGTAACATTTTTGCATAACTTGACTCTTTTCTTTCTTGAAAATACAAACTGAAATAAAGATGCACAGAAAAACCAGAAAAATAAGACCAGCGCTGGGAATTGAACCCAGGTCCTCGTCATTCCGTGCCGCGTGCTATACCGCTACACCACCGCTGGACTAAATTTGGAAAATTTGGAATTTAAATAAAAAGTAAAAAAAGATTCCAAAAAACCTGTCTTTCTTTTATTTCTTCACCATTTCTAACATCTAATATAATGTAGAGCTAAGGACATGTGCCAGTCTCCTTCATATTGCGCATATCAGGAACTTACATCATGTTTTTACATATGTTTGCAATGGAACACTCTGAATATTCACGAGCAAAGCGGATTATTGTCCGTTGTATTCGTCGAATGGCTTGACTTTCAGGCGCTTCTTATTTCAAGGTGTCGTTCAGTAAGCCCGTGCTTAGGTAAAGATCGATTTATACCTAGTGCCATCCACGAAGACGCATGATTTTGACAAAATTAGACATTAATAACATTGTAATAAGAACCACGGTACGCGTCATTGTTAATGACTCTACCTATTCAAGAGCTGGCACGAATGGAATGAAGGAAAGTAAAGTCACTTTGACATTTTTGTAGGAAAATGATAGATGCACGAAAATAAACCGGTGTGAAGTTAGCTGCCTAAAGTTAGCTGCCTGAGATAATCCGACCAAATTAAGAAGTTTCTTTTTTGAAGGTGTTAAAATACAAAAAAACGTCATGAAATAGGTCGCAAAGTATGCAAAATAAACACAACATAAGACAAAGGCTTTGATTAAGTGCAAAAGAAGGGACAACCGGCGAGAAAACAAATTTTGGGTAAAATTGCCAGGAATTGCCTTTTATATCATAAAAATAAAGTTTGTGAAGGTATATAGGTAACACACAGATACTTTCATTCATTCAATCAATTCCTGCCAGCTTTTGTGAATCAACCTGTAATTACACATACTTAAGTTATGTGTAAGTACGTTAATATTCTGAGCACAATCGCTGAATAGATTTTTTAAAAGACAGATCTTAATTGACATAAATTAATACATTTTTTGGTTCAGATCGAGAGATCATAGGTGAGGAAACAGTAGGTGCAGTCGCCATCAGATGTTTCGGAGCAGTCAAAGTTCTATTCTCAAGGCATTAAGTATTGATATGTTTGATTATTTTGACTGCTCCAAAATATCTGGTGGCCATTGTACACAAAAGATCTTTCAAACACCATATTCTGTTGGAATAAAAAATGACATCGTTGATCTTTTCGTGTTATTATTTATAGATTAGTTAATTTTTATATTTATCTTTGCTTACGTTGTCATTCAGTTCACTTTGACACCAATAGACCTAGTCCCAAACTAAGCAAAGCTTGTACTATGGGTACTAGGCAACGGATAAACATACTTATATAGATAAATGCATACTTAAATACATATTAAACATCCAATACCTGAAAACAAATATTCATTATATTATCCATACAAATATCTGCCCCGGCCGGGAATCGAACCAAGGACCTCAAGCTTCGTAGTCAGGTTCTCTAACTACTTGGCCATCCGGTCGTCATGTCGTATGTATCAGTGGCAAAGCGTACATAGAACTCTATTCCCACTGGCTTGCCCTATTTTGTAAATACTTACAAAATAGAACAACAAGATATACAGAATTTATGAAAGATATAAACGATTCTATACTTCGGCTCTACCATGGCAATATCTGACGCCACGCCCTGCCAATCCCAATATCTGATGCACTTTTTTTTATGTAGCCTGTAGTATGTCCCATTGCTGTGCAAAGGCCTCCTTTTTTATCCGCCATTCTTCCCTGTCCTGGGCATGCACCTGACAATCGAGCTGAAAAGCGCTCAGGTCGTCCCGCCATCTCCTCTTGGGTTTGCCTCTGCTCCTAATAAAATAATCGGTGAACATACGTAAAAAGAAATACAAGCATTGGAACATAGAACGTCCTCCTTTTTTTGAAGTCGGATAAAAAAGGGATCTCTCTCAGCTAAGAGAAGATAATTGTATGTATTGTCGAATGTCGAATATCTGGAAGCCAGTGATTTATTAATATGTATAAATCACATCCAAAATCCGTTTCGAGTACACTTAGGTACTTAATGATAATGATGCAGTGTGATGTGTATTCAGATAAGTGATAAGTGAGAAAGTCTTCAATGATATGCTTTATTTATCATTTATGCGCAAGAAGTATTTAGTTGCGTCGAAATATCGGAGGCTTATAAATAGTAATCGCAGCAGTCTACATCCCGTAGAAAATATCTTTCTTTTTTGATAGACCTCATTCCAGCTGCGGGGTTCCATTACAGAACCACCGTCTTAAGCGTTCTTTTCATCGACATCATGTTGATGAATGGCAGTCTTCGAAGGTGCGTTTTAAGCGGTCTTTTTTGAAACTAACTTGCAAAATCTGGAACGAGCTTCCCGCTGGGGTCTTCCCATCAAGTTACGACCTGGGTGCCTTTAAGAGGCGTGTGTACAATTTTCTGCAGTCCCGACAACGCACTGGCATCGCTTAAAGTGATGCGGGTGTCTATGGACAGTGGTGATCACTTAACATCAGGGGACCCACCAGTTCGTTTGTCTGGCCTCTCTAACATAAAAAAAGACACTAGCGGTTTTTTAAAGTGGAGCGGGAAATTTAATTTTAGTTTGATTTATGATTATTGTATCAGAAACCTTCATGTGAGTGCAAAAAAGTACACTTATATGATTGCAAAAAATGTTTACTTAATGCTAGTGTCAACAATATTATTATGAAGATTTAATTTGAATTTGTTCAAGACAATGAGTGTAGGTAATTATTTAAACGTGTTATTTTAGTTTATGTGGGTGTTGGCTGTGTACTGGCATTGTCATTCAAAGAAAACAAGTAGTTTGATGTTATTTAAATTAAATATATTTTTTTACAATAGCCTAGTCTTACAAAATAATTATTACGAGTGTTGCTTTAGATTTAAAACATTAAAAAACATAAAAATAACCAATCGAAGGCTGGCCATAAACAATCGAGATTCAAGAGTTTCTTCTTCATGTTATTTTAATGGAAGCAAGGGTCATAACGGTGAGGCATGGGTGCCGCGTTGCATGGGTTGGGCTGCGGCATTGGTCGGCGGAGTGCTGATGCGGGTAGGAAGCAAGAGTTAGGCTGGAAAGTCGGCTGAGGGGCAGGGGCTCCAAAGCACGGACCGTATTGGACAGGCCTGCCGCCTCCAAAGTGGGGAGACGGACGAGCAGCAGGGTTGTAAGCGCCGTTGTACGCCATGCCGCCGAAGCAGGGGTTGAAACCGTTGCGTTGCATTCTGGAAGAAAATTGTATGGTTAGTCCATTGATTTAGAATCTTCGAGGCTTTGAAATACTACGTGCAAAAGTTTTCTGTTTTCTGGTAACATACATTTTAAGCAAAGAAAAATGGTTTCAGATTGGTTAGAGTACCAATTAATTAGTGGTAGGTCTTAAAATTGAAGGAACAGAAAGCACGTTATAGTTAGAAACACAAAATAGAGTCGTTTAAATTAGGACTTTACTACACTTGGACATAGATAATACTTACATGATATGTTTAGAAGATGTGGTACGGTGAGTTCAAATAGTCGTAGAACGATAAATCGTCAGAATTCACAAATCGCGATCGGGTTGCTCGCAGCAGGTACTATTGAAGGTAGTTACTTGGAGCGATAGCTTTTCAATCTGTGACAATCGACAATCGCCGACAGTATTTATACGAACGCATTATCAGTTCAAGCTCAATAATATCTGCCTATCTGATCACCCACTTCCTTTGTGATATTTTTTTGCTTTTCACAATAAAATAATGCTATTTTTAGCAATTATTATGATAAGAGTCCACTTTAGTTCAATTTGCTTCACCGTGGCGTCCAAAAATAGAATGTCGGTAAGATAAAGTGTCTTAAAGAATTATATTTGACATTGATAGCGGTAAATAATTTATTGATAGATTAATCTGGATTGCCTTGTGACTTTGATGCCGTCACTGTGGGTGCACGTGCCGAGATTTTCCTGCTCAGGTTTTAGGGTAGCGAGTATTACTCTTTTAGTCGCAAGTTGAAGCTTTAATATAAAGTACGTGTAAGAAACAACGAGGTGAGAGTATGCAAAATGTAGTTACCTGGTTTTTCAAGACTTAAAGAACTATTAGTGTTTTATTTTGTTCCGCCGCTTCCCCTTATTTCTTTTTTTGTTACTTAAGTACTTACCTAAGTTGCGAAGGAGGAAAAATGTTTATTATGGAATCAATATATGTTATGTTATGTTATGTTTATCCGTTGCCTAGTACCCATAGTACAAGCTTTGCTTAGTTTGGGACTAGGTCAATTGGTGTCAAGTGTCTCATGATATTTATTATTTATTATTATTATTTTTTTTAATATATAATTTATTTACCTACATTATTCAATTAATCCAATCTGTTCGCATTCACCCACTGCTGGTTAGACATGAGGTCCTCTTAATTTTCACGCCACTGTATAATTTTAGACTTTTTTTATTAATTCGCACCAACAGGCACTAAAATATCGTCTTCGAAATATTTTTTCCTAAAGCTAAGAAGGCAGAGACCATATTCAAGACAAACATTGCACATTTTTTTTAATAATTCATAATAAAAGAATGTTATGAAAGTTGATCCTGACAAAATGCCTGGGATACAATGAGGTTATTTTTGCTTACTGTATTCCTGCAATAAATTTAGTCATTATAATTACTATAAAAAATAAGTCGCTGTCTTTTAAAATCTGAAAAAAATCACAATGGCGTATTATATAATAATTAATTGAAAAGAAACATCATCACAGGTTAGCAAGCTTTAAATGTTAACGAGTAAGTCTATTTTAACTTGATGGACATAGGTCTCCCCCATGGATCTCCAGTTGCTTCGGTTGGAAACGGCCTGCATGCACCTGTGGCTTTATCCAGGTCATTCGTCTATCTCGTTGGTGGATATCCTACGCTTACCAATCCGCGGTCTCCATTCAGAAACTTTTCGGCCCCAACGGCCCCAGAGCTTTTATGCTTGGCTATATCATTACCATTGTTCTAAGGCTCGTGTTGAGGCACCGATCGACTTCAGACTGGTAGAAAATTAGTTTCATGTTTTTTGTAGTCGGTTCAATTTTTTGTTATAATTTTATTTCACGCTTTTTAGTGTAAATGATCTAAGATACAATAGGAGGAGTCCTGTCCTGATGCTTCACCACCCGTTTTATTACAATATGCATTTCGAGGAGCATAAATTACTTAGCAACTATGTCAAAGTAACCCGTGAAATACTTGTTCTTGAGTCGTAACTCCGATGGTCAACTGTGGTCTTCATCATCAGTTTCACTTCACCAAATGATGATTTTCAAGAGGAAATGCACGAGTTACTACTAAATTATATCCAATTTACTTTAGGTGTCTCTACAACATTTGAAGAGTTCCCTCGATTTCCTTAAGATCCAATCATCAGATCTTTATTTGGTGCTTATGGAACATAATTGAAAACATTCCTAGACGAACAAAAAAAAATTTTCATGTCGGATCATAAATAAATAAATAAATAAATTACAGAGTTCTGAGGTAACAAACGTAAAAAAAATACAGCCGAATTTATAACCTCCTCCTTTTTTGAAGTCTGTTAAAAATTAGACATTTTACTTTACTCTGAACTAAAGAAATAAATAAATATTATGTATCTATGCATGAATATAGGTAATTTTGTGACCGGATGCATGAATCAGATAATTACTTACGTTTGCGCTCGTCACTAAGTCACGCGCCTATAATTAAGGAGTTTTAGATTTCGTGCATCTATTTTTGGCTACATATTGATTCGGATTCAAATAAAGATTAAAATAATATAGAAGATATACTGCAGCTGTAGCCTTTATAACTAAAGAACTTCTTCTAAGTCTTGTTAAATGGTCGTAGTCAAGAGCCCATCACTGCGGTCGTCGCTGTCTGCGATATCCTTTTTCCACCAGTCTCTATTGGCACTTAGATAAAGAATCGGGTACTTTCAGTTTTCTGGGATGGTCTATATTATATGATAGTAGACTTATAATGTAGCTCACTCCTGTAGATAAATATTTTTGAATGCCATTTTTTTATTTTTACAAAAAACGGAAAGTGAAAAAAAATTATAATATGGACCATCCTTGGAAACTTAAGGAATACAATTCTAATGAAAGGAGCTTGGTGACATATCTGATTGGTATCCATCGGCTAGTCGACTACGTGATCCTTGTCTTCCACTCTGACCTGAATCAGCAATAGCTCCGTAGTAGGTATTAGTTTTGAAGTTAACGTGTCCTGAAAAGGACAGGAACTTTTCTGAAAATTCGCAATTGTGCAGACTGTCTTCGCAGTCCTTGTTTGATATTTATAGCGTCCAACTTATTCTGAGTATGCGTCCTTAGCACTACATTTCTAGGGCGTTAATCTTTCTACAACGGTGGAGCTATAGTTATTTGTGCAACAAGAGAGCAAAGTTGTTTTTTGCTGCGAGTGTTGATTTTGAATCCCGAATAAGCAAAGGACTCTGTAATTGTTGGTTCTATAATTGCGAAGGATTCTATAAACCTTAGAATCCTGAGAGCAGCAAGGGATTCAAACACATGAGATGCAAAAAAACTTTGCTCTCGTGTGAATACATTCAACTTTTCACCTCATCAGCGAGACCATAATTTAAACCACATAAACCTCATCTTATTTTCATTTAAAAAGTCAAAGTCACCAGAAAGTTAAGAATGTCAGACAACAATCAAAAGTTTGCTGTCAAATAAAAGTACAGGAGTAGAAAAAGTATTGTTGAGGCTCAATAGTGCTTTTAGCCTTTAAGTATATATGGTCTTTTGATAAGGCTACTAGCTTTAAGAATAGAACTGGGCTTAATAGGCTCCAGGTATTGAGAACAGAGACGAGCTTTAAATGAATAAAAACTTGTAAAAAAAAGACTTAAAACGCTGAAGTCTTTTTGAACACTATCCACTACTTCGGAGATTAAATATATATCTGAGAGACGGAGGAGGATACTTCGTATTTTTATTTTAAAATTAAATAAGCTTGTATAAAGTTTGCACATTATAATATTTGAAAGGGTAAAAATGAAAACATGACATAAGTACGATTATACGACACTAAAGATTTCGTTTTATTTGTATCCGTAAATGGATTAAAAAAAAGCCAATTTTCAAAGTACAATAAAGTAATATTTCATGAAAGATTGGGTGCGGCAATCTTTACTACTGTTAATATAAAACATTACATCAAGACTATAAATAAAGATTGATATAAAATTGTAATTAATATTTATTGATTTGATACAGATATCGATATTGTTCTTCTAAGTAGTTATGGTGATCACCTGTTTACTTGCTGTGAGACGTAGAATGGTTTCCAAGAAAAAAATGGTAATGATTGTAATAGAATTTAATACAGAAATAAAAAAAAAGTAATTTAAAAAATTAAATCGGGTTCAAAACTGTAACTAAAATGGGAGAAGGTATAGTATGATCTCTAAATAAATTAAAGAGCTGTTTTTTAGGATTCAATGGAAAGGGCTGATGTGGAAAAAATGTCCAGAGGTATTTTTTTCGGTAATAGTCGAACGAGCAGAAAAAATATCTCAATATAAGTACATTTCCTTAACTGGGTACACCTCTCCTACATTTTCGCACGGAATATGCAGCTGTAGGTACTACACGTGTTTTGATATTAGGTTTCATGTAGGTACCAAAGTTCTTAAAAAGTCATTGAATAATGTCACGCAATGCAATAAAGATTATTTATTATCGAGCAATAAAAAGTGATAATGAAGCAGCAAACAGATTCACCAACAGATATTAGGTACGTTGATATTTCAAGTGATACCTGTTGTCTTTTTATCGTAAATTTCTAAAGTCAGGGATATTTTACAGACAAGAGTTCGATTACGTAAGTGGAAAATCTATTAATATTGATGAAATAGTTCATTTATATTTGAATACGTAAATATCTAAAAAAATCGGCTTAACTAAGTGTGTACGCAGTGAGGAGTTATTTAAAAGTGGTAACTGATATCCCACCAAAAACATTCTATAAAAAACTAGCCAAGTCTCGATGGAGCTGCTTGTTTATCTCTAAAAAGTAATGAAATCTAGACAAAGTCGTGCCAAGTCTAAGGTTCCTTACAACGATTTCTTTATTATTATACTTAATGTTTTGTGACTTGGCCGTTGACTGGTACCCACTCACGTATCAAGAACGTTGAGCTTAAGTCTTATTATTATTATTCTTTATACGTTAGTGGGTACAAGTCAACGGCCAAGTCACACAACATTAACTATAATAATAAAGAAATCGTTGTAAGGAACCTTAGACTTGGCACGACTTTGTCTAGATTTCTTTCTTTTTAGAGATAAACAAGCAGCTCCATCGAGACTTGGCTAGTTTTTTACAGAATGTATATTTTAAGATTGATTGAAGCATATCGACCCAAAGCGACGGTTCGGCCTCACCAACACGGGATCGGTGGTGCGGCAAGAGTTCTTTTCTGTTCATTACGTTGGCTACCAGGTGCACACAGCCAGGACGTGGGGTAACATATTATCCGCCAAGAAACCAAGAGAATTAGAAAAAGATAGACTGTTTTAATGGATTATAATTACAGATACGGTCATCATTATACAAAACGGACCTGTCTACGTGCTCCTAAACAACATGACGGTATTGTCAATCAGGTAAAGCGGCGTAAACTTCTTTTTTCAAACTGTTCCAAACTACTCCAGCGAACAAGTGTTCGTATTCGCACTAGTCTGCGCGCTTAATGCGGTAGTCTAATTATTCTGTTGCAGCTGTCACTTGCAGACTGCGGCCAACTACCGTGTTTTGTTAACTGTTGCAGCCACCGCATGTTGCATGTGACGATCGATTTAAGATCGACTCTCACTTGGCTGACTTTTTTTGTGTTTAAGAAGCATCTAGAATGAAGATGCGATACTGAATACAAAATTGAACACCGTAAAAGGTTTCAGCTTTTCACTCTGGTTTTCATATCATAGAAGTACCTACCTACACGATTAATTTCATAGAAAAATTTTTGTTTATCTTGTTAAGGAAAAGCGATACCGTTGTTTAAAGTTTCGGTTGAAAATAGGATTAACAAATGATTCATTGTTTTGCCGTGCAACTTTGCGTGGGTGGTAACTGACAATGAGGTGATATATTGTATTTGTTGTAGGTGTATAGGTGATGATTTTTACATCGAATAATAAGTACTTACGCAATCCAGTAATATATCATCGTGTTCGAACTAGTGATCATGAGCATGATACATGTCAGGGATGAGCGTGACCGATAATCTTTTTGATTAATAAGAAACTGACAGTACCTAGTTAAGTATGACAGGAATACGCATCAAATGTTTTGCAATTAAATACACAGATTTTCTATGTAAAAGTTCAGCTTTTTGGATCCCAAAGGTTTGGGCTGGACGTTGATGAGTGAGTCAGTCAGTACTTATAGATATGTCGGCGGCCGATCGTAAAATCAGCCAGATCACGAAATTCCTGGGCACATCATGAAATGGCGCCATGATATGCCTAAAAGTTGTCTAGGCATATCACGATGTGCCTGAGCAACAATACGGCAGATCGATTAGAGCAACGCTTTCGACGATATTTCTAGCTTTATACCGGGCATATCGTGATATGCTGAAAAAAAGAAAAAAATAGGTACGACGAGCGAAGCGAGAAGTGGTTAGTATGAATTGTGACTACTACGCACGAGCCGAGCGAGCGAAGCGAGCGTGCCGCGGTAGCGGCCGGCGAAGTGCCAGAAACGATTTGCCGGCATTTCATGATATGCCTAGGAATTTCGTGATCTGGCGGATTTTACGATCGGCCGCCGACAGATATACCTACCTAATCGGCGTCTTAGGATCGTTTCTATACTTATTCTCCAATATAAATTTGGATATTTTGATTATAAGTATTTTAACTGTGTATACTTATAATAATTAAATACGTAGGTACATACTTGACATCGAAATCTAAATGATGTGATGAAAAGGAAAGCAGACCAGCTCAAATGATAACACTATCTAGAAAAAGACAATAATCCTATTGCAATTTTCTAGAAAATCAGTGTTATTCACAGTAGTTTATCCGATAATTGAGATAGACGTAACTGATATACAATAAATCAGTTTGTTTGCACCTTATGGCGTTCATTGTCTGTTTGATATGATGAAACAGGTGTGTATTTACCTATTTGATTAGGTGGATGTACCAATAGATCAATCACATATTATTCCTTTTGATCTAGGTTAAAGATAAACTATTAATTAGTTAGTCATGACATTTGTGTTGAAATTGCGTTAGGTATACGAAATGTAGCATTTAAAGTAGATTAATATCAATAAGTGCGCCTATTGATTATATTAATCTTCTATACTTACCTCAAAATTGGGAGTTGGGCTAACTTTTTTTTATTCGACTGGATGGCAAACGAGCAAGTGGGTCTCCTGATGGTAAGAGATCACCACCACCCATGAACATCTGCAACCCCAGGGGTATTGCAGATGCGTTGCCAACCTAGAGGCCTAAGATGGGATACCTCAAGTGCCTGTAATTTCACCGGCTGTCTTACTCTTCACGCCGAAACACAACAGTGCAAGCACTGCTGCTTCATAGCAGGATTAGCGAGCAAGATGGTGGTAGCAATCCGGGCAAATTTATCTTAGTATTTATTGATAGATGTTTCATGAGCTCTTGCGATGGTCTCTGGGTTAATTTATTTCACTCCAAAGTCCCAACACATACATATAAGTAAACTAGTATGTACCTATGTAAACTCTTTATTGTACAAAATAAAATGAACAAAATACAGTTCTCAAACTTAGAGATGCCACATTATTTTTTGGACACACAACATACATACATACAAACATAAAAACACACACACTTTCGCATTTATAACATTAGTATGGATAGATGAAACAAAAGCTGACCACTTTTAAAGTTTGCAATTTGGAACAAGTTTGGAACCAAACACGCGAGTAGCCGATAACATGCAAAATGTATAAGTTAGGTACTTTCTTCGTGAGTATCTTAATGGTGGCTATTATGTACAAAGTAATAATGTCATCACTTACAATACATTTATTATATAGTACCTATGCCGAAATCGCATCTGATTGCACCTAGAAATCTAGTCAGAGTTGCTTGAACTGTCTGAATCTAGATAACCCAGTTGTTGTTCTTTGTCCGACAGGATTCAATTGATTGTAAATATGACGGTAAGACCCGGTTTATAGTATCGTAATACCTTTAAGTGTTGTTTTTTGATAAATATTAATCTAATAAATAAGGTCTCAATAAGATATATACACATGTCATATTGTCCGTATTTATAAGGCAGATGTGATGACACTATACTCATCATGTCAGCTGAAAGACGTCCACTGCTGAACATAGGCCTCCCCAAGGCTCTCCGCTCAGACCGGTCTTGTGCTTTACACTATCATATAAAGTTTGATTTTTTACGAGCAGAAAACGTAATAAAATCTATATAAAAAACATAACTAAGTAGTATTTCACATTAGAAGGGTGGAAATGAAATCACGTCACTTTTTACGTAACTGAGACATTTTAAGTGCTCTAATATGGCTATAGTTTTCTATCCTTTTATGACAAGAGTCTAAAGGCGCAGGTTCCACTTAAAGCAGCGGTTCTTAACCTTTTAGTCAGGAGGAACCACTTGACAAAATTTCTTTCTTGCCATGGACCATCAACTGTTTGAAGGTAATATACTTACGGTAAAAGTAAAATTGTAAATGATAGAACGGTTGCGACCTACTTGACTGGCGCGTCGTTTTGTCAATTCGTTTTTGATGGCTTCGCGGACCACTTCGAGTTCTTCCAGGGACCACGTGGTCCGCGGACCACTGGTTAAGAACCTCTGGCTCAAAGAGATCATACAAAACGGAGGCCGTATTGCCTAACGTTTCTGACGCTCGCGATCGCAATCAAATGATAGTTATTGTATCGGAAATCTGTCGTTTGATTGCGATCACGAGCATCAGAACGTTAGGTCATACGCCTCGGGTCGCGTTTGGTGCCCTTGCAGTAAATTGACGGGGGGTAGGTGACTGCTAAGGACATTATATTATACGCAACAGGTATATATTCTTCCAATCAGTTCCAACAAGGGCTTGGCTTTCCACTCCGGTATAGGTTCCAGGTAGGTAGGTATGCGACATGTGGTGTATAAGTAATGCCATCCCTGTTTCTTTTGTTCGAATAAACAGGAGACTGCATCACAATATCTCCTTAGTATACTTAATACAATGTAGAATTGTCATCATCATCATCATCATTCCAGCCAATAACATAACTGTACCCACAGCTGGGCACAGGTCCCCTCTCTGAGTGAGAGGACTTGGACCGCAGTTCTCACGCGGGCCGACGCGATGTAGGGTAGGATGCAGAATTGTGCTTATGAGCAATTAAAATTTCTTTGACCTAAATACATTAACCATTCATAATACCTCTATAACATTTAAATAATGTGCAATAGGTTATCAATTCCTAGGAACCGTATTATAATGATTGATAGCGTCTAGTTCGAACGCGGGTTTTTTATTATTTTAACAAACGGCTATTGCGGATATCGGCTGATAAGGAGACAGTTATACTTCAATGATTCACTTGTTTATTGAATGTAAATTTGATACCTATGATCTATTTTAGTTGTTGACTATACATGGTAACAATAAAATTAATATTAGATTCAGTGGTTTGATACTACGATAGACAAGAATCGCATCTAAAGTACAATTCAATAGAATCTTACAATTTTCTACACATTTAACACACCCTAACGTGGGCACGCTTGATTAGATATGTCCCTGTTGTTGCAATTATCATCTAAAAGGAATCAAAAAAGAATAATAGTCACATCACAAAGCCTTAAGCAGCCCGGTGTTCATATTAGAAGGCTAGAAGTGTCTACAGGATTGTTAGATTCTATTGAATTGGAGTATAGAACGTTTGAGGCTTGAGCTAGCTGAGTTGAAAAATTACTGACTTTTTGAATTACTGAATAGGCCAGCTGTCCTAAAAAATCTTATCAGTGCGTCACATAGGTTATTACAAAATATTGGACATGTATTTTTTTTCACGTCTCATGATCTTAAAATGTTACTTTAGTCTCTGCATATCGGGACTAAAGCTCCTTTATATTCTCTAGGGATTAAAGTATTTTTTTTTAATTTACGTTGGAAACCCCTAAACAGCCAGCACGGTATTTGTAAATGTAGGATTTTTAGGGCGTGGAAATAACCTCAAAATGCCAACTGTGCAAAAATATTAAAAAAAACACGATATTTAGCTTCGTGAAACACAATTAATGATTGCGAATATAAATCTATTCAATTATATTAAGGATTAATTCATTTTATTTTATTCTCAATTTTTAAACTGTTGGCTAAATATGCAAGCATTTAAAACGTCACTTCATAAACAATAAAAAAACCGCGCAACATTTTTTTTTTTCTATTTGAAGTTTGAACAGATGGCCTGTCCATTAGTCGAGCGTAGGTTTTTAAAAAGCAATATTGTCATTTTGAACTGAACATTGTTTTTTTTTCCTCGCATTTAAAGCGAAAAGTAGAGTGTTTAACTCGAGACTAAATAACTATAATGCATATTTGAATATCGAAATTTAAAATATCTACGGTTAAAATGTCGACGGTCAAAATATCGAAAATCAGAATGTCGAACGATTATAAGGTCGAAATTCAAAATGTCGAAAGTATAAATTATCGAACGGTACAATTATCGAATGCTAAAATTTCGAAAATTCTAATATCGATGGATAAAATATCGAAAATTGAAATTTCGAACGATTCTAAGGTCGAAATTCTAAATATCGAATGTCTATAATACCGAAGGGTACAATAGTCGATTACTGATACGAAATTTAACTTTGGCACTCACCGGCCACTGCCGCGGCACGCTCACTTCGCTCGCTCGGCTCGCGCTTGTTTTGGCCACAGTTGAACCTAACACGCTCCTCCTCGCTACGCTCGTCGTCGCACCTAAACTTTACGGTTGAATTAATAGACTTCAGTTTTAAACTATAGGTACTAAGCAATCTAATCTAAAAATTAGGTGCGACGACGAGCGCAGCGAGGAGGAGCGGTTAGGTTCAACCGTGATCAAAACAAGCACGAGCCGAGCGAGCGAAGCGAGCGTGCCGCGGCAGCGGCCGGCGAGTGTCAGAATCGAGTTCTATGCATTTTTCTTGATATTAAGATACTTCGCTATTTCAATTTTCGATATTTTAATATTTGGTTTTTTGACGGTTGATATTTTGTGTTTCAATATTAACATATATCGATCATTCGGTTGTAGATATTTTGAACTTTCGATATTTTAGCCGTTCGATATTTCAGTTTTAGGAATTCCCGACGTCGATATAATCATAGTAGATATTTAGATCATTCGATATTTTGATTTTCGATATTTTGACCGTCGACATTTTAACTTTAGATATTTTAAATTTCGATATTCAAATACGTGCCCATAATGCCACTCGAACTATAGCCACCCTCGCTTTGCTCGGGTGGCTAAACAACTCGTGTTATTAGGTATGGCTTATTTTAGTCCCTAGTTGAACAATCTTCTATTATAAACTCAACAAAAAATTATGAAGGAATAAGTAGCCAGTTAAAAGTCCGCGTGTCGTCACTTTTATCACGGCGAAGCGTCACGGGTCCCCACCCCAACCCCGAATTTTGAAGCGCTTCATCCTTGTAATTTTTTTTGACAAACAAATGAAAATATACGTGTCCAATATTTTCTATGGGAACTATATTTTCTGTCAGCTAATTTTAGACGTGGGACTAATCGGCGATACCGTAATTATATCTGTCCCTAAGAAATATGTTAGTCGTCATATTAATCAAAACTGTCTCTAAGTATGAGTCATCTAACATAAACCTGTATCTTAAAAATTATAGTTTGATCATCGAAATTCAATCACTAAAATAATAGATCTATCACTTTATAAATAGATCTGTTCCTTAATGAAATGCTTCTACCTATATTCTACTACAGGTCTGGTTAGATATGACGACGAGCGAAGCCAGGAGGAGTGTTAGATAGAATTGCGATCTTTTTTGCTAATAATTGTATGATGAATAAATGTTTGTAGTAGGTACTTGAGTCTTGGATGTTATGGATGGTATAAAAATAACCTAACCTAACCAACAAACCCCTGACTTGGTCAGTTCAAAATTCAATATCTCAAAAACGGCTGAAACGATTTTGATGAAACATGTCTAAGAACCATCGCTAGATAAAAAAAATGCATTCAAATCGATCCACCCGCTTAAGAGCTATGGTGCCACAGACAGACAGACACACATAGCGATCAAACTTATAACCCTCCTCTTTTTGCGTCGGGAGTTAAAAATATAACGTCGCAGTACACTGCATTGTGACATTACACTGTTGCACTGCACTGCTGGCCTTAAACACTGGCTTTAAGGGTAGAGATAGTGAGATGATGTTGCAATATCAATCTTTACTTAGGTACGTTACTGAATAGTCCCAACTGAGCGAACTGCCTCGAATGTTTGAAAAATAGTTTGATACCAATTTCACATACATCATCTTAAGTCTTGGGTTTTTCTTTATCTTGGAGCATCAAAAAAAAATAGTGTAAAGTTTTATTCAATAATTATTTATTCTATCACATAAGACACAACCTAAGTAACCTTTTCCTCTAAATTAGTCTGACTCTTTGTTTGAACTTCTACTTTTTCTTCTTGTTTCGTTTGAGCGTTATCCGGCATCCAGCTTCCAAAGTCAAATGTTCCGTCTAATGGCGTTTGTGGTACGACCACAGATCCCCGGGCACAGGGACAGGCCACTTGCGGTTCTGGGTAATTAGTTTTTTGTCCCAGTTTCTTAGTGGCCAGGTATGCCAGTAACTGTATGTTGACTAAGATGATGCCTGGCAACAGCCACGCGTCGGGCATGGTCGTAACTGTTTGTTTATACAAGAAGGAATAACTCGGCGATGATAGGGTCTGCGTTGCTGACTCTAAGGCTCCTAGAACACTGTATATTTTACCTGAAAATTGAACAAAACATTAAGGACCTGTTTCACTGCTGTATCGTAATTTCCTGTTCCTGCTAAACATTTTATGTGACAGATATCTGTGATGCCGTCTCTAGTTAAACGAACAAAAGAAACAGAGATGGCATAAGTAACAGGATAACAGGAACTTAACACGCAGTTGTAAAAGAGGAGGTTAAGTTGTTTATCAGTAGAAACAAAAGACGTAGTTGATCAAGCTACGGGGGATAGTTGAACATTGTCTAACAGGTACATACAACAGCCACGTTCTAAAATGAATTCTGTCCGGTCCTTCCGGAATATTTGAAGAGTTTAATTGGTTATTTAGGCTGAATGCCCTGTTAAACTTTTCGATTGGAATTTTTAATCAAAGTCTAGTTCACACCTTTGACGCTTCGAATATCGATCAATGTATGGAAACATTTGTTAACCACAATTAATACCGTAAAATGAGGCTACCTTGTCCCCTACTGGGTGACTATTCTCCAACTCTTCATTTTGTTTAAATATCTTGCAAAGTCGAAGCCCCGGTATCCGATACAATTCCCAATAAAGTGGCAACACTGAACTTAATTGCTGCAATATTTTCTTTTCTTTTCCTGTCAGACGCCGTACAGTCACGTACAGTGCTAAGACGAAGTGTAATGATAATGACGGTGTAAAAAAATGCATCAAGTTTCGAATTATGAATGAAATCAAATTCAGGAGCATAGTTACCTAAACGCCGGGTAACATGGTTCCTAAATTGAAGTTTTTAACATATATATAGGTATTAAAACAACATTATGACGTAAAGTAGCATAAGCCAACATGATAGTAGGGGTGATTTACTTTAGTACATAATAAGATTTTAAGATTACGAAATTTGGAGCAAATATCAGGGCAAAGTAACCTCATTTTACGGTAAGCCCCATAAAAAGTTTACAGGGGTATTCAGTCAAAAGAGCATAACCACCTGTTGAAATACGAGTACCCATTCCAGAAGAATTTGAAAACATAACCACAATGAAAGGGTAAACTTCCGAATGCACGATATGCTGATACCCAATAGATGATACCCTGCCGTTACCTCTTTGCTATAATGATACAATTTAAGCTGACCACTTGAAAACTATTGGGACAGCGCTAAGTACCCCGTTTACATTTATAACGGTACGACTAATTAACCACGGAAACTTTTTCAATATTGTCACTTCTTTAGCAGTCAATAAAATTGAAGATATAATGGCTACCTATTATTACGATGTGCATGCTGTGATTTGATTATTTAAACAATTTGTGCTGGTAGAAACGGTACATTTAAGTACGGTGCCGAAAATACCCAGACGCAATGCAATAGCATTTTACCAATGAGTGTTATCATTATTAACTGATTAATAATAATGTTTACCTAATCAGCGGTTATAGTGAATTCTCGGATTTGCTTTATTTGTCATGGTCTCTAATTAAAAAACTATGTGTCGTGTATTTTATCTAAAAAGGTTTTTCAAAATTATATTCCAGGGTAAGCACGTTAATAATAACAATCATTATTATTTATTCGCTTAAAACATTAGGTTAGAGATCAGTTAACCACAAAATTTAGATTTGTTTCCTTTTTTGTTTTTGTAAAAGTATAAAGACTCAAACCTTGCTCGGTGGGTAAAATCTGCTTGTTTAATATCGGTCTCTGCACCACTTGCGACCCCTGACTTATGATGCCTATTAATGGAACTGAAAATGAAATACATAGGTAACATTAAGAAAAATCCTTATTCTCGAAAATGTGCGTAAAAGTTGACATTATTTTTACATATCAGATGGTGAAGTGCATAGTTTATGGTCAGCGAAAAATTAAAAAGTTAAAAAGATTGCAGGCGCGCTAGCTCGACAATAATATATTATAGGTAAAAATCTTAAGTAAAGGGCCTGTTGTATGTAGTGGTGCACAGAATTGATATGGAGCTTAAGTCATTTTGCGAATTTGGAACGTCAATTTGTTTATATGGACAAAGTTACTACTACATACAACAGGTCCTTTACTTAAGTTTTTCACCTATAGCGGGCACGCAATCAGTCTTATTTTTTGAAGTTAATAATCCCATGGCAGTGTTGGCACATGTCGTATACAGTCAAGTCTAATGGCCGTTATCAGATATTTTGTTGGAACTCCGGATTTTTTTATTGGGTTTAAAACAGCTTGTGGTGTTTTCGGTGGAAAAATACATCTGCAGTTTATTTCAGGATCCTACTGATTTATTTTAATGTATACGTACTCATAAAAACTACGAATGAGACGGTAGCAGCCATGAGTCCTGCTGATGCGAGTATGCTGGACGCGCAACTGAGAACCCCAACCATTTCGTCGGACATGCGCAGGCGTCGCTTGAGCAGTGTCAAGATCACTAGCGTACCTGCAATGGTCAATAGTAAACTTAAGGGTTTGTTTTACACCTTTTTCTTTTTATTCAACTGGAAGACAAACGAGCAAGTGGGTCTCCTGGTGGTAAAAGATCACCACCGCCCACAAACATCTGCAACACCAGGTTTATTGCAGATGCGTTGCCAACCTAGAGGCCCAAGATGGAATACCTCAAGTGCCAGTAATTTCACCGGCTGTCTTACTCTCCACGCCGAAACACAACAGTGCAAGCACTGCTGCTTCACGGCAGGATTAGCGAGCAAGATGGTGGTAGCAATCCGGGTGGACCTAGCACATGGTCCTACCACCTGCAATAAGTGGACACCTCTCTAATAAGTTCCTGTTATTTTACGTGATGGACAAGGTTTGGAGTTTTCGTATATTTTTGTGCACACAGTCACTTTCTTTTTAATGACACATGAAAATGCGTTCATTTTATTACAGTTTTTTTTTAAATATTAGATAGAGTAGGTAATTACATCCATAGTAGGTAGTGTCACCTACGGAAGTGATGGTGTGCATAAACATGAGAAATGCCTTTTTACAGCACGGTAAGTCGAAAGGAACGAAACAATGACCAACAAGCTTGCGTCTGTAAGATTTCACATTTCAAATATATTTTTTATCTATTATTTTACTTAGAATTATGATAAAATCTTTATAAAATTAAATACTGGAATAAGTAAGTAATTGAAAGAATAAAGTTTTTATGGTAATGTCGACTCCACGGTTCACTTCATCTTACCGTGTTACCAAAACTCCGACCTGGTGATGGATATCTGAGATGCCATCTCTATTTAATCAAACAAAGTACCTAAGCAGAGGCGTTGTCGTAGTTTTCTGCCGCATATAATAATAGCTACTAAACAGATAAATAGTTTCTAAAAAGGGTTATTACAGTTTTGGATCCATATGTTTTAATTAAAGATTCATATCACTATTATCATGATTCATGATCATTGAAATAGTATAGTGACTCTAGCGCCACCTAGCATCGAATAAATGAACTTCATCGACGAGGACACTTTTGAGGTTTTTAAAATTTTAATTTGTACACTCTAAATAGCCAGCTCAAAGGTATTTTTACACTTAGTACCTACCTTGTCCCTTTGTGACAATTTAGAAAAGTTCAAACACAAAAAACGGCAATGATAAGGTAGTGAAGGGTGAATGTCGATCGTACCAATTAGGTACTAAAATCATCCACATCTGACTTTATGGTAAAAAATGTACTTACCAAGGAAACTGGTAATATTCCGGTACGCGAGGAAGAATCCAAATGTCACGTCGTCCCATTGGAACTTGTTTCTATAGTACATAAATGCAAGCAGAACCTCAGCTGAAACGAAATTCAAATTAAATTTACAAAACTAAACATTACGAGTATGTTTGCCGAGGTTTGCTACATAATTATGTATGATATTTTAAGTTAAAATTACTGTAAGATTGAAAATATGTTATTAATAAAAGAGCCTGATTTTCTCCTCTACTAGTATATAAAAAAAAACATAGGAAGCTGGTAGATTAAGGTCCAAGTGTCCCGTGGAAAAAGATCTCCGACAAACCAGTAACGGCCATGTACACATTAATACGGCCAATCCGGTGTCTTTAATTAATAATTGTAATGTTTATAATTTTCTTTGGCCAAAAAGTATTTTTTATGATCATATTACCTTAGCCTAAGAGCTTTCCTTTTGTACTTCAGCTTGTAATGGCCTGCTTCAGCTTGTATGTATAATACCTTACCTCCTAATAAAAACTTTGGCAGTGGCTGGCCCTATACTACAAAGCGCAAAATTCGAACTTCATATCTTCCCATCCCGCTGAAGATAATAGCATTTAATACGAGAGTGAGAGGGACGGTACGACATGAACTTCGATTTTTGAATTTCGTAGTAGCCCGCCTGATCATTCGTGCCCCACTAGATTCTTCTGAATCTTACCAGACAATAACATCCTGTCTCCCAAAGCAACCACTAGCATAAGAAATATGATGATCCTCTTGTAGCCGTCTCTCCGTCTTACGAGACATGAGATGGCTTGGAAAGGCAACTTCCAGTGCCAGACTGCTGTTTTGTTCTCTCTGTTCACGTTAACATCTTTCATGAACACGATCACGTAGATGAGGGCCGATAACTGTAAAGTTTTGAAGACAATAATGTATTTTTTGCTACTTTAACAATAAGTGAAAATAATGCGTTGAAGTAGTTTTGATAAGGAGCCATTATAATATGCATAGCCTGCCAAACCAATATGGGCCTACCAGCTCATGTAGATCTACAGTCAACCAATTTGACTCCTAAGTCGCCATGGAACCTTGACTAAGTAAATTATTTTGTTTTTCTATGACATTATTTATCGAATGACGTTGAATGGCATTATGCGGTTCTGTAGTGGCCAAGGAAGCAAATTTGACAAGAAAGCCTAAATTATTAAATTAATTGACTTCAGAATATGGTGCGACTAATTTAACAAAATGACATGTAATAATGATATTATATTACCAACAAAGGAGTAAAGGATAAGTCCGAAAATAATTGACGCCTAAAACACAATAGTTTTTCATAAAAATACCTACCTACCTACTATCGAAATAAATTTATTTCTTGCTTGCTTTTAAATTTTTATGAAACCCTCAATGCGTGAGTCTGACTGGATTTTTTTCATGAATATGATGAATCTGGTTTGCAGACTTTAGCAAAGTGGTATGTCTAATTGCATCATTATATAAAAATAAATTCAACGTTCTCAATTTGAGATAGCAAACAAGCTTAGCATCAATTTTTAGGGAAAGAACATGATTTTTTGCTATCGAAAAATGATTAGGTTGCCGGTAATTCATTGAGTAGGTACCTACTCATTGAGTTAAAGACAGATGGCCAATGACCAATTGTTCGACATAATGATAACGTTTCCAATGACATGGATGACTTAGTACTCGTAGGTGTAGATTGTAAAATTTCAGAATTGAAGTGGTCTGAATTTAAATTGTATTTCTTGTTCTGAAGACAAAATAACAGACGATGAAGCACCTTTCATAGAAGAAGGATATATACGCCAGTTATTATAACAAACGAAGTAGGTAGGTATGTGATTATTTTATATGTAGCACGACTTTTCTATTGTCAATATCGTTTTGCTTTTCCACTACATTATGCTGTAGTGTTTAATCCGAGATATTTTTGTACAATTTGTCGTAATGAACATTGTATGGACAGTTGAGGTCAAATATATTTTATAGTCAAAATACCACAAATAGTTGTAATTAAATTAGTTATAGTTATAGTTGAAAATACTTTGATTCTGGATTTAGCCACAAGTCTCTTCGAAAATAACACTTAGGTAAATTAAGGATAGTTATAGTTAAAACGTTATATAAATATGTCTTTAAACATAGGTACCTAATTACGTTGCCACTGTAGGTACCTACTATACCTTCTGTCAATTTTATACTAAAGTTGAAGCATGAAGGGACTGTGACAAGATAGTAAAGTGTCAACATATTGTTCACATTGACTGGACAAAGTTCCTTAAAAAAAAATAAGATAGCACTGGCGGTAGTATTGTCCTTTTAATCTTTTGTGTGCGATAGTTGTGTTGTAAAGATTTTGAGTTTAAATTTAATGATTGTGCATAAAGATGTTGCGAGGTTGAAGCTAGCTAGACGATAATATTACGTATATTATTTTTTAAGATTGAAATTAACATGGAAGTATTCAACCGACGAAATCTACTTTCTTAAGTTTACGCATTTTGTAGCAACATCATTCGGGGTAAACGTCATTGTATCTTTTAACAGAACCTAAAAATACAGTTCTTTTAGGTATTTTGTTCTTATTACCCTGATAGTATAGTGCAAACTAGTAGTAGTAGTTCAAGAAACATTTACCCCGAAGACCTTATCCTTAACGATTGTACAATTACATATGCCGTATAATCAAAGCAAGTACCTGTAGTAATAATACAATGGGAAACACACCGTAGAATCCAAGGCAGCGATATAGCACTGGCCCACTTATGGCCCCCAACACGTGAGCTATTTGGATGGCAGCGCGGTGGGTACCCATAGTGCGGGTGACGTCACGACCTGTCGCATGGCATACCTGAAATACACAAAAATATTTCCGAGATTTGCCAAACGTCTACAAACTCCAAGCCTATACAAATGCCTGAATGCCATTTACACGCTTGCAAGTGCGTCCGTGTTTTTTCCGGACAGCCAAGCATGGTAGATGTGGACCTAGGCGTGAGCTCTGGGCGTGAGCTTAAATGGGACTGGGCCAGGTTATGTCGGCCGGATGCACCCACAAAGATGGGCGCACAAAGTAACATGGTGGGTAGGTACCGCATGACGGGCACCGGCGGCAAGGGAGGCCGAGGAGATGACGAGATGACCTGGACGCGGAACTGAGCGAGTGGCCTAATATAGCTCTGCATAGGGAGTTGTGGAGGTCAAGAGGGGAGGCCTTCCAGCAATGGGAAACAGTTATAGGATAAATATGTATGTATAATAATAATAAAAACTTGTGTGTAGTCCTTAAAGTTAAAACTTTTAATCCATCTACACTCTTGATAGGTATCATTATACGATACAATAGGTACAACTAGGTACCTACTCTTTGTACACCAGAAATAGTATAAGCGATACAAAAAACAGGTACACACAGAGAAAAATACAAGGTGAGCAATGGCCTTATCGCATAAGAGCTTTTTTACAGAAAGAAGAAAGGACTAGTTTGAAGCAGGTGGTACGTCAACCATAGATCAGAATATAAAAATTCTACAAAAATACATCTCTACACATAGGTACACGTATCGTACAAATAATACACTTTTAAATTATATACCTAGGCAATGGGATAAGCAACAACATAAAGTAAATAAATAAACTATGATAAAGCCAATCATCATAAGATGACAGATAGCTCTTTAAGATTTTGCGCGTCGTAAGTCAATTGGTAAGGAATTCCACAACCGCATAGCCAGGACTGTATAAGAATAGACTTAGTATTTGGAGCAGTTATAGTTTTGTATTATAGATGCAAAACTAACTTTGTCTGTTTATCTGTCAGTTACCGCTTCATGCTTAAGTTGCTGAAATTATTTGAATAAAATTTGGTTTGGAAATAGTTTGAGAGTCTGGAAGGGTAAAGCTAGTAATAAATAATGAATAAAACATAGATTATAATATGATTAACCGATTTCATGACTTTTCGTAATTTAACGATTACCGTATTGTCTTGGTTTTGTTTCATCAGTTTTAATTACAAAATTAATAAAAATAATAGCTACATTGCCTACATTTGATATTTACCATCAGCTTTGCGTTGACGGAAAACTACGACTCACGGGAACTATCGCCGTAGACCGTAGCCTTCTTATTCTGAGCTGAGGCCTGTGCCCTGCAGTAGGATGTATATTAAGCTCAGATGAGATGACAGTGAGAAATAAAAATAACGAAAATACAAAACTTACATCTCCAATGTGACAGAACGCAGCTGCCAGCAGCAAGCCAAAATTCCCGCCTAAAGACATCGGTATTTGCACTGCGTACAAAACTTGCACTGTCGAGAATCCAGGGAAGGTAACCATAAAGAGAACTGCTGTCGTCATCACGCACATTCCAACCAAGGGTAAGATGAGGACAGGTTTCCGTCGACCACTACAGTCACTCCACGGCCCAACGAATAATAATACGGCAGTAGCCATGAGCGACCCGACAAAACTTCGGCTGATATTGACCCCTGCTACCACCATCTGACTTGCCGCCTGAAAAAGTAATTGGAGTACTTGTAGTAAGGTAGTCGATGGTATAATTTGTATCAATCCTACTACAATAGTAGTAATAACGAATATCTCGCCTAAAACAAGGATACTCTCGAGATATGTATTAATTATTATTTATCTAATCTTGAAGAAAGACACAATAATGATAAGTACATACATAAATTTAAGTTAGAGTAAATAGGTCTCACATGTCTGAACCAGTATTCGAATGTTTCTGTTTTCAAACTCTTTATGAAATAAAATGATAATAAAAATCATCGATAAAATAGTTACTTAAAATTAATAATTTATATTATACGCGCTTACTTGATTATTTCTTAAAATTTTGTTTTTATTGTTGCTGTGAAATTGTATTTAGACTAAGTTTAATGACTTGTTAAAGAAAAACAGACATATTTGTACGCCTACTGGCAAAACATAGAGATTCCTGAATTTTATGCTTTTAAGATCGATTATGTACACCTATGTTCCACAAATAAACATATTCTATTCTATTCTATTCTATTCTATTTATTTTTGATCTTTGACAAATTAGATTGCAAAACATTGTAATTTAAAAACCATAATATTCAATTATATCATAAAACTGAGCTCAGTATTACCTACTAACATTTCTCATTCTGAGATCTGTCGGGCGCTAAATCCTTTTGATAAAATGATTACTGATAATCATTGCAGCGCACCTCGTGCTTACGCAACACGCGCACTAATATATTGAATAGTAGTACGACATATCTAATTCTAATTACTTACTTCAACATCTCTGAAGTCTTCTCCAACGCCTTTGTCACAAACTTCTGGTGGTAGAAGCAGATCTACAGTACACGCAGTCCGAAGGTAGAAGTTCTGCAAAGTGGTCTGCCCGAGGTTGATTGCCATCATGGCCCCAACTAGAGCTGGCTCCAGAATTAGTTGCCATTTTTCCGGTGGCGATTCCTTCTTGCTTTCTTTATTTATTTCTAATTTACTTAACGCTTTGGTGTGCTCTTCGTCTGGACTGGAAAATTAAAACAGTTTATCAATGTCAGCTTGTGGTAACTTACATTATTACGTGATAATTTACACTATTAACAAAAAAGTAAAACCACCTCCAAAAAAAAACCAAAAAATGGAACTGACTGCAAAAATCTACGAATATTCACAAGGTTTTTGTAGTCGGTTCCTTTTTTGTTTTGTTTTTGGAGTCGGTTTTACTTTTTTGTTAAAATTTTTCTTTATTTCTACATAAAAAAATACAAAAGCTTCTTTTTTATTCGACTGGATGGCAAACGAGCAAGTGGGACATTGGAACGTAGAATATCCTCCTTTCTTGAAGTCAGTTAAAAATTAGGTATATTCCCTCGTCAAGTAGATAACCATATTAATTGATACTTTCTTGTTATCACTAATTTCTTCAAGGCCTTGACCCAGATTCACTCTTTGATAATAATATTCATAATGTACTTATGTTGTATTTTAACGCAGAAAAACTATATATACACGTTTGCGAAAACTAATACAATTCTATTTAAACAAAATTGCACTTTCACTGTGTTAATAACATACCTCAATTTTTCCAATTCATGGAGATCAACTTTGTCCGTTGTAGACATGACTATTATTTATCCTTACCGCTAAATATCTTAACAAAAACAGTCTTTGGCATTAACAGATCAATAAACGCACATCACGACCACAAGTTGTATACGAGTTACCAGTATCGCGGCGCTTTTACATGTGAACTGATAAGATAGTCCTGTCTTTGAAATTGGAAACAAGTTGGTTATGCAAATAGAAAGATAACTAACTACACAGTGCAGAGGTCGCGGGATTACAATGAGGATAGCACGGAGAGAACAGCAAACAGCTGATCTGGGGCCAGCACTGGTCGCTCAATTGGTTGCACTTACATTTGATTATAGTAATTGGGTACGGAACCTTCTTAGAACACTATCATCGATGTTAAGTACAGAAGGAAAATGCGGCAGATATAAAACTAAAATTTTACCGACGAATAACCGAATAAGACACGAATAAGTTTATTAAATCTGAAGTAAAGTATGTTTTTAATTTACTAACATACACTACAATAGCACTGTCTTATATATTAACATAAGGTGAATGAATTGTTTGTTCACATGTCGTACGTGATTCACACCACGAGCACTACCTCTCCGGTGTTCCATATGCTTAATGTGATAAGCAAATGATAATTGCTTTAGTGATATAATTTGACAGAGGTTCCGCGTATAAATACGAAAACGGGTAATTTTTTTATAAACTGCGGGTCCCATCCCATTTTTACATTTAAATAATTTCGAATCCTTGACGATGACGTCGGCTTTTCTTAAGTGTCAGATTTCCCAAGTTTCTCCTAGAAATATATAATGTGCCGTGAAGAACAGATTTTCCATGGTTTTTAGCTATTGTTTTAACTTAAAAGCAATGGGTAGTTCCAATTCGCAAGCTGTCAATGATCGACATTGTCCACTCGTATGAATAAGTAGTAGTACTCTTACACCTCTGCATGATTTCATGGCCGATGCTAGAGCCAACTTTAAAATAAACAGTATAGAATCTCGAGCGGCGCGGTTCGGTGCGCAGACGGACTCATTACGTGTGTAATTATCTAGTTTCAACCGCATAGAGTTTATTTGCACTACTTAATACGTAATCGTTATCATTCCGCACTGATTTCAATGTTGTCAAGAACCATACTCGCTAATTATTGACAAATTAATAACTAAGTGATACTCAAGTAAACAAATAGATATTATATTTAAAATAAAAGTAAAAAATGCGATACATTCAGCCAGTATGTGATTAGAAAATTAGCTCTACAATGTAACAAATCGTCTTTGCTTGTTGATGTAGTTCATGACTTTATTATAGTAATTAAGAATAGTATATTAGTTAACAGTATCACGTAATTATTTCAAATTAAATAGGTATTCGGCAACATTAATTACTGCTATCTGTTTTCGTTTCGGTGTAACAAGTTTGAATGACTTCGTTTCAGGTGTAGGTCGTTCAGCGTAAACGATACTTTATTTGCAGAATTTTAAGAATCGATTTAGTTCAAATAAAGGATATTTCAAAGGCTTACTCAATACATATCCTTAACCAGTTAGTTGGTTCGGATCATTCGGAGTTACAGTGTGCGTTTGTGTGCAAATTTTTGACGAATGCAATTATTTGAAAAAGCGAAGTGATATCTTTAGTTTTGTGCCTTGGATGCCATTATCTTATCAGGTATGGTTTACAGTGATAAGGATGATAAATAATTTGTAACCTTGTTACGGATTTCTCTTTGTAGTAATTGCTCATTAGGTACGATTGTTCGATTATTTTTGGACTGTTTGATTACCTAAGTCGTCCGTTGTATTTAATTTCTTAATAGTACTTGAATGTGATATTCTAGCCTAAGGTCATGAACTGAATTAGTTTAAAATAATAAAACTAATCAAATATTACAGAATGGTCTTTTGAGCAGATTGAAAGTTCTAAAAGTCGGTTGAATGAAGTCAGATTTATGTCAGGTATTTTTTCCACCAATTTTAGTCGTAGGTACCTACTACTTTCGATTATTTTCAGGACTTTTTAGAAACATTTAATTTAACTCAAAAGGGAACTTTAGTTCTACATGAAGCAATCCTAAACTAACCACACCGTAAATAATAATATGCTCAAAACAACGCTATTATACTATCCGTGTCGATGTTAAGCGAAACATCCATTTCCTTGATAGGTACCTATCATTTCACCTGTTTCAATACAAGACTGTACATTGACTAAGAAATTTAAAGACAAAAGAAAAAAAACCAACCGAATTGATAACCTTGTCCTTTTTTGATTTAGTTAAAATTGTTTTTTTGGTCAATAATTGACCAAATTTCTTACAACTTTGGGTAAGAGTTTTTTCACAATACCTAAATAATTCCAAAAATTACAAACAATCGAACGAAAAACACAAAAAAACTTTAATTATTAAAACGTGTAAGAATATTACGAAGTCTCACCTCTCTGTCTATTTTTATAACAAACAAAAAGTTGAAAACCCCGACTTTGTCACTTCAAAGCTCAATATCTCAAAAACGGCTGAACTGATTTTGATGAGACATGTCTGAGAACCATCCCTAGAAAGCCTAATTTCAAATAAAAAAACCGTATTCAAATCGGTCTACGCGTGTAAGAGCTACGTGCCTTAGACAGACAAACATAGCGGTCAAAAGTACACCCTTCTTTTTGGGGTCGTTGGTGAAAAATAATAAAATTTTGTCAGTGTGACTGTGTCAATTAGTTTTCTTAGGAACTATTTAAAGATTTGTTTTAAGACTTACGTACAATCAAATGCGCCAGGACAAAAGTGATCCGTAGTAATATGTTATTAATAATGTTATCCATGCATAATCAATAAATAAATCCTAAGGTTTATAATCTGGACCTGATGTACGAGTATACTGCACCTACACTCTCATTATTCTTCTTTTTAGTCTGGACTGTTTCATAAATTAAATTAGTATACGAAGAGGCATTGTATGTGGCTGGTGTAGTTTTTTCCAAAGTGCTCGAGCTACGCCTACACGCAAATTAATTGTAAAGTACATTCCGTGACATTTTGCTGTGAAGCTGCTAGAATGATCACCATTTTTTACTTTTATACTAGTTGCTGTTCTCATGCATATTAGTATCACTAGCTTTTGCCCGCGGCTCCGCCCGCGTGGTATTCGGTTATCGTGCGCTGTTCCCTCGAGAACTGTGCATTTTCCGGGATAAAAAGTAGCTTATGTCACTCTAGGGCCCACAAACTATCTTTACGCCAAAAATCACGTCGATCCGTCGCTCCGTTACGGCGTGAAAGACGGACACACAAACATACAAACACGCTTTCGCATATTTTCGCATTTTTTATTTGGTATGGATTACAGCAATTAGAAAAAGAAGCGTATGGAAAGTCACACTCAACGTGTGCTACCCATTTGTGCAGGAATGACTCTACTAATAAAACAATAGCATGACGTTTAGTCCCCGTCTCGATTTCTCGATCCTCCAAAGCTGATCTACATAGAATAATGGTGGACGCCTTATGGGACAGGTTGTTAGCCTTGAGCATCCTCCTATAAGTACAACCATACATCGGGTTTATTCCTACTAGTTAATACAGTTGCGTTGAGAATTGCGCGCTGTTAGCATCAATTAAGAATCGATTGATGAGTAAGGCCTACCTACGTTAAAACTTGAGCTCATAGATTCTTAAAAAAACTGGCAAAGTGTGAGTCGGGCTACGTGCAGTATAGGGTTATGTAGTTGCCCTTTATGAAGATGTTCGGCTTTTATCCATTAAGTACTTAACTGATAAATTACCTATAGTTAGCTGTGACAGTTTCCCTTTTGACTTCGTTATGTCTATGTGTAACTATCTTGATTTTTTAACATTCGTATCTAGAGAAAACTATTAAGCTTGCAAAGTTATCTTTGCGATAGGAAAATAAACATTTATATTATTTTATTATCAAACAAAGTTAATCACACTGCTACAGTAAACACACAGCAAATCCAAGCGTTGTAATGCTTATATACATATTCCATCGTCTGTAAAGTTGTCTGTGAAGTTTAACTTGAATAGCTATTTTCTCTTTAGAACTGAAACATACATATATGGATATTTGAAGTATGACTATAACCTAGTATAACGAATCGTAGTTTTAATTTCCTGTTACAGGATACACTCGCTACACGAAAATTGTTTCACGCGATTAAAATGTTTTACAACTGATAAAAAGTCTGTATGAGGTAAATGACTTTCCGCCAATGTTTTCCTTACCTGTCTGCCTAATTTACATGCGTATTTAATTGCACTTAAGATACCAACACTCAAAGTTATACCTACTCTGGTTTGGTTAGACTTGCACGAGGTAAAAAATATTGAAATTAACTAAATGTTTTAATGAAATGAAATGATTAGAAACTCCAGAAGTTATTCTATGTAATTAAATATTACCGTTTCAAATATAGATTTATGTTACACTCGAATTATTTAACCACCGAAATAAGATACAGATAAGAAACGTAAGAAATGAAGGTAAGAAATGAAAGTCATGTGAGACTTTAGGAAACCTAATGTACGGAAGAGATAAAAAAGCATAATTTTTTTTATAAGGATTCAAGCAATTAATCTTCATCTTCGTAACAAAAGCAAAGTAAAAAAAAAATCAACAATGGTGGCTAAAAAGATGGTTAATATTTTGCAAATACATACATATTTGTGAAGGGAATCTAGGCAGATTTTTCTTTTTTTTTATAAAATTTACAATCGTTAAAATGAAATATGCGAAGAAAATGTAGAAATTGCCACGGAAAATCAACTAATTCAATATCTCAAAGTTATTCCCTAAGATAAAGCTTATTTAGTTAAGATCCTTCATCAATGAAAAAGTGCAAGTCTACTTCCGTAAATAAGTAGAATGCAAACTCATGACCTCTCAATGGTGTGACGTCACTATCGATCGAGGCTCACGTCGCTGTCAATGCACCCCTACTAGGCCGCCAATGTAACATGCGCACGCATAAAAATGATATATCACAAGAACCAAAACTTAGAGTAACCAAAAAAATAAAATTTTTGTAAACAATAGAAAGTCAAATTCGACACATACCTTGCAGATCCTCTTTTGTTATGATTTGGCGTAATATTTACCACTGGCAACATTAGCTCGACGTAATACCATGCTAGTGATTGCTCTATGCGTGAAAATTAAGGCGCATGCGTGAAAAATATGGCGAACGGCCTCACTGCAGGGTGGCAGTACTTACTTGAGCAGGGCCGAATTCTGTGATAGGAAATGGGCCCAGTATATTTAGAGATCAATATTATAAGCAATATAGTAGTAGTAGGTAGTGGCTCAAATCAAAATTGACAGTTATTAAGAACACTTTAGGTACCTAAGTGTTCAATATTACTATTTTATTTATATTTCGACTAAATCTAAGTATATACAATTTTTATGAGTTTAAACTACTTGCATTTAATAATAGATTTTCTAATATGTAGTAGTTTAAATTTTAATTTAATTTTACTAATTTTACTTTTACTGCCCATAGTGACACTAACAGTAAATAATAACAATTGAAATAAAGTATAACAATACCTTTGTATTGTACCTTTTAATTCACTCAATACCTTGTCTAAGTGTCTGTTTTTTTATAGGTAACCGATATTTAATTTAAATATATTTTTCACAATTCCGTTATATAAAGCACTTAATTGTCTACTTTGTGAAAACACGGAGATGGGTTCCAACTAGATCTAAACTCCAATTTAAAACCACAAAAAGAATAGTTTTTTTTTTCTTATATGTAATGATATTTTAAAACTATTTTACTTGACGATCAATTTGAAATAAGTTTGTTTTTAGTTAAAGATTAGGTACTGTAGGGATTAGGCTGTATACCGCTGGCAGGTGGTAAAAATGACCGCCTGGCAGGCTAGACTGAATGTATTTGGTATAATTATAGTATTTTTGTATTTTATAATTCTGGAATTCGATTTAAAATAGGATTGACAGCGGTATACATGCCGGAGCACAGATTGCTCCCGACAGCCTGAGAGGCTTAATTTATGTCTGTAAAGTGTGTCATTTAATCTATGAATATATGAAGCGAATTGAAGAAACATCCTTGTGTTTGAATTGAGTTTAGCATCACGCGCGTAGATCCCCTATACCTAAGCTCTACCAGCTACAGTCCCCACAGTACCTATATAAATTCACATTTACAATGCAGTCCAAGTACGGACCTGCTTGATATTTGCATTCGGCTCCGATCGGGGGACTTCGTGCATTTCCGTGCGTTAGCCTCCAACCCTCGTAGAGATGGCTCTACCACAATCTGAAAAATCTTTACTATATTTCCTGTTTTAACCAAAATAATGCACAGTTTTTAAGTGAAGTGCGATATATTATGGTTGTTAAAGAATGGAACATTCGTTTTAAATGATTGTTACTTAGTTCTCGTGTTGGTTTAGTGCGGATCTGTGGTTGTGTTGTGCTTACTACTTACATTTTGGGGTTCGGAGTGATTGGCTTAGGTAAAATTATACATTTATCGTTTGCTTAAATTACTGCATTAAACAGTATCAAAGAATCACTCTCTATACTTACTTTCTGAATAATGTAAGGCAAAATTAAAAAGAAATTTAGTATCAATTGATTTTTAAAAGGTTAAATGATTTACAGGTATCAAGCCATGAAAGGGGTTGAGGACGATGACTGAAAAAGGGGAAGTCAATAGGATGTTGGGTGAGTAATTCTATTTTTTCTCTACATATTTAAAAAAAATAGGTATATACGATTGATACTAGTTATAACGTATCTATTTATTACTTATAAATACCTAATAATTATTTATAAATACCTATAATTCAAATTGTGTGCCATTTATATTTGAGTAGCTTTATCTCACTCAGAATTTCGAGAAATCCCTTTTTATTGAACCTTTATAATCGATCACCGAATGTATCCGCCAAATTTCAGGTTCTTAGCTGTAGTGGCTTAGTCTGTATATCTATCAGCCAGTCACGAAATTTTTGTAAACATAAGTATGAATAATAATTGACCTAAACCATATAGAAATAGTACAAAATGTATTATTATTGTATAATTCGTGTAATTATTATTTGTATAATTATTGTTATTCATTCATCTGAACGATCAAAAAGCATAATCCACCAATAACAGGGTCAGCGGTTATGCTGCATAATATTGCTGTCGCATCGTATCCCTACTACTTAAAATGATCAGTGGACTTACTTATCATCGATTAAAATATCTTTTTTATTATTAATTAGAATATCAGTAAATGTTTTGCTATGGTACATACTTCGTTCCCTACCATGTAGGCAAAAGGTTCGTAGTGCATTGATAAGGACCTCCGCAAAGCAGCGCCTGAATAATTTTTATTATTGGAATTTAAAACACTAGGATGTAATGGCGTGACTCCTTATCAACTTAATTCCCGCCGTATTGTGTAAAATACTACTCACCCACCCACAAATTCCCATTCGCTGTTCTTCACTAGTCGAGACTCTCCAATGCAGTTTAAAAAAAAGTATAAATTCTTAGACATCAGCTAATTAATCATTTTTGCTCTGGAACAGTTAAAGCCTCACGCTCAAGATTATACCGATAATTATATACAGTTAGCAGCGGATACCATTATAATTATTTACGGTGTTGATAATCATAATCATAAGTTTTGGTTAAAAATGTCATTTTTAATACAAGCTTTTTTGCTGTCTCTAATTTTTATCGCCTTGACTTACATTTCCACCCAAACTACAATTCCATACCAAATTGCAAGTCGATGTTATTAACCAGCGAAGAGTTCCGCCCTACGGAGACGATCCTGGTCAGACTACCAGGATGTCACTACCAGATTATTGTATTGTCACGCAATTTACACAAGCGTCCCAAATTTCAAGTTAATTCGACTGCTGGAAGTTGGTCTAGTTTAACTATTAACATCATCTTTATTGCTTAACATCAGGCGGACCGCAAGCCTTTTTGCCACCGACGTGGTATAAAAAAAAAAACTTGCAAGATTTGATTACAGACAGGCAAACAACAGGACAGATGAAACCAAATAAAAGCTTCTTAAAAAGATCTTTACCGTCCTTTTCTCTCTTGCTCTTGAAGTTGTATGTTGATATTTTTAATATCTTCGTGTAGAATTTCTGCTAACTGTACAATACACACATGTTGATTAAAAAATACATTTTAACATATTTATACATTATTTGTACAACTGGCACGGATGTCACGAGTGTCGCTGTGACTGCATCAGAAATTAACATAAAAGCGACATCCTCGCCTACACGTGAAACTAATTCTTAATTGAAACGTTGCATGACGACTTTAATTATGTTCCAAATTCTGTACCGCAGTTAAGAAAACGAAAATACATTAAGAGTTACACTATTTCATTTCGTTCTTTATTGCCGATTATTTTTGTTGCTTATTTTCCGATAAGAAAGCTCGTTAGAATTAGAAGCTTACTAATTTAGAAACTGATGTAGTAATTAAGAGCGTTTATTCCTGCTGAGCTGGTAACGTTGCATTTTTGTTAATTTTTCTCGATGATTTCATAAAAATTGAATTTGTCTATTCCAATCATTATTGGAGTAGACACATTAACTAATATATTACGAACAGACTACATTTTTAATTTTCATTCAATTTTTATGGGATAATCGGGAAAAACTATAAAAAATGCAACCTTACCAGCTCAGCAGGTAAACGCTCTTTAAGAATTCATTGAGTTACAACAGAAAAGTGAAAACTTAGGCGGCCTTAAGTTAAAGAGCGATCTCTTCCAATTTACTTTAGAGCGGTTGAAAATTTGAAATAGACATAATATGCAATGAACAATGAATGGATAACAATTACTAATTTAATAATTTTAGTTCAGTTTTTTTTTTCAATTTCATGTTGAAATTCTTCTGTTGTAAGTTAACAAGTGTTTCATTAATGTTTCTATAAAAGAAATAGATTTTTTTTTTCATATTTTCCGGTTTTAAACTTCTTTCACAGTCAAATGCAGAAAAAGAATGCTCTATATCAGTTTACGACAAGCTAGTTTAAAGTCTAATATCGACATCATTTAGGTAGTCGATAAGTGAGTAATCACTATGACAAGTCAAAATGCGATGAAAATTACGCTCTCTGATAATAACTATAAAATATATATATTGGACTTACTTATTTAAAAATGAAACTTTTAATTATAAACTAAGACATACATACGTGAACTATAAATTAAAAAATACTTACCACTCAATGTCTTACCTATACCCGGCTCCAAAATGCCCATGACCCCAGCAACATTTCAATAGTATGGCCAGCCCTATCTGCTGAACCAGGTGCGACCGGGAGTAATTAATTAGGCATAAAGTCCAATTTACCTTTATAAATAAATAAATGCCATGAGACACTTAACGCCAATTGACCTATTCCCAAACTAAGCAAAGATTGTACAATAGTAGGTACCTACTATTGATATTTAGGCAACGGATAAACATACTTATACAAGTAGATCAATAAATACATATTTAAATACATATTAAACATTAAAGACCCGAGAGCAAACATTCGTATTATTAATGCAAATATCTGCTCCGGTCGGGTATCGAACCCGGGACCTCAAGCTTCGTAGCAAGAAGGTTCTCAAACCACTGGGCTATCCGGCAAACCGGACTTTAAAAATATATAGAGACAAAGTTCAGCCAATTTTTCTATTTCATAATAAAAACAATAGAAAGGGAATTATTAAAACACTAGGCACGTATAACTAGAAAGCACGTATGATACGGTGCACCATGATAAGCAGAACCAGGCCCGTTGACTTTAATACGACCAATAATAGTTCGGCTCGCAACGGAAAATAAACTCTATAACTCACCTGGAAAGGTTTACACGATTATCGCAGTGGATTTCTTGACCCAGGTTTAAACCTTCTACAGAGCCACTTTGCACCTGCCCTTCAACTGGGCGACTGCAGTTGGTTGTTAAAAGACGAGATAAAGCTAGTGACAAGTGAAGTGGCTAATTGATATAGAACATGTTGTAATTGTTTACAATGGATGTAATATGGACAAGGGTTGAGTGGAGATGGGGTTTTCAATTTATTACCGATTTTTTAAAACAGTTTTGGGTAATGTAAAGTGATAATTATACAGTAGGTATAATACAATCTCTGATAGACAACATTAAGAAACTAAAACATACTGAAATAAAAACTAAAATTCATGCATTAAATAGTGCATAAAATAAAAGGTATAGTGCAGGAAGTGCATACAATATGTGTGATGTGACTGCAAAAAATACTATTTTAACTAGTAATTAATTAATTTGTGTTAATTAATTACTAGTTAAAATAGTAATATAGTAAGCCAAGGCAATATAGTTCTGATTGTATGTGAACTTGCATGGGGCGGACTACGCTTACTCTACCATATGTGTATTTTTAACCATATTAAGAAATCACGTCAAGGCTCCCGGAGTGTTTATTTCTTAGATACTACGAGATGCGTCGACGCAGTTACACGGTTCGTCTCTCAGATGACTTGTGTTCTCTGATAACCTATACTTAGACTACAATAAATAACACCCACAATTTGTTAGTGTAGAACGGATAATCTTCAAGTGGTTGAGCGACTGCTTTTTAATACTGTGTTGGTGACAAACACGGAGGTTATGTGTAATTTTGCAGTAAACATCATAATTTGTAACAAAGTTGTGCCAAGATATAGTGCATTGAGATTTAAAAAGCCTGTGTATACATTCAAGATAAAGAAACGAAAAAAGTTACACGAGTGAAGTTTGAGTGAGCATTGAAAATAAACGGTGAACATGATTGCACTACTGCTTTGTATATTTGGGAAAATATGTGAACTTGCGAGGAATACAAGTATACACGTGACCGCAGAAAATGAAGATATTAGCTATAAACATGTTTCTAAACGAAGAACAAAAAGACAACGAAAAAGGAGACGTAAAAGACGGAAAGGTAAGTCTCTTAAGAGCAAGTATTCCGAATGGTAAATAACACTAGGAACGTTACGATTTTATGAATAAGGATGAGTATAGGATTTTACTTCATACATTTTTAATTTATGATCAGAAGAAAAGGGTGTCTTTAAAGTCCTTAATTATTTTAACAACTTTACATGTATACCAGTCAGAAATTGTAATGATAAACAGATTTGTAACGAGATCTTAAAATTTACTTTAAGCAGTCATGCGTTTCTTACGACATAGCAATCAGTTTTCCAAGGTTAAAAATAATGTAAGGAAAAAGAGCATCAAGTTTCATGAGAAAGGTTTGTAATTTGTTTGCACCGAATTATCTTACTCAG
The DNA here is from genome assembly GCA_037349165.1 of Choristoneura rosaceana. Taxonomy (NCBI): domain Eukaryota; kingdom Metazoa; phylum Arthropoda; class Insecta; order Lepidoptera; family Tortricidae; genus Choristoneura; species Choristoneura rosaceana. Next base: position 9,455,150 of record JAZBNJ010000040.1, on the reverse strand, counting down.
ACATTGTAACAAGCGCGACATCTGGTAGGGACACATTGAATGAATTACTAAAAGGCGATCACCACTCAGTTCAGTCAGTTCATTGCTGACCATCTTGCTTGCGCTCTTGCTAGATCACGCTAGATGGCGCTGTACTACTCTACTATTTTAAACGTTAAATGGTGTCGTAATTAATCCACTGCGTTATGATGATGTATCATTGAAATAGTCTCCTGCAATGAGCTCTAAATGCGGTCGCATGTTGATTTCATAGCAAGCAACATTCGTAGAATTATTGTCTGTTGTAATTTTGCGGTAACATCTGGATACCGTTAGTCAGCACTATCAAAAATAACGATACTCAATTGGGGACATTGTTCATTTCTATTACATAGAAGAGTTATGGAACCATTCCCACGCACGAATAGATTCGTAACTTTCGGATGTAACTTTGTATTGCGTGGTTCAAAATGAAGTTTTCAAATGTTCTAATGATACGGCACTAGTTCCTCCGTTGTAAAGTTGCTTAAGTAGCTGTCATTTGGGGCAAGGTCGTGCCACTTATGGCCCATTTGTCAGGATCCACATTTACATAGTCATGCGACCCGAACAGTAATTTTCGCCACATGGCCCGATTTACAGCTGAACGGATTAGACAGGCCACGTAACGTCCTCTGCTGCTATTTTCCCATTTCCGATGAGGGCTTATTTCACGAGTCATTGACCTGGCAATTTTTGCCAATTGAATTGGGCTCAATCGGATTCCGAAAGGTAAAAACGACTGTACTTGTTAAACATCCGATTTCGGTGAATGCCTTAGGTGCTTTCATGCTCCTGCTTTCGTATTTCAGTAGTCTTTTCATTTAGTTAGCAATTCGTAACCAAATATTTGCAGTTTAGGCCTAGGAAATTTTTTCAGAGAAGAATATGATACGGCTAATGTGCTAATTTTTATGTGCAATCTTCTAATTCGATAATTTCAGATATTTGTCGACTTCCAAGGGGCTGACATTATCTAAGGGTTCCAAAATAAACCAAAACGTTATTCCTAAGTTGTGAACAACAAAGTGTTGCGCCAAAACTGCAGCTCAAATAAAAAATTTGACTAGATAACAGGATTAATTAGTATTACTGTGATGTTCTAGTACTAAGGTATTCCGCTCGTATCTCAAATTCAGCATAACTTTTCACCACTTTCGAATTAGGTAGGTTGTCATTTTCCCAGTGATGTGATTTCCAAAATAGGTTTACTTATAGGTTTACCAGGTTTAATTTTTAGTTATAATTTAAACTGTTGACAAGTTTCTCATTGGACCTTTAAAGTTTTCCCTGTAAAGTTTAACCATTAGCGTCTATTTGTAGCTAAAACTAGTTACACTATTCTTGGAACATAAAGCCAGCCTTCAGCATTGGAACAAAAAGAGATGTGTAAATTAATTAGGTTTGAGTCAGCTTAGTCTAAATATGGTTGATAGCGCACAATGCTTTCTTGTAGCGATTTAGGGGTCATTCACTTGTCTTATGGTACCCACATTACCGCCGAATGTCGGTACGACTTAGCTGGAGTACCGTTGTACTTTTTGTCGAATAACTATGGACATGCTAAATGTATCTACTGCGCAAAGATGTGTATTTAGACCACCGCTTGCCGTTAGCTAAGCAGCGAGTGCACTATAGAGGAATGAATTTAAAGATTAATCAAAATCATAGGTACTTACTTTAATAACAAGCTGCCAAATTTAAATTCCGAGTTTAATACCGGTGGGTCACCAAATTTACATTTCACGCTTCAATTTTGGTTAAGTAGTTATACATATTACAATGGTGTGTCAACTAAAGTTGAAACAAAGGTGTATTTTTTACGTGTCTGGTAGCCAGATGGTCGAAAAACAGTTATTTATTAGGATATTAGATTCAATTAGCGATGGGTGATCGCCCGCATGACTCAATCATTTGGCATCTGCTGAATGTTAAAGGATCGTACCATACGATAATGGTGGGACGGTCCTGCTAAGTTGGGGCACTTAATTAATACATGTATCAAAATACCTTAAACATCTGGCAGGCGATAATTTTTATTTTACCTGTAATCTGTATTTGTTATGCACCCTCCCGCCACAGAGAGACTGAGAGTTTGTTTGTCATGAACGTGACGTCGACCGCAACGAAGTTGGCCGCACGTGCACGTCAGTTGCGCGCGCAGCGTTTGCGCGATAGACGGTTTATACGGCGGTGGTGCAGTCGTGATCCGATTAACAACGTCAGTTTTATACTTACATTCTACAACAATATGATTATCTCTATTGATTGTCGTAGTACTGCTTATCACTTGATTCAACCATTGCATCGGAATTTCATTTCTTAGAACAAAAAAATTGCAAGATTTTACCACGTTGTAAACACTGTAATTCCGCGTTCACAATGCAATATTCAATGTTTCATCACAGTGCATGCGGTTGACCTTAATTTTGTAGTTTGAATTGTTAGTCTTTCCTTGTTTTTTGTTTGATACGAAAGTATCAAGATGTGGGAGCGCGCGGGTCGTAGTATAGGGGGATTAATCCCGAGTTATTTGTGTGCCGTTCCCCGCGATCCCGCGGGCACGTGCGGCTGAGTTCGGACCGCTCCCCGCGCGCCGCCTCGCCGCTGCTCATTCACGCGATCAACCAATATTTGGATCGGGATAGCGTGCTCGCAGCTGTCAAATCAAGCGATACGCAGTACTACTAACAAATCTAATTTATATTATTTCATTTGCAGTGTCTTTACTTGTGTTTTGTCACGTGCAAAAACAATGTGAACAGTGGTTGTTAATAAATTTTCTTGATTACTTATATCCTTTTTGACTCAACTAAAATCGATCGAACACGTAAAATGTGAGGTGATTTACCCTCTATGTGTTAAAGTGCTAAGTGATGAAGGTGCTTCGCTTACTATATTTGCACGATACAATCGAATACTCATAAAGGATACTTTGGAAAAAGAAAATGCGGATCAAAGCTCTCACAGACCTTCGCCCGAATGGTAAATATATTTTTTAAGTTTTATCTACCCACATTTTTGATCACGTTATTGATAATTTTAGAACAAGCTCTCTTTATAGTAGCTTAAATTAGTGATCAAATAGAAAACGAAAATGTGTTTTTTTATAAAGCCGCATTTTGACCTACTTTGTCGCATTTATTCCTCTATTTACCATGTACTCGTATAATTACCGCTTGTAGAAAAACATTTAGCCTTATGTCCTCTTATTAGAGAGGCGTATACTTTAAATTGCGATGACTGGCCGGAGCGTGTGATTGGTGCAGCCGAGGTCGCGGTTTCATCACGTCCATAAAAACAATAAACCCGGATCATAAATATTATAATATCTTCCATATGGACCATACTTGCCCAATGTGTGGACTAGACTAGACCATTACTTAACAATCGCATACTTAGTATTTTTTTACAGCTTGTATAAATAGGTAATTGTTACAAGTAGATAGATAATTGCAATTCAGGTCCGCCTAAAGCAAAGGGGGTCCTATATATGATAAGTGTGTAACTTTAACACTCTAACCTAACCTATGTAGTCGGGACCCCTTTTGCTTTAGTCCAACCACAATTTGCTTTAAATTTCAGCAGAATAATAAATCTATAAAATTCTAAGGTCATTTATAGCCAACCGACGTAATAAATAGGAAAATATCTCGTACTTATTGCTAAATAAGTAATAATAACATGCACAAATAGGTTTATAAATATTAAAACAAAGTTTTTTCCTTTCCCATTTTCCTCCTTAGTAAAACTATTTAAAAATAATACAAAGTAGGCCTGAAAGAATGCACTTTATTTACTAAGTGTCGAGAGTGTGAGTGATGATGGCTACAGAGTACAGAAACATGCAATAATTGGAACACGAGATAATATCACAAAACAAACAAGTTTCGAAATAGCGTCCTGTATTCACTAGTACTTTACTTGTATACCGTGCTGATTAATGTAATCTTAACCAGGTTACCAATTGTTTGGTCGAACAGTTAAGGCAGGAGGTGTCAACAATGAGGAACATCGGAACCGTCGAGAGCGTGGATGTTATTCAGTCTTTTATACTGGATTCAATAGCCATCCATTATTCGTTAACGAGGTGCTATGTTGGTCCAAACTATTTAACCATGCTATTGTCATGATAATTTTTCAGAAAGCAACAGTAATTATCACAGGAAATGCTCCATGATCTGTTTATATGACTAAGTTGCTTATGATTTGTTTATAATTATTTAATTGAATATAATCTTGTTATAGTTAACTTAGTATCATTTTGATTCGAGGAAGTCGTAACCTAGCTTGCCGCTCAAATACACGTAATGTATTCTGAGAACAACAGATCAACGAAGAAAATTACTATACCAATAATAAGTATGCAAAAGAACATAAAAAACTGAAAAGAATAAGAATTTTAATGCTTGTGTTATTCATGTCTAAACTATCGATTGGCTTAGTTAAACGAAAGCCTTTGATGCCCAAAGTGCCATACATGACAGTGGGAAGATACGTTATGCCAAATACCCTACAGAATAAAACTAAAGCTAACTCAAGTCATTTAGGGGCATTTTTCGTTTTGACGCAGCTGGGAGAACTAAAGCATTATAAAAAAAAGCAAGCGTTATAAAGCCCTGCATTGCATGTTACCAGACACCATATTACACATAGCCTCAACGACGATAGGATACGAGTAGATTAGTGTTTATTGAACCTGGCTATGAAACTAGAGGTCACGGGTTGGTTTTATTAAAAATAGGGTCAGATACTTGAATGATATGATAAACATCCGTTGCCTAGAACCACGCAGGTTTTCACTTATTTTGGGGTTATGTTTACATTGTCCCACGATATTTGTACCAAACAAATCAAATGACCGTAGGTCACATAATGAGGCATGACAGCACTTTACGAAAAGCAATATACTTACCACGTGGTATTTGGGTTGAGCCTTCTCAAGTTCAAGAATATCGAACAGCCTTCGTCCACCCCAATTGACTGCATTTGCACCCCGGTGTCTGGGGGGTTTTCCTTATCCGATCGATTCCAACCCCTGCTTTCTTTTGTAGATAATATAGGTAGTTGTAGACTTGCGTTTGTCATCACTTTAGAGACGTAACTTTGTAAGTAACTACTCAAAGTAGATATGGAAGTTCTGATGGGAGATTTATCTTTGATTAGGTACTTTTTGCATTGCTAGAACTAACTATTGTTAAATATTCAGAACACTGTTTAAGTTTGATTGTATGTACTCGTGATAGCCGTAAGTTATCGAAATCTGCATGCGTGATTATTACTAGTCTAACTATACGTTTTTCGACCTTCTGCAACTGTCAAATCACACATGACTGTAATGTAATGGCTTAAACAAAATGCTTAAATTAAGGCAATGTGAATGCCAATTCCTTTTAGTTACTATTTTGGTGTTATTACCATACACTCAGCGGTTCTGGGCTCCACAGAAAACTAGCGTTGCTGCACATAATGTGCGGCAACACATGCTGAGTGGAGACCTTTTTGGTGTCCTGTCGTGTCACCTAGTATCTAATATAGTTATAGTGCTAGTTTTAGTTAAGACTAAGTCTTAGGTGGTATTTATGGAACCAAAATATTTTTTTCTTTCTTTCTTTCTTTCTTTAATAAACTGTATCAGTTCGTGTAAATATTTCTTAGTACAGAGGTACACGCAGATATTGTGCGTGAGACATTTCACACTTTCCAACACTTATCGCATCGTTTTCTCCTAAGATGCGTAAGATAGGTAGACAGGAAGTGTTAGTCGTTGTCACTCTAATTTTATATTGCACTGTGCCATATGGAACCTAAGTAATAGTCACAAAATATACCTAATAGTAGAAATACAGTCAAGGCTATGTACCTACGTTACCCAGACGTCAAAAACCTCTTTTGTGCCACTACCATAAGGTCGATGTACATTTGACGCTATGGCTGTATTATATATAAATTTATACCCTCGACACTATATGGAAGATTCTCTTCATAAATTTATATTTAGCCCGCCTATATTTAGCCTAGAAATTGAATTGAAATATCGGGATTTCGCAAAAAATCCCATGGAAATTCCCAAAAATATCATCCTGAAGTACGCTAAAGTTGCATGAAAATACTTGTGTCAAATTTAATATTGTGTATAATCCTAACGGCTTGAAATTTGGGTTTTGTAATATACACACAGATCTGACACAGAGCGATGCTGTGCCCCGATTATTGAGTAGGTATTCGATCCGATGCCGACGATTTCATTTACCTGTATTGACCTGCACGCCATAAAATTCAGGTGCTAATATAATTACAGCGTAAAGTTAAAGCTACCAAAAAACAGAGATAGTAAAAATTTATACACTTTAATAACGAAAAACCATTTAAGATTATTTTTTTGGAATCTATTTGTGTTTTTTTTTATTTCAATTCCAAATTTTTACTTTTACGGTGATCCCGTAAAACCTAAATTTAAAATACAAACTGAAATATATATGCACAGAAAGACCAGAAAAATAAGACCAGCATGGTCCAGCAGTGGTGTAGCGGTATATCACGCGGCACGGAATGCCGAGGACCTGGGTTAGATTCCCAGTGCTGGTCTTATTTTTCTGGTTTTTCTGTGCATCTATATTTCAGTTTATATTTTCGAAAAACCATTTTAAAAAATAAAGATTAATTTTGATGATACGCGACTGGACCGGCAATCGGCAGCCCTGTAAAATAAGCCCGTCCAGACGACACTGCCAGTACTTGTAGCTTCATACCTAAAATACGGAGTGCACCCGTCAATAGTCCTAAAGGACTTTAAATTTTCACAGGCTTCAAAGTATTTCTTAAAGATAAGTTCCTAGTTTTTGAAATCGCACGGCATAAAGATAGATTTATACAAGGAAGACATGGGTTTGTTCTATTTAAAGTATGTACATGTGCAGACGCCGGCTAGACATCCGGCTGATTTCGCCTTTTGATAGTTCTGTTTCAGTCGACTTCAATCGTATGCATGCATAAATTAGCGTAACCAACTATCTTGGGCCTATAAAGTCTTACAACCAAATTTGGCAAGGAGTCAAATCCAGGGACATGAAAGAAAATAATGAAGTAATAGAAATTGGCTTTCACCTAACTCGTATTGCTACCAAGCATTTTTACCTAATAAAAAAAATCAGTCGCACTTGAATGAATGCCTTGAAAGTGAAACTTACATCTGCGAGTGTTTTTTAAGAATTCCATGCAGCATTTGTCCGTTAAGCGTGCCCATTTCAACATTTCTTACGCGAGACGAGATTCTGTTGTCGACTGTAAAATATAACAGGCTTATATTTATTATTCGAGAGGTGTATTAAACTTTTGGGCCATTATAGTCACTGATAGATCAACAGAGGCCATACTGGTAATAGTCATTGTATCAAGCTCGATTTCGCGGGAGCACTGCCGCACTCCTAAATACCTATATACATATACTTGTATAAAATAATTTTAATAGTTTCGTTACTTTCAGTTCTGCGCCACTTAAATACTTAGAACACTATTTAATCAAAATTCCATTTATTTATTCATTAATTGCATATCACATATCACAAAATAAACTAAAACTAAACTATAACTAAAATAATATAAGAATTAAATGAACACTACTATCATTAACACTATTATCATTAACTATTAATGACTAAATGCATGGTTTGCCCTGGCGAGTTATGCTCATAGTAAAAAAAAGTCTTTGTCTCTAACTGTATCATTTATTCGTATTGACCATTTAGGTAAAACGGCAAGCATGTGTTCCATGTCCAAAACAGCTCCGGTGTCACCTGCCTGTTTACTAATTTATCTCAATGTTGTTAAGCGTATCAAGTCGACTACAAGCCTTGACTGGATAGGTTGGGACTTGGGATTAAGATAAGGCAAAGGTAAATAAGAAAATTAACGCGCCAAAAATGGTCTTATAAACTGTAACAGTGCTTGACAACATATGAGAAACAGTATTTATTGCCACCACATTTGACATGTTTTAACGAATACAGCTAAAAGGAACAATTGGTTTATGTATGCTGTAGTATAACGTCATAAAAATAATAGGAAACCATTAATAAATAATGAACGTCGGAGAACAGAATGAAGAAGTCATATTTTCTTTAGAAGTCTTTCCAATTTCAAACGACCATAAAATAGATTAGTCAAATTAAGCTGCTAGGTACGGATTGTAGGACGTAATTACTTACCTTTACCGAACAACCTATAAGTAATATATTTCACCCTCCACCAGCGTCATATCATGATCAGAGTACATTTAAGCATTTAATTAACGGGTGGATATTACTACAAATACGTCTGCAAATTCTGTAATTTACCGGGAATCATAACAAACTCTTACCCATTTAAAAACGTACCTCCTAACACAAGCTATTTTATTTTATATTAAGTTGCTTTTGCTCGTCTTCTTCGTCTTTGAAGAATTCATCAATGCTGTCTATCCCACAGGAACTATGCAATAGTTCGGGTAAAAAAACTATCCTATTAAGAGGTTTAAGCGTTAGAGGTAAGAGACGGACAGAGTTCACATTTTTAATATTGATATGGATGGATTTATAATCTAGTGCAAAAGCGCCTAGTTGACACTACTGGAAACTGGAGACCAAAGGGCTGGCAGTGGCAGCTATCTCTCTCAACAAATCGTGATCGCCATTCAACGAGGGAATGCTGTCAGCCTTTGGGCACTATGCGACGGGGGCCTTTTTTAGATTTAATGTAGTAGGTATTATAAGTTTTTAGGTTAGATAGTTAGTTTATAATCAAGTTTTATTTATGGTTCTTTTTTCTTATTATCTGACTAGTTTTTACCCGCGAGTTCGTCTGCAAAGAACTCGTCTGTCGTGCACCCACAAGAACTAATAATTTTCCGGGATAAAGGTTATCCTATGACCTTCTCAAGGTCTCAAAGTTCTCAAACTGCCCCCGTAACGAATTTCATCACAATCGATTGAGTACTATAATCGTGATAGCGTAACAAATATACATTTATAAAACATACTCACATTCGCAGTTATACATTAGTTACGACTGTAGGTTATATCGTCACTATTCTATAATCGCTTATTTAAAATAACTTATCACAATACGTACTTATTTGAGATACGAGTTTTTTTTTCAAAGTATTGACGATTTTTCGAAGTATTCAGTGCATAAATAAGACTTCATTTAAAAGAATGACGAATGAATATGGCGATATTATACCATCTGTCTGACACGTAATCTAACACTCATGCGATACAGACTAAGTTTTTTAGTGTGTCCATTTTTAAAGACAAAAAACGACGCAATGTTAACTTTATTTTGTTGATCGCAGAATTGTTATTGTCATATGATATTCTCTCAAAACAGACTAAGCGTAAACATATGAAATTACACTCTTAGAAAATGTGTAGGTGTAGGAATGATACTAAATATATCGGCTACGAAGGCGTTCAATAACTGTATTTTTGTAACCCTTGAGATCATTCAATTGATTCGATTTATTACCCTTTCGCGATCACATCAAGACGGACTTAAGTGCTTAGGTACTTAGTCTCTCGATGCTGGGTAAAAAGTAGCTTTAACATTTTTCAAACCGCTATTTTTACCGATGACAACGGTAAAACTATCTTTATCTTTTACTACGTGGTTACTTTAGCATGGTATGTTTGCATAGGTCAAATTTGATTACGGTATTCATTCAATTTGCACACAATTTATTATGTTCAATTTGATTTGAAAGTTTACATGACTTTTAGAGAGTTTGACCTCAATGCCTACATAGTTATAATTATTTGGATTGCTGAATCATGTTTAACAAAGATCCGAAGTATTCGCATCTTGTTATTTTCAGCCTAAAGTACGACGCTGTATGATAGTTTTTTTAATTTGTTCTAATAAACCGAATTCAATTTGCATGTATGTTTTCATAGTATTTCCAACAGAAGATTCAAATTACAGTAAAATTAATGTTTTCGCTCTTGTTATACAATAGTATCTAATAAAAGCAACAAGGAGAAAGCACTTTGTTTGTATTTAATTTTCGCGCTAAACTTATGTATACATGTCATTTTACTTCACTTAGCGCTTTGCAGCTTTGTTATCAAGTCCTCCAGAAATATTGCTTGGCAAGGAGAAAATGACGCGCAATTTCCTACGCCCTGAAGTTGTTTGAAAAGGACAGTCTGCCGAAAATGACCTTGGCCCTTTTAGCGATAAGGTTGCCTTTCCTCCCCTAAAGCTCTGAGCTTTCGTTCAATAATTTGTATAAACAATGGTATTGTAGTCACGATATTTATCACGATATTTGTTACGGGAGTAGACCTTCATTATTTTTAGTGAGTTCCCATAACAAGTTGTCACGACATCTTCGTTTTGAAAACTATCAAATGTGCGCAGTTCCCAGTTAACTACTGTAAATATCATATTTTAAACTTTTGATAATTATACTTCAAGAGACCCTCTATCAACCATTCTCAAACAAACCTCTATCAAACAGTGCCATCCTAAAGCACTCATATAAAGATTTAAGCCCACTTGCGTGCGTTAAACACGAAAGCAGTTTTCCTTAACGGCAACTTCACATGAATTACTGTGGTACTATAATAAAACATAAGTGTAAAGCTTAAAAATAGGTAAGTTACTTATGCTTTAGTACTGTCCCGTTAGCGTTATTACCGTCAGTGGTCTTTTTAATTACTATTGTATGTAACTACACATTGTGTAGTATCCTATTCGCGCAGATCATTCCTATAAACATTCATAGAAGAAAGCACTGCAAGTGGAAAGCACAGATTTCTAAATGTTTGTCATTTTGCCGCAGTCAAAACAAAGGTGATAGTTTAGTCGTGGCTACATAGACTTAACGCAAATTAGTACGCAGTATACTTTCGTCTCGTTATACAATTTTCCCTCACCTCACCACCTATTCGTTTCCCCTGAGCAGCGATGAATCATCCGGCGCGTGTTTTCCAGGAAAAACTCTACGTAAGATTAACGCCTCTGGCAACACTAGGGGTTACTCTACCCTTGCAGGCCTTGTGGCGTATAAATCTTCTATTACGTTTTCACCGCAATTTTCCAGTCAATCGGACAAAAAATGTGATTTTCGTGTTCGCCACTATTACGCATTTATGGTTTTATTCTCAAACTGAAGTGCTTGATTTGATTACCATACTAAAGAACTTTGCCATTATACGTAGACTTTTGTATACTCTTGGTTGCGTGCTAAGCTAATTTTTTTAAGTACTTTAGTTGTAATTTCAGAGTTATTTTGAGAACCTAACGAAAGAGTATTAATAACCTATTCAAAACAATAATTTACCGCGCCTAAAATTATTAACAGTGTTTTTAATGTTAGCTTTGTATTTAACTATGTAGCTAGGGTTGCCACCTCTTTTTTCGCAACTAAAGTACATTGCTTATTAAAGGCAAAAAAAAAAAACACCGTGTCAAAATAACGGATAATTTATTTTTCTCTACTATTATATTTAAAAACATATTTTTTATTGCTTTTCGCATGTTGTATCAAATTATTATCACTGCTAAACAATTGCACAGCATCTTTACAGTCTATATTTAAATCAAAGTAAATAAGTAATTAATTTTTATCAGATTCAAAGACGCTTTATTTCTTTCCTCTCGCCATTTGCTATTTACATTTTAACACAAACAAATAAGAATGACATTTGACAATGTTGACATTTGAGGTTAGGTTATATTTAAAAATGATTGAAAACGATCATTTCAGTGGCGCTGGCGACTTATCAATTCGGCACCAATCGATAACGTTTCGTATTACGCAAAAATACTTACGAGCAAACTTTTTGAATCCCAGAAAAATAAAATCATGCGAAATAAAGTATTTTCCTGTACCTTATTTTTCTCTTAAAGTATAATTACCTAAAATAACGTACAATACTTTATTATAACGTACGGGTGGCAACCCTATATGTAGCGCAATATTGTCGTCTAGCGCTTCCTTCCTCGATACATTAATCCAATTTGGTCGCTTACTTACAATAAAAAGATCATGATTTAATGCCCACATTAACGAGCCGAAAGTTGGCTTCAGTTTCGATTTCAAACCTTCTCCTGGAATCCGACTGGCATGGGGTGGCCTGGATTAGGACGGCGACCCCGCTTACCCTCTGTCTGCGTCGATATATTCTAGTTACACCCTTGTTTTTATGGTGGTGCGACGCTGGGTTACTCAAGAAGTTGCGTGTTACAGCTCACTAATGAAAAAAGTGGTGCATGGGATCTGAAAAAGGACAGTGTTCATGTCATCTCTACCTACATGGTTAACTTATTATTGACAATCACAAACTATGTATAACTTTTTTTTATAAATTTTTACGTAATACCTAACCAAATACACGCTTCAGTTTTTATTAAAATCGTAATTCATGTAACTAGATTAAGTTAGATAAAAATTCGTCTCGACACGGCTTTGTGTTAGGGGAGGGAGCCTCCACTCCAGCTCTGCGTGCTTAGCTTAGCAAAATTAATTTTAGTCCCTCACCCCAAGTGACTAATACTACTAATACGCATAGAATGACACGACACGTTCATACCGTAAGCGATTACATGTCTAAAACGAATTAAATTCGTTTTCGCTCATTTTAAAAATTGAACAAGTTTTTCTTTCTGTAAACAGTAAATCTTGGAACCGTTCTCGGATAGTCTGCTGGCTTGTTGCCCACTTTTCCTTGCGATTTTACTGCGCGCCCCGTTTTGGTGGCCGGACATTTTGCAGTCTACGTGTAGATATATCCTCAATGGCAATAACCTATCAGTTTCATTACTTTTACTCTTCCAGAGAAATCACTATTTGTAAACAACAGAAACAACTTTTTAAATTAAATTGCATACATTAATACTTACTTAAGAAAATATACTTACCACTGTGGAAACCTTTTTTTGCTTTGCGATATAATTATGGTTTTCAGTCTTTTTGATAAATTTATAAATATTTACTTACTAACAGTCAAGGTTAAGCCAATACATCCAACCTAGTTTGCAAGTTAAAGAAAGTCTTTACGCCGTCTACATTATAACGTGTTTCATTACATTAAAACTGCTTAGTGTCTATTGTTTGGCAGACTTTCCGTATTAAATTACACGAAATGTCACTTAGTGCGAGGAAAGCGCGCATGAGACTCCCAAGTGGTTCCAGATGACTGATAACAATATTAGTTAGACGAGAATACTTCATTGTGTAGATTATTGTCTCTTTACCATACAGCACTTCAAAGCCAGTCAGAGCAAAGAAACAAAGCCGCGTAAATAACCGCGTAGTTAACTAGGTAGTTTAATTTATGTCATTAAGCCCGTATACTATTATTGAATGCTACCATCGTCGCTGTGCATTGACAAGAAAATAATTGTTATGAAACACGAGTGTAAATTATCAATTTACGTGTAATTTATTTGCTTATCGACTTATAAATTAATCATGGATTTTTGAATTTGAAGTAAAAATAAATAAAGGGGTACTACGTATGTATTATACATACACGTACTTATTACTCTGTATTGTACATGAAATACATAAAAGTACACACAGTTACAGGACAAAAAATATGTACCTACTATAAGTACTTACCACTATGTAAGGCGAACATATCCCTAAAGGGATCTATCTATTCCTGTTCATTTTCGAATTATTAACGGGACATAGTTGAATCGATAGGTGTATTCTGTAGTGTAGACACAAAGTTAAAGTGAAGATCATCGTTTTTATAAAACGCATACTTACTATCAGAAATTAATTTAAACTAAGTACCTACGTAAATGTACGGAGATGATGTTGAGTACGTACATCTCCAGTAGACATTGTCATAAATATATAGCACTTTGTATAACGTGCGAGATCTAAAAATACTGCGAAAGAATTCGATACCGGCAACCCGATGATGGAGAATAGACATGTCAGACAAGCGTTATTAGGTGCGAACCTCATCTTCAATGGGCCTCTCGAATACCCGAAACATCTTTAATAATAAAGATTAAATAGGTATTTTCTTCCGATGTTCTTAATCGTTTAAAAGTTATTTTTTATTTTTGTTATCTTCAATTATTAAATAAATTGACTGAAACGAAGATATCAAAACCGGCCAAGAGCGTGTCGGACACCCCCAAAATAGGTTTCCGTAGCCATTACGAAAAAATTAAGTAATATTTTTCTAAGGATTTCGTATTTTATACGGAATCTTTCAAGTTAAGGTATATTTTATACCTTACGCTGCTATTTACTCATAAACTACTAATAATTCTCAAGCAAACTTAGCCGTTATAGTTTTCCTTGGAAGTTTGATATACTGACTACCATCCTGAATTTTTTCAAATTTTTCCACCCACCGGTTTAGATTTTAGAGAGGGGGACGCTCGATTTTAATGAAAATTTGCACTTTAAAGTTGAATATTTCGCAAACACATTACTGAATCGAAAAATCGTTTTAGCAAACCCCTTATTGTTTTAAAATACCTATCCAACATCATCACATCCAACGAGAAAAAAAAATTACCGCCACTTTACGTCTATGAGAGGTACCCTAAAAAAAATTGTTTTTGAATTTTTAATTGTACTATTTTGTCGGCATAGTTTACCTATATATCCGTGCAAAATTACAGCTTTCTAGCATTGATAGTCCCTGAGCAAAGCCGCGGACGGACAGACAGACAGACATACAGACCGACAGACAGACATGGCGAAACTATAAGGGTTCCGTTTTTGCCATTTTGGCTCCGTAACCCTAAAAATGGGACTTGGCTATTTTGTCCATTGAGATGTAGATGACTTTTACATGATCGTCAATTGAGGAATCCTTCTTAGTATTTTAAATATTGTTGCTTATCCTTGCGGAAGACCGCAATGCTGGAGTCCGGACTTAGTGGCTAGCATCAGAGCGAGCGCCGCTTCCCACTCTCACGTCATCATCATCTTCATCCGTGTGTATGTATACCAATCAAAACCAGTTAGCGAACAAATGATTTTTCACCAACTTCGTTTATCAACGGCAAATATGCGGAAAAGGCTTTCTTTGTTTTGCGACGGTCGAACGCGGATCGTGGTTCGATAAACAACAGATATACTTAACTGGTAGCAACCTGTGTCGTTTTTCCTCGTTGGTACTCGCTTAATTAGCGATGAGTCCCGCTCGAGCCACGTACGAATGCATGGGTACATACACGCGTGTAATTTTGTGTCACGGCCGTTCGTGTAACATTCCATAGGGGCCATTCCATATGTTTTTGAAATAATAATGTACGTTAGGAAGAACATAATGTGATTTTCCCAGTAACGTTGATAAGCCAAAGGCTACTAGAAATACAGGGAAACTTAAAGTTCCATCTTAAAGACTGGCTAAAACCAAAAAGTCGTTTTTGGGAAGTTGCATACGTTTTTATAATAAAATTCCAAAAAATATTACTGAAGAAACTGATACAAAATTTAAATCTACTATCAAAATCTAAGGCTTATTATAAAGTCAACGATTATATCATGGACAGGGATATTTGGAAATAATTCCGATCCGCACTAGCGATCCCTTCAAATAGTGAACCTACTGTGTTAAAAATAAAATTGTGTTAAGTACTTGTAATGTATAGTATATAGATATCATTTATAAATATTGTGAATCTGTTTTAAAAAAAAAATACCTCGTTGAGTTTCTTGCCGGATTCTTCTCAACAGAGGTTTTTTCCGAACCGGTGGTAGATTTTTTGACGTTCATAAGTGCTTATCATAGCCTAAATTGAATAAAGAGATTTTGACTTTGACTTTGGGCACTAGCAAAACATGGAAACTCGTATCCTCATAATAATAGCATCCTACCTTATGCCAATATGACTAACTATGCAGTATTAGAGGTACTGTAACAGTACGTTGAGCCCGTTAAAGACACTGCAACAAAATTGCTACAATTTGTCTGTGCATAAGTAAGAGCTCGACTACTCTATTCATAAATTAGACGTGCTTTTTTCTTATATAGATCACCTATAAAATTTTGGACTGTTATTCCCAAGATAGTGCCAAGTCTTGATGCGGGGGCTACCTTCTGACAAGCGTATGAATAATATTTAGTTTTGTATGAATCATTACTATTTGTTTATTCTGCGATATCATTGTGCTTATTGAAATACGCCAAATAACTTTTACTCGGTCAAGGTTTGAGTCGAGTCGATAGAGACTGTGATTGGCACAAAATCTCATGGACAAAAGTTTAAATCATCAATTGGCTTGTAGCATAAGGCCCACTCTTTTTTATTAGATACTAGCTTTTACCCGCGGCTTCGCACGCGTAAACTAATCGGTCTGGTAGTTGCACTTGAAATTTTCAGGATTTTAAAAAATTCCCCTGGCAATTTCCAAAATTTATATCGTGGTCTTCCTTCATTGAGGTTGTGTTGTGAATAGCTGTACAAAATTCAAGACTCTAAACCCAGTGCTGAAATTTCAAAAATGTTGCCTATCCAAATTCAAATCATTTATTCAGTAAATAGGCCGCAATGGGCACTTTTATACGTCATTTTTTAAACTACCAGCGCTTTCGGAAAGACCATCATTGCCAAGAAGAATGCGCCGCATGATAGGTACTTGGCAGAAAGTCATTTGTTTTCAAAATAGTTCAAAACTATCCCGTGAGAATATCCGGATAAAAAGTAGCGTACTTATGTGTTATTCTAGACATCGAGTTACCTTCATACCAAATTTCATGACTCTTAGCCCAGCGGTTATTATTTCAAGATTTTATCCCTATCCCGTGGGAAAATCGAGATAAAAAGTAGCCTATCTATTATTCCAGAGGTCCAGCTACCTACATACTAAATTTCATGGCTCTAAGCACAGCGGTTGTTATTTCTAGATTTTATCCCTAGGTATCCCGTGGGAATATTGGGCCAAAAAGTGGCCTATGTGTTATTCTAGACGGCCAACTACCTATATACCAAATTTCATGACGCTAAGCGTAGCGGTTATTATTTCAAGATTTTATCCCTATCCCGTGGGAATATCGGGTTAAAAAATAGCATATGTATTATTTCATTGGTCGAGCTACCTACATACAGAATTTCATGGCTCTAGTCCTAGTGGTTGTTATTTCGAGATTTCATCCCTAGGTATCCCGTGGGAATATCGGGTCAAAAAGTCGCCTATGAGTAATTCCAGACGTCCACCTACCTACATACCAAATTTAATGACTCCAAGCCCAGCGGTTGTTATTTCAAGATTTTATCCCTATCCCGTGGGAATATCGGGATAAAAAGTATCCTATGTCCGTCTCCTGGCTCTAAGCTACCTCCCTACCAATTTTCAGCCAAATCTGTTCTGCCGTTCTTGAGTTATAAGTGGTGTAACTAACACGACTTTCTTTTATATATATAGATGTCGTGTTTCCATTTAAGTATCGGACCATTCTCAACATGGTCGATGAATCACAAAATGAGATCAGTGTCTTATCGCTTCATAAACATGTAAAAAGACGTAGACATATTTAAGTGGTTTCTCAACAACGAAAAAAATATAAAATACATAATATATTAAAGAATTTCATGAAACTGCTTGTTAGCTTGTTGGTATTTATAATTTGACGGTGTATTTTTAACTATAAATACCCAATTTCAAAATTTATAAATATGTGGCTGATTAGCTACTTTGCCGGTGCCCTTATCTCAGACTTGCGCGCGCATGCAGCGCTGAGCGCGCGAAAAAAAAAAATTACGGCCGCCATCTTTTAAATGGGTTTTAATAACTGTTTCAATAATTAAAGTTTTTAAATAAATGTGAACTTTTATTTACTTTTCCTCGCAAGTGTGTTGAAAAACGTCGTATGAAACACGTGAGCATTGGTCATTACACTTTTCGTCTCCATTAAGCCTTCGCCTTCGGCTCAGGCTTAAAAACCGACTCGAGTGTAATGACCAACATAGCACACTTGTATCATAATGTACTATTGTTCGTTTGTTATGAATATTCATTTGATACACAATTTTAATCCAGATTGCTACATTTACGACTGTGTTGAACATAATCGCGAAACAAAATTGCTGTTATGAAGTCACAGTAAAAGCTTTGAGTAATGAATTATAAGAAAATCTTATAAGGTGGCTATTACAGGCGTGTAATTGGAAACCTATTAGTTTTATTGTTCGTTTCCTTTTAGGCGATAGATGGCATAAAAGTGAAAGTCACGATGGAAGTCAAACGGAAGTGCGCATTGGTTGCGCAAGCAGAGTCCTCATAGTTTATGAAAACATTCCCATAAGAGTCCACTTAGCCTTTAACAACGTAACGAGTTATAATGAAGATGTTATAAGTAACTGAGCAACATTCATACCTAACCTAACACTAAAACCATTAAATAGAAAGTGATAGATAAGCAATAAAATGCTAACGAATGTGTTGAATAATGTTATGATTCGGAGACAAATCAATGCCCAAGAAAGTAGCAACTGACAATTAGACATTATAGCGAATATCCTCGACCAAAATACTTACTTCTTTCACAGCACTATCTAAAATCTAAACGGTTAATATGCACGCAGTTTCCTAGTGTTGATTTACGCATTTTGTAAATGGGCCTTGGCTTTTGGGTCTTCTTTATATCACTGGCAGGTAGAAAATTCACGGCCATGACAGCAAACAGCAGCCTCGCTTCCGAATTTTTGCTCGAGCCAGCCAAACTGCAAAGTGCAAAGAATAAGGGCGAAATCGAATTGGCGGACTGCCGCCTAGCCTAACAAGTTTCCACAATGGAATTTGTTTAATCTGTGACGTTGTTATTTGACTTTCAGCTTCACTATTGAGGACAATTTAAAGGTCCATTTTTAAATTGATATGCGACTGCTTATTCTAGCTCTACCATACCTATTTGATAAAATATGCAAGGGATTTCACGTAATACGTAAGTACTTTACTTATGTACAGACGTAGGAAATCCGCGCCATGCTCGGATTTAGAATAGGACAGTCCCATCGTGTCCCGCTCTCTACTACCGAACGAGCGAAAGAACGAACTCCGGACTCCAGAGGGCTTACTTCGAAGTTCGAAAATCGAAGTTCGTATCGTATAGTACCGTCCCTTTCACTCTCGTATTAAATATTTAATATAAGCGTCAGCGGGATGGTAAGATACAAAGTTCGATTTTCGAATTTCGGAGTAGCCCCCCAGCGCTGCGGTTTGGTAGCCAAGTGGAAACCATCACGCTATTTTCCCAAAAAAGTCGTCATGAAGGTTCACTAATGATCCTTAATCGGTGACCACGGCCCACTTTGTTAAAAGTGTATCAACTTAGAAGAGAGAGAGGAGATAAGAGAGACGCCATAACATTATTGTTTACAGATAAAGTAGCCATATTGTATTTCAGAGTGGCGCTTGAAATCACATTGTCATACTTCACGCCTTACATTCGGAATACCGCCGGGTGCCAACTGTCGAGTGACATTGGGGCGTAGTCTAATAATATACCTACGTTTTGACTGTGAATCGAGTAGCAGTGTTTAAGGTCATTTAGAACATTTAAATAGCGACACAAACCAATTAAAAGTGCAATAAAGTTGCCTTTGAATGTTTTTATGAGCCACAGGACATGGTGATAAGATAAATTTAATAATTAAACGAAGTGTTAAAGGATTTAATTAACACCTTTTAACCGGGAGATACTCAACAGTTTACGCCCGTTGTTCACCGATACTTCGTTAAGTTAAATCTGTTCTCGACAGTTTTGTAGACAAGGCTGAAATGTAAACGTCAATTGGGTTTGTTAGCGAATAATTGTTCTGTTCGGAATAAATTGTTTGCGCTGAATAACAAACGAGGAAAACCCCTTTTGTTTGCAATAAATCTGTACTACCTATTTAAATATAATAATAAGACTGTTCGAATACACGACTTTGTGTGCCAGTTATTTTTGTTCGTTAGTTTTCTTAACTCAAAATGGTAATAGTCAATAACTTAGTGTTATTCAGAATTTTCCGTATTGTGTGATATAGTTTTATGTACGTATTTAACATTAAACATAAATATAGAAATTTAGCCTAATGTCTGCCCTGCGTTTTGCCTTATAGTTATGCTAACTTATTGTACCTACTGATGTGCGTTTCTCAATAAACAGTATTTGTATTGGTATAAAAACGGCCGAAAAAATCTTAATACTCGTATTGATGACAGTAGGTACCAGTATCTATCTCAGAGCGATTCAATGACATATGTTGCCCCATCACCACATGCTGCCATCTCGAATGATATACAATTAGTATTTCTCAGAAAGCTATTAAATAGAGAGAGCTAAACTCCATGATGGAAAGACAGGTGATAACTCAGGCGAGTCTAGCCCAGTATGCGACCATCGACATGTGCAGAAAAACCTCCCGTGCGACTTTCTACTGATATTGATGCGGTCACTTAACTAATTAACGCGCTACTTCTAAACCATAATGGAGACCACCTAGTGATCTTTAAGTCTTAAAGTAAACATTTTTGCCACTAAATGACGATGTATTTGAATAATGACAAGTCACTGAGACTTAGTGCATAATGGTATAGTAAAAGAGGACAAGTAGGTCCACTTCGATCGACCCTTTAGGAGACTTACTGCCTACTCCGCGCGGACGCCTAGGGTTGTCGACGTCTATGAATTACCTACCGGCAAATAATTTCAGTACGAAAGGTAACTTAAAATTGTCTAATGTCTTTGTCTAGAGAAACCAGACAGAATCAATGCAGTTATATTATTATTATTATACTAAATTATATCTATATAATTATAACTATATTGTTTGTAGATAGCTAGGTATCTATTATTTTTTATGTGTCCTTGCACGAAACTATTACACTAAACTTATATACCACTAATTATAACTATACCTAATACAAAAAATATGTAAGAATCATCTCGCGAAGCGAGCGCAAGACGAGCGAACTAAAATCGAAACGAACGGAGCCGAAGGCAGCGCAGCTTGCACTAAAGAAAACTTAATCCTCCTTAAATTATCAGTGTGTGCGTGCGTTGGGTGCGTGCGTACCAGTTCCATTCAAGCCGCACGATGTACTTTTGTTCATAGTGAGCCTACGTGTCCTCTTTTACTATGATAATGGTTGCAAAATTCTCATTCATATCATATCTCACATGCTGTTCGGCGTAATTATGATCTGTGTACCATTGTACGGGTAGGTAATTGTTAGATCACTGTATTATCGATGGCAAAAACTTAGTCCAATTGATGTGACTTAACGTAAGACTTGATATACCTAACGTGTGACTTAATATAATGTTGGTAATTTTACTAGTTTTAATGCGCTTATTTTGAAGCTTGTTCAATAATAGGTACCCTACGTCTAAAATAATAACTTGTAAAGTGAATTTTTAAGAAAAAAAGTTTTTTTTAGCGCATTATGTTTTCAAGTCATCAAATTTGATAATTGCCAAAAATAACAAGTTTTGCTAATTTTTAGGTACTCGTGCTACACCTACCTACAAATATAAACTCTAATAGCATAATTTGTAACGCAATTTTAGTTTTTGTTCAAGCCAATAATCGGTCTAAAAAGTTCTATGCATTTATAATGGCCGAATATCACGGTTGGTTATGCAGAACTAACTCTCCGCCTTTGTCATTAGCATGATTGTGTAACATGAAATGCTCATGCGATGGTACGTATCCAATCTGTCAGGCGTTCAACAAGTACCTATGTAATATCTTTTGTTTTTATTCGGCTTTCGCTAAACACAATGGGCGAGCAGCGACACCCACTGTGGAACGTGTTTGCCTACGATCGACACGGTTACATTACCGCCGGGGACATCGGCGAAAGTCGCAAAATTTGTCGTTTGTTGCCAATTTTTTGCAGAGAAGCTCCTCGGTCAACATTTGCATAGGGTGTTGTCTAATCGCTATTTATGCGTCAACATGCCGGTCATAAAGAATGTTGGGGCAAACAACCGGCCGTGCCGTGCCGATACGCCAAATTCTATTTTAATAATGAGAATAGTAGCAGATGCGACATACTTTCTTTATGTCTAGAAAGTAAAGACATTTAAAGACCTATTTTAAAGTAAGAAAAATTTACAGGTGCATAGTGTTTTTTTGTCACATCAGTTTCTCTTCTTCTTCTTCTCTTTTAAAATATGGCTTTCTGTCCTAATTAATAGGACAATTTCGCCAGTGTCAAAGTACTTTCTTTGAGAGGGACGTTGTACGGTGATTGTAGTTTTTGCAACTTGATAGTAAAATTCCAGAAACCACGTGGAAACAACTTGCGCATTAAAAAATGTCAGACACGAGAGCAATATAGAATTTTGTGATCACTGTTCACTGTTCAGGTTAATCGCCGCATAAAACACTATCAAAATTATACTTCAACTAGCCAAAGAAACAGAAATAGCAAAATTAGATATTGTCTACATCCGCCATGTTCGAATGCTACAAATCGAATCCCACATCAGTTTAATGAACAAGTACACAAATGACAGACATAAGTACGAGTTAAAATTTGTCAAAAAATTACCTAAACTTAGTACTGTTTTACGAAACTGTTACCTACCTTCTATTTGTTTGATTATTACCCAATCGTACATTGACTGCAATCTTTTGTTGTGATACCAAACTAAGTAACGTGGGCAGAACAATTGAAATAATATTCAGGTTGTCTATCTTGTCATTAAAAATGACTGGTGATATATGTAGTGAGCATTGTGCGATGAAAAGAAACCAATACTCAAGGCACTAATGCAACCGACTAATTAAATAAAGACGAGAATTTCATAACGTTGGATATAACTATCAACCAAGCGCGATGATATAAGTTTATTTAACTTGACGTTTTATCTTAACAAAACAATTGGATGTTAAGATATTGTACATGTATCTGTCAAATGTTTTTCAAAGCGCTTTTTGTTTACTTCGTATTAGAGAGGGACTATCTCTCGGAAGTCAATGGGCTATTCATACGCGACTGCGCCCGCATGCAGTGAAAGCCCTTTTAATTGCTGATGGGTTTTAAATTACCCATGTAATGTACCATTCATCGCGTGATTCAGGAGTCGATTCTGGTACAAACATAAATATTCAACGCTATAAAATAGAAACAAGTGCTTTTAATGTTCCGTGTTTACCTCAGTGTTCATACAATAAGATGCAAATACCTACTTGATCACGTCCCGTTGTCTTGCTACTTTATTCATTTTTACGGTTCAAAACCCTGGGTCTGTCTCTGTCGAAATTTCAGCTAGTATTCTATTCTAGGTTTATTAGGTGTCGGTTGGTCGGTAGAATATTTTTTAAATGATGTACATATTTAATGAAATTATACAGTACAATATAATACGTTGTAAAAATCAAATTATCCATTCTAGCCAGAAGGGATTTTCCGAATATTATCAGTTTTAACTAAAAAATATCCAAAAGGTCATCCGACTAAATGCTACATTAGGATAAAAGTATTTATACGTGCGGAGGGTATTTCGCACCGCCCTACTAGTCATTTCCTATAGTAAAATACCAACTCAGGTTTCCATTATGTAGGCTGCTTGCGTAGTTCTTAGTTTTTCCGTCTGGCTTACAGTGCATCCTTTCACGGTTCACGCTTCGTTGAGGCACATTCAGTGGCTTTTCTTCTGTCTTACCAAAGACAAGGTTTAAAAACAGCTCTATGTTGACTGTCACAAAGTCTCAAACTGGTATGCTTTTTATCTATGTAAAGGCAGAGCGAGGTGAGCAACTGGATCACAAAGAGCGTCCTTCAGTGGGAGTACCATTCAGAAGGACATGCTTGTTGGTTTTCATTTCAGTTGTCACCTCGACGTATGCTACGGTTGTGTGTTGATTGCTATCGTTTTTCCACAAGCAAGCAAATATCTGAAATAGATAATTTTTAAGTATTATACCCAGAAAATATATTTTGGTTACATATTTGGTAAGTTTTAATGTTTTTACGATTTTAATATAATTTTATTTAAAGCAAATAAAATGTAGATTGAATAGATCCATGGATGTTAATTTAGAGTTATTGATTTTATTTTCTCAGTCTAGTTTCCTTGCACGGGATTTTTAAAGATATAATTGCACAAATTTTTGGTTTATCTTTATCCCATCAAATGGGCAAAACTAATATTTTTTTCTTTGAAGTATCTAATTAAATACAAATACAGTAGCCACTTCTTAGCTATTAAATATGCCACAGACGTAATAAAATTGATATTTCTGATGTCTTGCACAACCCAACTAGTTAGATCGGAAGTAAAAGATAATCGTGTGCGGATGTCGTCTGGGTCGTGATGTATCACCAACTAATGACATTATCAATTCATAATACCAAGATTAAAGTATTCACATAACATCTAATACGAGTTCCAGCTTTCACGGGACGTTTCTTATGTAATGATTACTTAATTACGCCTGCGTTTATTGATTTGCATAAATGTTGATTGTAAATGAAAGTGGGATTTTGAAAAGTGCCCATAGAGTTGTCTTCATTAACTTACTATTTTACAGTTATTATTTTGGTTAATTTCACATTTTATTCAAATAATTTGCGATCAGGGAATTACGTGTCTGAGACGATGACATGTCTGCAGTTAGATAGAGGTGTTAACTTAGTGTAATCACTTCTGATTACCTACAAATATTTATGATCATGTTTAATAAATAGCGATGTTTTTAAGTGATTTTTTCTTTTGTTTTCAGGTAAGTGTTTGCTTCATTCAGAGTTGACAAGGGAAACGCAAGTACCGTGATTGAATTTATATTATTGTTTTCAAGGCACGAGTGTGTCCGTATTTATGTACTCGAAAATGTGCGACAGTATGACAGTAAGTAGATAGTTCTGTTCATAACAAAGCATTGATGGACACAAAATAATTATCCCACTTAATGGCACCGCATGTTCACTAAAAAGAACACGAATGAAATACTAATACTGCAATTATTATGTCGAGACGCAATCGTGACGATTTACGTATGACAAAATCGCGTGGCCGCCATGCTAACCGCGCTCATAATAAATTATATAGCGCCGATAAATTAGCAGCATAATTAACTTTGTAAGTGATTTAAAATTTAACTAATAATGTCAATCAAGGTTTTCTCTTTGTAAATCTAGTATATAAATTAAAGGAAAATCTTTATTTTACATAAAACATGAAAATTACAATTAACAAGATGAAATAAAAAATATTCTCAAAATAACTTAACTAAACTTACCTACATACGAGACTCGTAAAATAAGAAAACTTACATAAAATAAAAATAGAAAAGTAAAATATAAAAGTACATAAATTGTATTTGTTTTTACTTGCTAGTTATCCTATTCTATTGCTAGGCAAGTGCCTTTCATATAGTCCTCTACAACAATACCACCAACCACTCTTTCCCGTCTGGTGCAAAACGAGGCCGATCATCATAATATCTTTGGCAACGCAGTTAAATGTCGTAATGTAATTTTTTTGGTAAAATTAGATAAGAAAAAGAAGACCGGCTGGAATTATGTCCACGGTTTATGGAGCCGTAATAATTATAGTGCAACCGCCGCTGTAGCTGTCTTTCTATTAAATATTTAGAGTGAAACTGTTGAAACTGGAGCAAGCTATCGGGTTACGATAGCATAGCGTACTGAATCGTAATTTTGATCGTGTGTCGTGCTGCCGTTTGTTAAGAAATTCAGTAATGATCGTAATATACGTTGCATTTTTAAGAGATCACGTACACATCTCGCTTAACTGAAAGAAAATTCACATTTATTGCTCGAAAGCATAACAAAGGTAAAAAAATTAAGCCACCGAAAAAACTGCCTCAGCACTAGCCAGGAGGAGTAGACCTATAGTCGTCTACCTGATGGGCTTCTATCACTCCTCTTGGCTCGTGCTCAAGCACCGAATTCAAACTGGTACCTCAATTATGGTTAAACAAAAAAAGTTTATTGTATTTGCTTTTCTGTTTCTTCGGCGGTTTAATTTTTTTGTTATAAAGTTGCGGTAAGGTATACTACCTTATCCAATAAAAAATGAATTATCAAAATCGGACCACTGTAAAAAGTTATGCCTATGGTCATTCATTACAATCAGAGATTGATTAATCAATCATCCCCTGTTTTCCTACCCCTACAGTTGGATTTTATTTTTAATTTCCCCTCGGTGTAGGTAAACGCTTTCCAATAAAAAAATAATTATCAAAATCGAACTACTCTGTAAAAAGTTATGCGTAATCATACGTAAAAAAAAAATATATGCGGTAACTGGAGAACCTCCTCCGTTTTTTTTTCGTCGGTTAAAAGTGGGAATTAGTAGCCAATCTAAGACAAAGTGTCTTTATCGAATTGATCAACGTTATGACTACAGTAAATGATTTCCGTCTTCATGTTTGCTAAACATCAGACTGTGTGTTCCCGGTTGTTGATAATTTTAACTGTATTGCCATGTGCAATATCAACTTTATTGCATTGCGTGGGACTATAGACTGGGATAACTGGAATAAGATAACCCAGGTGACAACTTCACCCACGTGTGCTTCGCAGTGTTGGTTCTGAAGTTATTATTTAAAAACAGTAAATAAAATAATAATAATTAGTGATGCAACGAATACTACTTTTACGAATACGAATACGAATATCAAATCTACTATTCGGCGAATACGAATACGAATACGAATATCTCGCCATGGTAATCAAAGACTTATTTATTTGAATAATGTTTACTCTTCTAATAATTAAAATTTACAACAGGCAAATTTTTATTAAAAAAACATAAAATTTGTAGATTTTCTGGTTTTAGGCGATTTCTTTTTTCAGTCTGGATGTTCCCATAAACCAATCTATGGCCGGGGAGTCCCCCGTCGCGTCGTCGTTGCGGTTAAGGGCCTCTGCACACGTCATATTTTTACGCGCGTTTTTCAAATCTGCAGTAAATAGAGTTGCGTACAAAAATATTAGTTTTTAAATATTCGTATTAGTATTCGCCGAATACGAATATTCGGTAAATGTCTACTATTCGGCGAATACGAATATTCGTATTCGTATTCGTTGCATCACTAATAATAATAGCAAGTAAAAGTAAATGGTTTAGCAGTTAAATCAAACTTAAGCTCGTCCATTTTTGCAATGTAGTGATACTCGTAGTTATTAAAAAACCTAACAGAGAGCGGAATTTTCATGGCGTTTTTTGACCTGTCATAGTGATTTCTCACTTATCGACTCTACCTGTATAATGTCGATATACTTTAAATTAGATTGTTGCAAACTTACTCGTATCATGTTATGTAGTGCTTTCTTTTTCCGCATACAAATACAAATTGATATTTGACTGTAAAATAAGTAGTTTAAAACCAAAAAATATGAAAAAAAAAACAACTACTTCTTTTATAGAGACGTTAATGGAACACTTGTTAAAATTACAACAGAAGAATTTCAACATTAAATTGAAAAAAAAAACTGAACCTAAATTATTAAATTAGAAATTGTTATCCATTCATTGTTCATTGCATATGTCTATTTCACATTTTCAATTGCTCGAAAGTTAATTGGAAGAGAATGCCTTTTAACTTAAGGCCACCTATTGGCCTATTGTTTATAGGTGTACTTTTAATCTTATTTACGTACCTGTGTCGTGTATCGATAGATATGTATATCTGAAAACGATAAGTGAGAAGTCACTATAACAGATCAAAAAATGCCATGAAAAATCCTACATATATTTAAATAATAATACATAGAAATGAATGTCTTATAAATTACTACACGTTTTTTATTTTTTTTGACATTTCTAGTCCTCTTGTTATCAATCCTCTTTTATTTGTAAGTACGTCATTTCCAATCTAAATACTTAATTTTAAATCACGCTTGGATACTTACTCTTACTACGCTACACGCTATACTATGCTTACGCTTGGATAGCACTATAATACGACTGTAGTACTTAAACAAATAGTTAAGTCATGCCAGTCATACCTAATATTTACATTTATTTGGTTTAACCGTGTTAAATATGACATGACCTGACCCAAGAAGTGCTCATGATGTTCACATAAGAGTAATTTATTGTTATGCAAGTGCGAGGTTTACTAAAGAAGCACGTACAATAGATTACCTTCAAGCAAGTAACACTCCTTCATATGAAGTGATTATTACTTTCACGCAATCGAATGCGTAGGCTGAAGTGAGATTTGAAAGGTTATTGGAACTAATGATGCCTATTTAGAGTTAAGAGGTTATTGTATTATATTTTTTTCTGTACTTCGCTCAAAAAATATTGTGTGCACGTAGGTTGACTTTCACTTGAATATGTAAAATTACAATGCATTTATGATTTTATGGTAGCTTCTAAAATACCGTTTGCAAATGCTTTCTCGTTCCAATCTCTCTATTCTACGGCTTAAAGTGGCATAAGGTGCAGCTTATTCATACCTATTCAATGCAATAACTATACAGGCATTCACTTTTCTTAGATTTTATAATAAAAATGTACCTATAAAAATTGCGAGTAATAAAAATTTACCGGATATTTTTTTATTTACGTAATTTGATATAGTTACAAACCGCAGTATAAGATTTAGGAAGTAGTTACTATTTCAATCGTTAATCCGTTAACTCCAAATTAAATGTTACGAAACGTCAATTAGTCTCATAGTGAGAAACCACAAACCACTTTAAAGACTTGCTCAGACATCAAAGAGGTAATCGCACGTAGGGGTTTCTAAATATCATAACGTAATAAATTTAAAGCCTTTACTACACTAGCGTTACTCTAGGTACTAGCTTTCCTTACCGCAACGCACGCAGAAATTGTATGAAAACATTTTAAGTCTGGGTTAGCATTTAGCGTGGCAGAAAATTGTAACTAAAAATATTTTCAATTATTTTACCCCGACATATTTGAACGCTTTATCATGTTAGTTACTATAAATAGTTAGCGTTCCTTTCTACTCCATCTCGGTTCAAGGCCTAGACTATGAAATTCCTGTGATCTCATTTTAGCGCTGGTGGAATTTATTACTTTGACTGTAAATTAGCACATATAGTTATTATAGCGATAGCGTTAACACAACCGTGCGCTCTGGTCTATATTTGATTACTATCTCCAAATACAATAACCGCTTTGAGACATAACGATTAATTCGAACTTGAATTACCCTGACCTAAAGATAACTTTAACTTGACTAAGATTTCATTAGCTAGTCTTAAAAACAAGTCGCGGTCAATTTTCTGCGCACTGAGGAAAAGTACCTAATGCGTACTAGTGTAATTCTCTCCCGCACCGCTCCTCTACGCACCTCGCAAACTAATTTCAACTTTTTATTTCACTTTACGTAATGTCCCGCTTACACTTCACTCCATAAAAGCTGTCGCAGCTCTAGCAGGGTCCGTTAATAATACGTAATGACGCTGTAGCGCGGGCGCAGTGGAGATAACACGGCGCTTGATACCCTCGCTCCTGCTATTACCATAATCTGTGGGGCTGACAAACTAATACCCTGATGGTGGTTTTCCACAGGCGAGGCGAGACAAGACGAGGCTAGACGACAATTGAAATTTGTATTAGTGATGTAACAAATGTCATTTTTTGAACACTCGCGAATGCGAATGCGAATATCTGCTACCGACATTCGCGAATGCGAATGCGAATATACAGTTTTTCGTTCTGGCGCCAAATTGTTTATGGTAGTTTCGATCGAACGAAGTGCGTTTCGTTTGTATTTTGTTCCGAGAATTACCGAATTTATGCGAACACATCGCAAAGTAAACAAATAAATAATAGTAAATGATTGAGTGAAGACTTATAATGTGACTACGAGGTTAAGTTATTTTTTTGTATAAAAACATAAGAAATGAATTTATTTTGATTTTATTAACCTACTTTTATCCAATAATTGTATTTTTTTCTGATATTCATATTCGTAAAACATTTGCAGTAATTTTGCGAATGCGAATGCGAATATGCAAAAATATGCGAATATTCGCGAATGCGAATGCGAATATTCGTTACATCACTAATTTGTATGCATTCTCGCGCGCTCGCCGTGAGCCGCCGCGGACCGCCGCGGGTGCCGCCATACAAATTTCAATTCTCGTCTCGCCTCGTCTCGCCTCGCCTCGCCGGTGGACAATCACCTTAATTGGGGCAGTTAATGCAGGCGTCGTACTAAACGAATAATTTTAAGGGGTAGTACCAAAAGCTGCATTGAGATTATGTTACGAGTTCATTGTATACCCAGGTGAATTCACAATGACTTTAGTGCGTTATTTATTAGTGACAGTAAGGTGCCGCACCGCACAGTTAAAATGTACCTACCTTTGAAAACAGTAGTACCTAAACAGTTAAAAGTACGTTTGCAACTGCATTTGGTAACAATTTACAGGCCAAACTCCGTTCAAAATGTCTATCATTGCTCTATTCAACGATGACAATAAAGATAAAAGTTACGATCATGATAAGTACCTAATTTAGGTACAAATTAAAAGTTGTAGAATTCTCAAGAATCCCGTTCAGCTTTCCAAGCGTGAATGTTAGAACATAAAATACATACGTATGTACAGGTAATAGAAAAATATACCTATCAAAGCAAACCCTAAGTCAGTGTCATTTATTTGCGTTGATACAAAATATATATAGAATTAAACCTTGTTTAGGCACCACTAACTATAATCATTAGTTATGTAAATTATTTAGTGTCTCTTTTGAACATGAAACTACCGTGAGACTCACTCATATTAAATGCTAAACTCGATTTAAGAAGTGAGTTATCCGTAACAATATCATTTAATATTTAATGTCTCACTTAATGTTTATGCGGCTTAAGGAAATTTTGCTAAAAAAAATGTTTACAGTTAAACTCTTATTTCGCTCATGCCCTTTCTCATCCATATGTATGGCGACTCGTCTACGGAATGGAATCCATTGTCCACGCCGACCGGCTTGGATGCCGGTCGTTCTATTTATACGTCCCAATCAACTTCCACGTCGGGAAATTTACCTTTAAACCTATTGGATATCATTGGCTTGTAACACAATTTTATGTAATCTGAAACGTATTGGAATCAACGTACTTTATTAACCGACGAAACGAAACGGAGGAGGGTGTCAAGTCGACGCAATTTTTTTTTTTTTTTTACATATGACCACGCATAACTTTTTACAGAGTAATCCGATTTTGATTTTTTTTATTGTTTAGGGTATTGAAGTACATAAAATACGAGTCTTAAGTATATAAATTTGAAAAAAAAATACCCCAAGTGTGGGAAGAAAAAACCGAAAAGCAAATAATAATAAACCCTTTTCTCCTTTCTCTCCTATTTAACTCTAATCTAGGTAAGTACTAGTTTGAAGTCGGTGCCTCCGCACTAGCCATCAGGAGTGGACCTATAGTCATCTACCTGATGGGCTTCTATCACTCCTCCTGGCTCGTACTGAGGCACCGACTTCAAACTAGAACATAACCTAGATTTAGGTTTAATATTAGAGAAAGGCGAAAAAGGTTTATTATTTTTTTCTTTTCGCTTTTTTCGGCGGTTTAACTTTTTTGTTAAAGAGTTTTCGACTTTGATTTGTAAATTTTTTAGCTTAAACTGCTAATATTTATTAGATTCAAGTGCCCCCTCCCCGTTCTACCTATTTGAACCTTTTAGCTTAAATATTTTAAAAAAATCAATGATCAAGTATTTTTAAGAATGAAAAATGTAAAATATAACAAGATTTACAAAGTTAACGAGTAAGAGTCAATCAAAACCCAAATTGATTATTTACCGTATATGTATATAAACTGTACGACTGCACGTACTTTAAAAAAAAATACTATGAACATGCTTAGGCACATGGCCTACGCTATCCAAAATTGATTTAGCGTGAGTATTCTAGCTGGTGCATTTAGATTTAGAAAGTCATGCGGTGTTTGCGGTTAACGTCGAGTTGGTATGGTCAATGCCTTCACCGTTTACCCATCATATGCCGCAACGACTTTTGATTTAGCTCACAACGTTGTGTGGTGT
Source organism: Choristoneura rosaceana (assembly GCA_037349165.1). NCBI lineage: Eukaryota > Metazoa > Arthropoda > Insecta > Lepidoptera > Tortricidae > Choristoneura > Choristoneura rosaceana. Next base: position 9,423,163 of record JAZBNJ010000040.1, on the reverse strand, counting down.
GTGAACTTATTGATTTTACATATTATGGTGGGACCGTTCTATAGCGGGACATCCATAACAGGCACTTGACAGAAAGACTTCACTTCGCTAACGAAAATACCACAGAGTGATGGCCGTGTTACTAAATTTCGTTTAACGACAGCTTTAATAGGCAATTAATCAGTTGGTTAAGGAACCTTTTTTCCACGGATTTAGTAACTATAAATTACCGGTGGGTGTTGTGGCAACGCTAAATTCGTTTCACAGACTTCTTAGGGTTGCTGTGGTTTTCGAAATAGAAATAATTACAACTAAGTAAATTAAAATCAATCGCTTTGCATAAGTTTCACAATTTTGTTTGACGTAGGTATAGTCAACGTAAGTCAATTAGAAACAAAAGCATACTATATTCGTGACTCACGCAGTAAAACTAATACCTAACCAAGTTTCCCCTGTTACGTATGCTCCTCTTGTTATACCTACGTCATAGTGACAAATGCCACGACCTAACTCAGTCACATTGTCATAAACAAGGAATACAGTATGGTTTAAGCATATTTGTCTACAAAAATTTGTTAGAATGACTTTACACGCCACTTTATGAGTTTCCTCTCTTCTAAGTGAATTCATCTCCGGGTGCGAGACGTCTGCCTTCAACACGTTTGACATCTGACATGACATGACAGTGATGATATCAGCTTCACTATGAGCATACAAACTTTCTAAGAATCTACGATCCGGACACTTTTGAAGGGCTGGTTTTTGCATCGCACACCACGCCTATAAAACTATACATTACTGTAAAACTATAAGGCAGTCGCTTTGGAACAGTTACTTAAGTACTACCTATGCGATGGATTGAGGCTGTCTTTTACATTTTTTGTTTCAAAAACAAGTACGTAAAACTAGGTATTTTTTATTTTACGCCATTAATTAATGTCTACCTAGTGCAATACCATGATTTTTGTCTTGAATGAGCCTTTAAGTTAGGCAACCCTACCACAGCAGGCAAGACTGGCGCCGGCTGCGATTTGCACCAAGTCAAGGACGAGTGCGACAGCGCCGGCGCCGTGTCGTTGTGCTGTTTACTCTACGCACCACTACGATACTTTACCATTACTGTTGTGACAGTAAAGCACAGTAAATAATAGGTTAATTGGTCTTGTTAGTAATGCTCTTTGTTGAAACGAATTGGTTTCGCTGATTGTTGATAGATCACCTAAACTGCGTAATATCAAACTGGACCAATAAGTTTATTCTAATTCTCAGCACCCAAATCAAATAGGATATGATAAACGGTATGTAATAACTTAAATTCTAAATGGGGAGCTTGGTAAAGTGACTCACTGTATACACAGCGTTTATTTTCAAGCCGGTAGCTATTTCTTTGGTCTGTAGTTGTAAAGTAAATAGTGAACCAACAAATGCAGTACGACTAAAACATCGAGGCTGTTTTATGGGACATTCCCTGCCAGCCCTTTGGCTGCCAGCATTCGGCAGAGAAACAATACAGACTGCTGCAATCAGAACGCCAGTTTTTTGTCGCGCTTCAAGCTATAGGAAACTTTTGTTTATGTGGTAGAATAGTACGAAATATTCGGTGTGCCAACAGTGTATTAGCTTAAAGACCCCTTTAAATTATTATTTTTTAGTAAATTTGTTATTTCGTAACAAGTGCAATTTAATTTATTCTACTTGCAGTATGTACGTATAAAATGCGAGCCGGACTGACATTAATAAATGTTACATCCAACTCCCCAATCATATTTCAAACTTCCTTTTTTTCTCAGACCAGAACGTGAATAAGTCAACCCTGTCCAATCCCGACATGTTGCGCTGACGTTTTTAAATAAAAAATAAAAAAGTTAGATGTGGGTGATGCTTTCATTCCGTAGTTTTGGTTAAGTCCAAATTAGATGACATCTACAATGTTGTTAAACCCAAGTCTTTGATTTATTATTGTAATAATTTTACTTCTAAGTGCTTAAAATTCTTAGTTGTCATTTTGACGAGGTTAATGGGTGAGCTAGGTCACCAAAGTGACCTACGAAGGTGGAATTTGAACGTGGTTAAAACAAATCTACATTGTGGAACATTATCTCACCTACACACTGTCACATTAAAAGTAGTCACTTTATACATTTTTCATTTGTGTATTTTGATAATGCATGTTAGCGTATTAAAAAAATTATTTGCTATTTGGATCCATCAAATTGACTTTCATCATCATCGACCTGTCTTAGTCCACTTTATTAATACCAAAATATTTTAAAGAAACTTACACTATCTGTTAGGATTGGCTTAGGCAATAAAATAAGGAAAAATCCCTGAGCATTTTAAATATGGTATGGTGCACTTTCAAGTTTCAACTAATCACTTCTCTTCCCTGATTTACGAGTACAGATACTTAAGCTTTGATTCTAGAAAAAACAAACTTGTTTATAAACCAAGATTCCTGATAGAATTCTCATTGTATGTTTTCACCCCATTTCGATGAAGTAAAGTAAAAAAAAATAATTAAATATTAAATTCATCTCTCAAGTACCTATTCTTCAGTAAACTAGCCCTGAGTACTGTACACCGCTTGTAAATATGTAGGTATTTACTGTGCTTAATTCATTTAAAATTTCATTAAAAAAAACATTAAAAGCCCAAAGCATGGCAGTGTAAACAATAGAATGTGAGTGACATTATAAACGAGAGACATGCATATCGGTCTTGCACCGACATCAAACACAATGGAGTCAATCTGATAGGGGTATTGTATTCTAACGAAGGTGGGGCACGATTAAACGTGTTATGGATGCGGCCAGTGTGTTCTGGCTTCTATTTCGTTCCATTAATTAGATGTAGAACACATTGTGTGCAATTAAATTGGTCTGGGAACTTGCATCAATTCGTCTTGTAATTGTGGAGTTAGTTAATCTAAATGAAACGTTTGCTGATCCTACGCTAATTGTTGAACGGTGAAGTTTGGAATTGTCAGGATAAAGGTACCTACTTACCTACATTGTTACTACATTTACAAATGTTTGTTAAATAAGTAGATGTTTATATGTATTCATGTCCACCAACATAAACAAAAAAACTAATTTCGGCTGATGAAAACCGATAGAAAAAGACATCTCGTTACTTAGGACCAATATTTGACGCAATTTTGTTAACTTTGCCCATAAAACGTAGACTTACTCCAAATGGCTAAGTAGGTAATTATGTTTCTCTTTGAGTCGCGTTCAAATATTATTTGAACAAGTTGGCTAACCATAGGTACGTGTTTTCTCAATTGTTTAGAAAATTCATTATAAATATTTTAAAGTCATTTAAAAATGTTTGGGAACTATGATTGAAATGGTAGGTACTATACTTAATCAACTAGTTACGTATTAGTTAAATTGTTTTCCTTGAACCAACGTGACTATAGTTCCGACCTAATTTAAACTTTGTTCTTTTGGAATTGCGTCAAATGATTGTTTTTTTCTGAGAAAGTTTAAAGCATTGTTATGTTACTTTTTAACACGCATATACATTAGCTTCACTTGTAAGTATATAACGAAATCTTTGAACTTTTCCCTTTCACCCTCTTTCTATTAAGGGGTTGACACGAAACTTGGCATTTGCCTATGCATAATTCTGGTGATATTAGTACAATAATATGGTACCATCGAGCTGATCTGTGGAGCAGGAAGGTAGGCACTGAAACTCCAAGTCAAAACCATCTATCCGTGTTTGTTCGCCGTATTCGAAGGGTGACAAATGAAACATAATTATTATTACCTTGTGTATCTGTACGGTACTCATGAAAATAAACAGGTACCTAGTCCGTTTTTTTGTATTTTTTGGTGCATAAATAATTTTGCCTTTGACTGTTACAAAATCTTTATAACACGATTCCGATCTGACTCGCACTTAACCAGATTTTTATACCAAATACGAGTAGCTATATAATCAACACAATTTCCATTTTCAGTTTAATTATTCTGACTGGTTTACGCGTTATCTTTTAATCACACTAACAGAAACAATTAATTTAATCACAAAACATTATTCGCTATAGCTCGTTACAGCTGTGTTCGTTGTTTTGTCCACCATGTTAATGGGTGTAGGTATCTGCTAATGCTATTGTGGTTACCCATATTTATGTTACATATAATGTTATTTTTAGATTTAAATGATTTATTTTTTAAATCTTATCTTTAACATTTGTTATTACTTATTGCACATTTTAACTATTCCTCATACAACCTGCAAAATATTTTGTGTCGCAAATGACTGAAGCTGAGACGAATTCAATCCGTTATTTCAAAAGGGAAGTTGGCATTTTGTCGAGTGTCTAAATTGCCGCCGCTATCGTCAACTCGACGAGTTACGACTGACGACTGCATGTGTAAATATAAGTACCTATATTTGTATTTGTGGAAATAATTATAGCGAGTTGTTCTGGTTTTGCTTCTAATCCTTCTTCAGCGCATTATTTTAAACTTCTTTCTGCGCAAGGGGGATTACTAATGTATGGCCAAAAAACTTTTCCCAAAGTATCACATCCCAAAAAATTTACCCAAATTATGATTTGGCAAAAAAACTTATCGCAAATTTACAGTTAATAAATTTTTATTTGGCAAATTATTGTTTCGCAAATAATTACTTAGTCATGTTTCATATTGCCAAGTAATATTTGGTAAAATGTATCGTTTGGCAAAATGTACTCTTCCCAAAATATCGCATGACATAATAACCTACTTTTCTGGGAACAGTTCGTTTCTGTGGAGGGACGCAGTTCTAACCTAACCTAACCTACTTTTCTGGTAGCAGTCCGTTTTCTGTGGGGGACGCAGTCTAACCTCATCTACTTTTCTGATAGCAGTTCGTTTCTGTGGAAGACGCAGTTCTAACATAAGCTACTTTTCTGGTAGCAGTTGGTTTTTGTGGTTGGTTTGTGCGAAATGTCATTTTGAACAAATATTTTTTTGGAATACAATATTTGCCAATATAAAACGTTTGCTTAATAAACGTTTGTCGTAATAAAATTTGACAAACTAAAATTATGCCAAATGATAATTTGACCAAATGAATAAAATGCGAAATGTAAATATGCCAAAGATTCGTTTGGGAAATAAAACTATTGCGATAAGTTTTTTGGGAAGTGAAATTTGGCGAAAGATAATTTGGCGAAACGGCAGTACACCGCGCAAGGGTCTTACTCCATGACGACCATGATATTCATTTACTACATATTAAAATGAGGTACATAACATATATCATACAGGGAGCGATTAGTTAGTTATTGTATGGTACATTGTCCACATTACATATCGTGCCGTCAATGACGAATTCGTCAATAACCACCCACATGTAGCAAAGTTCGCAGGTGGCACTATGACTAGGACACCAACGCCAGATCTGATTATCAAAATAATAAGAAGAGAGTTATAATTATACAATAGCGTTACATTACATTACAACTACTAAGATATGGAGCGACATCTACTTCTTGGTATGTGTACTCTAACTTTCGATTTAGAGAAGAGAATACATTTTATTCAAATAAATCAAGTAGGTACCTACTTATGGACAACTCGTCGCATTAAAAAACAACCAATCATTAAAAACTTAAGTCATGACTAATCTGAAAAATCCACGAAATTCATAGCGTGAGAAAATTTCGTCGCCACACGTTTGCACTTTTTACCGTTTAATCAAGTTCAGTAAATGTTTGAAGTGTTAAGCTAAATTTATTCACGCTGTACTCAATAATATTGCTCATCTGGGCAAGTTATAGGTGTTATTTTTTCGAAAAAAGTGCCAACGGCGCGTGTGTAATAGCTGGTAAAGTCTTACGTTTCTCTGGTACAGTGTAAATTTTCGGTTACAAAATGCGTCTCGATAGCGGTCGCGTTAACATCTCAATTTGTATGGAAACACGAACAGCGCCTCTAGCGGAACATTTGCGATGTTCATGTTTCCATAAAAATTGACTTACACTAAAGGTGCAGCATTAATATCTGCCACAGCGGAGTGTGCAAAAATATCTAATACATCCTTCTGACCCTAGAAATAGAGTCTTATCAGATATTTATGCACGCTTGTTGTGTCAGATATTGGTGCTAGTGACTGTACTATTGTACTGTAGTTAGTATTTATTATACGAAAACATTATGAAAAACCCGCTTCTAGATTACAGTCAACTCCAAGGCTGACTGCTCTTTTTTAGGCCTAATACTAGCATTAGTTGATGTCTATTTAATACCTTTAAACGAGCAGTTTTCTCGAAGACGGGATGACGGGACGAGATCTCGGAAACGGCTTCAACGATTTCGATAAAATTTGGTATGTTGGGGTTTTCGGGGATATCTTAGTCTTAGCTCTGTGAAAACGCTTATTAAAGAGATTTAGCTCGAGGTAAGCTCAGTCGCCCAGGTACTTGATCTTAATATACTGTGTACCTACAAATTGCTTATATAAATTAATTACTTAAGATCTTAAAGTAATAAAATGACTTGAAGTTATTATCAATCAAATTTAATTACACAAACAGCGGTTACACCAAGTATTTTCAGAGATCTATTTCGCACAAATGTTGGGCTTAATATTATACCCCTTTATTGGTTGGTAACGGTTGTAAAATTAGAGAATTGGTCATACAGTTGCTCGCAGTGACTATTTATGTTACAAGTTTTCTTCCATTTGGCGAACCCCAGTCGCCACTCGCAGTAAAATTACCCGGCGCCTGCTCATGTTATGTGTTCTTTTATTGTCGCCTCTTTGGCCCAGCGCTTTATTTTTCTAATGACTCACTAAGTCCGTTTAAAATTGGCCGCAATGTATTTTTAGTTACGGTACTGATCGATGTTTTGTCAAGTAGTAAACAGTCACTAACCTAACAATGATTACTAAGTTTTGGGCCCATATGACGCGATTGTAAGATTTATCATTAGATATCTTCATAGGGTTCCGTACCCAAAGGAAGAAAATAGAAACCCTTATTCCTAAGACTTCGCTGTCCATCCGCCTGTCACTAGGCTGGATCTCATGAACCGTGATAGACATTTGAAATTTTCACAGATTACGTAAGTATATAAATCTAGCCGCTATAACAACAAATACCAAAAACAGAATAAAATAAATATGTATTTAAGGGGGCTCCCATACAGTAAATGTATTTTTTTTTGCCGTTTTTTGCTAATGTCTAATGAATGTGGTATAGATGGTACAGAAACCTTCACGCGCGAGTCCGACTCGCACTTGGCTGGTTTTTCTTTTTAACAGTTAAAGTAGTTTCTCATTTCAATAAAAGTTTGATTTCGGCTGTGATTGGTTTTAATCTTTTTTTTTGTAACAGAAAACTGTAGACCAACATTTCCCAAACTATAAGTCAGGATCCACTTCATGAGTGAGTACCGAGTTGGCTCCCTTAAAAACATTAAAAAATAATGATGCATTTGAAATAATAAGCAGCCCTAAGTAAGTAAATTTTACTAGGTGAATCGTGTTTCGGGATAACTTTGGAAACCACTGTCATGTCATAGCCCATAAGCAGCTTTACGATGAATATGAATACCATACATGCCAGTCAAGGATTAGAAAAATCCCTCCTAAATAAAATCCCTGAGGAGCTTAAAAAATCCTAATGGTCAATGTTAGTCCCTTAGCCCGGAATAACCACAAAAACCATTTTATGTTTATTTAAGCTCCTGCTATTCCACATAATACAAAATTAAAATAACCTGTAGAAATGTGATTAATACATACCTCGTTATAATAGATTCTCGGAACGTGCTCTCAGTTTTGTAAGGACAGCGTTTCTCAAGTATGGCGGTGGTCCATTGGCGCCGGTACCCAATAAGGCAAACCGAGTCAGCGTCTGTTGAGAGGTGAAAGGTCCAGCAAAGCGTCATCATTCTTACGATTAACGTGCTAACATTACTTGTTTATTTGCTCTTATTTCACATTACCTGCCAAAATTATCTGAACCTACCTATCATGAAAGAAAAAACCTTGAGGGTGATTTGCAGATCTAAATTTTTTGCTCATCTATTTCTTCAGTGAACAGATCGAAGGTCTTTTTTTTACTCAAAGGCCTCTTCACATATATAATTACAAAGACATTAAGTGGAACTTTGAACTCAAAAATCCTTTCCGCGTGTTGATCGAGTAACCGTGAACCAGTTGTTAACCGCCGTCTCGAATATCAGGGCCGATTTTTGGGATATTTGCCCTTAATAGCTTGAAATGCCAATTATGAACCGGAAGGACAGTTGTACTGGTTAAATGACCCACTGCCTCATTCCCCTTAAAAACTTACAATTGTAGTCTGAATTGCATTGGGTACTTACAACGCGAATACGCAATAATCTAGGATAATATCAAACTGGTCTAGATTAGCCTCTACTATGTAACGAAAACATAAGGATTAGAATAGTTTAATTATCGTAGTTCGTATGGAGTAATCGACACAACCGCAGTGGCTTCAGTACCGTGGTAGAAGCCAGCCGACCTCCATTTTGCATCACGGCCAATTTAGCCGAGCGACGCGGTCTCACGGGCACTTTTAATTGTCTGTTGGATTTTGCAAAAAGGAAACAACAAAACCCAGCCTCTAGGAAACAAAAACAGGTTTTACAATGCACAGGTTTTTATAACCTACTAATGATATTTGCTACGGTTATTTTAGATTTATTATACTTGTTTAGTTTATATTTACGGGCTTAGAGCAGTGCGTGACATCCGGTATATTATTTAGGGACTAAGCTTGGGTCGGCTCACGGCTTAACTCCTTTTGAAAAATGACTTGTCTGCAGCCAAGCAAGACCGGCTAAGAGTAGCTGACACACGAATAACCGCGGCACGAATAGCGATGTGTATTTAACACGTGAACACGGTTAAAACTCACATTAGGGTTTTATTTTTTGGACTGCCAACCCCAATTGCCTAGGAAACTAAATGAACGCACATTCTTGCAATAAAGCAAACGGTATTTCAGTTTTTGAACAAGACGTTGGCACCATGCCATTGATTGGAGGTGTTATCAAAACACGGATGGACAATTTAGAAAGCTTTCTCGATGCGTTCCAAGAAACGTTGAGTTTGTTTACCTTACGGTTAAATAATAATGCTCTAATTAATGGTGCTGGCATATTGTTATTAATTACAAAAATAAACTTATAGCTAGAGCGCGTACAAATAAACATACCTACTAGGGATCACGTCAAAAAATAGAGCATTATCGTGTAATATCTTGTAAACAAAGTTTATGCCAATATCCTGCTCACTTCCTACGCAATGCTTGGGTTCTGTATAACGCGATGCAAATGCCACATATTATAGGCAGTTGGTATTTTAGTCTTAACTCATTCATGCTGACCGAAGAAATATGATTTTTATAACTTCGTGATAATCTTTCGAGTCTGACTAAGCTGCAAGATTCTATCTGCCGCGGTCACAAATTGAAGAAATGAAGTAATGCAGCGCGTCCGCCCACAAGTGGTCGTCTCGCCGCTCACGAGGCGAAACCAGCTGCATTTAACCGCATATTTCGAATTTGTGTCCAAGATTTACGGTTATTTTTATTTACTGTTTACCAATTTAATGTTCGTGATTATTTCGGTCAAGCCACCATTTGATGACTATACCAGATTTTTATGACTCTATAAAAACTGTTTGTCGTTGTACTTGTACTCGATGGTTATTGAGGGCTTGGCACAATAGTACCTAATGATAGCCATACATAGTTACAAGTACATAGTTAGGTACTTGGTAATTTTATACATAGGTGTGTACAAAATTGGATACATTAAATTGATCATGTTTGATATAAAGATTGCGAAGGAAATTGGTTTGACAATACTCAGTAAGACAGAATCACTTCTGCGCCGTTTCGATGCTAATCGAGTACCTAATCACAGATGAGTCAGTAAGTCCTTGCGTCATGGCCCGCTTCAGTTGGCCTCTGTGTATGAATTCATCAGTCATATATCCTCTGTATTAGCGTGCTGTGACGACTATTGACCGCATAGGTACTTGACCTATCGAGGTGTGATCAATCTCTAAGTTTAGGTACTATGTGGAATCCCTTCACGTGCCTGGGAATCATGCATGTGTTGTTAACTGACTAGACGGGAATTTATTAACATTTATCGATCACAACCAGTACTGGGCATTAGAGTAGGCGTCGATGTTGAAAGCGCATGACCAGTTCAGTTGAGAAACATGCATTTAATTTTTTTCGCGACTCTATTGGATACAGTCCTGTGAATACTTGCTTGCTTCAAGTCACGTACTAGCGTCTAGGATGGTATAGGGGGAGCTAGTTGCATGCCCCTGAAGCTAAATATATCCCTTTTCCTTATAGCATCTTTGCGCTATCAACATTCCCTAGAAGGCATGTTGACCAGCAAGCGTGCTCGCCCACGCCTACCGCGGAATATCCACTAGCTACCCACAATCCATAGCCCCGTATTACAATACAATGCTCTTGACGGAGTAATGTGGCGCCATGGGACACTTTGTGAGTTATAACCGATGCTTCTATCGAACTGGCTTTTGCTGTTACATGGTCTTGTAACTTACTTACTCTTAAATATGTTGTTGGACAGTGTTATCAGGTTTTAGAGAAGTTGTATTGTGTTCTCGAACATAGATTATTTACCTGCCTACATACTTAGTTGAACTATTTAACAGTTTGGAAATGCTTCTGATGTCGGATCGGATGGCATCGCCGTTTGTGTATTTAGATACAATACCTACTTAATTAACAGTCCCAAATGTGCAAAACTTATCAAGAAAAAAAATCCTACAAGTTATAATAAAATAATTATAATATCATCAAACCTGTACCCAAACCTACACCTGATTACATTTACATGTGTATAACTGCCAGATATTTACAAGTGACACCTTACTACAAGCTTTTATTCGCCTTGTAATTATTCAGTCTTGAAAATATACTTATATATAAGTATACACACTACACCACATTTTTTTTGCTTACATAATTGTACATTAACTAAAAAATATGTACCTGCCTACATGTATTACTTCTAGGTAGGTTCTACATAGGTATGTGGGTTGCCATTTTATTTTGAATTCTCTCTTGACTATTTAATCGTGTTTCTCACATAATATTTAGAGTCAGCCGTCCGGTTAGTCATTCTGGTGACTTCCTTTAGCGATATTAACATAATAATAACTATTATTGATTATAGCCCATTGTTTTGTGAAGAAGTTTTTTAAGAGGATTTTCCAGACATTTTAGATCATTAAAATACAGAGGTCTCGGAACTTTTAAATCTCACGATTCAGAATTAACAAATCGCTGATATTGCTATTAGATCAACTTTACAAATACCAACTAGAACAGAGAAGATCCATCTGATATTTTCCAGTAACTTATTCATATAACATCAGAATTCTATCTTCTTGATATTGGGGCATTTCTATCTACCGTTGTACCCAGAGTTTATCCCTCCGATTTCAACAAAATTTGGAAGGTAGACTCAGTCCATGATTGGGAGCTGGAAAAACAGAGTCTCCAGATGTGTCCCCAAAATATTGTACCGGTGTGTCCGTTTTGTTAAAAAAAATATTAAGCCGTAACAATTCGTAAGAAAACGGACACATCCACACAGTGTTTTGGGGACACATCTGGAGACCCTGTTTTTCCAGCTCCCAATCATGGACTGAGTCTACCTTACAAATTTTGTTGAAATCGGAGAGATATGTACATAAACTCGGGGTGCAACGGTTGCCGGTGGTGCCGATCGTTGTACGTTAAACTAAGTCATTAATGAGTCCGCTCCGTTCGTGGAAACAGAGCTTTAGTGTCGAGCCAATCGTTGATCATTGAATAGGTGAGATAAAAATATCTTCTGTCACTTTCCAGGGCCACCGCCGCGGCTGGGCCTGAAGGCGGCGAGCCCCGGCGTCGACGAGGACTGCAACAGCAACACCAGCCTCGCCGGCAGCCAGCACTCTGCCGACGACCTCGACGCGCACTGCGACAACTCTGGCTACCTTTGGTTCCTCGACTATAAGTAAGTTGGTTCCACATTTGCCAAAGGGGGCTCGGGATCACTGGCGCAAAAATGTTATATTAGGTTTAGTAGTTAGATCTGGTGATTCTGTTCATTTGGGCATATCAATTTATTTGGAGATATATGTTTTTTGTTGATAACGGTCCTAAGAAACATTATCATTAAAAACCTATGGCTGAGGTTCCGAATAGTTCCGACTTTTTTGTGAGGAATTTAACCTTCTATCTAGGATTTTACGTAGATTTTACGTTTCTTTAATAGAATCTATTCTAACCTTTTATTTAACTTCATCTTGTAGGTTCATTTGTTCAAATTATTTCAAATAAATTTTGATCCCCTTTTCTTGCTAAGATTTACTTAAAATTTAGAACACCAATGTATGTGTTGCTTGGTATTGTAGGTGTCTAATTACAGTCAGCAACACGTAGGTACAGTCAGCAAAAAAACTATTAAAAATAAATCAATCTGCAATCAAAACTTAAAATCTGACAAAATGTTTCGGTCATGTCGGACTATAGAACTTCTCTATGCATTTACATCTTCAACGTCGCTTCATTTCTTCAATGCAATAACCGAGTGACTTACCATTTCCCTGAGTACTTACGTAAGAAAACACCTACTGTAATTGAAATAGCAACCGCCCGTCCATACTAACATCCGCAAATTACACCCGCATGTTGGCAAGGTACTAGAATGTGGACCGAGGGTGAACTTGGAATGTTTCATTAAAATAACTCAGACCACATCATCGCATTGGTAGAGCATATCATTAATCTCTCTAGGTATATTTATTTTGATAACCAAGAACGGGCAGCAGGTAGGTTTAAGTATGATAGGATTAGGTTCCTTAAAATACGTATTACTGCCTAATATAAGCTAGCCATCTATACGAGTTTCCAAATTTAAAAACAGCTTTGGGCTTTTCATTAGAACAGACAACAGTTTTTTAGTTAAATTTTATTAAGTAAATATAACATGAATTGAAACTGCTGTAATTGAATGTACCTAGGTTTAGATGTTGTGTGTTGGATATAAAATATAACTCGTTTCGTTAACTAGTTTAAAAAGCTATCTCTTACATCTAAACGTCAGTGTGTCACAGCATTTTGGCTAAACAAAGCGTTTATCTGTTTCCAGCCCGATATTTCGAGACGGCTCCTGTCACCACACCTCAGTGCTTTCCTCCGTGTCGGCCTCTTACAAAGGCATCAGCGACCTTGCCTCGCGCTTCGAGTTCACCTCTCGGTACAACGACATCGCGCGCGACCTCGATGCCAACCTCGCTGAAGCCGACATGGAGAGTTTCAAGACTGAAGACATCCACGCCTTGCTCATGACGGCTAATCTTCCACATGACACCATAAACGATGATCGAACGCATGACGTGAGTTTTGCTTTATATTTTCTACTTATCTACCAGGAAACGTTCAATATAGAAAATCTAAAACAGTAGTACTATAGCAATTAGCAATGCCAACGTGGTAAATTAAGCGATAAATGATAACCAAAACACCTACGAGGGCGACACTGAAAGTTTTTAGAACTGGCCACTTGTAAACAATATAATAAAAAAGTAAGTTTAAATTTTGAAAATGGAACTCTTTACCAATATTATTGAGTATGTATTTCATTCATTTGTCATTTGTTTTATGATTTGGCGGCAAATTGAAAATTGTCTGCGTCACGTCAACATGAATTTAACTCGCGAAAATTTTCGTGCAATGATTTTATGACTTTCGATGTCATTTAAGTCAACAAGAAAGCTATGATAGACTTCGATTGGCCTTTCATGATGAAGCCCCATCTCGTGCGACCATTTACAACTGGTTTAATGAGTTTAAACGTGGTCGCACTAATCTCACCGACGATCTGCGTGAGGGACGGCCTTCTACGGCGACGACTGAAAATAACATCAGTGTTGTGCAGCGTATGATAGAGACTGACAAAAGAGTGACGTATCAGCAGATTCGGACAAGCTTAGGCATCGGTATGAGTCAAGTGCATAAAATCTTCCATGAACATTTAGCGGTCAGGAAGCTTTGTGCGAGGTGGATACCTCATAATTTGACTGAGGCCCAAAAACTCCGTCGGGTTGATTGGTGCCGTGAAATGATTCAAAGATTTAACGGAGGTGACTCAAATGCTGTTTTCGACATACTTACGGGTGACGAAAGCTGGGTTTACTGTTATGATCCAGAAACCAAGAGACAGTCTGCTCAATGGGTGTTTCCTTTCGAGGAGTTGCCAACTAAAGTGAAGAGAGGTCGAAGCGTGGGAAAGAAGATGGTGGCCTCGTTCTTCGGAAGGACAGGTCACTATGCGACAATAGTTTTAGAGGATCAAAAAACAGTTACTGCAGAGTGGTACACTAACAATTGTTTGCCACTTGTATTGGAAAAAGTTCGGGAGAAGCGACCTCGAAGTAGGATCCTTCTTCACCACGACAACGCCTCGTCGCACACCGCCAGGCGAACGATCGACTATTTAGTGACGTCAGACGTGGAATAACTGGGTCACCCGCCGTATAGCCCCGACCTCGCACCTTGCGATTTTTATTTATTCCCGAAAACAAAAGAAAAACTTCGAGGAAAACTTTTTATGAACACCGAGGAAGCAGTGGGTGCGTTTCAAAAGGCCGTCGAAGAGACCCCTAAGGACGAGTGGGCTAAGTGCTTTTCTCAGTGGTTCCATCGGATGCAGCGGTGTATTGATGTGAATGGACACTATTTTGAAAAGATATAATAAAACTAATAACTTGCTAGTTTGCTCAGTTTTTGATTTTCTAAGAACTTTCAGTTTGACCCTCGTATTTTTTAAGTACCTAGATATAAGTAAATAATTTATTGAATCAGGCGTTACTTTGCGGAGGTCCATATAAATAAACTAGAAGAATTTATTTGCTCACCCGCGCTATGATAGCTAAGCTTATGCAAGTTATGCGTGTTCATGCAGTTCCTCCACCTCCACACTGTAAGAACACACACACAAATCACACAAACCCATTTATCAACACCACCACATACTACACTGACGCGTTTCGAACTCAACCAGAGCTCGTCTTCAAAGCAACACATCCGTATAGCTACCAGATGTTAGACAGGCCAGACCAAATGTTGTGTCTGACATCTGGTAACATGGTATACGGTTGTGTTGCTCTGAAGATGAGCTCTGGTTGAGTTCGAAACGCGTCAGGGTAGTGCGGTGGTGGTGATAGATGGGTTTGTGTGATTTGTGTGTGTTCTTACAGTGGGGTTTGAGGTGGAGGAACTGCATGAACACGCATATGTTGCATAGGCTTAGCTATCAAAAGGTCGCGGGTGAGCAAAGAAATTCTTTTAGTTCATTTACAAGTAAGTACTTAAGAAAGAAGTAAAAGTAATTTCGGTTTATGATTGTCTTGCAAAGTTATCTTTGCCATTAGCTACCTAGAATGAAAATGTTTTAAATATTTTTGTTGTTAACTTAACTTAACATTTAAGTAAGTTCCCCACTCAAATGAGGAATGAATCCGTCGAGTGTGTCATGATGTGACTTAAAAGGAAAACAAAGGCCACAAAAGGATATGACGCTGCAGTGAGACATTACGAGTATAAACACTTGCAGAACAAACTTCACCGTAGCAATAACCCTTTGTTAATTATTTACTCTCTTGTGTTGCCCAAATTTTAGGAACCTCGGTATGACAATGAATTGATTGTCTTTACGGTCACAACCTTTTTATTTTTTTAACAATTATTTAACGGTGTCGGTTATGTTTTATTATTATGCATATCCATCTTATTATGTATTCCTTTTATATGTATGTTTATTTTTCAGTTCCTTAACAACTAATTTCTTGGCGTTGATGTTCATAATCATGGTGTATTGCAGAGTAATCCGCGAGGCGAGATGTTTGCGAGCATCTCAAGCTCTCTCATGGAAAAGTTCCGATTCGACAGCTCTCTCAGTGCCGACAGTAGTTTTCAGGTTCGCCACGCATTGTTCTTCGATGGCTCATTTCAGTATTTTAAATCATTTCTTGTTCTATACGTTTACACCCCTTCAGTGCTTAATTCATCTCATCGTTACACATTACTTAATGTTTTGCACAATTCGCATTCTTAGTTTTTCACGGATTAGTCATGATAAAAACATAATAAATTGCTACAGTCTTGTAATATCTATAACATCTTTAGCAATAGAAAGACGTCGCAATCGCAGTCTTTCCTTTATCGCTTTTCGCGTTCAGTATTGTCACGCCATCTAGCGAAAAAACGCTGCAGCGCTAGAGCTCATGTAAATGTTTCGGTGTTCCGCTAGATGTCGTTTTGATGTTCGAATGTTTCCTATTATCTTTAGAGGTTTATGGTCAGTGTAGATAGATCATTCATTGATAAGAAATTAAGTGCATTTATGTACTTCGACATACATAAAAACTAATATTGATTATTATTGATTGCCATAATTATTTTTGGTTCCACTTTTTCTTTTGAGGGCTGAGAGGCCATTAATATTTTCGTGGTCTTTAGTAAAATACGCTTTAGCACATCACCAAATTTATAGTTCACAGGTAAATGGGAAGTTTAAAGAATTCTTTTTACAAAATTTCAAGATTGGTTTTTGCAGTCTTTTTGTATTTTTATTTCAACTCAAAATTTTGTTACTTTTACGGTCATCCCGTAAAATCCATATCGAAAATACAAAGTGAAACATAGATGCACAGAAAAACAAAATAAAAAATGGTTTTGGTGGCTACTCGTATTTTTTTACGATTTGTAAGATTTTGGGGCAACTAGATAAGTACTAGGAAAATTTGGAGACTATAGCTCTTAACCGTTTGGCTATACCAACCTGTGTGACGGACGAACAGATAAACCAGAGGAGGGACCGTACCTAAGTTGTCACTCATTAGGACAGCATTAGGGTTCTATTTGGCACCCTTTTATACAAAACCCTAAACGTTTAATTGATTTTAAAACAATTCATAAGTAGGTTATCAGTTAATGTCCTTTTTAACAAATAAACAACTTCCTTCTTTCTTTTATGCAGGAATGTAGCTATAATGACTGACCATTATTAAAAATTTCAAAACAATTTATTTAGAGATTTCTCAGTACCTACTTCATTTCTAAACGGCAATTAATAATTCTATCAGCTAGGTGGTATTTTGTTCGCGGCATTGAAATCAATGCTTTATTATTATTGCATCTCCGCACCTGCCAACTGTGCAGCTGGCTCAGATAAAACAACTCAATCGCTTAGAAAAGAGTCGTAGAAGCAATTTGTAACAGATTCGAAATCTAAAAAAAAAATGTTTCTATGTGTATGTTCTACTGCGGGGCTACTACGAAATTTGAAAATCGAAGTTCATATCGTACTGTCCCTCTCACTCTCGTATAAAATAATATAAGCGTCAGCGGGACGGTTAAGGTGATATCAGACGGTTCATTTTTCATTCATTTTCGCCTTTCATTTGGTACCTTTCACTCGAAATGAAAATATCCAACACTGTTGGATCGGTTCATTTTGTGTTCAGACGAGTGAAAGAGTACTGAATGAAAGACGAAAATGAACGAAAAATGAACCGTCTGATCTGACCTTTAGACACGAAGTTCGAATTTTGCACTATACTAAATAGGGCCCGTTTGTATCTCGCTTCGCTAGATGTTTACCGTGATTTTATATTGGCGTACAATTATTTTAAGAGCGTTTATACCTGCTGAGCTGGCAAAGTTGCTTTTTCAAGATTACGATTTGGAGTCTTTTTGTATTTTTTATTTCAACTCCAAATTTTTTGTTTCTTTTACGGTTATCCCGTGAAAGTTTAAACGGGAGTGGAAAAAATGTTTCTCGTTGAGAACGTAGATCCATAGATGGCGTTAGTGTCGCTGCTAAAGTGACAAATGAAAAAAAAAAGAATCCAAAAGTTGAAATATGGGTGCATAGGAAAAATTCGTGTCTAGTCTCCTGTCCAGTGGTGGTGTAGGGGAATAGCACGCAGCACGGAATGCTGAGGACCTGGGTTCGATTCCCAGCGCTGGTCTATTTTTCTGGTTTTTCTGTGCATTCATGTTTCGGCTTGTGTTTTCGTGTGAAATATTAAGTTGCTTTTTGTTAGTTTTTCTCGATTAATCCATAAAAATTGAATAAAAATTAAAAATGTGGTCTGATAGAACTGATCTTATTAGATAAGTTAATGTGTCTACTGTAATAATTATTCGTGATATACTTTTATTTTCTTTGAAATCCGTTAATAAACATTTGATCGTTTTTAAAGAACATAAAAGTCTATCACTTTTCAGAAAAATGCAACGTTTCCAGCTCAGCAGGTATAAACGGTCTTAACAAGAACTTTTATTAAGTAAGTACCAACCACGTTGAATTTATCTTAATTTTCGTATAAAAGATGATAAGAAAGAAGTTAACCATCCTTGTTATTCAAACTATCTACACGAAAAAAATAATGTAACTCAGTGAATCGTTTATTATGACGTGCTAACAAACAGACAAAAGATCCTTTGCATTTATGACATTACTAGCTTTTGCCCGCGGCTCCACCCGCGTGGTATTCGGTTATCGCGCGCTGTTCCCTCGGGAATTGTGCATTTTTCCGGGTTAAAAAGTAGCCTATGTCACTCTCGGGCCCATAAACTATCTCTATGCCAAAAATCACGTCGATCCGCCGCTCCATTTCGACGTGAAAGACGGACAAACATACAAACACACAAACATACAAACACACTTTCGCATTTATAATATTAAGTATGGATTAAGTATTATGAATAAGCGGATACTTATTACATTTTAAACGCTTGATTATGGTCAACCTTACCTATTCCACTAATGGCACTAATTTTATGCCTTTGTACTCTTTTTGTTTTGTTGTTTTCTTTTATATTATTTTTTTGCTTTATGTTTAATACATACAATATACATACAGACAATATCATAAATGCGACTTTGTAAGTCTGTTTGAATCTTTGTTCCTGTTCACGTCCTGACCGCAGAACTAATTGAGATGAAATTCGGTACACAGATAGTGTGAGTCCCGGGGAAGGATATAGGATAGTTTTTATCCCGGAAAATGGCATAGTTCCCGCGGGATAGCGATAAAAGGATTCTACGCGGACGGAGTCGCGGACAACAGCTCCTATTAAATAAACAAAGTTAAACGCTTATTTAATCAACTACTCGACTCGATGGCACAGAAAGTAAAGTAATGATAAAAATTGTCACGCAACCACGATCTCAATTAACTGTAAGTGGTGTCTCTTGAGACACCCATACTTGCCCGTTTGAAAGTCTGCAACACAAGCACGGAATCCTCAATAGGCCTTCCCGAGTCTTACCGCACAATGCTTCGATCTCACGGGATGTACCAGTAGTAAAGATAAAATAAGACCAACGCACATGTGTGTGTGCCGTTCACACTAAATTGCGTCAATCCCCAACTACGCTCGTTATTCCCCCTTCATGCCGTCGGTCGCTCCCTACGTGTGTGTGTAAGCGCTATATTTAATTGTCCTTCTGTGTGGTCGTGCCGTATTGCCGCCATGTGTGAGTTACCAATGAAGTCTATCCAATACGTCAGTTGTACTCAAACTGTCGGCTAGTTTCAGTGTTGGTAAAACTTGAAAAACAAACTAAACTTGACTTGAAATTTCGAAACATTTCACAAGGGCCGAACGAAGTTTTAACTCGCGTACAAAAACCGTTATTCACGATGGACCTAAAAACCTTGAAAACTTACCAAACCAAACAAAAGCGCTAATTACAACCTAATAATTATTAGTATGCTAATGATCCACACGTTGCCCGCTGTAATCACAGCTTACTGATCACAGTCATATTCGACGCTCTGCTCTGATAAGACGTTCCTGTAAATTATAGTGTACAGTTTGAGAAGCGTGTGCTGCAGCTAATATTAAAATGTGTATTCCCGCTGCCCCAGTCGCGCCCAGGGCTTTCGGGACGCTTGTACTCTGTACTTCCTCGCAATGACGCCAACTACTTGGGACTACTCTAAAACTAAGTTCGACCCAGGCACGCCGAAGTTACTCGATACTTGTGTTTGTGTTAGATAAAAATTTGGACTCTGTGAAATTATAGTTTTATTAGTGCTAGTGCTTCAGACAGTTTGTGACAGTTGTGATTTAAGACTGTGGTCACGTGCTGACCTATCACTGGACGTTTATTTCAAAATGGGTGTGACGGATGGCTACGACTGGGATGACTCCTACAATGGATATTATTCAGTGAGTCACTATAAAATGTTCATTACTTTCTTAAGTACATTTCTTAAGAAAGCTTACTGTGCTAGATGAAAACGATTGAGTTACAATTTCCTTCACAATTTATAATAAGCAGTCATCGATAGAGTAAATCATCCATTTTGTCTTAATCTACTTCGCAAAGTATCCTCTCTAATGGATATTTCAATAAAACTAGGAATAGTATAGAAAACTCTGCAATATCACTCTTATTTTTATTACTGCACTTTATCACGTTACCTATTTCATTAGCTTCACCATTATCAGCGCCACTGTCAACATAATTAATTTTGTTTGTTTACTTTTATTTATTTACATATCCACCCTAATCTATACGTCGTTAACTACACCATTATTGAATTACCCTTCTTAAATTTAACAAATTAACATTTATTAGGAAGGCTATAATAGTAGGCACCAATTAAATTGGCTGCAATAGCAACATGGTAGTTACTAGTACATAGATGAGTCGTTGTTTGGTTTGTGACCTCATTTGTAGCAGGAAAAGGAATTAAATTGATGATAACGCGCTCGCCAGCCGCCATGTTGTTTGTCATGTCCTGCAACTGAACGCTCTGCATTGAACCCAAGCTGATTTATGTCTTCAGTCGATTGATAAATAGCTTAATACTTAAAATATAAGAAAGCTCATTTACAACCAAAAGTATCAGACTCCGTATAATCTCAACATTCAACAGTCTGTAACATTTCAACGTAAGGTCGAGTCTCTATTTTATCATGTGGTTGGTATCCAATGATATCATCGAATAGGTATCATAACCAGAACAGTCTATTTATAGGAAATATTGAATTCATTTCTATGGGCGTAGACCAGAATTATGTCAACATTATAAAATAATGCAGATGTTGTCATTATTAATTCTTATCTAATCACGAAAGTTAATGTTTCCGTTACCTCATTTTATTAATCAGAAATCAAGTAATATGGCCTAAATTGATACATTGGAAAATCGTAGACACGGTTGTTAACTAAAAGTTACAGCTTGTGAACTATTTTAGACGGCAGTTGCATCCGCATCCAAAATTACTCGTGCAGCGTAAATGTTTATGTTCTAGCGAACGCCGTATGTGTCGAAATCTTCTAACTTGGAATCTTTTCGAGAACATTCTTGCTAACGTTTTATTTAGAACGATCATACTTAGAATTGAGAACCACATGGCACGCAACATATGAATTTTTAGTCAAAACATAGATTCTTAGAAATCATGGGTATTTATCGTAGTTTTTTCTATAAGGGTTTTACTTACTGGAATGTCGTTCAAAAATTGCAAATATCACTGTTATCCTGTGTTTTACTATTCAAAAAAATTCGGAGCAACCTTTTAGGTACTCCTGCCACAATGTAGGTACCTGATTTTAGTCTTAATCTCATCCATTCAGGGCGAAGAGTCCGTCGGTTCCATCAACACGATGTCAATCTGCAAGTCAGAACTGCTGTTTTCGCCAGTCAAGGAAGCCCACGGAGTACACTTCAGCGTGGACAGCCTTGACTGCGAGCTGCCGGCGGAGCAAGACCTGATTCTCACCTGCCAGGCAAACAAGGATAACTACACCATCGCCTTTGAGGGCAGCCTCACCATTTACTCTGAGGACAGTGAGTGTGCTGAACTGGCCGTCAATCAAAAACATGGTAAGAGTTTTAAAAAGGTTTACTTCGCACTTTATCTATGATCCTACTCCTCACGGTGCAGCTTAATTTGCTTTTCTGTATAGCAGGAAACTGTTTCAATGAAATTGTCCTATGTATTATGTTCTGCACGTATAAATTGTAGTACATGAGGATAAATATTTGTTTAAAAGCACGGAAAATACACTCGCGTATTATGGAAAACTTAGGGGTACTTATTACCTTATGTTTTTCGCCTTACTTCATTTTATTGTTTTACTATAGGCTGAAAGACACGTTAGATACCTACATGTTTAAAATTAGCATTGCACACAATCTTAAATTTAATCCTACTAATATTATAAATGTGAAAGTTTGTGAGTGAGTGAGGATGTCATTAAGTATGTTTGTTACTTCTTCACGCTCAAACGGCTGAACGGATTTCGATTAAATTTGGCAAAAAGTTAGTTTATAACCTGGATTAAAACATAGGCTACTTTTTATCCCGATATTCCCACGGGATAGGGATAAAATCTCGAAATAACAACCGCTGGGCTTAGAGTGATGAAATTTGGTATGTAGGTAGCCGGAGGTCTGGAATAAGACTTAAGCGACTTTTTGACCCAATATTCCCACGGGATACCTAGGGATAAAATCTAGAAATATCAACCGCTGTGCTTAGAGCCATGAAATTTAGTATGTAGGTAGCTGGAGGTCTGGAATAACACATAAGCGACTTTTTGATCCGATATTCCCACGGGATACCTAGGGATGAAATCTCGAAATAATAACCACTAGGCTCAGAGCCAAGAAATTCGGTGTATAGGTAGCTGGACCTCTGAAATAACAAATAGGCTACTATTTATCTCGATATTCCCACGGGATAGGGATAAAATCTTGAAATAATAACCGCTGGGCTTAGAGTCATGAAATTTGGTATGAAGGTAGCTCAATGTCTAGAATAACACATACTTACGCTACTTTTTATCCGGATATTCCCACGGGACATTCCCACCTGTATTATTATTATTTTATATTTTTTTCTTAAATGATATACCGTACTTTCTAACTATTTTGAAAAAAAAAACTTTCTGCCAAGTATCTTGCGGCGCATTCTTCTTGGCAATGATGGTCTTTCCGAAAGCACTGGTAGTTTAAAAAATGACGTGTAAAAGTGCCCATTGCGGCCTATTTACTGAATAAATGATTTGAATTGGGAACATTTTTAAAATCTTGAAATAATAACCGCTGGGCTTAGAGTCATGAAATTTGGTATGAAGGTAGCTCAATGTCTAGAATAACACATACTTACGCTACTTTTTATCCGGATATTCCCACGGGACATTCCCACCTGTATTATTATTATTTTATATTTTTTTCTTAAATGGTATACCGTACTTTCTAACTATTTTGAAAAAAAAAAACTTTCTGCCAAGTATCTTGCGGCGCATTCTTCTTGGCAATGATGGTCTTTCCGAAAGCACTGGTGGTTTAAAAAATGACGTGTAAAAGTGCCCATTGCGGCCTATTTACTGAATAAATGATTTGTATTGGGAACATTTTTAAAATTTCAGCACTGGGCTTAGTCTTGAATTTTGTACAGCTATTCACAACACAATCTCAATGAAGGAAGACCACGATATAAATTTTGGAAATTTCCAGGGGAATTTGGTAAAATCCCAAAAATTTCAAGTGCAACTACCAGACCGATTAGTTTACGCGTGCGAAGCCGCGGGTAAAAGCTAGTTAAATAAATAAACAAATATCATGGAACAATGGACATCAATTGACCTAGTCCAAAACCAAGCAAATCTTGTGCTATGGGTATTTAAGTACGTATATAATTATCTACATACTAAACATCTAAGACCCAAATATATCTGCCTCGACCGGGGAACAAGCCCAGGACCTCAAGCTTCATAGTCAGTAATGTCCCTTACAATTTTCATGAATGGCTGTTTTTATCACCTAATCACATTTTCATAAAAGTGTTAACTCGTACAATTTGGAATTGCTCAACATTGCCCGGAATTTAGGATAGTGATATAATTGTTTACCTTCCTCACGATTATGTCTAATAATGATTCATAGTGTCTAAGTATTCGTGATAACTCAGCCGCAGGTTTTATTTTATTTTCAGACAAATCGGATAAGCAAGAAGATAATGCAACGATAGATGAAAGAACGCGCAGGAATTTAGAATTATTAGAGAGATGTAAGAAATTAACAAATAAGCTAACAACGTCTATGGCTAGAAGCGATTTAGGATTAACTACTTGGAGTAAGCTTAAGAAACAGACCAATCAATCACCATTAAGGAGGTAATTATTATTAATGTAAGAATTACATATACATATTAAGAAAAACACATTTTATATATAATTTTTTCTTTCTTACAGGCATCCTTCTGGAAACAATAATGAAGACTCACGCGAAACGACTGATATAACCAGTGATATGAACAACTCAGTAATAAAAAGCCAAAGTTTGCCAAATCTTTACAGAAGAAAATTAATGAGTAGTTCTATCAACTCTGCAGCACTTAGTAATTCAACGGTACGCAAAGCACCTAAATTATTTACATTACTGATTAATTTGACTTCATTTAGTATTATTAACACCCTTTTATATTTTTTACAGGTTGACTCATTTACCACCAATCAAAGGTTAACAGGAACTCCGACGTGCATGAAAGTATACGATGTATCGCAACATCGTTCAACGCACGGAAGTCAGCATTCTGAACCAATGAGCACCTCATCAACTGAAAATCCTTCGTCTTCAGACAAAAGTCAGCCAAAACAGGCTTTTAATTTAGTGAAATTGTTTATGAAGCAAAAGAGCATCGATGGAGTTGTTGGTTTGGATCAAGTAGACAGCAGGTCTGAATGCTGGCCTTCCAGCTCTGGTGGAGAAAGTGGAGATTCTATCGGAGAGCAAAAAGATGATTCAAAGACCTCTGTTCGCTCTCAGATGGAATTACCCAATGATGTAGCGGAAGAAGGCTCTGCAGTTTACGACGAGATTCCACCTTCTAATCCGTTCGGCAATAGATTTTACGATGAAGTATTAATAGAAGAAGAAGAAACCGTAGATGGCACGAAACTAAGTGACAGTGAGTCTAACCTTTATGCGACTGTAAATAAACGCCATTCGAGAAGAACAAATATCAACATAACAAATAGCCCATCGAAGCTAAGAAGTAATAGGAAATCATATTCTTCTCAGTCGTCAAACACGAGTGTCAGCATATCGAGCTGTTCGGAATCAGATGGAACTCAAATAACTAAAATGAACAGAATAATGCAGCGAGAGGCTTTTGACACCAAAACTACTTCTACACACCTCGAAGCGGCCACTACAGATAAAAGCATGCAGACGTCTAGTTTACAGCTGTCAACCGTTTCTCACGATCGAGAACTATTTAAAGTTGTGGAACAATCATTCTTAGAAAAACTTAAAGAAGGAGATTGTGAAAAACCAGTATTTATATTATACCCTAATTATACTCTACCTGATATCAGTTTCCTGAATGGTCGACCAAACATTTATTTGAATCCTATTAAAGTCAACGTATCGCCTAAATCAAGTGATGTTAAGAGGAATAGAATTAATGTTAAAAGTAAACGACCATTTTCTTGCAACGATGTTGAGATGTTAAAAAAGAAGGGACTGGGGCATATTAAAGATTGGGATTCATTAAACTTCTTGCTCCCAACGGAATGCAAGCAAATGTTATCAGAATTGCCAGAACTGATGCAGAATATTAAAGAAAAAGAATGTAGTCCAAAATGTGGAGACAAATACTGTAACGCTTCTTCATCGCCTAGGGTTAAGAACAGGCCCATGAGTTGCGACTGTAATAACTTAACGGGACATAACACCACCGTATCATCTAGTTCTAGCACGGCGACCCAGCCGTCGTCAGGCTACCGTGGCTCATCCACGATGCTAACAGATTCCTCGGCACAGAATAGTCCCGCCCCTGTTGGAAATTTCAATCCCTTATTCGTGTATAGATACGATAGTGCCACGAGTTCAGAAGCTAGCAACAACGATGGCCGGCACAATCCCGTTGTTCCAAAGCGATCACTGTCAATAGCTGAGCAAGCTCGGTACGCTAAGCAGGGAGAGCTTGCCCCTCCCAGACCTCCACTTCCTAAAAGTATTTTGCGAAAATCAATGGATAAAACTCGCAAGACAAGCACGCAAACAAAACGTTATAGTATGTTTGAAATGGACGAACTTTTGCAAGATCCTGTTGTTTGCATGACAGCTGCGACTGAGCATAAAACGAAACGGAGATCACTTCAGGAGCCTTATTATTTACAAAACCAAACCCCTGAATACAGGAAAAATAACGATTTAGCTGCCAAAAGATTATCACAACAATTTCTAGATGCAGCCGAAAAAGACGCTGATTACAATGAATTTTTCCACGATGAAGGTGTTGGTACAGAAAGTAGTCTGGAATCGGGCAAATCTAACGAAATGAAGTACCACCGACCTCATACTCCACCTATGCCTAAACCGAGAACAAAGAAAACGGAATTTACTGAATTTCCGCCGCCTGGGGCTCTCATTAGCAGTGCTGATTTACAACAACTAGAGGAATTTTTAAAACTTAGTGGTTTTAACTGTCAAAATATGGATGAGTGGGACCAAAATCATGTGCAAAAGGTAAGAAGTCAGGTTACCAAGTTTCTACAAATGAAACGTTCTCAGGAAGAAAATCAAAGGTCCACAGAATCTACCGGTAGTAGCTGCAATAGTAAAAAATCAGTAAGCTTTGCTCAGAAGCCTGAGCCAAAACCCGAAACTCAACAAGGTCAAGTGAAGGCAATGGATGAGCTAAAAGTTGCCAGCCTCTCTACTCCGCCTAATTCACCTAATATTTCTGCTGTGATTTCACAGAGACTATATCAGGTATCATTTTTCTCTTTAATACGTTATTTCTCGACATCATTGCCTATTGATTTCTGTGAGTACCTTTGGTTCTTTTATTTTTCTTTGCCCCTATCAGCAATATGATTTTGATGTACTTTTGTGTTTATGTTCGTTATGTGGCCATTTCCGCTTACGATCATCTCTATTTTGCAGTTTAAATTTTGCTAATTTAATGGGCTGTTTATTCGTTCACTAATCCATTTCATTTAATTTTTCACGTCTTTGTTGGATCTGTTTATATCATCAGTAACTTTTGTAGGGAAAGAACCTGGCAGAAATACCTATCTGCGAAGAAGCTGAAACCAGTCCTGATGAATTCGGCAGTCCCGTACATCATGACAGCAGAGGGAAATACGACTTGATTGATGTCTCGCAGAAGAGAGGTAGGCTGCATTAACAATTCAAATCTAAAACAATAAAAGTTGCTTTTTGTGTAGGTAGCTGTTTTATGACAGGGATGTACATATTCTTTTGTTTTCAGCTCTGGTCTCTAATGTGACGGACGCTGTTGAAATGTTGATCCAACACTTTTCTTCGGCCACTGACCAAGCGGAACTGGCTTTCCTGGGTGACTCTAAGAAGTCTCCGGCTTGTGCCAAGATAGCTCTTAACGCTTTGTGTCCAGCTTTATACGCCATATTCAGAGACGGACTAAAGGAAAACATTGAAACTTCTTTCGGAGCTGTAAATAACTCTGTCTGGCAAATGGTCGAGTCTACTGCAAGACAAGGTATGGAAGTTATTTGATAGTTGCTAAAACTGGTTATATTCAAATGTGTATTTATTATACTAAATGGTTGCTCTGTTCTAGGTCCAATAACAAAATCATTGAACGAATTGGTATTAAGGATCAACAGCGAAGACGCCGTGACTGAAGGACTTGTCAAGTTCAACGCGTTTATTCTGGGCTTACTAAAGTAAGTAAAAATATTGTTTTCGTCACACTTGCTCGTAACATGCTGGCTACCTTTTGCTTGCAACCCCTTAAATAAAACCCTAGACCATAATGTTCTTGTCATATAAAACCGAAGGTCGGTAAATGACTCATTGCGCGTACTAATTTCTTGTCATGAAGCCCAAGGTCGGTAAATGAGTCATTGCCCGTACTGATACTGCTGCGCGCGCTACTGCCCCGCGGGAGGAGGAGGGCGGCGCTACTAAAAGCGCAGTCGGCGGTATCGGCAATATTTGGAAGAAATATATATATATATTTTTTTACAAATATAAAATTTTACTCTCTAATGTGATGAAAAACATTGTACATATGTCGCACGGGCGGCACTAGAATTACGAACATCGACTCATTAAAGCCCTCAGTCTTCGACTTCGGGCTTCTAACAGACTCTCGTTCGTAATTCCTTATTTACCGCCCTTAAAATTTGTGTTTAATTTCAAGAAACGTTTAAAACGTAGAGCAAAAATATACCAGGATATAAGCGGATGCAAAATAACTGAAATATATAATTCACTTAAGTAGAATAACACAACAGTGTGCGGTAGAAGTTATAATTTACTTGAACATGAAGCTTAACCGGATTCTGTAAGAATATTTCTAGGAGCTCTTTATGATGACTGATGAGGCTGTTTCAATTCTGTTGCATAGGAAATATGTTGCCAATAATCTTTGCATGATTATCCTTGGTGATCAAAACTTACGTTATTAAAAATTCAACAGCGCACAGTCAGTGGATGCGTGGGTATCTTACGTCCGAACCCGCGAATCGGTGCTGGGAAAGCACTATGACAGCGACGCTCTGGTCTTGGCCGGAGTGGGCGAGCCTCGTTGCCGCGCCCTGCTCGACTCCCTGCTCGCATCGCTCGAGCCGCTCCGCCTGCTACCCTTCTCACTGGACCTCATGTTCGAGATGCGAGAGCTGCAAAGGAGCTTTAAGAAGATCGAGAGCGACATGCGAGCTGCCAGTCGGGTGAGTTATGATTCCGGACTTTACATCGCAGATACACTAGAATATAGAATTAGACTTTATAATCTGTATAAGTATGATGAACATTATCAGTTATAACATATTAACTTTGTGAAAGGCTGCAGTTCGAATTAACGTTGTAAATGAATGAGGTTGAAAAAAATAACTACCTAATAATGATAAGTTTGCCTCCAAATTTTCTGCCTGTTTCAAAATAACTGCTAATTTTATCCTAAACTCCGGAAAGTTGGTTGTGTACTACGTTTCAGCTTAAAAGTGAAGCACATTGTATGCTTGAGCACATTGAGCCATCGCAATGCTTCCCTTTTAGCAGGCGCGCGCTAATCTATTGTTGTTCAAAGCAATCTAAGCATTTTATTTGTACAAAGATATTGTGTATTTTATAAATATCAGTATGACTACTACTGTCTATCCTATTTCTAACAAACTTGCCACAGGGGCAGACATCGCTTTATTTGCATTTTATTGTTTATTGCATGTGCTTACGACTCGCGTAAATACACTACAGTCCGGGAACCAATAACTTTCGGCATTTTCTTTCGTGCACAGCTTTCATAAAATGCAAATAAGACCCTAACGATCACGTATGTCGACCCGCGAAGGTCGTTCACGTCGATGGCATGATGCATGATGCTAAAGTCTTTGGTGTATTTAACAGCCCACTTCGATTAACACTCCACCACTAACACTGAACCAACGGAACTTGCTGAAACTGGTGCGTTCGATGCATTCGAGTGGACTGTCGAGCGATGACAACCAGGCCAGTGTCATTATGAGACAAAAAGAGCCCAAAAACAAGGA
Source organism: Choristoneura rosaceana (assembly GCA_037349165.1). NCBI lineage: Eukaryota > Metazoa > Arthropoda > Insecta > Lepidoptera > Tortricidae > Choristoneura > Choristoneura rosaceana. The sequence goes on along the minus strand of JAZBNJ010000040.1, from coordinate 9,393,590 downwards.
ACCTTCCACCCCGGACTTGCTCAATGATTCGGCTAACGTGAAGACAACCGTTGAAAAGAACAGGCCGCGCTCTTGCGTGAATCCCTCTCCGATCGGATATGATCTATGTCCAAATAACAGCAGAATAGAGTTAGAGAACAACCGTCGTTGGTCCGGGGTGCAATTGGGCTCGAAACTAATGCAGGCTTTCGACAGACTCGTGTTCGACGACAGCGACGATTACACTGACAGTCTAGAGAACAATAAACCATCCGCTAAGCTCACCGGCGCCGACTTGAAGGTAACGGCGGTAGCGGACTTGAATTCATGTGCTTCGATTCGTAGTGTCACGTCTTTTGTTTTATTATTTTTCAGATTACTTTTGTTGTGTTTGTGCCGCGCAGGGATGCTTAAAGCTTATTCACATTAATTTGCGATTTTTTTATTATATTTGTGTACCTAAGATTTTACAGTATTGTTGTGTGTGCGCACTTTTTTGTTTGTGATGTATCTAAACACAGATAATATATTGTTTAAGTATGTGTTTTTTTGGGAGGTCTTTCGGCTGACATAATGATGTAATTTTTTTCATTTCTAAAATTTACCTTATATGCGTTGTTTGTACTGGTTCTGTAAGGTTGTGTGGATAAGGTACGGGAATCTGTGGGTGCAGGCCATTATCATGAATTTCGCACATGTATTCCGAAAAACTCCCGAGGTTCCGGGTTCGTCGAATCCGCAATCGTCTGCTTGAGAGTCCGTTTGTAAAAATCACTATAAGCTTCCACGGCCAGTGATGAAACCGATTGCCGAAAATATAATTTCAAAGCACGAAGACGTTTTATGAGCTATTATTATTTTAAGAGACAAGTTTACTATCAATCTAAATTACCTTTTAACATGAAAACAAACAGCCAAAGTTTTCATAATAGAAATAACCTCCAAAATTGCACGTTTAAAGTTCAACGACTCTTTATGTCAAAATCAGTACTAAATTAAATATAACAATCTGTCATCGGTTCCACCTGGAAACTGCTCCTTCACGCAGCAGGTACGGTTCAACGAACCAGACAGCTAAAAATATATCAGCCGCAAAGATAATGAACCCGATACAAATATTTCATAAAATATCAGTAACGCAATAAATGAATGATTTACGCTTACAGCCATCGGGAGATAGATGGAATGCATCTTTGCATTATTTATGGTAATGTTTTGTTTTGTTTAAATTCATTCGTTATATAATTTCGGTGATCTTTACTATTTGGCTTTTTAGTACTGTCATCAAATAAGCCAAAGATGCGAGTCCAGTTTTTTTTTTGCATAAAACTTAGTTCTCACCTGCCTATCACAACATCAACCTTTCTCGTAAAACGCGATCCTCTCTGCTCTTTACTCCTGATTTGACCATTTGTGTAGTTTTGTTAGATTTTGGTTGAGAAGCAAAACCGAGTGTATCTAGGTATAAATCATGTAGTTAGGTATGTACTAATAAATTATTGAAAACATAAAAATATGACCACCATATTATATTTTTATTTTTTGATTTAGCTCATTGCATCGCTATTGTATCGTCACTTGCATATCGAAGGTTACCCAGATTTTAATGACTTGATAAACCCGATGACGCAAGTGAGCGTAGACGCACTGTCTCGCTTAAATTAGCTGGTTAATTTGTGAATCAGTATGCTCCCACTAATGGCGCCGACAGGTGCGATCGCGTTATTTAAATCCTATTTCATCTTTACATAACACAAAAATCACACAGGACCACATTTCGGTCATTATAATTTTATCGTGCACCTGTCCAATTACCGTACCGTTTTTTTTTTTCATGCAATACGGCACGACACGGCACTGAGATTGAGTGCATATCTAGAAAAAGGGTGGCTACCATTTACGGTTATCTGTGAACTCAAGTCTAAATACCGCGTCACTAGTGCGGGAAAAAAGCGGTACGGTAACTAGACAGGTGCATAGTAAAATAAGAATGGCCGATTGACGTCAATAACAAAGAGAAATTCTTCTTATACAACAACATCAGATTCAGTAGCAGCTAGTAACAAGTTAGAAATTCGAATATACGCTGTAACATTGATTATGTTAAGCTAGTTTCTTTTAGATGTATCACCTGTTCATAAGTAAAATCTAAACATTTATAATGCTAGCAGCCACAGATATTGTTTCATTGAGCCTGGCATTTAACTTCCTTAAATAAATCCTTAATAGTAAAGTATCAGCCGAAAGCTGTTGACCAAATCCCCCCTATCAGAAATGAAATGTAGGACTAAATTTAAATGGTGTATTAAATATTTTGAGCTGATACTGCATTAGATCCAGATGTGCGATTTGATGATGCAGTCAGAAGCGGTTGATTAAGCTCCCCTTAGAACGTTATAGTGAACGGCAACCTGCCACCCGTATTCACCGTCTCTGCTTGTCTCCATTTACCTACCATTTGTTGGTATAGAAGAATCATATCCTCGTGTTTTCCAGCTGGATTGCAGCGGAGAGGAGTGGCGGCCTGGTTCGGCCGGCAGCTGCAACAGCGCCAACACCGGCACTGGCAGCGGCAACTCCGGCGGCAAGTTCCGGCGCCTACAACTCAAATGGGAGCTGCTCAGCAACGCTGAGAGCCCCGGCTCCCCGTCTGGTAAGACTGAACTCGCTTTGTCAGTCTCTAATTAAATGCTCTTTTCATCTACTCAAAAGTTGACTGGCGACCCTCAGTGAGTATGTTCGCGGATGTTTACAACTTCCGACGTTCTTCCTTTGAACTTCGGTCTTCAGGTGTAATATCTGCCTGGAGAGAAATATCTCTATTGTAGCCTCTACTGTTAATAGTAAAAGTAAACTTTTATAGGGGTACTGGCCATACCCATTATTCCCAATTTTTTTTTAAATATATTTTTACCTTCTATTCTCCAATACCTGTTTTACTGAGATGGCAGTGCAATCAAGTTGCGGCTAGGAGAGAAAATAGCCATATTATATTACACTTGGATTTTGTTGATTTCAGCTACTGATTATGTTACCATGATATATTATTCCAAACAAGTTCTCACAAGACCACGCCACTTAGTAATACCACATAATATTGTTCTCTTGTCCATAGGAGAGACATCACCAGCGACAGCGAGGGGTTCCAAGATCCCTCGGCCGGTATCGTCTCCGGTCCGGCCACAAGCGCCCGCGTTACCGTCTCCCGCCAAAAACACGCACCGGTTAGTCACCTTATTCCCCTTTAAAGAGACCTGGTACGAGTGCAGCATCGGTTTGTGGCTAGTCAAGTGAAAAGATATCTTTAAATTCTACTATTCACTAGGATTTAACTACACAGCAGCAGAAATACGAAATTATTAGACTATAATTTTCAGGTTAGCTTTCAAAAACCTGAAAAGAATCCAGAATGGACGAAATAGATTTACGCGGATAATTAAGTATACTTTCAGAGTAATGATAGCAATTTTCTACAAATTTCACACGAAAACACAAGCCGAAACATGAATGCACAGAAAAACCAGAAAAAATAGACCAGCGCTGGGAATCGAACCCAGGTCCTCAGCATTCCGTGCTGCGTGCTATTCCCCTACACCACCACTGGACAGGAGACTAGACACGAATTTTTCCTATGCACCCATATCTCAACTTGGATTCTTTTTCTATTAGTCACTTTAGCAGCGACACTAACGCCATCTATGATCTACGTTCTCAACGAGAAACATTTTTCACTCCCATCGAAACTATCCGTTCACCAGGGACAAGAGATGTCGCTATTAAGCAATCAAATCAAGATTACGATTTGGAGTCTTTTTGTATTTTTTATTTCAACTCCAAATTTTTTGTTTCTTTTACGGTCATCCCGTGAAAGTTTATATAAATTTCACACGAAAACACAAGCCGAAACATGAATGCACAGAAAAACCAGAAAAAATAGACCAGCGCTGGGAATCGAACCCAGGTCCTCAGCATTCCGTGCTGCGTGCTATTCCCCTACACCACCACTGGACAGGAGACTAGACACGAATTTTTCCTATGCACCCATATCTCAACTTGGATTCTTTTTCTATTAGTCACTTTAGCAGCGACACTAACGCCATCTATGATCTACGTTCTCAACGAGAAACATTTTTCACTCCCATCGAAACTATCCGTTCACCAGGGACAAGAGATGTCGCTATTAAGCAATCAAATCAAGATTACGATTTGGAGTCTTTTTGTATTTTTTATTTCAACTCCAAATTTTTTGTTTCTTTTACGGTCATCCCGTGAAAGTTTATATAAATTTCACACGAAAACACAAGCCGAAACATGAATGCACAGAAAAACCAGAAAAAATAGACCAGCGCTGGGAATCGAACCCAGGTCCTCAGCATTCCGTGCTGCGTGCTATTCCCCTACACCACCACTGGACAGGAGACTAGACACGAATTTTTCCTATGCACCCATATCTCAACTTGGATTCTTTTTCTATTAGTCACTTTAGCAGCGACACTAACGCCATCTATGATCTACGTTCTCAACGAGAAACATTTTTCACTCCCATCGAAACTATCCGTTCACCAGGGACAAGAGATGTCGCTATTAAGCAATCAAATCATGATTTCGATTTGGAGTCTTTTTGTATTTTTTATTTCAACTCCAAATTTTTTTGTTTCTTTTACGGTCATCCCGTGAAAGTTTATATAAATTTCACACGAAAACACAAGCCGAAACATGATTGCACAGAAAAACCAGAAAAAATAGACCAGCGCTGGGAATCGAACCCAGGTCCTCAGCATTCCGTGCTGCGTGCTATTCCCCTACACCACCACTGGACAGGAGACTAGACACGAATTTTTCCTATGCACCCATATCTCAACTTGGATTCTTTTTCTATTAGTCACTTTAGCAGCGACACTAACGCCATCTATGATCTACGTTCTCAACGAGAAACATTTTTCACTCCCATCGAAACTATCCGTTCACCAGGGACAAGAGATGTCGCTATTAAGCAATCAAATCAAGATTACGATTTGGAGTCTTTTTGTATTTTTTATTTCAACTCCAAATTTTTTGTTTCTTTTACGGTCATCCCGTGAAAGTTTATATAAATTTCACACGAAAACACAAGCCGAAACATGAATGCACAGAAAAACCAGAAAAAATAGACCAGCGCTGGGAATCGAACCCAGGTCCTCAGCATTCCGTGCTGCGTGCTATTCCCCTACACCACCACTGGACAGGAGACTAGACACGAATTTTTCCTATGCACCCATATCTCAACTTGGATTCTTTTTCTATTAGTCACTTTAGCAGCGACACTAACGCCATCTATGATCTACGTTCTCAACGAGAAACATTTTTCACTCCCATCGAAACTATCCGTTCACCAGGGACAAGAGATGTCGCTATTAAGCAATCAAATCAAGATTACGATTTGGAGTCTTTTTGTATTTTTTATTTCAACTCCAAATTTTTTGTTTCTTTTACGGTCATCCCGTGAAAGTTTATATAAATTTCACACGAAAACACAAGCCGAAACATGAATGCACAGAAAAACCAGAAAAAATAGACCAGCGCTGGGAATCGAACCCAGGTCCTCAGCATTCCGTGCTGCGTGCTATTCCCCTACACCACCACTGCACGGAATGCTGAGGACCTGGGTTCGATTCCCAGCGCTGGTCTATTTTTTCTGGTTTTTCTGTGCATTCATGTTTCGGCTTGTGTTTTCGTGTGAAATTTATATAAACTTTCACGGGATGACCGTAAAAGAAACAAAAAATTTGGAGTTGAAATAAAAAATACAAAAAGACTCCAAATCGTAATCTTGATTTGATTGCTTAATAGCGACATCTCTTGTCCCTGGTGAACGGATAGTTTCGATGGGAGTGAAAAATGTTTCTCGTTGAGAACGTAGATCATAGATGGCGTTAGTGTCGCTGCTAAAGTGACTAATAGAAAAAGAATCCAAGTTGAGATATGGGTGCATAGGAAAAATTCGTGTCTAGTCTCCTGTCCAGTGGTGGTGTAGGGGAATAGCACGCAGCACGGAATGCTGAGGACCTGGGTTCGATTCCCAGCGCTGGTCTATTTTTTCTGGTTTTTCTGTGCATTCATGTTTCGGCTTGTGTTTTCGTGTGAAATTTATATAAACTTTCACGGGATGACCGTAAAAGAAACAAAAAATTTGGAGTTGAAATAAAAAATACAAAAAGACTCCAAATCGTAATCTTGATTTGATTGCTTAATAGCGACATCTCTTGTCCCTGGTGAACGGATAGTTTCGATGGGAGTGAAAAATGTTTCTCGTTGAGAACGTAGATCATAGATGGCGTTAGTGTCGCTGCTAAAGTGACTAATAGAAAAAGAATCCAAGTTGAGATATGGGTGCATAGGAAAAATTCGTGTCTAGTCTCCTGTCCAGTGGTGGTGTAGGGGAATAGCACGCAGCACGGAATGCTGAGGACCTGGGTTCGATTCCCAGCGCTGGTCTATTTTTTCTGGTTTTTCTGTGCATTCATGTTTCGGCTTGTGTTTTCGTGTGAAATTTATATAAACTTTCACGGGATGACCGTAAAAGAAACAAAAAATTTGGAGTTGAAATAAAAAATACAAAAAGACTCCAAATCGTAATCTTAATTTTCTACAAGTCCCCAATAAACCCTCGACGACCTTCGCCCTCATTATAAGTAGTAAGGAACCCAAGGCCATCTTACGAACAAGATATCGAATTTGCCAGATCCCTCACAGCGGTTAGTCACCTACCTCGGCTATTAGTAGACGCTGGCTCCTAATCTTAGTATGAGTAATGATCTCATGAATAACTCTTGGATACTATATTCTGTGCATTATGCAATTCAGATATATGCAAGCTACATCAAGGGGATTAAATTAATCATTGACATTGAATTTGGATATAACTATAATTTTGCGCTTCAAAATTAGGTCAAGCAGACTTACGACCCACTACAACCATACCATGCCACTCCACTCGAGACTTCATAAAAGTCGAGTCACGTCTGCATGAACACATAAAATTGTGTTGACAAACTATCTAGCAAGTATAGTCGCTAGTAGTAAGGTATAAGATTGTTGTTCATTGATGTATGTAGACCAACGCAAAGTAACGTCTGAATCAATAAATGACTTATCTAAAACAAAAATTATCACTTTGGCTGTTAAAAAGCAACCTGTAAAAATATTGCCACAAAGGTTACGACCGTTCTATTGAATGAAAGAGCTTCAAAACGTGTCATTATTATCCCAGGGGAATCCCAGTCCCGGTGCGTAAAGGCTCGTCACCGACAGCGAGTAACCCCCGCGCCGCGCCCGTCGCCCGCCCCGCCGCCGGGAAACGACCGCCGCAGGCTGCCAACAGGTACCAATATCTACCAACCACTAGGACTCAGATAACTAGGACCCAAGACCTTATTGTCTAACTCACTTGGGATCACAATTTTTCACCACTTCTTTCTGTCACACAGTATATAAGAGATGGTAAATGCGATCGCGAGCGCCCGCGCGTTAGGTACATCTTTAGTTCAGTTTAATTCAGTCGTAATCTATCTATTAATAATTGAAATTAATTTGTTAGTTAGTTAGTGATATTCAAGGTTATGAACACCACTAAGGCCTCATAAATAAAAAAATGATCGCGAATTTTTATTGAATTTAGCTTTATTTTTTGTCTGAGGTATTGGTACTTTAGTTATGCTATATTTATTTAACCGGCTTTAATTCCTCTTAATTTATTGGTTCGTATTTAGCACTTCACTAAACGAATACATTTAAGCACTTTATTAAGAAGGCCTTTTATTTACACAGTTTATGATTATTTTCACGCTCTACATTAGTTATTTCTGTAACATTTGGTGGTGGTTTTTCTTATTTGTTATATATGCGCTTTTTACGATGCACATCTTCAGAACTTTCCCCGAGGCGGTCCAGAGAGTCATCGCGAGCAAGCCCAAGGAAAAGGAACAAGTTGTTATTTGCAAGCCAGTGGCTAGGAAACCTGTTCAGTATGTACAACAAAGAGTAATACTAACAAAACTAATATTTCAACGCCAAATGATGACTAACTGAAATCTAAAAGCATGAGAAAATGTATCTATGAAGTAAACTCTTTTTTTTTTTAAATACTTACATTGCAGTTTTAATGATATCAAAATCGACAAAATGCTATAGATCTTTTAGAATATTAACACTGCTTCTGGTGCATAATATACGTTTTGCATTCACTTTTATACTTGCTTACGCTTATAACGTTTCATCATAATTTTGATTTCATAAAACTTTAATAACGTTCTGTTAGGTATCACTTCACGGTAGGCTTTAGCTCTAGCGCCTGTCGATCCAAATAAAATAAGGGTAAACAAACAAAACAAGCAAGGTTACCGGATATTGTGCACATTCCGTTCAAACGAATAAATGGCGGCTCTTTGGATTTCATGTCACGTCGCCATATATCCTTCATGTCTAAGGTTTTATTCCATTTCGACTGACAGTCACTTCAGGAAGTTTGTCTTATTAAAATTTACTTCGCGTTAGCCCTACTGTTTATAACTCAATAGAATTTTAGGGAAAAGTTTTCTTGGCCGTGACCCGAAAATGTATAGGTATTTATTGGCTGTCGGTTAACTTAGGTTGTCGATACTTTAAGGCATATAGACTCGACTAAAATCAGTATATCGCTGATTAGACTCATTGTAAGTGCCATGAAACCATTCATTTAATTTAATACTCTACATATTATTTAATCCTTTCTAGATATGGTTCTAATTCACAGCGAAAGTTACCGTAAAACTTAATGATATTTTATTACACTTAGTCATGGCCAACATGATCGTAGGCAGCACATTTTTAACACCATTAATGGACGTTCCGAGGCTAGAGGTGATTATTTTTGAACTTTACAAAAAAACTAAAACCAAAGTTTTCAGAATGGTGTGTGGTTGTACTTACTGTTAGGGCCGTAATTTTTAAATTAAAACAGCAAATTCATTGTTAAATATTAGAAACGCTGCTGCACATTAGGTCGGCGCAATTATTGACGCTGGCATTAACACAGGCTAACGCCAACGGCCAGACTTGCTGCATACAGGGCCATTAAGTGTCTAATTAGCTGCTTCTGCAATAGTTCTTAGCTAGCGAAGATACCTCTTATTCGCCTCTGCTATAAGCGTACAATTCAAAAAGGAGTCAGTTAACAAGTGGGAACTCCTTACACCTCACTGCCTGTGGCTCTTGATTAAGTTTTAGGTAGAGTTCAAAAAGTTGGACCATTTTGACTATTTAACCAAAACGACAGATTAGAAATGAAACTTACCCATACACTGAAAAGTACCGAACTTTTGGCACTCCATCCTTTTACAGCTACATTACCCATCCTTGTTAGTCAAGTATGTGGAGAGTCTTCCATGATTCGGTGTTGTGTGGAGAGTTCTGCGTCAATCGGTGCTGTGTGGAGTGCTTTGTATGGTTCGGTATTGTATGGAGTGGAGAGCCATGTGCGGCACAGGTTGTCTAGAGTCCTGTGTGATTCAGTACTGTGCGCAGGGCATCCCGCGTGGACGGGCAGAGCGGCGTGGCGGCGCCGCGGCCGTCGTCGCTGCCGTACGGGCGCGCGCCGCCGCCGCCCGCGCCGCGCCGCGCCGCGTCCTCCTCCGCCTCGCGACCCCGGGCCAACACGCAGAAACACAAGTAACTACCTTTACACCACCTTTACCTTTACCTTTTTCTTTGTGTTTTTACGTCTACAAAGTTCACCTTTTGTCACCTTCAAAGTTTTTTTTGCAGGTGGTAGGACCTTGTGCAGGGTCCGCCCGGATTGCTACCACCGTCTTGCTCACTAATCCTGCCGTGAAGCAGCAGTGCTTGCACTGTTGTGTTTCGGCGTGGAGAGTAAAGACAGCCGGTGAAATTACTGGCACTTGCAATACGCCTGGTGTTGCAGATGTTTATGGGCGGTGGTGATCTCTTACCTAGGAGACCCACATGCTCGTTTGCCATCCAGTCTAATAAAAAAAAAGTTCACCTTCCCTTAGTGCCTATGCGTATTTTTGGGCGAAGACGATGCGAGTTACACGCGTTTACGGTGTCCAAAAATTTAAAAACCTAACTGCGCATTATCTGTACTTAAAAATACGCCGAGTGTGGGTCTTAACTCTTAACTTGGTGTTTGGAGGAACAGAGGGTTATATGGAGAGTCTTCCGCAATAATCATGCCTATCAAAAAGACAAGTTAGATACAGCCTTTGATAGCGTTATGGATGCATGAAGTCTTGAACTTGATGCTCACCAGCCATCCCAGAATCGGGCTGTTCTTAACGGCACCGTAGAATAAGTACATCAATCTATCTATATCAATGTATCTATTCTATTACCTAATGATACAAAACTTTTGTTTGTAATCTTATCTTTACTACAGGGATGATTGCAAGTGGGTTAGGTCAGAGCTTTTACACATTTTCCTTCAATTATAGGTACGATGTATTTGTCGATTTTAATGTTTGGATCCCTTCACATGTATCCTATTGTTTTTATGACTTAAATGTTAGCTAAATCCTACATCATCCTTAATATATCATTTTTTACTTTTATGAACTGTCTAAACCTTCAGCTAATAATCAACTCTTCTAACCCAGGTACGTAAGGACACTATGGCACCGGCTGCCATCAGACTCGGGGCACCTCGCGTTCAACGAAGGCGAGCGACTACGACTGATCTTAGAAGTTGACGACCAACATTTGCTCTGCTGTCGCGGCGACCACAAAGGCTTGGTTCCCCGCGACGCGGTTCTGCCCGACGACTTCTGATACCGGCCCTAGCACGACTGGCAGCCGCAATGGCGCCCGCTGAGGCTTTAAATCACTTTACTGACCCTAAGTGGTCTCACACAGATAGCTTTTGGCCATGCGACTACCTATAACCTTGACAAATACGTATGTACTACTCGGTAGAACCCTGTGGTAGAGAGCCTCTGCTGCCCTTATCAAGGTTTATTTGATAAGTACGGCAAATGCTGATTCCAACAGGGTTCTACCGAGTTTCACGCACAACTTGACAAGATATAGGTATCTGTGGTCTATTGTTGTCTATGTAGGATCAACTTAAACTCAATCATCCAAAATGTATGCGCTAAAGGAGGCAATGTCTCTCGAGCAAATAATTTCTCATTTAGGATGATCGTAAGTGTCAGTAGTGGGTTTAATGATCAGCGTTGACGCTGTTAGCTGCCAGTTATAAACTGTTGCCAACGTCACAAACGGATCGTGTGGATTTGAGTGCAATAAGATAAAGTGAAACTCTCTGATCGTTAAGAAACTTGTGTTGAACTGTGAACAGTTGAAACTCATCGTAATAGACTCTGTAAATAAATTTTGTCTTCTGTTTCGTGTAAAATACTTTGTTTCTAGTTACCTTTCAGCAATATTCATAATTTTTACTCGTCATGTAACAAACCTTCGACATCACTAAACTATTATTCTCACATTATTTAGTAAATTCTAGTCTTACGTTTTAAGGCACGACATGGTCTTGAACTGTAAATAAACTATTTAAGGAACACATATTGGGAAAAGATTTACCGCATAATAATATAAGGAAATGCCACGTGCCTGTTCTTAGGTGGTTGATGCATTTATCTTACTCTATTACAATTTGCAGTAAATATTTTCTTCAATGCCACGTGATATAGATGATTATGTACTATAGGAATAAATCTCATACTTAATGCTAAGGAAACGTTTGTACGCTAAATTGTTCCAAATTGTAGCTGAGAGAAAGACGCCCAGTATCTAAAATTACGAAATTTAGGTAAATAATGTAATCGTGAAATTGATGTCTAAAGTTACCCATTATTATTATGTATATCATTATGTGATATTCAATCGTAAAGTGTATACTACGTGTGTTAGGATCTCATAGCTAAATTTATCAAATGTGGACCGTTGTTGTGATTCTCATACAAACACTATTAACTCGTTAAGTCAGTTTTGTATGCCACTGAATTATAATGCATTTAGAGAACCATTGTCATAGTACGAGTAGGCATGGCTGAGTTGGAGTGGTAAGAGCAATGCAACTATTTCCAGAACACGCCAGTCTGTCCACGGACTTAACTTGCCGCCATACCACTAACAGCATGAGCCTCTCCTCGCACCTTCCTTTTAGTCTTTGGGAATACCGGCTAGTCTAAGGAAGTCACGACGTACAGGTGTCGGGAGCTTAATCTCTAAAGTCACTAACTGCATGGCCTTGCCCCACTGTCCCTCCCACTACCTCCCTTCACAGCAAATACCAAGTGACACACGCGCATTGCTTCCAACCCACCCAGTCACCATCCGAAACTATAAGCAATCAGCTAAAACTGCCAGTAACATAAATTAGGCTATGGTTTCACTTTAGTATTTCACTTCACTTGTCACCGATATTGTGATATACCTAACCATATCACAGCTTAAGGCGTAGCGGAAAGAGATATTTTTGGTACTTATTTGTATTGCTCAAGTCTGGAGGAGTATGGTTAAGAACGGTACGATTTGTATTCGAGATACTCTCTAATGTAACTTTATACTCGTCGATTAGATATTCGAATGTCTGTTTAAATGTAATGTAAATAATATTATAGTGGAAATTTTTAATCAAAATTTGTAACAAATCTTTTGATGCACGATACAGTTCCTCTCGTAGTCAGTCGTGCTGTCGAGTCACCACATCGGTTAACTTTAATGTTCGTAGCAACAAACGATGCGGCGGCGTCTTTCTCGAGGCAAGGTCGATACTCGATGCTCTTGCCAACCGCGTTGAAATATAGAGGCTCGTCGACAAATCTCACTAAACTAGGGTGGACGTAGGGTAACACAAATTAGAACTGTACGATACAATTAATATTTATACAATAATTAGATTAACGACACCGGTTGAAAGTTATAGTTGAATTAGACTGTCATCTAAATTAAGAATCATGTTTGTTTGAGATTACAGTGTTAGCATTAATTCGCGCTTTGTGACTGAATGATGTGATGTGGCCTTTGTATGTATTAAAGTTAAATAGTATTAGTGTGGTGTGTGCGCTTGTTGCATCAGTCGGAGTACCATTACTGTATCGTCTACTTATTACGATTGTCATTGCTGTATGCTTCCACGACGTGTAAAGTATAATTAGATATTTAATCGAAACTCCAAAATAACCGTTTAAGTATTAGACAAACAAACATGCCTTAAAATATGAAATAATTTGTACCCGGTCGCCGAGTAGCTTTGCAATAGCTTGTCCCTAGCCTGCCGGGAGTTTATAGCGTAAATTTAAAGCCCTTTTGTATGTACTATGAGTGATGTTGAACTTTTTTTTATATAGTGACTATTCCTGCGCGTTCATTTATTAACCGTTAGTAGAGGCGGTGAACCAGTTGTCCTCAGCGGTACAAACTGTTAAGTTATTCTTTATTCTACGGTAATTGATTAAGGTTTTATTTATAGTTGCGAATTATCGGGATCAATAAGTTGAGCTTGTGTTGATAATTTTATTTTCTTAAGAAAAAAATAAACAAAAATAAAAAGAGGCTTTCGTTAACTTACGAAACGTCTACACGAACGACTGAGAAATCTATTCCGAATATATTATTTTTATGTTTAACTCGAAATCTAATGCTGTAATTATGTATTTCAATATAAGACATTTCATTCAAAACATTTTTTTATTTATGTTAGTGCCATACAATTAATGTATTAACAATGGATAATTGATAATTATTATTGTAACCATATAAACCAAATAAACTTATCTAAAATATCATGTGTTGTATTTGTCCTAGCCTTGCTTATTGTAAATAACCCTTCACTCCTAAACCGCTCTACCGATTTTGATGTAACTTGGCATGAAGGCTTCCCGCATGGTAGCGAAAACAAATTCTTTGCAGAGGGATTCGCGGGCAAAAGCTGTTGACCTTCAAACTACACGCAGGCATCTAATATCAGTGTATTTACGGTCAAAGAACTCTTCTTGATCGTGGGGTTAGATTTGTGTGGAGATGTAAGTACTTAATGTAAGCACAACCAATTTTGGAGCGAGTAAGGTGCTCATAAATATGCAAGCGAAATAGGTACTTACTGTAAGATTTTTTTGGGATAGTTGAAATAATATAAGCCTGTAGGTCTATCTATGGGTCGTGAATGTTCCATCTTGGCTTTAATTTACATCGAGCTACACGTTAAATGATAGTTAGGTTTTTTTAACGCCCGATTCAAAAAGAAGGGTATTATAAGTTTTTAATATGGCTGTCCATCAGATGACAATGTGCCAGTATTAAAAAAAATCTAGAAGCAGAAATACCTATAACAGGTAATGTCGAATGAAGGATGATCGTTGAAAGACAGGTTCTTGCGTATACCATAGGTAGGTACTGTAGGGATTAGGCTGTATACCGCTGGCAGGTGGTAAAAATGACCGCCTGGCAGGCTAGACTGAATGTGTTTTGTATAATTATAGTATTTTTGTATTTTATAATTCTGGAATTCGATTTAAAATAGGATTGACAGCGGTATACATGCCGGAGCACAGATCGCTCCCGACAGCCTGAGAGGCTTGACCTAATGTCTGTAAAAGCATCTTTAAGTTACCTATGAATATATGAAGCGAGTACTGAAGAAACGTCCTTTCATTTGAACTGAGTTTAGCATCACGCGCGTAGATCCCCTATACCTAAGCTCTACCAGCTATACAGTCCCCACAGTACCTATTTATTTAGCAAGAGCAGGCAATACAATGTAATGAAGATACTATGTAGACAAATAAATGCACTAACAGCAACAGTGCAATTGTAATTATAACGTTAATGATATTTGAGTATGAAAAGCCTTTTCTGACTGTTATGTAGCCTGTAGTATCTAACAAATCGATAACTTCGACTTCCGAGCCGGTCTTGTAACGTAAACGCAATAGATGTATAACTAGGTAGGTACATGAATACTTTTAGTGCGTCACTCGGGTCTTCAAATGAAAAATGGTTCTAATGTGGTGAATCACTTTATTGCTCAATTCATATAGATTGTTTCACATTTACAACCTAATTCAGTTGTATTCGTTACAACACAAAACTATATCTACCTACTACGTCAAGCTGTATGTTAGTAACAACACATTAAAATTTTGCCGTGATTGACAACACAATACTTACATTCGTTAACTTTTATAAATAATCATTGTTATTATCCAAAGGTTCAACAACGATAAAGACTTTTTGGACATAATTTAAATAATATTGTTTGTGATTTTGTGACAGACAATATAAATCTACTTACTTACTTTATAATGATATTCATGTTTAATGTTCCCATTCATAATGTACCTATATTTTAAAAACATTTACGCTTTGTAATTCAAGCATTCCTCTAGTTAGGAGTAAGTTACCTAATAGCATAAATTAAAACTCTACTTTAAAATGGCTCGTGAATTACTTAATAAGATTGACATTCACTTAAACCTACATGTGCCTACAAAATAAGTCTGAAACACTATTACAGTATGAATTTCCAAAAATCTGTTTCTGTATAAGTCCATTTTATTCAGAAACACATTTTCGGTCTCTTACTTTATTATTCACGTCTTTCTTTGTAAATAAAACATCGCTACCTTTTTTAAAGAACAGTGACTTTAGAATATATTTTGCATAAGTGTTTCTGTCTTTCCTTCATTCTAAATTTCATTTTAAAATTTTGAAACAGACACGGATATGAAGCTTAAATCTAAAACATCAAATCTACTGTAAGTCTACCGTGCTGATGCTCTTCATTGTAATTCATTAAGTAAGTGAATTGTCGTTATAACTTGACGCATTGCTGTAGAGATACCTACCTGGTAGCATTTTTATTTTTGGTTTATTATTCCATGAGTCATTAGAACAATGTCCAATAGGTACATACTTATTTTTCATTTTAAATACAAGTGCATGCGTAATTAAGTTTTTCATTATTTGGCTTAGGATCGTAATAATGATAGTGATGTTTTTTCTTTAACGTCATCACGGTAATTTCCTTAGTGTGTAAAATTAATAAGAACCTACGAGTACTTAGCAAAGTCCGTGTTGCGGTCTCAAAACCTTCTTATATTATAAATGCAAAAGTAACTGTCTGTCTGTCTGTTAGCTCTTCACACTTAAACGGCTGAACTGCAGGAGATCAAATTTGGCATGGAGATAGTTGGAGATTCTAGGAAGGATATAAATAGGACAGTTTTAATCCCGGAAAAATTCACAGTTTCCACGAGATTATAACTCTTCGGGGTCTTTAGCACCATTATAACTGCTGGTGCAGTGCCATCTTGTCAAACAGTGCACTTTACGTTTAAAAACACCCATATTGAACTTGCATAACGGATCGTACATGGATGCAAAGTGACGAAATCTAACGTTGACTGACAAAATACATGTCAACACGGCTCTTTGTCTTTACTCAAATACTTAAAGCGGGTACGTATTTTTGAGCTCTCTTTTCGTTGTGGGAAAGTTAAATTGTTTGACTGAGAATGACTTCGCTTTTAGTAGATAGTGAACGCTGGACGCTGAGTGAGGGTGGTAGGCCTCGCGCACGCCGAGCGAAGCGGCACGCGCGCGCTCGCCGGCCGCGCCATGGACGCCCGACGGCTCCTCTCAATGTTCCTTTCGTTGTTCCTTTCCACGCGGTCATCGTAGAAGTCTTCGGTGTATTTGCGTGGAGAGAGGGCGCGGGGCGTGCGAGGAGTGCGGGGGGTACGCGGCGCGCGCGCCGATCTGCAGCGGGTGAGTGGGCGCGGCTCCTCCGACCACTCGTGCACCGACATGTAGTAGTGATCCTGCGGGAGAGAAGGATTTCAATCGAAGATGGCAATGCAAGTCTCTCGTATCCCTCTAATGTTATAAATGCGAAAGTCTTCACGACTAAACCGTGCCCTGAACCGATTTAGATAAAATTCGGTAGGTATACAGATAGTTTGAGTCCAGAGAAGGACATAGCTAGAATAGTTTTTATTCCGAAAAATTGCATAGGTACTTAGTTCTCACGGGATAGAGACAGATAAATTCTACGCGAATGGAGTCGCCGATAACAGTAAATAAATAAATAAATAAATATCACGAGACACTTGACATCAATTGACCTAGTCCCAAGGTAAGCTTGTGTTTTGGGTTCTAGGCAACGGATAAACATCCGAGACTCGCCAACTAAAATTTTTATTATTTTCATACAAATATCTGTTCTGATCGGGAATCGAACCCGTGACCTCAAGCTTCGTAGTCATTACTGGTTCGTGGTCACTATTGTTCTCTAACCATTGGGCTATCCGGTCGTCAATATGTCGAGGTAAACAGCATTTGTTACATGAATGGATGGAAATAGTTGGTCAAGTTAGGAAAAACAAGTATAATAAGTTCCACGGGTAAATACTAATGACAACTCCACTATAATACTTTGGTTTACTGACGTCAATAATGATTGACCGCTTAATTGTTTATTATACGGGTTAAGTTTGAGGAGCGAGAAAACCTAGGCTGACGCAAGTGAACCCAACCACCACAATCGGAAACTTTTAACCGGCCAGCATCCTTAATGCAAAGTAACAGTTTTCCATACAAAATGCTGAAAAAACTAAACGCTAGTCTCTTATTACGTATAATAGAAACAAGCATTAAATCTGGCTCAGTATACTCGTAAAAGTCATCGCGTATAAATATTTCGTGTCCATTGCGTGTGAAAGGCTGGCGGTGAGGTTTGATTAAAACTCTCTTCGGAGGGTTGCTCATTGATAATTCATGGCCACGTTAACATTCAGGTAATGGAAGCCACCAGAACAGTAGTCCTGGGATTTACCCGAGCAATAGAACTGGCAAATATCAAGCCATCAACAAATATTTGACTTTAACGATCCCGTGGAAATCTGCATAAGTATATTTGCTCTGGAATACTAACGATTAAAATTATAGATTTGAATAATGAATTACCAAAGGTCAAGTAAACTGATTTTAAGGAAATCGAATGCTCAACTAACACTTAATAAAGTGTCTCTGAAGTTTCTTGACCGTAGAACATCAACAATTTCACGGCAATGTGAAGTCCATTCGTTACGCAGAAATTAAAAGTTGGCACTTTATTATGCTCTTAAAGCAGTTAAAATATTAGGTAAAAACTTAACTTACCGTGACTCCGTGACGTCAACCGTCTGTCTATACGTGCGTGTGCAGGTGTTTGCAAAACTACACTCAAAATTACAGCAAATGGCTTGTTCTACAATGCCGTCAGGTGATCTGTGAATAACCACTAATAAACACAATTTGCAACTTGTATTTACATCTTTAACATCGTTAACGATTGAAATAAAACAAGTCTGAGGTGTTAAGTTGTATTAATTACTTATAATACTCATTACATCGTATATCTTCCGCGTTCACAAATTCTAGTTCTTTAAACTTTTTTTGAGAAATCCCTATTTTTTGCTCTATTATTCAACCAAAAGTTACTTTATTTGATCAAATACCATGTAAACATTTAGGTATAAAAAAAAACGTGAGATACATTCTAATAGCAAATTATAAAGCGGAATTTAGATTCTCTTAAAAAACTCCATAGCTAAAATGCAGCATAATTTTTCATTATTTCAATATTTTGAAATTAACACTTATAGCAAAACGATTAAAGTTTCAATCGTGGATAAATACAACATAAATTGTTGTATCTTATATGTATAAAACAATGTTATAAAAAACTGAATAACTACTCAAATGCAACAAAAACTACACGATTAACAAAAAGTAACAATGCAAAATTGCGATGCAACTGTTTCATTAACAATTTAGATACACTCACTATCTACCTCTAATCACATTTTATGATCATAATTATATATCGTTATTATAAAACATTTATACGCTAATTACAACTCTGGTCAGTCAATCTCGAGCCCACCCCTATTCTGTTCACAGCAATGTTATGAAAAAGCTAGTTGCATAGCGGAACAACAAAACGGAACAATGGCGTATCTATGAAGCAGCATTAAGCGCAACATAGTCAAAGCTTAGGTAATTATATTATAACTATTGTTGATTTATAGTCTTCATTTTTCACAGATTCTACAGAGGTAAAGTATATTTCTTGATTTGCTGTGTCTAGAACCCGCTCACGGTAGGTCTCAACCCCATACAACGCTCCAAATAATACAATCTACAAAGACTTAGTTCACTTTCAAAACCAAACCAAATGTAAATGAAAATTACAAGTAAAACGTGAAAGCAAAAGTGTAGCCTGCAAATGACACGTTTAGTACAAATATAATACACTAATATCACTTATAAATACCATTATCTTAAAAATACCAATAGCAGTTGCGGTAGATACCTAACAAAACATGTAACTACGTGCAGCTAATCTGATATTACAATGAAACCAGTGTTTGTGTTCGGTGCAAAACACGACTTAAATATTGGTTATGTATTAAGAAAATTATTTGTCACATTTGTTCAGGGTTTACCAAAACAGATAACTATGCGATTGGATGTCGTCTATTGGCACACATGATAATAATAAGGTATTATAGTTTATAAAATATGCGACCTAAAATATATCTTTTAACGAATTTCTTAAACATCGTTCTAATAATGTGTAACATGAAGGAATATCTAAGTATAAAATAGGAATAAGTAAAACACCTTTAGACCAAAGGCAGTCAACATATTGTCTAAGGGGATATGCTAAAATCATTGACATTGATTTGGATTCCCGTACGTTCAATAATTAACAGATTGTCAATGTTAACTCTAACTGGGTTGGCAAAATATTAAGATAAGTAAACAGTTTAACAAAGATAAAAATGTACAAAAGTTTTGGACTCTTGATTATAAAAGTTAGTGTAAATTATGGAGAATCGAATATCTCTCAGAGGGAACTTCTTAACACTGCTGCTGATTCAAATTCTCATCCGACTTCGGAGTCTGCGTAGCATGCGGCTCGGGGCTCTGTGGCAAAGTTAAACAACTTTATTTACATAGTTTTCCTGATTTAAAATTTAAATAGATGATCCTATTTATAAATTATTGATTAAAATAAAAGAAAATAAAAAATCGTTAGGAAAACAAAAACAAAAACAAAATAGTAAGTAAGTACAGTACTTGAAAACCAAACAAACAACGAAAACAATATTAGTCAAATTAACAACACCCCGTCACCTGCAAAATCTCTTTACCCCTTAATAAAATGTGTAAACATATTCTGGCTGAAACAAAAACAAACAAAAACGCAAATGAGAAACCTACTCCATGAGGAAGCCGACACCAAGCACAAAATGAAAGTAAAAAAATGGTAAATCAAGTGAAAGTAAAATGACAAATTAAGGCCCAACACGGAAGAGAGTAGGTGCCTCACCTCCTGTGCGGAATGGCTGTGGCTGCCGGGCATCGGCGACTGCCCACTCATCTGCTTCACGTATTCCTTGTCATCGAAAATTTTGATGTCGCCACCTCCTGGTTTATGTTTTACGTTGTCCATAGATCCCACTTTACTTTGTGCTTTGAATTCCAATTTTTGATTCTCAATCTGTTCAGGAAAGCGATGGTGCAAATATGTTATAAATATTTATAAATAGATACGCACCTCAACTAATATATAATGTAACATCATAATAAATAAAGTGAGTGCGATTGCAAATTGTGAACATTATGAATATAAAATATTGTTGTTTTGTGCAATTTTCCAAAACCCATTGCGAAATTTGTAATAGAATAACATTATCAGAACTGCATTGCATGCAACTAGACCATATTCATGTGAATCGATATTGAGGTATGCCGTATCGATGTTAGAATTTAATACGTTTATCTTTGATCCATGGAATTAAAGGTGGCAAAGTTTGCATTGTCACGAAACTATCATAACATGTCATATCTCGTGCGCTGTGCTAGAACTCCTGTTTACGCGTCAACATTTTAGTAATATTTTATTTTATTGAACAACATCCTCAAAGCAGATGAAATATTTAGCGGGTGACTGGCAGCCGCAACGCAACTCTGGGTACAGCACATCTTTACACGTACCGCAGAGTAAAACACTTCACACCTATAAAAAGAAATGCACCCCATCGAGCAGCGGCGGGCATACATAACTGACCTTTAACTCCACATTTAAGTGGAAGGCAAATTGATTACTGTCTAAGCGATGCCCTCCACCTTGGTAACCGCCATTTTATATACTACAAAACAACAACGACATTTTATAACAAGGAAAACGTTATCTATTCCATACAAGTGTTGGCTATCTTGATGATACATCTTAGTACAAAGAAATAGTGCATACAGTGATATCCCGTAAACAACATATAACTGACGTATCATTATTGCTAAAAAGCACACATTTTCAAAAACAGTGCAAATTAAGTGTTTGTTACTCACTGCTCTCGATCCCTTCTTAGCTATTACTGTGGGCTAGAGAATATTGTATTACATTATACCACTAATCGAAAATAATATCAAAGTTTCGAGAAACTACTTTCTTTGTTAAACGTCAATGGTTTACCTACACAATGGTGCAATGAAAGATAATGTATACGCCGTTTGTGTTGCTTTAGCTTAATGTGAAGTGTATTATTACTAAAATACTATTTCTATTACTTCAATGACTTGCTTTAAAGCTCAATACTATCTACTCAAGGTAATTTTTCTACCATGAAAAACCTAATAGTTAAAGTGGATATGGTTAATTACCTTGTATGTTTTGGCCTATAGGTCGTTTCGTTCAAATAGTAACCACATTTAATACTTAATTTACCTTAACAGCTCCGCCCCCTGGTTTGTGAGTGATGTTAACCGTAGAGGCAACCTTCGGCTTGGCCTTATCCTTGAAGTCCAGCTTCACAGTCTCGATTTTCTTGTCTCCACCGCCAGGCTTGTATGAAGCGTTCTGCAGGGAGCCAATCTTCGATTTAGCATTCCACTCCAGCTTCGTGGTTGTGATCTAGAATACGGAAAGACATAAATGAATTTTTATTTCTCCCATTCCTCCAGAAATTTCTTTCTTTCTTTCTAAAAATTCAAAATTCTCAATCCATTGGTGACTCCGGCTACCGGTACGACCATTTCTATATTCTTATCGAAAACTGAGTACCGAAATTACAAAACTAATCTAAACAGCACCGTTGATAAAAGTATTTTGTATTTAAAGTTGCGTGTACCTTCTTGCTTCCACCACTTGGAGTGTAGGTTTCATTTTTAGCGGCAATTTTAGGAGCAGCTTTGTTGAAATCCAGTTTTCTGTTTTCAATTTTAACCTTTCCTCCACCAGGCTTGTACGTCGCGTTGTCCAACGATCCAATTTTCGACTTAACTGTTTTAAGATTTGGCGACGGAGCATTTCCCACTTGAACTTTATTCATTGGTACTTCTAAAAAGAAATTAGCAGTAAATTACATATATTGTAACAAGTCTGGTTTATATCAAATTGTGTATGGATCATTAATATTTTACATGATTGATGGCAGCCGTAGAATAAGTACCTCGGCTGCTATTGAATACCTACTACATAATCGGTAAGTTAATGAATGTTACCTTTTTACGTAATAATTTGATCAAAGTGATTGTGTAACTCAATATATTTCAGTTTTTTTTTTTAAAAGAGTAATTAGAAATATACTTTTTATCAGTAAATATATTTTATCTTCTTCTAGTAAAGGCACTTACTCTTTTTTTCATTTGGCGAGGGATTTTCAGGAGTTTTAACAGTGGCGCTTTTGCTGGACGAGCGCGAAAGGCTTGGTTTAAGGCTGCTGCTAGATTTTTCCTTAGTGGGTAACTTGCTTGGAGTTTTCTTATTTGGTGAGCCTGGAGATCCATTGAGATCCTAAATGAGATAAAATGTAACAATGTATATGTATATTTTTTACATTATTTACAAATGTGTAGCCCGTCAAACCATTTTACTTACATTTCCTTGGGTAGATTCATCCACACCACTGTCGTTGTCGCCATCTTTATGAAAAAAAAAATGTATTAGCAATGTTTAAAAATTAAAATAACACGTTCTCTAAGTAACATAAACAAGTAAAAATCACTGTCACATGAAATAATTACTTGACATTTACAAGTGAGGTAGTTAATTAATTGTAGATTTGGTTAGACTAACAAAATACTTTGACTCATCTCAAAAAGACGAAACGCAGAGGTTATAAGTAAGTGTTACCTTTAGGTTTAGACTTAGGAGCAGAAGCTACTCTTCTTGGTGTTGATTTTTTAGAGTCAGCTGCCGCGGACGTGTTTAAATCTGTAGGTTTTTGCATACCCACGGGAGGCTTTGATTCAAGGACGGGAGATTTAGGAACGATTTTGGATGGAGGTGGTGTTTTAGATTCCTTAATTTGCTCAGATTTAATTTCTTGTTTCATCTCTGTCTTCGGTGTTTTGGGTCGTTGTGGTTCTGGTGTTACACTCTGAGATTTATTTACTGCCACTAGACCTGGTGCCGGTTTTTGCTTAAGCTCTGGAGAATCGTCACTACGCGTCAATGATGGAGAGCGATCAAAAGCATCCGTTTTAATTTGATTTACAGAATTTTCAGAAAATACCTTCGCTGGAGTTGTACTGTTTTGTAAAACAACGTCGTCATCGTCATCCATTCTCTTTTTTTGGACTGTGGTAGGCAATGTTCCAATAAATGAATCTGTCATTTTTGATCCAGA
This sequence comes from Choristoneura rosaceana, assembly GCA_037349165.1. NCBI lineage: Eukaryota > Metazoa > Arthropoda > Insecta > Lepidoptera > Tortricidae > Choristoneura > Choristoneura rosaceana. The sequence continues at coordinate 9,369,939 of JAZBNJ010000040.1, read as the reverse complement.
TATTCGAGATTCCGGGCGATCCATCATGTCTCTTTCTACATCATTAGTTATTCCTGATTTCACATTGTCTATGGTACTCCGTACGTTTTCCTTACTATCAATTTTTCCTTCTTGTATTAGTCCAAGTCCAGGGCTGCGACTTGCATAGTCTTCAACCCTACCACCAATGGAACTAACCGATTTTCTACGATCATCTTCCATTTTGAGCGGACTTGGCGCTCCAGGAGCTGCTGCAATACTGTAACTTCTGGCTTTAGGTCCCAACATTTCAGCGCCATTTTCTGGCTTACTGACATTTTGGTTAATAGTTACACCTTGATTATCCAGGTTTGCTGTTTTATTTTGGTAAGAGTTGGAGGTTTCCAGGCCTTTTATTGAGCCTTGAGAAGATTGACGCGAAAGTTGTCCACTTGCGGGATTTTGTGGTGGACCGTTTCGAGCAACACCGTTATTTAACAGCTGTGCTACCTGTGGTGGCGGTCTGGCACTGTCGGGTGTGACTGCGCCGGCAATCTGAGGTCCTGGTCGCGGACCAAATTGCAAGTTATTAGGTGGAAAACCTCTTACTGGTGGCTGACCAGCAATAGGTGACTGTAATGGACGCGGACCTTGCTGAGGTGCAAATGATTGAGGACCTGAAGGTCGTTGCGGTGGAGGCTGAGCTCGGACCTGCAGCGGTGGGCCGGGAGGTGCCGGGCCTCGCGCCAAGGGGGGACCTGGTCTTGGCGCAAACTGAGGTTGACCTGAGACTGGACCTCCAGGTTGGAATTGTGGCCTTTGCTGAGCCTGGAGAGGTGCAGCAGGTCTCGGTCCCACCGGTGGGAAAGCTGATCGTGAGTCGGCTCTATTCAGTGGAGGGCGAGGTGGCAACTGTCCCGGGCCAGGCGATTCGGCAGCTACTACGCCGGCACTCGGAGGTCGATTGTCCGTCGGAGCCTTAACAAATAAACATAAGATAAACCTTTAAAACTTGGCAACGGAAATAGTATGCATCAACTGTAAAGTTTACAATCGTTAGCCATTAAATTCACGAAGCTTAATAAGATTTTCAGGATAAGATTGTGGCACAGATAACCGTAAAAATTCGCAATGGAAAATATTTCTTCGTTACGTGAAACATTTCAAGTTCGCATGGTTTGATGTACTTATACATTTCGGTACTAGTAGACTAACTATTAAACAAAAGGTTCGTATCAATGTAAATTTTGTAGTTAAACTAAATGTAAGTTTCGGCTAGAAACGCCTTAAATTTTAAAGTGGATCGAGCATTGAATACGAAATTTTGGATGCGATTCATAAATCCAAATGCTGTCTAAACATCGGTGATTTTGGCAAGTAATGTATATGGAAAACAAGAACACGAACGCGGGGCGAGCGCAGGGCGGCGATGTCCGCGCTGTCGCCGACCTCCGCCACTCTCCAGAACCAAAACAAACCGCATGTACGCCAACTTTTACAATAACAATAATACTACAATTATCTGTATCTATTACATGCTCAATCTTAACATTCATGAAGCCTACTTAAATTATTTTGTTTTATTAGCCTAAAAACGGATAAAAAAGGAACTTAAAATTTTAATACGTTTGTTGCCATGTTTCTAGCATTTTTTCCGTAGAAATGTGATAGCTACAAAGAAAGTGGCATTTTCATTTGGGTTATACGATTTTATGTCGCTGTCTAGTTAGTATTTAAGAGTGCTCTCTTGATATCGACCATTGACTGCAGTAGACAGAAAAGATACTCGTAAGTTATCACGAACTCGGCCACTGGGTCAATGATATTCCCTGCACTTTTTTAAAAGTAGGTAAAATAAATATTTTCTATAAAATATAATGGCCTCTTTTGATCCAGAAGGAGAGTGATAAAACGAAACTATTGGTCTAGCCGCTTTAATCCACTTAATACTGAAATATTAACAGTAGTTTCCGCACAGAACTTACTCAGCCCGCTTACAAAAATTTATACATTATCATTTCTAGTCAGTTTAAATTTTATTCAACTCATTTACTAATTTAGTTCGGAATTCTAAGATTATAGAAGCAAATAGTTTAATTTTTTACAAGCGTGTAAACGAATCACGATAGCAGGTTCTCTGAAAAGTGAATTTCCTCTTATTATTGTTTCGGTCGTTTCTTTAGTCAGATACTTTTTATGGTGTATTTAAACTATACTAAAATAATATTTTATTTGGATATCGTCCCAGCACACAACAGTGAGCATGACGCGAATCGATAATCTTGGAGTCGTAATCCCTCCACACTACCGGGCGAGTAAACAAACAACTGAAATTACCTACCCTTTTGACGTCACACGTTTCCCTTAGCCAAGAAACGAATATACTTAGTGTGGAGGTCCACCAGAGCACACATTATGGCTTAGGTAACTTTGTCGCGTGATCGAATACCTACAGCGCTCGTCAAATTTACATCAAAAGATTGTAAAATTTCGCAGTAACTTTGGCACGTTGCATATTTATAGCCACCAAGTTATGATACAACGTATCCTACTAGACTCAATAAAACCCCATCGCGGCCACGCTGTAAAACTAGATAACAACAGAAGAAATTATGTCTATCACCAAAAACCAAAATGAAAAAAGTTTCTCGAGCTTAATTGGATTTATTTATTACAAAAGTCGAAACAGCGAACAAGTTCTCCACAAGTCGGTAATTCTTGGCCACGTCATGGTTTCGTTTAAGTTATCGCGATGGAGTTCAATTGATTACTTAATAGTTTAAGGGCGCCAAAAGGCGTGCCTTGTTCGTTTTGTTAGAGTTCCGAATGTTCACGGTCGCTGAACATTAATAATGATTTGTTTCACACCTCCACACTGCCTGAAATTGGCACGCACTAGTAAAAATTTGTAAAACGATATTTCCTTTCATTCTACCTTTAATAGGTTCTGTATTTGTTACCTTAGAGATGGCATCTTCTATTTACAACCCGCGGGTATAAAATTAGGTAGTTCAAAAGTTGATTTCTATGCGCAGAATTGCAGAATTACTTCTATGTATTTACTATGGTTCATTTTTATTCAAGTTTTAAGTAAAAAATAATGTATTACAAGATCCCTTCCAGAAATCACTTGCGATGGCTTAGTATGTCCCACGAAAAAAGACCAGAGTTGCCAAAATTCGAACAACATCAACCGTATATTATTACCATAAATTATCTATAAAAGTACGTGAGTGCAAGACAGTTTTAGTGCTTCAATGTGCCAATCACTACTCTTCTTACCCGGATAACGTTGTTAGTCTCCATACTTCTTTCGTTTCTACCGAAAAAACAATCGTTTTAGATGTAAACAGTTTCTATGTCATAATTCCTCCCCCGGTGAGGTGACTGTCTATTTGCGATCTCCTTGAAACTATAAAGACAATAAAAGTTTTATTAGCTCAGACTTTAGGTATTGCTACGGTTCTCATAAAACGTGTTTTTGTGGTCTGATGATTGGTACAGATGAATAAATTTTACAGTGAAACTCTGAAATTGCAAAATGACGATGTACTTAATATTTATAGTGCAATGACTCTATTCCCGTGGCGTCGGTCTATTTCTATAAGCAAATACGACTTTATTAATAAGCATGATTTAATTACCTACATACGGCCATGTTAAACACAGCCAGCGAGACATTGGCACGTTTAAATACCTATACGTAGAAATACGAGTATTGATTTTCGATTAATTTGCGAACTAATATTTTTTAATAAAGCTTTTGCCATGAACATCTATACATTTTTTCTTAAGTTGTGGATTGTTATAACTGTGCTATTTTAAGAGATTAAAATTTTTACTTTAACACTTTTACAAGTAAAATTGTAGGTACACGACTCGAAACACGTATTTTCGTAGTGTTAGTACCTATTCGTATGTTAATTTGTCAATCGAGCCTTAATGATGAATATGAATTTTCCTACTAAGTATAGTCTTCGATTTTTCATTGCAAAAAAATCTCATTTGGTACTCAAATTACCAGTTCATCAGTACTAGTCCACACGACACTTCAAAATATTTGATGTCCACTGCATTTTTTTTTTATTTCGATCCCAAATATTCTGATAGAAGTTATTATTGGGGTGTGCCGTGTGCATATGAATTAGAAATAAAAACTTTTTTGAAGATTATCCAAAAAAGTAAAAACATATATGTAGAAAGAAAAAAGAAAGAAAAGAATTTATTTGAAATATAACAAGGTTACAATTTAGGTTCATCGGCGGACTCCGCACTAGACTCTGGGCCTGTATCGCTGAGACCAAAGAAAATGTACTATTTATGGCAGTTACTTAAGTAATTGAAGTAATACTAAGTTGAAGTAATAATATGCGTTAACATTTCCAAGAGACGCTTTATAGCCATGGAATTTTTTTGGCTCATCTACAGTCTATACACATTTCAATGCGCATAAACATCTTGTGTTTATTTTGCTACACAATATGAGCTTTATTGATACCTACCGTTATTTGTATACTAATTGATCAAATACTACGCAAATAGAGAGACTTACTAAGTACGCCACCGAAATCTTATTTGTTTGGCCCTGAAAGCAAGATATAAATTACGGGGCACACCCATGGGAGCACCCATCCTGGGACGGCCGACCTTGGAGCCGTCATGACACTTTCCTAGATGACATTACGACGTAAGTGATAGGTACATTTAGGGTTTTATGAATCAATTCTGTTTCGTTCGTGTCCGTGTAAGTGCGATTTATTGTAACTTCATCATGCATTAATTATCTTTCAAAAAGTTTGATTTATTTTCTAATTTTTACTGTTGTAATACCTACTTATGAGATCTAAATCTAAAACGTATATGCATTAGAAGGTGATCTTAAAGATTCACACGTCATATTCAAAACAGTCATGTAATTTAATTAGTGCGAATTCATTTGGGTTTTCCTTGAAATCAAACTATTAACTAAAGTACATATACCTAATGTCGTCATTTCTTAAGAACTATGCGCACTCGATCGCATCTACGGTAACTGATAAAAACTGATAAAAAAATTGTTAATCAAACTCATGACGAGGTCGATAGCAACTGTCGAGTATATTTATTTTTAGTTTTATGCTTTATATCAGCAAATATTATAGAAAAGTGGTTTCGCAATTTATATAAGGCGCGAGAGATTTGGTGTCAAAAGTAGAGTACCTAATCAATCAAATACACCTACTCGTATGGAAAGAAAGTTTTGCAGCGAATCTTTATACGAGTATGATTCTCATTTTATGATTTATTATACAAAGTTTACGCAGACACTGTTGTTTACATTCTATTTAAGAAGTGTTTTAGGAATTCTTTGCGGAAAATGCGTGGCACAGTTTACAGAAAATAAATAGATCGAGCCATTAATGTGTTTATAAATAATATAACTACTTAATGTATTTATGTATATGAAGTGTGCGGTATTGAGTGAGCACGGTGAGCGTTGTGGAAACTCGAACGGGCGTCATAAAGGCTCGTGGCGTCAGCGCAGCCGAGACGTGACGCGGTCGAGAGTTCTCTTGCCAAATGACTCAGGCAACTTCATATAAAACGAGCGGCTATCTTGAATACCGCAGTCTATAACAAACCTCCGTCTCGTGGATTACTGTCAATCGATACTCGAATGTTTGTCAACGGCGTGGACGTTATTAACAAGGGATTAGACAACGTCCATTTAAACTTTACAAGTGAGTTTTTGTTTTGATTTTATTTCTAAGCGTAGTTTTTCAGACCATTTAGATGTTGCCACTGACGGATTATCAGTAAAAGAATACATATAACTTATTTTTTTTTATTTTAGTATTAATTTTTTTTTCATATTTTAATTGTTTTGATTTCATTTATAGATATAGCATTTTTTTTAGAGACGTTAAGTGTCTTTGTTAACAGGCGAACAAATGAAATAAGACGAGTTTTAATATTAGCTGTAATATTTTAAAAAGTTTTTCTTCTAAAACTATATTTCAAAAAATTATAACATACAGAAAAATCAATCCATTTCAATCGCAAGACAGTCATGGAAATTTCCGTGAATTGAGTTTTACGAGTACAATTACCCGTTATCGGGTCGCTATCGTTAGATTTGGATTCAATTCCATCAATAAATTAATTTACGTTTTTATTGCAGCAATGCAACCTAAATCGGAAAGACCTCCGGTTTGCCCGAAGGCGAAGCTACCTGTTCTCCACCTGACCCCGTCGGAGAAGAAAGCCGATGGCAGCCCTAACCAGAGCTCTGACAACCCCTGGCTGCTGAAACCACAGCACGAGATCCCTCCAACGCCACCCCCACAGACGGAGCCCGTCCAAATCTACCCCGAGCGAATGGGGTAACTCGGCAGGACCGCATATATTCTCGATTATGAATAATGATCAAAATATACTTTAATATGGCAGCTTGCCATTTTGTCGGAAGACAGACTTTTAAACAAAGTCGTATAAAAATAAGACTGGCTCCATTTGTTGCGGAACTACGCGCACCGGCGTGGAACCGGGACGGTGTCCGGCAAATACCACGGCAGCTTACGGGTGGAACTTATTGCTCAAACGTTCTTAGCTTCGTCAAGAACTGTGTTAATGTGGCGGCTTCTAGTGTTAAGTAGGAAATAATGCGGTGAATAGAAAGAAATGTGATAAAATGACAATAAATTTAAATGAATAATGTACTCGACAGCACATATTGTTTCAAAATGATTCAACTATTTGTTGATAGAAATCACAATATTAAATTAAAACTATAACATAACATTGTTCTGTTTTCATTCTTTAAATAGTTGTCTGATTGTCGCTATGGTTGAAAAACAAACCGTTTGTGCGTCAGAAGATATAAATTGTGTGAGAGTATTTTTACATTTTTGTGTACAAGTTTGTTTCATGTATCAATAGCATACCTAGATGTTCGTCACTGATGATAATAGAATATTATAATTTAAGGTTAAATTCACGGAAGAGATTTTTTTTCCTCTTCCGTGGTTAAATTTGAATCGCGCCAAAATAGGAGAAATTAATTAATGAAAACTCCAATCGTTAATTAGCGATGACTTTATAACCAAATTCAAAAACATAAAGATATGTTCTTCGCTTTGCTATAATGTAGTACTTACACTAGTACGCTAGGCTATATTTTTGTTGTATGAACAGTGATACTTATCACTGCTATTGCTGATAAGTTTTTTCTTACGTAGAGATAATAGTGGTTTTCCCACTGTTATTTCAACAAGGTAATTATTAGGTAAGAGTAAGTAAGTCCAAGAGTAGGTTCAATAAATTATCCGAGCGTAGGAATTAATAGGTATTTGATTTAGATTCGATTCATAGCAAACAAAATAGGTACCTAAATAATAAAGTTTTTCAAAATATGTAGGTACTCTAAGAAAAGCTACTCCTCTGAGTTTTCCGTAATTAATGTGCAAAATTACTTTTGAAAGCTGCCATACTTTTACGTTAAACGAAATCATTGTGAGCAAATCCTAGCACACCGGCGAAGAAATTGTGTGGTGTGTAAAGTTCTTAATCTGCACTGGTCCCGCTTAGGTACTACGGCCTATCGACAATCGGATTGCAGACTTTAAAGTAAACTTACATACGAACATTGCAAGCTAAATAAATCCTTGTAATAACATAACATGATACTTTTCGGCTTCGCCGCACTTGAGTGAAACTTGCGCTTTACATAAAAGAATATACCTTCTGTTAAATCCGATTCCCGGAAATCGGCTTTACGCTACAGCTTCCAGCAGTGTCAACTCTAACTTAGCATAAATTGGAACCGTAAAGCTACACCAAACCTTAAACCAGAGGTTCCTGAAGTGATCCACGTGGACCGCAAGGATCCACAAGAGACCAGACGGGGGTCCAAGTTGGAGTGAAAAAAAAGTGTGTTTTTAGGAGTTTTGAGAATAGTTAAGTACTATAAGTAAAGAAATATTGCAGTAGAGGGTCTACCGGAAACAATACATCTTTGAAAATGGCCTACGCGAAAAAAAGTTTGGTACATCTACCCTAAACCAATGAGGAACTCCGAAAGATTGTACTAAACATGCGATTTGTCTAAACATAACGTATAACTAGTGAATTCCCGGTAAGGCCATTAGCCTCCTTAATCGCTTGTTATGACGATAAAAAGCAGCATGACACGGAAACCCCGTCGCTTTTAATTTCGCTAAAGGATTGATGTGTAAGCGAAAATACCAGCCAAGTGAGAGTCGAACTCGCGGACTGATGATTCTAAACAATTTTAAATAAGTATGAGAAAAAAATAAGTTTGTACTTTATAATATTTATATGAAAACAATATTGTTTATTGCAGGTAGGTTTCAGACCATTTATTTTGACTTTGGTAAACCATAATTCCATACCACAGGTCAAGAGAATATTAGATTTAACCCAACTTAACGCGTGTGGTTTAAAAGATATTCAAGATAATAATTAATTATTTTCAATAAATCAGTGCAAATATTAGATTTAACCCAACTTAACGCGTGTGGTTTAAAAGATATTCAAGATAATAATTAATTATTTTCAATAAATCAGTGCAAATATTTTTTATTTATTTTATAACATATTTTTAAATTCCGTAACTAAAGTGCCTTTAATTCATAGCATATTTAGCAAAAAAAAAAAAAAGTAAAAAGGTGGGTTTTTTGATGTCTCTCTCACGTACGTGTTAGGTACTTTAATCTCACTCCTCAAGTGTGTGAATTTTACAACTTGACCTTTAGCAATGACCGTGAAAGTATATTACGTATCAAAAAAAAATCCAAAAACTTAATCACCAGGTACTTTCTATTACCAATAAAATGATCCGTCTGTCGAAGTCAACGAATCTAAAAAACACGATGTATTGGATTCCTTTTACCTCTTGAGACATGGATTCCTAAAAAGGGTTCTTACTTTAATTATAATACTCTCGTATATATTGGTATAAGTATTTGGTTCTCAATACGCGCTATGATACGAGACGTTATCGATACGCACGTGTAACGTCGCGATAGCCGATCCGTCTAACGAAGGTTTGTGTCGTAGGCAAAACTACGTTTTTAATTGAATTTTACTCTAAAGACATTTGTGTTACGTTTGACACGATCCGATGCGAAACAGTGGGCCATATATTATTTTTTTAGCAAATTGGACCATTCGATTTGCGCACAAATATTATCACCCTAAACGCATATACCTTCTTCGTTCCGTCGTGGGTGATAAAAAAAGGATGGCAAGCGAGCAAATACGTATCTTACTCCAAAAGATGGTCATTACAATAGTGTGCATTACATTTGAATATAGGTGTGCGACCTTCGATAATTCCTACCTCTTCTGGTCATATAAAGTTTGCTACTATCTGGTAATAAATACACATGGAAAAACGAATAACTACCAATTGGTAGACCACAAGGAATATCTAAAATTTAATGATGCCGGTATTTTCCACAGACCGATAGTAAAAATTATTTTAAATGAGGACTCCGTAATTGAGGAACTTGTTGACGTCAAACGCTTAAATATAATATGTTTATGGAAATATACCTACATACACGTTGCTAATAAGTATTACTCCCTCCCTATCCGTCCTCTAGTTACCGTTCAATTAAAGAATGCTCTTTTCTTCTATTTGAATCTTACCTAGTGACTAGTGAACACATCAACACTAGGTTGTGTAATCATAAGATAAGCAGAAATAAATAATCCTAGTGAAGATAAGCATTGACGTAAACTTACTGATTTTCCCCAAAATTTTCTATCTCCTCTTCATGAATGTATGCATTCTCATAGGATTGTTGGGGTCATATGGCGAGGAAAAACCAAACCGGAAAATGGCAAATTTTGTGATTTCCTTGTAGCATAGTGATTACCCTTACCCTTTCGTATAGAATCCGTACAACCGCAGACGTTACGTTGGCCAAAGCCTTTTATGCTACGTTGAGATTGATACGTCATGTACGTTCACATTTATACAGGGTATTATAAAGTATCATTAGGGGGTTAAATAAACACAATCATTTGCTGCATAGTTACCTATTATAATATCGAGACAGGTGACTAAACTTACTATTTTGAAACAGAAAGAATAATTTAGTCGGAAGAATGAGGCGAAGGAATGTCAAGGCACTAGTAAGAAAAAATTGCTACTGTTTTCAACAAAACTATATTCAGCGGCACAAAATATTTTGACCCAACCTTCATACAAAATTACCGATTCTGCATACATTTTTTGCCGCTCAGTATATTTTAGTAAAACTATAAAGATTAGGTAAATATTAGGTTCAGAAAGTCTTTTAAATATCGGAATGACAAAACGACAACAATCAGTACAAATTCAAATGCCACCCTTCTTTTCAATTTAGTTTGTACCGGTTGATTGACATGACAGTTCATTAGGGTTATCCCTTTGGGTTATCCCTATGCTTGGTTTAGGTATTATTTGTAACATGTCTTATTACAATAGGTACCAAGTTTAAAATATCATTTACAATTATAAGATATAACTTGGTACTTTCTAATGCGTTCTGTGTCAATTTGGTTGTCTTGATTAAATATGACATTGGTTAAATTTAGAAGCAGCTCATTAATGAAGTCTATGTTAGTGTTCATTAAACATTCATTTAACAAAATGGACATTGGTACAAAGGGCATTATTAATAAAGAGTATTTGTATTGTATTGTATTGCATTATTTTAATATTCTTATCGGTTATTTAGTATTAAGTTCATTCTTACTGCAGCCAAGAACCATATTATAATCAAAGAAAATCTCTGACAGTCTGCTTTAGTTATATCAGGAATAAAAGAATCTCGCTAGCAATACTAAAGTAAAAGTATAATGAAAACCCGATATAGGTCAATGCTCCTGCAGTCATTCACCCTTATTACAATCCAACACTTTCAGCCGGTGACATCAATAAATAACCCATATTGGAACGTCTTTGTATGTGTTTGTCTATTAGTCACATGTACACATTACCATAAGAATAGTTCTTCACGCTGCTACGTCTAATACACGTAATTATTTCAATTGAACATCGAAGAAAATACAAGTTATTGCCGCAACTTCGATATTCTATAGAAAAATTGCTTATCGCCTTCATAATATGTAATTTTCCGGTTTAAAAGGTATCTTAGGTAATATATGTTATTATAATCCAGGTTACAAATTATGGGTAAGTTTTTTAAATTTTATCAAAAACAGTTGACAGTCTTTGCTGAAAAAATAATAAATACCCATATATTCGTAAATACATCTTTAACACTAGAATCTGTGTAATGTACTTAAAAATGTTATGAAAGAGGAATTCACGAATCTAAAGAAACCTGAAAAGTAAGATCTTAGGTTTCAAATCACTATTTACCTAACTATATTTTTACTAGCTTTTGCCCGAGGCTTCGGCCGCGTGGAATTCGATTATCGCGCGCTATTCCCTTGAGAACTGTGCATTTTTCCGGGATAAAAATTAGCCTATATCACTTTCTGACCCATAAACTATCTCTATGCCCAAAATCCACATCGATCCGTCACTCCGTTTTGCCGTGCAAGACGGACAAACATACAAACACACATACTTTCGCATTCATAATATTAGTATGGATTGCCTCACGGAGAGTTAATTGGTATCGTTTATACTAGCCACAATAATACCGCCTACGACGCCACCATTAAAGCGGTCAATAAATTCAAATTAGTAAGTGCACTTATTCGTATTTGTTCATCCTAAATTTGCCCCAAAAAAGCAAGTGACGTGGGTGTTGGAGTGGCGGTGCGATCCGTCAAATGATCCAATTGGCGGCACATCGCTGCCTACATAGCTGTGACTCAGTAACAAATTTAACTTCCGTCATGGCAGGTCCTGCTATATCTAGATACCTATATCTAGAACAATGCAATCCTTAAAGGTAACCGCGCAACTATATAGATGTAACTTTATAACTCGATATGTGCTACTCGAACACTGAAATTATCTTTAGTACCCTACTACTCGTTCAATAAGACGCAATTGAATGTATCTATGAAACATACGATGAAATGGATTAAGGGACTTAAGGCGGTCTATGACGCACTTATAGCTCTGATAATTTAGTATTGACGTCTAAGCCGGTTATTAAATATTACTTGCGTTTCTATGGGTTTCTATTGATTTGTATAAGTATGGTATGATATGAAGATATTACACAATGTAGAGTCTAACACGCAAACAGTAACATGTAAAGCTGAATTCCTTTAATTATGTTGATATGAAAGAGGATGGTGAAAATTATAGGCCCGTATAGGTTTGAAGGCATTTGCGATGTTGTGAAGATATTCAAGGGCAAGGGTACCTAGGTACCTTGAAAACATTCGACAGTGCTCCAAACAATGATAAGCGGGTGTCCGATCGATATTTGCGGTAAAAAAACGTCTATTAAACTACATTGTTTATGTCAAAGTAAGTGATATCGAACGTGATGTCCTAGAATGTTCGCCGTGACGGAAGCCTTGTAGTGTCGGTGCGTTTATACGGAGCAGCACTTACCTCGAGATATGTGAAGCTGTGGACACGTGAGACGTAGTTAATGCGATTGGTATTTCAGCGAGAGGGTTGCGACCCGTTGAAACGACCGGCGCGACTTGTGTGCCTGATGTGTGCGGCCTCAGTCAACGACTGAAGTTACGGGAGGACCTTCTAAATGTGTAGAGAGGGCACTCTTACTTTTCAGTACTGCCTTAGCTTTCAATGTTTCTTGCATAGCGCACTATTACCATAGTATTTCTCTAAGCATTGCATATCCATCCAAATCGTATGGAATACTCTTTCAATTAGTATTCTGACAATTCCCTGTCGACGTTTTTTTTAAGGAAGATAGTGGGTTAACCAATTACCTTTCTTTGAAAAATTTTATGTAATCTTTTGATTTTGTTTATGTTTTTATTTTTCAGTGCGTGTCTATACATTCATAACACTCTGCGAGGGTGTGTCCTGCGCCCTGAAAATGGTGCGCGCGCAACATCGGACAATTGCCTGAGGGAAACCTATTTCCTCTCCTTTCAGGCCTCTACCATCGTAATATTATACCTCTGTCCTTTTCAACACTATATCATCAGACAAGGATAGGAAGGGCAAAGATTTTGGATATGGATACTCCAGTCAAAGCCTCTGTATAAAAACAAAGCAGCAGCCACAGAATGACGAAGTCCAAAAATTACGGAAGATTATGAGTCATCATTTCTGAATCACTTCTACTAACGTTAATCGTAAGAGATTTACCTTCTAAACTTTTCAAGTCTCAAGAGATTAAATGAAAAACCATGTGACGAAGATCTTTTGAGATGAGTCAAACCTTACTCATTTAACCACTTAAAAGTGAACTTGACCCCAGCCGTTTACCTGTAACAAAGAAAAAAGATAATTAGGCAATTTATTCTAATGAGATACGTCTGTAACTATTACGGAAGTGAAGACATGCCGTGGACCGTGACTATTGCTACCAATTAATTGTAAGAGATCATTGCCTAAAATTGGGCAGTAAAATAAAGGCTCTAACGGTCGCTGCCGAGGCGCAAGACAATATAAATCGTTTATTGATATTGAAAAGTGGTCGTTACGACAATTTATGCAAGATTTATTACTGTTCTTATTTTTACAAGCTTTTATTTAACTACTAGCATTTGCCCGCGGCTTCGCGGGTTTTTGAGTGGTTATCGCGCACTGTTCCCTCGGGAACTCTACATTTTTCCGGGATAAAAAGCAGCTTATGTCTGGCCTATAAACTATTTCTATACCAAAAATCATGTCTTCATACCTTATACTGCGTGGGAGACGCCATAGTAGGAAAATCTTTGAATTGTAAATAATTGAATGTAAGGAAAGCTTAGTACCCGAGTGTATGTTATTAATTATTGATTTGTGGAAGTTAATTTTAATTAATTTTAATTAATTTTTAATTAATTTGTGGAAGAGATCCTTTTAAGGGATAAGTTCGCCTTTGTACATCTTATTATCCTGTTTTTTTATAATTTCATCTGTTTTATGTACAATAAAGAGTTTTACAATAGGTAAAATACAATTGATCAATATAGGCTTGTGTATTTTCTACGTTTTTATTTTTTTAACTCGATAGATCGATTTATTGTGGTTTCCGCAATGTTTAAGGAACATGCCAAAAAGTTCAGGTGATCCTCTGTTAAATTACAATAACTTACCTACTAACTATATACGCGTAATGATTTAAGAACTCTCCCGATAAAAGTCATATGTGAGGGTATTCGCGAATGAATAACCGAGCTAGCTTGGTCATAACATTGGGAATACGCATCTTTTTAAGGTCTAACCCGAGCGCGGTTGTCCAAGTACAACAAACTTGTGTGTGCTGTGCTAGTGTTGTGTAAATAATATGACAAACACACAAACTTTCATAACTTATTTTCTTTATTTTTGTACAAAAAATGTTTACGTACTTATTTTACCTCCATTAAATTCGCGTACCTATAGTTATATTATACCTACACACAATGTCACGCAATCAAGCATGACCAAAAATGTATTGTTTGCTGCAAAACACCATGAAATACATAATAAAATTACGAAGAAGCAAACAGGTGAAGATCTTGAATATAAAATACGAACAATAAATAGTTTATGTATACAAAAAAATTCCTGAACTAAGTACATGCACCTATGAGAAGTAGGCAGTACTCCTAACACATATTTCATTATTTGGTTTAATTAATCTATCCAAAGTATTTTTGTCGTACCGAAAACAAACAGGAAAGATAAAATGTGACTCGATAGGTAATTCCAATTTTCAGCATAGTGTAAACTCTAATATTAGACTCATTTTCGAATTAATAATATTGTTCTCACTTCTCATGCTCATGTTACTTTAGTCTCTACATACCCTAAATTTCTATATCATACCGAATTTCTCAAATCATATTATTCAATTTGCGTAATTGTCTTATGCAACGGTAAAATAATCATGCAGCATAATAGTTAAAGTTCGTAATAAGCATTTTTTTTTCTATACTAACATCGAGGATAATAACCGAAAAGTATAAAACACCTGGCAAAAATCCAACAGCAAAGATCATTTGTGAAGCAATATTATCCGAGATACTATAAAAAAAAAACCTAACATCGAAGGCTAACCGGCGTAGGCATCGTTCGAAACAACCTATCCGAGTCGCTTTTACTCCGAACCGTCTTGCTCGCTCACTTCGCTCGCTTGCGCAAAATCAAATGTTTTTTTGCATTTGGTACGCATGATGTTATACCGTCTAATCAGTATTCTAAATGCTGTTACAGATTTTAATCCTTATAATAAGTTCCCAAACCGCACTGGGCCTGCGTATGAACTATGGCCCAAACCCTCTCATTCTGAAAGGAGTTCTGTGCCCAGCAGTGGGACGTATGTAGGCTGGGATGATGAATATGAATAACCGAATATTCAAAATGAAATTATTTAGTATAAACATAATAGCAATTGTCGCTATGACTAATGGATGTTATATTATTTAAAGCTTATGCTCGGTATAAAATCATGAAATTAGTTTTTATGCTAAATGAATTCATATTTATGATTTTTGAACGTAGTAAAATGAAATTATACTTAAAAATTTGTACGACGATTGAACGGCATCCTTATATATTTCGACGGTGACAATTAACTGAGTCAAATCTACAATTTGGCCATTTTGGAATTATAAAACAGTATAGGAATTTGACTTCGGCATCGGCACAATAATTTCAGATCTGACTCTGTTAATAGTCACGGTCAATTTATTCACAACTGTAATGAAAATCATTGGCGGTACTGGAATTACGAACAACGACTCACTAAAGCCCTCAGTTTTCGACTTCGGGCTTCTAATAGACTCTCGATCGTTTGTTATTCCTTATTGACCGCCCTTGAGACACAATGTACTATTGCCATAAGTACAACTAGGTAAAGTGACATAACGTTGCTCTACTCAGTAGAATAGAGTCTACTGCCTATTGAGCTAGTTGCTCCCTAAATTTTTCAGTGGTAGGTAGATTTCATACTTTATTCGAGCCCTTGCCCAAAACATGGGCGAACTTTTCCTAAACGCATTAATTCAGTTTTGTTACTGAAACGTCCTTGAAAATTACGAGCGATGGAAACTGCCAGCAGGAAGCGTTCGCGATTGCGTGCCATTTCACCAAAGAGTTGCCAGCCTAACTGAATTTTGCAGAAAGTTAGAAATATAACTTTCTGCAAAATTACCCACTTTTCATACTCCACTTTTCATTTTGACTGTGAGAATACAAACGGGCACTAGACTACAAAATCACCATTCTACTATTACTTACAATGTTTAAGTACTGTAGTTTCACCGGTGTCTGTGTGCCTATAGTCACTTGCGATTAGAATTCGATCCTCTTATAGTGGTCAGGATGACGTGGAATTTAGTATACATGTGTAGGGGGAATGACAGTCCAGGTAACCAGTTAGCGCTGCTCATATTGTTTACAATACGCGTCCACCACCAGGGCTACTACAAAACTCCCTCTCGCTCTCGTATTAAATAGTATAAGTGTCAGAGGGACCGCACGCCACGAACTTCGAGTTTCGTAGTATCCCTTGCTGCTCCGAGCAAACCGCGTTAGCTAGCCTACCCAGGCCCTAATAAAGTGTTACTTTGCGGAACTTGCAGAAGTCCATATTAATGAGCTGTAAACAAATACTTTGGGTCGCGGGTGAGCAAAGTATGTGTTTATAGATTAATTTTTATTTTTATTGAAAATGGAAACCTTTAATCTAGCAACACTTCTTGTAATGCACGGTGCGTGATCGCGGAACGCATGCACAGCCTGCGTGCAGAGCCGTGACGCGTGCGCCGGCCCCGTCTCCACACCGCAGCACGCCGGATAGGGATACGGTTATTGCAGTGTTGCGTCACTGGCGAAGGTTAAGAACAGTACTTACGTTAACATCATAGCATAACCACGGCGAATATACCCTGATCTTCTGTATTCGTATAGCAGTTGAATTGAATTTCGAGATTTTACCAAATTCAGATGAGAACGTTTTAAACTTTCGTGATTCTCACTCATAGTCAAAATACCACCAACGGGACTTATCACCCTCAATGTCATTGAGGTAAATATTACTTGTGTGTGTTAGCGTTAGCGTGATAAGTCCCGTTGGTGGTAATCAGATGAGAATTCCCAAAAATGATATCATGAAATTCATTAACATTGCATATAAAATACCAAAACAAGCCTAAACAGACAAATCTGTAGTCTCTAATCCTAGCTAAGTATTGAAATTTTAGGATTTTATACCTATCCTGTGGGTTTATCGGGATAAATTTCTTTCAAATCCCTCCATCCTTTATAATAGCGTAGGTACCTAGATTAGTTACAACCAGGAGCATAGATATATTATGACCAGGAGCTCACCAGGAGTGAGATGTCTTGTGTCCTGTTCAGTTATGGTCCTGTCATTATTCATCATACATTTTGACAGTACTAAATTGAGCTTAGAGTAAATCGATATCGATTTAATTTTAATTATTAAGTATGGCGGTAAATTATCTAGGTTTATTTTTCTAGTAACAGAAAACATAGCATAGTATAGCGCCATCTATTCGTCTAATTACAAAACAATCTGCGGTGTTTATTTAGAAGTCGGCGCCATCTATTAAGTTCTGTGAAAACCACGTCCGACCTTTTCATGAGTACGAAGCTATGATACGGAGCTCTACATTTCCGTTGGGTAAAGTTTTCCAGCCTTTCTAATTCCACTGGTCGCCACTAGATGGCGCTATTAACAAAATGCCAATCAAAATTTTGAAAGTATCGATTTAGAAGCTGGTCTGAGAGCCTGGGGACTGATTTTTGAAATGACACCATCACTCGAAAATGCTCGTATCATCCATTCGAAAGTGGTGAAAAGTTGTGTTGAATTTCATGGATATACGACATGGAAACTAGACAAATATTTTTATAACTGCATTTTGTATTTTCGCCTAATTAATCACATCTTTACCACATTTAAAGGACATTTTCGAAAATCGTGATCTAAAAATTGCCCCTGATTACGAAGACCAGTCTTCGGGCTTAATTCCTGCAAAGGTAGATCCATCTCATACATAGAAATACGTCTAAGTGTAGTTGTAGTTTAATTTACTTAATTCTTATTTTGTTTTATTGTTTGTCTTAATTTTGTTTCATTGTTTGATTTAATTTAATTAGATATCATTTTAATTTTGTAAATTTAATTTAAAAAAATCAATTGTTTAGTTTATATATAGTTTTAGTTTTGGATGTTAGATAGCATAATTATTATTTTTGTAAATTTAAGCATAATTAGTCAAATAAATAGTCTAGTGGTAAGCGTAAATAACTTGAAGCTTATCCCGTTTAGATAAGACAGGCTATGATGAAAAAGATACTTCAGTTATTTTTAATTACTTAGGTAAGAGATTTTAAAACAAGTCTTTTATTTCAAAGTCAAAATCTAAGTTTTTTATAAAATGTAGTAATATGTGGTTCTTAGCATATTAAGTAGTCGCAAACATTTTGCCAATTATTGGCACGCAAACAGAGATTATCAAAATTAATTATTGACATTAGCATTTGAGAATTATTGGCATTTTATGTATTTTAAGTTCAGGTAGTTTCATTTATTCCATGCTTATTCTTGGTTTCGATTTATAACATATATGTATATATTTAACTAAAAAATAAATGTACACTGTCAAAAACTCTCTCTCCAAACACTTTTCGTTCAAAAACTAATGGACAAGCTACGGCGTCATTTTTTTGGAACGACCCTGAGTCTTAATTCCTCACACCTGAGCGGAATGGTCTCAAAGCCATCAAAGAGGCCTCAGGGTTCACAGTCTAGTCCTTTCATAGTACCTAACATTTACCTACATACAGAAACTATAATAAGATCCTACACAATTTTGCTAATAAATACTTGTTTCATCCATTGTTAAATTTTTTCATGTAGTGCATAATAATGTTGTTATTTTAGTTTTTAATCCCACCAACAAATTGATTACATATAATGACATAACATCCATTAAAATACGTAATAAAAATACGTAATTGACAAACAATTACTTTACTTATTCATAATATAATGATTGTATATTTAAATGGCTCTGTAATTTCAATCTTTTGTTTCAGATAAGTATCTTATAAATTACGAACGATCATTTATTAAGACTAGACTTGTTGCCCGTAATTCCGTTTGCTTAGGATTCGTTTCTCTCTATCCGCGGTTGGTATCCAACTATGCAGTTTTCCGGGATAAAGGCTATCCTTCCCCGAGGCTTAAACTATCTGTATGCCGAATTTAATCTAAATCGGTGGTTTAAAAATGATCAACGTGATTACGTAAGAAACATACCAACAGGCTTACAAACTTTCGCATTTATAATATTAGTGAGATGTAATTTTTTTTTATTCGACTGGAAGGCAAACGAGCAAATGGGTCTCCAGGTTGGAAGAGATCACCATCGCCCATAAACATCTGCAACACCAGGGTTATTGCAGATGCGTATTGTATGCGTATTGTAGATGGTGATTATTTTCCCTCGTATATTAGGTACATTATAAATACACTTAGTATTATTTTACGACATCTAATATCAGTGCAGATTCATATATTTACACATGTCAATGTGCCTAAAAGGGTGGCAAACAAAGCAGTTTCAAGTATCATCACTTCCCCTAGCCACAAACTCACCCCAATACTTGTAAAGGACCTTTTCTACGGAACCCGTGAACCGTACAACGGTCGCTTTACAAATTATTTGACTCAGTTCACTGAAAGAGACAAAAAGAGTTTTTTCCTAATACACAATTGGTCTCTTCGTATTCTCTCAAGTTTTTGCTACTGAGCCACCAATTAAGAGAATGACTATCTGCAGCAAAGTTGAAAAAGATCCTTAACGTATAGGCTGCACTTCCACCAGAGATAAGTGTGGATGTATTTTTCATGAACCAATAGAAACACTTCATTATCCTCGCTTCGTTTAGCTGTTTCCACTAGATCAGCGCTATCCGAGGATAGGTTAATGAAGCGTTTTTATTGGTTCGTGAAAAACACATTCCTTGGAACAAATCCTCGCAGGTCTCTGGTGGAAACGCAGCCTTAAAGCCCAGACCTAGAAGAAAAATCGAGCAAGTTGCATTACATTGCGGCGCTCGATTACCCACTTCATAATTGTAAGCTTTACGGCCTCGCAATGTACTACAACTTGCAAGACTTTTCTTGCATGCCTAAATTGCGCTTAAAGATGGAGTCCCTGAACATTGCGACCATTTCATTTATTAATTCCTAGGTCATTGTAGGTAATCATTTAGATTTAGAGTGTGTACTTTCTAGGAGTTGGTCTGTTTATAACCTTTTCATGTTCCTTCCATGACAAATATGTGGACGTTTTGTGGAAATGCATTAGCAACTTAGCTCTTCTGGCTTCTGCCGTTAAAATCGTTTTGGAAATCTAGTGGCGTTGATACAGACCCTTAAGATTAATTATTCAGGCAAAATTACAATATTTTTTAAAAGTTCTCCTTTAACCGGTAAGAAACATACCCATTTAGAACCCATAGAGTAGGAATATAAAAGGTAAACAGATAATATTTCTGTTCTTCGCCTTCGGTAGGTAATAAATGCTTCTTCATACATTTTAATGTTACAAAAATACGACTGAAGATGAAAAAAAAAACTAATGCAATAACAATGTTAAGGGGCTTCTAAACGGGCAACATTTTCACTGCAATTTATGGCCGGCCATTATTTGCATCTTGCTCTTGCGTACGGTGTCAGAGAAGGACGGCTGTAGTTTTCGGCCACAAATTGCAGCAAAATATGGCCCGTCTAGAAGCCCCTTTATATTCATGACAGATAGTACCTGCATTCATATCTGCCACAACGAAGCGTGCAAAAATATCTGACACGTCCTACCAGCCCTAGAAATAGAGTCTTAACAGATATTTATTTAATAAATATTCTTCTACTAGCTTTTGCCCGCGGCTCCGCCCACATAGTACCTATTCGGATATCGCGCGCTGTTCCCTCGGTAACTGTGCATTTTTCCCGGATAAAAAGTAGCCTATGTCACTCTCGGGCCCATAAACTATTCTCATGCATGTGTCAGATATTGGCTGCTAGGTACGTACTGATGATTGCGCATACATTAATTCGACTAATTTTTCTGAATCTAAAATATTTTTTACATCAACAGCTCAAACAGCTGCCTGTTACTGCCTGTTTCTATGAAAAATCAGTGAGTAAAATCGCATCTACTATGTTGTAGGTAGGCTTAGTCTTATCTCAGTGAAAAGGCGTGTTAATGAGGATTATTTCGCTCGGCGATGATGCTCAGTCGCCTATATTTTTTATGATATGATATGACTACTCGTATTAACCCGCGACTTCGTTTATGTCCCTCGGGAGCTTTTGTACTTTCTCGGAATTGAAATAAATATTAATCTTTAAATAAATTTTTTAAATCAGGTTCCTAATTCTAATGACAAAAAAACCTTTAATAAGTAGGATTAGATGGGAAGGACGATATTTGCCTTTATTAATCATGATAAATTGGATCGTCTTTATTGTTGTTATATTTACAATTTGTAAACAAATGCGTATAAGAAAATACGGTGTCTAGTTTCGCGATAATTGTTACATATAATAACGACGATAGAGTTTAAAAGAGGCACCATTGTTTCCTGCACGACCTCAAAAACAATTAAAGTTTGTTTTTTACACGAAATGTCATCTCCGATAGCATACCTTGAACATCAGTTTACGTTGTTTTAATGTAAATGCATTTCGTTGTTGCAACCGTTTCACCTCTACCAAAAGACACCGTCTCAGTAGGAAGATAACATATCATACAATACAGTTTCACCTACTTCCGATACTTACACACAAATTATAAATATTCGCCTCCCTCTTTTGATCATGCTACATTAGCATGTAAATGTCATGCAAATGTGAGCTTCTATTAACTGTGTGTAGCTAAATATGAATACATGAGAACGTATCCAGGTACTTGCATTTTACGCTCTCTACTTTAATTTAAATAAGGGCATCCACGAGAGGTACTACATGTGAACGGATTTCGAAAACGTAATCAATGTTTTATAAAAATCATTGAAGTAACGAGTACTACGTAGAAGCATAGTTGACCATTGTCTGTCGCCGAATATAAAGATAATATGATTTTACTACACTGCTCAACATAATTATAAGAGAACTAGCTTTTGGCCGCGGCTTCACAATACAATACAATACAATACAATACAAGTACTCTTTATTGTACACCAGAAATAATAAGCGATACAGAAAACAGGTACACAGAGAAAATTACAAGGTAAGCAATAGGCGGCCTTATCGCTTAAGAGCGATCTCTTCCAGGCAACCTTCACCCGCACCCGCACCCGCACCCGCATGGAGTTCGGTTATCGTGCGCTGTTCCCTCGGGAACTGTGCTTTTTTTTTAGGATGAAAAGTAGCCTATGTCACTCTGTGGCCCATAAACTATCTCTATATCAAAAATCAAGTCAATCCATCGCTCCGTTTTGACGTGAAAGACGGACAAACATACAAACACTCAAACACACACTTTCGCATTTATAATCTTAGTATGGATGTATAATTGATTTTGTTTTCCCTACTCAGTTTTAACGTTATTATGTTAGGTATATTGGAAAATTACAAGTAAGAAGAACAATTCTATGAATACTGGCATGGTCATGGTTAACACAGCAGTCAGCTGTGTGTCACTCTCGACTCTACCCCGAATATTATAGTAGGTACGCACAACCCGGAATTCCAATAAACGTCCGTTGTTGAATACCACATTACAGTTAATTATTAAACTGTTAATGAACAATTTTCAATCTGCAGATGTCACGTCAAATTGTCGTTAGCAAAATTTTATGGACCAATTAATATAAGTATTTTGCTTCATGAGTTGGGTTAACGAAGTTAGGAGTTACTTGGTAATAATCATAAATAAATACCTAGTATTAGTTATTGAATAATCTGTACTAGAGTGGTTTCTGCGTTGTTAGTTAGTTGAAAAATAACATTTCTGAGGCTAGACTAAGGTGCGATCACGTAATAATAAGTCCAGATGATCGACTTTATAACCACTTAAAAAGTGTCTTTGTGTCACTACAAAAAAGAGGGGAAGATGAACGCCTCGAACAACATAGACGACAAATTTAATGTCCAAAAGGGCATGAAGGTGTTGGGTCTCTAAGAAAAAGACATATGAGAAAGAAATCACATGTTTGGGAAAGCAGACCTCGCATAACGAAATAATACGTGGCAGAAGAAGAAGAGTGCTTTCAAACACACTTTTATAAGTTTCCGATTTCCATATACATATACCTACATACAGTACATATACGGTGAACGTTTATTTAGGTTAACTTAAATTACTTTTATAGGTCAAACTTATCGTAGGTTAAATACGTACTTTAAGTCAAAGATCGATAATATGGGAAAATTTCAAATGGGTGCATGGTAACGACTTCCGATGTGTAAAAATGTATCAATGGGTCGCCCAACAAGATCAGCTTTGAGATGGCGTCATTATAGAAACCTGCGGCGTCACTTACATCATCGGCAGAATTACATACTGTTTAGTTTACCCAATCGCGCGGTCATCGCTGACACACCTGGTATTGGCAAAAAGCAACTTTGTTCTACTCACCTAGCACACAAGATCTTCGTATAGTCGCGCGCGGGTAACAAGCGAGGGTTAGTAGTGTTATTTAGTCAGCAAGTAACATAAAAAACAAAACCTTATTCTAACAGCTCTTAGCGTGTGCACCTTGGTAGAGTATAGCCACAATGTTTTATGGTGTTTTCAAATAACTCTAAGCCACTAACCAACCTAACTAAATTGGTTATTTTAAATATCAGATTAAAACATCATTACGGTAGTTTCTATAATCATCTATAATTTAAACTGCACAAATTATTGTAATTATAGTATATTTGTAGCGCATGCTATTAAGATAATACTTACACATCTTAATTAATCATTAATGAACTCAGAGCAACTACTTTGATATTTTATCATATTTTTATTTCTACTATTATCTACTAATGTTTTTCTTTTTTAAAGGTTTCGTTAGTTAGTAGGTATACGGGTATACATGTATACAACTGACACTCGTATTTTATTCTTAGAGATAAGATAGTAAAATGCATCGGTGTTGTAAAGATAAAGCATTGATGCAACCGTTATCTTTGAGTTTGTTAGCTAATTTGAGTAGGGCTAGAGATAATCCAGGCACCTAGTGAACTCATTTTTAAAACTTGCTTTTGTTTACTAACTGTGACATAATGAATGTAACACTGAGACAGCACAATTAAATACATATAGCACAATTAAATTATCTAACACGGTGGCGGTTAAGCTGTTTTTTTATATTTATACCTACACGCAGCTTAGGAAATGCAAAAGCGCCAACAGTCAAGAATTCCGCTTTCCTGCGTCAATGTGTTATCAAGTAATCAGTAATCACGTAGAAATAGGAAAGCTAACAGCAATTTCTAAGATTACTTTTGTTTGTCCTACTTTGTTGTTATTCTTCAAATCAAAACAACTAACTCACATCTAGCATCCAGATAAGGGCACGAGAAAAGTTTTAATAGTGTTTTCTTAATTACGAACGTGTACCGGTCTGGCACACGGCAATGGACAGTTATTGTATTAGTTTAAACTGTGACTAAAAATCGTCCTTGCTCCGGCGTCGCAAACACATTACGTAACGTAACATACATACTTGTTAGAAACTAACGTGCTAAATGTACATTTGCAACCGAACGCACTAACAGAGATATTAAGGTATAGCAATATTTGAATTTTTTTTTTAGTTAACTTTCGTACTTATATGAAAATATTTTAGCTGCGTTGTATACTCTACACTGTCTCGTTTGCACTGTATCATTCATATAGTTCGAGTTTTTATATCATTTGAAATACGAGTAAATAAGCAGAAAACTACAGGTCACTTTTGATTACATTGATTTAGATGTTCGATTTTTTTGCTGCTTCTAGAAGTAGCAAACCTGACTATTTCATATTAATTTCAGAATTTCAGGTCTTTTTCAGGTTGATACCTCCACGCGTTGCTAAAAAAAAGGTTTTGACAGACGGACAGAAATCAGAAATGTTTAATATTTGCTAGAACATAGTCGCAACAAAGTAATCCTGTAAAAGTTCTGTTTTTTCCTTTTAAGGCACGGAACCATAAAAATAGACTTTGTTTCTGTGGTCATTTATATTTAGGATGTCATCTTTCGCACTAGCTATTGAACTAATTATTTTGGGGAAGTCGCAAGCAGCAGCTATTGATGATCTACGAAGAATGCCGTCACGTAGTGCGATTTAAACTCACAATAACAATTGTTTTGAGTGGTTTTGATACGAAAGATCAAATTCATTATAGTCTCAGTGATTGCCACGGTCAGACTGTTTAATGCCCGTGCACTAATTGCATCTTCGCTTTTATATAGCGCACGAGATTTCTCACTGTAATATCTGTCAGTATACTTATTGTTGTGGGAACTACGAGAAAAGCCCTCTCATTCTGAGAGGAGGCCTGTTCCCTGCATAGGATATACATAGGCCGAGATGGGTTGACGAGACGCCATCCCTTGTCATCAGATGTTGTGTTGATATTTAAGTAAATACTTATTTAAGTATTTCGGTTCAGTTAGTGACAAATGTATTTTAGAGATTATCCTCTCAAAAACTCGTTTCGAAATATCAGACATCCTTGAAGTTACACAGTCAGACCAAAATAAAATACTAATTCTTTAGTGGTAGGTAAACAACGGCAGTTTTAATTGTAAGCTCCGCGCGCACGCAATGTCGCCGGCTCACTAAACTGTACTAATCGGAGCGATAATATCTACAAACAGTCGCAATTTCGCTCCGTGGGCGATATTTATTGCCTTAATTTAAATCGTATTGTAACAAAAACGGCTAACCACCCGCGAGGCTTTTGTTGCTTTTAATTATGCCTGACATGGCAAGAAAAGACTTCGAAACTCCGCAAATAGTTAATCGTTTTTTCCTACGCTCCTTTTTTCACCATCGTTTATTTTGCCAAAACATTGGGGATAAACAGAAGCAGTAATACTTAATCCTTTTGTATCGTGAAAATTCGGAACACACGACAACATACGAGCACAAATGCTACCGATGTTTCTATGACATGACATGTCTGTATTAAATAGGGTAGCGTATTTATTAATGACCAATGTCAAACCACGAGTTTGAAGTATCACACTGAGATGTTATTGATGTGTTAGCCCCCACGATTAAATTATCATTTGAGCCAAAAACTGAACTGGTTAACACTTATGACTTATGAAGTGATCTCATAGTACCTTTACAAAATCATCCATACGGAACACTTGTATACGATGCTGCTACAGACAGCTGTGAGCCAACGCTGTATCCTTTTCATGTGATGAAAAGGCATCCAGTAACAGTACCCGAAGCATACCGGTTTAAAACAAATGCTGTAACAGTTAAATCGTCAAACTGTAGCGTCCTACGAACACACAGAATTAATAATGCATTTATACTACAATAGCATTATTAATTCTAGGATAACAATTTTAAGAATGGAATCATCAATCAATCAATCGCCTTTCTCGGTGTCAATGAGCACATATTTTTAATAGGTTTTAGTAAGTTACGGTACTCACTGATCTACCATGAA
The DNA here is from genome assembly GCA_037349165.1 of Choristoneura rosaceana. Lineage (NCBI taxonomy): Eukaryota > Metazoa > Arthropoda > Insecta > Lepidoptera > Tortricidae > Choristoneura > Choristoneura rosaceana. The sequence goes on along the minus strand of JAZBNJ010000040.1, from coordinate 9,343,244 downwards.
TCACTGGTCTACCACTACCATGAGTACCTACAGTGACCGTACTCTGTATAATAAAAATCATAATTAATGCAACTTTTTTCAAAAGTTGTAGTACCTACTAAATTAGCCCCAGATGAAGAGTGGAAGCTGTGGTTTAATTTTTGCTCCTGTTACAGGCACCACCTTGTATACTTACTTAATCATTTTTAACCCCCGAAGCAAAAAGAGGAGTGTTATAAGTTTTACCGCTATATGTATGTGTCTGTCTGTGTGTCTGTCTATAGCACTGTAGCTCTTAAGCGTGTAGACCTACATATTTGAGTGCGGTTTTTTTTTAAACTACCATTTCATGTCTGCAATACTTTTTTTTTATTAGTTATAGACTGAACTGGGAAAATAAATAAGTATTCTAACCGCATGCGCAACCATGCTTTAAATTCACGTAACATTTCTATTCCCTTTATTAATACTCTGTACGTGGGAGCGACGCGTGCGCCGAACTCGTCCGGCAATTTAACAATCACAAGAGATGTCAGTAAACTAGAATTAACCCCTGTTGGAAGAGACATTAGCTAATATGCCTTTAATGCTAACGCTGCAGAAACGTATGAGATTATGAACTAACGACCGCGATTATAGAAGTCATTTATAGGAACAATGATAGAGCTGATGCAACGTCGTGTTAATAGTAATTGTCACTCGTGATTAAGATCATGATTGAAGCAGAGTTTCAGTTTATTCTATACCCTACGTACCAACTTATAAGTACTTGGCAGAAGACGATTTCAAAAACTACTTATAAAATAAAACTCTACCAATACTTACTATTTTACAAAAACCCTTTGGGTTTCAAAAATAATTAAATTTCTGTATCAAAATCGGCTTGCATATGATTTGTAATTTCATTTACCTACTTTAAACACGATAGTTTTTGCAGTTTTTGATAACCGCCCTCGAAAAGCCCTAATTATTATTTCTTTGTGACTAAATTTTATGAACACTTTTTTCCGGCTATCCAAACGTCGAGTCATTTGTTAAAAAGGTAGCTCGAATCTCCGAAGACGCTATTGTTCGATTTACAGTTCATTAATCAGAATCATTGTGCAAAGTTTTGGGACCGCGTCGCGCCCACGACACGGCCGCTCCTTTAGTTGTTAATAAACTATTTTTACTAATCACTTTTAAGATAATAATAACGCAACTTGGTGAAAATAAGCCTTAAATTTGTTAGTTTTGTCTAAACTAGCTTCTACGAAAAGAGATTTTACCAACCTATAAAAATCACGACTTTCTTGAATGTCATCGTCATCGCTTACTAATACAATTAAGAGGTAAGAAAATTTCGTTTATGTGTTTATATGTATGTATGGTTAGATTACCTTTACATTTGATGACGACCGGATGGCTAAGTGGTTAGAGAACCTGACTACGAAGCTTGAGGTCCCGGGTTCGAATCCCGGCCGGGGCAGATATTTGTATGAATAATACGAATGTTTGTTCTCGGGTCTTGGATGTTTGATATGTATTTAAGTATTTATTTATCTATATTTAAGTATGTTTATCCGTTGCCTAGTGTCCATAGTACAAGCTTTGCTTAGTTTGGGACTAGGTCAATTGGTGTCAAGTGTCCCATGATAAAAAAAAAAAAAAAAAAAAAAAAAAATTACAGAAACGATTTTAAATTAATCTATAATGTGTATATGTTCGCTCAAGATGCAACAAAGTTGCCGGTAACCGTCAATTAATTAATATATGTATATGTAAAAAAAATATTGAAAAAAAATAAACAAACACAGTTGACAAACGTTTTTGTTTTTCACAGTTTGTTTTGAAATTAGATGATACATACAGTTTTTATTTATAACATAAACAAAGGAACGTCTATCTTATATCCGACTTCTACTTTCTCTACCTCTTAATACCAAAAATATGTAATACTCGTACCTATATAGAGCTGAAAACTACTCCCTTTCATTTTGTCAATTCAAAAAAACCTTGAATCAGAAAAGCAAACTATGTGTCAGATGATGTTGCAACTATCCTGTCTCTTGGAATTACTATTGTGACGGATGATAAGACCACTATCAATCTTTTAGTTCCTACGGCAAATTAACTCTAGTACAATCCTACAGCAGTGCCCTAAAATAAGAACAACGGACGACCCAAACTACTTCCCATTTAGATGTCCGCACTGACATACAAACTAACGGATGCACTACATTAGGTAAATCCCATAAATCTTCAGCCATACCTAAAATAGTGCATCTTCGTAATTATTCTAGGTGAGAAAAGGGGAAAAGTATGGATAAACACCCGAAATAAGTATAACATGTATATTTTACATATTATTATGTAAAAGTCTTGTTACAAGACTTAGTAAGGACATATTTCTCTATTTTCGGATAAATACAACCTAGGGTTCTGCACTTTTATCAGGTGACGCGGTCAATCACGAGTCAGTTAAATGTAAAAAAACCGGTCAAGTGCGAGTCGGACTCGCGCACGAAAGGTACCATTAGCTAATCAATATTAGACATTAGCAAAAAAAAAGCGGCAATTTTTTTTTATTTTGTTGCATGGCAGGGCAGCTCCCTTAAACATTTATTTTAACTATTTATTTTTAAAGTGAATATACAACTAAATATTCTGTGAATTATTTCAAGCGTGTACGTACATGTTGCCGTTATTAATAAATAATTCGTTATATGAGCGCCTCCTTAAATATTTATTATATTCTATTTTTTAGTATTTGTTGTTATGGCGGCAACAGGCTATCACAGTTCATAAGATACAGCCTAGTGACCGTCAAACAGACAAACAGACGGACACTTAGTAATAGGATCTCGTTTTTACCCTTTGTTTGAACAGGCAGTTTTTACAAAAAATATTAATATGCAGTAGAGCTCAAATTTTGTAGAAGAATAGTCTTTAACATTTAGTAAGTTCTTGGTCAAGCCAAAACATGTATGCCATTAACTAAAGCAATTTTGTATCCCAAACTAGAATGACGCACTGCCGTGGTTCGTGATTGAATTCTCAAATTACTTCACATTATGCAACTCAAGACGCTCGTAGAATATTCAAATCAACCTTAATTAATGAGTGCATCGTTTAAAGGATTTAATCGACCGCAAATTAACGAATTAATTAGACTATCTACATTCCAGTCCAGTTTTAGCTACCGTATCCCTTTAATTAAACTAATTTGTACAGATAATATCGTATATAATAAGATCTTTTCCAGATTATGATACCAAGGCATATATTCAATTATATCTGTGCCTACATAATGTTGTTCCAACGTCCAAACTAAATGATATAATTAAATTTAATCATGCGTTACTCATCCATACAATCTGATTGCCTAGGGACGTGATTGTTTTATGTACGAGTAAATTGACGATGAATTTAAATGTAGCGTGATGCTGCGAGCATCAAAATCTAGTTATCTATAGCGTATGGAAGTTCTTAATTAAGTGTTGTGTTTAGATCATATCACAGATATTCTCAGTGGGCATCTTAGTGGTCATCATAGGTTGTTGTCAGTGGGTGACAAAACAAAATATGTTCGTGGCGACATGGACAAGGGTTTGTTTGGTTTGGAATATTTTTTTTGTTTCCGTGAAGATACTAATTTCAGAAATACGACGGATTAAAAAACCGGACAAATGCGATGACACTCTGGATTGTCTTAAATAACTTTAAAAATAATATTTATTTAAAAAAAACATGTAAATATTCAAGATGCTTGCAACAACACCGTTCGTTTGCTTTGTCACACGATACATTTTGCAAAAGTTTATTTTTTAATTTTCTTTTTAACAAAGTTTTAACATCAAAATTGACCCCTCACGTTTAAAATACGTTTAATTAAATACGGTTACCTACACGTCCGTCTTTGAGTTACTGACTTACATATTATATAATATATATGTGTCAGTTTTTAGCTCAATCGGTTCAGTAGTTTCGGAGTAAAAAGTTTGTGACAGACAGACAGAAGAGTGATCCTTTAAGATTTTTTTCGTTTTCAGGTACGGTACCAGCCTACCTGGAAAAATAAAAACTAACAACGCATAGAGTTTCTATAACAGTTAAAATGGCTACATTACTGAGCAGAGTGTGCTGTATAAAAAGACAATACGTCGCGAACTCAGCATCTGAAACAATGCTTTTGATAGGGTTAGCGCATTAAAAATAAGAAATACAGAAAGTAAGGGCGGCTGTTTCAAATTTGACACAAAAGTTTTAAATAAACAATAATTAAATACATAACAATTACGAAATCTTATCGAAATTAAAAAGATCCTTCACAACAACAGTTACCTTACTCGTATGTTTTATATTCGGTAGAGTCGTTTTTTAGAATCATAAACAACCTCTTTCATCAGGTATTAAATCTTTACTTCATGTTAAATCCCCTGATAAGACGTTGCTGTTGCTTAGGTATATTTGTCGTTACGTATGTGGCAACCCTAGCCATCTGCCGCCGGCGGGAGCTAAGGGCAAAGACACCGCATTATCACACTAACGAGAGTAAGTGAGTTTAATTGTGTTTATGGCATTAACATAACACAATAGGCACTGTCGCCATGTCTGCCGGCCATTTGCAATGTACCTACTTACTACTGTGATTTTAGGAATACATGTTGCTGTTACAAAAACGAGAAAGCAAGCAACAAAAGGGGATCTAAAAATTAAGCAGAATTTAAACCATATAGGTATAAAGGGTAACAATCATAAATTGATCCTATGAATCATAGTATTGAATAGTCGGTTCTTTAACATAAGTATTCACTTTTCTATACTAAGTATCTAATATGTACCGGGGGAAACCGGAAACTTTTATGTTAGTTCAAAGTTTCTAGATCAACTTTACGTAAAGGGGCTTTTTAAATATTATCGCTGATTACACATGACTTCATACACCCTATGGAGTACAGTTATTTATTATAGTTCTTAACGTGGATTGTATGTATAAAAGTTTATTACTTAGAATTATAGTCATTTGTGCAACAAGAGAGCAAAGTCGTTTTTTGGTGCGAGTGTTGATTTTGAATCCTGAGTAAGCGAAGGATTCTACAATTGAATTACGAGCGATAGCGAGTGATTCTAGATTAGAATCCTGAGATCAGCGAGGGATTCAAACACACGAGATGCAAAAAAACTTTAGTCTCGTGTGGCACATACAATTTTTCACCTCAGCAGCGAGAACATAATTTAAATGTAACATAAGAATAAAACCACGTATACACCTACCTGTTTACAAAACAAACACATTTTTTTAAACAATCCGATTAGTGAGAAATAAATAATAATAATCACATTTAAAACTTTACTCAAAAATGATACGAACGAGACAGTCGCGATTACATCTAATAATATCATAAAAAGTCACCAGAAAGTTAAGAATGGCAAACATTGTTCAAAAGTGGTGAGTAGAGTAGCGGTAAATATGATTTTATTAAGATTTCTTTCTGTTACATAAACATAAATAGTTTTGTTACAAATTCATTCAATTCGACCAATATTTATTCAAACTGTAGAGGCAGTATACGGATTTTTTTTATAAAAAAAAAAAAACTAAAGCGGCTTTCGTGCAATGAGATTCCATACTTTATTAAAAGAGCAGGCAAATATTTCGTTGTCATGTAATTTATTATTCGATATATTTTTAATACCATAAATTTAATTTAAGATTGTAATCAATACATTTGATCTTATCTCTCGCTTTTTTCGTGTTGAAGTGAAAGTGACAGATCTAAGTGAAGTTAATAGTTATTTGTTATGCAAGGCTGGAAAGTGACTGTTTGGCGTGAGTGCATATATTGAAACCCGAGCAAGCGAAGGATTCTAGGATTGAACCACGAGCGAAGCGAGTGGTTCAAATGAAGAATCCTGAGCGCAGTCGAGGGTTTCAAAGGCACGAGACGCTAAACAACTTTACAGCCGAGCGAAACACACAATTTTTCACCTCACTACAGCGAGAAAATGGCAAATGGAGTAAAAACTGTGCAAGCAGTTACTAATAAGTCGGTTTTATTATTCACTTATCAAACAGCAAAGGATTGCATGGCATAAGTATCAAGGTGTACTAAAAATTAAAAGTAAAATCACAAAATGAATGTTTAGTAATAAGAATAAAATAACTGATTAATTAACAGATTTAAATATTACTTCAACAAATGTATGACGAACTTTCTTTGTGAACACGTCAATATTCAACGCTTTCTTCCTCAACCTCGTATCTACCCAAATTGTATACAACAAATAAACACTCTATCGTACTTAACATAAAGATGATTTATAGCAATTTTGTGGGAAGATACGAGGTTGTGAAAGTAAGCGGTCGATGTATTTTCAAGGGGGCAGCCGTTCACGATAACGTTCGAATTTCAAAAACTCTTTCCAGCCTAGAGGATAAAAAGCCACTTTCCACGCAGATTTCGAAGGATAAAGAAAGCATTTTCGAGCTAGTGAGGTGAAAAATATTTAGAATTCAGTAAGTAGACCCAACACTGTCCTCAGCATTAAAAACAAATATTAAAAAGTTACTTTGTCTCACGGAGTGAGCAAAATCGCATTTTGCTCACTGATTTCTCATAGCAAAACCTATCTGTTTGAGGTGTTGAGGTGAAAAGGTATTTTACTTATTATCACATATCGAAATATATTTAAAAACAGTACTAACCTCTTTAAGTTTGAACTAGCAGAAAGCTAACTTCCAATACCTAGCTAAATAAAACACAATTATATAAGTGAAACAAAGGGATCTGGATCTTAATCATATTTCTCAATCTGATGACAGCAAATGACCCAGCTGGACCAAACCGGATGAAACACTACATAAAATAAACTATAAAATCCCTCATAATAATCAAGTTTTATGATCCACTACCAACTGTTCCGATTGTTTTTATCAAACTATATTAATCATCATTGTTTGTATTCCAATACCAAGCTCATGTTGGGAATTTGTAAATCATATACTCGAAATCAAACTAGTTTCATTGTTATGCTCGAAAACAAAAACGGTGGGAAAGTGCGTGAGAAAGGAACTTCTTCAGAACTTTGTGCTACAAGTAAACTCCTACGTGTACAGTTACGGCCTTGCTTATAAAGTGGCTAATTAATGAGAACTTACACTTTAGTAGTGCTGGACTCACTATAACAATTATTTTGATACTGTAGTAGGTACGAGTAGGTACGTACGTTCCGTATTTGTAGAGCTTTCCGGAAGCGATTGAAATAAGTTTGATCAAACAAAAAGAACAAAAGTTTTAAAATGAAAATTCGCGTAAATACCTAAACATAACAAAACCTTAATAATCTAATTAAGATCTTATGCGCATCACGCGGGAACTCGCTGGTTTTCACTCCTCATTGCGATTCACGGTCAACGCAGTCTTACGAAATAAATTAAGTTTAAAATAAGCATGACTTTTCACATGAACATTTATACGCATTTTCGCAAGTAATTGTCGTTATTAAATTGCCCTAATTTTCGAAAAAACGCTATTCACCCGGGATATTAAACAAGCACGATCAATGGAAATTGATTGCTTTTTCCTGGTATCATAATTGCTTTTAGCCCGATGGGAAAGCTAATGATGAATTTCTTCGGCCTAATCACAATTCAATAATCGGCTTATTAACAAAATTATTAAAGTACGCGTATTTTTATTGAATTTGTAGATTATTTGTTATTTTCCGAATGTTTTTTAACAAACTTCTTCTCAAAAGTTTATTCTTTTAACATGTTGAGCTACAATCTCACAATTTTTTCTTTTAATGATAAATTGATAACTGTTGTTGCACGTGACTCTTTCTTGATCTAGATAACATTCAATTTAAAGCAATATTCACTCAAAAACGATACGATAGCGATGGTTTACACTAATTATGTTATCATGTAATTACCAAGCCCGCGCGGAGACCTAGACTTGGGGCGGGCTGTGTCTGGCACGACATTCTTTTAGGGAAGCAATGCAACGTTCAGTGTCGCGACTGATACCCTTTGTTACCACTGGTAATTAGCGAAATCCATAAATTATGACACTAATTTATGAAAAAGTTGACGAATACAATTAAAATGTTCCAAGGATATAACTACCAGAAACTGGGTAGGTAGTAGAATGCCGGCGAAATAAGGTTTCAAAAACTATGGCAAATGCAATGAGCTTCAATTTAATTATTCGCTCGAAAAAGTTGCTAATTTTCTTCTTTTATTCAGAGCGGAACTAGTAACAAACAACATATAGTTATCTCCATCAAAATAAAAATAAAAACCTTAGAAATTAGAGCTTGTGTAAAGAGGATTGGGCAAAGAAAATAAAATTTTCATTAAATAAGCTTTCAACTTTGTGCTTTATTTAACCACCTCTAAGATAGAGTGGAGTTTGTCATTTATAAAAAAAAAGTATTATTCTACTCCGGTGCAAAAAAATAAAAGGAGTTTAAAGAACTTAGTAGGAGATCATCATGACGTGGGTCATAATCATAAAGTTGTCTATCAGGAATGGCAAAATAATCGCTAGGTCCTGGTTAACGATTAAAACTATTTTTTATTTACAATATTTTTTAAAACAATACGGGTGCGTACCTACTGTGTTAGAATAGATCGTCAGAGAGGTCCCATTTTGTTTTGATGAGTAAATCACCGGGCAAAGTAGGGCGGCACGACCGCTCGCGATAAAGATAACTCAGGGCAATGTCAATACAACATTATAAATAAACAAATGCTAACTCCATTATTTTATGTACACCGTTATCAGGAGAGATTAGATTGCTATAGTTATCCACCTAAATCTTTATCTTTGCTATACATTTTCACAAAAACCTTTATGTGTATAGACAAGTCTTAAAATAATGATTCAAAAATAAAATGCTAAATTCTGCATAGATTGCTAAAAACATAGACGAAGTGTTTTTCAAGCTTTAAAGGGAATGTACGCTGGTATTTTGATTTCAACATACTTTTTTAACCGACTTCAAAAAAGGACGAGGTTCTATGTTCCAATGTTTGTATTTTTTTTTTGTAGAGTTGAATTTATTTACTTTTTTTAAAATGCATTGGAGAAGGTATTAATTAGATATTAGTTGATACAGTCATCTTGTCTTTAAGTTTAAGACGTAAAGCCTTCAACCAGTGGTCCTCAAACTTTTTGGTGATGAAATATTCTTGTGGCAAATATAATATAACATTAAAACGTAATATTTGTCAGAGCTCTAAAATAGTAAAAACCAATTTATTGATTTAAATTCAGGTTTTGTCCCGCGTACCTTGGTTTTAGAGAAGCTCGATATTTTGGCACAGTTGCAGGCGCATATAGTAATAACCGCGATAGTCTAAATGATTCTGTATTAAAAATCATTAGTGATTTTTAAATTAAGTAGTTTAAATTAAAATTAATTTAATGGGAGAAATTAGTTTAATGGGAGATTTTAGCGCTGCAACCTGTTTCTAACTCTGGAAGAACCTTATACACCTTATACTCTATCAGTAAATTTGGAAAAGCCCCGAAGCTCCGCCGAACAGTAACCTCAAACTTAATATCTATAAAGTTTGCATTCTAATAAATAAGTAGTGTAAGTGTGTTAATATTTAGAAATGCCACCTACACGCAGTATTTACGGTGAGAAGTTGGCGTTCTGTCAACAAACTCCACAGGGCCACTAACACTTCTATTGATTCAATGGTCTCGAAATATTTCATTTTGATTTGAACTCTTTGAATGACGTAAAAGCTCTTGGTCAAAATGGGAATGAGGTCAATAGAACTGAAAAGTATGTCACATTAATTGAATTACTTACACAAAAGAAAACTTTAACAAGTCTTGCGATTTTATATTTGATTTTATCGTTGAAAGAGGTAGCATTAGTACTTTTTAAATTGAATAAAAATTACAGTAGCAAAATAAATCCTTATTACTTTTGAACAATTTAATGTGAAGCGATCAAGTACTTTAGTTCAAAATAGTTCACTAAACGAAACGTGTTAGTACCGAACCTTAAAATATTTCCTTCGAAATAGTTTCCATATTTCATAGCCTTGGGGCACGAAAAAGAAAATTGTCGCGAGACATCTAGAATTATCGCTATAAGAAAAAAAACGGTTTCAATGTAGAAATAACATTGGCACAAGGTGATCAATTGATAATTCGATAACTCTTCGATAATGTTTTGATAGAGAGGATAAATAATGCATAGATTATTCGACTGAATGAAGCAATTTCCGTCGATAATACAAAGTAATTTGTGAAGACATAACGTAACACTTTGTAGAAAATGTTTGTCTTTTTAAACTATGATATTATAAAAAGTACTTAACTATTTTTGTGTAAATTGAGTAGCTAATTATAGAGAGGTCGTGTTATTTTCTTGACAATGGGTACATTTCGCAACCGAATGGTAATTTAATTAATATTACACTAACATACTGATCTTGCTCAGATCAGAGTACTTAAATACTTGCTTTTTGTATATTGAATAAGTTGTGTCACATTGAGTTTAAATTTATCAATTACCTAACTAATGAAATTTGAAACTTAAAGTGGGGACTCGGTCATTTATTGAAGTTATTAAACGCAATAACGCGGGGTGCACAAGGGCAGTTCTGTATCATTTGTCATAGTAACAATGTCGTAAATAATCGTATTTGTAAACTGGGACGACATAGTTAACTATATTATGAATCACTTGCATTGTCCTCATCTAATAAGATATGAGGTAATCTGCGGTAACAGTTTAAAGGAATGTGGACAATTTGTCTTGATGATAAAGAATTGACGCCCATTGTGTTAGCTCCCACTCGCAACGGTGTTAAGTGTTTGTACATCTGAAACCACGAAATTTCTCTCCTTTGATCGAGAATTGTGGCTAAATATTGTTATGGGAAATGAATTTTTAAATACTGGAACCCTAATCAGATTCACATAAAACAGCGGTTAACTTCATGTAGGTGAACAGAATATTTGAGAAAAGGAAGGAATTCTTGCTTATGCAAGAACACCGATTTTTAACTTTCACTAGTAAGAAAATTTTCTAAAAAATTTAAAGAAATAAATCACCATTTTTTTAAAACGACATATAATTTAAAAGTTTAATAATCACTTAAAATACTGAATTAACGTTTTTACAATACCGGGACAGTCACAGTGAAAAAAAAAATTCACGATTTTAAATTCTACAGTTTAAAAAAAACTTTCCCGTACCGGGAATCGAACCCGAGCCTCCTGGGTGAAAGCCAGGTATCCTAGCCACTAGACCATACGGGAGACGCTTACTCGAGGCAAAATTTCGTGTTTCATTCGCAATTCACGCGTCTTAAAAACAAGTTAAAATATTTAATGGTGACGACGCTCGTAATCAAGGCCCATTGCATAATTAAAGTTGATTGTTATAGACTCGTTATAGAATAGAGCAATAACAATGAATAAATAATGACGTCCAGTATCATAATATAAAAAATAAATAAAAATAAAAATCATTTATTTTCAGATGGTAAAATCCATAAATGATTACTGACCGAATATCACGCGGGCGGAGCCGCGGGCAAAAGCTAGTTATATAAACATAACGTAAAAAAATTAAACTTCCCGCTCTTTTTTTAAGAAAATAGAAGTCAAGTTTATGCATAATGTCGACACAGTTCGGGGTTTTTGCATTAGTATCTATGTAATATGTTTTCTTGAGATCGAACTTATTAACACGAAATATTTTTTTGCTCACCTCAACTTGCTCACATGAAATCACCCTTTAAAGATACTGCGACCCCCTTAAGGGGCATCCACGACCCTCCTCAGGGGTCGCGACCCACAGATTGAAAAACACTGGTCTAAAATAAATGTTTTTTTTGTTTTATTAAATTATCCATCGACCGACAATCGATGGACGTGATACAGCAGCATCGATCGGCTGTCGATTAATCGTTTATTGACCAGTATCCGTCGATTAGCCAAACCTACTTACTACACTAATCGATCGACGTCGAACATTAACATTGATCGCCTGTGGATTAATCGTTTATCGACGCGGTATCCCTCGATCAGCCAAACTTACTAAACCTATCGATTGATGTCGATCGATATGAATAGATTGATCAATCAAGAAAAAGTTATCAACATACCTGTGTTGTGTTTGTCCGCGAGTTTGTCAGCCCCCACTTCTTGCTTGACGTCTGCCATGGCGCAAGGCTGCTCGCAACTCGATCACACTGACACCTGACATAATGACATCGATTAAATCTCTCAACGGTCTCTTTTTTATCGTTGTCTCGGCACATATTTCAAAAACATTTCCACACTTTTCTTATTGTGAGTGAAGTAGGTACCTAACTACACAAGAGAGGAAAAAAGTAGGTACCAAACACAGAACTTTAGAGAGTTTTTCAGTATTCATCTAAATAAGCACTCACTTAACATACTTTTCAACCTAAATCATCGAGCGTTTTAGAGTTCCGTACCACAGTGGACCAAAACGGACAAAAAAAGTTATTAGGACCACATTGTTGTCTATCTGTCCGTCCGTTTGAAACCTACTCGTATCTTATTACCTATAATTCGTGTGGGTAGTTGCAAAAGGTAAATTTATATCACTGTCAACTGTGTAACTAAATAATTGTGAAGGTAGTTTGATGTATTTAATCAACTATGATTTGCCTGCAACTTCTTCTCCACAGAATTCGCCGAAGTAAATCAAGTAAATAATAATGAAGTATGTATTAAATTTAAATATGTCATCTCCGAATGCGACAAAAGTTTAGCGGTAAAGCAAACAAGCATCACTAAGTCTGTGGACTGGCCTATCCGCGTCATCATCATCACATCAACAACATCATAGCAACTAATTGAAAATTATGCATAATAAAAATACTATGTTGCGTTGGTATTGTAAATATTATTCTTCTAAAAACCAGTTTCAGGCGTTTACAACAGGTAAACAGACCCGCCATAAAAAATCTACGCGCTTAGTGGATGTTTTCAGATAAATCCTCCCCTCCTAGGAGCGGGGGGTGCCAGAGCCATTGTTCAGGGATCGTCAGGCGGGTGACACCGGGATATTCAATTTCCGTTTACTTTAAGATTATAATCTAACTTCTCGGCATTTGATGATACCCCCTGTAGATGTATTTTTAATTTTGATGTTATTTCTTAATCGGACGCTGCTGATATTTTATTGTATAAAATAAATCATTTACTTACTGTACCAAAAATGTTTTGTGTAAATCTGTGTTTTGTGAAATAATGTTTAGTAATCAAAATAAAAACTACTCTATTTTTAAATTTGAGTGCACTTAAAATCTAAATGATTGTGAAATGTCATTTAGATAGGGGATACTCGTACTGATAGGAAATGCAATTCTTCGCATCCTCTGTTAAGCATCCTCAGACACACATCATAGGATTCATCAAATGAAATTACGTATTAATTATAATAAATTTTTCGTTATTTTTAATAATAATAATACTGATTTTATTCCCTTACCTGCGCACTTGCCCGGTAAACGCACGTTATCACGAGTTATCACACACCACGTAAACACAACGTACGAGCGCGCCCGAGATAAACACAAGCCTGACTAACCGGGCCCGACGCTGTGTTGCCAGCCACGAGCTAGGAAAAACGCTAGATACATTTTTGCGGGGATTTCATATTTTTTAGACCCACAACGCGAACGGGACGCGTTTCGATCTGGACGAGTCGTGAAAGGGACGAGGTGAGAATGCTGAAAGATTTGCGACGGATGGACATCCGTGACAAAAGTTCTATTTACCTATCTTTAGATAAAAAAGGTAAACAAGATAAGCTTAATTCCAAGAAAATGTATGCTAGCCATTATAATACTTGAATTTCTTCCTCGTGTGATGTGAAATTTGGCTTTTATTTTAACCTAAAAGACAAAAAATAGACTATAGGCATGTTCAAAGAGAGAACGCACGAAAAGGGAACATTAATATGCAGGAAATATATGTATTTCAAAAATATGTAGGAACGTTTTATTTTCAAATTTTTTGTAAATAATTATTAGCATTTACACTAAATTCAGACCACAAAGCCGTGGGCGGTGGCGCATGTCGCCTAGCACCGCCTCTGTAGGAACCTATCGAATTAGATGCAATTCATCTAATATCTGCCACTCTTATAAGAAACGCCAAGTGTGATCTGTTCTAGTTCAACATAATGGGTAAAAAAATCCGAATTAACTTCTTATAAAGCGCCTAAAAATATCATTCATTAACGAAAAACAAAAGTGCAACGTGTTGTAAAATCCCCTAATATTTAGCAATCGAGCGGTAAAGCGAACTAGCAACACTGATCTGCAGCTTCATTTTCCCGGCGAGTCACGAGCTCGCCCGATCGTCAGCCGAATAAACCCGAGCACTTTGTATTGATGCCGGCAAAACATTTCCGCGCCATTTTCCTTGGCGCGTGCGAGGGTGGATTTGGCAAACGACCCCTTTGGACGGGCAATGTCCAGTTAAGTACCCTCTTGTATCATTGACTCTGGTTAATGATTACATTTTAAAAATATGTATGACCTACATCAGCCTACAGTGGTAGTAGTAGTCTACTACTATACTACCTACTTAGTGGTAGCCTAGTGGGTTTAGCTGTGGCCTTTCAAGCAGTGCGAAGTGCGTCGTGGATTTGCAATTCGCATCTCTAAGTTTTCAGAATTTATATGAGAAATCACAATTGAAATTTACCTTCAGCTTTACGGTAAAGGAAAGCATTGTGACAAAATTTGCACACACTGAGAAAGAAATTCAATTGTGTGTGAAGTTTCCAATACGCACTGGATGCCAGTGAAAACTACGACTGAGAGGATGCCCTACAATATAGGCCGAGATGATGATGATGACAACCTACATGCAAACACGTCACGTCAAAGATTTAATTTGTTATTTGTTTATTTTATTGTTACCTGCCTTTGTAGTATTGGTACTGTTACTACTTGTACTACTTGCTACTTTCTTTATTATTTCGTCTTATTTTTTTTCAAACGTTGCACCCGTGTTGCGCCGGGCGGGGGGTCGCTATTATTTCATAAATTAACCAGCTCATAGATTTACATACTTACATTCAACATACAATAAAATAATCGTTCGAAATTAGGATGTCCCAATTTTTGATAACGTATAATAAATCGAAAACCATTTGGAGAAATAGACTTTGTGAAGCGTTTTCAGAAATCAGATGTAGCGCTGCTTTGTGTTGAAGGCCAGAATTTCAGATTACTGTTACCTACTGTCAAAACTTTATATTAAAGTTTAATTTTTCATTAAAAACTTATTACGTTTAAGGACCATTTAAAATAAATAAATAAATACATTTTGGTGTAAACGGACAAAAATTGTTTTAATACGTTCATACATCGCTTTGCGGTTTTTGCTGTGTAATGATTGCAACAGCAAAGCCTAGCGGTTTGACCTATCGCCTCTCAAGCAGAAGTTCGTGGGTTCAAGCCCCGGTCCGCACCTCTGAGTTTTACGAAATTCATGTGCGAAATTACATTTGAAATTTACCACGAGTGAAGTTCCCAATCCGCACTGGGCCCGCGTGGGAACTGCGGCCCAATTCTGAGAGGAGGTCTGTGCCTAGCAGTGGAACGTAAATGGGCTGGGATGATAATGAATGATAGCAGTGGTAGTTTTTTAAGCGAACAACCTTTTTTGGGTGTCAATCAAAGGACGGGATTCGAACCCGCATTCCTTGACTATGGCTAATGGGTATGCACCAAGCGTGCTACCAACTGCATCACGGGGTTCCCGATCAACACCCGAAAATTTTGATCACTGCATTGTACATATCGTCACTACTTAAAAAAAACTCTTATCTCAAAATAGATAATTTTTCTGAGTGAACTTTATGACCATTATGTCAAAGTTCAATTTTGTCGACGTATTGATTTTAGATACGAGATTTTTTCAAAGTAATGACGATATGTGCCAATAATGGCAGGTACTATCATATAACTATTTTGAGATGTGGGTTCAAATACGGTTCAGTGTGGCGTAAAATAATTATTTATGTTGTCCATTATTCTTTTAAAAAAATATTGTCATCATCATCATCATGTCAGCCGAAAGACGTCCACTACTGGATATAGGCCTCCCTCAAGGCTCTCCACTCAGACTGGTCTTGTGCTTTCGTCATCCAACGCGATCCTGCAGGTGCAGGTAGTCGCTCCATCTAGTTAGAGGCCTACGGACAACTCGTCTCCCGGTTCGCGGACGCTATTCGAGAACCTTAAAAAAGTTGTACTCGTAGCTAAATAATTAATTTGATACCCTTCCCAACTACTGATGTGCCAAATTTCGGAAACTTCCCACAATTTTATATGGCGACTGAAACTTTCCGTTTCTTAAATTTAAATTTCTTATATTTCTTATGAAATTTTTCAGTTATTTCCAAGAACTTTTCCAACTTTTTGGAAACTTTCTGCAACTTGCACATCTGTAGTCCTAACTGACCATCCAGAAATGCCAAGTAGGGCCTTAGCTACATTTTACCGCACACTCAGTTTATTTAAGCTTTAACCCTTTAACTGTATGCCTGCACGGTGCCAAATCTTATGTTACTGATCTATTTCAGGTTATACCTCGATACTTACTGAACCACGTAATATTTTAAAACTTACAGCACAGCGTATTATTCCCCCAATAACACAGCTAACCGTTCATAAATCTGTACACACATTTTGTTAGGTCCTTATAAGGTCTTTACGTGTAGATATTATTGAACACTAGCGTGTGGGCGGTTGAACAGTAAAAAATCCAACTGTATATTTAAAACTCTTTTTAAATGAACCGCAAAAAAATTGACTAAGCTCTTCACACAAAACATATTCTTCGAAACACATCCTTAGACATCTTCGCTGGAAACGGAGCCTAAGGCTTGAGATTTTGGCCAACGGCGCGATGCCTGGTGTCTCTGTTGCATGTGCTACCAAGTACGTAACGAAAGTGCAGCGAGCATCTCAGCTGCGCTATGAACAGACATAGCAGTCTCCGCACTGTTCGTGCGCAGTACAGTCACCTGTATTAATATCTGCCACAACGGAGCGTGCAAAAATATCTGACACGTCCTACCAGCGCTAGACGTATCAGATATATGCACGCTTTGTTGTATCAGATATTGGTACTGGTGACTGTACCAAGGACTTCTTACTTAATAATGGTTTTTGGGCATATTTCTCAAAGATTGATAGTTTTAAAGGGATAGGATAGAGGTGTATAAAACTTAAATATGAAAATGCGAACTTCCGACAGCAAATGCAAAGTTTATGTTCATCAAATTTGAATCGGGAATTTCACTATCCACCAAAGCAATTGAAGATAACAAAAGGCTGAAAATTTAACAGTTTATTATAAAATTATTTACGGCTTCTTGTGTTTTTGTCATTATATAAACGTACTTAAAATAAATAATAATAAATTTAAAAGACACGTACAACGTGTTTTACAGTAATTTAATCTTACTTTAGTATGTACAAGTAGTTAATACAAAGTTGTACAATTTGGTAGGTGTTGTTGCATCGTATAAAAAAGGGGGGACAGTCCGTATCTTGAGATGGTCGATACGTGATGTTGTGAGCGGACGGCGGGAGGCGCCGCGCCGCCATTACAGCAGCGCGGGCGCACGCGTTAACCCTCCGCAGGCGCCTCGCCTTCCTGAGCCGGTTTAAAGCCCCAGCCGTCGCACATTTTTCGAAGGAAAGCTGTAATCACAAAAAACTAACTTAACACCACTGTCATAACAACTGGACATTATTAATTAAGCCTCCAAATGAATTACGTGAACGTTTTGAAAATGAAATGACACATTTGTGAATTCTTTGTTACATCGCTACACACAAAAAAATTGCAAATGACAGTTACGTTATCTTTTTAAAAATGCACAGAGTTTTAATTTCGATAAAATTATTATGGAAGAAATTAGGAGCTGTAAAAGACGTAGTAAGAAATAGAGATGCCGAGCGGCTTATTATTTTATTATTTATTAATTGAGTAAAAACCTTACCTGTGCTGATCGACAAAAACGATATCGAATTAGTTACCGAAGAAAGAAGGCCATTGTTTAAAGATCAGCATAAGATTGCGGTAAAGCAAGAACGAAGAGCAGCAGTAGCGAAACCCTTTACTAATCTATTCACTTACGATCTTAGAACTAAAGATATGACCAGATGATAATCTTCTACGCCATCACCTTCTTCAGGAATGCTGTAAATGGATAAATGGTAAACAGGGGAACACACACATGACACAAATCTACACATGCTCATTACATTTCAATGGAATAAGTTTATATTTAATTCCATTACAAAGGAGATCATATCAATACGGGTTGCAGAACTTTACTGTTCTGAACTAAGGGATTTACTAAAAACACTAGACAAGGAACATTACTAGGTATGTGTAGGGAAATATCGAAAACAGTGGATGCTTATTCTAAAGCAGAGTTTAGACTTGCAAAAAAATTCGTGCAAGTTACATTACATTGCGATTCCGTAAAGCCAACGAGTTTGTAGTGGTCAATCGAGCGCTGCAATGTAATGCAACTTGCACAATTTTTCTTGCAAGTCCAAATTCTGCTTAAGACTAAAAATTTTAGCTACAATTTAAAATTGTACCAATCTTTATGTACACTAAGTTAGGTATGAGGAAAATAAACTACTTAAACTTAAATTTGCATTCTAGTGTATGTATGATTCTACAAACTTCTATAAAAACATTCTTATTTGTATAAAAGAAAGCTACTTACGCGCATAGGGGATCATGCCGTCGTCATCTTCGGGGTCCATGCAGTCCTTTACGACTTCAGCGACTTCATTGTCATCGAGCTTCTCACCTGATAACAAAATGGAATTTTAATATACAACAAACAATACAATACAATTTTTAGATTCGTCATCAAACGTAGCAGTTTGGCGAGAATATTATAATGTGTAGTACCCAAGTTGTAATTTGAATATATAAAATGAAAAAAAAAAAATATTCCAAATCTGGCAATCACAATGAAACTTTGATACTTAGGTAATTAGTATATTTCTAAGAATCATCATCATCATATCAGCCGTATGACCTCCACTGTTGGATATAATATAGGCCTCCCCTATTTTAATGCCAATTTCTAAGAATGGAATTAACAAAACAAGTCATGGTTAAACTATTTTCTTTAAAGACTATGAAATAAACTTCACGCTTTGGTTCTTGAGGGTACAACTTACTACTTCTCCCACAGATAAGTGAATAGGTGTATACTTATATATTATTTCCGTTGATAAGTAAACATCTAAAACAAAACTTCATCTTGTGCCAAGCGACAATAGAAACAGCTAAATAGATTCCTTAATGCGTATTGCGAAATATGGCACCCAGCCAAACTTAAACGTCTAGGTATGTCGTTAAGCCTAATAATTGTACAAATCCCGATTATTGATAGAGTTACTAAAATAGAAGGAACCCTGTACTGCTTCTGCATTTCAATTTCAATTTTCAACTTCAATTCTATTTCTTTACTTTTGAATCAGTGTTTTTATTTTCTCGTAAAAATACCTTTCAGTTTTGACGCTATCTATCCCTAAAACTATTTTTAAGTAGGTAGGTACAGCCTTTTTTAAATGTGGTTCGTGCTGATTGTAACAAAAGGAAGACTTTAAAGTGTGCATCTAATCCCAAAATAGAAGTACTAACAAGTTGTTCAAAATTACTTCATCTCTTAAACCCAGTTTAGACCTGCAAGAAAAATCGAGCAAGTTGCATTACATTGTGGCACTCGATTAACCATTACAAGCTCGTACGGTCAAGGACTTTTAATTCATAGCTCAGCATCATCATCATCTCAGCCGTAGGACGTCCACTGTTGAACATAGGCCTCCCCATAGACATCCAGTTGCTTCGGTTGGCAGCGGCCTGCATCCACCCTGAACCCGCGGCTTCATTTATTCCCAATCCCGCAATTCATAGCTACCATGGAACATTTTCAAAGGAAAAGTCATTACTGTTTTTCTTGTTAATTATTGCGATATCACTATAACTTTTACTGTGAAATAGTGCCGTGGTGGCTCATGAATTAAAGTTTTTAACCGTGCCTAATCTTGTAAACGATATCGCAATATAACTAGACGGCTTCGCAACTTGCACGATTTTTCTTGCTGGTCTAAACTAAGTTTTATTGGATGACATCGTCTTAAATCGACCTACCTAACGCAAGAAGTGTGTGTGTAAGCTCAGCGCCCAGCATCAGACCGTTCTCGTTCTTGTCGTACAGCTTCAGACATTCCAGGAAGTCCTCGTAGCATCCCTGGTCTTTGTCTTTTTTCGCTTGACTGTAGATGGGAAGGAACTCTTCGAGCTGGAAGAAACCACATAATATATCATCAATCAAGTAGGTAGACTCAAATGCAAATTTAAAAAGAATGGGACGAAAAAACAAAAGAAAGTAAAAAATAGAGGCTGTAACTTCACAATTTTCACCTCCTTTTTCCCAAAAGAACACTTGCGCAAAGCGTGCATGCGTGTATCTTGATTTTGAGGCTTACCTACTGTATTTTTTTACATTATAGCCACTTAATAATTTTTATTAAATCATACAGATTTCAATACAAACAAAAAGAAAATTGTATTTGGTAATCTAACTGGTAAAAACATTTGAAGGAATTAGAATACGCGAAAGGTTAATAATAATAATATTAATAATAACCTATAAACGGATCTACAGACAAAGACTTAGATTGTATCATCACAAGGAGGCAAAATGAAATTTTTAGAGTGAGGGCGATATCCTAATGGACCAAGAATTTGCGGCAGCCAGACCTTCGTTGTAGTATTTATAAAGGCTGAAAGTTTTTTTAAAACTACATCCTACTAACGTAGATAAGAACGATCCCCAACTATGACATTTGGATATTAAGCGCTTTGGACGTTTGATACGTGAAATTTATCACGTATCCTTCACAAAATTTCACCTCAATTATCTCCCCCAGTCTGATCCCTGTTCATAAATAAGGATAAATCTGAAGGTAAAGCTAAATGGTACTAAAATAAATAATTACGGTGAGCATCTTCTCGCCCTTCTTCTTGGTGCCGCCGAGCTTCTCGATGGTCGCCAGGATGGGGTTGGAGTTGAGCGCCCTCAGGACATCTCCGAGGTGGAAGGCGTCGACCTTGCCACTGCCGTCGAAGTCGTAGATGGAGAAGGCGAAGGATGCCCCTGGCAATGCAAATATTAGGTACGTGAAGCATAGCGATTACAAAAGCGTACAGATATAATGCATAATGTATTCCTGTCGGGAAAACTTGGATTTCGATTGGAATACGAGTGCGATGGCACCAGAAGTGTCAATTAATTTAAATGATTGGCATTTTTAAATCCATTAATATGAAACTTAATTATTTAGTGCCAAGTCTAAACGGCAGTAGGATGGGTACTGAAGCTAATTGAATCAGCACGATAAAAACTAATTTTTCCGATATAAAACGATGGAAAACCATTGATACATGTGATTACAACTATAGCTGACGTTGAAGTACGTGCTTCTGGTCATAATGGTTGTAGCATATGCATAGGTCTACTCAGAGGCCGTATTGCCTAACGTTTCTGACACTCGCGATCGCAATCAAATGACATATTTCGAATACAAAAATTGTCATTTAATTGCGATCGCGAGTGTCAGAAACGTTAGGCAATAAGGCCTCTGGTCTACATACAACTTAGTTAAGAGCCAGCTCAAATAAGTTGTTTGACTTCGGTACTACTGTTATCAATGGTAGTAGTATGGATATTAGTAGATTAAATAATACCTAAAATAATACACTACTTATCTAATTATACAGCTTCTCTTTAACTACTTCAGACTACAAACCTAATTATTCTTGTGATACTATAATGATAGAAAAATATCTCACGCCAAGCATGGCAATAAAGTGAACATTTTGTTTTTTTTTCATGATTAAATTCAATTTATCTTAAACAGTAACGTGTTACGTTCTCACGATTAGCAAATCATCAAAAAACTTAAGAAATAGTTGAATATTTTAATGTTTACTTTTTATTAGTATCATCAGTATTGAAGGTATTGTAGACACCAGAGACGATTCTACTATCAGTAGTCAAAAACATTGTAAAAATTTTAATGCTGAAATCGTGCAAGTTTCTAGAATATCTGGACTATTGTAGTTCGCGTTCAGACACCGTCATCGAGCGCCGCGTGGGCGTCGGCATTCTTTGCCGAAAATATTTTCATTTCCCACAAGTTTCAACGTATTCACTGTGGACTCGACTGACTCACTCTCTAATAATAGATCAGAATTTCTGTGTCCCAATTCTGCCGGACGCCAAACTGCTAACTGGTTTTTGTTAAAACTATATTACTTGTACGTGTTAAAATTTTCAGGTATATAAAGTTACTGATGCCATTGAATGAAATTACAGCTGATCGTTTGAAAAAGATTTAGCACCGGTACCTTCTTCTCATCTTGGCTTACTAAACAAGAAAACTGATGATAGATTTTGAAAACATTTTGAATTGGTGAAAAAGGTTCTTGAATTTCTTAAATAATTTAATTTAATTTAGGTTTACGAAAATTATAATTTAAATTTAAATAAAAGTAACATATTTAACGATTTTGATTGTTTACTATAATTTGGACTATGTTAATCACTGCCTCATTGTTTGAAACAATGAAATTATAATTCTAGGGAATACTATCTTAAATCACAATACTAATTCTTGAAATCAGTGTAAATGGTCAAGGATAAAAAGAGCATAAAATAAATATGATATTCCTGAATAAATGCAACCGACAATAATCCGACATTCAAAACTCATTGATTATAAAATTAACGCACTAGTAGTAATTCTTGATATGCCACCATTATTCGTATACAGATCAGCTGATTCAGCATCATACGGCGACCTTGGTAATGACAGCCAGTCAGGTCAGATGGTAGCAAGTGACAAATCATGAAAGTATCACGGTACGCGCACACGCATCTAACTATATAGGCCGGGCGCCGAAAAACATAAGGCAGGGTTGCAGTGAAATTTGAGCGGAGTTTCTCTGTTTGGGCGGGCGGGCCGCGCGGTCACGTGAACACCGGGGTTAAATTTAGAACGCAGCGCGCGCGCAACGTGGCCATGCCAATGCCGCTGCCGCCGGCATCTCTTAGCAACGCGATTACGCGAACCTTATAAGAGAAACGGTGCTATACTTAGATGTTACGATGCTCGCTCGCGTTACATTCATGTTCTGTTGCAGCCGTTCGTTCATGTTTAGAGTTGAGACCGCCCACAACAACAATTATCATCCTTGACTTTTTGCAGGTATTCCAATCGAAATGTCAGCCAATTAGATCTATGAAAATGATCATTTTCGTAATAATTAAACTAGGAGTTAGTTATTTTGTAATTATAAAGCTAAAATAAACCATTTTAAATACTATTATACTCACTTTCAACGTCGTTCTTGCTGAGGTCGCTCTGAAAATGACGAAAAACATTTCGTTACTTTTCATGTTTAATGGTATCATGCTATGTGTAAGATTAGTCGTGTCGTGTAGCAGCATCAAGGCACCGTGAGTATTTATGTTATCAGTCCAAGCATACAATACCATATTCTTTCACTGTTTCTTTAGCACAACACTGATTTTAATTGTAAGGCGCTATGCTGGTAACTCCAGATCTCCTGAAAGCTTCCGGTCTGCGGAACTTTCGCGAGGATCGAACGCGCGTCGGGTATCACTGGGCGAGCTAACAGTCCATTTCCACACTGTACTCCTTATCACAATTTCACTGACGTCAGGAGTGACTCACCATTTTGTGTGGTGTTTGTTGGTTCCCTCCCGGTCTTCACTGGCGAACGTTCAGACAAGAAGTGGGGCTCGGCGACTTTTCGCGGGACTGTTTTAACTGGCTTAGATGGCGCACCCGTCTGGATATTTGAGATTTAGCCCAGGAATCCGCGACCGTTCTATTTTCAGCGGAGTCGGTCCGACGCCGCGGCCGCTTCGGGCAAGCGTCCTTCGCTCGAGCGCAAGCGGGATGAGCAGTGTTTCACCCGTCCCCCCGCCGTAACAAGCTCACGCCTATTCCAATGATAAATCTACATTTACAATAACTATTTCGATCGAATCTCTTTGGGAAATCGAGGTGTTCGACAGCTCATACCTGCGCCTGCGACGTCTCTATTCAGGACCTCGTCGTCACCTACCAAAAACGTCTTAAAATTGCTGAACTATGCACCACTGCAAAATGCATTTTTATTAGATTGCTTACGCGTAGTCACGTAGGAGGAATAAAACTGATTAGGTTCACCGTTCAAGGGATCATTAAATTTATAAGCCAACCTTCTCTTTAACACTGATGTACACTCAAAACAATTTTATTTAAATCCAATAGCTAACTAAAATGAAGAATATAAATATATGACATAATCTCATCAAAGGTCTCCGCAGTCGTTAGGCTTGGTTTCGAAAGTGTAGTCTTTCCAAACGGAGGAGTTGACGAGTGCCTCATTGAGGGTATTGAATTTCCAGGTGACGCAGGAGGGCACAGGGGACAGAGGCGGTCCCTGCATGCTGGAGGCGCGACGTCGGCGTGCGTCCGGAGACATCGGGCAGCGCCCGCGTCGGGGCCCGGGTACACGGCCTTCCTAGAGTGAAACATTCTTATTGAAATAACAGAATCACCTTATTTAGATTATCTCGGATTCGATTATTGTTTACTCTCCCTGGTATAAAATAAGTTTTTGACAAAAATTTCGTTATCAATACAAGCCGACAAACTGCTCTGTAGTTTGGCACAACAAATGTAAATTAAAAATGTAACTCTTAACAGAAATAAACTTTTCTATGTATATAGATACATCTAAGCTCTTTGCGGACTTTACCTACATTGTCTTCTATTTACACATCAATGTCAAATTTAAAGTTAACCTGTTAGGTAACTAGAAGTGGGTGCAATTAAACCTGCAAGATTTTACCTTACAAACATTTCAACAAATGTAGCAATATAAACTCTTAAAATTGCAGATCGTAGACCCTTAATATGTTGTATTATTATTTCACATCTACGCTGCAAGCATCGCAAGCCAATTGATAAATCTCACACTTATTTATTTTCCCTAGGGTGGATTAGATTAGACGCGAGTTATACTTGCAAATAATTTTAAGCTGAAATATCACCAATATAATATAATTTTTAAATAATTATAAAACTTATAGTCATTGAATAATCTAATAAATACTAAACTGTTGTGACATCTTAGCAGTGAATAATCTAAACACATCGTTTATTAAAACTACAAGTTTCATGTCCGAAAATCAACGTAATTTTATGACTGAGTTACTATAGGCTACACTTATAGCGCTACGCTACGCCGTAGCATGTAGGTAGTGTTTTAGTGCGTAAGTAATTATTTCAACGACATGAAAAAGAGCTACTAATAATATAGGTAATGCAAATTGTTTTTGTTTTTTTTTTCTAAACTTCTATTGCCAAAAATTCCTATGAGCCGTTGTGTTATTTATTTGTCTATTTACATTCAACATGATGGTTGACACCATTGCGTTACATTAGATAATTAAAATTAATTACGTATTAACTAAAAACTAGTGACATGCAACTCTCCTCACTCATTCTGCATCTTTTCCAGCTCTCTCTTCCATCTAATCATGGCCAATCATTGGTTAAGTGACGATTTCTCGCGGGTGCAGACTAAGTCACCTGCCTATCTTTTAAGCGTCAAGTCCGTCTTTGGGCAAATGCCATACGATATAAGGACGAGCAATGAAAACAGATCTGATTGCTAAAAAAAAATCAGAATTCGCCGCATATCTTCTATTTCTTTCAAATCTTTAGTCGAGCAAGTAAGCTGAAGCTAGCACTTTACCATTTCTTTATTACAGCTCATGCATCACTTAAAAATCAATAAGGCTGATTGAGACATTGACTTGTAACTGATGTAATTAAAGTCTAATATTGTTTATTACTTATTCTGTGATATTGTATAAGTTATATAATTTCATGTGGGTACAATACATGTATAACATAAATATTGTACCTAGTCCTAAATATTATAATAATATTATTGTATTATATAAGTCAGTTGAATCGAGAATACCTATATAAGTGTTACCTTGCGTTTCGAGGGTGCCTTGCGTCTCCACCAGCCCCTGAGACAAGCCAGCAGTCTCGCGCCTTGCAGACGGCATTTATGCACCAAACTGCTTTTGCGAGAGCTTGCTGACACTGCGGAAGTTGCTTGCAAATCTCCCTTTTGCTTTATACTCGGATCCTTATAGGAGAAAAAGGAAAATGCCATCAAAACTGCAAATGTAACTTTTATCATTCACTGCAAATCTAACTTTTTAATCTTATATAAAATATTTGTATGGGATTACAAGGTAAGTTATTTGTGCAGTTGGTGTATTTAGAAAACTGGACCAAATTGTAAAATATTTTAGTTTTTCCTTGATTTATACACTAAACACTATTTTTATTCTAAATTTGAAGCTTCTATCTCTGCTAGAAGTGTCTTAGGGTTTTGATGATCGGCCAGTCAGTCAGTAAGTGAGTGACCAAATTAAGAAACTTTGACTAGTTATAATTCTTAAAGTACTGGTTAAAACTGAATTATATTTGAAATATACCGTGTTTATACAATGCCTGTTTAGTTACTGAAAATTCAGGCTTCTAGTTTGCTCGACTTGGCGGGGGCACTACCGTGCCCCCAAATAAAATTATTGCATTATACTCACTAAAATATACAGTCACCAAAAAATGTTTCAGAGTGGCCAAGATTGACAAAAATATCGTAAAACACTGACGTATGCACTCTATTCTCAAGGTAGGCATTAGAATTTATGTTTCGTTATATTTGATACCTTTTCCCCTCCGAAATATCTGATGGCGACTGTACAGAAAGAAACAACTGGAAAATACCTCTTCAGGTTCATCGCAAGGTGTGTTTGTATCCACAGAAGTATCAGCAGTAAGCAACTCAATTTCCTGCATTATCATTCCTTTCGGATCCTGAAGTATGGGATATCCGTCTTCATCGGAACATTGGTCATAATCACCTAAACATTAAAACGTTACAATAGACGCTGAGGCAATGGTCATGCAGGAACGTTCCATAGAATTGAGTTACAAATAGTTACTTAGTATTAGATAGCAATACATTCAGATTTTTGACCAACGAGTCATACTGTATTTGTATTACTTAATATGAAATAAAAAAGACGTGTCGTAAAGACAGTGTATAGTGTAAGTAACCCAAAATCAATCCGGAATATGTCGTCAATACCCCTGTAAATATTAACTCAAGAAATTTTCACTCAAGTTTCATTACGTAAAGAAAACCGGGGTATAAAAATAACGCTCCGCTTGATATGACGATCCATTGATAATTTGTAGAGATTTTTCAATGAAAAATTAAATTAGAGACTACTTACGATTCATGGTTAAATATGCATTTTCATAGAGTTCTGAATTTTCAATTTTGATCTCCTCTAATTCTTCGTAGTGCTAAACAAATACAAAGATAACAAAGTTTTAATATGCTTATCTACGGGTACATTGTTACATAAAATTTTACAAATTATAAACCTGTAATGCTCGTTGAGATGTCATTGGATCTTGTGGTGTTTCATAAACCATATCGGTACAGGTGGGAGCATCATCATCGACATAAAACATGACATCCTTCCCTATTTCTTCATGTGATTCGTCAGCGAGTAAAGAAAACGACGAATTGTCAGTGCTTCTATAACTCTTATCAGTTAATCCTACAGCTTCTTCTTCGGTTTGGCCAATACGGTCATAGGTATGAAGCATCGTGTCATTATACTGCTCCTTTATTTCAGTCACGACTTGGGTCAGTAATTCGTTAGCCTGAATGTTCTTTTCTATAATAGCAGTATTATCGCATATGCCGTATTCCACGTCACTCATGTCAAATAGATGATTGATGAACATTGATGTTGAGTTGTTTAGGTTGCTCTGCCCCTATGAATATTTTTAACAACGTTATTATTATACTGTGACTAAATTTATAATGAAGTAACGGGTATTTGCAATCATCAGAGTACTATTTGGGTACAAAAATAGCATTCGCGCACTGAGGATCCGTATTATAATTTATAGGCAAGCACAAAGTTTATTTGCATTTTATAGTTTTTCTACGCGAAATTAAGAAGGTATTTTGAAGAAAATTCCTTTTAGAAATACTTAGATATCATTTTATCCATTTACTCGTGTATCGTGAGACCTCTCTTTTCACCAAATTTTAATTTTAAGACAAATGTTTATTTTATGTAAGTAACACATTTTTAAAAGATTTCGTGGCTAATTTCGTGGTCTTTAGAATTTTTAGTTTTTACCCTGGGACCTCTAGAAAACGATTCCATTTATTTTATTAAAGCAGAGCTTTTGAGCATACAACTTACCGCGTCAACATCCTCATCTCCTTGTCCTATTATCGTCTCAATTTTAGATTTATCATCTGGAACAGATTGTGGATCAACTTATTCAAAATCCTAACAGATTTTATAATTTTTCTACAGTTTTCCGTAGGTACCTATGATTTTTTGAGGCGTGGACGTAACCAGGAGGTTATCCGTCTCCATTTTCGCAGACTCATTTCCCTCGATGAAGTCACCAGGTGGAGTGGTAAATTCTTGACCCGGAGGAATGACATAGGTCATGTCTGGTGGCATATTCTTCCGCATAGACAAGTAGTGCCATGGTCGTCCTACGAATCGAAAAGCTATCAATTGTCCTATTAAATTTGTAGAGCAATAAAACTTGCGTGGATATAAAATAAAACAGATGCGTAATGTTTAATATTTGCGAGTATATCAAGGTCAAAGTGGGAGAATAATTATAGATCACCATCGGATGCTCGGATGCAACGGGTGTTTTGTTTTAAGGTTAGATAGACTATTTCTTTTCGGTGAGTGAAAAATAGAACAAATTTCAGTGATTTGAGTTTGATTTATTCTATTTGCAACACAACACAATTTAATTAAATAACACTGTACTTGGTTACGTATAATAGTTCAAATCGCCTTGAGGTTCATTGAAAATTGTAGCTTCACGCCCCATACCTGACTCGGCTGCAGCATTTGCAATAATGTGAGCTTCATCTAGCACCTGGCTGACCAAATGAAATGCAAGCAAACCAGCCACACGATAGCTAGATTCACCCTCCTCCTGTGATGGCATAGATGGCATTTTTATGTGCCCTCTCAAAGATATTAAAATACAATGCGTCAGAACCAAACCCAAATTGCACACACTGTTTAGTTCAGTTTTGTCAATTAAATTGTCAATTACTTTTTTTTTACTTGTGTTTAGGACATTTTGCCAGCCAGGGCTTATTAAAACTCGAGCTTTGGGCTTCTTTGCTTGCATGGTCTAAGCAAGTTCATACAAGTATATCTCCTACTAGCTAACCCAAGATTACCTATGCTGCTCTCCTAATGCCAAAAAGCGCTATCTCAAAAAGAAAAAACTTTTGAGTTATTCTGTAAATGATAGAAAAGCGTTAATGATAGTATTAAATAGACTCATGAATGCGATAATAAAAAAGAAACTATTTTTTAAGTTTTCATATAGTCTTAGTTAGGTTAAGAATTTTTAGCCAACCCACTCGCGATTTTTAGCATACCAAATTTGATATGAAAAAAAATCTTCTCTAGTTCGTGTCCTAGCCTAAACTATTACTGCAGTTACCTACTTACTGCAAGTCTATGAGTTAGGGTGTAATGTCTTAAAGAGTTGCATAGAAACATGCATTGACAATGTATAATTGTGTGGCCTGACAAACGTATGTATAGAAAGCAATCTATAAAGTGGGAACAGTTTAGTGCCGCCGCTCCCACTCGGGCTCTATTTATAAAGTAAATTGCCACTACGAACATTGATATCCACACCAATCTCGTTAACAAAGACGAGCGACTTTGTTCTGTGACATCAAGGACGTGTCAACTGTCGTATTACTTGCTTAAAAGCTAGCTGACTTTCCAAAAATAAAGCTAATGCGAAAAATAGGGACGAGTGTGCGCCTCATGGCAAATTACCGAATAAGTACCTACATGTTCATTATTTAAAACTAATCTTCGGAAGTTTTTTGTAGATTAACACCTGCGGATATTTTTTTGAAAATCAGAGGACAGACCCTCGCAATGGCGATGCGTTGATAGAATACTACATATATGCTACCCAATAGACTTCAATAAACAGACCAAGTTAGTGTCGCACGTACCTATTATTTAGTAGGAAATTATTTCATTATACATATATTAAGAGCGTTTACACCTGCTTAAAAATATGGTGTGATAGAACTCTAGTTAATACTTATTAAATAAATTTTCATCAATTTTTTATGGAATAATCGAGAAAAACTAACAAAAATGCAACGTTGTTAGGTCAGCAGGTATAAACGCTCTTAAGTTTTAACGAACATTCACTCGTTAAGTAACTTGTAAAACCTAAATAGCTGTGATAGTTTTCCTTTAAGATTCTCCGAAAATAAAGATTGGTAGAATGTTATATTCATTACGACACCAATTGGAGCAAGTGGTAAAAATATCCTCACTTTATTTAGCAGGTTTAAAAAAAATGTTTGCTTGTCAGTATGCGTTTCCTCCGAAATAAAACGGCCTAATTTTATAGTCATCTTATTGGGGTAATATAAAACAACAGAAGTCAGCTGCCTGAAAGCTATTTAATAATTTAATTAAAATAGAACGCTTTCTGACAGGCTATTTAAATGTTTGAGTGACTAAAATTATTGATTATTGTTTATGGAATTAATAGATAAGCGTCTGGCTTTGAAACTGCATTGAAAATGCACTATAAAATCAAATACATTTTAGTATTGAGTTCGTCAATGACCGAGAGTGACCCATTTCGCAAGTCTCTTGAAATCGGCGGCCATGTTTCAGTTTCCATGGTAACGGGAGGCTGCGCACAAATCAATGTACCTACTCTCTGTAGGGATGACACATACCCCGTTTTATAAACAGGCCTATTATATTAACTTACGAGCAATAGGTACTAGTTAAGCATAATGATCGTAAAAACAATAAATTATATTAAGAGCTCTACATTTTCAAAAATAATATGTCTAATCTAGATTATAATCTAAAGATTGGTTTTTATATTAGTTTATGGTGTCTGCCGCATACAGAGGCTTCAGCTATATTTTTTAATAGTAATTATTTTCTTATCAAAAATTGAATAAATTAAAAAAATAGATCAAGTTTAGATGCATAATGTTATTAATACGTTATGATAGTTATAAATAAACGTGTGTCGCGACAGAGTGACATTTTGATGACAATAGCGGGCTTACCTTTTCACGGTTTACCCGGGTTTATCTACAATATCGTCAACGTAGAGGTAGTTGCGAACCCTATAAGCCACGGTTGCGCGAAGCCTCATTCTTCTGAGCTTCCCTCCCGTGACCGCGCGCCGTCCCGTCCTCTCCCATCGCTTGCCATCCTCCGTGAAAATGTAAACAGTGTACCATTAAAATGTGACACGTGTAACAAATCGTGATATAAAATTAAGTCTCGGTGAGTGCTTATATAGCAAGCTTATTAAAAAAATGCATTCATGAATCGTGTGAGAAAGTTTGTGAACACGCCCTACGAAGCCTTTTCTGACATTAAAATTGATTACATAAGTTTATTTTATCTAACGTGACTTTGTTTTTTTATTTTAAAATTAGAGGACTTTTAACGGGCACTACGCCCGATGACTTTAAGTTTTAAAAATGCAAAATGGGCAGTAATCAAATGAAACGCCCGTGACACATAGAGTGGAACGCGCAAAAACTCGCACAATATTACAAGTAGACGAAGCTGCGAAGATAAGACGTAGTTGGCATCAAGTGTTAGCGCCACAGTGGATGCAGTAGCTTCATTGACGTCTGTGTGACTAATGAAAATTCCTGATCTCTGTTGGCAAGGAAATGAAAAATGAAGGTGCAGAATATGACCGAAGATGACCCGAGCACGGATGAGCTGGTGCCTATACCAGTGCAGATATTTCTGTGGCGTCAATCGTCGCCGTTTGTGCGGCCGCGGTTGGGGAAGGTCCACGATGCTGCTTGCATGGTGAGTACCTGTCAATTTATAACTACCTAGTACTAAATCTAATTTTACCATTACTATGTGCAGTCTGTTATGTGTAAATTCATTTGCAATATTGATTTTCCCCGATTTGGAACCGTAATAACTAACATCCAATTTTGACTGACTCGATCTTTTAGGTACCTACAGTCAAATACAAAGATATCGAGACGGCCAAAGTTACAAAAATATGTATACACATGTTAAACCAATAAAGATATTATGTATCTTATCTTTATATATGTATCTTTTTACTGTGCGTATTACCAACACTATGGTGACTATTCCGTACTTCAGTTAGCAAAAATAAACTTTAAAGGATCACTTTTAATTGTTATCCGACCTTCCGTCTGTCTGTCCGTCCGTTTGTTTGTCAAGAGCCTTTTTCTCAGGAACACGTAGAAGTACCTAAGTATCAAGCTGAAACTAATATCAAATAGGTATGTACCTAATCGTGTTTGCTATTTGCTTGCTTAGAGCGGTAAAAATAAAACGTTTTAAGTTAACGCAACCAAAACATACAGTCATTAATAAAAGATCTATCCAACGATACCCCACACTACAAGCATAGTAAAAGTGTAAATTTTACTATGCTACAAGGTTGGATGAGAAAAAAATTTTTTATTGAGTACGCCTACATGATAGTTACAATAGGAACTTACTCTATTTTAGAGTACGGTTGGCAACCCTACTAGTAATATTTCCAGTTGTCCTAGAAACTTGAAATTTGGTATTTATAAACATTTTTTATGCATATTTATCTAAGTAGGTATGTCTAAATGACCTGAAATCAAAAATGGGCCAATCAACTTTTTTACCGACACTATAATCTGTCTTAAACATGTTTTTTCTGTAATTTAATAGATGGTGTACATGAATACATGCCATCCTACGTAAGTTTAACCTGTTAAACTGTGAAATATCTTGTTGGAAGTACGATTTTTTTGTAACGCAGAAGGCGCCCAAAGTGTCGGTAAAATAGTCGATTGTCCCAAATGAGCCCACACCACGTAGGTGTATTTTCCGTAGGAGTACTGGATATTTATATACTCTATTTATTTTAACATTTGAAACATAACGGTGAAATTTGCACACGTTTTTAATAAAAAAATGAAACTATTCAAAATTGTGTTAACTTCTAACAGCCTTATTCATAAAAAATCCTTAATTGAGGTTTGATCGGTCTGTTAGTTAACAGACTGATTAAGCTTGTTTGACGTTTGTCAAGAAGTATGATTCATAAACGCTTGCTAACAGTCTGCTAGTTGATGAGCTGCTGATAGACTGATTAGACGCGTTATGTTGGCACTCTTGACAAATCAAAGACAAAAAATGGCCTTATCGAGAATTAAAAAAAAAATTGACAGCAGTGACGTTTGTTTTCCCGCCATTTTCGATCCGCGTGTTTTAGTAGACCTAAATTAAGTGCAAAAAGCCGTAACTATGTTAATCATCGTAATTTTATTTTTTTCATATTATTAGAAGATTTTTAAATACAAATGCCTGAAAATAAATTTTCCTGATTTTTTTTTAAATCTTTGCGTAAACCTCCTTAAAAATATCTTCGGTATGGTTTTTTGCTCTTGTCAAAGTCAGCTGTTCAAATTTGTGGCGGCCATTTTATGACTTAGCAGGGAGATAAAGGAGGGTCTACGGTCCACTAACTTTAGCAGAGCCTTGATCGACTGATTAGCGCTAACAGACGTTTATGAATCACGTTTTTTAGCATCGGGACATCAAGGAGCCTTCAAGGAGGCTCTAACTTTTTATGAATAAGGCTGTAAGTATACTAAAAATATAATAAATACCTCTAATAAATGTACATGTAGGTATTTTTAGTCAATTTGTGTGCGAAATACCGAGAAACCTGTGTTACAATCTGACCGTTAATTCAAATCTTAAATTAAAAGGAGTAAGATACCTACCAATGATTCTGTCAGGAACCCTCGGTGCGCAAAGTCCTCACACAACCTGATTTTTGAATGAAATTTACTCCTCACGGGGGACTACTACCTAAGTGTAAAATACAATAAGCGTATTTAGGTGTCTTAACAATAATAAATGGAGTTCTTAAAAATGACGATCTATAATCCTATTGATAAATAAAAACTTGTATTTATTTTAAAGTAGAGGTTCCTAAATACATAGAAAAATCTCCGCAAACAGATGAAAGTTGCTCAGTAACAGTACCTATAAATGTAAGTAGGTACGTATTCAAAAGTCAAGTATGTTTTAAATTAAACAGTAATTTTATTTCTTTTCACAGTTTTGTCAACGAGCACCTGGCCATCACGTAAGTTTATATTAAAGCAATTTTATGGTAAAAATAGAGATTGATCTACCCCCGCTATTAGTAGATACGTAAGTGGTTAATCGCAATTTAAATGATTGCACTGCATAACTAGATTAAATCCCGACGCAAAAAGAGGGGTGTTGTAAGTTTGACTGCTATGTGTGTCTCTCTGTCTGTCTGTGGCACAGTAGCTCTTGAACGGGTTTACCGATTTGAATGCGGTTTTCTTTGTTTAAAAGCAGGTTTATTTTAGCAGGTTTTTGGTTTTTTAGCGATGGTTCTTAGACATGTGAGATATTGAACTTTGAAGTGGCAGAGTCGGGGTTGTCCAACTTTTTGTTAGTTAGGTTATTTAAACTGTTATATATTATTTTAAAAGTATACTAGTGTGTTAGATATCCTGACTGCAGCATCAGCTTATCATGTTGCCACCATTGCATTGTATGTAGAATCAAATACTGATCAAAAGGAATCAAACACGACATAATCTGCTATGGTTTTATGAAGAGTGTACCTACTAGTGTTCTGGATATCCTGGCTGCAGCATCTGGCCGCAAATTCCATAATCTTATAATATAAAAATGAATCGCAAAATGTGTTGGTAAGCGCATAACTCGGGAACGACTGGTCCGATTTCGCTTATTCTTTTTTTGTTTTGTTCGCTACTGTCAGGAGAAGGTTTTCATGGAAGAAAAAAAAATACAACGGGGGCGAAGCCGCGGGCAACAGCTAGTCTTGTATAGTTACATAGCATACATGGGTGTTTCAAATTTTTGGTCCCAGATAGGTATGTTTGGAAGTAAAGTAAATACCCATTATGCGTCTAAGATTCCTACCGCAGCGAACAAAAGAGCTGATGATCTTGAAACGGCTGAACTGACTTTGATAAAACATGTCCAAGAACCATCGCTAGAAAACCTGATTTCAAATAAATAAAAACCGCATTCAAATCGGTCCACTCGTTATAGATCCGAGCTACGGTGCCACAGATAAACAAACAACACCCCTCTTTCTGCTTTGGGGATTAAAAACAAAAAAAAATATACCTAATGAAATGAGGGTTATCACAGAGGCAAAATATTGCTAGATGGCGTTAGTATCGTGAGGTCCGTTTGACGTTTGCTCGTGATTGGTTTAAACTTGGTTTACTTGGTTTATGGTACTACCGGCAGGGCTACTACGAAACTCGAAACTCGAAGTTCGTGTCGTGCGGTCCCTCTGACACTTATACTTATTTATATATTATTAATTTATAAATAGGTACTTGAAAACGACGCATTTCCTATTGTAGTCTATATATTTAAATAACAAAACAAAACTACCATTTTGTTCACTGCTTTTGAGACGGCTAAGAAAAGCTTTAAAATAGTAGAATAGTTCAGAAACTGGCAATATTTGAATTTTGGTCGAAATGTCAAAACAAGGCTGACATTTCAGAAGTCAGCTGTGTTATCGTGTGTTATTGTTGTTTGTTTTCTTATGCAGATTTTACCGAATGAATTATCGATATTTTCCTGAATAAACCATGAATAGTTATAGCTACTACATGATTTATTTTATCGTTTCCAACAGGAACTGAAAGAGGCCTGTAAGGTAAGAGATTGGTTTTCTTTTTCATTACTTACGATCATCGATGCTTACGATTTTTTTCGGTAATAAGTATAAACCTTACTTAAAATTGTTTCCAATTGGAGCTCCAACTACAAAAAAATTGTAATAACACTTGATTTATGTCTTTCAGTCATTCGAAAAGGTTTTGGTGCAAAATTTGCGTTTTGGGCTGTCTCTAAGTCTCTCTGAGGCGATAGAAGCGATCCCACGATGGCGTCTCATTCAGGCCGCACTGCCGCACGTCATGCACTCGCTTGCTGCTGTTTTGCATACACGGTAAAGTTGATGATAACAATACATTAAATTATTTACTGTAGGTCAGCTAGACTTAGACATAAGGCTGCCACAAAAATGCTGCTGTAACACTGTATACACATTATCAAAGTCTTTGTAGCTACCAGCTGTACAATCTATTTTAACAGATCAATGGAAACACCAGAAAGTTTAGAAAAAAGATTGATTTGAATCAATGCCAAACCAGCAACCAAATCTCTGATTATGCAAATTTCTGCAACCAAAAATTTATTTAACAGGTCATAGTCTTTACTGGCCCGGATGACACCGACATGGAAATACCGGCCCTGTTTTTTGTGTACTTACACACCCATAGAAACTGAGAGGAGCTTCTATGGAGGTGTACACAAAAAATAGGGCTGGTATTTCCATGTCGGTGTTATGGTAAAGACTCACCCGATTTAACTGGTGGTTTGATTGCTGGTTTGATTTTTTTTTAATTTATTTATTTGAATTTGCACAGTACAACATGTTACAGTAGTACAACCCAGTAAGGGAGTTGCAATAATATGTGACAAGCCTTAAGTACACTTTCTGGTTTGAAATTTAAATTTAGTTGTAGTTATAGTAACTTGGTGCAACTCATAATTATACATGGTTTGGATTGGATATAAACAGACTTCAGCTGCCAGATTTGGTATATTCAAGGATTTTATACATTTTACTTATCTATCATTGTAATACAAACTAGACTAGTGTATTTCAATACAGAAATGTACATGTTTGGATAGTTTAATGGAGGATTTTGATATTTAAGACACCAATTGACATTGTTTTGTTTACATTTAGTTAAATAGGTACCTATCCAAACCATAGGTACACTCAAATTTGACTTATAATTAAAATTTATACAAAACTGCACATTTAAAATGAATTGAAAATGCACAACAAAATTGTATGTAGGGTTTGCATCCGGTACTGGATTTCCATACAAACACGGTACTGGAAGCGGGAATTCCCTGGTTCTCGCCATACAAACTCAGTACCGGGAGCAAACCCTAATTTTATGGGTACCTAACTACTGTGTCACAATAGAATTTATGCCAGTCAGTTATTAAATAGGCTGACTATTGACAAACATGTACTAATTTTGGAACCAATAACTATTTTTACCATTTTATGACATTTCCTACATTTTTTTCAGAATAAAAGACAACATGTTAAGCCTTGGCAATGTGGAAACCAAGCTGCTTTACACACTGCACTGGATCATACTTGATGCATCTGATGAATGCTCTGAAAACGATTATGAGGCCGGCATCTATCACACTAACCCATTCCACTATCTGTTCTCCATTCCAGCAATGACGGTATTTTTGTTTCATTTATTATTTATTTATATTTGTATCAAAACATTTTCTATGTTTAATAATTTTTCAATAGAGCATGTTAGGCAAAACTCTGCGATATAAAACTCTGCACTATAAATATCTGTACAATATTTTATATATTTCAGCTTTTTGTCTTCCTCTTTGCTCCAATCTCTCACCATTTGAAAGAATCAGATTTTACAAACAACTTTCGCTTGGAAAATGGTCTCAAAATGTGGCAAGCGTTATGGGAATTCCGGCACCCTGACGCTCCATGTTTCACCACGCATGTGAAGCCTAAACCAAAGCCTTTGGGTGGAAAAATGTCTAAGAGAACACAGAATGGGGATATTTTTTTAGGACGTAAGTGAAAATTTCATTTTAATACAAAGTATAATGCAACCTAAACTCATTCCTTTCTCTCCTTATTGTATGAAAATAAATATTCTGTAATGAAATTTCCCAGTTGGTCCTTTTAATATATTTTTTTATTTTAGGAAAACCTTCTAAAGAGGATGCAGGAACGTTAAACGGTAGCCCTCCAAGCCAAACAGTGTCAGTCTCGCAATCAGAAGTGCCTTCCAAGCAGGGAAGTACAGAGGATGAGCCCTGGCTTTCATCTCCAAAAGACACAATTTTCCCTGAAACCATACCAGAGGAGAGCTCTAGTACAGAAGAAGAACATGTGGTATATAATCATAAACAAATATATTATATAATGTTTGTTTTTAAACTTCTTAAATAAAAATACAATGCTAGAAGCAAACTTTAATATAGCACTAAATTGTTTACCAAATCTCAATTGGTAATGGATTTCTGTGGGATTTTTTTTTAACCTTTTGTTGTCGAGCGTCAATCAGTTAGTCAGTAGACATTTTCTTATTATATACTAGCTATTGCGCGCGGCTCCGTCTGCTTACAATTCGTTTATCGTTATCCCCCGGGAACTATACAATTTTCCGTTATAAAAACTGTCCTATGTCTTTCCTGGGAACTCAAACTATCTGTATACCGAATTCCATTTAAATCGGTTCATAGAGGTAAGAAACAAAGAAACAAAACAAACAGACTTACAATCTTTCGCATTTATAATACTAGCTTATGCCCGCGACTTCGTCTGCGCGGATGTAGGTTATCGCGCGATGGCGCCCTCTACCGGAATAAAAAGTATCCTATGTTGATCCTTGGGGTTTAAACTATCTCTATGCCAAATTTCATCCAAATCGGTTCCGTGGTTTCGACGTGAAAGCGTAACTGACAGACAGACAGAGTTACTTTCGCATTTATAATATTAGTAGGGATTAGTGGGATTAAGATGACCGGTTTTGTTTCAGTTCATCTATCGTTTGCCTAGTGAACAACTCTACAGCGGGGCAGTGAAAGCATCATACACCGTATATTCTGCAGATCCTAGTATTTTTCAAATGCGCAAATCCGATGTCCCGAAGCAAGGAATAACTGGCATCAAACCACTACCACAGGTTACTAAAATGAGGTATGTAATTTATTAAATATGTAATATGTAGTATAATAGTATGTGTACTGTATTGTATTGTATGTTGTAACAAAATATGCAACTTAATTAATTACTGGTATTTGGTATTGTGTTATTAATAGCTTAAACATCTTTAATATGTAATCTTTAATATGAAAAAATCATGTCGCTTGATTGTTTGGTCAACGTGGCTGCATTTCCATCTGAGATGTGCGAGGATGTGTTGCGAGGAATGTGTTTTTCATGAACCAATAGAAACGCTTAATTTACTCATCGACGCACAGCACATCTCTGGTGGAAAACAGGTGAGCGGAACAAGGAAGGGTAAATGAAGTGTTTCTATTGGTTCATCAAAAACACATCGCAACATATTCTCACACATCTCTGGTGGAAACGCAACCTTAATGTACAACAGTAAATTCGTTTTTCTGTTCTTTGAACTCTTCTTTTTTGTCCTAGTTCATCAGATAAGGAGTCACTGTCCGACAGCGGTGGCGGCGGCCCGGCCCCCAATCTTAAAACGACACCGACCAACGAGAAGCCTTCAATGAAACAAGCACATGTATGTAATTTTTTATTTATTTTACACTTTTAATCATCATGAAGTGGAAGAACAATTAGAAACACGATACTAGCCAAAACAGAGGTTGGATCGGTTGTGGGGGGGGGAGGTCGGTACGCCGTGGGCACCTCCCACTTAGGGGATACACGCAACTGCGTAAAAGATTCTATAACTGTGGCAGGTACATGACCGTCACTAATAAAATAATATACGTAACAATAATAAGTACCTAGTTAATAGGTGCCTACTTGCGTAGTAGGTTTTTTTTTCATGCAAATTTTGGGGCGAAATTTACAATATCCGCTCTGTGTGCCACCACAGTAACTGATCGTTATTATTACAGGTGTCAGCGGCTACATTTTTAGACGTCGCCACTTTGCGCTGTTTATTCACTACGCAGTGGCAAGAGGAGGGGGTGTATTGGGCGCTCCATTACTTATACAATAGGTCTGGTTTTGTATTTTAACTATTTTTTTGCTGTTGCAGCTGTTAGTAAGTACCTACTTAATTAAAAAAAAAATCCATTTATTTCATGTTTCTTAGACACATATGTTGTTAGTTTGACTTAATCTAAGTGTTAGTTATAGATATATATATTAAATTAACTATAAATAAACTATAAATAGGGAGTTCACCACATTATGACACTAGTGGGAGCATGTAATTTATAAAATAATTAACGTTTATAGAATTATGTATCGTATGATCGATATTTTCTTTGCTATAATTTTTATGCTTTTCTTTTTTAACATTTTAGATTACGTGACATTTGTGATGCCATGTCAAAACAGACCCAACCAAGAAGACGAAGTAACTCCCTACCCATCCCCAAAATAGAAGTATCAATCTATCAAAGCCCTGAAATGAAGAAACGTGATTCATTGAAAAATTTCATTGAAGTGCCAGATTTGAAAGACATGTCACCAGTCACCGAGATACCCCTCCCGCCTAGCTCACCTAAAGTCGAAGAAGAAAACGTCATGTCGAGACGGGCGAGTGAAAAAGTTAAAAGGAAAATGAAAATGGCTGATTTGAAAGCTTTCGTAGAGACAAAGTTGCTTTCCAAATCGGAAAAGGCATTAGAGAAAATTGGACATGAAGATCACAAGTTCAGTTTTCATAGTGCAGTAAGAATGCTATCTGTAGATATTTTTTTTTATTAGCAAATGTAGTTTTATTAAATGTTTGAGGAGAAATGACAGATTGACGTTTTTTCAGGAATATCATAGAAGTCTTGACAATAACGAGGATCGGCCTAGTTCGGCTTTGGGCGCCAATTTCCCGCCTATAGCTCCTAGAATGGGAGGTGAACTCCTTCCATGTAATCTGATTAAAGGGAAAAGTATGCCAAGCCTTAGGTAAGTGTTATAATATCTGTCATATTTTATCTACCCTCTGGCTAGTATTTTCCATCCAATATTATGTATGAATAAGTTGCAATATATGACTTGCGGTGGCTGGGGTCACCAAACAAATCCAACAAACAAATAAATTTTATTATTAGGACGATACAAACAGCTTAGCCCAAGCTTTGGTACATTTTCGATCAAAGCTTTCTATTTCCTTATAATTCTAGGTAGGTAGATATTTATAAATAGTTAGCGCAGATTTTTATCCATTCCAATATCTATAGAGCAATGATGTAAATTTATTATATTTTTACCTAATCCAGCACAGCATGATTTAAATTTTCACACGTTTCTCTGTGACATTTCCTATTTTAAAATATGTATTTTCTCTTTCTCCCGTGTTTTTTACGCTTTATCCCGTACTCTTGTTATGGACGATTCGGTCGCTAGCTGTTTGATTGACGAGCTAGCCTCCAATGGGTAAGTGAAGCAGTATTCCAAAGACCGTAGACGCTTCGTTAAGTAGATGCAAACCTGACTCTTTTCGGGTATTTACTTCAAAGGTACTGCGTATTTTTCTTTATGCCTAGAACCATATTTCTTTATTAAGTATTTTATTAGACAGATTATCAGCGCTATCAGCCGAAGCTTTACTCTAACTTGTTCTAATTTTTTTATAAAACTTAAGCACAAGAACACACTGACATGGGCACGGTCGATATTCAAGTGTTTGTACGAGTATGCACGCACTAAGCTCACTAGGTAACATGCTAATCATACGCGCAATACATAGGTTAATAATACGATTATTTGCAGTAGAAAACGTAGTTAATTAAGAAGTAGTTGAGTTCGTAAGCTGGGGCATTACATTTGGCATACTAACGCTTGCAACAAATGTTAATTTATCTGCTGCATTAAGTAGGGTAAGACATATGTTCGAGAGAACTTTAAACTAAGCATGTATAACTTATAGGACAATACTTCATAGCATGAGCACAATTGACATATAAGAAGTTGAACAGCTATCACTACTGTTCTAAATCTACATCTAAAGTAAGCTTTTGTGATAGTAAATGGAGAAAAACTGTAACAAAAGCTAAATAAAATTATGTGTAAATAAATAAAAGTGTTTACGTAACGTTTGGCTCCTCTTCCTAATGGTTTTGTACATTCCAAATAAACTTTCTTGTTTGCAAAGCAAGGATTCACTTTTCACAAGTATGTATTTCACTAAGGTATATTATTTTCTCCATGTAGTTACAACAAGCACTATGTTGCAGGTATATCGGTGAGATAAAAACGGAACGAGCTCACGGCGTCAGCGGTGCGATGCCAACAAACATGCTGAAAAAAAAGAACCCCATTATAACTGTCACGGAACACACCCCCACTCCGTCGCCGGACTATCTTTCCAAAACAAGACAAGTTAGTGAATACATTAATAGATTATATATAAAATGGTGACCTGTCGTTTACGTAGATTTTTGTTTTGCAGCAACTATTGGCGGATTTTTCGTTTCGCCGAGTAGTCGGTAGGAAGAATAGCGATATGCGGATTTACGTTTAGAGGATTGTTTGTTTCGTAATTGTTTCAGTTAACCGAACAACTGTTCGCAGAAACACGATATGCAGAGTTATCACTTGACATCAAAATGTAGTTAAGTGCGACGACGAACGTAAGCGAGGAGGAATGTTAGGTAGAATTGCGACTAACAACCAGAACCGAACTGCTAGCGTTGCGACTTAGTTTGTTTTGACTTCAATATGAAACACAAATTCGAAAGCGAAATTTATTCCTCTACTATTCCTGTAATAGTTTTAAGAAAAGCAGATTATGCACCTTGCAGTAAGTAATTTATATTGCCCTCGTGCTTTTTAAAGCCCCCGCTAACGCTCGGGCTCCAAATCGGCACTCGGTGCGATGATAAATAACTTTCTTGGTGCAACAATCTACTATTATATGCATTGACAGTGCATTGACTGTTAAAAATATACAACTTTCTAAATCATCTATGTGCATTTCAGGGTTCGTTAGAATCGCAAATAGACTCAGTCAGCATGCAAGGGTCCCAGCACATACCGACGCCCGAACGCAAGCCAAGCCTCACTAGGTCTCAAACTGATTCCAATATAACCTACATAGTTGAAGAAGTACAGGAGGCCCCGGGATCCGTGCATTACATCACTAAGGACGGTGACATTGATTTCCAAGTTGTGCTCAAGGTAAATATATTGACTACTAGCTTTTGCCCGCGGCTCCGCCCGCGTGGTATTCGGTTATCGCGCGCTGTTCTCTCGGAAACTGTGCATTTTTCCGGGATAAAAAGTAGCCTATGGCACTCTCGGGCTCATAAACTATCTCTATGCCAAAAATCACGTCGATCCGTCGCTCCGTTACGGCGTGAAAGACGGACAAACATACACTTAATACCTTAACACCTACCTACCTTTTTACCTTTGTCTCAAGGGTAGAGACACGTTGTAGAGACCTTTCGACGCAGAACACCACAAACGCGAAATACCAACTCTGCGCAAAAAAAAACACTTCAGTAAAATACCAAATACGCAAAACACGAACTACGCATAACGCCAACATGAATTTAAGCAGGTTTTGCAGGTGGTAGGACCTTGTGCAAGGTCCGTCCGGATTGCTACCACCATCTTACTCGCTAATCCTGCCGTGAAGCAGCAGTGCTTGCACTGTTGGTTTCGGCGTGGACAGTAAGACAGCCGGTGAAACTACTGGCACTTGAGATATCCCATCTTAGGCCTCTAGGTTGGCAACGCAACTGCAATCCCCCTGGTGTTGCAGGTGTCTATGGGCGGTGGTGATGTCTTACCATTAGGAGACCCACTTGCTCGTTTTCCATCCAGTCGAATAAAAAAAAGCAAAATACCAACTAG
Source organism: Choristoneura rosaceana (assembly GCA_037349165.1). Taxonomy (NCBI): domain Eukaryota; kingdom Metazoa; phylum Arthropoda; class Insecta; order Lepidoptera; family Tortricidae; genus Choristoneura; species Choristoneura rosaceana. The sequence goes on along the minus strand of JAZBNJ010000040.1, from coordinate 9,299,305 downwards.
ATTGGAATTTAAAGAACGAATTGATTAATTACACAACACATTACAATTATTCTACTGGTTCTTTACTGTCACAGTTTAATCGCTTTCTCCACTTCATCCAACAACCGATTAAAGTAATTTAGGGTGAATCCACGAGCGTCTCAACCGCTGTCAGTCCCTAGCTATTTATATTAAGAAGTACATAATTCATATGCATTGATTTTTGTATTAAAATAGATCCTGGCCTGAGTACAGAAGCTATTTACGTCATAATTAAAAAACAATCTGCCTTACAATTCTTAAAATGTCAGTCAAGTCAAGGGACTGATAGCGGTTGAGACGCTCGTGGATTCACCCTTTATGTACTCTCCATACAATCTGACCATGTAAATAATTTTTAGGCGGTATATTCGGTATCAGTAATGGACAGTTACTACATAACAATACGAGTGATGGAAGTGATGTTGAACCTGGTCGACACTCTCATGGAGACAGGAGTACACAAGAATTGGAATGCCACGAACGTACAAGACAATCTACCAGGCAGTATCGACCCATTGCTGGACTTCAATAGGGATAAAGATAAAGATACCAAGGTAAAAATACCCCGTGAAAACTTTACTACTTTTCTTTACTCATTTCATCATAGCAGCAGTTATCAAACTCTTTTAGCTACGAAGTCCTATTGGAAAGCTAAGCATTTTTTTGGAGCCCTGAAATAGTCAAAAACACTTATTTAATAGGTGGTTAGGTACTTATACTCTGTAACCTTACGGTTATATTATAAGTATTAATTTCAATTATGTTCAGCATTTTTACGGAGCCTCCGTAGAAGCTTCGCGAATCCCCTGAGGCTCCGCGGAGCACACTTTGAGAACTGAAGCTGCATTGTAGTCTTTTTTAATTGACCCAATAGATAAGAGATGCACTGAGCGACAAAAATTACGCATGATGATTTAGATAGTGTTTCTATATTAGTAATCTAATAATAGTACTCGTATGTAATTAGTAAACCACACACCAAATTAATATTATTCAGGGAAGAGATTCCGGATTGCCCTGCGCACAGAGCCAAGATTCCACTAACTTGGAGACGGGTGACAGCACCAAGGATAAGAAGGAAGAAGAGGACTTGGACTGTCCTTATTACATGATAATGAACATTATTCTCAGGTAATCAAATCGCCACCTCATTCGATGATGATAACGAGGATGATGATGATGATGATGATGAGTGATCCGGGTTGAAAGTTGCATTATAATGACTAACGTTAGCACGAGATGCTGGAACTCGCTATATGCTATTCTTCCTCTCTTGAATATCTGCCACAATGGAGGGTGCAAAATATCTGACACGTCCTACCGGCCCTAGATATAGAGACGTATCAGATATTTATGCACGCTTGTTGTGTCAAATTGTCACATAAATGTAGTCACTAATATCAGAGTGTTTATAGTTACTAACATCAGTGTAGGTAGTCATAACTACTAATATCAGAGATATTGATATTAGTGACTACACCAAATTACTCCCACGATAGCTTCAAAAATCAACTTTTCCAGGCTGTTACGTCAACTAGGATGCTCCCACGGCTGCGCCAGCGCCTTGCGAGGCCCGCAAGCCGAGTGCCTCCGCGTGCAAGCTCGCAACTCGCTCCGGCTCCTGCGATCCGCTTCAGTATCCAAATTCACGCTCAGACTCAAAGAGATGACCAAGTTTGCGCCCATAAGAGACGTGATGGACAATCTGCATGCTACTATTGGTTTCTGCGCGGAACCAGCGATTATGGTGTCGCCTATGAGTAAGTTCAGTCTAGGATTGACGTAAAGTTTTCACGGCTTCCAAGCAGTTCAAGCAACACCGAATGGATTTTTCAGACGGATCCGACCAAATACGGTACATCGGCTGCAAAGCCAAACAAGATGCGAATTCTTCATACAAGTACTTTGCCGTCTAGGGTTAGTCCCTACTAATATTATAAATGCGAAAGTAACTCTGTCTGTCTGTCTGTTACGCTTTCACGTCGAAACCACAGAACCGATTTTGATGAAATTTGGTATGTAAATAATTTGAACCACAAGGATCAACAAAGGATACCTTTTATTCCGGTATAGGTCGTCACCGCGCGATAACCTAGATCTGCGCAGACGAAGTTGTGGGCATAAGCTAATTTTCTATAAAACAAAAACTTAGTACTCATAAATATGGAGCGAAAAAACCTCCAGGCCAAAGCAAAATAATACATACTGTGCGACTAACCACCTTCACTCGGCTACTGACTAAACACGATGAGATGCTTCAAACTATTTTTTGGTAGTGAAGTAACTTTTTTTCATATTGCGGGATTCCGCTGTTCTGTTCTATTTATTTAATTGATATTATTGGTATAATCTCTGGTTTTCCAGACCAACAGAAGCGTAATCTTGCCAAGTCACCGGATTTGAGCCACTTGCAAACCGGGTACGCCACGAACTTTGGCGCCGGGCAGAACTCCAACAGAGCTGTGGAGACGTTCATAGTCGAGTCTACCTTCAGAGTTCTAGTTACTCGGTTCGCTTTGATGCATAAGGAGTTAAAAATGCTGGATAATTCTGTAAGTATTTGCAATGTTGAGTTAAAAATGATTCTATATCAGACAGGTTTAAATCCCCTTAGTTTATCCTTATATAGAGTAGGGGCTCAACACGTCAATAAAAAAGTTCCAGTCGAATAAAAAAAAAAAAGTATGAGGCTGGGAAAAGAGCAACTCAACTATCTTGATTCGCTCCAAAAGTGTGAGATGCGAGAAGGTAGTAATGGTGATACCCCACACCTCACTTAACTAGCTTTTAAGTTTGACTATACAGTTATGAGAGTGTTAGGTACTAACAGAATAAAAACTTCAGACCCTGTACATGCAAGTGCGCCTGTTGCTAAGCTACGTGCACGAGGCTCATGGAGGCGAGTTCCGCGCCGCCGCTCTCAGCGGCCTTCTCGACACAGCACCACACGCTGACACGCAACTCAAAGACGCACTGATGCAAACCACACGGGTCATCAGGTACAGTCTTTACTATTAGAACCCGGACATTCCCCATATTTGTGCACTCGGCCTTATTGACGCCTCGTTTTAATAAAAAAAGTGATTACCGATTCCCATTAACGAAATGAAAAGCTAAGGCTATAGCTATACAAATTAAGATTAAATATTCTTATTTCAGACACATACCTCGAACCCAAGACGATGAGCGCGGTTCGGACACGGGCGCCGACTCTGGCTGTGCGACAGATGACAGAAGCCACAAGAAGTTTACTTTTAAGAAGAGAAGTACTTCTTCTACCGGAGCTCATGTATGTTGAAATTCCAAATGTAGATCAACCGAAAGTGAATACTTATTAAAGGATGATATCCAGTTTATATTTCTATTCAATAAACTAATGCGCGATCCTACCGACTGCGCCAATCTAAAATACATATGGATTAGATAAAGAAACTATAAGTTTAAAATTTTCAGTAATTTATTATTTTGTATTCATGTATACTTTACTTCTATGAAAAACCGATTAGGGGCCATCCATAGATAAAGAACGTCACACCAATTTCGACCACTTTAAGCTAGGCAAAGACTCTCTTAATCCATTCTTAAAAGACGTCTCAAACGCGACTTCCTGTCCCTCCGTCTCCCTCTTTAATAATTAATTTAATATTCTTTTTAGAGCCTTCTAGAGACCGAGGGTGGGGATGAGTCAGCCAGCCAATCACCACTGTCCGTGCGCACACGGCGTTACCCGTTGACGCCGCGTCAGTCAGAGCGCACCATCCCCTCTACTTCTTCGGCGGACATGACTCCCCACCACAAGATATCGCACTCAAAATCCGTGCCGTCCAAGTTTCATATCAGTGGAATAGGTGAAAATTTGCTTGGAATACCTTTTATATTTATAGTTTAAAAAAATAGCTTTTTAGTACAAGGTGTTTTTTACTGACTTTACTTTTTATTTGTATTTGAATCGTTATTAAAACTACATCTGTACCAAATTTCAAGTCAATCAAATCACTAGAAGTAGGTGAAATTCTACTTGCAATATTTAAAATCATATAAACAAACAGTGCTAGTAAAAAAAATAACATGATAAGCTGTTTCAGCAATCGCTTCTTATTAATAGTAGATTGTATCACAAAGAAGCAAAATGACATTTATTTGGCGAGGGCGCTATTTTAAAGCCACAGCGCGCGGAGCGAACGATGCTATACGTTTAGTAGAAACATGAGTGCAGCGGGAGCTTCAAATGTAGAATCATAAGTATAGCGAGGGATTCAAAGTACGCCGCCTATTTTTTTTTTTTTGCTGAGTGATACAATCTACTGTTACTAATATAAGTTTTTATATGGGACAACATCTGTGGTGGTACCATGTTCCGAATTCAAATCTCATTTCTGCCATCTCTCACGAGCAAATTGTCGGTTTTCGAATACTTAGGATAAAAATGACTATTGTTTATTATATTACAGTTAACTGGTTCCGTCAAAAGCCTAACTCGGCGTCGTTGCTTCGTAACGGCGGTGGTTCAGGCGAGTCACTACCCATTTCTGGCAGCATGGTGTCCCTGGCGCGACCGCCTTTAAACGCGCAGCCCATACCCAGCCGTCCGGTGCACGTGAAACGACGAGTTGGATACACACTCAATAGGTATGTTGTGCTAAACCAGCCGCAGTTTACAGTCTGCAACTTGGGGACATTTAAGTACTGAATGTTAAGTCTATTCACCGACAGTCTCGGAATAGCGCCTGTCGCTTTATTATCGCAAAGTGTATGACGAGCGTCGCATGTCACCGCGTTTTGTGGTATTAGTTCTCGTCAAACGTGAAGGCAGTCGAGTTCTGCTGCGTTCTTGCTCATTTTCTTTAGTAGTTTTTTTTTATTCCTGAACCGGGTACATTATTTTATCTGTGTATGCAATTTTTCCTTTCTTTAAGATCGATAGAATTGTACCTAAGAACAGACTTTATATCTTATAGTTATACACTGGCCCATACTGACCCATCTAAATGTGCCACTCTGTATAGTCCTCTGTATACATTACATTTACTTGCCACTTTCTTGCTTTTAAAAAGCATGCGCTTAAAATCTGTAATACATTGAAATTTATATTATTTCAGAGCTAGAAAAAGAGTTGAAGATAGACTGAACAGATTTGGTTTAAGAAAGATGGGAAAGAAAAGAGACGGCAGCATCGAGGAAACGAGTGGCGGATGTAAGACATTCCAATTTCACAATTCAAATACTTGAACACAACTTTATTTTTTGCTTTTAAAAGTTAATTTCAAACGCGTACTTGTTTTAACTTCATTGCCTTTTTTTTTTTCAATTGTATCAGTTGTCAACGTGTGCTTGAAAGCATGGCTTTTTCTCATACGAACTTAAAACTGCTGAATAAAATTGGACTTGGTATCGCAGCTTCACAAGTGACTACTGATGTGGCCCCTACCAACAGACACACACACACACACACACACAGTTGCATACACACCTACTGTTTTGGTTTAACCAACCCTCCCCCCCCCCCCCTGTTTTGTCACTTTACCTATTTAAGTTGTTTTTCTTTTTTTGTCATTTTTTGCAACAAATAAAGTATATTTTTGTCTGAGAAGGAAAAATTAACAGTATTTTTTTTTTCATGTTTTAAAGACAAATTTTTGGGTGTTTCTCGCACAATTTATCAATTTAGTTTTATTTTTAAAAGCCCCATAGACCTCATCAGAATCAAAACAAAAATTAAGGTAAGGTACCTACTAAATTTTTATTTATTTACATTAGTAAATTCGTTCGGAACCACCACTATCATCACTATGCTGTACTTACTGACTTAGCGTGTGCTTGGTGATAGGCAATGTTGATACTGAAAACAGTATTTTACATAATTTATTTTAGTTCAACAGTAAAAAGTAAAATGTAGTGAAAAACAGTATAATACTGTTTTTAACAGTATAGTTGGCAACCCTATTTTTCAATAAACTATTTTTATTTATTTTTATAACAGATATGTCACGTCGCGGCTCAGCGGAAGGCGGGTCGGGCGGCGGCGAGTCGGAAGTAGTGGTGCTGAAGAGACGGCGATTGGTCGCCGCCGCGCCTTTGTACGCAGGGCTGACGCGGTTCAACTTTTTACTTGACGCAACACAACCTGGTGCCACCCCTGACGCACTGTTTATGGCCGCCTTGTTAGACTTGGTAAGAGATTGTCAAATTGAAAATACAAACCGAAACATAGATGCACAGAAAAACCAGAAAAATAAGACCTACACTGGGAATCGAACCCAGGTCCTCGGCATTCCGTGCCGCGTGCTATACCGCTACACCACTGCTGGTCAAAAGTAAAAATAAAAAGTAAAAAGTAAAAATTTGGAATTGAAATAAAAAATACAAAAAGATTCCAAAAAACCAATCATAACAGATTGTCAACTTTTTTTTTAAAGTCCGGTGGAGGACTGGAAGAGAAATCGTCCCAGTAGTACATTGCGAGGCCGTAAATCCAACAAGTTTGTAGTGATCAATCAAGGTCCTCAAAGCAATGTAACTGGGTTTAAGGCTTTTAATTGATAGTGCTTAAAAGACTGAACTGGTGCGATTCTACTTATTACTCGACAACCCGAAGCCAACCCGAATCTACGCCTGACGACGTTATTGGATGCTGCTGTCTATTTCGTTATAAATTTCATAAGTGGTCTGTGGGTCTTCAAATCTTAGAATTACTTTAATTTTAACTCTTTATTGCACACCAACACATAGTAAGCCGTACAGAAAACAGGAATATACATAGAGATTTTCTAAGGTAAGCAATAGGCATAGACATAATTACTTAATCCAACTTTTTATTATTTTTTAGCCAAACACCGTGGTAGTGGGCAGAGCGGCTATGTTGCTTGAATGTGCCCATTTAGTCCACAACTGCAACAAGGGACAGTGGCCTTACTGGTTGAAGTCTAACATCTCTAAAGCAACTGGTACGTAAATTGTCTTCATTACAAACATAAATTTAAGACCAATATATATCAGTTTACCAGTACAATGTTATGGCTTTTTTCAGTTACTACCAGTCCTCAACTGAAACGGCAGAGGTTAGCGGCGAAACTGTTTTACCAATGGGCTGAAGTAAGTACTAGTAATGTTATATTTCGGAATGAAAACTTAGGTTACATAGAAGTGGTGTCGATGGCAGGATAGGTAGAAGTTTAGTTTGATCGTTTTTTTTTTTGTCAACCGCCCTTGGCGTTATCATCAGCACACACAGTAGTCCACTGCTAGACATAGGCCTCTGCCATGGCGCGCCACAACGATCTGTCTTCAGCTTCTCCCATCCATCCGCTCTCTTAAGGTCGTCCGCCCACCGTGCCTCAGGACTCCATACATTACGTTTTCGGACCATGGCCTCCATTCGCCGTTCATCGGTCCTGCGACAGACGTGGCCAGCCCAGCGCCACTTCAGGGAACTAATTCTTCGAACAACATCGCTGACTTTCGTTCTTTGTCAGATAAAGTGATTTCGGATTTTATATACATTTGTACAAGCATTACAAGTTAAACAAACTCTTGGTTATTCAGGCAATTGGCAACCGTTTAGAAGAGATGCTGGTAGAAGACAAGAAGCATATAGACAACGTGATCAACATGGTGACGGATCCTGATGGCCAGCGGGATTTGCTGCAGCAAGACGAAGAAGAAGACTTCCTTGACGAGGGTACGTAGCCTGAATATTATTCCTTATGCAGTAACACGCCATTGAAACATCTAAAGTCTATTAGAATTACTCGCACAACCTGTCAAAGTCAATATCCTTGTGAGATCCTAAAACAAGAAGATCCCTAGACAAGCGAAGTTTATTTTTTACTATAGTTTAAAAGGCCGCTTGCGCTAACTAATCACATGGGAATGAGAAAAAAAAAACAAAATCAGCAAAGAAGAAACTTTCTGAAGAAATGACTGATTCGCATATTTTTTTATTTTTTTGAAGGAGTGGCCCTCCTGATTTTATGATGTAGTTGTAAACGTATCCGTACGAGTCTATGTGTGCGTAGCTCGAACGTGTCCGCGGTCGCAAGCGTACCGTCAGTCACGCACACTAAGACTAAGCGTTGTTAATTATTAAACTCACTTTTTGTCTGTCCCTGACTGAATGCTCCTCACATCCACTCAAAGGTTGACTGGAAGAGATCCCTTAAAGGGATAAGTTCGCCTTTGTACATATTTGTTTTTTTTTGTCAATTGTGTTTTGCTTATTTTGTACAATAAAGATTTTACATACATACATACTAAGACAACGTGTGAGTACGAGGTTTACTCGTGCACATTGATAATTAATTAGCTGTGGAGGGGCGGGCCGTATTGCATACAAAAACTGTCATTTAATTGCGATCGCGAGCGTGAGAAACGTTAGACAATACGGCCTCAGATCTGTAACACGAAAGTGAGAGGGACGGTACGATACGAGCGTCGATTTTTGAATTTGGAAGTAGCCCTCACGCGGCTCGTATTTGCAGCCAGCATCCGGCTGCCGGGCAAGGCTCTGGGCGCGGAGTGCCCGCGCGCGCTGCGACTGGTGGCGTGCGTGCTGCTGTTCGAGATCACCGCCTTCCTGCGGGAGTCCTACCAGAACCTGCCCAAGTCCTGCCGCGCCTCGCTCAAGGAACGGGGCCCCTGGGACCGCGTCTACAGGTACGTACCCCAACTTAACCCAGAATGACATATTGGTGGGTAGAAACATTGTGTTCGGTGTTAAAAAAAAATTTCATTTTTTGTTAATGTTATGCAAAGATGGATGGAAAAACGAAGACGTTTGTGTTGTAAGAATAAGTGAGTTCATTATGTTTACGTTATTTCGTATTGTTCGGCCGGAGTGTGCATATTTTTGATGAAACTTTTATTTTAACAGGGCTCTTAGCAGTCAACACGCATTAATGCCAGTCGAGTATGTGTTCTAAAGAAATAATGCATGTTTCCTCGCATAACGCACTGAGTGTGCATGCCTATAGAACGTATATAGGATTGAACAAAGTATTTTCACTTTATGAAACGATTCTGCAAACCTCACCTCAGAAATGACGACTTAATTTATCTAGCGATACACCTTCGACCGGAGGGCGCGACACGCATACGATACTGGTAATACGTGCGGACACGCACTAACTGCATGGTATGTTGTAAGATTACCTAACTTTACTCTTAACTAAATAAACAGACAAAGATATTAAACATACACAAATAATTATACAATTATCTATTTTTGCCAGCTCACCCTTTACTGACTTTACAAAATCACTGATTAAAGGTAGATAATAAATATGCAAATAGGTAGTATAGTTAAAATTAGATTTGAAAGTAAAGTAATCGCTTTGCTACATTGGCATGCACAAGGAACATTGTGATTTCAAAATCAGTATAGTAAAGAACATAGAGCTAATTGAGAGCTATGCCATGCTATGAGAGACTACCACTGCATTACGCTATAATATGTTTTTGGGGTGTGCAGGGAAGCGAATCGGCGTTGGAGTATGGCTTTGTCAAGTATGGGGCACTCGCAAGCGTCTGCGCAAAGCCTACAGTCCATCGCTTGCGTTGAAACCGAGAGGAAAATCTCGTTCGTGATACACGAGCCGGAAAACGTGTCTGGCGGAAGCAACGTCACAGTATGTATTCTCGACATTATATTTTTTTTTTGTAAATACAGGCATGCTGCCACTCCGAAACTATGCTACGTCGAAGTATTCGAATGAATACATTAGCTGTTTTGTGACTTAGTAGTTAGAAAACCTTTTTAAATTTATATTTCGTTGCTAAAGTCTTGTTAAAGTGCCTTTTCGTCAGTTCATAGTGTAACTTTATTAAAATTAGGTACTTAATTTTTTGTGACTATCTACTCTTTTCAGTTGGCCGACGCCATTCCGCCGGCAGCAGTAGACGACAAGAAGGGTAGACTAGGATCCCGCGGCAAAGCCTGTATGCATCGTCGTAACACGCAACAAACGCACACGGCCTACGGTTCCTTCAAACGGCGCTCCATCAAACTTCGCCAAAAGGACACCAGAGATGTGGACGAATGTACGTACGCAAAGTGAAATATTTGAATGTTAGCTTCGGCAGGGTCGGATCCAAATTGGTCTATACTCCAATTCAATAGAATCTAACAATCCTGTAGACACTTCCAGCCTACTAATATGAACACCGGGCTGCCTAAGGCTCTGTGGTTATTATTCTTTTTTGATTCTTTTTAAATGATAATTGCAACAACAGGGACATATATAATCAAGTGCCCACGTTAGGGTGTGTTAAATGTGTAGAAAATTGTCAGATTCTATTGAATTGTACTTTAAGTTGTAAAATAACAGTACACAGGAGTTGTTTAGAAACTCATAAATATCTATACGTGCATATCATCAATCTGTATGTGCGTGTTCAGATATTTTTAAACATCTAGCTAGACAGCTCCAATGTTTATTATAGCTTTTATAGGTAAAAGATAAAAATCAATAAGGCTAATAAATATGGGAGGGAGTTGCTTTGGTACCCACCCATGTCATTTCCTTTTCGTTACTAATAGTGGTTCCACAGTTCAAAACAAAATAAATATAAATCTTGCTACGCATAATGTCTTGCAACTGACGCCTCTGCATGAGCTTCCAACCTGGTACCAGGATCCGCCCCTCCGCTTAATTAATATCTGTAAACTTATAATTATAGCTCCAATTGGCAGAAAGCGCGATATAACCGCGCGCAAAAATAATAGCTCATTACTTACCGGACCCGGCTAGCGTTTGACAGCCGGCGAAGATCATTTACGTTTTTGTTTTTAGTTGTTAATCGGCGGTCAGAGTCGATACAGAGCAGGCGGAAGGTCTCGTCACTATCCGACAGGAGTGACACGTCAGAGATTTGTCCCGGAACAGGTAAAATGGCATGGTACATGGAACGACATGTTGACTGCCCCTCGTTGCGGTGTGGTGTCGGCCGCGATTGACGCTTGCACACATTTTAGGGGGGACGGTAATTATGGCAAACGAGGACAGTGGCGGGGAGGAGAGTCCTGGCGTGCTGTCTGATGACCATGACCATCCGCCCGACAGCCCCGACTCCAGCGCGGCTGATCCACCTGACAACAATAAGGGGTACCCATGGCTTAAGGTTTGTATTACATTCCAACTATACGCTGTGACGAGCAGTTGCTCAAAAAAAAACTATACGCTGTGTTATTTTTGGTTTCCCTTGATTTTAAGGGAATATTGGTGGCCTTACTGTTACTGTTTGAAAGTTAATTAATAATGAAAATAATTTACTATGCGCGGTAAAACAGTCAAAGGGTCCTTAATTTACCTGATACCAACTTTTTAAAACTTCGTGACTTGTCAAAATCTTTGTAAGTTATGTCAATTTATTTGGCGGCATAATTTCCTGAGTTTTTACAAATACCAAGCTCTCGAAAATTATCTACTAGTATCAGCGTGCGGTAGTAGGTGCGATAGAGTGGAGCGGGGAAGCGTCCATTCAACTAAAATTTCATAAGTTGAAATCGACATGTGACCCCACAGCTTGGACTTGATGATGTGATTGGTCCATTCTGATCGTGCAGTGCAGAAACAATATAAGAACGATAAAGGAACATACGTAGACAATCGGATGAACGGTTTGGAAGGAGGCAAATGTTTGTATAGCTCTGGCTACTAAATAGAGTGAGCTTCCATTGAAGAGTTAGTGGAGGCTCATTCTGCTAGCCGGATTAATACACACATTTGCTTCCTTATTAGTCATTTGCCCACGAACAAGGACCACGAACTAATCCAAAACACGTCGGATCAAACTCAAGTTGAATACGTGAGCAATCTGGTTACTAGTACCTGTTTTTGTATTTAGCTACTCAAATTCTTTTTGTGTGATGTTTTTGTTTTTCGTTTTTGTACAATAAAGAGTATAAACAAACAAACAAATAAACAAATCATAATTTCTTTCCAAATAGAACAGTTACGGTCGGTTGCACCCTTTCTGACGAATTTTTGATGTTTTATGTATTTAGGTAATTGTGATACTTTTTCTCTAGAGCCAAAGCAGCCGTGAAGCATAGGACATACATCCGTTTAAAATGTTCTGAATATTTTATTAGAATATGTCATCTATCACATAGAATATAAAGAACTTATCAGATAGCGATGAAGCAGATCTTTAATCAAATATATGCAATGTATATATAGTAGTTACGCACTATATCAGCTTTCCATTAGAGATTAGAAAATTTAGACGCATGTAACTTTAAAATTAAATAAAAATTAATTAAACTACAAAACAGAGTTAAAAATCCTATTATTTCTATTTTATTAAACATATTTCTAAATATAAATAAAATTACAGATTAAATAATTAGTATTCGACTAGCGGAGCAAATTTAAACCTCTTATGAATAGTACCCAAAAGAAAATGGGGGCCACGTAGGTTCCATTGACGAAACGAAAATACTTATTAAATATAATTATTTCGAACATTCTTTGTCTAAAAATGCTTTTATTAATAAACAACACTATAAAAATTCTTTTCGGGCGATTATTTGAGCGTTTCAACCGTCTCATTTTTCTGGACACTTCAGTAAAATGGCCGATTATTCTGATACAGTTTTTGAGTTATCTGGTAGAAATACAGGAACTCTAACAAATAATAGGAAATGGCATCAAAATCTACAGCCAATGAGGGCTATCGTTTTTTCTCTCACTAGATGGCGCCACTGTTGCGTGAGGTTTTTAAAAGTCTGTTATAACGGCCGTGAAAACAAAGATTAGATTAAAATCTTATTTAATACATCGTAAAACAGTACCATAAACATATCGAGCAACCACAGTATTGCATAATCCCGTTTTGTTCGAAAAAAAGGGAGGACAAAAGTTTTCGAAAGACAAAACTGTCTCAAATTACAGACGTTCATTGCCCCTTATCGCATAATTGCCATAATTAATTTCAGATAATGCAAAATATTCACTAAATTATTCTAATTATAAATAAACCCGCGTAGCTCACCCAAAAACTATGAGATTTGACATTTCGTTGACCTCACGCTACACTAGCGCCTCTAGCGGAAAATTCATTCGCGATAGCCCCCATTCGTTAAACAAATGTGACCAGAAAAAAGAGGCGGTTAAAACGTTCGAATAATCGCCCTTTCATTCAAATAAATACATCGAGATAAAAACGCAAAAATATATTTTTAATTTAATCTTACCAACAAAACTGGCCTTCATTCTCTTTTGGCTAGTTCAGTTCTAGTGATTTCTTAGTTGTATTATGTTCGCAGGTGATGGTGAAGTTCCTCAACTCCTTCAACTACGTGTGCTGCCACCAGAACTTCTGCCACCCGTACTGCTTCCGACGCAACATGCGAGCTAGCGCGCGGCTTATGAAATCCGTGCAAAAAGTAAATTTAATACTTTATAGCGAGCTGACGTTATCGGCTACACTTTCGTAAACTATTAGGCTGGTAATTGAATTAAAATGCCGGGATTTTACTTCAAATTCCCAAAAATTACATCATATAAAAGAAACTCGTACAAAACTTCATGTCTCTATAGTTAGTGATTAAGATTTCGAGATTTTGCATGCTTACAACTCGTTCAGAGGCCTTATTGTCTAACACACTCGGAATCACAATCGGTTCCACCATTTCTTTCTGTCACACTGTATTCTTATACCATAACAGAAAAGAGTAGAAAGAGATAGTGAATGCGACCGCGAACGTCAGCTTATCACACAATACGGGCTCAGAATAGAAATTAGCTTGTGTCAGTGCCGAAATCCAGCTACTTATCATAATCATCGAATAGGTATTCGTGATAATATGCGACTAAACTCATGTTTTAGATATACGGCGAGAAATTTGGTCCAGAAGTAAACACAGCAAGTAGCGAAGACGGCACGGGCGGCGCGCGTCGCGGCCGTCGCACGCGGAAATCCTCCGAACATTTGACTGACAGGTATATAGTTACATAAATTTTGCTTGATTCGAAACACTTATACTAGATATCACGGATCCGGAATATGAGGATCCAATACAAACTAAACTGGAACTAGAAGAGATCCCTTTAAGAGATAAATTCGCCTTTTTACATCTTATTATCCTGTATTCTGTTATTTTCATGTGTTTTTATGTACAATAAAGAGTTTTACAATACAATACAATTTGTTCTAGTTACATGTGTAGTGCATAATGGTTTTCCATCGGGAAAAGACATCGTGTCAATTAATTATTGTATTAAATGAGTGACATTTTCATATCTATTAATGTGGTACTTTATTGTTTAGTGTAAAAATAAATGTCAAAATTAAAAGTTTACGGCAGTGCGATGAGTACTGAAGCTAATTGAGACAGCACATATATACGAATTTTCTCACAAAATACGATGGAAAACCGTTATGCGTTACATCTGTACAGTCGCCTGTATTAATATCGCCTACAGCAGAGCATACAAAAATATCTGACACTTCCTACCGTTCCTAGAAACAAACGTGTCAGATATTTATGTACGTTTGTTGTTGCAGATATTGGTGCTGGTGACTGTACAAAGAATTGAACTTTACTTTTTTTGTAGCAGATACGAGTATTGGTACAGTAGGTTTAAGAATTGAACTTTACTTGACCACCCTCTTGTTCTCAGGATCGAGCGGTCGGTGATCGAGAGCGCAGGGCTAGCATACCACGCGGCGGGGGTGGAACAAGCGGCCAAGCACGCCGAGCCGCCCCCCGCGCGCCCCGCCGCCGTGCCCTACCCGCCCGCTGACCCGCCGGCCATACTCAAGTACCTTAAAGGACAGGTTAGACCTTGATTCAAGCTGATCAGCTGATAGAACTGTTCTATTTCCCCTACACACTACATATTTAACATATATTTAAACCTTATGTTCGTGTAGTGTGTAGGTATGACAAAACAAGCACGGGGATCCGACCTACAAAATATGACTTGTCCTCCCCTGGGCCAAGAGCTGGGTTCGCCTTTGCGTTGATTTTTGGTACAACTGTGTTCGTTATTTTGCATCGACTTGAGGTTTTTTAACCTCCATTAACTGAGTTTTCATTTGTTTCCGTTCAACCATTTTTAGGGCTCCGTACCTAAAATGTGCCCTATTACTGAGACTCCACTGTCTGTCTTTCTATCTGTCTCTCTATCTGTCTCCCTGTCCGTCCGTCACAGGACTCTATCTCTTAAGCCGTAAAAGTTAGACACTTTAAAGTTTTACAGAAGAAAAAGAGACACATAATAGAGATATTCGTTACACAGGATTCAGGAAAGAAGTCAGGACCTGTTTTTTGTTATATTTTTATATATACAACTATAGTTTACCCGCGGCTTCGCACGCGTAAACTATTCGATATGGGACAATTGAAATCCCGGGATTTTACAAAATTCCCCTGGGAATTCCCAAAATTTATATCGTCATCTTCATTGACTTTGTGGTAAGAACAACTGTCGAAAATCTCAAGATTGCTCGTTTGCCTTCCAGTAGTATAAAAAAAAAAAAAAAGATTCGACGGTTGGAATTTCACGATTTTATCCCTATCCCGTAGGGATGAAGAGTTATACACAAAATATATTTAAAAGAAAAACATTTTGAAAGAACATCGAACAGTATAAATTGGAACACGATAATCGTTACTCCACAGGTCCGCGACGCCTACCACTCCCCTCTGGCCGCTCTAATCAAAGGCGCGACCACAATGAGCGAGGAGATGTTCGCCGAATGCGCCCCGGTTGCGTGGCAGTTGCTACTGGAGCCCGACCGGGAACTCAGCGCGTGCGCCGCTTCCCTCTTCATACTCGCCGCGGTCAAAGCCCCGCAGACTGCGTCGGAGATTATGCATAATGATTTGAAGCATACCGACCCTGGTGTCAGGTTAGTACCTAGTAGGTGTGGGGAGAGGCTTCAATAGAGAGATAGATATAGAGGCAGATGGGTTATTTATGCCTGGAGGCCGAAGTCCGAAGAAAGAGCGTCGAGTTGAGAAACTTCGATGTAGGATTTGAAGTTTCTGTAGTTCACTAAATAACACTAAGAGTCGCTTAAAAGGAAGTGCTGATAGATATAAATTAAGTAAACTATTCTTATATTTTCAAGAGTATTCGATTTATTTTTAATACGTTTGATATCTCTTACGTAAAATCCCAGTTAAAAACGTTAGATAATTAAATATTTCCATAGCTGTGTAAGATGTATCTTTGATTTGCTTATATTAGTGGTTTAAGTACGTAATTTATGTATCTTAGCAGAAACTTTTTTTTTTTACTTTCTGCCAAGATTTTTATAGTGCATTCTTCTTGGTCATAATGGTCTTTCCGAAAGCGCCGTCAAAGTCCTTGCGGGCTAACTACTTACAGAATATTTTTTTTCTTTTGACTGGAACATAACCAACTGGTTTATTTTTTTAGAATCAACGCAATCCTGCGTTTCCAAGTCATGTGGAAGCTTCGCTACCAAGTCTGGCCGAGAATGGAAGAAGGCGCTTCGGTGACGTTCAAAGTGCCTCCCCCGGGCATAGAGTTCACGCTGCCTTCGCCCAAGATCGGGATCGAGTCGCTGGCGGTCGTTGATCCGCCGTGGACGCCGCAAGTTAAGGATAAAGACATGGAGATGACCTTGAATCAGGAGCGACACGTGAGACTTGATTTATTTACAAGTTTTTGTATCTCTATCACAACTTATTAATAAATTTAATGTGATGGATAAATGTGATGTTGTCTCAGTTTATTCGACCAAATTAAACAGAGACGCCTATCTGTCACATAAAATTTATCAGTGGGAGCAGAAAGAGGCTTGAACTAACTCAAAAAAGTATTTCCTTTGCATTGAGGTGAAATTAGTAGGTTAAGTTATAATGCTTTTAGTCGTGGCGTGTCTCCTCCTGACCTGATCGCATACTCATTGTTTATCAAAATTTGTGCAAAGTACTTATAACATTTTAGCAATGTTACAGTAACAAAAAAGGTAAGGTAGGTAAGTTGTAAAGCGGAACTGACGGAACCAACCAAAAATTTCTTTCTTTTATTCAAAATGCTAGATTCTTGTTTCTTTTTCAGCGCTCCCTGGTAACTGCAACCAAAACTCGCAAGAAACAGCAGACAGAAGCGATAAAGCGAGCGCTGCAGCAACGGAACGATAAAAAGCGAGCGGAGCGGGAAAGCTTCCTGATCACGACCATCCCTATAACCCGGCAGGCGGCCCGGGAACCAGCGTTAGACCATGCGGCGGACGACCACATCGAACGTGAGTGTGTTAGACTTGCAGCCGGGTTTTTTAGTCGGTGAAAGTCCAGCAGTATCTGTCCTCGCTTGCCAGTCGTTCATAATGGTTTTTTCCCGGTTACACACCTCATCTCCTATAAAGCATCTCATATAAAAATTAAAAACTAGTAAACAAAAGCAAGGCAAATCTGCCCCAAAAAAAATTAGAACCTCCTCTCTAGAGTAGTTAGGTGGACGTTTTAAAAAAAAAGTGTACCCTTTCCGTTTTTTGAATTTTGGGAAACAATATGGTTTTTCCTACTCAGAATCAAGAGCACAATCGATTCCGATCGTTTAAAAAAATGTCCCCAGATTTTCATACAAATGTTTATTGGGCTATTTTTTTTAAATATTAGAATCGATTGTGCTCTTGATTCTGGGTAGGTAAAACCATATTTTTTCCAAAATCAAAAAAAAGAAAGGGTACACTTTTTTTAAAACATCCAGGTACTAAAGTACACTGCTTCTATTTATATTGTTGCTTGCGTCGTTAAACCCTATAAGTTAAAGCAGGAAATTCTTAACAATCCAAAATCTTTTTCAATAGCTCCAGCGGACGAAGAGATGGCCGAAGGCGTCCGAGGGTCCCACCACACCCAGGTGGCTTCGGCACTGTTTCCATCAGCTCTGTGTTCTGCCGTGGCTGAGATTGTGTCATTACTGGACGACGCAGCCGTTTCTACAGCGGGGTGTTCTGTTTATGAGGTCGCTTATCAGGTAAGTCTAAAATGAAACAGATTTCATTTCTATTATAAATTATTTCTGTAAGTGGGAAAATAAGCTTTTTGATTTATAATAAAGACAAGTCTAAAAGTGCTTGTATTTTGACTTGAGATTTGATACGTGCTGTGTGTGTTCGATGACTTTAAAATTATACAGAATTCATTATTGGCCTTTGCCAATACAAGTTTTTGTATTAAAAATAGGCATATAAACAAGTTTATAAAATATTAGTTTTTTACTACATAGAAATGCATTACGATAATAGGTGCCCAATAAATCGCACCCTTCGTGCAAGAAACGCGTAAGTCCTATTAGGTTTTTACGTGTTTTACGCGTTTTTTGCACGAAGGGTGCGAAATAAACATTTGTTTCCACTGTTACTATTTAATTTTCTCACATCGAAGTGAAAAACAGAGTTTGTATGTTCATAAAACTCATTTTACCCTCGACTTAACTATTTATTTATTTATTATTTATTTATTTATTTATTAATAATAATTTACCCTCGCGGCTCATGCGGACATAAACTTCTCAGATGTAATGGCGCGTTATATGTACTTGATGTACAATCTACTATTGTTTCAGGTGATATGGGGTTGTCTAGTGGAAGACTCAGCACTGTTCCTCCGCCACGTCCTAGAACGTTTAACCCGCGACCACCAAGACGAAATGTTTAAATTACTCCGGCACCTCATCCGCTTCATACCGCGCCTGCCGCAGCAAGCAGCCTTTGCACTATACAACTATATTATAGGATACGTGATGTTCTACATACGTTCGCCGCACGAGGAAGGACAGAGGTTGATTGGGGCGGCTTTGTCTATACTGTGGATGGTAACTAAATTATAAATAACTAACTAATTAAATTGGCTCAGCGATCCAAAGAGGGTCTTGGCCTCCGAAACGAGAGCATGCCATCTGTCCCGATCGTGCGCAGCCTCTTGCCAGTCGTCGACTTGAAGACGTCGCAGATCCGCTTGGACACTGTCCTCCCAGCGGTACCTGGGTCGCCCAACCAAATTATAATCCTACTAATATTATAAATGCGAAATCTCAGCCTGTTTGTTTGTAACCTCTTCACGTCTAAACCGCTGAACCGATTTAGATGAAATTCGGTATTCAGATAGTTTGAATCTCGGGGAAGGACATGGGATAGTTTTTATTCCGGAAAATTGCAAAATTCCCACGGGATAGCGATAAACAAATTCTACGCACGCACGAGAGCTTTTCAAAGCTAGTCAGTTTTGTATACTGCGGGAGTGAAGTCGCGGGATAAAGCAAATATTTTCTCTTCTACTCCGTATATCCATACTAATATTATAAATGCGAAAGTGTTTTTGTATGTTTGTGTGTTTGGTCATCTTTCACGCCGTAATGGAGCGACGGATCGACGTGATTTTTGGCATAGAGATAGTTTATGGGCCCAAGAGTGACATAGGCTACTTTTTATCCCGGAAAAATGCACAGTTCCCGAGGGAACAGCGCGCGATAACCGAATGCCACGTGGGTAGAGTCGCGGGCAAAAGCTAGTTCTGTATATGTTTTGACACCCAAACATGGTAAATTTAGACCCTTAAGTCACGAAAAATTCAAACGATAGTCATAGCTTACTCACCAGCTATTTCGTACAACCGAATCCAAGCCCGGATTATTTTATTATACCTTCTATTTCCAGGTAGTTCACAGTGTGCACGGTATAATGTTCAAGGACCTAAAGCAAATATTGCGTAAGGAACAATGCGACGCCTCAATACTGCTCACTGCCAACGTGCCCGCTGCTAAGAAAATCATCGTACATGGACCTGGTAAACCTTCTTTATGAATGACTTAAATCTCATTGAGACGCTGAGAAATTGAGCGATTATTATTACTATAAACTATTATCAAACTATAGAAATGAATTTTCTTCGAATACTTACATGGTTTTTCCAAGCAAGCTATTATATGAAAGTCGAAAATAACTAAATAGCACCTAAATATCATGGGACACTTGACACCAATTGACCTAGTCCCAAAGTAAGCAAAGCTGGTAGTATGGATACTGGGCAACTGATAAAAATACTTATTGGAATTTAAAATTCTTAGAATTCTTTAGTCAATGAACAATTTGTACTTTATAAAGTACATTCGGCCGCTATTCTTAGTGTTAATTGATCCTTTATAAAGTACACGAGGACTTAGGAGGATATAGATAAATACACAGATACATGTTAAACCTCCAAGACCCGAGAATATACATTCGTATTATTTATTTATGCAAATATCTGCCCCAGCCGGGGATCCAACCCGGACTTCGTAAGCCTCGTAGTTAGGTTTTATAACCTTTTGGCCATCCGGTCGTCCATGTACAGAAAGATTAGAATAACTACGTGTCAACAATAGCGGCGAGGTACGGTATTAAGGGGAGTAACAGAGCACATCTGGAGCCACAGAATGCCTGTATAGGAATGAAAATAATAATGATTTTATTATTCCAGCTGACAATGACGGCTCTATTCCGTCCCAGTTCCCCATTCAAGAAGACACGCAGTTCGATCAAATACTAAAAGAGGCGCTAGACTTCTTCAGTATACCCGAAGAGTTGCATAACGAACATTTTCTGGTCGATTTTAAAACTCGTGAGTAAATTTTTCATAAACATCCGCTGAAAATTTCGCGCAGTTTGCTTGGCGAGATGCTGTCGTATACCGAGAGTGAGAGAGAGTGAGAGAGAAACATATTATACATATTCGATACACATAAAAATACATTCATCATCATCATCATCATGTCAGCCGAAAGACTTCCACTGCTGGACATAGGCCTCCCCCAAGGCTCTCCACTCAGACCGGTCTTGTGCTTTTCGCATCCACCGCGATCCCGCGATCTTAGCCAGGTCGTCGCTCCATCTTGTTGGAGGCCTATCGACAGCTCGTCTTCCGGTCCGCAGACGCCATTCGAGAACCTTCTGACCCCATCGGCCATCAGTCCTGCGTGCAATGTGCCCCGCCCACTGCCACTACAAAAAAACATTAGATGGAAAGAATAAAACTTTCAATCCAGAAGCATATATGGCAACACTCGATCAGTTTAACCATTACATGTACATTATTAACTTCGACAAACAATGCAGGACGCGTTCGTTTCTCTTTTGAAATTGACATTTAGTACCTATTTAGAAAGTCGATGACAATGCAGTAACAAAGAACACGTTTCAGGTCAAATCCACAACCCACAATCATACGTACGGGACAGTTACTTCTTCAAACGCTCTCAGTACCCGCAGTTGGGGCTAGTTCACATGGAGCCGGAAGATGCCTTCAATAAACTGCAGCAGCAAGAGTTGCTGTCCAAGTTTGTGGAAATAGGGAAAGTGCTGCTCACTTGGGCTATTTTGAAGAATGTTGACATGGTATGTATTGCAGTATCTTACAGCCTACTTGTCCGCAACTTCATCGGCTTTCTGCGGGAACGTAGCACTTTTCTCGGATATATGTGTGTATGTACATATTAAACATCCAAGACCCGAGAACATTCGCATTATTCATACAAATATCTGCCCCGGCCGGGAATCGAACCCGGGACCTCAAGCTTCGTAGTCAGGTACTCTAACCACTTGGCCATCCGGCCGTCTATATTGTTTTAAACTTTCTCCTGGGTCCATATTGGCTCGCATACTTATCGAAAGTCCGAATGTAATTTTTGTCGGAACGATCGTTTGTCATAACTCTTTTTTTCTCTGAATCCAATGATTGTTTAGAATTCTTGTAAAATAAACCTAACCTAACCTATAGTTTTCTATAGGATGTCGATTTAAAATTTTTAGAAAAATATAAGGTTTCAGTGGGAAAAAAAATCGGACAAACGATGATTCGGACCAAAATTACGGTATAACTAGTGAAGAGTATGCGAACTTTGGCGCTCTGTTGCATCCAGGTGGTGCAACGAGTAGTGTTTCTCCATGACGAACTCATGAAGCTCCCCTCGTTCCCGCGCAAAGCGTTGGAAGCCGACTTGCAACTCTACAGCCGAGGGCCTTTGGGCACCACGCTGCTGGGACTGGACGTCCTGCACAAGTTTATGTAAGTACATTCCTATTGTTAAAAAGTTTACTGAACATTTGCTGAACATGTGAAAAATATACGTTTAAACTTGTTTATTTATGTTAAAAGCCAAAAGAAGGATTTCCTTGTAACGTTTATTGATTTGTTTTGCTTGATTAATTTTTTCTTCAATTACCAGAAAGTGGTTTGCTCACAATCGAGAGAAGAATCGATTACACTATGTCTTACATCAGGTTGTGTTAGTGTTTTTAAATCCCTTTTTTGTTTTGCTCAGTCTAAAAGTTACGAATGCAACATGCGCCAATTAAATCCTTAGCGAGGTTCTATACTATTTACATGATTCAATACTGGCCATTTTGCTGTCTTTTTGACTTTTTTTTCTAAAGACTTTGAAGTGAAACTGACAAATACTTATGAGTGTAGAGCTAGAAATCAAGTAGAATTACTCATTTAACTAACACAAGAATATTTTTTGTAATAATGAAAGTATTCAAAAATAAATACAATCAACTAAATTAAAATTCATAATAATTTTTAGGGTTTTTGAGATTTTCGGTTATTTAATTAACACCTTGTATTTCCAGGTGGGTCCGATTAATAGCGCGCATGTTTGAAGCCATGGCTGGCAACTTCACCTCGTCCCGGGACATTCATCTGTTCCTTAACGTGCTAAACGGGGCGCTGATGCTGCATAGCGAAGACTCGCTCATACTCAGATACGTGATAGCTACGTATGTGAACGCTGCCTTTAATTTCAAGAGCATATTCTCTACTAATGGGTACTTGTATAACTTTTTTTAGTTTTTTTGTTCAGCAATAAATTTGATCGTAGTCTCTCTAAGAATATCCAATTTGCAACGATATCAAATGTACGACGCAATTTTGTCAGATTTTGAAAGTGGAAAATAAATGGAAACTGGTCAGGATTGAGACTTATCATTATTAGGAACGAACTATAACACCATTATTTAGTTTAAATTTTTCTTCCGAAAAATACTTGTCGCACGCTTAACCTAGTAGTAAAATATAACGCCAAAAGACATTCAAAAAATAAAAGACACTGTATTTTTATATATAGGAACGCATTTCACACAATGAACCTAATCATAATGTTACGTTTCATATGTTTTCGTCACTTGCTAAGTGTTGAAAATTTATACTGTTTTTTTTTCAGGTACTTACTAATAATGCCAACATTATTACAAATATACTCTAACTATCAAACTAATAAACTGGTGACGACGACTATAGAATACGCCGTGAAACAGTTTTATCTCTTGAATAGAAAACCTTTCATACTACAGATGTTTGGTTCTGTGTCTGCAATATTGGACACTGACGAAGAATCCGCTTATGGTGACGCTAGCAAGGTAAAGAACATATACTGAGCGGCAAAAAAATTTGCCCTCAAATGTATGCAGAAATAGGTAATTTTGTATGTAGAGTGGGCCAAATTTAGTGCTGCTCAGTATATTCTAGTGTCATGCACTTTTGCACGTTCTTTCTTGACATAAATAATTATCATGAATAGAAAGAAAGAAAGAACATTTATTCGCGAGAACATGGAAAACCCACAAATAAAAAAGTCTTATTTCACGAAATTATCTCAAATTAGCAAACTGACGGTCTTGCGAACGGCGCTGATAATCTTTTATAAAACCGTCAGGTCAAGGATCATTGAAAATACATTAAAATTACCATTGAATAACCAGACTACACGAAAAAGGGTTAACCGTCTTACAATCTTCGATTCCCGTTGCTCTTCCCACAATACGATCTGGAAAAAAACAGGTATTCTTCTATTCCCAGGTACAATCAAGCTGTCTGTTCAACCTGCTCTTAAGTCTCGAAACACCGTCGCCTGACCCTCTCCATATTGCCGAGCTGATAAAGGAAGAAAAACCCCTCAAGCCCATAGATTTCTGCTACAGAGACGAGGACGAAATGGTGAACGTTTTGGACTGCATCAGTCTCTGCGTCATGGTGGTTTCGTATTCTTCTGAAAGCATGAGAGGATATCAGATGCTTGTAAGTAAATAGTGACATCACTTCTCGGCCTATAAATGTCCCACTGCGGGGCACAGGCCTCCTCTCAGAATGAGAGGCCTTGGGCCTTAATTCCCACGCGGGCCCAGTGCGGATTGGGAACACTAGTAAATAACTGAGGAATGGTTTTATCTTTGTTTCTTTAAATGCCCCAACAAAGACATAAGGCTACTTGCTGTCTCGAGTTAGCGTTAAGCTCAGTTTAGTAGTGTCAAAATGTATGGAACTGTCAAGCTTAAGCCAGGTTTCACTGCTAAATCTAGATTTATTTTTTCCTGCAAAACGGCCATAAATTTTTATGATCATTAAAACTAGATTTAATTTAATAAGGCCCCATTTATTGGAGCATACTACCACAATCAAAAGCAGCTACCGAATACATACCTGGCAAAGGATATTTTTAAAGCTTAGTAGTATTTTCAATAATTGCAATGTATATTGTAACTTATTACTATAACAATAAGGTTGAATTTCCAAATCAATGCATGTGGTCGCTAAATCGCCTCTACCTTATTAAGGGTTAGCGTAGGTATTGCAAAATACGATTTTATGAAATAAAATAATAACGTGACTGACTAACTGACTGATAACGGACTGACTAAACTACTGGAGCTTGAGACTACAAAATTAGGCATTCACTTTCTTTGAAGGTCATTGAGGTGCACTAATTGATTTCCCGAAATTTTCACGGAATAGAGAACTTGCTTATTTTTTTTTATTCTGTGGGAGCGACTCTGCGGTTTAAAGCTAGTAAAACATAATAAAATTTTTGCTGCTATTGCATTTTATTGCAGTTGACTTTATTTCACAATTTCAATTATGTTCTAGATCATTTTAGAAGCTATCTTGCCATGCTATGTGAAGCAAATACAACTGCCAACATACAACAGAGAAGGCAAGACTGAGAAAGAGATAATTCAACAACTGGCCATCGCTATTAAGACGCTTGTCAATAACTGCGAAGGATTGTCAAAGTAAGTGAATTCTAATATAATGTTTGAAACTTTCTTGATCCATCATTTCGCTTCGCAATTTCGCAAAAATCTTGTTTTCTTTTTAAATTGCCTGTGTAGTGTAAATGTGCTGTAATTTTGTTGCGAATCCTTACTATTATAAAGGGGACAGTGAGTTTGTTTGTTTGTTACGCTTTCTCGCCGTAACGGAGTGACGGATCGACGTGATTTTTGGCATAGAGATAGTTTATGGGCCCGAGAGTGACATAGGCTACTTTTTATCCCGGAAAAATGCACAGTTCCCGAGGGAACAGCGCGCGATAACCGAATACCACGCGGGCGGAGCCGCGGGTAAAAGCTAGTTGTAAATATATGCTTCTTTTTCTATTTATTATTTTAATCTCCAACTGTTATGTTGGCAGGCCACTGTTGGCAATCCTCTCACTAGGTGGACTGACAATATCTTGAGAGTTTCATTTCATTTCATTTATTTCATTTATTTATTCAAGAACAATATATGTACCCGGACCGATGGGCACGAATCGTAACCGAATGGGATCTGAGGGATGGCCATAGGAGCAGAGGCAGACCCAAGAGGAGATGGCGGGACGACCTGAGCGCTTTTCAGCTCGATTGGCAGGTGCATGCCCAGGACAGGGGGGAGTGGCGGAGGAAAGGGGAGGCCTTTGCCCAGCAGTGGGACATAATATAGGCTATAAAAATATATATATATATGTACATTGTGTTTAACATCAATATCATAATGGGTAGTAGACAAAACTGCTTAACAATAGTAGCGGGCAACCGCTGAATGCAAGCGGCGAGTTGTCATTCATTGTAGGGTTCTACGTGGGAGGCCTTTGTTCAGCAGTGGACGTCTTCTGGCTGATGATGATGATGATTTTGATCATCAGGTCATACAACGGTCCATACCGCACGTCGCCCGAGCACAAGGGCTCGTCGCAGCGGGGCGTGCGCAGCGCCGCGCCCCAGAACCAGTTCGCGGGGCTCGACGTGCTGGAGGACGAGTCACACTCGCGATACGTCAGCGACCACTCGAGGATGCCGCCGCCGCCTGATTACACCGGCACCGAGGATTCTGAGGTAACGCTACGTACAGTTTTCTTGCTTTAAGGCTAAAGCCCGGTTTAGACCTGCAAGAAAAATCGTACAAGTTGTATTACGTTGCCGTAAAGCCAACGAGTTTGTTTTTAGTGATCAATCGAGCGCCACAATGTAATGCAACTTGCACAATTTTTTGGGTGTCTAAACTAGGCTTAAGAGCCTGTTTCAGCGCTCTCTAATAAATCCTTGATATTTAATAATAATAATAGTTTATTGAATATAAAAAAAAAGTACAACAACAAATACTTAGGTGTAGGTAGGTACAATGTAGTTTATGTGGCAGATAGCTGTAATAATCGTCCATTTATTCTGTTTAAATAAAAGTCAATAAAAAAATGACAGCCGACCACACTAAGTCATCATCATCAGCCTAGTAGTTTACTGCTAGACATAGGTCTCCCCCAATACTCACTGCTTTGCACCCTGTCCTCCGCTAGACGCATCCAGATTCTATCAGCAGCCTGTCGCAGATCGTCACTCCACCTGACCGGAGGGCGTCCTACACTAAACACTACGTTTGCCAAGACGCAGTTCCACTCAAGAACTCGTTTACTGCAGCTATTTTTGGTTCTTCGGGAGCTATAGCCAACCCAGTGCAACTTCAACTTGCTAATTCTGTGAGCTATGTTGATGACCGCACTAAGTGGTGTATTGGTATCGTTAATCGTCGGAAGGGACAGATATTCCAAAAGAACAGTTAAGGTGCTGCATTGCGGATGTCCATATCCATGAACTAAAACAAATTAGCATGCCTGTTCTTCTTTAGACATGGTCGTTTTATTACAGTTGGTCCGAGCGGAGTACCGTCGACCGCGCGACGTGCTACTGTCACTTGTAGGCGAGTTCATAGGGCGAGCGACGACTCGCCTGCTCGACTTGAACGGCTCCAAGGGTAGCGGCGGCAGCGAGGGCAAGCCGGTCGAGCTACTTGACTGCAAGTCGCATGCGGTAAGATTATTGTTAAAAGGGAGTTAGAGATAATTTTGCGCCAGAGGTGATAATTGTATCCCCAAGTTTTATTCTTAAGAAAAGTAGGCATGAAATAAATATGTAAATAAGTTATCAAACCTAGCGTTCTGATGATGGTAAAATGCGGGTAAATTTCTGAAACATATTTGGGGACTCCTTAGGTGTGTTTTTATGTAAGTATTAACTACCGATGACGTGTATATTTACGCAAAAAGGAACTGTATTTCGGATCAACTGAGTAGGTAATTTGAAATGAATTTGTATGTTTGGCAAAAAAAAAGTTTTTGAATCAATACATCCATACTTCTCTAAGATAAGAGAAGTTTATAAAAATATACTTTGCTTTGTTAAATCGATTATAACTAAAGAACTTAAGCACCATGTTTTTACTTACAGCGGCTAGCAGAAATCGCGCACTCCCTTCTCAAAGTGTCTCCCTACGACCCCGAGTCCATGGGCTGTCGCGGGCTGCAACGCTACATGACGCTAGTGCTGCCAGCCGCAGACTGGGCCGATGATGCACTCAGACCTTCCCTGATAATGATACTGAGGCGGCTCGATAAGGTCTTCCTTAAGATCGCAAAGAAGCCTAGTATAAGGGTGAGTACTAATATTTTAAGATTCTGGCCTACGCCACACCATGCCTGATACTAATGATGTAAATTTGACAAATGTTTCCTTCTAATAGCTAAAAAGCTTAGACAGTCGGACTAGTTAGTATACAACCTGCTCAAGTTTATTATCTTTAGAAACTTTGCAAATTGTGCTACAATTTTGGCCGAATTCTCGCAATTGGCAGACCTCGTGCGTGCATTTGACATTGCCCCTTAAAACAGCAAAAAATCAAATTTCTAAGTCAACGCATCAAAAATTCTGCATTGAAAAATGTGTTACGGTATTTTTTCAGAGAAACACCGATTGGGACTCTGCTGCAGTGTTACTAAAAGGTGTATACGAAACTATGATACGGTGCCCCTACATAATGCATTGGCAGCAAGTCAAAACGTTGCTCAACACGGTACAAGTAAGTTTCTAATTGTAACAACACAGACACAGTTTTTCAAGCAGGAAAAACATATAATTTTACATTCTGGATGAAAACGCGTACGTGTTATACAGGCCTAACTGTCTTGTATATCGTCACTACTTTGAAAAAAGCTGGTATCTCAAAATCGATGATCTTTCCGGGTGAACTTAATGAACATTGCTTTAAAGTTCAAATTTGTTGACGTATTGATTTAAGATACGAGATTTTTTCAAAATAGTGACGATGTATCGTAGCAGATTGGCAAGATAAAATGTTTTAGTTTGTTGCCATTTAATCAGATTCACGTAAGTCCACATAATATTTCTTTACAGGCGCTTATAGTGTCGGAAAACAACAGCGGTGAGAACTTGTCGTCGGCAACAGCGGCGCTGATGTCGCAGCCACCACCGCCGCATTTTTGCAGCACCGTGGTGCGCTTGATAGCGCTACAGGTCATCAATACGGGGGTAAGGTCTAACCATAGCTACAGCATAATAATTTATAGTACAGGGTGCACATTCTTTTTAGAGTAAAAAGAGTATAGGTGAAAAACTTAAGTAAAGGACCTGTTGTATGTAGTAGTAACTTGTCCATATAAACAAATTGACGTTCCAAATTCGCAAAATGACTTAAGCTCCATATCAATTATGTGCACCACTACATACAATAGGTCCTTTACTTAAGTTTTTTACCTATAACAAACAAAAAACCCGTGGTGTCCAAATCCAAAAAATACATTATGGTCGTCATTATGGTCGTCATTGCATTAAAAAAAACAGTGCCAAATTTAGCGATATTCAATCTTTCTGAGAATATCAGGAAAAAACTGGAAGAAAAGTTCACAACTGACCGAAACATTGAGTGCCCACCCACTGTCGTAACTTAACTTCATTAGCTTCTATTAACGTTCCGAATTTCAAAGCCGATCGCAATGAATGGGATAATGTAGTGACTTCTTTTGTGTATTTTCAGGATAGTTATTCGCTGGAACAGATGTGTGGAGGCAGCGCCATATTCCAATCCGCGGAGAAAACTGAAAACATGCTTATGAACTTGTTTATGCCACTTTGCCTGCGAGTTGGTAGTGGCCGCAAAGGTAATATTATCGTCTAGGTTTATTATCGTCTATTTCTATTAAATACATTCAAAGAATTTAAATTTTTAAATTCGAAACTTATCCTGTAGTGATTATTTAATTATTTTTCGATTAAAGCTTCAACACACCACAGATAAAAATAAAGTTACTACTCTTTGATCACCCAGAAAAACAGGACAGCCTCAGGAAAAAAGCATATTTTATTGCAGACGTACCGCCTCTCCGCCAATCGGATGTAAGCTACATAGTATCCGTGGTCCTAAACGCGCTGTGCCCCCCGGCTGCGCCCGGGCAACTGGCAGCTGTCAACGCGAAACTAAATGCCGCCGAAGCACGAGCCAATTCTCTAACGTTTACTGGCAGCAGAGACACCAGGAATACTACTAAACTGTCTCACCAGTTGTACAAGATTGCCTTTCTAGGTGAGTTGGCAAGTGACTTTCACACGCACTTATCCTGTTCTATCCTTTCACTTTTGTCTGGAAAAACTTATGTATATACTGGGAAAACAACCAAATATCGTACCGTTTTACAAAATTATAACCATCCAATTATAACCTTTCACCATCCATTGATTAAATTTATCTGACGGATAAATGTGATGCCGACTCTGTTTGTTTTGTTCAAATAGACGGAGACTACGACACCACATTTATCCGTCAAATAAAATTAGTCAATAGATGGTGCAACAGCCAAATTACAATTTCGCTCAACTAACTTGAGGCCTTATTGTCTTATGTACTCTGACTCACAATCGTTTTGATCACTTCTTTCGTCACAGGTTAAGATGAGGTTAGAAAGATAATGGAGAACGCGATCGCGAGCACTCGATTAGACAATATAGCCACTGACCACTGGCTGCAATATCGTCACTACTTTTAAAAATACTCGTATCTCAAAATAGATAATTTTCTGAGTGAACTTTATGAACATTATGTCAAGGTTCAATTTTGTTGGCTTATTATTTTAGATACGAGATTTTTTCAAAGTAGTGACGACATACTGAACCAATTTCGCCCTCCAGACACTTTGCTATTAATCTCTTTGTTCTTTGCAGCCCTCAAAGTGCTGTGCGCTTGTTTCACAAGCGAGCTGTGCTCTGAATGGGGCCGCATTGCGCGCGCCATGCGCGACTTGGGACGTCGCAACGAAGCCGCTTCCCACTTGTGGGACTTCTTGGAGCATGTTGTCACGTACCGCACGCCGCTCTACGTTCTGCTACAACCATTTATAGTGCACAAGGTAAGCGATGTGGCTTCTGAGGTGGTATTGTCCAACGTGCTGACGTTCACGAAAACTATTGTGATTCCATGTGTGTTAGAAAATAAGACCTCTGGTCTTAATAACTGTCAAGTTGGTGCCGCAATACCAATTTTGCGACGGCACTGATATAGGTACTTACTACCTACCTAGTATGTGCGTATATTATACTAATAGTTTTTAGCCTGAGAAAATTAAAAATCAGGGGAAAACTCGTGTAGTTTTGAAAATTGCTACAGTTATACCATGCAGTATCCGATGAACATACTAAAAGTCTTCAAGGGTGGGGCCTGTGCTTAGGGTGTAGGGGGAAGGGGTTGTAGTTGAAGATACCTTTTTTCAGGTTTTAGCTCATTATCTTGAATACTTGTTTGGTCGAATAGAATTATGATTACTTGAGACAAATTTTGTACATAAAATTTCCGACAAATTTGGTCATCTTTATTTTTATAACGTTTTAAACTTTCGTGATTCTCACTCATAGTCAAAATACCATAACGGGACTTATCACGCTATTTTTATACAAGCAATCTACTCGTGACCACGGCAACTGTAACGTTGCCGAAACATCGAGGTAAATATTACTTGTGTAAAAATAGCGTGATAAGTCCCATTACGGTATTTTTCATCTCTCCTGTTCGGAAAGTTTAATTTAAAATTAAGCCGGGTGGAAAATTGCGTTTTCATCTCTAGGGTGGAAAGCAATTTATTTTTTATTTTTCTGTTAGCCACGGAGTCGAAGATAATTGAGTTACGTCAATGACACTGTTTTTTCACGTTTCGGCATGACTATCTAGATGCACGTCGTGACCAACTCGATTTTTTTTTAAATCAGCCGTGGCAAGTGGCCAGATCGAAAAGATACCGTTGGAGGTTCGATATAAGTAAATTCAATTTAATATTATTTTAATTTTTTTTGTAGTAATCTACTTTCCTCACAGCCGAAATAAAAAGTAGTGTCTAACTCGGGTGAAATTACCCATTTCCCCTCGAACTATTGGTAATTGGTATTAGTAATATCTCGGTAAAAATGGGTCACTTTCCAACCTTGGTTATCAATCTACTATTGACTATCTTTATTTTTTCTCTAAATGTGTGACCCATACTGTTCGTAGCTGTCGCAGCCGCCGATCGGCGACAACGAGCGGCACATGCAGTTCGTGGTGCGCGAGCGCGTGCGCGGGCTGAAGCTGCCGGCGGCGCGCGCGCGCGGCGCGCTGCTCGCCGAGCTGGCCAGGGATCTGCGGACCTTGCGGGACAAACACGACAACTACAAGTTCGGTAAGCACGCGAGTGACGAGCAGTCAATAGGGACGATGACGCCATTCAAAAATAATTCGAAGGCACAACTCCAGTAAAAAAATGCTTTATTTTAGCCCTGAAAACCAGATTAATTTTTGATTTACTGTAAAACTAGATTTTTTGTTGCTTTAAAACAAAAAAATAGTTAGTTGATTGAGTTGCCGGATAGTGACGTCGTAATTCTTATTGCCATTGAAACTCTATGGGAGAATTGTGTTTTGACAGCTCATAAAAAGTACGTCTGTTGATTGGTGGTGTCAACATCCCTATTATTGTGGCGTTCTCATGGCCTAGCTGACGCGATTTGCACGGAGCGGGTGGACGCCTATTGAAAAATAGTATCGCGTGCGATGGGTTTTGCCTGTACCCACGCCGGCTAGCGGTGACCCTAAGTGGATGTCTTCCGTCCGGCTAATGCTGAAACCACCGCATTTTATACTATTAAAAAAACAATTTTTGTAAACGATTTGTTCGAATATTTTGATAGCCTAGTAAATCATAATATCAAAGTCAATTTATTTTTACCAGATTTTTATTTATTCCAATCGTACTTTTTCTTGATTATACTTCCATCATCATCTCATTTACATAATACTTGCGCACCAAATTCCATGTCGACCCGATCACTATATAGAAGTAGGTAAATTTGACTCGCAAGATTTTTTTGTTACCTAAGCCCGACTGTTTATATACCCGCTGTTAAAATCCACTTTTTTCACCAGAGCAAATAGCAGAGAACATAACAGCGAGCGGCGGCAAACGCGCGTCGGAAGTGTTCGGCCGCGGCGGCGACAAGTCGCAGCACCGGCCGTCGCTCATCGGGATGATCGTTGGTCGCACCGGCCTCCCGCGCACTCCTGACCATCCCTCCGCGCCGCTCTCCGCGCCCAGAGGTAATCAAGGGGGTTATGGGGAATCCCCCCCTGCGACGAATTTAGAACAAACTAAATAAGGCACGAACAAGCTAAGATATGTGGTGCATAGCCACTGCTCTCCGCGCCCAGAGGTACGATCAGGGTTATGGGGCATCCCCCATTGGGCCGAATGTAGAACAAACTAAATAAGACACGAACAAGCTGAGATATGTGGTACATAGCCACTCACATGCTTCTGGCAACTCTAGTTGCCTGTTAACGCTCTTATTTTGTTTATGAATAGAGTTCAACTCAAAATTCAAAGCATGTGTCCAGTGGTGTAGCGGTATAGCACTCAGCACGGAATGCTGAGGACCTGGGTTCGATTCCCAGCGCTGGTCCCTTTTTCTGGTTTTTCTGTGCATCTATGTTTCAGTTTGTACGAGTATATTCGATCTAGGACAACATTAGATATTTATGAAAGTCAATGATTTTTATATCATTCTGCGACAAAAGAAGAGGATTGATTTGTTATTTTACAATAAATAAGTGGTTATCTGCTTTTTAGGGTTCCGTAGCCAAAATGGCAAAAACAGAACCCTTATAGTTTCGCCATGTCTGTCTGTCTGTCTGCCCGTCCGTGGCTTTGCTCAGAGAAATGCTAGAAAGCTGTAATTTTGCACGAATATATATGTAAACTATGCGGACAAAACAGTACCTACAATAAAATATTAAAAAAGGCAGAATCCATATTTTTTAAAGCAATACTTAATTTTATTATTCATGTTGTGCATTTTTACAATCTTCTTTCAGAATCCGTGTCGAGCAATTCAACGACAAGCCAGCACATGCCCGGCTTCGAAGGACCAGGTAGCGCGCCCAATGGAAATAATTCCAATTTAGGCAAGTCAATAAATAAATACAAACAAATGCTAACTGTACAAATTACTTATCCGATTTTTTACAAAGAGAGACAAACATTTATTCGAATATATTCGATGCCAAATCAAACAAAAAATTAGGAAGGAAAAAGAAAAAAAAATGTATAAATTGGGCCCAGCATAATGTTGCGGTACCTACGGTATCACAGATATCTGTCACATGAAATATTAGAATGTTATCATAGAGTAGTGAAACAGAACCTAACGTTCGTAATTGGACCAGGCTCCTCGAATTACGGCAGCGACACTAAAACGGCCGGCAGCACGCCTTCCTACTCCACGACGCAGACCAAACTACGTTTCGTGTCCTCCGTTGAATTCAAATTCACTTCAGGTAAGCTATAATATTGCCTATGCAGTATCTTTATACGTAGAAAACAGAATCGTAACTGTTCATAAAAAGCACACAATTTTAACACAGATGTGCATAGCAGTACAGTCCGTGAGCTTTTAAAAAAACCTTCGGATTTTAGAAACATACGTCGGGTGTTGACGATGACACGCGATCGTGATATTATGTTGTTCTGTTCTGTTATCAACTTGCAAAACTTTTCGAAGTTACCGTAAAAAGTTATGTAAAGAATAACCATCAGTACAAAATAAACCTTACTGTAGTAATATTACGCTTTTCTAATTTTAATACAATATGACTTTTTATCATGATACGAATAACACAAAATGAGCATTTTCGAATTCTTCCATCATTCATTTAAATAGAGAACACCCCGCCTTCCGCCCGGAAGTATATAGAGCTGTTATACTGTGTCTACTTCTCGTGGGTATGTCAAATCGTTTTTTTTTTGGTCTGATTCGTTTAATATTCTTTGATGTATTTTTCTAAATCCTTGTTGCTTCTATAACTTGGTCTTGAACCTCATTAAAATATTTACAATCAACAAATTTCTGGACACTTTTAGCTTCTTTAAAAAAAAATACATTATAAAGACTTTTAAGATTTAAGAGGTGGCTCGGTTTGGTAGTTCACGGCTGCGTGACTGGTTGCGCCGCTATGGTGTCCCGGTGAAATATAGCCCATGTTGTTTAGGCGAGACATCCCTCACGCCGTTGTCGCCGCTGTCGCCGGGCGAGTGGTCGGGCGAGCGCGACGAAGCCGACGAGCGGCCGCGGCTACAGCGCGCGCACGGACCCTCCAAGAAAACCTTCAAGTTCCGACGCAGTCGCCACGCCAAGCCTGAGGTCAGTAGGGGCGTTAAGGTAGCGGCCAAAGGTAGCGCTGACGGCATGGGCGCAGGTATGATTATTTTTAGAAGAGTGCTTTGCATCTTGAAGCTGGATATAGGGAGGTGCATTTATAGGTTTAATTCTGTATCTTAGTCTATTTTCTTTTACACCGGAGGGGGAGTGCAAGTGCGGATGCCCGCAAGTGGGGGGGATGACGTGACGTTTGAGACACGACGACGAGACGTTTGTACCACATAGGTACATAGGAGAAATTCATGTCTGTGCCGTTCTATTCCCAGCGCAGATCATATTTTTCTGGTTTTTCTGTGCATCTATATTTCAGTATGTATTTTTGATTAAAAATCATTTATTCAATTTCTTGAATAAATGATTTTTATGATTCTTACATTACCGCTGGTGCCTCTTTTTAACTAAAAAAATACCTGTGCTAAGAGACACCACGAATAGGAAGGCTTTAATATAGTCCCGTTGTCTAGCCGCAGCACGCACGACTGGAGTCGGACGAGTGCTCGTCTCCGGCGGAGTCGACTCCGCTGCGGCGCTGGCCGCCGCCGCTGCTGCAGCCCGCCGCGCCCAACACAGACACCTCCTACGACAGCGAGATCTCGCAGACCTCCTCCACCTCGGGATACAGGCTAGCACACACGGCTCTTAACTTAGGGGTTTTCCCCCTAAAATTAGGGGGTTACTTAGTGGGATGGGATTTTTTTGGGGCATTTCATTTGGAGATTTTTTTGCTATCCTATTTTTTTTTTTCATATTCTTTATAATAATAATAATAATATCATTTATTTGCATTGAATGGGTACAATCAGTTGTTTGAGATAATTACAAGTATAAAGAACGGCCACCCAGCCATTTCTGGCATACAAATGTTTCTTAATTAAAAATATTACCTCAAATTATTTTTCTCATTATGTTTTGATAAAAAAATAAATGTAAAAATTTTGGGTCTGGGTGTGTTTAGAGATTTTTTTTTTGGGGGATTTCCAAGTAATTGTGATTTTAGGGGTTTTCAACTTAAGCTTTAGAGATGTGGGTCGATCAACTTTTTCTTGTTTTTTTTTTATTCTGTCCCGTTGTCCAAGAGAAAACAGTGACAGAGTTTCTTAAAAAAACTGTTATGATAGCTACTAATGTGCTTAGGAGATTGTCCATTAAATAATGGGCTTGTAACTATGACAAAAATGTACGCCCTGTGAATTATAACCACAGAAAACATGGAGAATCTCATGGTTTTAAAGAGTTATCCAGGGGACGTAACCATGGCAACGCGGTACAGGGAACAGTTAATCGACCCAAGTATTTTTGAGAGTTGGTAACACTGCTAGCACACCTATAACCTAATCAACCAAAAAAAAAAATATATATATATAACCTAATCAACATAAGCTCCAGGGAGTTCAGGAAGTGTAGCCGGGTTTTAAGCCGGTGAGAGCCCGAGGCTCTCCCTTCCCAGTCGTTCATAATGGATTTTTCCTGACTGCACGCCCCTATCCTACTAATATTATAAATGCCAAAGCTTGTAAGTCTGTTTGTTTGTTACTTCATACCATCTGAACCGCTGCACTGATTTAGATGAAATTCGGTATACAAATAGTTTGAGTCCTAAAGAAGGACATATAGAACAGTGTGTTTATCCCGGAAGATTGCATAGTTCCCGCGGGATAACGATAACCGAATTCTACGCGAACTAATAAAACACAAAGATTAAAAACAAGTAAACAAAACCAAGGACCTAAGGAAGGAGGTATTT
Organism: Choristoneura rosaceana; assembly: GCA_037349165.1. NCBI lineage: Eukaryota > Metazoa > Arthropoda > Insecta > Lepidoptera > Tortricidae > Choristoneura > Choristoneura rosaceana. Next base: position 9,262,746 of record JAZBNJ010000040.1, on the reverse strand, counting down.
GGCACTAGATGGACTGACGAAATCGTGAAATTGCGAGCAACCGGTGGATGCAGTGCTGAATTGTAATTCATTAGGGCGTTTTGTTCATAAGTAGACGTCTTCCGGCTAAAGATGATGATGATGATGTTGCAGAGAGAGCTACAGCCTGCAAGCTTCCATGACGGACTCGCCGGGCGGCTCCGTCCGCGCGGCACTCGCGTCCCCGGAGCCGCCGTCACAACGCACCGCGACGCCGCAGCCCAGCCCCGACGGTAAACACACCTTCGTATGTATCCTCATACAGGTTATGTCGTGCCGCTGTCTTGTCTGTCTCTTTCTTCTCGCCATGCCAGATATGTATGGGTACGTGTTGGTTCTTACGTCGGTATAAGTAGCTTGATAGCTACATAGTTGATTATTTTTCGGGTATAATAGAATGTAAAAAGGTTAGGTTTCGAAGTAACAAAATCAAAGTATCCTTATTTGTCAACGTAGGTGGTTACAATACAAGGTGTTACAACTAAGTAACTAACTTGGTGGAAGGTGTTACATTACCTACAATTAATTGAGTAGTTGGTAGGTACTGGTGGGCGTGATACCCATTTCATATCAGATTACCTGCTTGCTCGTCTGGCACCCTCTCATAATAACAGAAACACTCACATTCAAGACCTCAGTTTATCTCCACATGTCAGTTAGACTAATTTATGTAATAGTAGTTGATGAAAATGCTCTAAAAAGAAAAATGAAATGACAAAAATCCTCTCAAAGATAAGTAATTGAATTACAGACAAAAATAACAAAAAACACTGTTGCACAAAATGCTCTAAAATTAAACCAGAATATTCAGCAGTTGTTTGTGTAGGTACTTATACACCATTTTGTTGGCACTTCTTAAATGCTTACCATCTTTACTTTTATCATCAAAGATACTAGAACAAACTCTGTCAACAACCAATGAAACATTGCCTTTGGCATCGTACCAATACATCTTTGGTTAGCAAAACACCTACTCTAAATTATGTGTTGGGTAATTCTAAATCCGAAGATTAATGCCTGTTACTGGTTCCTTCCTTGTCCTCTTGTACCTGCTGTTATAGGTGAATTAGCGAGAGCTTGGAATTGCATTTGTAGTGGTTGTATGGTTCGCATGAATAGGACTCGCAACTAACTGGGCAGCATTAAAAAATGATTTTTTTTTTCTTCAGTTCAAGTTCAAAATATTTATAACAGTTCAAAATAATTTGCTTACTTTGAATCTCAATCGGACCGAAATCATTTTCTGCTACTATCTGTGTAACTTACAGTCGTACGGGCCTAGAGATAATTATTAAGAAAGTTGTAATACAATAAAACCAGGTGTTAAAATATACTCCCAATGTAAATAAATTAATAAAAAATGTATGCTGATAGTACGGGAAAAGGGAAATTTCAAATATAGAAAACCTATAAACACACATTACCACTACAAATGCAATGCCACGCTCTTGGTAATTTATCTATCTGCATGTTTGTTATCCGTGAGTACCGTTTTATGTAAATCTAAAACTGTGATTTAAACACATATAAGTACTACCCATCGAACTAAAAATAGAAACCATTGAATAATAATATGCTACCGAGCATAATCAAGCTAAATTCACAATCACAAAATAAATCACTCAATCTAGATAATTCATGTATTAGTATCTCGATTATTTTGCAATTATTTATACTCCATTTATTTTAACATTTGAAACTTAACGGTAAAATTTGCAATAAAACAATGAAACTATTTAAAATTGTGTTAACTCCTATAGTAAAAATATAATAAATGCGACTAATAAATGTGTTAACGCCGTATAAACTGCAAGCAAAGCGCTCGGGCTTGCGACAAACACCGAGCGCCTCACTCGGCTTTACGACGTCGCACCTATCACACATAATGTACTGTTATGTACCTATTTGTTTTCTTTTTTTTATTATAATTTTGTAAAGTTTTGAGTCACTTTTAATCATCTCCTGATCTTCAACACGCACCCTTGCATCGAGATTGACGCCTCAACATTTGGTCCTTCGAGCCGGATTTATACCCAGCAACCACTGAAGGAGGTCAATTAGCGATCAAGCAGAGTGCACACAGCGAGATCAAAGGACAGCGCAGGCGATACGTGGCGGATTTGCAAGTATTGTACTCAGATCAGGCCCAACTGTGCAACAACAATTAAAATTTCATGAACCACGCAGACTACAAGCAGCGGATTTGCAAGTGTTCATACTCAGATCAGGCCTAGTTTAACTGCGTGGCACAAACGGTTGTCAAGAAGTTAATTAACGAAGGGTGATTCGTCAGCAGAAAGTGCCCATTTGCAGGAGTGTAGTACCCCAAAGGGCCCACCTACGAAAACAAACCACAGTTTTTAACTTTGTCAAGAAATCTACAACAAGAAAATTTAATTAGTTCATCATCAAGCAGCCGTCGTCTGCAATCATTATCACAATACCTACGTGAGCACCGAGGAAGGCATAATTAATTGTGAGTTCGTTCCGATTTTTCACTTTGTGATCATTCCCAGTTGCATTTAACGTTTAATAGGTATAATTGATTTCCTAGTCATTCTTATCATTAAAGTCATTCGTCAATAGATACGATTACCTACATGGGTAAAATCATTTACCTTTGGAATATCCCAACTTCAATCGTTTAGGTACAACCTTTTAATTACCTAACGAAATTTATTCAGAGAAATATAACAATTAAATTCACTCTTTATTAGTTCTTCTTTATTTATGTGTAACATTTTACCAAAATTTAAGGTAATTTCACGTAACTAGTCGTAACAAATTTTTAGTGCTTAATTCTATAAGTACAAAATCTAATTGCCTATCAATCAATTTCCATTTGATTCGTGTTTGGATTTCATCTGCAAGTGGCTAATATTTTATTTTATTTCTGTGCTTAAAGACGATTTACGGTGCTTTCCAGCTACGTAGCACAGTGTCGTACTGTGTCAGGCTTCTTGCGTGGCTGTAAGCGAGCGCGTCTCAGAGTCGTGCACGGTGTCTGTGTATGCACAGCGGCCAGCGCGCATTCCTCCGCCTTGAGAACAAAAGGCGACCCGGCGCATGTTTACTTGTTTCCTCGCATTTTGCCTACTTTTTGCATTTATAATATTAATTCTTATTTGATTTAACTATCGCTTCACTTGCATATATATTCGCGAAGTACCTATTATTTGCATTTTCATTCTTGGCACTAAGTAGGTATATAATGGATCTCAAAGGCTTAATTAAAGTGCGAGCTTCGTATAAATCCAAGCTTACACAATTTAAATCATATTTAGAAGTCGTTCTAAGTTGCGAATCACTTAGTAACCTACAAATCAAAGAAACTAATATTCGTTTATCTAAATTCGAGGAACTTTATGCATATTTCGACAGCACGCAGTCTGACATAGAACGTCTGTCTGAAATTCCAGAGGACCAGTTTAATGAACGTAAGGACTTTGAAGATCAGTACTACGCGGCCGTCGCCGGCGCTCGAGAGGTGTTGGACAGGCACAGCGGCGCTGCGGGCGGCGCCGACAGCCTCCAGTCGGCGGAGTCAGGTTCGAGGGCTGTCCTTACAGGTGGGCCAAGCTTAAAGTTACCCACTATCCAACTGCCAAATTTTTCTGGTCGCTATCAAGATTGGCTGGAGTTCCATGATACCTATGCGTCATTAATTCATTCGAATAATTCAATACCCACGATTCATAAATTTCATTATTTGCGCGCAGCTTTAACCGATAGTGCTGCTTTAATTATCCGCTCCTTAGACTTTTCAGCGGATAACTATGAGGTTGCATGGTCGCTGTTATGCGATCGTTATAATAATAATAGATTACTGATAAACAATCATATCCAAGCCATTTTTAATATTGAACCCGTGATCAAAGAGTCTGCGCGAGCTCTCAGAAATATTATAGACATTGTTAATAAAAACCTCAGAGCTCTCGCTACGCTGAAGTTGCCTACCGATCATTGGGACGTGCTGGTGATCTACATGATTTCTAATAAGTTGGATCCTTTGACTAGACGCGAATGGGAGGAACACCGTAACAACATTAAAGATATTCCTACACTGAACGAGTTTCAAGGATTCCTGAAAAATCGTGCTGATTTATTAGAAACCATGGCAGAGTCACAGGCGCAGCAAAGGCGTCGTCATAGCGATGTTAGTCATGTTCGACCTAAAACCTTTGTCGCAAATCAGTTAACGCCACCTTTGTTTTCACGTTCATGCGCTCTGTGTAATAATAAACATGCCGTTTATCAGTGTCCTATATTTAAATCTTTAACTGTAGAAACACGTCTGCAAAAGGCAAACAGTTTAAAGTTATGTCTCAATTGTTTAAGACCTAGGCATCCAGACAAAAAATGTCGGCTAGGTCCCTGCTTACAGTGCTCAAAGTGGCACAATTCATTATTACATACGGACGACCAATCGTCTCATGCCAGCGCTGACAGCTTTAGCGCTCAAGGCACAAGCACCGTGCTGACTGCCGCCGAGCAGGGCGAGCACACTGATGATGACCAACCAAAGGACAATATCGCTCTGTCGTCTACCACCGCTGATCACAGCAGCGTGCTGTTGTCTACGGCACTCGTCGACGTCGCTGATCGCGATGGTAATAAAATCACTGTGCGCGCACTGTTGGATAATGGTAGTACTTGTTGCTTGATGACAGAGAAATTATATTCCAAGCTTAATTTACCTGCATATTCAACTTCAACTTCAGTTGAAGGATTAAATTGTCAGTCGTCACACATCACAAAACGGTGTGATGTAGCTATTTATTCTCGTCATGACGAATACGTGGTTGACATAAATTGCTTCATTGTACCTCAGATTACGCAATTTTTACCAGTTCGAAGGGTTGACTGTACATCATTAAATATTCCTCCTAATATTTTCTTAGCTGACCCAACATTCCATTTGCCATCAGAAATAGATTTGTTGTTAGGTGCTGAAATATTTTGGAGTGTTTTAGGTACACATAGAATTTCATTAGGTAAAAATAAACCGACTCTAAATAAGAGTAAATTTGGTTATTTAGTGTCAGGTACGGTTCTGTCATGCAAAGGTAATAATAAAAACAATACAGTCCATTGCAATTTTTTACAAAATACCGCTGATAACGAGCTTCAAAATCAATTAAATCAATTTTTTGAGCTTGAAACAGTTCGAGCTCCAGACCATAACATTTTATCTAAAGATGACAATGCATGCGAATGTCATTTTACACTGAACACAACCCGTCAGTCAGACGGGCGTTTTATAGTAAAAATGCCATTGAAGGAATCTCCAGAGGTATTAGGAGATTCTTATGAACAGGCTTTAAGTCGATTTTTATCTTTGGAGCGCAGGTTTAAACGCGATCCTAGCTTTAAAAATAAATATTGTGACTTTATTTCGGAGTACATTAAACTAGGTCATATGACCGAAAATAAGCACTTTAATCGTGAGGAAACCTTTTACATTCTCCCTCATCACGGAGTGCTGCGAGAAATGAGTCTCACGACTAAGCTCCGTGCTGTATTCGACGGATCAGCCGTGACGACTTCCGGTTTGTCATTGAACAATATCCAACATGTAGGTCCAACAGTTCAAGATGACCTCATTAGTATATTAATTAGATTTCGTCAGCATAGATACGTAGTGAGTGCTGATATAGACAAATTTTATAGGCAGTGCTTAATACATGATTCACAGCGTAATTTGCAACAAATACTGTGGCGTTTTAACCCCACAGAAGAATTAAAAATATATAAATTAAACACAGTTACCTACGGAACTGCTTCCGCCCCCTATCTTGCGACCAGGTGTCTGGTACAGTTAGGTAAAGAATGCGCTGACAGTGAAGTAGCTAGTGCTATCTTACATGATTTTTACATAGATGACCTGATTTCAGGTCATGATTCTGAAGATCGATTAATTCAAATATGTAACACACTTACAAATGTACTTCACGGCGGTCAGTTTCATTTACGTAAATGGCGTTCCAATAATTCTTACTTACTTAATCAGATTCAAGGCCAAAATTCTAGTGATGAATTACTTAAAATAAATAAAAATGAATATTCTAAAACCTTAGGTTTGCTTTGGTCTAGTACAGAGGATAATTTAACATTTTCAGTTGACGTTAATACGTTTCCTAACCCGATTAGCAAACGCAATATTTTATCTACAATCGCAAAAATCTTTGATCCACTAGGATTGATAAACCCTATTGTTTTACAAGCTAAAATAATTTTACAGAGGTTGTGGGCAACGAAAGTGTCGTGGGACGAACCTTTATCTTCTGAATTTCAGTCAGATTGGGCAAATTTCGTAAAACATTTGCACGAATTAAATAATATTATAATACCACGACGCGTTTTATGCCTATCGCCTATAAAAATAGAAATCCATGCTTTTAGCGATGCATCTATTCAAGCGTATTCAGCATGCATCTATATTCGCTCCATTTCACAGAATGGAGAGGTCTCTGTACATTTAATTATGGCTAAAAGCAAAGTCGCCCCACCTAAGCCTACGACAATACCACGGTTGGAGCTATGTGGAGCCCTTTTATCAGCTCGTTTAGTTGACAAGGTAAAAACAGCCTTGCGCTTAAATGTTGACAGTTGCTATTACTGGTGCGATTCCACCATAGTACTCGGTTGGATTAATTCGCCGAAATTAACTTTAAAATCTTTTGTTTTAAATCGCATCAACGAAATAACAGAAAATACGGATCCTAGCTCATGGCACTATGTGCCATCTGAATTAAATCCCGCCGATATCGGGTCGAGAGGGTTCATACCTTCACAATTAAACGAGTCAAATATTTGGTGGTTTGGACCTAATTATTTATTATTAAATGAAGAACATTGGCCTAAAAAACCAACTCATAAAGTTGACAATTTACCAGAAACTAAAATTGTATGCCACGTCTCATTAACAGAACAATTGGAAGATATGAATACTTTTGTGACTAAATATTCTAGCTTCGAAAAATTGCGTCGAGTATTAGCTTATGTTCATAGATTTATTTTTAACTGTCGTTATCCAAACAAAAAATTTACAAACTATTTAAAAATTTCAGAGTTAAATTCATCAGTTAATTCATTATGTTTAATCGTGCAAAAGGAAATGTTTAAAAATGAATACAACATACTTAAAAATAATAATCATTTGTCCTTAAAAAATAAATTAATAAATTTAAATCCTTTTTTACATACAGACAATTTAATAAGAGTGGGTGGTCGATTATCTAATTCTAACTACGACTATGACACAAAACACCCCATCATATTGCATGCATCTCATCATGTCACTAAACTTTTATTTGAGTACTATCACAAATTACTTCTTCACGCGGGTCCGCAGCTTTTACTTGCCACAATACGTCATAAATATTGGCCTATTGGTGGACGCAATCTTGCTCGAAAAACCGTTCACAATTGTATAACTTGCTGTCGATTCGCAGGTAAAAGTGTACAACCCATTATGGGTAATTTACCTGAACAACGTGTTCACATTGACTATCCTTTTATTAATACAGCTGTTGATTATGCCGGTCCTATTTTGATAGCGAACAGAAAGGGAAGAGGATGTCAGTTGATTAAATCCTACATATGTGTATTTGTATGCTTGGCTGTAAGGGCAGTTCACATCGAACTTGTCACCGAGTTAAGTTCACAAGCTTTCATTGCCGCCTTGAACAGATTCATTGCCCGTAGAGGCAAACCTGCCAACATTTTTTCAGATAATGCGTCTAACTTTGTAGGGGCTTCCAATGAACTCGCTCGTTTATTAAAATCATCTTCGCTGGAAATAAGTAAATATGCGTCGGAGAACTCCATAAATTTTAAGTTTTCACCAGCTTACAGCCCGCATTTTAATGGTTTAGCTGAGGGTTCCGTGAAATCTATTAAGCATCATTTGAAGAGAGTATTGGCTCTTGCAAATTTAACGTACGAGGAAATGAACACATTACTCGTCCAAATCGAATCAATCCTCAATTCTCGGCCTCTGACGCCTTTATCATCAGACCCCAGAGACTTAGTTCCCCTAACTCCAGCTCATTTCTTGATCGGACGAACTCTGATGATGTTGCCATCGCCTCAAGTCAACGACTCTACAATCTCCGTTTCAAGATATATGAGGACGCAGCAGTTAAAGACTCATTTCTGGAGTAGATACTACAAAGAGTACATTTCAGAACTCCAGAAGAGACAAAAATGGCACAAGGATGGCCGGCGCCTCAACCTTGGCGAGATGGTGGTTGTAAAGGACGACCGCCTGCCCCCCAACCGCTGGCTGCTCGGCCGCGTCACCGGCCTGCACCCTGGCTCCGACGGCGTGTCACGCGTCGCCGACGTGTACACCACCTCCGGGACTCTACGAAGGGCCTTTAATCGACTCTGCCCACTGCCGATTTTGGAAACTTCCGTTCCCAAGGGGGGAGCATGTTAACGCCGTATAAACTGCAAGCAAAGCGCTCGGGCTTGCGACAAACACCGAGCGCCTCACTCGGCTTTACGACGTCGCACCTATCACACATAATGTACTGTTATGTACCTATTTGTTTTCTTTTTTTTATTATAATTTTGTAAAGTTTTGAGTCACTTTTAATCATCTCCTGATCTTCAACACGCACCCTTGCATCGAGATTGACGCCTCAACAAAATGTACATACCGAGAAACGTGTTACAATTTGACCGTTAATTCAAATCTTAAATTAAACGGAGTATAGAGTTACTCTTTCTCAAATACAAAAGCTTTCAAACTCTAGGACACTTCCTGTGTCCACTAAGAAGTCTCTGAGGTAGAACTGCAAGCGGCATACGGATCTTCAGCAGGAAGCAAAATTAATAGGGATCCAAAAAAAAATCCCATTTAAGTATGACTCTTCCGCAGTAAAGGCTAGTGCTGTACCGCCAGACAAATCTCACAAATCACTGAAGATTTCTCCTCCACTGTACTAGCTTTGTCTCAGAGTCCGAGTACAAGTGGGATGGAAACATCCGCCATAACTTCTAGGGTGCTAAGGACTATACTACATGTATCATCATCATCATCATCTCAGCCTATATACGTCCCACTGCTGGGCACAGGCCTCCTCTCGGAATGAGAGGGCTTGGACTATAGACTACATGTATGTGCGTTTCTAATCTTAAGGCAATCATAGCTTAAACTACCTAATAATTCCGCAGCATCTTTGAGCTGCGAATCTGGCACTTCGTCGGCCGAGCGAACGGCGCTGCTGGGCGGAGCCAGCCAACGCTCCTTGCTGCTAAGTAGCGAGCTGCGCGATGAGGATACCTTGCTCTAGACATCATTTAATACTACACTGGTTTAATCTATAGCTAAATAATGGAGGAGCTATTGACAAGCTCAATTCAAACAAAACTTGAAACTTGAGGTATTTGATCTTAGGCTTCCAGGTTGGCAACGCATCTGCAATACCCCTGGTGTTGTTGTTCTCTTACCACCAGGAGATCTAATTGCTCGTTTGCCTTCAAGTCGAATTAAAAAAAACTACTAATACGCGCTTTCCCCTCTGCCAAAAAACAGGCAATAAGTAACGACGTTGGTCAGGTGTGTGTTGTGTTTGTCAGTTGTTTTGGTATGAGGTTGTAAGAACGTAACAGACTTTGACAAGAGTGTACACGTGTCATAATATACCTCTCACGAAAAATGGGGACGGTATGCAACACTAAATACTTCATATGTGTACGGTCGGTTCCCTAACTTATGTTTCCACTTTTTCATGAAAATTGGAAAGAAAAGTGGATACTTATGTTAGGGCACCGACTGTACATGTTAAAAATGGGTAAGAGATATAGTCAGTTGATTCATACCCTTTTATTACTTGCTATATTTGGAAAGTAGGTATAAAGCCATGGATACACTAGCGGACAAATTATGTCCTGCGACACGTGGCCAGCGACGTCGGGTGAAGTGACGCGACGTTGCCGGACTTCGGTTCACCTGTCTGGCAACATAGCGCGACACGTGTAGCCAACAACGTCGGGTATCGCCAGATATGTCAGGCGAAATCAGACGGCTTCGCTTGTCATGTCGCTGACACATATGTCGTGGGTCATTTATTTGTCCCCTAGTGTATCCCTGGCATAAAGGCATTGACTGACAGCATGGACTATTTTTTATCCAGCAATCGCGAAGGGATGAGATAGATATAAAATCTAAGCACGCACAGTGACACAAGAACTATTTTAGTGATCCTAGGTCACATGTGTAAATGTTCAAGGTAAAACCTTGCGTACCACAGGACGCCTTAGGACAGTCCCACGTCGCATGGCACTTTCAGGAAAGAATCCACGAGTTGTGGGGCCTACCTATTACGAACGTCTGCCCGCCGAAATAAAAGATCTGAGTGAAGAGGCATTTGGTCGCCGGGTGAAAAACCTTTTGATGGATAACCCTCTGTACTCTGTAAGTGAGTTTTCGGACATAATCTTCTCTTGACATTATTTAAATATTTGAGACATTTATTTATAGTTATTTTTTTATTTTATTTTTTATTTATTTTTTTGTACTTTTCATTAACATAATTTAATATTTCATTTTTTGAATTTATTTTGACATTGTATTTTATTGATTATTTTTTATCTTTGTTTATTTTTATAAGTTTTGACGATCTCAGCATAAAATTCTTATATAATTTGACATGAATGTATTTATATGATGTAAATTGTTATGTTGAGTGAATAAATAAACTAAACTAAACTAAACATAGTTTCTCTCGATGTTCTAAGTATTTATATTATCTTAGAGTTTTAAGTTGAGCATCTAATACCTCGAAAGTATAAATAAACAAACAATACCAGGATATTCGTGTATCCTCCGCCTTTTAAAGCATTTCTACAAGCAGTAGTCAGTAGGCACTAGAATATTGAAGAATCGAAGTTTTACATTATAACCCTGTAGTACTCGTATAGTACATAATATGTACTACAGTTTGCGGTCTCAAAGTTTGAGACCGCAAACTGTTGACGTTTTGCCGAAATTAAGTTGAATGTTGCCATATATGTATACCTAACTTACCTATATTAGTAAAAATCTCTGTAACTACCGCTTTGATATTTTTGGCGTTGAATTGTTACCACTTCACTTTAACCCTTAATAAGGTAGAGGCGATTTAGCGACCGCATTAGTTGATTTTGAAAATCAACCTTATTGTTTAAGTAATAAGTTACAATATTCATTGTAATTATTGAAAATACTACTAGCTTTTAAAATATCCTTTGCCAGGTATACATTCGATAGCTGCTTTTGATTCTGAGGCAGTATGCTCCAATAAATAGGGCCTTATTAAGGGTTAAAACATAATTAGATTAGTAATAAAAAAATAGGTACTGAGAATTCTAAAAGCAATAAAACACCATATAATAGAAAATGACACTGCATTAATATTTATGACACAATAAGGCACGCAATGAGAGTAATCAAGCCTTATTACAAATACATTAATAATGTTTTAGACTGACAGAATATAATTTTGACCACATTAAATTTCTAATTAGATGCTAGGAAATAATGTAAAATTATTGTAGAAATAGATGTATATTTATTTACATTACATAGCTTATGATTTTATCCAGCAGCATTTTGGTGTAATTTGTTGATGCTAGAAAATTAAGCCTTATTGATAGTGCAAGATAGTTTTAAAATCCTGTACACTAGTTGAAACAGATGGAATAGGTAGATTAAAAATCAGTTAAATAAGTACCTAACTAACTTCCTATAATCATAACTTAAGAAAATGAGATTTAACTAAGTTGAAGTAAGAGTGTTCAACATGAGTGCCCGCTCTAGTTTGGCGTGCAGCATTCGTTTTAAAATCATGTAAAAATATAACAGAGCAGTCTGCAGCTAGTTCTTTACGTTTGCACATGTAACATGAACGCCGCACGCCCCGGCCCGCCGCAATCTAAACTAAAGTAGGCATTCAGACCGTACACAAAGAATAAAGATTGGTAGAAGCAAAACTCGATGGCAGCAAGTAATGAGGGCTAAAAGACAGTTGAAATATCGCTAGATGGCGTTAGTGTCGTGAGGTTTTGTTTGACGTTAAAGTCTTGCTTGTGATTGGCTAATAACTAAATGAGCCAATTGCAAGCAAGACCATAACGCTACTACTACTACTACTACTACTGTTACTATTTCGATGCCATAACGTCAAAAAACCTCACGATACTAACGCCATCTAGCGATATATCCCTGTCTTTTATCCCTAATTGTTCCTATCGTGATAATAATTATTTCAAGCATTCTATAGAAAACCCTAACCACCATAATGCTACATTGGTCTGTTTTAAATAAACATTGAAGTAAACTGACTTGTTTATTACAAATCTATTTTTTCATGTATGTAGAATTGTAGATGCCTCCTTCCATGTTACATGTTTTTTTTTAACAGGTAGAATAGAACATGTCTGTGCACAAAATGAATGAACATGTCTTTAATTGTGGTTGGTACACCCAGTCACACATTTTGTCAGTACAAATTTTACTCATACTATATTTTGCACATTGGAGATAATTTGCAGCAAAGCAGCAAACATATACAAGCTTTGCTTAGTTTGGGACTAGGTCAATTGGTGTCAAGTGTTCCATGATATTTATTTATTTATTATTTATTGATATCTGTCCAACCACTTTGTGCCCATGGGTACCTTTATTTTTTTTTTCTCCATCTGCAAAAACTAATAAAAGTACCCATTTAACCTCTTCACCGCCAGAGTCATCCAGTTGTGACAGCCAATGGAATGCCTCACATGCCACGGTCATCAATCTATACATGACCAACATTCAATTCAAAATTAATCTTTCTGCAATGGAATTAAAAATCAAGTTGACTTGTTGCTGGTTTTTCTGTGGTGTACACTTCATTTGTTTTGTGGTGGTGAAGAGGTTAACGATTTGATAATTCATGTCATGATGACCAACTGATAAGTTTTACTTCTAAACAATTTTTATTCTTTTTCTTGTGGAAAGAAAATTCAATGGTGGAGTGCAATTTATACTGTACTTTGTTACTAATTAATTACTATTGTTAAAGTTCACCAGTCATCAACATTTAATTAGATTATAGAAATCAATGTTTTGCTTTAAGTTTGACAATTTGTTTTACTGATATTTTAGATGTTTTTAATAAACAATTTGTTTATAAAAAAAAATGTTTTATTAAATAGATTTAAGATAACCTTATGATCTAAAAAAAATAAGTCTTCACTTGGGTCAGGGTTCTTTACACATTAAAAATGGTTGAACAGCCATTTGAACTTCAGTATCCATCGGGATCTCATGGATATACTTTGAAAATGTGATAACAATTTTGTATATGCTTCTTTTGACCGAGGACAAGAGAGCAGACTTCATTTTAATAGCAAACACATCATTCAGGATGTGCTTTTTTGGCACTAGACCTAGTTTAGTCAACTTATCTAAATTAGTCTTGAGATGAACCAATGCTGATATGACTACAGGCAGATCATTTTGTACCACTCCATATTTATCCTCTCTCAAAGAAGCCGCTACGATAAATGCCAGTCCCTCACAAGTGTACATCACTGGCTGTGCCTGCATCAGCAAAAACTTTAGCTTAGTATCAGTTAACTCCCCGAAGAAGTAATTGATTCCTGGCTTTTGACAAAGCTTGTTCAAGAACATGTTAAATTCATCTTTCACAGCATTAGCAAATGTATTTTCAAGTTCATTTCTGTTATGATCTTTGAGTTCACTTAGCCTTGGTGATTGTGCCATGTTTCTCAAATTTACTGAGTACAGGGGGCCTGCTGGAGGAGTAACATTCATTGCCTTCCGTGAGCTGTCTGTTTCAACTGGGTTCACATCACCATTAATGTTTTCCAAGTCTTTTGTATAACTATTGATGATAGTTAAACAGCACTCTAAAATATGGTTCCAATTTCTGGGATGGCCTCCTGGCTGTGAAAGTGTAAAGATTTGCATTCTCCTGGCTGGATCGCTCTGAGACAGAATTTTCAAGTCTTGAGCTCCTAAGTATCCATTAAATTGTATTCTCTGTGCTAGAGCGCCATATAGTGTCAAACTGTTTTCAGATTCAATTGGAAATTTCATTGGTTCTGTCAACACTATGTTGAAAATAGTCCTCATAGTATACACCGAGATCAAAAACAGACTTGTGTAGAACCAAAGACCAATCCAGATGCCAGATCTTATAAGGTTCAGTATGTTATCCAGTGGCGCATCTTCTAGATATAAGCTGTAGACATCAGCTACCACACTTCGGGGCCTACTACCCCACAAATAATAAAACAAACAGTAATATATAACTGGCATAACAGAATTCTTAAATCCAATGGACAGTATTCTCCCCACTGATAACTTCAACTGCTGAAACTTGTTCTGATACACATGTGGAAATATAAGAATGTTTGTACCAAAAATGTGTGTATTCAAAAAGTAATACAGTCCCATCCACATTCCACCGAACTGTAGGAATAAACTCTGCTCCATCAGACACTGGCCATCATAGTTAATGCACTTCTTCTTCAGAACATTGAAATTGCTTTTCGCGAGGGATGAATACAAGCTCATCGTAAAATAACCACTCAGTGCATACAGAACACTGAAAGTTACATTTTGTGCTGTAAACAGATTCAGAAACATTGAAAATCTCGTGAAGTACTTAGGCAGCGGGGCCATGTAGTATCTTCCATAGATGTACGCTTGGAAAAATGATACCAATCCGAGTAAAACAATATTCAGACCCATCTTCCATCCGAAAATATCGTTGAATGTCGACGTGAACCATGATAACGGGTGGAGAATGTCCACCTGAATAAAAAAAACTAGCACAACCGCAAGGAATATTTGAAGTCCGAGATTCCATATAACGGCTGTTATTAACCTTTCGGAAAATATTCCACTTTTTGGCTCCATACCGGTACTTAAGATAGGTTATTCGGCAGATGTCCAAATGCTCATAATCACCTGATTTTTATTCCTTCTTCTTCAAGATAATTATTCTCTTCAGTACTCTTCACTTTTTTCAGTTATAGGTTGAAATTTGATGTTTGTTTGTCGGAATAGTCTAAATAAAACGAAACATTTTAAAACAACAACCAAGCAACCTCAACGGTTCAATTCAATTTCAATGACATGAATGACATTTCATTTGATTGATTTGACAAAAGGTGCGACCACATACAGTCGAACGACGCAGGAATGATCTATGTCTTGGAAGCTGATTTCTTAATCTCATTTAGTAGCAGTATAGTAGTCTCATTTAGTAGTAGTATATAACAAACAAAAGAAATTGGAGAGAATGAAAAAAAAATGAGTGTTTGAGTAGAAACTGAAGAGGTTTTTTTTTTTCAGCGTTAAAGCTCAAAATTTTCAGCTTTATCGCTACATGTCATGTGACAAGGTTTATCGTTGCGTACGAGCGACAAGCGACTGTATGTGGCAGCACCTTTTAAAAGTTCAAACGAAACCATAGAATGACGTTTGTTTGGGGTTGCCATCTATAAATAAGTATGTTTGAGTTTAAGTGTTAAACGCGTATGTATGACACTTTTTATAAAAGCTTTTAATTTTTTTTTTTGATTTCCCCGTTAACACGTTCGCTGCGATATAAGGTTCTAACGCCCGATGCATGTGCTCGCACTCTGTGCGGAGGCGAGAAACGTTGACTTTCCCCTGGTGCGGGAGCCGTATTATGAGTATTTCTGCATGTAGAAAAGAGACAAGTACAGGTTTGAGTTTAGGGCTTTAAGGGGAACTCGATAAAGCATTAAGATTGTGCTAAGGTTTTACGGCCCGATAACGCACCGATCGATCTTTTTTTCGATTCCTTGCGGGTAACGGGTCGAAAGACCTGTCATGGATCACTGGGTTATTCCGCCCTCTTCCGCACCGTTGTAGATGATTGCATTGTGGACTACCGATTAGTGTTGTGACGTGATTAACGGGAACCGACGTATATTACTATAGTGCATAATTTACTCTGTCAAGTGTTTGTGAACGTTTTATGTGGTGTCAAAATAAGAATGATATTGTCTTGAAGAAAAAACACACCTTCGAGAAAATAGGCGACAAAAGTAGCTTATGCTGTGTGCTACCAAAAGTTGCGTGCTACAATCAGCAGCCGAGAAGGGAGTAAAAAATAAAATCTTTCTATGTGGAATGTAAGAAAGGATACCGTCTGTCATGTTTTTACAAGACTCATATGTTATCCATGTCCATCCATACTAATATACTAATACTAATATACTAATAATATTATAAATGTGAAAGTGTGCTTGTATGTTTGTGTGTTTGTATGTTTGTCCGTCTCTCACGTCGTAACGGACCGAGGGATTGACGTAATTTTTGGCAAAGAGATAGTTTATGGGCGCAAGAGTGACATAGGCTACTTTTATTCCGGAAAAATGCACAGTTCCCGAGGGAACAGCGCGCAATAACCGAATACCACGCGGGTGGAGCCGCGGGCAAAAACTAGTTCTTTAATATTTTGTTATAAATAAGTGTCGATAACTTATTTCCCATCACTAATTATTTCATGATTAAACCTATAATTCGGTGCGGTTGCGGGTTTTAAGACCTTATACTTACTTTTACATATATCTCTTAAGTAAATAGCAGGAACCCGGGGCGAGGCCAGTACTATAACACCCAACTCGTCTGCTAGCTATATTGATAGGTTGGTATCCAAAATTTTACGTTTTCGCATACTTAGAGACAATTAAACCGGTCGATAGCTTACCAGGCCTATGAGCCACATACCGCAAAAATAGAGAGCTTAAGTAACAGGTCAATGGGCCTTCTAACGCACCATACAAAAAAACGCTATTTTTGTTCCCGCAGCGAACGTGTTAAATTTTACAAACAGCTTCACAAAATTTCGTTCATATTCCTATTCCTCCCCTGCTGAAATTCGTTGTTTTACTTCACGTTAATATTTAGGTGTGATATAAACTTTGGTACAAAATAGTCATAGCAAAATTTCCATGCCCACTCTATAAGTACAAGTTGTACAACTTGTTCTCTGGTCAATATTTATGACATTTACTTACATACACAGTGAAGACGTGTTGGTGCATTAATTTATATTATCGCTTAGACTCCTTTTAATAAATGGAATCTTTGCCCAAGATAATTTTTGTTGTGATGAATTCAAAGATATGAAAATACTTATGCTATGCTAAAATTCAGTGACATTTCCTAATCGTACATTTATGTGGTCGCTAACTCCAGTGCCCTACATTTTTATGCATTTTACTCAAATGGAAGAAAGTTGTGTAAACAGTGCATGTCTCTTTAAGGGAGTGACTTAATAGACGCTGGGAATGGATTACATTCCGCGTGTTGGTCGTGTTTAATTAATTAAGAAACACTGGTTATGTATACTTTAATAGAAATAGCTTTGAGTGTGGGGGTTCTTGTAACTCTCGTTTCTGTACTTTCGTTATGTGTTTGTGGCTGCAAGAATTCTAATCAGAAGTAAGTTTATTTCCTAAACACTACAATTCGTATTTACTCACTTCATTACAATATCTAATTGGAAACTTAAGTTGAACAGGATAAATGATAGAAAAATGTGCTGATATTGCATTTTCTGGTGTTCATCATTGCTAGGACGACACAGCCTTGAACCAATATTAGAGCCTTCATGGCTCTTAACATTCTGATTATTATGCTGAACATAATTTACATTTGGCTGCAAACTTGTGCAACCTGTATCTTTTGAACAATTCACTTCATTTCAAATTGAGGCTTTTGTAAAGAATACAGAACTATGAATGTGGATCTTATTTGTGTATCATCAGGTACATCTCTACGCTGCCACTAAAATTCCATCTACCCAACATCATTTATAAATATAAATAAAATATTGTACCTACTTATATATTATGCATTGACTTGAAAACCACCTGTTTTTTTTTCCGTTAAAAAACATTTTAATCAATTTATTGAATCAGGTTTTACTTTGCGGAGGTCCATATAAATGAACTAAAAAAAAGGTCATGGGTGAGCAAAGAAATTCTTTAAGTTCATCTATTTAATGCATTTAATGGTAGAGAGGATTGTCAGTTGGGATGCTTAATGCAGCTGATTTAAAAGCGAATAATTTTCCACATAAACAATATGAAATAAACTAAAACATAGTGTGAGGTAAACTAGGAACCGTTTAAGTATTTCATCTTAGTACATTCTGACTAATTTATAATTTTGCTCAAAATGACCCACCAGAATAATATTAAACCCAGGAGTTGGCCAATTATTTATTATTATTTGTAATGCATGAATATTATTGTCATAAACATGATAATAACTAATAACTTAATAATTATTAGTAGCTGTGTAGGCCGCCACTTCTGTGTTAGCCATGGCTGTTGTGATTGTGATGCATATAATATATATATCGTCCCCATAGAGTGAAAGGTCACTAAATCGTATTTTGCTGTTTTGAGACTATAACTTTATGTTCATAACTTTAAACCTCCGTATCTCAAAACAGCAAAATATGGCTTAGTGACTTACACTCTATGGGGACAATATTCATAAATGAGTCACTGCAATTAAGAAGATGATTTATGTTTATAGGCTGTAGGTACTATTAATTCTTGGAAAACTGAATAATCTGCAAAGTCTTATTTTCTGCTGACTTGTTCTAATAATATCAAATGCATAGTTTTTGATTATAACTTGCAAGCTTGTGTCTTTGTTGTTCATTTCACATAGAACAAAGTCCTTTAAATAATGTGAACACTATTGCAAGACTATTGCCTACTTTAATATGTTCAGTTACAATATCTTTGATCACCATGGTGGTGATCACCATACTGATGTAATTATGTATTAAATGGCAATTAATTTTAAATTATAACTTCAAATATATTAGTCCTTAAATTCTTTAACCAGTGTAATGGTAAAACTGCAGATATACCATAAAATGTTAGACAATTGCTGTGTTCAGCATATCATTTTTGATTTCTTTTACTATATTTTAGTGCTAAAAACCCTATTTATATTATTATCTATATATTATCTATATATTAACAAATAAATTACATTTCCCCTATAAAGTCAAGGGCAAAGATATAGACACGGCCAAAGTTGCAAAAATATGTATACACGACTTTAAGCACTTAACATTAAGGCTGTGTATACATATTTTTGCAACTTTGGCCGTGTCGGTATCTTTGCCCTTGACTGTACAATAAAAACTAATTTTTGAATGTCCTAATAAATATTATTTATGAAATTACAAAATGTAGCATTGTCTGTGGTAAACATTATATGTATGTGAAGTGTCTGTTGAAATATAAATAAATTCTTGTATTTAACAGAAGTGAGTTGGTTGGTACGGCTGGAGTGGTCAAAATCCGTTTTGATGAGGAGGTACCCTCTCCAGTGCCCACCACGCCGGCTTCTGTCAAGCGGTTTGTCCCTCATCCAGCATGCCCACTAGTAAAAGGGCTACTAATTTACTAAAACAAAACATAACACTGAATGCTTGCCGAAGCTCCTAACATACCTAATTTTAATCAAAACGCTTATATTAGTTGACTTAAGTTGATGCTGTTACTGCCAACTGTAACCAAGCCAACATAATAAATAGTGTTGGAATGCAATAAATCAAGTCAAAGATCTATATTTTATCTGATCAATACCAAGAAGTAGTATGAAAGAATAACAAGATTAAAATCTAACTGATTAAAAATCTGATTGTGTATATAGAAATAATTGGTGTTTACAAAAGGAAAATTAAATGAATGGGACATTTAACACAACTTACATTTATTTTATTTATATTTCTAGATATTGTGGCTATTTATGTGTAATGCTTGCTTTCAGCATGACTTTGTAGGTTTGTAATCTACATATGTAGAATAGAAGGCAACCTTATGTTTTCAGTACTGCATGAAATAAGCTACTTGATATTTTGCCTGTTAAGAAAGTGCGTCAGGTTTTGAGTGTGGATAGATGCTAAGTGGTTAAGCACGAATCGGCGCCGTGTATCAACAACTGTACGCAACTGTTAGAAAAGTGTCCAATTATGTTGTTTTGTCTGTCTCTGTCTGTGTATATGTGATTCACTGCAGTTGTGTAAGTAAATTTGGTTTTAGTTAACAACACAAGTGTCTTCGTCTTACAATGACATCATATATAAAGCAATTGGATCTATCATTGTCGTACATAATCAATAACCAATTGTTTAGTACAGCCAACTTAACGCGACCTATTTCCATCATCCCCTATCCGGGGAAACATCCCCTAAACTATTTCTCCGAAATATTTAAGTAAACTGCCCGAACAAGCGGTTGCCGCTTCTTTCTGTCGCAGAAGTAGGCCCTCGTGTAAACAATATAACCTCAGCACGACTAGCACGCGCGCCCTTTTCTGGCTTGTCGCCCAGTGAGTCAGTTTCCTACTGGGCGAGTCAGTAAAACACGTATTAGGGTCTCTCCAGATCTATCAACGCGGAATCGGCAATAGGCTGATAAAAAAAAAGCTTTATGTTTATTTCTACGCAATAAGAGCGAAAAAGACGTACCTAGTCGCGACGGATGGCGTCGGCCGAGCCGATAGGTACCTACGACCCGAGCCATGACTTTTTAGCTCTTATTGCGTGGACATAAAGCATTGGCGTACCTATGTAGGGTTATTTTTTAGGGAGGGCCTGGCCTGCATTTTTGTGTGAAGATATCAGTATTATAGAATTTTTAATATGTAGCCCAACATCCTGGGGTGGGCACGGCACTATACCATGCAAGACTGAAGCTCCTTACTGTTGGTCGTGTAACAGCAGACGCACGTGCCATACCCTTGGCGATTAGTGTCGGCGAGTAGAATGACTGAGCCGTATTTACGGCCACCGCGGCGCTGAAGTG
Organism: Choristoneura rosaceana; assembly: GCA_037349165.1. Lineage (NCBI taxonomy): Eukaryota > Metazoa > Arthropoda > Insecta > Lepidoptera > Tortricidae > Choristoneura > Choristoneura rosaceana. Next base: position 9,241,851 of record JAZBNJ010000040.1, on the reverse strand, counting down.
TCAGTAGAATGGCTTAGGCTCCTTCCTCACTTGGCGGTGCGGTATCGGTATTTGGTATTTTATACGTGTTACGTTATTTGTATGCTTTCAGTATAAAATAGTACCTAAGTTAAATTAATAATCATGCGTACATGTTTGTGTAGTCGCGAGATAATGTCATCATCAGACAGATGAATACATGTCATCATCATCATCCCAGCTACATACCAGCCAGCTATATACGTCCCACTGCTGGGCACAGGCCTCCTCTCAGAATGAGAGGGCTTGATCCATACCTAGTTCCCACGCGAGGCCAGTGTGGATTGGGAACTTCACACGCACATTTGAATTGCTTCGCAGGTTTGCGTAGGTGAATGAATACATGTAGTAGGTAGGTATTTGCGATTGCTTAAAAAAAAAGATAGAATTTTTACATCCCTACATTACCAAAAATATTACCTAATTGCAGACATTTCAGGTAACTTACTATTTTTCCACTTCGGCAACTTAAACACGGAGTTCTTTTTCGCCGCCACTTTGTTCACGAAATCACAAGTTGTGTGCGTTCGGTATGTAGGCTTTTGAATACTAGCAACCCGCGCCAACCAAGAAGCATGCATTCAATTATAGGAGTTCGGTAACGAAACAGTAAAAAAATAGCAAGTGTGCTGCACCCATACCGTACCTACCACCAAGTCAAGTAAGAAGCAGCCTTAGTGTACAGTGCCCTTAGTTAAGTTTTCGGTTACAAAATACGTCTCGATCGCGTTCGCGTTAAAATCTCAATTTGTATGGAAACACGAACAGCGCCTCTAGCGGAACGTTTGCGATGTTCGTGTTTCCATACAAATTGATTTTAACGCGAACGCGACCGAGACATATTTGTAACCGAAAACTTACACTAAGGGCACTGATTCGAATATTCCCACAGTTTTGGCTTCTTCTTCCGTGAGGACATCTGCGTGATGCCGCATTCCTTAGTGTAATCCTCTAAATATTTTCTTCCTAGAAGCTCCTAACAATTAGACGTAGTAATGCTAGTCGTAGTTCATCAGCTAAATAATTATCAAATGTAATCTAACTATGACTGTTGTAAAATAGGGCATCTACGCAGAACAGTCAACGCAGTCTGCCCGAGATCCCGCAACCCGTGGGGCGACATGACAGCGGGGATACAGCTTCAGAAATATACGCCACCGTCAACCTGGACTCGAGTAAGTCAACCACAAAAGTCGATCTTTTTATGCATGGTGCACCATAACAAAGCCTCTCACAATTAAGTATCTTATCTATCTTTGTTTTAGTTTTAGGTTAATTTATTATTTTATTTTAAGTTATTTTTAGAAAGGTATGTTTAATATGTATATTATTTAGTTTCTTTTTATCAATAAAAGTATCTTACCTATATCAAATTGAGGCATAATATTTTTTGAAAACAAAAGTTTTTTTAGGTAGGTATGCTATCTAGGATTTGAACCAGCATCTCTATTACAGCGCCTAGAGCATGCTAAACTCAATTACGCCAGCCACCGCACCACAGAATATCTACATATAGCCTGTAGGTACCTACTTTGCGTTGCGCTTTTGACATCTCTGTCGCTCGCACTACAAACTATATGGTGCAACTTCGCTCACGTTAATATTTCAGCGAATAAGCCAAGCGAAATAGAACACGAGACTTGGGATCTGGCGCCCTTGGGACCTTAGGCCCATGCGCTGCGTGGTTCTACAATAGACTCGTAGACGTCGCGCGTTTCGCGAATCCGTCCGTCCCTTTTCAAAGTATCGCTTTAGACAGAGACGCTGCTGAAAGCGTACTTAGCCTTGTATTAAATGCAATTCAACTGGCTGTAAAGCATTCCAGCTCCTCATGCGTGGGTAAGTGAAAAAAAATCACTTAAATCGAATCACAGATGAGTTTCAGGAAGTTGTTATCCAAAAATCTGGACAGCATTGATATAAATGATATAATACGATTCCGTAGAAGTGTTGATAAAACTAACGTGAAAACCCATGTATTTTCATTCAGTAAGATTATGCAACATCATTATTATATTACACATCCGGTGGAAGTGGGGAAAATTGAATTAGCTAATACATTTCGTAGAAATATTGATAAATACTACTAATCCGCTGGCTATCACTATCACCTATACAATCTGATAGGTATGAATGAATTGGCATCGGATTACTTTAATCAATGAAATCGCTACCAAAGTACCTATAGGTAGTATTGAAGAAATGGCAGCACACTACCGTTTACAGCCATTTGTTTATCTTCTCTTTTTATCCAACTACGGCGAAGCCTGAATGCTCATTAGGTCCCGATCAGAATTTGTCAAATGTATCGTCTCGTCACATCAAATTGTATGTGATTTTTTTCAGATTCTAGATGACAACGTACAACGTACAACGATGTAACGGGGTCGTGTTGAATAACATAGATGTAGTCGGCGAAGCGGGAATCAGCTTTCACGGGCTCTTATGATTAGTTCAGGCTAGCTCTAGGCTAGGTGTAGGCTGGCTCTTTGTTTTTGCTGGGTTACTGCTGCTACTCCGCTGGGTGGCTGGATTCTGATGGGTTGGGTCTGGTAAATATACCACTGCACAGAGCAAGCTAAGTCGTTGTATGGTGTCCTTATTATCGTCATGGACGCACTCCTGGGCTTAAGCCCATAAAAAGAAAGACTAAAGGGGCTGTTTCATCATCCATTGATTAATGTTAACTGACGGTTAACTGTGATGCCGTTTCCGTCTATTCGAACAAAACAAATAGAGACGGCATCACATTTAACCGTCAGTTAACACTAATCAATGGATGGTGAAACAGCCCCTTAGTATTAGATCAATTAGAAAGATCCGCATCGGTCGCTTACTGATATTAGCAAATCCTCCTCCTCGGTTCCTTTATAAATAGCAGCGCATGGTAGTCAGGATATCTGTACCTTCCCTACCAGAGTACCTGTCTACCTGGTGCCTATTTCTCGAAGCTACAAGCTACAATTTACAAGCGGTAGTCTTTGTTTAACAGTATGAATTGAAAAGAGACTACCGCTTGTAAATTTTAACTTGTAGGTTCGTGAAATGGGCCTCTGTTTTTGTTATTTTAAAATCTTGTGATAAACAAGCTTCCGTCGGTGTCTTTGTTTTTATATCTTTATTTGTCATGCATAGATAGGTCTAATCGATATGGGTTTATTCCCTAAACAATGAACAACGCTTAAACTATTCCTTTTATCTCGGCTCAACATCACCATACTCTGACCAGTCAATGACTTCTTATCGTATCTCCTCACCTCAGCCCCGGATTAGCTACCGTATAAATATTTATCCGCCTTTGACGCACATGAAAGTGCCGCCCTGTACAACGCACCTACTCATAATTCTATTTTACGCTAATCGGCTTAATTGTTCCGATAATTCGTGTTATCTAAGTATTGGTTTATCTATTATCTTCAGGTAACAAGGTTGTAGCTGAGGCGTCCACCAGCCGCGACCATCCTTACGAGCATGCATACGCTAAGCTCCAAAACGAGAGTCACAATCATAACATGTGAGTTCTTTATCTATAGTTTATGTATGCATTTGTGAGTGTTGCTTAATCGCTAATCTAGCCGTGACTGCCATTGAGGGCGGTTGTTTGGTAGCGAAATATTGGCGCGCTCGCATCGCATCGTATATTCAAATGAAGCTTCAACATTTATGTTGTTTTTGGAAAAGTCGAGGGTACCATTTATATCTATTCATTAAACGCTTTTAATTGTCTTAATGATTACATTTATAAACAGGTTTATTCTCGTACCTGTGAAATTTTGTATTAATTGTAAAAAACCACCTAGTTTAGTTATTGCTTTATAATACATAATGGACCTCGATACTTCTTTGGTAATTTCTGTTGTTTAAGTAGTGTAAAATTATGTGAATGTTTCAGTATTGTGGAAATAACTCCTGACCAACGCGAGGATGAAATTCAAATTGATGAGCGCGATGCGACGCAGTCTGGACCAGGTATGGATTCATATATTATTATTAATTTAAGAAGTATTTTTTGTTTATGTACCTACTCATTTTCCTGCATTCAATTTGTCCTCATCAGGTCATTTGTTTGTTTTTCCTTAATTACAGTGGCAAATTCTTTACAAGACAGTTACAAAATTAGTTAGCTCATATAATGCTGGACAATTTGGATAAATGTTGAATTAATAATCTTCTAAAATTGAGAATCTTCAAAGTAGGTATTTGCCTAAAATTTTATCATAAATTGAAAAATAGGGATACTTTAAATTAAATAAAAGCAGAAGATTTTCAAACGTTTATGATTATGATAGAATATTTGTAACTGTAACTACAAATCATTACTCATCTTAAAATCTATTGAAGTAGGGAGATCGAAATCCAAACGGAGAGGAGTTTTGTTGTCAATATCAATATTTTAGACTCTATATCTACACTGTTAAAAATTTCTGTAGTAATTTTACAACGAAAGTGTTGGAAGTTTTTACGCACAACAATAAAGTAATAATATAATTCCGTTTTGTAAATTTACAATACAATTTATTTCAACTCAATTTCGAAAAATTACAAAACATGTGTTGAAATTTACCAAACGACTATCGGAAATTCGTTTAGCAAAATTACAATACAAACAATGTAATTTTGCCAAACAAATTCTGTTGAAAATGGTTTGCAATTTTAAAATGATGTGTTGTAAATTTACTACACAATTAATTTCAACTCATTATTGAAAAATTACAAAACATTTGTTGAAATTTACCAAACGACTATCGGAAATTCGTTTAGCAAAATTACAATACAAATAATGTAATTTTTCCAAACAAATTCTGTTGAAAATGGTTTGCAATTTCAAAATGATGTGTTGTAAATTTACAACTGTAGCGGAGAGGCGGGGGGATGAAGCAAAGACAGGCAAACTAGGTTTAATTAACTTATCGAGATTACAGTTTTACACGCGATACAATACTGGCCGCGAATACTCCAGCGGGGGGTGGAGAGATTCGGGACCCCGCAATGAATTAACTCAGGGCAATGACACTAAGACGACTCAACTAGGGTGAGAGCGTATAGCGTGCACGTCCGAGTTCCTACCTCTGACTTGACAACAAACATTTCCTTGGGTCCGTATATAAACATTCGCCGGCGGACAAGCGTTAGCGAGTTTGAACCTACAGCCAGCGCCATCTGTTGGTCGCCCGCGCAGGTCGAACTATGGCCGTTCCGTGCGGCGCAGTACTGCTAGCGCCGTCTGGCGGCGTTTGGTGCTACACAACGTAATTAATTTCAACTCATTATCGAAAAATTACAAAACATTTGTTGAAATTTACAAAAACAAATAAAAAATGACGGTCAATTGATAAACCTGATTTGTTTGAGAACACATGTCAAATATAATATAATATATGTTTAATATGGAAAAAAAATACAAAAGTAAGTAATCGTTATTTGATTTTGTGACTATCTTAATGTCTGGTAAACCGAAAATCTCAAAGATAACGGGAAAAATCTTGAAAGTAAAACGTCTTATATAAAAGTTCTGTCTATTATATAAGTCTCAAAACTCTCAATATTAATATATTTCTATAGAAATTACAAACTACTTTTTTTATTAACGTTTTGTTGATTGGACTGCTAAGAATTCATGTAAAATATCATGTTAAGCTATCGAAAATTTCACTGCGTTCATAGTGCAAACGAAATACATTTAATAATTTTAATTTAGAATTAAATATAAACTCTGTGCAGATATGAATTGCGATATATCTAACCCGAGACAAAAAGTTCTACCTCTCACGCAGGTAACGTATCGCTCTGAAAATGATGATCTACAGCTTATTTAAAGACTTGGTTTGAAAATTCAATTTATAGATTATAATACTAAAAATATTTATAGATTTTTAATGACTTCATGGTAATCTCAATACTAATATTTTTCTGTAATTTTACAAAAAAAAAAAAAATATTTTAGATCAAATTGCAAACAGATTTCAAGAATTTTAGAACCTTTTGATTCAAAACTAATTAACGGTTGGAAAAATTACTATACGTGTAAGAGAAATACACGTTTTTATTAGAATTACAATGTATAATGCAATTTCGAACTTGCGTCATAAAATTAATAAAATTATAGGTAAATCTTTAATAATTTTATCTTCTACATTTTTTCATAATTTCACAAAATAATTAACTAACAAACTATGGATAATAATCTGAAATAAATGACATTATTATTATTATTATTATCTTTATTTATTTTTATTCTTAGGATTAGGTTTTTATAATAGTTATAAAAAGTAAAATACAGAAAAGTACATACAAAATAAAAAAATTATAAAAACCTAACCTAGTTTGCCACCGGTAACGGAGCAGGGCCCAAGTTATCGGTGGTCAGGGCCGCAGAGTGAGGAACCTCCGGACGATGCGTGCCGTATCCAGAAGTACCGCCTTCTGTATCTGGCCCTTGATCCAGCCATCTAGCGAGAGTCTCTTGAGATGTTGGTCGAGGCTCTTCGCTATTAGACCGTTTGCCGAAACGACTATCGGGACAATGATCGTCGAGTCAACATCCCACATAGCAGTCACCTCGTGAGCCAAGTCAAGGTACTTGCTGAGTTTGTCCTTCTCGGCCTTCACGAGGTTCTCGTCATGCGGGATGGTGATGTCGATGAGCATTGTCTGGCGGTTTGATCGATCTGTCAGCACGATATCAGGCTTATTGGCTACAATAGTCCTGTCCGTGATGATAGATCGATCCCAATAGAGCGTGGCACGACCATTTTCGAGAACTGGCGCAGGGACATACCTATAATACGGCACCTCAGAGTGTACAAGGTCGTATCGAAGAGCAAGTTGCTGGTGGATAATCCTGGCTACTAAGTTATGTCTGTGCAAATACTCACCGTTAGCAAGATGAGAACAACCGGAGATAATATGCCTGAGTGACTCCCCAGGACGGCGGCATGCCCGACAAATGTCGACCGTACCGTCCTTCAGGATATACCTCCGGTAGTTGTTCGTCATGATAACTTCGTCAGCAATTGCACACACAAAACTCTCGGTTTCCCCAAAGAGGTCCCCGAAACGTAACCAGGTCACCGACGCGAGAAGGTCTACATCAGGTCCTATTAGGGCCTTGTAGAACCGCCCGTGTAGCTCCTTGCTCTTCCATACGTTCTTGCGATCTTCCGTGCTCATTACCATAGGTCTGCGCCAATTTTCGTTTGCCAAGGATAGCGGGGTGAGGTGTCTGTCTACTGCCACAACATCGCGATGCATCCCACACTCGTTGTTAAGGAAATAATCCCTAAGTCTGCATACCTCGCGGTTGTGGAGATTTTTGGCATTTAGAAAGCCGCGAGCTCCACATTTCCGTGGGATGTACAGCCTCATGACAGACGAACGTGGGTGTAGCATGCGATGGGTAGTAAGTAGTAGGCGGACCCTCCGGTCCAGGGCCTCCAGTTCAGTCTGAGTCCACCTTAGTATGCCAAAGGAGTATGTAAGCAGGGGCATCACCCAGGCGTTAAAGGCGCGCACTTTATTACCACCCGACAAAAGACTGTTACGTACCTTTGAAAGGCGGCAAAAGAAACGCTCCTTTACCGTCTGCTTGATGTCTCCGTCAACGATACCTAAAGCCTGTGACATACCAAGGTATTTGTAGGTTTCGGCTTCGGAGAGAGATCTGAGGGTCATTGTTGCAGAAAGTTGCAAATCTGGCGAATTTACAACTTTTCCCCGTTGCACATTCATGACCGCACACTTATCTACACCAAATTCCATTCTGATGCCGTTACTGAAAGTCTGTCTTCTTTAGTAACACCATCAGATCTTGGTGTTTTGGTGCAAACAGTTTCAGGTCATCCATGTACAGTAGGTGAGAAATGATCTGACCCCCTCTCCGAAGTCGGCAGCCTAACCCTGAATCCCTCAGCAGAGTGCTGAGTGGATTCAGAGCAAGGCAAAACCACAGTGGGCTCAAACTGTCACCCTGGAAAATACCACGCTCTATCCTTATAGAGTCCTGCGAATCAAGGATGCCATGTCTCCCTCCTGGTAGACGAAGGACAGTGATCCACTGCCTCATACATGAGCCTAAAAAGGATCTTAAAGCTGTATCAACTTTATACAGCTCTAAGACCCTCTCAAGCCATGAATGAGGTACCGAATCATAGGCCTTCTTGTAGTCGTAGTTATTATTATTATTATTATTATTATAAGTATTGTAAATCAAATTATAAACATTTTTTAAAAATTTTTTGCTTGAAATTAATCAAAAATTTGAAAAAATTACAATACGTGTTAGAGAAGTAAAAACTTTGGGTAGAATTACAATACGTAATGCAATTTTCAAGTTTGTGTTACAAAAATGATAAAATAGTTTGCAGATTCTTAATAATTTCATTCTAATTTGAGTTTCAACATATTTTCAAAATTTTATAATAATAGTATAGTAAATCAAATTACAAACAATTTTTGTAAATTTTAAATCTTTTTGCCCGAAATTAATCAAAAGTTTAAAAAAATTACAATACGTGTTAGAAAAATAAAAACTTACGGTAAAATTATAATACGTATTGTAATTTTCAAATTTGTGTTACAAAAATAATAAAATTATTTGTAAATTTTTAATGATTTCATACTAATTTGTGTTTCAACTTTTTTTGTAATTTCATAAAAAAAGTATTGTAAATCAAAATACAAAGAGTTATTCTAAATTTCAAATCATTTTGTTCAGAATTAAGCAACAGTTTTAGAAAATTACAATACGTGTTAGAAAAATAAAAACTTTCGATAGAATTATAATACGTATTGTAATTTTCAAATTTGTGTTACAAAAATAATAAAATTATTTGTAAATTCTTAATGACTTCATAGTAATTTGAGTTTCAACATTTATTCGTAATATCACAAAAAAAGTATTGTAAATCGGATTACAAACAATTTTGGTAAATTTACAAACTTTCATTAGAAATTCACCAACAGTTAGGAAAAATTACAATACGTGTAGGGTTATTGCATAAAGCTACCAAAATTACAACTCATTATAGTAAATTCCTTCACATGTCTTGTAATTTTACACAAATTGTATTATGATTTGTATTAGTATACGTTGATTTGGAATTTTGCTGATATTTGTTTAGTAAAAGAATTGTAATTTTACAAAAATTTTTAACAGTGTATAATTTAGGGATAAGGGCGGAGGGAGATGGTAAATTTTCCCCTATTTTCTTAAATAACTTGAAAACTTACAAAATATATATAAATTCCCACAACGAGCCCTTTCATTCGATAGTAGTTTGCATTTTTTAATTTACCCCCAAAAGTGGACTACATGTTTAAAATTCATATTTATTTATGTTACTCGTCCATTTTTAGCTCACTGACTTATAAACGAGTGGGTATCAAAAGTAGCTGATCACTTTTTTTCTTTGTCGTAGGTATTATTATTATTAGTAAATTTTTCAAATTTGTATGGTATTAAGTCTTCTTCTTCTTTTCATTCCTCTCCTATCGGAGGTTGGACAACATCATGGCAATTCTAATTTTGGTGGCCGCTGCTCTAAACAAGGACGTGGTACAGCAGTTGAACCAGTCTCGTAAATTCTTCAGCCACGAGTGCCTTCTCCTGCCCACGCTTCTCTTCCCGGCAATCTTCCCCTGGATGATAAGCTGGAGAACTGTGTACTTGACGTTTCTCATCACATGCCCAAAGTAACACAACTTTCTTTGCTTGATGGTCTTTAAAAGTTCAAGTTGCTTGCCCATTCTTTGCAATACTGCCACGTTGGTTACTAAGTACGTACGGTATTAAGTACGTTGCTGTAAAACGATAAAGTACAAAAGTATGCAGCTACTTTTGATGCTGACTATACCAATTTTAAATTCAAATCGTTTCAATAGTTTCCAATCAAATTGGCTATGACAGACACAAACGCGAGTTACCCTTTCTCTTTTCGAGGCACAGAACGCTAAATATAAAATGCCTTAATTTTCAGAATCTGTGGTTATATCAGCGTCGGTGGCCATTAGTGGGCAACTGCCTTCGAGCCACGAGCTGCCCTACATCACGCCGCCATCCCCGCGACCGGACGCACAACACTTTAGCGGGGATTCCACTGACTCTGCAAGTTAGTATACGAAGTCAAAGTCAAAGTCAAAATCTCTTTATTCAATTTAGGCTATGACAAGCACTTATGAACGTTGAAAAATCTACCACCGGTTCGGAAAAAACCTCTGTTGAGAAGAATCCGGTAAGAAACTCAACGAGGTTTTTTTTAAAAAAAAAAACAGATTCACAATATTTATAAATGATATCTATATACTATACATTACAAGTATTTAACACAATTTTATTAATTTAATAATAAGAAAAAGCTGTAGCTACAAAAGCCCGGTCTACCCACGGGAATCGGCCTACACTTCCGACGTGAGCGAGCGCCTTACGCGCACGGTTTACAAAAAAAAAATTACAAATCTACTGTAAGAATGATTTAGTCTGTGAGCTTACAACTTCTTTCAAATATTTGATACTTAACATAAGAATAATATATTGTCATTATGACATGCGTAACAAAGTCGTGAATATTGAAATAAGGTCCAAGACTTAAAGGGGAAGTTCCCCTTAATCCTAGAGCGGTATCTACTTCACCTCAATCTTAGTATGGGATAACCATATATTCAGTGGTTATTGGTCTTAACGATATCATTTATTGTAATAAATTAAACTTGACGTTTTTGCGTGAAATCTCATCCGCTGAATAAAATTTTGGCTGATGCTTTGTATTTTTTGCTGGGCCAAAGTTATCACCGATTGAGCTCCATGTGATGGGCACCGGAACAGAGGCAGACCTGGGAGGAGATGTGGGACCATTTGGATCGTTTCCAGTCAAATTGGCAAAAATAGGCCAAAAGTAGAGAAGAGTGGAAGAAAAAAGGGGAGGCTTTTGCCACCGATGTATAATAAAATAAAGCCGGATAACTCACTTCTTACATTGAGTTTAGCTCCACATGTTTCGCGCTAATTCGTAGACCTTCATCTAGGAGCACGCGACTCGGCGGTTGCTGCCCGTTATCGTTCTGCTCGAGTTGCTCTGTTAAAAGACGTGAGTTATCCGGAATTATTTCATTAAATATAAGTGAGTCTCACGGTAGTTTCTTCTCCTGAGGGTCTATTGCGTAACTTTTCTGAACTTTGGCGATCACTATCAAATGACAGTTTTTCATACAAAAACTGTGAATTGATTGTGATCGCAAGTGTCAGTACAGAATTGGTCTTCTGGCCACCTTTAAATCATCGTGTATCCATTAATATTATAAATGCGAAAGTGTGTTTGTCCGTCTTTCACGCCGTAACGGAGCGACGGATCGACGTGATTTTTGGCATAGAGATAGTTTATGGGCCCGAGAGTGACATAGGCTACTTTTTATCCCGGAAAAATGCACAGTTCCCGAGGGAACAGCGCGCGATAACCGAATACCACGCGGGCGGAGCCGCGGGCAAAAGCTAGTATACTGATATATATACTGGCTTAGTGCTTATGTTAAAGCACTCATCACGGTATGATGAGCAACTTTGTTCGATTCCTAGTCTCAGCTATAGTTTTCTGTTTTATTCAATGTATTCTATTTTGGTATAATTTTGACAGAAAAGTTATGTTGTGTTATAGAGGGTTACACCAGTATCTCAGTGCGCGAGCCTCTCAGTAACATCCGCGCGCAGGCCTCCGGCGCCGCGCCGGCGCAGCCCCACTACGCCACCGTCTCTGACGACTCAGGTATCCTTCCGTGAAAAACTAACTAGTTGCTGGTATCTAACAAAGTAAAAGTCAAAGTCAAAATCTCTTTATTCAATTTAGGCTATTACAAGCACTTATGAACGTCAGAAAATCTACCACCGGTTCGGAAAAACCTCTGTTGAGAAGAAGGCAAGAAACTCAACGAGGTATTTTTTTAAACAGATTCACAATGATATCTATATACTATACATTACAAGTATTTAACACAATTTTATTTTTAACAATAGTGAAAACCGCATTAAAATTCGTTACAAATGTATTGAAAAATGTTTTGAATGTATTTTGTCAGAAAAGTTAAGTAGAAGTTTACTGAAGCTAATGGAGAAATCAAGATGGGTCAATCAACTTTTGCCACAAAAAAGTTTTCTGATTAGGTTTAGTATAGGTATGTTTTTCTTTTTCAACTGTTTTTTTTTTTTTGTGGCAATAAATGATTTCTTTCTTTCTTTCTTTTTAGTGTCTTGTTGTCATGGTAACGTCTGAGTTACCTATTAAAAGTATTTCTTTACTTTACTTTAAACCTTTCGGTGGGCAATCAAAGACAATAAAAATCTAGACATTTTTGGTTGCTTATTTCAATACTTGGAACTATTGGTATGGAAGAGCGTCAGTAATTCTGATAACGAAGCTATATCAATGCACTAGGTATTCGAAAACAAAATGCACAATTCGAAGAAACTGTAATGTTTAAGTGGTTTTGGGTGGGGCACCATTACTCACGGAACTGGTGACCGTCGCATATTGTAAAAGTTTACTAAACTAGGTTCCATATTTACTAACAAAAGAGATGTTCAATCCTAAAGTAGATAACACAGGTGATAATGTTGTACACGGCGAAGTATGTCCCAATTTTAATCTTGAGCAGTAGAAACTATGCATGTGTGAATCGTGTACTAATACATAGGTATCACAAACATTATAGATTTCTTTTTTTTTCTTGTTATACTTAATGTTAAGTAAATTGGTGATTGATTTGAGTTAAAAAAAAAACTATGGCAAATTTCTTGAAAAAAATTTATTAAAGCGATGTTAGAATAAAAAAAAACATGATAAAGACTAATTTAAATAACTTTCTCTCTCTTTTTACAAATTAACATTCATTCATTCTGCTGTATGACAACTTCGTATGTATTATGATACAGAACCGATCTGCTCCCCTTCTTCTAAGCGTCTCATTTTGAGAAGGGGCTCGTGCCCAGCAGTGGGACGTATATAGGCTGGGATGATGTAGTAAAGCCCTTTGCAGCCTATACCCAGAATAAAGGGTTCGATTGTTTTTTCTTAGATGAGATGTACGCGGCGATAGAAGAGGCGAGCGCAGGCGAGGGCTCCGACACGTACGCTCAGATCGCGCCCGAGCCGCGGCGGCGCGCGCGCGCCACGCCCGAAGTGGAGCCTCACGCGACAAGGTAAACCTATTATTTTAAGGATTGTAGTTAATTTTTTATGAATGTATGTTTTTTTTTATCGAAGTAAACGGTTATATGGGCCAATCAACTTTTTACCGACACTAATTTGTCATGAAATCTTGATTGACGTCAAGAAAATTGTAGACAACCGATGACAAACATTTTTAATGCTAGGATGTACTAGCAGTTTTGTAACCTTGTCCGAGTACCTTTTTCCCCCACGTGTTTCGTAAATACGTGCCCACTTTGCATTATCAGGTAGACAAGATAAAGTACCATTTTAGAGACAAACGAAGTTTTTAATTTATCCAACCTATTTTTTTTTTATTCACAGAAGAAGTGAACCACCGGACGTCGCGGCCTCAGCGTCAAACGCGACTCATTCTAGACAAGGTAAACATTTTTTTTTTAAATTAGCATGTATAGTGTCCCACTGTTGGGCAAAGACCTCCCCTTTCTCCTTCCACTCGTCTCTGGCTTCGGCAAACTGTTGCCAGTCCGGCTGGAATCGCTCCAAATTGTCCCGCCACCTGTAAACATCATTTAATGTGAAAGAACTCTCGTTAAATTCTGTACCTTTTACGATATAGACGATACTTTTAAGTGTGACTTGATAAACTAACCAAAGTTTATACTATGGATACTAGGCAACGATAAATACATACTTAATAAATATATATTAAACATCCAAGACCCGAGAACAAACATTCATATTTTTAACACAAATATCTGCCCCGGCCGGGAATCGAACCCGGGACCTCAAGCTTCGTAGTCTGGTTCTCTAACCACTTGGCCCTCCGGTCATCAAAGACACAGTATATATATATAAGCTAAAGCAGTTAGGAAGCTACGAACAAATCGATCGAAACGAACACACTCACACAGACGCGCCCTCTACATGGCCTCTAAGGGGGTCTCGCGGTACTGCAGTAGTACCGCGAGACCCCCCTCAGTGGCCGTGTAGAGCGCGCGTCGTGTACGGATACTACTGTAGCTTATATGTATACTCCAATTCAATAGAATCTAACAATCCTTTAGACACTTTCAGCCTTCTAATATGAACACCGGGCTGCCTAAGGCTTTGTGATGTGACTATTATTCTTTTTTGATTCCTTTTAGATGATAATTGCAACAACAGGGACATATATTTCTGAGCCAAATCAAGTCCCCTTGTGTCGTGGTCGGAGGGGACCTAAATATAGATTTAATGAGTAATTCAAACAGTGAAGCCGAGTATATGAACCTGATGTCATCTCACGGGCTGATCCCTGCCATTACTAAGCCTACACGAATTGACTCGTGTTTAGATCATATTTTCATTAAATACAAGGGGGATTCCGTAGGTGCAGTCTGTAGCTGTTCCTGTAGTGGAGCATGGTGAGCCTGACGCCTGGGTAGGAGTCAGAATAATTCAACCACTACATATGAGGATGTATCTCCTTGGCTTAATGGTAGTGACACAATTGTACCAATAATACAGAAGATACCGGGATCCAGGATCCCGGGAGATCCACCATTTCCACCCCTCGATCTCTCCTTACGCCTCCTTGTTCCAATACGCGCCTTCAGTTAGGAACGTATTGTTGTGCTGTTAAGTAATGCGCTAACAACGGCGCTTGCAAGAGTACGTATTATAAGTACAATTCTGCACAACACAGGTAATGTTAAATGGATGGCTCGATATAAGGTAATTAATATGGAACAGACTCACAGCTTTCTTCTTATCAAGAGTAGCAACTCTTCTCCTCTCCATGCACACACTACATTCAAATTTCGTAACGTACTGTACCTTATTACCTTACCAACCTAAAATTATCAACTGTCAATCTCTTAAATTGCCAGTTCAAAAAAGATAAAGGTGTTACTACATGAAGTCTGTTAACTATTACTTCGTGGAATCGCGGGTTCCACGACACTCCCGCCGCCGAAGTGTTAGAACAGCACGGCCAGATTGCGTGTCCATTGCACAATCTTTTCCCGCGCTCTAATAGCCGCTTGCCTCCTCGGTCTATCTTCGGCAGTTTCCTCAGTAAGTCCCTCCTGCCTCGCTGCGGGTGCTTCTTCATGTACTCCATGTACAATTTCCTGGACCTCCGGAAGTATCATATCCCTTTGCTGATCATATGCCTCGGGCGCGACAATTTCTTGTTCAGCGGTGTCAGATACACATTCTGTTAGACCCAAGTCAGTGGGGTCTTGTGATTCTGCAGGCGTATCAGCCCCACAGTTTATTGGTTGAACTTGAAGATCCTGTGTGGAATTATTCGTAATGTTGCCCTCAATCACTCCAATTCGACTTGAGTCTGGTGCTAATTCATTTCCTCCACTCACGCCCAGAGCTTCATCGTTATCGTCAGCTTCAAGAGGGTACAGGTGTCCGATCGATCGAGAAAAAACTCTATTACCAACTCGGACTCTTGCGCTTCTGTGCTGGCCATCCGGTCCCTCAAACAAATGTGTGATTTTTCCTACTTTCCAGTTTATCCTATTCTTTGACTCTCCCTTGATTTGTACAAAATCTCCGATTCGTGGCACCCGGTGTGATTTAATCCTTGGTTGTTTGTGAGTATGTTGATATCTTTCTCGTAGGTTTACTAAATATTGGTTTATGAACATTCCTTTGAAATGTTCCAACAACATCTGACCTTTTCTCCAGCCTTCCACTAAGCTTTGTCTCGTTAGTGTGCCTTCATACTGCGTTTCTTTATCTTGTGGTATTTTCAAATTCAAACATCTGCCCAGAGTTAGAAAGTCCACCGGTCTTAGAATGCTGTCTAGGTCAGAACCCACGTTGGTCAAGGGTCTTGTATTTATGACGGCTTCAATTTCCTTCACAACCGTTAAAAGTTGAGAATCGTTCAGCAACTGTTTGTCCAACGTCCGTTTCATACAATGTTTAACCAAGGCCACCATTCTCTCATAAAAACCGCCATGCCACGGGGCGAGACTGGGAATAAACTTCCATTTTATCTGGTTACTGTTACAGAGTTCACTGTTCAAGACTTCAGAGCTGAGTTTGAAATATAACGCATTGTCCGACACTATGAGTGTGGGTGCCCCTCTCGTAGATACAAATCTTCTAAGTGCCATAATGCATTCTTCCGCAGTCAAGTCCTGGACAACTTCCATATGAACGGCTCTGATTGCCAAGCAGGTCATAAGACAAATCCACCTCTTCTCAGGACCCTTGCCCTCGTCTATGTACACCGGTCCGAAATAATCGATTCCGGTATACGTGAATGGTGAACTGTAGCTTACTCGTTCCGCTGGCAGTGCTGGTGCATGTGGCAGCTGGTACGGCCCACCTCCGTGTTTGATGCACTGGGGGCATTTTCTCAGTATTCGTTGTACTTCAGCTCTTCCTCCAGGTATCCAATATTGCTGGCGAACTAAGCTCAGTGTGTGTGGTACGCCCACGTGATAATTTGTCTCGTGTGTCTTCCGGACTATGTCATTAGTAAGTTGACAACCTTTGGGTATTAGGATTGGGTGTTTTTTATCGTAAGTCCAATCGGTGTTGCCCATTCGACCCTTACATCTTAAGACGCCATCAACGTCCAGAAATAAGCCCAAATTTCTAGACAGATGAGTCACTTTTCCCTTGACTTCTTCAGGGAAAAATGTTTCCTGTATCTTCTTGATAGCTTGGGTATCACTGCTCATTATCTGGTTACAATCGATTGAATCATTTATTTGTGCACCTTCTTGTGTCTCCTGTGTCGCCTCGACTTCATCTATGGATATATTCTGTTCATCGTTCATAACGTCCACATCTATTTCACTCCCATCTGGACTATTTGTGTCCAGACTATCCCCGGCCACGAGCGTGTGACACCCTTTGAAGTGTCTGTTGTTAGGCCAGTAACTTTCGTCTTGTGAAAGAAATGGCGGTCCATGAAACCACAAATTGACCTTTTGTGACCATAAATCTGGCCTAGTTGCAACGTCGGCTGGGTTTTGTGTCGTGTCGATGTAACAGAATTCTGCCGATTTGTTTTGCTGAATCTCAGAGATCCGTCTTGCGACGAATGGAGGTAGCAATTTGTTAGATCGCATCCAACTCAAAACGACTTGACTGTCCGTCCAGAGATATTCTTTTTCAATAGGAAGCTCGAGTGCGTTTTTGGCATATTTCAACAGCCTGCTTCCGATAACATAGCCAAGTAACTCCAGTCTTGGTATTTGTAAGTTGTCTTTGTTTTCTGACGGTGTCACTCTTGCCTTTGACATGAGCAATGATATCTTCGACTGTTTCCCATCATATGATCTGATATACACCACCGCGGCAAATGAATCTTTTGAAGCGTCTGTAAAGCAATGCAATTCATACTTTACATCTTTGCTTTGTGGCAAACCAACAAACCGTGGTATTTCAACTTGTTCTGCTAGTTTAAGTCTTGCGGCCACTCTTTCCCATTTTGCTTTCAATTCATCTGAGAGTTCAGTATCCCATTTCAATTTCGAATTGCATATTTCCTGAAATAGTAACTTTGCTGGCAAGATCAAGGGCGACACGTATCCACAGGGATCATATAATGACGCGACAACGCTCAAAACTTCTCTTTTATCCTTTGTGCTCTTGATTTTCTGTTTATTTAGTAAGTTTTCCTTGATATTTAACTGCAGTGTATCCCTTTTCAAATTCCACATAAGTCCAAGCACCTTAGTCACGTCAGCTTTTATCGCCTGTTGTGTTTTAGGAATTGTTTGTAGAAATGTTTCGTCATTTGAGTTCCAGTCTCTTATGTTCATAGACAGTTCTTCAAATGTCTTATTAGTTTCTTCATACAATTCGTATGCTTCAGTTTGGGATGCTGCTCCTGTGACCAGATTGTCAACATAACATTTGTCTCGTCTCATTTGAATCGTGTAACGTCCCTGTCATGTTCTTGTAATCCAATCTGCAAAAATGCTTTTTCAACGTCTGCCACAATACCAATCTTGTTTGTCCTAAACTTTAGGATCAGTGATGTTAGTTCTTGTAACATTGATGGTCCCCTGTACATACATTCGTTAAGTCCTTTCTGATCCTTAAGTTTTGCCGATGCATCATACACAATTCTTCCCCTCTTGCCATCTTGCTTTACCATGTGATGTGCTAAGTAGTGTACCGGAGGAGTTGTCTGATGATAAGCATTCCCAGGGTTAACGACTTTTTCGATGATGTTCATGTTCAACTGCTCCTTTAAGATTTTGTCATATTCTTGCAAAGTGTCAGGATCCAATCTGTTCAGTAGACCCTTTAATCTACCATAAGCAAGTCCGTAATTGGTTGGTAGGTCGGGTGGTGACTGAGTCCAAGGCCATTTTACTAAATATCTGCCCTTTTTGTATTTTACAGTTTTATTAAAATGTTCTATCGCTTCTTCGTCTATTGTGGTTTTTGGAGAATCTGTTATTCCGATGCTCTCAAGTGACCAAAGAAACTTCATGTCTCTATTTTGCAAAGGAAGATCAGGTTCGCTAAAATACATATTATGTTCATGGCAATGACAGTATGTTAGAACAGATAGCGTATTTTTTGTTGGTGGGTCGCTTTTCAAATTACCAGATACAATCCAGCCAAAATCAGTATTTATTACATAAAGGTTTTCATCTAACCTAACAGTCTCATTATGTATGAAGGAAAAGTAATAATCGTTACCAATTAACAAATCAATTGATTCACCTAAAT
Source organism: Choristoneura rosaceana (assembly GCA_037349165.1). Classification (NCBI taxonomy): domain Eukaryota; kingdom Metazoa; phylum Arthropoda; class Insecta; order Lepidoptera; family Tortricidae; genus Choristoneura; species Choristoneura rosaceana. Next base: position 9,222,976 of record JAZBNJ010000040.1, on the reverse strand, counting down.
CATCATCATCTGCAATAATGTCTACTGGTAGGTTAGATGTGTCAGGTATTGGTATTCTTGATGTTATATAAGGAACAATATTGACTCGAATCAATTTTTCAATGCCCCGTTTAGTCTTCAATGTAATGTTTGTAAAGGAACTTGGCACTTCCTTTGGTTTTTCTGCGCCAAATGTGTACACCAACAGCAGGTCTTCTCCATCAATCTTAATATTTAATTTGCTTGCCAGATTACTTGTGATGTACGACCGTTGGCTACCACTGTCTAACAGCACTCTACCTCTGCTTGTCCTGCCTCCTGCCTTTACTTCCACCGTTGCCGTCATTCCGTGGACATAGAGCACGGTTGTGACTCCCTCCACAGAAGGCACAGGTTTGGCGGTACCGGCAGGAGTTAGCATAGTGCCCGACACCGAAACAATTGAAACATCTTGACGCCGCTGACAATTTCTTCCTTCTATCCTTGATGGATGTTACTTGTTTACACAGGTAACTGTAATGTTCTCCTGTGCAGAAGACGCAGATAATTTCATATTTAGCCCTTTTTGTGTGTCTTGGTGCAATGGAAATGCTTTTTCTTTTGTCAGGTCTTACAGGCACTCTAGCCTGTCTAGAGCTAGCCCAAGGATGCTGTTGAGGCTTACGTTTCGCCTGCTGGCCGGTTTCCGTATCTGTAGCTTCATTTTTCCGCTTCCTTGCTACTCTAATATGAAGAGCTTCTGTCGTTGCAGTATCCTTCGTCTCTGCCTTCACCTTAGTTCCTTCGTTTGCAAGTTCCATGGCCGTAATGATGCGTTCAAGGCCTTGCATCGTCTTCTCAGCATTGCTGTCGATTCCGTTTAGAACATTGACCTCATACAGAATACGCTCAGGGAACTTGCTCATGATAACAACCCTAAGGTGATTACTGTTGACGTCTTCACCTAAATTCTTCAATATGCGTAGGTTCTTTTTAAGGGCATTCAGTGTGAACCTACAACTTTCAGCAGAGTCATTAGCCCTTTTCAATTCTGAAAGTGCTTTGAAATGTGCATCCAGGGTCAAGGTCTTGCTGCCGAAGCGGTCTTGTAGCGCTTAAACAGCTATATTGTAATTTGAATTTGTCGTCGGCAGCCCCCGGATCGTATCTAAAGCCGTTCCACTGAGACAACCCAAGAGATAAGTCAATTTGTCAACATCATTCAGGGTTTGATTACCGATGCTGGACTCGAACCTGTCCCAAAATTCTGTAAATTCAAGGACATTGCCATTGAATTTGGGTAGTGACAATTTGGGAAGACGCGTCACTGCTGTTGACGTTGTCGGTTGGACCTTTTTTATCTGTTCCTGAGTTTGGACTAGGACTTCAATATTTATTAATGTCTCTTCAGCCGTTGCCTGGACTTCGATGCATTGTTGCATAAACACCTCAGATGGAGTTGCTGACGTCTGCAGGTATTTCTCAAATGTATGAGTTAGCCGGTCATGATAGATTTTCAAGCTTATTTTCTTTTCTATTATTTCCTCATACTGTATTGTCTCCTGCTGGAGTAGTCCTTCGGCCTGTCGTTTGCACTCCTCTACTTTCGATAAATAGAGTTGCAGCTGTCTATGCAGGACTTGCTCCATGATGTCTTAACCGAAAGAGTTGATCCTTGCTTCTACCTGTTTTCTTTCATTCCCGCTATATCTAGCAGAGAACGCTAAGACGTACGTAACAGGACGTCGACTGTAACGAATAACATTACTTATTATACTAAAAGTCTCAGTACAAAATTATAAACGGTAGCCCTTACCGGCGGCATTTACTACGAATACTTGCCTTCGAGTTTTCGACGATTTACAAGCGTACTAGATAGCCGTTGCTCAAACTATTCGTAGCTTCCAACATTTGATCACTGCATATAGAAGCAGGTAAGTAATTTCAACGAAATCCTTTCTATATTCACTCGTATATCGCCCACAATAACAATCGAGCTGAATAACGGTTTCGGTTTTTTTTTCTTTTGGGTCGATACGAATGTCTATGGGTATATTTTTTTTTATAGATCGTTTCGAACTACCTTCACTACGGCGACCGCACACTATCTTCAGGGCCGACGAGGAAATTAGGGCCCTATCTAGGGCTCTTAATAAGTCATGCACTTTACGCCCTTTAGACACGATAAGTACGCATGACAGTTTTGTTTGTCAATCAAAATACACTCCCACACGGTGAATCTAAGTCAGGGTTTCTTAAACTTGATGCAGTCACGGACTCCTTTTATATACGATCCCCGTCAAAAATATTGTTGGAAACGAAAAAAGGCCTATTTGTAGTAATAAAAAATAGAACCTTCGCGCAGCGCCTAAGCGATAATATTACGTATTGAATACTATTGGATTCACGGATTGAACACGTTTACTACACAATAACTTACTAAATATGTTTACAGACTGACCTACTTGAGACTTCTGATACACATGCTATGGACCCTTAAGGGATTCGTAGGCTCCACTTTAAGGAGGCCTAATCTAAGTGCTTTAAATCTAACGTTTTTCCTTTATATCGATTAAATAGGCAATCAAATTAAGTAGTTAAAGTTGACGGATAGACGATCCGATTGCCCCCCCCCTGAAAGTCGGCACGGCATGACATACTTATTCAACGTTCATAAAATAAAGACAAATATACCTTAATAGCCTGTAATGGTGTTATAATAACGAGTGTGTCAGACCTTTCTCAACCTGTAAAGAAAGATACACCACAGATACACTAATAAAAGTAAGGTTGTTTCAGCTGTCAGTGTCGAAATGTCGATCGACATTACTGTATGACACTGTTACCTTTACCTCTCCGGGAACGGCAAATTGAATAAAACAACAATGTTGGAATTCTGCTACCCTGTCAATGTCAACCAATCGTATTTTCTTTTATTGAAAACAAATAAACAAAACATTGCAGGATGGATGATACCAGAATATTATAATGGTTATCATTGTGTACAATAAGCCAAGGGTTCCCGATAACTTCACTTAATTGTAGATTTGTGGCCGTACTCATGCCTACGCATTGTATAATTGTAATATTATAATTCGTCAAGCCACGAAGTACTTTGATTCATGGTTCGCAAAGGTGAGGGGGCTGTGTGCCCACTTCCAGGACAAGAACATGCCCGAACCGACCACTACGCATTAACTGTGCGATCATGATCTGCGAATCAATTTCGGTGTAAGTATCTCGGTCCTCGCATAGATACACAGAGGACGTAAAAAAACCAACGCGGCAATCGTATCAACATACACAACACCGCAACAAAGACATTACCACGTCAATGCGATATGTCTCAACCTTTACCTACCGCATCATTAAGGACATTGCTATGCTGCAATGTAGTAATTGCTGCTCCTGATTGTCCTGTGAAATACAGCGGGATTTGCTAATCATATCGCTTTCCACTCGAAATTCCTACCTAAACAGCACTAAGAGCCGAGGATAGGCTATCCATGGTAACCCCGTGCAGCAAACAACATCTTATCTATGAGTGAGTAGATCTCAATGTGCAGCTATCCCCCGTTGTGACTAGTCATTAAGTCGCAGCTCTGGTCTGTACGTCACCCACTTCACCCCCACGCACAGAGGCGGACCCAGCTGCTGGGCACCATGAGTGTTTATGGTGCGAGTCCTGGCTGCTTATGTGCCTGAGAGAAATAGAATCCAATTCCTTTGGGCGCCTAGCGCCCCTCTCAGTGTTGCTGCGGGGAATAAACCAGGTGCCCAGTTCAAGGGGTGCGAGCTACCACATGAACTTTTCCTAAGCTACCTAGTCTGTTCCTACATAGCAAGCAAGTACATTCTTAACCCATTGGTATGCATCAAGCCTTAATCTAGTAACATATATACAAAAACAACACCACCACCACTGGCATACCATCACCCATATTGCCACCAGATGCAGACCTAACCCTGCCAGTAGGGCAGGCCTCCCAACGGCAAAGAATGGTCTTGCTTCCCAATTATTTTTTATATTTTATCAGTTAATTTTCTATAGCTACTTATTACTTTTAATGACACCAATTAGCATTAATTTAGTTAAATTTTTTTGGTACAGTTACAACTACAATGAATAATATTTATTTTCAATATTTATTTATTTAAAGTAATTGACTGTCTGATAAACTAAGACAATAATAAGCCCATTATTGCCCCATCATGCTTATTAGATTTTTGTAGATAATATGTGGGTAGGTGTCAATTATACTGAGTTTTTTCAGTGCACTGTTACAGTTTTTTTTTTTTTTTTTCACCGCATCTCCACCAAAATATGTAGTGGAGCATGGTGAGCCTGACGCCTGGGTAGGAGTCAGAATAATTCAACCACTACATATGAGGATGTATCTCCTTGGCTTAATGGTAGTGACACAATTGTACCAATAATACAGAAGATACCGGGATCCAGGATCCCGGGAGATCCACCATTTCCACCCCTCGATCTCTCCTTACGCCTCCTTGTTCCAATACGCGCCTTCAGTTAGGAACGTATTGTTGTGCTGTTAAGTAATGCGCTAACAACGGCGCTTGCAAGAGTACGTATTATAAGTACAATTCTGCACAACACAGGTAATGTTAAATGGATGGCTCGATATAAGGTAATTAATATGGAACAGACTCACAGCTTTCTTCTTATCAAGAGTAGCAACTCTTCTCCTCTCCATGCACACACTACATTCAAATTTCGTAACGTACTGTACCTTATTACCTTACCAACCTAAAATTATCAACTGTCAATCTCTTAAATTGCCAGTTCAAAAAAGATAAAGGTGTTACTACATGAAGTCTGTTAACTATTACTTCGTGGAATCGCGGGTTCCACGACAGTTCCATTACTGATCACGATATTGCAGTGGCTGGCTTGTTGGCTCGGTGCAGTGTCGCAAAGCATAAAGGATGTGTTCGGAAAGTCAACTATCAGGGTGTGGCGGATGAGTTGCGGGCGGCTGACTGGTCCTCAGTAACCGATGCATATGATACAAACGTGGCGGCTAATAATTTTAACAAAATAATCTCGCAAGCTATAGACAACAATACTCGTACAGTTAGGGTAAGTCGATCCAAATTTACGATTAAACCTTGGATCACTCAGGGTTTACTGAGATGTATGAGACACAGGGATAGGTTGCATTCCCTAGTCCGAGCGTCTCCTCAAAATCACGTTCTACGTCTTACTTACACAAGGTATAGAAATTTCTTTGACAATCTGTTATTCAACTTAAAGAATGCATATTACAACAAACAACTGACAGATAACAAAAACAACCCTAGCAAGCTATGGAAGTCTATTAAAACCATATGTCAGAATCCTAATCAAAAGAGTGATGCAGACGAGCTAATTGTTAGCGGTAAATCCAAAATAGAATCCATCAACAAATGTAACAAATATTTCGCTACCAACGGAGGAAAGCTAGCGGATGCGATCCTTTCCAAGCTTTGTGAAACCGAAGCCTCCCTTGCAGCTAGGTATAAACCCTCGCGGATAATTTCTAATTCCTTCTTTATGCACCCTACTGACATGGATGAAGTTGCTAAGATAATCTCTCAGCTAAAACTGGACAGTGCTCCTGGTCCAGACGGTGTGAAGCCACTGCTTTTAAAAGAGATGAAGGAAGTTTTACTGGATCCTCTCACTTTTGTTTGCAACCTGAGTCTTTCATCTGGATGCTTCCCTGACTGCTGGAAGGTCGCTGCGGTCTCTCCTATCCATAAAAATGGGCCAAAGGACACACCAATTAACTTTAGACCGATATCTCTACTTAGTGTATTCTCCAAGATTCTCGAAAAGGTAGTGAATGCAAGACTTGTTAAATTTATCAAAGACAACAATCTAATTTCTAGCCGTCAGTTTGGTTTCAGGGCAGGGACATCAACGGAAGATGCTACTGTTCTCGTCGCAGACATAATCTCCGGTCACCTTGACAAAAATAATAAGTGTATAGGTATATTTCTGGATCTCGCCAAGGCATTCGACACTATTTCAGTGACTATACTTCTGGCTAAAATGGAGTGCATGGGCCTTCGCGGAATAGCGCATGAATGGTTTAAAAGTTACCTATCAAACCGTCGTCAAATGGTGAAAATCGGAGAGTGTGTCAGTGACCAGCTATCTGTATCATTCGGCGTCCCTCAGGGGAGTATACTTGGGCCCACCCTGTTTATTTTATATCTCAATGATATCTTCGACTTGTCGGTTCATTCAGCAGAGATTGTTTGCTACGCCGATGACACTGTGATACTTGTATACGCAAAAACATGGGAGGAAACCTTTTCACTGGCTGAAACCGGGCTGGCTAGGGTTGGCTCATGGCTAAACAAAAATCTTCTGACCCTGAATGTGGAGAAAACTTGTTATGTCGCCTTTTCAAAAACTATAGCCTCGTCACCTCCAGCGAATGGTAAAATTGCTTTTCATTCTTGTTTAGTCAACTCGGACGCCTCGTTGCCTGGTCCGGGTCAGCTTTGCTCCTGTAAAGAAATTATGAGGCGCGACCACGTAAAGTACCTTGGGTTGCTCTTTGATCAACATCTTTCTTTCAAGCAACATATTGTCACTCTTTCCGCACGAGTTAGGAAGCTTATCTACGTGGCGAAGAGGCTCCGTGACTGCGCCACTGAAAGTGTACTCCTTCTCGTGTATCACGCGCTAGGGCAGTCAATCCTGCAATACTGCGTGGCTGTATGGGGTAGCGCTTGCAAAACTTTCATGCTGCTTGTTGAACGAGCGCAGAGGGCAGTCCTAAAGGTTATGTTCAAGAAACCTCGTCGATTCTCTACAGATGAGTTATACCGGCAAACCAGGGTACTGAGAGTGCGGCAACTTTTCATTATTAAAGCAGTCTCTCGCACTCACAGCGTGATTCTCAATTCTTCATTGCACGGAGTAATGATAAGCAAACGAACCTATAAAGCACCTCTACCCCTTGTTAGATCTGCTATGGCTAGGAAGTCTCCAGCCTACTCCCACCCTCACACTTACAACAGTGTGTGTAAGCAGTGTGAAATCAAGTATTTTTCGGTGCCAAAAGCGAAAAATGTTGTACAAAAATGGCTTTTGACCCTGTCATATGGAGAAACGGAAAATTTGGTTGCCAATTTTATGAGGTAAATTATGTTCTAATACTCCAGGAACAAGTCAAAATACAGCGTGAAGTTATACACACACACACTCACACACACACAAACACACGCACACACACAAACACGTACCGATACACCCACATGCACTCACACATGCATAGTATAAACGTTAGTTTTTTTTTTTTTTTTTTTTTGCCGGTTGTTTTATGTCAATTTTGAGATTTTTTATTTTAAGTTATATGTTTTTTTTTCCTGCATGTTAACGCTTAATTCTAAAGTATTACAAATCTGTTAATCGCACTCGCAGACGTCCAAGATACAGGCTCAGCCTAGTTTGGAGTCTGATAGATATGTTCTGTATTGTATCAAATATGTTACTGTTAATAAAAATATTTGTATTTGTATTTGTATTTGTATATAATCAAGCATGCCCACGTCAGGGTGTGTTAAATGTGTAGAAAATTGTTAGATTCTATTGAATTGTACTTTATATACATTGTTTCAAAGAGCTCTCAGCTTCGTTGGGGACGCTGACGTATCATTTTGTTCCAGCGTCGTCATCGTCGTGCAGCAACTCGACGGGCGCGCTGGGCTCGCCGAAGCCCGAGAAGCGGCAAGCCAACTCGCCGCTGCCGCCGCCGCCGCAGCCGCGCGAGCCCGCGGCACAGCACCAGCGCATCTCCAGCACAGGTCAGACTAATAACAACCACTGGGCCCTGTTTCTCAAAGCTAACAAGTCTTAGCCAGTCCAGTTGTGTCATGACATGGGGGTCATCCATAAAGTACGTCACTCATTTTTTTCAAGCGGTTTGTAACAGAGGAACAAAATAACTTTTTTTATTCGACTGGATGGGAAACGAGCTAGTAGGTCTCCTGATGGTAAGAGATCACCACCGCCCATAGACACCTGCAACACCAGGGGGATTGCAGATGCGTTGCCAACCTAGAGGCCTAAGATGGGATACCTCAAGTGCCAGTAATATCACCGGGCTGTCTTACTCTCCACGCCGAAACACAACAGTGCAAGCACTGCTGCTTCACGGCAGGATTGGTGAGCAAGATGGTGGTAGCAATCCGGGCGGACCTTACACGAGATCCTACCACCTGCGACTGTAATTTTCATGGCAATTCATGTGACAGGGGGGGGGGGGGTTTAAATGGTCAAAATAGATGTGACGTACATGGATGGCCCCATGACTGAGGATCGTAATCATCAACGGCCCTGGTCGGCCTATATTTGGAATGGTTTATCTGTTTCCATCGGCTATCAGCTTCTGTGCATGGCAGCTCTGACGACGGAGCTAAACGTCAACAAGTCTTATAATGAACTAATATTTACCCATGGCTTCGCACACGTAAATTATTAGGTGCAAATCGTAACTAAAATCTGCTTGTCTTTTTGACGAGGAAATGTTAAATACCGACTTATCGTATTTTCAGGTGACCTGTTCAACAACGACAAGTTCCGTCGCAGCCTTAACGAGAAGCATCAGCGCAACAACAGTTGCGTCAGTTCCTCCGACTTCTACGGCTGCAACTACCCCGTCGACAAGCACCGCTTCTCCTCCGGCGACCTCATCCGCCCGCTCGTCGCCAAAGAACTCAACTTTAACATCGACAAACAAAACCAAGACAACCTTTACAACTCCATAGACCCTCCCGAAACAATCCCTAACGCCAATGCCGAACGTGCTACCGAAAGCCCCTCCCGAAACGTCGAAGAGATGTACGCCAAAGTCATGAAGAAAGCTAAAGCGAAAAACGACGAAGCCACTAGAAAAATTAAAGATGAGAACGAACCCCACACTTCTAAGTACCGCGCTGACGACCCCGGCTATGAAACCATAGATCGAAAGAAATCCAACCACGGCTACGAAACTATCGCGCACAAAGAAAGAAAAATATCCCAGAACCAAGACCCGGGCTACGAAACGGTTAAAGACATTAACAAACATAACCCGAACTTCTCAAATAACAACCTACTTAAATTAAACCATGTCGATAGCGGGCCTAATAGTATTATAAGCAGTGACGCCGGTTATGAACACATATCCAAAGTTGACAACAGCGCTTCGGATTCTGATCCCAATTACGAAGTGCTACGGAACCAGCCACCGACACCGCCCTATGCGACCATCGCTCCGAACTTCAAGGTCCAGCCGACTTATTCGACTGTGAACAAACGGCCTTCGAAGTACACCGATTGGCCAAATAACAACGGAGACCTCTCCGAGTCAAACTACGAGTCGATGCCTCATGACCCCTTGTATAAGGGCAGCGGCAGCGAATCCGACCCGAACTATGAATCCGTTCGGCCTAAGGATCCTAACTACGAAAGTGTCAACGCACACGATCCTAATTACGAATCTTTAAGACTGAAGGATCCCAAATATGAATCGGTACGATCAAAAGCCTCTAAAAGTGACTCGATGAGGTCAAGGAAGGACCCCAATTACGAGAGTGTGAAATACTTCGAGTTGTCTAAGAAAGAACCGCCCTACGAAAAGTTGAATAATGAAACGGCGGGTTCAAGCGTGGAGCGATCGGATTCCGCCGCCGGGTATGAAAAAATTAACGTCCCTAACAACAGGGAAGAGAAACGCAGTATTAATAATGGTGCTGAAGGTGTCGTCAGTGATTACTTTCAGGTATAAAAGTTATCTATTCTCCCGCAGTGGAGAACAGTGGTGTAAGTATTTAGCCTAATTGAAATGACCCATCGTCCGAGGTTTTAATATGAAATATTGACAAAACCAAACTTTTAGAGTTTTGAGATTGCGCTTTTTTTTATTTTATCATATTTTATACAAATCAAACTGTCTACAATGTGTAATACCTCAAAGTTAGAAGATTAAATCGATATTATTATCTTCCCTAGGTATCTGTGATATGTGTATATTTTGAGTGTTTTACTTTCAAAAGCGAAATGACAGTAGAATATTTTATAGCATAGTATGAATAACGTGGTGTGTTATGTTCGTAATCTCCATTCATTAGTGTGTTCAATAAGTATAATGAGAACAGTATACCAGCGCGTGTTGTATACTGCATGTACAAAATATAGATGAAAACGATGTAATTTATTATATATCTGATTATTTACTTAAGATAAAATAAAGTAGGAATGTCAGAGATACTTAGTGTCCAGAGTGGTAAGGTGAAGAGTGAGTGCAGGGTTTACTGACGCGTAGACATGGGACGGAGTCGCTCGCCTGAAACTGCCTTGTGTCTTCGATCAAATACATCCCTACTCGAGAAAACAAAACCAATCAAACAAACAGTATTACAATTCCAATTGAATGTATTGTATTCTATCGAGTAGAGATGGCGTTTCTTTATCACTTGAAAGCATTTTCTATTATTGGTGGCTATTATTAGTATTTTATAATAATTTATATTTCATGTTGTTATGTTGATTTTGTTATAATTATTATTTAGGAGTTATAAGTAACAATTTGGTGTCATAACTTTTACAGTTATTGGTAAGAGTTGATTTTGTGATTAGTACCTGAGCATATTGTTTTACATACATTTACATGGACTGACAACTCACAACATTCATGTCTTCAATTGTATTAAAAAGCTTGAGTACATATTTTATACACAGTTTATGGATAACAAACTAAGCACAATTGCTATTTATAATTGTACTATTTACAGCGTTATAAGCTTGTTTTATGATAAAATATGTTATGTGATAATTAATGAACACCATTTTATAATATCCTTTCGATAAATATTACTGCGCCTGCAGTATCATCAGATTCGCCTGTATTCTGTATACATTCAACAAAACCATTCCAATTGTATTGTAATAGATCCAAATCCAATGACTACAATAATGTTTAAAGGAATAAAATATGCCATAAAAACATGTCTTTGTTTCTCAAGCGTTTATTTAACTTCACGTCCTATACGTCCCAGAAATTTGTAAACCCTTTTTCGAACCCTTCCAGTCCTTATACTTGTACCTCCAATGGTACATTAAAAGTGCTACAACTCCACATAATAGCCACTTTTGTACAAGAAAGTTAAGAATTATGTCGAGATGTAATACATGCAATTATAACAGTACAGGACTACAGGCTTCTGCTGCTGCTGATTGCTGAAATGAAATGAAAATCGATGATAATACAATAATCTGATAATAAAATTCTAAAGAGCAAAATCCCTCTACTGTTAATTGCATGGATGGACCTTTTAGTATATAACTAGCTAAATACTCAAAGGGATGGACTTAAAAATTGATACGGAAATGTGGTTTGGATCCACAACATAAGTATGATCATAAAAAAACGTAAGTGAAAAAATAATTTTTGAATATTTTTGGGCTGTACATGCAATGAGTGCATTAACACCAATTTGCCCGAGTGGTTTATGTCCGTCCGTCTAGTCAAGGCGCAGGTGACTTGTAGTCTTGTTTAGCTTCAAGGACAGTGAAGCTGCATTGTTTGTTTCTGTTAACAGCAGCTATCGTCATAAACACGCAGATAATGTCATGTTGACAGTGACAGATAACTGACAACTCATTTTGTACAAATTCACTAGCGACTCGACTGCGCTGCAATAACATTTTCCAGTTTATTTGGATAATTTGACCATTGTAGGATTAATTTGTTGTAAATCAGTATCAAATAAACCATTGTGGTACAGTTAAAATGGCTAACTACAACAATCCAAACGATTATTCGTGGCAGGGGCAAAACAACAGCCAGAATTACTCCTTTAATACTTCCAACGCGTTCGGGGATCAAGCCCAGACCTTAGGTATGTATAAACTAAGAAGTTTTCGGCTAGGTCTTCACTGTCAAGTAGTTTGCTAATCTCTAATCACCAGACGATTGCGTTGTGCAGTCTGTGTATTGTAGAACATTTGGTTCATAGCCAAGCGACCAGGCGACTTAAGCGTAAAGCAAAACACCTGAAGTATCTTAGCCCAAGAGAAATATATAATCTATAATCGGTTTTTGTGTATTAGATTTCCAGAGCTTTCCAACGGATCACCAAGATTTTTCATTTGACCAAGGAGGCCAGAATGCGTATCCTCCCAACAACAACCAGTACTACAACCCAAATATGTTCCAGCCAGCGCCAATCCCCGGCGAGCCAATGACTGAAGCTACAGAATTTGATGAACCACCTCTATTGGACGAGCTAGAAATTTATCCTGACCGGATATTGGAGAAAACACTGGCTGTTATGAATCCCTTCCATGGTCAATCAAAGGCTGACGATGCAAATTTCTTACTAAGAGACACTGATATTGCGGGTCCTATAGCATTTTGTTTAGCATTAGCTGTCTGTCTGTTTTTATCAGGGAACAAGGCCCACTTTGGTTATGTTTATGGTCTCTCAGTTATGTCAGTGATATTGATGTATTCCTTGTTGTCTTTAATGAGCCGAACCGAAGGTGTTTTTACATTACTAAGTGTTGCTAGTGTTTTGGGTTATTGCATGCTGCCCATGGTGGTGCTGGCAACACTAGGAATATTCCTTTCTTTAGAAGGTACAATAGGCCTTTCTCTGTCAGCTGTGGCAGTGATATGGTCGGCCCTATCAGCCAGCCGGCTCTTTGTTACCATGTCAGGGGATGCGGAACAGAGGCCACTAATTGCATACCCTTGTGCATTGGTTAATGGAGTATTTGCCTTATTAGTGCTCTTTTAGTTGGAAGTTTTAAAAGCTACCTTGTTTGTTATCCCAAAAATGCTTTTAACTTGAGAAAATGATATAACAAATAATGAAAGTGCAACCCAAGTATAATTTTGACTTTATATTAACAATAATGTAAACCAATGCAAAAAGCTTATTCCTTTCACAACCTGTTCTGAAGGTTGCCTTTTTTTAAGTAACTCTGTTTGTCTGTTATGTCTTCCCGCTTAAACAACTGAACTGATTTAGATGAAATTTCGCATGGTAATAATAGTTTGAGACCCTGAGGAAGAACATAGACTTTTATCCTGGAAAATTGCATTGTTTCCACAGGGTAGCAAAAATAAAGTTGCAGGCAAAGTCTAGTAAAATATTGTAAATTTAGTCTCATACTGAACCGTGCTAATTATTTTTGCACCAGGAGGGGGAGGGGGGGGGGGGGTGATGCTGATTAAAGGTTTAACCAATATACTAAGAGGTAGGTATTTATGTAAGAAGACCTCTTGGTGATTGAGGTCTCCCAAACATGACATGAAAGTAACAGAGTCTGTTGTTGGTGTTTTGTGCCAACAAACATACATCAATTGCCTGTTTAAGATTCAGCTTAAAAATAAATCAATCGGACCACATCAAAACTTGCAAGATTTGAAACAAACAAATAATGGTAATGAAGGTGAAGCTAATAGAAAGCTTTTTAAAAACTCAACATCTCACTGCTCCGTCTTTACCAGGCAATTACATACAACTAAGATAAATATGGAATCTTTGGATTGGAGTTATGTTTGTTAACTCAAATAATTTGTAATACTTGTAAATAAATTTCTTACATTTATGATTGTTTTTTACTCAAAAAATTAAAACAAGATGTAACCAAATCAAAATATATTAACCAATATTCTAATATTTCCTAAAATTACAATCACTTGTATAAGGTGGGTCGATCACTGAAGAAGTTTTTCAGAATCATGACTTGGCCAAATGTAACAATAATTATTGCTGCTGTTTCGATTACGGACCATTCAAATACTCTCTCGTTGAGATCTTCAGCCCTCTTGCGACTCTGAGCTTCCCTTAGCCTGTGGTGTGTTTGGTGATCAATGATTTTGTTCAGTGAAGAATGGATTTCTTCCGCTGATGCTTCAAGCTGAAACAAATAAAAAGGTTATTAACACATTAATGTTCACATAATATCGCTATGCACCATACTCGTAAATAGTAGCAGGGTTTGTCTATGAAGAGAGAACCTGACTATTTGAATGTGTTAAAATAGCAAAACCTTGCATCTATCATTCTACTAATCTTGATTACAAGCTGCTCTCAAGCTATTGAATTAAAAGAATTACCCTGTTCTGATTTTCATAGTAAATAATCACTCCAATTTAGTTCTTTCGCTTGTTTAAAAATAATGGTACTTCTAAGATAAGGTAATAATAAAACTATGTTTTAGCAGAAAAAATAAGAATAACATAGTTAATTTTACATAGGTTATTATGCATGTTTTTAAATGCTGAAAAATTTACTATGATAAGTTGATTTAAGTACAACAGAAAGATGTGTAGTGCTAAGTGATCCACTTGTACAAATAAAACTCCAATATTTTGTATTATTTTGTAGTCAACCAAGTAAGCGTTTTACCATTTTTCATGACATCAGAAAAAAGAACAAGGGTAATTTTTACTTGTAAGTAAAAATAGCAAAAATGTTTTAAGCCACACTATTGACATTGAACCTTAGGGTGGTAAATGAGTTTTTTGGTTGACTGTACATTACAGGGCAAGTGAACTTCACTGGATAATAAAAAAACCAGTGGTGGACTAAGCTTATTCAGGGCCCAGGGCGGCAAAGCTGACTATTTTTTTTTATCTAGTATTTCAATGAAGCTTTGCAAGTTAGACTATGTCAGCCTCATGGGGAGCCTCAGTTATATACCACACTACAACTTTTACGCTCTCCCTTGCACTGAAGAAAGCTGACTATAATATTCATTTTTCAAGAGAACTTGTGGACATTTGTTGGCCTGGGGCGGGCCGCTCCTTCCGCCCCACTGTTGACTCATGAACATAATTATTCATATTACTTAAATTACCTGAGTTAGTACAGTAGCGTGTTCTCCAACACCAGGCAAAGGCTGCTCTGGTCCCACATTTAATTCCATATAAACCAGTTTGTGTGAGAAAGTACTGAACTCATTGCTGAAGCACACCTTATAAATACCTACAAAAATTCACATTTAAAACATTTACATAATTCAAAATCTTTCATTTTGTAAGCAAACATTCTGCTACTATGAAAAAATTCAAATGTATTAGTAACTTTCCAGTAATGATTATTTCTGGAATATGAGTAGTAAAATCAGATAATTCACTATCTTAATAGTTATTGTGTGCAATTTGCACTTTTTATTACACAAGTGCAAGCATTTTACTGCCCAAGCAATGTCTGTTGCATGAAATAGTTAAAAGGAGAAAGAGTTTCAAAGTAAGTTAAAACCCAAATTACAGTACAATTATTACAGATGAAAAACATTTTCGGCGAATCAAAATTATAGTGAGACACATTAGGTACGTACCAGTCTGAGTAGCTGTAAATGGATGAGAGTCATATTGCATCTTCTGTTGCTGATAAATTATTTGTTTATTCGGTCCTTCCACTTTAACATCCACATCATATTGACCTCCAGTGATGACCTGTATTTAGAGAACAATCATTAAATAGGAAATGCGAATCATTAAATCTTTAAAGGGCATTTGAGGTTAGGATACTATATAAATTATAGGAAAACTGATTTGGGAACGTTATTATTGCATAATAGACACACAATTGTTACACAAAGACTTCCAGAGCAAGGATTCATATGTATAATGAACTTTACCTGATATTCTAAAGATGCAGACGTATTGTTTTCTATTTGCTCGTAGAAACATTCTACCGCATTATCGGGTAATTCAAATGTAAGTTCTACACTTTTGGCGTGAATTCCACTAATTAACGTGGCTAGCAAGCTAATAAAGGTAACTTTTCTTAACATTTTACAAATAATTAGTAATTTTTCGGAAGCTAAAACACTCGATAAAATTAGTCGGTCGGTAACACTGTCGACTGAGTGACGTCTCGTCTGTGACAGTTCGTGTCTACGCGTAATTGGCTGCATTCCTTGCGTAAACTTGAACGCAGCATTTTGATGTTTTTTTAAAACCTTTGTAACGAAGACGTCTAGGACTATGCAGCCAAGTCGAATCAATGTAAAATTATTTTATGCTATGTGCTGTACGAATCAAATGCAACTACATAAACAACTTTAAATTTTAATGTTTTTTATCATGCAATTTCAATGATTTTGTTAGTTCCTTAAATAAAAATTTACCTATATTATATAAACATAATCACACATCATTTATTGAATGATGCATCCCTTTCCTTGAACATGATAGCTTATGGAAAAGTTCATCTACTTATTCAATTAAGATGAACTTTTCAAGTAGCCTGTATAGTATCCTACTGCTGGGCAAAGGCCTCCCCTCTTGACTTCCACAACTCTCTTAAGTCTAGGCAACTCAATGCTGTTGCCCCCGACGTCTTCAGCGAAGTATTCTATCATTATCTCTATCTCGGAAAACTCTTGTGCAACGTTACGGAGTATTTTAATTTATTGCCGGGATTTAAACTATCTCCATACGAAATTTTATCGAAATAATTTTGGTTTGAACGTTGCTGCATGATTGAGTAACAGGATAATAATAGTCTTAAGTAAACGTAAACAATATTTTATTTCAGAAAATTCAAGACAATACAATAAGAAAATTATATTTTCACTTAAATGTTTAATAACGATTCACTTACATTAAAAGTAAAAAAGCCATGATTTCATTGACGAAAAATACTGTAAATACAATGTCTTATATTTATTAAGTGCATAAGGGCTAAGGGAGAGTCTAAAAATGCAGACAATACTTCATAATAGTGAGTTTAGAAAGCCAGGCCTGCGTCGGCGTAGGTAGTGAAGATCTTCTCGATGGAGTTGGCGTACGCCGCCGTTCTCAGGTCCAGGCCCAGATTGAACTTCATGGCTGTCTTCATAATGGCCTGCAACCAAACACGCGGTCATCAAATGTTACAGAATAGGCAGATAAGCCAGACAGTTTTATACTTGGGGACAAAGCTCAAAGGACGATAAAAAGGTCTGGGTGTTGTATTTTTGGATGGTTTAATAATGTCGCACAGTAGCGGGATTGAAAGCTTCTTACAATGACACGATTTATCCATTAGTTAAGTTTGCCAAAACGTGTGGAAACGACGTGTATTTCGTACTGTACGAGACACAATTGCGGTTTTCTGTTATTAATGTTTCGAATGTGTGAATAACTCGCACCTGCTGTGCTACACTGTCACTTTTGTAAAAAAAGTATCCTATAAACCTTAGTTCCTGCCTTTAGGTTAATTGCTATGTAAATTCTTACGTAATGTACTTTAAAATTGGCAAAATAAAATAATTTTCATATTCAAGTAGCGTCGCCTTAAGGTCAAAGATAATTTAAGCAACATTATAGGACACTATTATTTTTGCTAAAGTAACAGTGTAGCAGCGGAGGCGATTTGATGATATTTGTATTTCGTTCGTTGACATTATCATAATGAAGTTACCCTCGCAGAGCGCTCCATGGTGTAGTCCAGACCGGAGTGGACGATATCTTTTTCGGAAGCGCCGTGGATTCTCTTCTGGAAGGCCTCGGACGGAGTCACGGGGATGCGGCCGCCGACGCGCCCGAAACGTCTTTCCAAAGACTCTTGCACGGATTCTGAAATTAAAAATATATATATTAGCTCGTTGAAGTGGTAATGGGCAGTCCATTATTACGGAAAACAGATGGCCGTTAGGGCCAAGAGACGGATAAATGTGATACCGGCTCCGTCTATTCGAACAAAACAAACAGAGACAGCATCACAATTATTACATTTATTTGCAGGTGGTAGGACCTCGTGCAAGGTCCGCCCGGATTATTGCTACCACCATCTTGCTCGCTAATCCTGCCGTGAAGCAGCAGTGCTTGCACAGTTGTGTTTCGGCGTGGAGAGTAAGACAGCCGGTGAAATGACTGGCACTTGAGGTATCCCATCTTAGGCCTCTAGGTTGGCAACGCATCTGCAATACCCCTGGTGTTGCAGATGTTTATGGGCGGTGGTGATCTCTTACCATCAGGAGACCCACTTGCTCGTTTGTCATCCCGTCGTATAAAAGAAAAAAAACCGTCGGATAAATTGAATCAATGGATGGTGAAACAGGGGGTAAAACTAAATAAGATAAATGATGAACTTACCCAGCAGATGGTGGTTAGACTCGCGCTCGTACTTGAACGTGAGGCGTCCGTACGAAACGTGGTTCAAGTTCTTGAGCCACTCGAAGAAGGAGACGGTGACACCTCCCGCGTTGATGTACAGGTCGGGGATCACCAAGATGTTGCGATCGATGAGGATCTTGTCTGCTGCGGGCGTGGTCGGTCCGTTGGCCGCCTCCGCAATTATCTAGATTTAAAGGTAAACTCAAAATCAATCTCGTGATAGTCTAATGATTTCACTTATCGTCGATGATAACTACCACAGTATATATGTAAGCTCAAGCAGTATGGAAGCTACGATCGAAACGAACACACTCACACAGACGCGCGCTCTACACGGTACTGCAGTACCGCGAGACCCCCTTAGAGGCCGTGTAGAGCGCGCGTCTGTGTGAGTGTGCTCGTCGATCGATTTGTTCGTAGCTTCCATACCTACTGCTTTAGCTTATATATATACTGTGTAACTGCGGCCCAAGCCCTCTAATTCTGAGAGGAAGCCCGCGTCCTGCAGTGCGATGTATACCTATATGTATATCGCATTAATTGCGTAAGATTTTGGAAAAATACTATTAGAGTATAAGTTGCTGTTTCACCATTCATTGATTAGTGTTAACTGACGGTTAAATGTGATGCCGTCTCTATTTGTTTTGTTCGAATAGACGGAGACGGCATCACATTTAACAGTCAGTTGACACTAATCAATGGATGGTGAAACAGCCCTAGTCTCATTGCTGTTCACAACGCCTACTTCAGTTAAGTCTTTCCTTGTCCAATACCAGCAAATATATATATTTTTAAAGGGAGTTGTGAATGTGCAACCGAATTTTATAGCCGGAGGGGGTCAGGCACTGCCTGGACCCACCCTTCTCAGTCGTCCCTAATGGACTTTTACTAAAATCAAGTAAACAAAAGCAAGGACCTTATAGTGTCTTTGGCCCGATAAGTTTTTGTTAAAAATGTAATTTTCAATGCCATTTTTTTTTGCTTGCTGTTCTTTTTGATAACTACTCGCATCGTCATCTAACTAAACTACATTACAGTACCAAATTTCAAGTCAATGCCATTAACAATCGAAGAGTTCCCTTATGCAGAGACGATCCTGGCTGGACTAGGTGAGTACCAGGAACCCACTACCTGATTATTGTCACCAGATTTACATAAGTATGTCACTGAAAGTGGGTCAAATACATACATAGCTACATTACAAATTAAAAGCTTGTATGAAAACAATCGTTTTACCTTAGCCTGGATTTTATGCGCGTTCTCCTTGTTAATGACTTGTTCGATGGCGGCGGGCACGAGGATGTCGCACTTCTCGAACAGCATGTTCTCTCCCTCGTACGCCTTGGCGCCGGGGAAGCCCACCACGGTTCCGTTGTCGATCCTGTAGTCTTCCAGAGCCTGGGAATAGTGACAGCTTTAGGTTACAGGGGGAGCAAGCGGGGAATAAACTTTGGGGCTGGAGGCGCGCATCTGCGTTGCAAGCTAGCGCTGCCTACTCTAGAATTGACCCCATGCATGCCACTGGGTCCAACAGTGGACGTCCATGGATGATATGATGATGACGAGACTCATAGAACTCAATAAAGACTTGACTTCGATTCGAAACACTTCGTTGGCACACTTTGGAGTCATTTAAATGTGATCTGATATCTAACGACTCATTTCTAGGGCGGGAGGCTGTAGCAGATATTAAATAATGCGGTACATTTTAATTACAATGATTAGATACGTATCTAATCTTTGCGTACAATTTGAGTAGTATAGGTGGCGTTACTAGTGAAATAGGTATCAAAAATACGCAATCAAAAGATAAATATGTTTTATCAATTTGCCTAGTATATGGAATAGTGTTTCCTTAGATAGCGTTATCAGATCGTCAACATATGAAAATTAAACAGTTACGTGCTGCAATAAAACAATGGCTAACGACCTTCGCAATTCCTAATACCTTTAAACTTAAATGGGCAATTCTTTAATATTTATTTATTTTGGGGATCTCGGAAACAGCTTTAACGATTTCGATGAAATTTGATACGTGCGGGTTTTCGGGGGCGCTCCATCGATCTAGCTCGATTTTATATCTGAGCAAAACGCGTGTTTTTGAGGTTTAACTCGAGATTTGCCCACGTCAGGTACGTGGTTGCTACCCCAAATGTTTGCCAAGACCATTAACTCTTTAGTTTAAATAACTTTCGTTGACTTATTGGCATAACAAACAATTAAACAGGATAACAATTAGAAATGTTATCGTATTTATTTCCTTCTACAGTTGATGTTGCCTCTCTTAAATTTCTATTAATGAGCTCATTTTTCTGTGATAAAACTAATAGATTTTAGTAAATTACGGTCATTACTGAATTTCAATCTTTTTTGAACAATTAACTTCATTACAAACTAAGCCAGGAAAATAAATACAGATAATATGGCTTTTAGCTATTATAGACGCCTTGTGTTTTAAGAACGATCGTAATTTCAATTCCCCTTAATATTAATAGATCAAAGGATAAATCAAAACAAAAGAAAAAAAGTACATTAAAACTGCCGATACGGCTAAAAAATTCGTGTCCAATTATGATCCCCGCCGTTATAAATAAAACATTATGACAATGCTTGTATAATTTTCGTCATCCTTCGATATTTGAACCAACGCCTGTGTGTTTTACCTACATAACATAACACATACTGAGTACCAGGGCTAAAATATCAAGATATGTAGATATTAGCTTATGCCCGCGACTTCGTCTGCGCGGATCTAAGTTATCGCGCGGTGGCGCCGCGCCCTCTACCGAAATAAAAGGTATCCTATGTTGATCCTTGGGGTTCAATTCAAACTACCTATTTACTAAATTTCATCAAAATCGGTTCAGTGGTTTCGACGTGAAAGCGTAACAGACAGACAGACAGACAGAGTTACTTTCGCATTTATAATACTTATTAGTAGGGATTATCCAATAATATAACATGTAATAAAAATACATTATAACTATTACATTTTTCGTGTGATGCCAAAAAGTGACTAAGTATATTTTACCTGCATTGGTATGTAATGATACGTAATATCAGACGCAGGTACCTATAGACGGACATTATTTATCATTGATAATTATCCCATTCAGCCCAATCGAATACTAAAAAAATTAAAAGACCCGCCCAAGCAGGAGGTCGCAGCAACCCTCGTTAGTAATAAGAATAAGCATCATATAAAAAGTACATTCGTATTGAGAGATCCGGGCCCCGAACCAGTGGCGGCGTAAAGGGGATGCGGAGCGGGCGGTCCGCTCCGGGTGCCAGCCAAGCACCAAGGGGTGACAACGACAACTCACTCGTACATCCAAAGAAGACATAAAAATTCTCCCCTAACTATACTTGGTTTGGATAGGTATTTAACTAAAAGTAAACAAAACAACGTCAATTGGTGTCATAGATAGTGAAATTCCTCCAATAAACTATCTAAATATTTACATTTCTGTATTGAAATACACTAGTTTAGTTTGTATTTATTCTAAATAGATAAGTAAAATGTTTAAAATCCTTGAATGTACCAAATTTGGCAGCTTAAGTTTATTTAATTACATTAATTTAATTCCCTAAACGTTTCAAGTATAGGCAGGAGCGTATCTCGCGGCCCTAAAACAGCGCAAGTTACCTTGGGGTCGATACCGTCGGGGTTGTAGATGGAGCCGTCGTGCTCGATGATGCCAATGCAGGTGGCACCGGCGCGCACGAGGTAGCGGCACGTGTGCAGCCCCACGTTACCGAAGCCCTGCACGATGAACGTCTTGCCGCCCCAGCCGGGGGTCGTGCCTGGAACCCCCAACATATTATTGTGTAAAAAAGAAGAGAGATTTTTATGGTTCCATCAGTATCACCACCTTACTGTAATAAGACTAAAACACCACACCTATCACCACCGACTCGACTATAACGTAAAGCGAAGAGATTTCACCGCCAGCTTTTTTTTTACTTAGTAAGAAGTGGTAGTTATAATTTTACTACTTTTCTGCCTACTAGAGTAATACTTGGGCTGCAGATGTCATCTTGCGGCAAATTGTTAACCGTAAAGGGAACATAATAAAAACTAACAAGTCAATAAAAGCAATGACCATGGTAGTGTCTTTGGCCCTTAACGACTTAGCCCAAAAAGCCATAAAGAGAGTGGCAGATGACCTTATCAACTAATAAGTATTGAATAAAAAATCCAAGAATGCCAAACTTTTTCCAATACAGTTTTACGTATTTAAAGATTTCATGGAGGTAATTGATTTTCAACACCGTTAACACTAATTAGTGGTATCAAAGGACGGATATCACTGACAGATAAGAGCAGAGCTCACGACATAATAATCTAGAGAAATCTCAGTCATGTACGAATTATCTAAGTTACTGGCGTGATGATGATGAAACAATTTGGGGTTCAACATAACACCGAGTTCACATCACCAAGCGATATGATAGATAACATAAGTTTAACAAAACTATGTCGACCTACACACCTGCTTATTTGTCCATGACCCCAGTTCAAACGTATGTAAAGCATTTATCTTTTTCCAACCAGTGAGCATGAGGCCGTATTGCCCAACGTTTCTGACGTTCGCGACCGCAATCAAATGATGGATTTCGCATAATGTGCGCAAGGAATGGAAGCGTTACAATCGCCTCAATTTTTGTGGTCACATTTTGTTATGAATGGGCTATAGAATTGGATGACTTTTAGATTATTTTTTGACGAAAATAAGTTATCGATCGAAAGATGCCGTGATAGCAATTCAAAGATAAAGATAAAACCAGTGTTTAGCAGTTATAGCATTGTAACGAGCTCGCATTTTATGTATTTTTAAGCCCCCTGGCAGTAAAAATAATGTTTTGTTGTTAGTCATAATGATTATCATTACTAGACATCGGATTATATGCATTTGCATGTTTGCATATTTGCATATAATTATATTTTTGTAGCGTTACTGCATATTTCGGTACTTTTTCGTTGACAGTGCATATTTCAGTTGTTTTACGTGTTAGGCGTATTGTATTATGCTGTAGAAACGTTCAAACTATCTACGAAAAGCTTATTTTTATTGAAACAATGCCACCAGTAAAAAAATACCCTGACTTTAATGGAATTTTGGACAAAACAAAATTACCGAAATTCATCAAAAAAAAAAACAAATCGATCAACATGTTCTCACTTACCTGCAGAAATAGAAAATATGTATAAACTTATAAATATAATGTGAAAATAATGTGAATTGTTAATAATAAATGGTTTTTGATTGTGCATATTTTGTGCATATTCCGCCCTTTTTTAGTGCATATTTGCATGCATATATTGACATTTTGATAGTGCATATAATCCGATGTCTAATCATTACAATATTATAAATTCAAAAATATATAATAATAGTTAGAACTAATTTATTTTGTATCAATAAAAAACATAATTTACAACTACAGAAACAACATTTTCTACTGCTAATCATAGATTATGATTCGCTTTTTTTTCTCGTCACGTACCTGTATCGGCATCTGGCATCATTATTATATTAGTATGGGAAGGATTATAAGTGGGTACTGTACAGCCGCCATCATTAGGTTCGAGAATACTTACCAATCATGCTCATGTAATTGGCTTCATTGATGAAGTTCTCGAGCCCGTGGAACACACCGCGACCAGTCGCGGATACTCTGCCGTGAATACCTCCCTGCACAATAAAACATTCATTAATTGATTTGAACAATTATTAAAAAAGAAAAAACTGATGTACGGAAGTTTTGTTTTTGATGACGAAAGATGGGAAAGGTTCATCTCTAGGTATTAGTGGTATTAATGCAAAGTTTCCGTAACAATAAATGAGGAAGGAAGAAATTAATAAATGAGGTAAACCCAGAATTAACGCTGAAAGCTTGATTCATAGAAGAGAAATGTTTCTTGAAATTAATAACAAAATAAATATATATTATGTCATTAATAATGTCTAATTTTGACTAAATCACGCTTCTTCGTGGATGGCACTAGGTATAAAATACCTATAATTGGTTACTCCAACATTTATTCTTATTTCTTATTTAGGTGACGGTGCACCTTCCGGAAAAAGGCATACCTATATTCAAGAATTGCTGGTTTAAAAAAAGTATGGGATACTAAAGAAATTTGATACGAGGTTGAGAAAGAAAGTACATGGACGAAAAGTCCTATTGGGTGCACTGCTCTAACCTGGTTGATAGGTTTCCCGGTGACGCAGGCATGGGCGTTGATGTCTTGGAAACCAATGGTCTTGGCGTAAGTGTCGGCGATCCACGACATCTCGCGCTCGCCAGTTCCCATGTCAGGGGCGGGCACGTCGACGCCGGGCCCTGCATGCCAACAAAATGTTTACAAGACGAATAACAAGAAAATAATAACGGCACTCCTATGATTATTATTATCTGAGGATATTACCATTCCCAATTAAAATTGATGTAATAATTATAAAAAAGTTTATGTACTATTTTACTCTTGTCGCCTAGATTCAGCATAAATACGAACTTTACGAGCATGAGAAGTGAAAAATCATTATTATTTCCAGTAGTTGATCTCTATTCTATTGAAGGAGTTAGCAGGATAAGTATCCTGCTAACTCCTTCACTAACTGTGCTTCTTAACTGTGCTTATTAAGTAATAAGCACAGTTTGTTTTAAATAACAAAAACTATAAGTAGTTATAAAATTATTACTCGTGGTCTACAAAATCTTATCTAATTTACCTACCATCTCGGTGGTTCAATAAGTATCAACAAGTTGAGATAATGCTATGTAAAACTTTGGCCTCAACATTTTATCAAGATTGTAGGTAAGTAAGTATATGTTTTTTGTCAACGGGTCACAATAACAATTTCTATTCAAAGTTAAATAGGTCACACATTTCCAACATAAACAGAACTATAAGAATACTCAAAAGTAGTTAGGTAAATAGGTATTACTTATTAACGTTCCCGAATAATTGGAATTAAATTAAGGTCAGCTAGCTCATTCTGTACCCTATAAAATATCAGATTACATAATCACCAAGGGCATGCCCACTAATAGATTTGTGACGACACAATTTCACGATCTTTGAAATCGATAGGCTAATCTCAAGAAAACAGTCCAGTAAAAATGATATACCTAATCAAATTCAAAAACCGTTCGTATTCGAACTCACACTTGGCCGATTTTTGTGTAGCTGTGCCCACAACCTTTTTTGAGTGCTGGATCCAACCTAACTTAGGTAATGTATACTTATAGGCAGGTAATCGTATTACTTAGCGATGCAATTATGTAGTAAAATAATTTTGGTATAAGCAGGTTAATTAGGGTAATTTAATAATAATTTTTATCTTCATTTAATTTTTTTCTTCTTTATCGCGTATTGCCAGGCTCAACTATTCAGATTCACGGTCACGTTACAGGAGAGATATAACCGCGTTATCAAAGTCATATGGACGGTAATTTAATTTTGTTCGATAACACCTGCCACCGATAATGTTTGGAAAAACAAATCTGTCGATCACAAAGATAAATGTTGCCATTGTGAATATTTTGTCACAATGCATAAGCATAAGTGCTATGTTTGCTTTGAAGAAGGTTTGTTTGCGACTGTGACAAATAAGTCCTAATGTGTTTTTCACGAGTCTGCTGCTATTTGCTTAGCATGAGATTATACTTAATTACTTACGTACACATATTAGTAGTGTTGTGGTTTCACGGAAACCTAACAACATTGCCTAGAGGACAGTAGTGTAAAATGATACAATCCCCATTATGTAATTTTCTAGGTCGACTATTGACTTCTGTCCTAAGTGTACTGAACTGACCTACAGTCCATTGCATTGAATTCCTGTTGAACTCTGATAGCAATCACAATGTTGACTAAGATACAATTACACAACAATTAGATGACTGGCAACACACACAGCAGGACACGCGATGCAACGTAGGCTTAAAATAGAATTAAGTTTTCTTTTTTTTTAATCTTTTTGTATTTTTTATTTCAATTCCAAAATTTTGTTACTTTACGGACATCCCGTAAAACCTACAAAAATACAATCTGAAATATAGATGCACAGAAAAATCAGAAAACCAGGGTTAGTTCCGATGGAGTGCCGAAAAGTTTCTCGATGAGGGCTACGGCATAGATGTCGCTAGTGTCGCTGCTTAAGTGGCTAAATAAGAACAAACAAGCTGAGATATGTGGAGGTTTTTCTGTGCATCTATATTTCAGTTTGTATTTTCTCAAAATAGAAATGATTACTGAGTACCATAATCGCATCATGTGCATATTTGTAGAGGCTAATAATATATTCTAGTTCACTGTAGTACTAGACCACAATTACTACTACTTATACGTATTAGCTATAAGAATAGCGAAGAATTTATTGAAGGCTCAAGAGAAGAAAAGGGGGTTTACCAAACTGAAAAAAATAATCACGTATTTACTTAATTTAGAATTTTTCACAAAAAAGCTAAATCGTTATTTTGTAATGTTTCGAGATTTCCATCGTATGACATTTCATTTTATTCCGATTAGATAAACTCGACTCCGATATTGAGTGTGTTTTAAATAGATTGCCGAAATACGTGCGAATAGGTATAGAAAGATTTAAAAATATGTTACTTAAGTAGGTGTCACGTTATCAATCATTTGGGTCAGTGCAGTTGGCTTGTTACCAAGACATGCCGCGCCCGCTGTTGCCGCCGGCCGGCACTTTTTGTCGATTCAACAGGGCTACTACAAAAATCGAAATTCGAAGTTCGTGTCGTGCGGTCCCTCTCGCTCTCGTATCAAATAGCGTGTCAGAGGGACCGCACGACACGAACTTCGAATTTCGATTTTCGGAGTAGGTAGTTCTGCAGTAAGAGGATTAGCTTGACCCATCCAGAATAGAACTGTTGAGACGGAATATCGCTGTCAGTAATAAAATAGCGGGGTCATTAAATTCAATTACTTACTGCTGTCATACATTCGATTTTTTGCCAATATTCATAGCGATGTAAGCAACCTAGGTCAAGTAGGTAAGTTTTTTTTTCATCACACTTGGGTTTTAATGATGTTATTTCATCCATGTCTAAACTAAAGGATAATGGGCCTAAATTGTCCCGGAGAGAAATTTTATTCTTCCTAGGGAGGAAAAGTCTAGTTTTTGAATTTACAAACTAAGTTATTAACTGAACGTCATTTCAGACTAAAGAGGTTTCAAGTCAGCCAACGTTTTATATCTTTAAAACTTAGCTATGCTATGATCCAATTTTACACCACAACTCATCTACGCTTCATGAAACTTCGTTATTTTCATATTTTAAATTTACTAAAATATTTTTTTATTTTATTTCTTATTTATAATTTTGGTAGGTAAATATTTTTAGCATTTTGGAAGAATTTGGGCATAATTATGAATGACCCGTCGAATTCTAAACTAAACAGTTTTTAGCATTATCTATGGTAGACTACTTGAAAAAAGTGACAATCAGGAGGCTACTACGAAATTCGAAAATCGAAGTTCGTGTCGTATCGCTGACGCCAGTATTTATTTAATAGAAATAGAAGTATATTTTACTAGCTTTTGCTCGCGGCTCCGCCCGCATGGTATTTGGTTATCGCGCGCTGTTCCTTCGGGAACTGTGCATTTTTCCGGGATAAAAAGTAGCCTATGTCACCCTCGGGAACATAAACTATCTCTATGCCAAAAATCACGACGATCCGTCGCTCCGTTATGGCGTGAAAGCGTAACAAACAAACGAACTCACTTTCCCCTTTATAATAGGATTTAGGTTTTTTGTACTTACCAATGAATCCCTTTTTAGCCAGTTCAAGGGTGAAACGACGTGTGATCTTCTCGAGCTCATGCTCGGAATACTCCTTGGGGTTGATCTTGATACCGGCTTTAGCTCCGCCAAACGGTACGTCGACGCACGCGCACTTGAAAGTCATCAGAGCAGACAACGCCTTCACCTCGTCCCTGGTGACATCCGTTGAGAATCGAATACCTGTGAGAATACAAAATCTTTTAGTTAACTGTAGCTAAAACCCATGGAAAAAGACTAAAAAATAAATGATGGAACCGGAAATGAATCCGGGATGTGAGCTGTATACCCTCTACTACTTCCAAGCTTTAATTTCGCGGTGATATTTTCTAATGTGTTCGCTAGGCAGTTGTATTTTTTAATCAAAAATAGTTTAACAAAGGAACAATTTTACTGCGATCTTATTGCTCATACTCTATGGCGTGCATGGAGTAGGCAGCAAGGTAGGTAGTGCTAATAGTGCTGGTGGGCCGCTGCTGCGGCGCTACCAACTGCCCACCCTGGAAACGACCCAATGCACGCCAATGTTCATAGTCAGACCGCTTTTAGATGTCCGTTGTTTCACCGGACAACAGACCGTTTTTTTTTGCCGGACTTGCTGTATTGTATGGTTAAGTAAGTCGCCGGACAAGTGTTCGGTGCATGTACGCACATTCATTGTAAGCCAGATACAACACCATAAGTTCGGGAAAAAAACGGACCGTTGTCCCATAGTAAAAGTGTAAAACAACGGACGTCTACGAGCGGTCTCAGACCCTTTTTAGTGGTCAAGTGTGTTTGGCAGGTAGTTTGATGCTTTTAGTTTTTGAAATCAGTTTATTATGTTATGTAGTAGTGTCGACTGTGTCGGTACTACATAGTTGTAGCTCTACTAGGATTGTGATGGCTACTATCTGATCAACAGTCAGCATGGCAGTTCCTCTAAGAGCGTGTGACAAGTTATACATACTCGTACATATAACTACGTATGTATGTAGTGCCATATTTACAGCGATGCTGAACGTTAAAATTGAAATGTTAACAGAGCATGGTTCACTTCTCTGGCATTTAAATTGGCTCCATTGTCTACGACAACAGTGTTGTTTAATTAGTAGATTAGCCGTGTAAAACATTTACAGTTACAGCGGGATATGTTTATTTTCACAATTAAAACTTTTATACTCGTTTACTCTTTTGCGTCTTGTATTTTTAAAAGATGAACAACATGTTTAGTCGAATGTATTTTTAAAAAGACGAACCGTACGAACATTATTTTTAAGTGTGTTACCCAAACAAAAACGATTAGATGATTGGTAGAAGTACTAGAAGTTTTTGCTTTATTTCAATATAACAGGTTAAGCAGCGCCGGCTCTCGGCTAGAGAAAGAGTAGTCATTCTAGGCCCCAGCCAGCTGGCAGGGGGAGCCATTTTCCAGTGCAAAATAAAATTATGATGCGCCTTTTGAGAAGCGCGGAAGCGGCATAGACAATCCCACTCTACCGATCAAGGGCTAGAGTCGGCGTTGGATTTAAAGAGTTATTTAACTATTTCAGAATTTCTTAATACCCGAATAAACCTTATAGGTACAGAACAGAGAACATACACCTACGTCATGTGTAATGTACCTTATATGTAATGTACTTAATGTCACTCGAGTCTTGAAACGATCTATTGTTTAAATTTATACCAAACTATCTAGACGCGACGCGAAGAGTAACGTTTAGCTGTACTTATGTAAAAAATATCGAATGCAAACGTAATTATTTACTCATAGGTACCGAAAACCAAAGAGCCTAGGTAACAACCTAGTAACAATTTATCGAAGACCGCGTTGCCACGGTGCGCTGTGGAACGAATACATTCAGAGAGCAATCCACGAAGACCAACATTCTGGTTGGCATATTTCCTAGAAGATAAAAATAGAATGAAAAATATTCCGTTTTCGCAAAAAACGTGCAAACGATAGTAAAAACAATGGCGATGTCGGTGTTACGATG
This sequence comes from Choristoneura rosaceana, assembly GCA_037349165.1. Classification (NCBI taxonomy): domain Eukaryota; kingdom Metazoa; phylum Arthropoda; class Insecta; order Lepidoptera; family Tortricidae; genus Choristoneura; species Choristoneura rosaceana. The sequence continues at coordinate 9,193,110 of JAZBNJ010000040.1, read as the reverse complement.
TTTTGTCCGTTTTATCAATTTAATGCTCGACTGAGAACAGCGTGACGAAATCTTGATTGTTGTCATATATACCTTTCGAGAATGATAACAAGAAATGCGTAATTAGGCATGTAGTGTTTTGGTGACCGACGAGCAATCAAGCATGAAAGAGTGTTCCAATTCGTAGTACGTATTATAAATTACAATAGGTAGTCCATATCCATCACCAATACCTACAAAAGGTACTAACATAACCTTAAGAAAGTTTATTTAAATACACCTATCAACTTGTTTATCAGTCAACTTATCACATTTGAATAACAAGTTTGGCAGTAAGATGATGTCAACATCTGCTGTTTGATATATCTGGTGAAACGTGACCGCTCTACTAGCACAGTAACTGTAGGTATCGTATAGGTACTTTAGGGACCTACCTACTTGTATTCATTCATATTAAGTACACATAAGTACAGAAATGTGGGTGTTATATTTTTTCACATGTTATCTAGCGCCAAGAGACCTTCAAATTTACTTATATAAGAGTGGTGACGACGCATGTTTAATTTTTGTCAAACATTACACAACGTTCCAACGGTCGCGTCACAGCCACGCCTCCCGACGCCAGCTTAGTAACGCGTTCAAATTTCTTTATCACATTATCCGTCTATCGGGTTTCGGTGAAATATTCTTGAAATCATGAATTTCGACGTGACGTGAATGAGTAGTGAAAAGAAATTTCATTGTTACCATTAGGCAAACAGGATGCATGGATTTTTACCTTAATAAAGATGATCGTCAGCATCTCCTTTTCAAGAGTTTTATTTCGAAGTGTTCATACTGAGATTTACTTTCCATATAAACTACCTACATTGAAACACAAAGTTCTCGTCATTTATAAATCTTACGAAATATTTCGACATAAATACATTTGGTATTGGATGTCATAATTTGCATAATATATCGAACTAGTTTAGACTTTTTGTACCTACTTTGGACCACAGAGCTGATAATAACAGGAATATAAATGAACCGCGAGCTAAAACACTACTTACCAATTGCTAAAAAGTCAGACCTACAATTATATAGTTAGCTTAGTCTATAAATACCGGAGTTGATTGCTCAAAAACACGGGTTACCTATTGCAGAAATGGTGGATCAAAAAGAATTAAGTGCATAAGTATACCTATTAAAACCTAAAAAAAAAACACGAAAAAACTTACATTCAGAATTTCAGATCATTGACACAGCGGTTAAGGCCCAAACAACAACGATGTCGATAGCAAAAGCGACTGTAGAAGGAGATAGACACGATACCATTTAATTTCTATTCTTCTTAGCTCTGTGGTTTGGACTTTGGAATAAGTATGTGTTAAAAACAAAATAATTTGTGCTCGTTGTCAGGTCAGGGGCCCCCTATACCTACTTATAATTATTCCGTGAACTATTACAATATCGTACAATAGCTGCCATGATATTTTCGGCATCCGCATCCGTCCTGCCATGTATTTAAGTTTATTGTATGAATATTATGGTTGGTCGTTAAAAAACCGTCTACATTAAACAAGATCGCATTACACATACTTAGTAAGCTCTAGGCTCCTGATCAAAAACATTTGGATATTTTTTGATGTTTACATTTACATAATTTGGTTTGGCTATTGCCCACAACCCATTTGCGATCACAGACTTCTCTGCTATTAAATGTAATAAAAGTTGGTTTACAGGTGGGTAAAAACTGTTCAAACTGTATTACAGTCAGATCAGGTACCTGAATAATAATAATGGTTCCCCAAATAGTTGGGGAACAGTTATGGATAAGTCGAAACGGAGAATTCAACTATCGACCTTGCCGCAGGGACACGAACACTAGGAAGATAGCATGAAAACAAATTTATTTATAAAAAAGTATGACCAGGGTTCAGCAGAAATCAGTATCTTTGGCAATCCCTTATGCAAGAGTAAAATTATGAAAGACTAAGTTTAGCACCATTAACAAACTTTTATTTACGAGCAAACAAACAGTGATATTTGAAAAAAAAAAACAATAAATTAAAAAATCAAAAAACCCGACTGCCATACTAGAAAGATGATAACAAGTCTAGATGGTCTAGAACTCTGTTATGTAGCTAACTTAAAGTTCAACATTCGGAACCCATTACGTGCTAAGAATTTATGAGCTGGTCACGATTTGACAAACACATAATCACCTTCTTCGCAGTCGGGTAATTAAAAAGTTTATTGGTTTAAATAAGAGCATTGATACAATAGACAGGGATGGGAAACTTTTTCCTTCGCGTGCCAATATTATACTAACGAAATATATGACGGGTCAAGTTGTTGCATTTTTTACTATGTTATTTACTGAAATAAAAATATTGATATGTACTCGTATTTTCTGAAACACTAATTTGGCCATTGCCAATGAGAATTAAATTTTATAACAATACGAAATCCTCTATTGATTTTTGTTTGATGGACGCGGGCCGGATTTCAATCCTTCGCGGGCCGCAGTTTCCCCATCCCTGCACTAGAACAAGGTTGGTGCCTCCTTTTAAGCAAAACAACGATTGTTTCAGGGGACCCAGCTCTTCCACACAACGTATAATGGATATAAACCAAATAAAAAATAGAAATTAGAGTTTTCATAATATTAGATTAGCATACAGAGGGTCTAGTAAACACATTTATCCTTATAGTCCTCTGTCTCATCACTTTTAGGGGCTGTTTCACCATCCATTGATTAGTGTTAACGTTAACTGACGGTAAAATGTGATGCCGTCTCCAGCTATTCGAACAAAACAAATAGAGACGGCATCACATGTAACCGTCAGTTAACACTAATCAATGGATGGTGAAACAGCGGATTGATCTTCACAAAAAAACAAAACTTGCAGTATGGACCAGTAAAATTGTACTCTAAAAATTGTACTGTAAAATTGTACTGCAAAACGATATCTAAGCTGCATTTTGAATCTTTTAAATTAGCATCATTTGGAGAGTCCATTTAGACTATGCGAGAACTTGCATGCAAGTTTCACTAGATTATGGTATTTGTTTGATTCACTGAATTCGTTGTCCCTCAATAAGCAGTCTGCGATCCAAGCAAGCAACTTGTAAGAAAGTTCTTGAATGGTCTAAATGAGACTTAACTCTTTACTGAATGACTGACTGATTGACTGACGAAATCACGTCTTAAGCCACTGTCCTGGAGACACCTGGAGGCTTAAAATTTGGCAGATATTCTTTGAGAACAAATTAGCACTAAGAAGGAATTTATCAAAGTTCCCGTGGAATAAAGCTCCATAAGTAGCAACAGACTTTGAATATAACTTTTGCAATTTTAAGTATGTTGGATCACGATAATAAGTGAACCTAGGCTTGATTTGATGATAAGGTTTGCACTAAAATAAAAGGATAATAAGTTAAAACTTGTTTCCTATTCGAAATTTTGTTTCTGCATGTATTGGGCTGTAACGCAAACATAAGCGAAACTCGAAATTATAAAAAAAATAAAATGGAATTGCGGTGCTGCCGAATGGCTTAAATTGTTCCAAGTTTAATATTTTTACATAGTGCTATACACAACTATTGTCATAGTTTATCAATCAATCAATCATGTCAGCCGAAAGACGTCCACTGCTGGACATAGGCCTCCCCCAAAGCTCTCCACTCAGACGGGTCATAGTTTATGAATGAATAAAATTTAAAAAATAAAAACTAAAAAGTTCGAAAATTAATTAAGCTAAAAGCACAACTTTGCAAAACATTAATTTATACTATCCTAGGACTCCTAGGATAGGCTAGGAGTTCCAAACAACACAGGTAGGTAGATACTAAAAATGCAGCTCTACATCACGTTTTGCGTTTCTAGAGTTGACTGGCCTAAGTAAGTCTTAGAACTTAGAACTACTTGGTTTGTATTTGTATGGTACTTAATTGTAATTCACGCACTAGATCCGAGAGAAATCAAAGGACGGAACCATACAAATAATTCTGCGGCTAATTCGGGAGCTCATTATATCCCGTATCTAACAAATATTTCTTTCTAGTGAAATCAAAGCTTTGGCTCACTAAACTAAAAATGCCAAAATGGAGTGTTTGTTTAGTCTACAATTTTTTTTTTTGGATTTTTAATGAATTTGAAAGAACCAGCGTAAACTTTGCGGTGTGCATAATATATAAACTAAAGCGACATAAGTTCACATAACCTCACTTTCGGTCAGGCCAGATAGAAAATTCTTAACACAACTCACTAAAAAATTAAAACTAAAAATTGTGATATGAAGATGTGAAATAAGCGAACATCTAAATAAATTTTAATGTAAGCTAGTTATATCGAATCATAAGCAGAGTACTTAAAATTTTAGTCTAAAAATAATTAGACCATAAGCATTGAACCATAAGCAAGTTTTAGTCCTACGAGCGATATATTATTTAACTACGAACTACACTACAAATCATGAATTGCCTACAAACAACTTTCATATGTTATTCGTAGTTAAGGGCATTCTTCGCCCAATAATTTAGCGTAAAGCAAAATAATCTACTCCAGCAGGTTAATTTTCGCTAGGAACTACGTAACATTACGTCCGGCATAATCACGTGTCTCTTGGGCTATAAATAAAATTTCCCTATTGTAACATTCAACTATCTACTTAACTAATACTAAAGTGGTACTATTCGGGTGATGTAAGCAATTTAAAGCAAAACAATGGTACTCAACATAGGTATACCACTTACCTCCTTTAGTGGGAGTTCTGTGTGAGGAATGTTGAGCACGGTAGCCGAGGATCATTTCATAGTCGCCGGAATCACGCCTTAAGGGGAATTGGATCTCCAGAATGTGGTCGCAGGGCTGCATGAGCTGCAGGATACCGGCAACCTTCTTTTTCTTCTCCTCGACAGAAACTCTGGATTTCATATCGTCTACTAATTTGTCTTCCACTACCTGACAAGCCCTATGGAAGAAATATTCCACCATGTCGAAGAACCTTGGGTTTCCACTGGTTGGAATATCCTTAAGCCTCTCTGGTATTTCATGGCTGGCGTAGGTTCGGCAACATACGTTCACAGCAGCAGGCACTATTCTGACCATATTTGCGGCTGCTTCATTTTGAATTGAATTTTTTAAAGGCGGAACTACTGATTTAGCGATACTTTTAAGGTGCAGCATTGTGACTGATTTTATTAAGTACTATAGTCGGGTTAGGTCGCCCTTTTCAAAGTTAAAATACACAATAAATAATGTGATGAATTAATTACAGTGACGACCCGCCCCGACGGACTCGACCACTGAATGAAATGAATTTAGTTACAGAAGACGAAGAAAAAAAATCAAGTTGCGCCGGTTGCCGCAGGTAGTGATAAAATTGCGAAACGGATTTTTTGTCTCGCTTCAATTAACGATCGAAAAAACGACACGACGAATCATAGACAACAGGGCTACTATGAAACTCGAAACTCGAAGTTCGTGGCGTGCGGTCTCTCTGACACTTATATTATTTAACACGAGTGCGAGAGGGACGGTACGATACGAACTTCGAATACCGAGTTTCTTAGTAACTGTAAAACACAGCAGGGCTACTATAAAACTGAATCTCGAAGTTCGTATTGTACCATCTCTCTCGCTCTCGTATGAAACAATATAAGTGTCAGAGGCACCGCACGACACGAACTTCGTGTTTAGTAGTAGCCCTGTAGGGGGTACTACAAAATTCGAAAATCAAAGTTCGTATCGTACCGTCCCGCTTACGCTTATATTGCTTATTTAGTAAGAGAGTGAGAGATGGTACGATATGAACTTCGATTTTCGAATTTTGTTTGTAGTAGCACCTCAGTACTCTTTCTACGCTTTCTACAAGCTTTCTACGCAACGCGAAGAATCGTGTCCCTTGACGTTTCTTATGGGTATTTATTATATATGCGACGTTGCAAAAACAAGCTACAGTGCGAGCTATGAAAAGACCACAATATTACAAAAAATTACACTATTTACCGGCACGGATAATACCGACATGGAAATACCGGCCCGATAAGATAATTCGTGTACACGCCCATACAAACTGTAGGGCTATTATGGAACTCTAAACTCGAAGTTCGTGTCATGCGGTCCCTCTGACACTTATACTATTTAATACGAAAGCGAGAGGGATGGTACGATACGAACTTACAATTTTGTAGTAGCCCTGCAAGGCTACCACGAAATTCGAAAATCGAAGTTCGTATCGTACCGTCCCGCCTACGCTTATGTCATTTAATACGAGAGTAAGAGGGACAGCACGGTACAACTTCGAATTTCGTGTTTCGGAGTAGCCCTTCTGCTGGTGTCAAACTGACAAGAAACTAAAAGAATTCCTGTCATAGACTTATAATACACTATAGACGGCGGCTCAGCGTGCCGCTGAAAGGGACAGGAGACAAGAGTACATGCATAATTAGGGTTACCCTCTCAAAGTAATTTACCCCACGTCACATGCGATCTTTTTCTAAGTTTTAAATTTTTATAGACAACTAATACAGGAAGGTACATATTTATAATTCAAGCTAAAGTTAACTAAGTGGATAAAAAGAAAATGATGAAATAATAGGCATTTCATGATTTAATATGTACATTTAAGAAGAAGTACCGTTTTTGGCCACTGTACCGTTTCATCTCAGCCTATATACGTCCCACTGCTGGGCACACGCCTCCTCTCGGAATGAGAGGGCTTGGGCCATAGTTCCCACGCGGGCCCAGTGCGGATTGGGAACTTCACACTCACCATTGAATTGCTTCGCAGGTTTCCTCACGATGTTTTTCTTCACCGAAAAGCTAGTGGTAGATTGCGCACATGAATTTCGAAAAACTCAAAGGTGCGAGCCGGGATTTGAACCCACGACCCTCAGCTTGAGAGGCGATAGGTCAAACCACTAGGCCACCACGGCTTTTGATTTGTTCGGTGTCAACTATTAACTCTGGTTTCCCTTCAAAACGAATAAATCTTCCGCCTTTTACTGCACCGTTTATGGCTATTTATTGTTTAAATATACGTTTGAAATAAATGTATAGTTATAAATCACTACAAACTTTATTCGTTTCAGAATTAACTTTTGAAAACTCACTAAAAATATTATTTTTATATGACTCCAAATGTCAACTGGCCAAAAACCGGCTTAAGGTGGCCAAAGCCGGTACTTTTGCCTATCAAAGAAACGGATTCATTCGTAAATCGAAATTTCACAGACTGAATTTTATAACAGATACCGATAAATGAATTCTTGGCACACACGGGCAAAGGCTAGTGTAAACGATAAAAATAAAACATGCATATAAACCATAAAATATTTATATTATATAAAAAAAGCGCCACAGTGGTCGGTCCTGCGTCCCCCGCATCCAACGGATACTGTTATCGTTAAAGTCGGAGTGACGTAGTGGCTCTTATGTTCAAACACCCCCTTTCCCCTGGCTGCAATCCACTTCTGGTGTAAATTAGGATTTTCCGGGAAACTGTAATGGAATTAAAATGTTACTTAATACTTAAAAATATTTAATGATATTTATTAGATGCACAACAGAAAATAATACCCATAAATTGTGGGAAAACAAATATTGAAAATCTGGCAACACCGGACAAAATTTATTTGTAGGTTATGATTACGATTATTTCGTTTTTGATTATTTTATTGATCGTATTATGTACTTAATTTACTTTATTTTACTTGACATTCTTTAGAATACTATCTAGCACATAATAAAAAGGCCTAATAACTGTTAGAAACGTTTATACTTACGAATGAAAAGATATGTCGGGCAGTTTCATTTCACTATCACTTTTACACCCTAAAATACTACACCGCACCATATTTTTCTTCAATACTGTTTAGAATATTGAACCACAAACTTTTTAAAGCAATATTGTGAATATTTTATCACGTTTATAAGTATTTTCCTAGCTTTTTTCTAAAAGCGCGAACAAAATCAGCTGAGCATCTGTCAAGTTTGTTTAGCAAACTACTTTGCTAAACAAACCTGACCTTGAAAAAACCGGCACGCGTGGCGAAACAAAAAATCAAATCATTGCATCTCATTTCTTTACACACATTTGGCGTAAGTTACTCTTTTTCTTGTGCGAATGCGACGGAAGCTATCAATTCGTCTAGGGATTCTCTGTCTACGATTCCTGTACTCACGCCGCTCACCCACGGTGGTTAAGTTTTGCAAAATATGCGTGTTCATGCAGTTCCTCCACCTCCACACTGTAAGTGTTGGAAATATAGGCCCATAAGCATGATTGGCTTCCTTTAGAGTGTCTCAAATGACTTAAGTGACATTGGACCCGATTCTACAGCGGCCGCTAAAATTCCTAATTTTATTTAGGCTTTAATTTGGCTGCTATCGGGGTTACTACGAAAAACGAAACTTGAAGTTCATGTCGTGCGGTATCTCTGACACTCATACTATTCAATACGAAAGCGAGAGAGATGGTAGGACACGAACTTCGAGTTGTGGTTATCTCTTTTTCTATCTCCTGTAAATAATAAAATTATCTTCTATTTTTAATTTTAAGCTGTTAGCCGATAGGATCGCTCTGCCTTACTAGTATCCAAAGCACAATCACAGAATATATAATAGTACTAACGCACAATAAAGAAATGTTACGATTGGTTGGGACTTTTGTTGTTGTTGTGATGTGATGCGGCGAGTGACGTTCTTTTTGCATGAATCGTAGTTATTGAAGAAATTCTCAAAATAAGTTCGTATGAATCTGCAACGCATTAGACAATGAGATGAGTTGCATATTAATAAATACTTCGCAGAAAGTATTGTCTCCATTTAGGTCGACAAGACAGAACATTGTCTAACTAGATAAACGTGAGCAGTGTTTTGTTTATTATTAAGTATACATATATTTTTGTTATGTGCTAGTATTTAGTGATCAGTGAATAAATCTTTCCACAGGGATAATTCTGGAAAATGATAACCGAAGACGAAGATAGTCCTGATTTGACAAAGAGCTTGCCAGATGAAATACTAATATACGTTTTTAAAAACCTTCCACTTGAATCAATATTAATATGTGAAAATGTATGCAGGAGGTGGAGAAAACTATCTCAAGATGCAACATTGTGGAGACATATTGTTATTGTGTACTCAGGGAAGCCTGGCCAAAGTGAAGTCAGTGAGCGTAATTTGGAAATAATATCTACTCATGGGAAGTACATTTACTGTTTGAAGCTGCAATATGCGTACAGCTATAGTTCTATAAAGGCTATCACTGAAAAATGCAAGAACCTTACATCTCTTGAACTAGTCATGTGCCGGGTGACAAAAGAATTTGAAACTGATGTTTTGAAGTGGCAAAATCTTAAAAAACTTAATTTAAGAAACTCTTTACTCATGACGAGTGACGATGACTTGATAGTGCAGTATGATTATTTTAAAAACCTGAATTATTTAGAATTATCTGATTTTGGATTAAACATGAATACTTGTGATACACTGCTAAATTGTAAATATTTAAGTCATATTATAATAGAAAAAATCAGAGATCTCAATGTGGAATACATAAGACAGTTAATATTGTCTAAACAAAACATTTTAGTTACATTTCATATATATGGAGGTGATGCGATTGATGACAAGTGTTTGAAACTGCTTTCGCAGTGCCCTTTGCTGAAGGATCTTGCCATTATTAGATGCGAGAACCTCACAGATACAGGTCTTCTAGCACTTTCAGATCTAAGAACAATACAGCACATTCAAATATGGAATAATGTCAATTTCACAGAAATGGGAATGTTGAAAACTTTAGGGAGCAAAATGCTTATTAATTTAGAAAGTTTAAGCCTGTCAAGGATACGAAATATCTCACCAGTAATAGTAGATATAATCTCAGAATACTATAAAAACCTGAAATTTCTAGCTCTGTACCAGTGCCCCCAAATTATAAATACAGATTATGAGAAACAACTGAAATCGAAATTTAGAAATATTGATGTGGTCCTGTATTGACCAAAGTATATTATATAAGGATTTATATTCAGAATCTAAAGTAGGTATCTACTTAAAAGTTTTAAAATAATAAGGTGTATTTTTTTTTTGTAAAAATGTCTGTTGAATCATAATATCATGTATATGAATAAATAATATAATATTTATTTTTATATAATCTTTTACTTATCCACTTATCCCCACGACATTGCAACTTTATTTTTATTGGGTATGTTATGTATTGGGTATGAGTATGTGTGCTGAGCTGCATTTACAACCTTGGAAATAGTTGGATTGATTTTATACAGATAAATCAATACAGCTCAATATGGAAAGATTTATGATGATGACATACTTAAGAGGGGTGATTTTTTTAGTAGGGATTTTTTTATTCGACTGGATGGCAAACGAGCAAGTGGGTCTCCTGATGGTAAGAGATCACCACTGCAATTTAATTGATGGTATACATTAATCCATGCCATCCTACATAAGTTCAACCTATTAAACCATGAAATATCTTGTTGGAAGTACGATTTTTTGGTAATACCAGAGACAATTTTGGTAACGTAGGAGACGCCCAAAGTGTCGGTAAAATAGTTGATTCACCCACCTGACAATAATGATTCCATCTTAATAATTTCAACAATCGTCAGAAATATGGAAAAAGTAGCCAATGTCTTCCAATCAAATTCAAATATGGAAAATATGAAAAATTTACAAAAAAAAGAAATAGATGAAATCTAAGCAATATGATAAGTCGCTAGGTTTAGCGAGAAACTAGATATGCTGGCAACACTGAGAATCAGAGGCCTGAGGGGCTACTACGAAACTCAAAGTTCGTATCGCATCGTCCATTTCGCTCGCGTATTAAATGACATAAGCGTCAGCGGGACGGCAACATACGAAGTTCGAATTTTTTACTTCGTAGTTTAAGGCTAGTGGAGATAATATGAAGTTCGTATCGTACTGTACCTCTCTCTCTCGTGCGATCGCAAGCATAAGCGTCAGCGGGATGACAAGATACGAAGTTCGAATTTTGCACTTTGTAGTATAGGCTGAGGCCACATCGTCTAAAGCACTCTTAAAGCACTGGTTTCCAAGGATAGAGGATCAGTCATAATAGCGTATACACATAGCTGGGCATTAACTCGTTAATCCGTTAATCGTTAATTAACGAAGTTAACATTTTGATTAACGGATTAACTTTTAAGTTAACTTCAAAAAATGTTAACGGACTCGTTAACTTCCGTTAAATGTCCTTAAAACCGTTAATCGTTAATTTGGTACCTACTATTTATCAAAGAGATACCGCACGCACGCGCCGTGTCCTTTGAGTATTCAACTAAAAGAAGATGGTATCGCTCACGGACTGCTAATCATTTTATTTGTCTAAACTCGCGGGGGGAGGGGCGATGCACTCCCACATCATGCAATCTACAAGATAATGAAAAATGCAAAATGTTCGTACACACGCATACAAACCGACCCGATTTCTAAACACAGCAGTAATTTTCATTATCACAGTAAAAAACTTCTTCTCTGGACATGACATTTGTACGTAGATAATAACGTAAAATCAGTTAGGGCTTGGGCCATATCGATGAGAATGTCGAGCATTCAATCGTTCGTACATTCAGTCATTCATTAAACCCTAGAATTTTTGATAAAAAATACGGTTTTAAATGTGTTTATAGCAGGGATGGCCAACCGGTCGATCGTGACTATAGTCCAGTCAATTTTGGCAACGCAAAAAATATAAAACTGAACTATGCGGTTTCATTTAAGATTTCAATAAGTATGTAATTGGTAGATCATACAGTTTCGAGTATCTCTAATGAAAACTGATACTGGGATTCATTTTTTATCAAATGTTAACGGATTAACGATTAACGTTAACTTGCGTTAAATCTTCCGACATGTAACGCTTTAACGTTTAACGAAGTTAACTTTCTTAGTAGCGGATTAGCGATTAACGAAGTTAACCTTTTGATTAACGGTGCCCAGCTATGCGTATACAGTGGTATGGTGTCCTAGGTCCTAGGAGTCCTAGGAGTCCCATGACCAGACAAAGTCCTGGCCCGCACGAATATAATTAAGTGCAGTGTGGCTCTTGAGTCAAAGTTTGATGACCCCTGTTCTATAGCATTAGCTGATATTATGGCCTGATGATTTAAAATATAGAAATAAAACAAAATATTGAAAAGTCATTAAATTTATTTAACTTACATTATAATAATGGCATTTGAAAACAATGGGACATGTTAAAATCTGTTTTTGTTTGTATTCAAAAACTACTTATACATAAGTATAAAAAATCAAATCAAGTCGTAACTTGAAGACTCAGTGAAGATATTTAAAGACAATTGTATAAACTCATGCGTAAAGGTGCATATTTCAAATATAAAAATATAAATGCATTTTGAATCATGCATAATAAAGTAGGATATTACATTTTTGTTTCCTAGGAGTTGACCACCACTTATTGTATCATATATTTCACATATCCAGAATTCCAGATATACTTAAGTTTATTTAAACAGTGTAGATAGACAAAGAGCATGTCGTATAATACATATTACTTTTTACCATCATTAATTTTTACATCACATTCTAAATCACCTACGGTAAAGCACGCAACAAATAAATTATACGGTATTTAAAAATATTTACAGTTTAGGTAACAGCAGACAGTTACATGCCTAGACATGTATGATAAAAATGCAATATTTACAACGATTCATTACTTCCCACGATCAGTTTAAAATACATACTTTTTTTAACTTTTTTTTGTTTCATATCAAAATTTAAAGTTCTAGTATGTGCTAGGAGTTGCCCTTAAATATTTTCTAGTAGTTCATAAACTCTACCGTCATCAACACCCTGCGACTGTACAGTGTATACAAAATCTATACCAGAATAAGGTATCAAGGAATTACAAGCAATGCCTAAATTAGTCAATACAACATGAGCAATTTGCAGTAAATTATGATCTGGATGCTACTACGAAGTTCGAAAATAGAAGTTGGTATCGTGCCGTCCCTCTCACTCTCGTATTTAAATAAAATATTTAGCGTCAGCGGGACGACAAAATATGAAGTTCAAATTTGGGACTTCGTAGTATAGTCTGAGACTACGTCGAGCAGGATTAGAAAAGACGACAAAATGCTAAATAAGCTCGTGTATAAGCATCTGTTTAATGGATGAAAGTATTTTTTATATCTAATTTAGTCTGTTAAAAAAAATCAAAATTAGAAATCCTTTCTTATTATGGTCTAGAATAAAATTTTAATATATGAAGATCACATTCAACCAACTAAAAGTACAAAGATTGTAGAATACCTATACAAGTGTTGGCATGTCTTGTCTTCCTGGCAGAACTACTATAAGTACCTAGATACTAGTATTTTCATCCATTTGTTTCATAAATAAATCTTATACCTATCAAATAAGCTCTTTTTCATTTCATTCACGATGCTAATAGAGTCGTTTGTAAAATTGCTTTAAAATTATGGTTGCAGTTGTTTTTTCTTGGTTCGGGCAGAAATTTTTTAGGCAACTCACTCGCGACATTAATTTAATATCTAAGTTTGTTATTAAATGCTTTTATCCATTAAACAGATGTATGCAGGTCTTTCGTAATCATTTCCCCTAATTAAATTAAATAAGAACAACTCTAATAGTGAGAACACAGTACACACAATGTACCTATATTGGGAAGGCAATATGACGTGAACCAATTTCGGCTATTATGTAATATACAGACATGAAAAATATGTGATGATCTTTATGGTCCGAACAGATTCCTCCAAGATTCCTTCATTTTTTTCACTACCTAAAGTACTTAACAAGCGTTGTTAACAGCATTGTATACATTTCAAATATATGTACCTAAATCACATAACATTTTATGTTTTATTTCAAACATATCACAGCGATCCTAATAATTTGGTACTTACATTTCAGACATTCGACGAAATCATCGACATGATTATCAGTAGTAAGGTGATGACAAAATTCATAGTTTTTGCTCACACAAAGAATATACCTATTTGATGAATGAAAGGGCTTTTAAGAAAACATCCCTGCATTAAGTTACACCATGCTAACTAGTTCTATGAACTATGTCATTGTTTTAAATATATTATCGTGATTTCAAAAGGACAGTACAGTGGAAACTTAAGAGATTAAAGCAAGCCCTGTCATTAAAAATAACTACAATCGTAGAATAAATCTAAACTACATGACAAACAAAGACCTAAACTAAAGTAAATTGTTCAATTTTTATTTTTTGTATGCAATATACTTCCTTTTTTTGGTTTCACTCAGGAACAATATTAGAGAAAATTTTAAGTAATTGGCAAAATTATAACTTTTTTTCAAATAAATTGGATCAGTACTTCTAAAAGTTCTAAATATTTTTACATAAACTGCTTTGACTAGGAACAATATACACAGCTGTTTCCACTAGCTGAAGTTCTCAATGGTCACAATCAAAATCTAGTTTTGTGATAGACCTGCTAACGGGAATGTATATTGGCCGGCAGTTTCTTTTACTGAGTTTATCAGCAATTAGAGATCCAAATACTTTACAAGGGGTGTGAATGTAAATTATTTCAGCAATAACTAACATTTACATGGCTGTAAAGTCAAAGAAACTGAATCGTGTAACAGAGTAGAATCTTGTCACCGCATGTTATGTTGACATTTTATGCGTCTGCCAAGAAATCGTTGTGAAATTGATTATGAAAAGGTTCTACTCTGGTACTTAATAGTTTCCTAGACTGTACAGATGTTAAAGTTTTGTAGAGAGTTGCATACTGTTGGACTTTGCTATGGCAAAATGTGACCTCAAGTACTCGGACCTGGTAAAGTCAATTTAGGTAAATCTCTTAGCCCTAGTCCTAAAAAAAGATCGACCAGAAATCAGAGTGCCTGTAACGGCATCCAACAGTACCCAACAAAGGCTAAAATTGCAATAAATACGAAGATATTCTAAGTCTCATTCATAATTTAGCACAGATCGAACGACGTTACCGCCTCATCGCTTGCGTCCTCGCATAAATTGTAAGGCTTTCGCCATGAGCGGGGCCTTCTTAGGTTTGAAGGAGCTGCTAGAGACCGGGCCGCTAGTGGGCGGCCTGACGGTGCCGCCGCGGAGGACGTTGGGGGCTGAGGCTAGCGCCGCCACGCGCGCCGCCGGGCTCGCTGTCGAAGCGAATGCGGTCCCGTGCTGTGCCTGCAAACAAATACCAGGGTTAACCAATTACAAATTTTTAGATAAGCTTTCTATGAGTAAGTTGCAGTTTTATTAAGATGGTGCCTCGAGTGGTATCTGTGAAGTTCTGCGAGAGGCTGGTGCTGGTAGAAGTTGCGTCGAGCCGAGGAAAGAGCGCAATGGTGCTCTTTGGGGGAAGCCTATGTCCAGCAGTAGATGATGATGTAGTATCTAGTTTTAATGTAAACGCGAATGTATCATCGACACATTAATATATCTCTATACATACATTTTCGCAAGGGAATACGAACACTAAATAACAAAGTCCTCATTCAACTAACTACCAAAAGTTAAATACATTGTTCATGTCATCCTTTTACTGGTCTCCTTCCAGTATTTACTTCATCGAATGACGAAAAGGTGTAATCTCTACAGACGGTCATCTGATTTCTCATGTGCAGACAAGATGTAGACAAATTAAAAAAAAACTAGTAGGAATACATTTCACACATAAAAAATCTCTATCACAAATGTTGCAGAATTTCAGTTTGAGCTCATCTTGATAAGGAACCATGGATTGGTCAAAACAGTCGAGCATACCTCAATAAGCCCGTCTATCACGATATTTTTAATTCAATGACTTAATGCTAGTGAAATGCAAATTAAAACTTACTTGTTTCCTGGCAATATTGCGCGGCGGTTTCACTACAGAGTCGACGTAAGCCATTTTGGTTTGCTTGATGGGAGCCTTCTTGGCCTCCTGGGTTAATCTTATGTTAGCTGTAAGAGACTTCAGCTTATCCTCTTGTTCTTCTTGGCATCTCTGTCAATGAAAAAAATGTTCATAAATTATATGCAATTTAGGTACATTATGGGCCCACACTCTCAAAGATACATCTATGCAGAATTTTTGAAATATCCTACATGAAACTTTTGAGATAATCCATCTGCATCGGTCAATCAGAGGTTATACTAATTGAATTAGTTACAGAATTCATTCCTGGTTAAGATCGCGGGATCGCGGTGGATGCGAAAAGCACAAGACCGGTCTGAGTGGAGAGCCTTGGGGGAGGCCTATGTCCAGCAGTGGATGTCTTTTGGCTGACATGGTGATGATGATGATGATGACAGAATTCAGACTTATGGTCACATATTAAGTTCAGTTTAGTAGTGTTAAAAACTTAAAACGTATGGATCTGTCAATATTTCAGGTTTAATAATTAAGATGTGATTTAATTTATCCAACAAGTAGACATTAGACCTACGGGAGCTTCAACAACTCTATGAGAAAAATCATCTGTGAAACGATCATAAAGCTAAAACTAAGAACTTCTGTCAACCTACCTATCACCATTACAAAAGAAACCATAGGCAACTTCAAGTCATCCTCACCCAACCAAGGCGGATTTTTTCAGAACTGAGTGTCAATACATACCGTATACATCTCTTTCCAAGCCTCCATCTCCTCCCTTTTCTTGTTTCGAAAGTGTTTTTCGCAGAATGCTTTCCATAAATGGTCAGTGTCTTCAGTAAGGTATGGATTGTGGTACTCCAACATAAACAACTGCTGTGGTGTAGCCTTATCTACGATAGGCTTCAATATTTCATATGGCACACCTCCAGTAAATTCGAGATCTGAAAAATAGATATGATTAAGATAAAGACCACAAACAAAACTACACATCATAATTTCTTAATAAATTTTTATCTACATTATTTTTTACATAAATTTTTTATGCATTTTTTATTGTTTATAATAACGTCTGATGTTCTTTTTTCCAATCAATTTTTTTTTTGCTAAGAAAAATGTCTGAATTTTTTTAAAATAATAATCGTTATAACTCAATTCAATTTAATTCTTCAAAGTATAGCTCCATCGATAGTATACTATCGATGTCGTTATAACTCTAAAAATACCTTTAGCCCCTAGTTAAATAAACCAACTGTCGAAAATGATACAATTGTTACACTGTTACGGTTAAAGATATCTCGTAGTACTGTGGCATAAGACACTTACCATCTATGTGCTCCTGTAGGACTTGTACGCATAGGTCGTAAAGTGATGCAATTTTACCTACGACTTTATTACCGGAATATACTTTAGTTCTGAAAAGTAAAACAAATACATATGTTTAATAATTTTTACCAACATAACATGTCAACATTATAAATACAGAAGGGAACGGTTGACAAAAGGGTTAAGGGTATAAGCTGTAGTAGATTAGCGGTCTGACTTATAAGGTGTCTCAAGCAGAGGATTGTGGATTCCAATCCGGGCTTACAAATCTAAGTTCTTTGGAATTAGCACATAAAATAAAATTAAAAATAAATACATACATAAAATATAATTTTCGGTAAAAGACAATAATGGGGGGGGTAAGTGAAGTTTCCAAATTGCACCGTGCCCGTGTGGTAAATACAGACTAAACTCTCTCATTTTTAGGCCTATGCATAAAGTGCTCTATGGAAGAGAGATCAACAAGAGGGTTGTAACTTACACCATTCGTGTAAGCATAGCTGTGACAGATTTGAAACGTCAAAACTACATTGTGAACATTTTTATGCTAAAATGTTAGGCAAATTTCTCGAAGCACATGAAGTAAACAAACATATTAAACAAAATCAAGTAACCTCCGAAAATGGGGTCGGCCTATGTCCTACAATGGACATCCTACGCCTGATATGATGATGATGTAATCTCTAACTAAGTATTTACCTTTGGTTTTTGGAGGATATTGACTGGGTCATAGCCTCGTCATCTGTGAAGTGCGGCACGAGGCGTGGCGGCGGTCGCGGCCGGTAGTTCGGCGATATCTCCGGGAGCGCTGATATCTCGAGAGCGGGAAGAGGCGCTAATTTCGTCGATGGAGCGAGCAGATTCGCTGGACTTAGCTGTAGACAAAAGTAAAACCAAATTAATTCTAGCACTTTTTCAGGCTAAAACCACTTGGTTCATTCAGATGAAATTTGGTTGGGAGAGCCGGGTCTCGGTAATAATGTGTAGTATACTTTTTATTTTTTTTCATACGGGTTCTTTCTTCCTGCAACGTTAATGAAGATCATGATAGTGTAATATTTCGGGATTGCATGGGAATTTGTTGACCTGGCTACAGTATATGGAAGCCAAATCCCGAAGAATTTTTCTTCTCAAATCTGAATTCCGGGCACACTCCAACAACACATGGCAGAAGTCATCAACATTCTGACAACTATCACGTAGTGGTGATGGTTCGATTTTCAGGTACAAAAAAAATTGTTAGGGATATGTCCGAAACAATTTCTAAAAGCTGGGGCTACGAAATAGATCCTATTTAAAGTCTTTAACATTATTATGGGACTTGAGAAATTTACTGTACTAAGGGCCATAAAAGTGTTTAAATAAAGTTAGCAAAGTTAGAAGAGATAACTTTTTAAGGTTGAAGTGGTTTCCCGTTCCCATTGATAGGAAACCACAAAAAGCTGAAATATTATAAGATAGCAATACTCACATCATTGCCGAACGAGTTTGGTGATGACACGTCTTTCGTGTATATTGATTTCTTTTTAGGCTTGGCTGGACTGACCATGCCGAGGGCCTCAGCAAAACTCGCACCTGAAAATTTTATTTATATAAATTTCATAGATTGTGCATGTCTATTTTGATGATAAAAGTTGTCAAGAAAAGGCTTATTAGAGCTTAGAAATTAAGTTTTGACTTGGAAAATAGATCATTTTTGTGATAAGTTACATTCTAGAGATAGTTAGATACAGTTAAAGTAATCATACCTGATCCACAATCAATACCGTCGTCACTATCTGCACTATTATTAATTTGTGATTTTATCTTTGGTACATCCCCTGTCTTGCTACTGCTTGACTTGTCTCTTTTGTGAGAGGAAGAGGAACTAGATTTATGCTTGGATTTTTTTTCACTACTGCTGTGGTCACTCTTGCTTGTTTTGTCCTTACTCTCACTTCTGGACTTGTTTTCATGGGATGATTTCTTCTCACTTTTATGACTTTCATTTGACTTTTCTTCTTTTCTTTGACTACTTCTAGACTTTTCCTTACCAGAGGAACTATGTTTTTCTTTAGAACTATTTTCCCTAGATTTATGCTTTTCAGCCTCCTTCTCTGAAGAGCTTTTATGTTTTTCTTTGTCAGATTTGAGAGAAGAATGGTTTGAATGTTTACTTGACTTACTTTCATGTTTGTCACTCTTATCAGATTTATCTTTAAGTGACTTGCTATCTTTTCCTGCACTGGATTTTTGTTTTTCAGAAGAACTGCTGTTTTTTTCTAAAGAATTGCTACGCTTTTCAGAAGTGCTCCTATGCTTTTCTGAAGAGCTCTTATGTTTCTCAGAAGAGCTAAGATGCTTTTCAGAGTTGCTGTGCTTATCTGATGAACTTTTATGTTTGTTTGATGAATTTGAATCTTTCTTTTTGTCTTTATCAGTGATGCTGTGATCAGACTTGTGCCTTTTTTCCGAACTGCTCTCCTTTTCATTTGAAATTTTATGTTTTTTTGAACTCTGAGACTTTTCCCTTGATGATGACTTATCAGATGTATGTCTTGAGTCTGAATTGTGACTTTTTGAGTGCTTATCAGAATTAGAGGACTTTTTTGACGATGAATGCTCCTTTTTATGGTTGACATGGTTTTGTAATGAATGTGTCGATGATGACCTTTGGCTCTCCACTGGTTCTTCTTTTATTTTTTTATTACCTTTCCTGTCATCTTCCGACGACTCTGTCATCTCACTTTCACTGTTAGAACTGCGAGAATCATAAGAATCTTCATGGTCGTTGTCTGTTTCTGATGGTTCTTTCTTTATATTCACAGATTTTCTTTTATGATCATCATTTTCACTAGAATGAGAGTTTTTAGACTTTTTATTGGAGTTGTCTTCTTCCTGCAACATATGATATTATTATGCGAAAAGAAAGTGATTAAATCAAGAAACCGTATTGAGTAAGATTTTGTTAAAAAAAATCAAACATATTTCTTTCCTAGTCATACTCTTTATTGATTTTAAACTGGAAGCCTAAAATGGAAGCATTCTAAAAGTAACAGAAATATTCATTCAAAATTATATTTTTGATACAAGCTATTTGCTGTAGTTACTTGCTTGTTATTCAAACTAGATATCTGTACTAAATTTAAAGTCAATCCAATTACTTAAACGGGGACGAGCCACTTCAAGAGGGCGCCCTGTTCTATGTTGTAAATACTAGCCTAATTACTGTGCTGATTAGTACCTTCACTAAGTGTAAGTATATTTTAAAATAGGACAAGTCTCTAAGTAATAAAACTCGGGATATGATGCTAAAGTTCAGTGACAGTACCATATATAAGGGACATACAGAAACCCTAATAATAGGTGAATCACATATTTTTATCTCGCTTCTATTATTTAGAGCTAAACCATGCATTAGGGATGGTGATTCTTTCCAGAAAAGATTGTTCCTCGAATCAATTAGAATTTGAAGCTTAAATAATATTCACAAATAATCATAGTCAAAAAGATTGACTCTCTGAAAATCTATCCTTTCTGGGTTTGCTTTAGGAGTTCATATTTTCAATGTATAAATGCAATCATGGAAAAAGTTTAATAATCGAAAATGAAAGTTCATGTCATATCTCTTATTCTCTAATTAAATACGATTAGCATGAACAGGGCAAAACAATATGAAGTTGTAATTTTGAATTATGAAGAAATAGATAAAATCAAACCTCACTTCGAGATTCTTTGTCTTCAAAATTGAAATATCTATTCACTACTCTGAATCAATGTAAAAAATTGATTCTGTTGGTTGAAAAAAAATGAATCTTTAATTATTCCGTCTCAGATCACCATCCCTAATCCCTACTATGCATAGTTTATACAGGAGGAGGAGTCTGTAAAGTTTCTGCAGGGGCTCCACAGAAGTACTAACTATAATTAAAAGAAATACTTATGGTGTACTGTAAGCTTGTGCTGTACAACAAGGCTGGCCAATAGATTTTATAGATAAGCAATTTCTTTTAAATGCGAGGTGATGCCGGGCCACCATTTTTATTAAATGTATTTAATTACTAAAATTATGCACAACGAAAAACTTTTGGAGTAACACAATGTTAGGCAAATGATTTTGCAGGCCATTTTGTGACTCATGGGCCTGGGTTTAGCCAGCCTTGCAGTAAGAACTTCTATTAAATTAGTTGTCTTTAACTATCTTTGGGCACTGGCAAATATTTAGTTTTCAAATTGGGTTCCGTCGTCAAAAAAGTTCAAGGATTTCTGTTATAAAAAATAAAGAAAGCTTACCTCGCTACTATAATGTTTCCGTTTTGATCCGCTGGTGTGACCATTCATCTGGCTGGTGCTTGTTACTTCAGTTTCGGAAGTTCTTTCATATGACGAATCATTGTGTCTACTTTTAGACTTGCTACTACTGCGATCGTGATCACTTCCATCCTTCCCATTTCCATTGCCATTGTAGTTCGTAGCTAATTCAAGATAATTAATAAGATTAACATAAACAGCACTTCAAGCTTGATTTTGCTATACAAAACTAAATTATATTCTTATCTATTATAAAATATGTAGTTTTTAAACAACAAACAAATGCATGCAGCTATGATCTTGCGAGCTCACTGTCATGGTTCTGGGCGTCTTGGTCGCTCTCTTCGGCGGCCACCATGGCTTTCCACTTGTTGACGAGGGCCCGCGCAGCGGTCCCGACCTCTCCGGGCTCCTTGCGCAGCGCGTTCACGGTCCGCCCCACGCCAGTGTCCTGGAGGTGCTGTACCGTCACACCCAATCCGAACAGCTTGTCAATAGACTTCAGAACCTGGAAAAGCAACCGACGTGGACAACTGGCTCTTCGCATACGTAATGGCTCGGACCACATACAATAACCAAATATTCACATATCCAAACGGAAAGAGAGTCATAAATAACTAAAAAGTACTCGAAAACGAGTTCTAATAGATACGACGCAATTGTTAGATTGGGGTTTTCCTTAAATATAAAAGTGGGAAAGCACTCTGTCTAAACATTTACTGGATTCGAACTCACCTTCTGCTCGTCGTTGGGATACTTTTCTATAGCATGTTGATAATGTTTCACTAAATCGAGTACGGACGCCATAGCGAACGAAAAATATATGGTCAACAATGCTGTTGATTTTTTTATCAATACAAAATGAACGCCAGCTGTTAAAAGGGCACCATTTTCGTCACACACACATGAATGAATTGAACTGACAATTGACAATCTGTTGACGACGTTGACGTAGAAAAAGGTATAGACTAGATTTTTTTTAACCGTATTACCGAGCTAAAGACGCGACTTGCCTTAAGCAACGAACTTAAATAACTAAATTAAAAATTAATAAAACATATTAATATCACAAACAAAACACTTGCTGTTCGGGGATAATGCAATTCCATAATTACAAAATAATTGATGCCCTCATTAATAAACCATTACCCGTTAATGTACTTACAAGATTCCTTATTTTTCTAGAACCTGTTAAGATTGCTTAACTCTATTGCATGGCATGCCTTATGACTTTTGTATTATGACAACACCATGGTTTGTCTATATTCTTTTTCAACTCGTCTTGCGCGGCCAGTACGACTCACTGCTTGTTATTGTGCTGTAAACTGTAAATGAATAAATCCTGATTCATCTGAGAGATCATCCGTCTTCTTTTTATTGGATCCACGATAAACCTCTGAAAGGACACCCGATTGCTGCTCCTACAGAACCCTCCGTAGCGCCATAGAGTAGGATAAATATACCAATAGGAACGTAGCGCTCTGTCCGATTATTTAAAGCCATGTTGTTGTAAAAGTAGTTTGGGCCTACTGCGAAATTCAAAAATCGAAGTTCGTATCGTACTGTCCCTCTCACTCTCTTATTAAATAGTATAAGTGTCAGAGGGACGGAACGACACGAACTTCGATTTTTGAATTTCGGAGTAGCCCCGCAGGTAACTCTTTGATAAAGGTGGTTTAAGTTAAAACAAAGTGGGTAAATAAATTCCCTTTAAAGAAAAGAAATAGGGGTCCTTCCTTCTTTTTCTTAACAAGGAAATCACATTCCCTGTATATGGCAACCGGTACTCTCATTGGTAAATCATTTTTGTTAGCGTCGTGTTTGTCCATCTACGATCAGTAAAACGAAAAATCCCGTTTTTTCCCGTTCCCGTCAGAGTTTCGGGGAATTGTTTTGTAGTGCTCCCTTACACTTCCCAAATAACCTGAATGCCAAATTTCAGTTTTCTATAACCAGTAAAACGAAAAATCCCGTTTTTTCCCGTTCTCGTGGGAATTTTCTCTCAACAGACTGCTCCTCTACAGTCCCCAAACAATCTATATGACGATTTTCAGGTTTCTACGTCCAGTAAAATGAAAAATCCCGTGTTTTCTCTTTCCCGTGGGAATTTCGGGAACTTATCTCTTTAGTAGTTCCCTACACTCCTCAAGCAACCTACATGCCAAATTTCAGCCTTCTACGACCAGTCAAAGTCAAAGTCAAAATCTCTTTATTCAATACCAGTAAAATGAAAAATTCCGTTTTTTCCCGTTTCCGTCAGAATTTCGGGTAATCCTTTTGTACTGCTCCCCTACACTCCTCAAGGAACCTAAATGCTAAATTTCAGTTTTCTACGACCAGTAAAACGAAAAATCCATCCCGTTGAACTGAATATAAATCCCGTTTTTTCCTTATCCCGTGGGAATGTCTAAAAATCCTTTAAAATCGTTTTTTACTATTATAATGACCTACTTTTATGCCAATTTTAAAGAGTAGTAATTATAGTTCATGGGATTCCGTTGAACTGACGGGATTTATATCCGTTATTTCCTTATCCCGGGGGAATTTCTAAAAATCCTGAAATATATGTTTTAGTTAATGTAGTACCTACTTGTGTATCAAATTTGAAGAGTCTAGTTATTATAGTTACTGAGATAGGGTCATTTGGAATCGAAGATATAAATCCTGATTTTTCCCGTTCCCGTGGGAATTTCCAAAAATCCTTTCTTAGCGGATGCCTACGTCATAACATCTACCTGCATGCCAAATTTCAGCCCGATCCGTCCAGTGGTTTGGGCTGTGCGTTGATAGATCACTATGTCAGTCAGTCAGTCAGTCAGTCACTTTTGAGTTTTATATATTTAGATTTCATCAAAATTGGTTCAGTGGTTTCGACGTGAAATCGTAACAGACAGACAGTCAGACAAACAGAGTTACTTTCGCATTTATAATATTAGTGGGGATAATAAACCAGTATAAAATGTTCTTATTATCTCGATGATGCTACTACAAAAATTGTTCAAAAAATTTTTTTTTGAGAAATAATAAAAATAGCCTGTCCAGGATTTTTTAGCAAATCCATTACTAATATAAAAAAAATATTATAAAATCCGTTTCATTCTATTATCAGACCAGTGAACATCGAAGCCCTGGTGGCCTAGTGGTTTGACCTATCGCCTCTCAAGCGGAGGGTCGTGGGTTGAAACCCCGGCTCGCACCTCTGAGTTTTTCGAAATTCATGTGCGGAATTATATTTGAAATTTACCACGAGCTTTGCGGTGAAGGAAAACATCGTGAGGAAACCTGGACACACCTGCGAAGCAATTCAATGGTGCGTGTGAAGTTCCCAATCCGCACTGGGCCCGCGTGGGAACTATGGCCCAAGCCCTCTTGTTCTGAGAGCTTCCGGTTGGGATGGATGGATGAACATCGATTTAATAAAAAAATACACGCACATTTTACAAATCTCTATTTTAATTAATTATACTTTACTAGACAGTATGACGATGACGTCGGGAGTCCGAAAAATCATTTAATTAAACATATGAGTCAATGATAATTAATAATTACAGTACCTAGTCTACATATATTTGCTACTGGATGAGACAAAATTACTTTACGTAATGAGCTTTTAATATTTCTTTGACGTACCTATCGTAATTGTGTACTCAATTTCAATTCAAGTTTGGGTTAAATTAAAATTAAACATATTAGAACAACAAGTTTTGACATTGCGTTATAAAAGTGGTCAAGTTAGTGCTATACATATTAACATTGAATTGAGTGAGTTATATGAAAAAGAGTAACAGTAGGTAGAGTTACTAGTACCGGGCCAATATCTGGTACAAAAAACCGTGTGTAAATATTTCATATGTCTCTATTTCTAGGGCCGGGGTGTTTGTACATAACATGATCGTTACCGACGCCATATTTCCAACTATGTACCTGCATATAGCCAAGAAACAATCCTACTCTCAGGACATAAATGTAAGGCGATAATGGTCAATTATTGCTAAGATCATACGACACAACCGTTGTTGGCACGGGGCACGGCAATGGCTTGCTGTCCCTTTGTCTCTATTACAATCCGACAATCCCCCTTATCTACACGTGTATCTCGTGTTGGTATCACTCTATATGGAGTCTGCGGGGTATTATCACATCAGCTTGTTCGCTGCGGTCGCACGGCTAGAACCATTTGCATACAAGTAAATATCTCGATCTGGCGGGCGTGGAGTCGGCAGATTACCGTCGGGAACGCTTCCGCACTGTATTGAATTCGGTACAACCGTACCGTTCTCCCATTGCCAGTTTGCGTTTACTTGTTAGTGTGATTCCCGAATGATAACAATCCACGGGTGCTGAACACCACATTGTGCAGGAATAGCCGTGTTATGTACCCATTGTATGGTCATATTCGGTCACAATTATGAATCAGACGTTATGCGTGTGGGTTGTAAGTGGCCAGGGAGATAATTTTTATTATTAGCGTAGTAGTTCTTAATATCTGTCTTGGCATTGATTATTATCTTCTAAAGTTTAGAATCTAAACTTTTTGTTTGGAACTTTTGGACCTAAAGATAATGATTGAGTTGAGCGTTATAATGTATTCTTCTCTACAACTCTACAAGACTCGCTACAGCTCCGTGAAGCGTTCTTCGGGTATTGACGATGACACACGATCGTGGTGATTATGCTGTTCTTTTATCTACTTGCAAAACTTTTTAAAGTTACCGTAAAAAGTTATGTAAAAAATAACCATCAGTACAAAATAAACCTTACTGTAATAAAATTACAATTATTTATCTCTTTCTAATTTTAATACATATGACATTTTATCATGATACAAATAAAACAAAATCATCCATCGTTAATTTAAATACAGAACTTAACATACTACTTTTGTTTGGAAGCATATAGAGCTGTTATACTGTGTCTACTTCTCTTGGGTATGTCAAATAAATTTTTTTGGCCTGCTATGTTTAATATTTTTTAATGTGCTTCTCAAAATCATCGTTGCTCTTGAATCTCATTAAAATAAGTATTTACAATATTTAAATTTTGAAACTTTCAGCTTCTTTAAAAAAAAAATACATTATAATTATAAACAGTTTCCCGTTATTGGCTATTTACAGAAACACTCTACTTAAGTTGACTCCCTATGGAAATAAATTTTCGAAAAATAAACGAATTAAATAACTAAGTAAGTGGTGGTTTGACTGTATGCTCTACCTATATAAATCAATGAAAACACAACAAGTGCACTCTCTGCGTGATGAATTGCTCATGGTTGCTCTAAGTCAAAAAGACAATCCTACAAAAAACGGGTCTCTATTGTATTCCATAAAATTTGAACTCCGATTTTAACAATCCATAACGTTATTCATCATAATTTTTGCAAGTCATATTATCTTAAGTCATAATTTTAAACAGTATAAAGTGGAGTTCCGATTTTCGCAGGTCATAATTATTGTTAGTCATAAAATTGGTTAGTCCAAAACTTTCGATGTCCATATAGTTAGTATGCCATTCCATAATTTTAAAGGCAATAAACTATTTTAGTATAATTGTTATAAGGTCTATTTTCACAGATCATAATGATTGATAGCCACCTGATAAGTTTAGTCATAACATTTAACGTCATAATGCTAAATTCAATAACAACACTTATAATAATTATAAAAAGGTATTCAATTATCTATCAGAAAAAAATACAACATTTTAACTACCGAATGTATACCACTTTTTTAATTGAAGTGGGTACTCATGCAAAAATATAGTGGGTAGGGAGTAATGTGCTTTAAACGTGTCTGTGCCGTTTACGATTACGCTTTTTAGTGATTGCAAATATGTCGGACGAAGGTGAATGTGATAAAGTATACTGTGATTTGTTTAAAACTAAAAGAGGAGGGCTGAAATTAAACATTCATGGGTTTACTTATGAATTCTTGTGTAAGAGTCGTAGTTCTAAGCTAACTAAACTTATGTTGAGTTTCTTAATCCATAGCGTTTCCGGGCTGCTATAAAAAAAAACCTAACATCGAAGGCTAAGGCGGGAGCTACGCTCCGCTTCGCTCCCGCCTTAGCCTTCTAAACCTAACCTATCCGAGTCGCTTCTGCTCCGAACCGTCTTGCTCGCTCGCTTCGCTCGCTCGCACAAGTTATACAAATTTCTTATGTAAAAGTCGTAGTTCTGAGCTAAACAAATATATTTTGAGTTTTTTAATCCACAGCGTTTCCGGGCTGCTATAAAAAAAAACCTAACATCGAAGGCTAAGGCGGGAGCTACGCTCCGCTTCGCTCCCGCCTTAGCCTTCTAAACCTAACCTATCCAAGTCGCTTCTGCTCCGAACCGTCTTGCTCGCTCGCTTCGCTCGCTCGCACAAATCATATTGTTCTCAATATCATTTCTAAAGTATTATCTAAATAACATATTATCTAAAGTCGTAGATGAATTAGCACTTTCAAATGTTTTTTTTTATTCGACTGAATGGCAAGCGAGCAAGTGGGTCTCTTGATGGTACGAGATTACCACCTGCAAAAATAAGACCAGCGCTGGGAATGTATGCCTGGAAATGTTTCTGAGTATTTATCTTTATGCCTATCAATGTTATGGATTTGGTTTTTTAGACCTAGACACTTTAGGGATTAAAACGATATGAGTAATAACCGTTAGTACGGTGAAATATATGGCTTAAACTATTTCTGAATAATTATTGTTATTTCTTTGAACGTTATGGATAAAAATGTATGACTTTTGTGATTATAGAATTTAATATTATGTGCCATTAATATTAGAGCTAATAAGCATTATACTGAACAAAAATTATGACTAGTGATGTTTATGTTTATAAATTATATGGATATAAATTTCTGACCATCGAAATTCGGAGCAAAAAATGTACGAGGGCGACACTGAAAGTTTTTAGAACTGGCCACTTGTAAACAATATAATAAAAAAGTAAGTTTAAATTTTGAAAATGGAACTCTTTGCCAATATTATTGAGTATGTATTTCATTCATTTGTCATTAGTTTTACGATTTGGCGGCAAATTGAAAATTATCTGTGTCACGTCAACATGAATTTAACTCGCGAAAATTTTCGTGCAATGATTTTTTATGACTTTCGATGTCATTTAAGTCAACAAGAAAGCTATGATAGACTTCGATTGGCCTTTCATGATGAAGCCCCATCTCGTGCGACCATTTACAACTGATTTAATGAGTTTAAACGTGGTCGCACTAATCTCACCGACGATCTGCGTGAGGGACGGCCTTCTACGGCGACGACTGAAAATAACATCAGTGTTGTGCAGCGTATGATAGAGACTGACAAAAGAGTGACGTATCAGCAGATTCGGACAAGCTTAGGCATCGGTATGAGTCAAGTGCATAAAATCCTCCATGAACATTTAGCGGTCAGGAAGCTTTGTGCGAGGTGGATACCTCATAATTTGACCGAGGCCCAAAAACTCCGTCGGGTTGATTGGTGCCGTGAAATGATTCAAAGATTTAACGGAGGTGACTCAAATGCTGTTTTCGACATACTTACGGGTGACGAAAGCTGGGTTTACTGTTATGATCCAGAAACCAAGAGACAGTCTGCTCAATGGGTGTTTCCTTTCGAGGAGTTGCCAACTAAAGTGAAGAGAGGTCGAAGCGTGGGAAAAAAGATGGTGGCCTCGTTCTTCGGAAGGACAGGTCACTATGCGACAATTGCTTTAGAGGATCAAAAAACAGTTACTGCACAGTGGTACACTAACAATTGTTTGCCACTTGTATTGGAAAAAGTTCGGGAGAAGCGACCTCGAAGTAGGATCCTTCTTCACCACGACAACGCCTCGTCGCACACCGCCAGGCGAACGATCGACTATTTAGTGACGTCAAACGTGGAATTACTGGGTCACCCGCCGTATAGCCCCGACCTCGCACCTTGCGATTTTTATTTATTCCCGAAAATAAAAGAAAAACTTCGAGGAAAACTTTTTATGAACACCGAGGAAGCAGTGGGTGCGTTTCAAAAGGCCGTCGAAGAGACCCCTAAGGACGACTGGGCTAAGTGCTTTTCTCAGTGGTTCCATCGGATGCAGCGGTGTATTGATGTGAATGGACACTATTTTGAAAAGATTTAATAAAACTAATAACTTGCTAGTTTGCTCAGTTTTTGATTTTCTAAGAACTTTCAGTTTGACCCTCGTATGGAAAACAAAGGGATCCCACAAAAAACATTCTGTAAAAAACTAGCCAAGTCTCGATGAAGCTGCTTGTTCACTTCTTTTTGTAGAAACGTGGGCTTTTTGATTTATTTTATTAGATTTTCTCATTCGACACAGTTTTTTTTCTTCTTAGATTTTCCTAGTTTTTATAGTTTTCCCTTTCATCATCATCAGCCGGAAGACGTCCACTGCTGGACAAAGGCCTCCCCCTTAGAACGCCATAATGAACGACAACTCGCCACTTGCATCCACTGGTTTCCCGCAACTCTCACGATATCGTCAGTCCACCTGGTGGGAGTTTTCCCTTTATGTGGCCATTAAACCCTAACTCTGTACCAAATTTCAGCCCTCTGAGTGTATGGGAAGTACTAGTTTTATTTTGATGATCATGATCATGAGTGAGTGAGTGTCATAAATGCGAAACTTTGCTTTCGCTTAGCTTCGGAACTAAATTAAATACAGACTTGAAATTTTGGATCTTAAGTATGTGATTATAGCTTACTGGATGATGAAAATTTCTGCGTTCTGATCTTATCCAGAGGTTCTCAAATAGGGGCCTGAAAATGGGGCGAAATGGTTCCAGTAAAGTATGGTACGGCAGTGTTTGCTTCGCGCTCGACTTGGCGGGGCACTGCCGTGCCCCCAGAATGTCATTATCTACTAACGAATCCTTCCGATTGCCCCCTAAACCCGAAGGTTTTTCTAAGAGCTCACGGATTTGTCACGGCATGACGTCCTGTGATCGAAGCATGACGTAATTAATACCTACTGGGGACATGCCATACTACGTAGGTAATGTTTCTGTTTCCTCATATTTCCCATGGGAAATATACTCCCATCTAGACTTTACCCGCGGATTTATCATATTTCACTAAATTCCCAGAAATTACAACGTGGTTTTCGGCGAAACTGCAATAAAAACAACGTGGATAATTTCATGTCCAGCTATCTACATACATATAGAATTTCATCCAAATCTGTCCACCTGTCTTGGTGTGAAGGTGTACCTAACAAATATAGAAACTTTCGAATCTACGAATTCGAATTAGCATGGAATTTTATTTAATTACTTATCTAATGATTAATAAAATTGTAGTCAATAGGGAATACTTACACACAGTGACGACAGCAAGGAGCAACATAATTAGTGACTGATGACCATCAAGTACGTAGGTACTTGTACATAACATGTACGTAATTAATAACCTTGTAACAAATAATAAAAATAGCCTGTCCAGGATTTTTTAGCAAATCCATTACTAATATACAAAATTTATTATAATATCCGCTTCATTCTATTATCAGACCAGTGAACATCGAAGCCGTGGTAGCCTAGTGGTTTGACCTATCGCCTCTCAAGCAGAGGGTCGTGGGTTCAAACCCCGGCTCGCACCTCTGACTTTTTCGAAATTCACGTGTGGAATTATATTTGAAATTTACCACGAGCTCTGCGGTGAAGGAAAACATCATGAGGAAACCTGCAAACACCTGCGAAGCAATTCAATGGTGCGTGCGAAGTTCCCAATCCGCACTGGGCCCGCGTGGGAACTATGGCCCAAGCCCTCTTGTTCTGAGAGGAGGCCTGTGCCCAGCAGAGGGACTA
Organism: Choristoneura rosaceana; assembly: GCA_037349165.1. Taxonomy (NCBI): domain Eukaryota; kingdom Metazoa; phylum Arthropoda; class Insecta; order Lepidoptera; family Tortricidae; genus Choristoneura; species Choristoneura rosaceana. The sequence continues at coordinate 9,161,838 of JAZBNJ010000040.1, read as the reverse complement.
CATATATAGGCTGGGATGGATGGATGATGGATGGATGAACATCGATTTAATAAAAAAATACACGCACATTTTACAAATCACTATTTTATACTTAACTAGACAGTATAACGATGACGTCAGGAGTCCGAAACAACATCGATTGCCCCCTAAACCCGAAGGTTTTTCTAAGAGCTCACGGATTTGTCACGGCATGACGTCCTGTGATCGAAGCATGACGTAATTAATACCTACTGGGGACATGCCATACTACGTAGGTAATGTTTCTGTTTCCTCATATTTCCCATGGGAAATATACTCCCATCTAGACTTTACCCGCGGATTTACTCGCGTGGATACCTAATCCATTAAATCTGGCAGCTGAAATACCGATAGCATATTTCACTAAATTCCCAGAAATTACAACGTGGTTTTCGGCGAAACTGCAATAAAAACAACGTGGATAATTTCATGTCCAGCTATCTACATACATATAAAATTTCATCCAAATCTGTCCACCTGTCTTGTTGTGAAGGTGTACCTAACAAATATAGAAACTTTCGCATCTACGAATTCGAATTAGCATGGAATTTTATTTAATTACTTATATAATGATTAATAAAATTGTAGTCAATAGGGAATACTTACACACAGTGACGAGAGCAAGGAGCAACATAATTAGTGACTGATGACCATCAAGTACGTAGGTACTTGTACATAACATGTACGTAATTAATAACCTTGTAAACTAGTTATCCATACTCATATTATATGTAAATGCGAAAGTGTGTTTTTCCGTCTTTCACGCCGTAACGGAGCGACGGATCGACGTGATTTTTGGGATAGAGATAGTTTAAGGGCCCGACAGTGACATAGGCTACTTTTTATCCCGGAAAAATGCATAGTTCCCGAGGGAACAGCGCGCGACAATCGAATACGACGCGGGCGAAGCCGCGGGCAAAAGCTAGTATTATTTTAAACTTAACTGTTATTCCAGCAGGGCTACTACGAAATTCGAAGTTCGTGTCGTGCGGTCCCTCTGACACTTATATTATTTAATATGAGCGCGAGAGGGATGGTACGATACGAACTTCGAGTTTCGAATTTCGTAGTAGCCCAGTACCAGTATCATGAGTTTACAGTGACCGTACTCGTTAGCGACGGCGTAAATTATTTGTATGGAGAATTGTATAGCGCCTCTACAAATAATTTAAGCCGTCGCTATCGAGTACGGTCACTGTAAACTCATGGTAGTGGTACGGCAGTATAATTGAGCGCCTGCACGAAACTTACGACGCAAACTTGTCTCTAAGTGTCAGCCATCTTGTTTTAACAGGCTACAGTGAATTATTCCTTTGCGTCAAAGTGATTTGTTGACGCGTGGTTTAACTTTGTCTGTTAGTTTGGTTCCTGTAATAAGCCAGGCTATTACCACGTTGAAGTTAAGACAAACTAATTAAAAAGAGACTTGTAAGAATGACACTTGCAAAATGAATTGCCTTTGTGTTCGACGCATGATTGGCGCTCGTCGTCAATCAGGGGGACTACTACGTAATTCTAAATTCAAATTGTGCCTTCCCTACTGGGTCTCTTCTCATACATACTTTCTGTTAGCACGAATGAAACGGAAGGAATCGAAGTTTTCGGCTACGAAGTTCGAAAATCAAACCCGAGGGCTGCTGGTGTAGTGTACCTAAGTAGATGCACACCAACGCACACCAGTTCTTTCAGTCCACTCCAGAGGAAGTGCCTGACGATTTTAGCCAAAATCCGGTACCAAACCACATTTTAAATATCTAAATGTAGCTAATTCAGAGAGCGAAATTTTCATGGCATATTTTGACCAGTCGTAGTGACTCACTTATCGACTCTACCTTACTAAATTATGTCGACATATTAGACTTTAAATTAGATTGTCGTAACTTATCATCACGTTATGTAGAGCGTTCTTTTTCCGCATACAAATGGATATTTGACTGTAAAAAGTAGTTTAAAACCTGAAAATATGAAACAAAATCATCTATTTCTTTTATAGAGACATTAATGAAACACTTGTTAATATTACAACAGAAGAATTTCAACATGAAAAAAAACTGAACTGTAATTATTAAATTAGAAATTGTTAGCCATTCATTATTCGGTGCATAAAATTATTATTTTTATTTCACAGTTTCAACTGCACGAAAGTTAATTGGAAGAGATCACTCTTTATCTTAAGGCCGCCCTATTGTTTAGCTCTACTTTTAATCTTTTTTAGTACTTATGTTGTGTATCGGTATACTGGGTAATTTCGGGGTCATGAGCAGGAGTGGAAGGGGTGATGGAGACATTCACATTGACTTTTACCATGGGACCAGCCACAAAATGGCAAAAAAAAAACTGCTATTCCATACATTTCGGATGGTTAGCGAACTATTATTTCTTGGTTAGATGGTTTTTTTGTCGTGATTTCGTGGTCGGTCCCATGGCAGTTGCTCAGTATGAATGTCCCCATCACCCCTTTCACTCCTGCTCATGACCCCTAAATCACCCAGTATGTATGTAATGTATATCGGAAGTCGATAAGTGAAAAGTCACTATAAGAGGTCAAAAAATGCCATGACAATTCCGCTCTCTGTAATGGCCAATGACCCCTCTAATCCTTGTTTATCCTGGAACTGGAAACGGCAACATTTACCAGAAAGTCTACATTTACCTATAATTATTTTTAATAATTGCCCATTTGATCGATAACTTCTCGCTGAACCCATACTTAAAATTTACAAAAACGTCCTTTGTGCAGTTGAGTTCTTATAATATTAGCCAAAATTCAATCAAAAAGACAAAAATATCCGAATTCACTTATACGCCGTTAATAATAGAGTCGTGTTGATATGTACATTTTTGAAGAATTTTTTGCTTAGAATTATAAGAACTCGGCTGTACACTCAAGGGCAAAGATATCGACACGGCCAAAGTTGCAAAAATATGTATACACGGCCCAATATTAAGTACATAGAATCGTACATCATATCATTGTTATCTGTTAATTTCAAGATTAGTACAGAGTTAGGCATACAATACAATACAACGTTTTTTACGTATATGCTTAGAATACACATAAAGGGATAAGTCCGCCTTTGTATAAGTATCTCAAAGTCTATCAATTGTATTTTGTTTCTTTTCTTTTGTACAATAAAGAGTTTACATACACATATTAAGAAAAAATAACCATACCAAACTTTAAAACTTAATAACTACCATATTAAATCAAAAAAAGGCCCACGTGGCATGGTGCCCATGTGGCTGGCAACAGCAATTCGTTGAGTCAGATAACTGCCCTTTGGTCTCCAACTTTATGTTTTAGTTTATTGTTTTAAGTAGGTAAAGTCAATTTCTCGTACCTATTATTGTTTGGTTTTTAGTTTAGTTTTTCGTGATTCAGTTTTGTCTGTTGGTTTCAAATACAATACAATGCAATATACTTATCCCACATTATCTAGTTTATCTATTTAACTTCTACAACGCAGAGTTAGTTCTGTTTAGCAGTGGACATATGCTGAAATCTGATTTGATACATCTATGCACCTATGTACCTATGTCTTAATGGTGTCTTGGATTGTACCTACCTTTAAAGTAGGGGGAGATAACGGGGACATTAGTCGGTCGTGTATCGGTGGTACACGGGACTCGGCGTGTAGACGGGGCGCGGGCGCAGGTCAAATGGGGCTGCGTGGGAAGCCGGCTCCAGCGACCGTGTACCAAATGAAGCCATTATGGAGACGAAGGTGTCCGGCTGTTAGAATAGAGTGTCCACTGTCTTAATTTGTCCTTTTGTAAATGATATAAACAATACAATACACGCACTTACAGTAGGGCTACTACGAAGCTCGAAACTCGAAGTTCGTGTCGTGCGGTCCCTCTGACACTTATACTACAATACTACTTATACTTATTTTGTACAATAAAGAGTTTACATACATACATACATACATACTATTTAATACGTATTTGTCACATAGTCGCATGAGGTCCTGTGATCGAAGCATGACTACTGGGGATATGCCATACCGCGTAGGTAATGTTTCTGTTTCCTCATATTTCCCAATAGGAAATATACTCCCATCTAGACTTTACCCGCGACTTTACACGCGTAGATACTGGCAGCTGAAATACCGATAGCATTTTACTAAATTCCCAGAAATTACAACGTGGTTTTCGTCGAATCTGCAATAAAAACAACTGTGGATAATTTCATGTCCAGCTATCTGCATACATAGGTACCTATAGAATTTCATCCAAATCTGTCCACCTGTCTTGGTGTGAAGGTGTAAGTACCTAAAAAATATAGAAACTTTCGCGTTCTTGAATTCAAATTAGTACGTAATTTTATTTAATTACTTATCTAATGATTAATAAAATTGTAATCAATAGGGAATACTTACACAGTGACGACAGCAAGGAGCAACATAATTAGTGACTGACAATCAAGTACTTACCCAATTAATACATACATTACATACCTTCTAAACTAGTTATTATTATAAACTTGAGTGTTATTCCAGCAGGGCTACACGAAACTCGAAGTTCTCTGACACTTATATTATTTAATACGAGAGCGAGAGGGACGATACGATACGAACTTCTGGTTTCGAGTTTCGTAGTAGCCCTGGAGTTGCGAATCGGGATTGTTGAGCCACTTATATCGCCACTGTTCTTTTGACCCTGTAATGCTATTCTGGTCTATTAATGACAGTATTTAATACAAATTTGTATTTAATAGGTACGGCTAAATTATGAACAGTGGCGAGTGGCTCAAGGGTCCTTGTTCGCGATAGTACATTAAATTAGATAATGTTTAAGAAAACATAATATGGTACCTACGGTCTATCTCAAACACGAAGTGATAAACCTCATAGACCGAAGACTGTCGACCGGATAGCTAAGTGGTTAGAGAACCTGACTACGAAGCCTGAGGTCTCCCGGGTTCGATCCCCGGCCGGGCGGATATTTGTATACATGAATAATACGAATGTTTCTTCTCGGGTCTTGGACGTTTAATATTTACATGAAAACTATCACAGTTTAGTAGGATTTAGAAGTTAACGAGGAATATATTCAATCAAGTTTAGTTTTGCTTATTTATTCATTCATAAATTACAAAAATGTCAGTTACAAGTATATATACGAAGTCTTCAAAGGTAATAGATAAATTGGTTTAACAATAATATAAAAAATAAAACGCTAAGAATGTATTTGCCTCTAGTACGGAATCCTACAGACACTGCACTTAGCTCGACACACGCTTGGCCGGTTTTTTAAAACTAAGCAAGCACTCTACGAAGTTCTTATTCTAGTAAATATTGCAAGCAGCTAAATATTAAATAACTATAACTGACCAACATCCGACTAAAGAGTATCCATTGGCAATTTAGTTTGATATTTATAACAATGCCGCGCTTAACACCTTGACAGTGTTGGTATTTGCGAGAAGCGTTATGCCGCTGAGGTTCAGAGAGCAAGGTTAGGTAAGTTTAGTGAAATTATAGAGGGTAGGTGCGGCGGTTGTGCGCAAACAAAGTGAGGAGGGAAGCTAGGTAGTCGTTTGTGGAGGTCAAAGGCGCGGCCTCCGGCTATGGGTTCCGTACCACGAGTCTTCAAAATCATCGAACACCAAGCGAGTTCATTACTACCGCAAAATAAACAAATGAGCACCATTGTAACTTGATTAGCAAATTCATTCAGTAAACAGTTAGAAATATTTGCAAATAGATGCTTCATTACGCGAATGTAATGAATGGATCGTCTGAATGTGAATGAGGAAGTGAGAGTAAATGAAATTGCTAAAGCGATGAGTTTTGAATAGGCGGCTAGTAATGAAGCGCGGCACTAGGCCAGTAATTTCATATCGTGACAACACTGTTACTTTTAGCACGCCTGGACAATCGAGGTCTATATACGGATTCTTTTATTATCTTTAAAGTCTTGCCATTTTTTAGAACTTTCCTATCGTGTATAGATTGTACTTCACTGAAATAGTGGCTCTACATTTTGGCCTACATATTATTGCAGTATTATCTTTATCTCGTCTTTATCCGTTAAACCGATGTTTATCAGAACATAGCTTAGATAATTTAAGAGAATAGTCATTTATACTTAGTTACGAATCTGTTCTACTTAGGAAACTAAAAATAGAGTTCTTTTTTTGCGGTGTTTGAACTACAATGTCATAAAACACAAAAAGATAGAAGTAGACAGAGACTTCAAACTCCTGACAGTCGTCCTAGTTTTTTCTGTTCTGTGCACTCGTCACGAACTTATCTTTGCGTTATCTATGGGATAAAATAGAGAAGGTTTGAGCATGAATGCTAAATTCTAGGAGAAGTAAACGAACTCAAAAGCAAAAGTTTGAAAACGTGTTTCCTAGAAAATCGTGTATTTTACGGGAGGTTCGTGGTACGCCGGTGGGCCGCGCCCCTCGCCCTGCTGACCCACAGCGCAGCCTCCAAGAGCATAAATCTCCGCAGATGACAACGGGCTCGAGAATAGCCTCCTATCAACATTACATTTGCACTTTGTGTAAAGTGCATACAAGCGAGTTACTAGGAAAGCATAATAATACGTTGTTTCCTGAATAGGCAACGGTTTACAAGAAATAGTTAATTAAACAAAGATTAAAGTTGAACATCGTTCCAACTTTATGTCCACTTTGGCTCTTCAGTCTGCATTCCTATCACTATTGCTTACTTCGAATTACTTATGTCGGACGTTCACAATTAAATGCCGCAGGCTATGAAATAAACACACATAGTGTATAATACCTACTTTTGAACACGTTGACATATAAGTATGATAAGTACTTACGCTTTACGATTGAGACTCTTTTCTCATACTCGTATTTAACAATGCACATTACTTCACTGCGCCCGGCGTGTTTGTAGCGCAAACAGGTAGACCGATTTAAGCAGAAACCACAGCCTTTGGACAGCGTGACTTCCAACAGCGAGCATTGCTACAACATAATTCGCCATAGCTGACTGTTTTATTGAATAATAAGTATCGTAAACAGCTCCTCTGGCGAATTAATACAGCGAGCGATCTCTCTGACCTCCCGTGATTTAACAATATTGTCTCTATATGAAAGTAATTATAGCGTATGTCATAAATTGTTGGTGCGCTGTTCCTTGTTTTCTCCACGTCGAAGTCGAGCATGGACGGCGACTTATGGGATCGGATAGATACTTAATACATAACACAGCTCAATTTAAGCGATTTTTCAAAAACGAAATATTTGTTTAGATGTTTAGACTGTACGCTTTAGTGCACACCCGTGCACTGGTATACACGCCGTGTAGGTATGCTTACAATTGCCCCACGTCGCCTCCAGCCAACTCACCCAAAAAATATGAACCGCTTGCATACGCCAATGATGCGTGCGGCTTAAAAATGATAGAAAATGTTCTGCTAATGAAAACAAACAATTTAAGCAATGCCTCGATGATTATGCGGTCTGTTTTAGCTACTTGAATCATTAAGAAATCATCCTATTAATATATAAATAAATCCGAAATTTGGTGTACACTTACGTATTTCATGCAATAACGGCTAGTGAGATTACATTTTGCACGGGTTTACTTCACATACAACGTGAATGAAAACGGTGATGTAATCTTGCAACGTTAATGAAGATCATAATGTAATTTTAGAAAAATCTAAATGTCATACCTATTGGTTCACACGAGCGAAGCCCCGCATGAATATATAGAAATATCAGTAGGTATTTGAAGACAGTATTTAAATAAGATGCTTCGCATAATTTCAAGTGAATTACTCACGATGGAGCCCCTTAAGATGCTGTATCAATCCGCTAGCTCGATGTCGTTAGTTATGAATTCAAAATAACTTAGAGGCTGTGAACCGCGAGGGCAGAGACAACAGCTCTGTAGAAAGCCTGATAATGCCCAGGAATTCTATGCCAAGTGCAATTTTCCTAGCAACTAGGTTCAGTTGTGATTTTCATTACTGGTCCCAGGGGTTCGCGACCTAGGTACTCTAATTAGCTTCGATGCTTATGATTAAACGGCTCGGTCACGACTTGTCGATTTACTTCAAATCCGTCGCGCTTTTGTCTCGCGCACAAAGTTGATTCGCCAACTCCGAGATCGACTGCTCGTGAAGATGCACATCAATTTACTTAATGTGAATGAATACATCTTCTGCTGGTATACCTGCTTAGAAGGTTATTTAAATTTTAGTTAGTTATAGTACTTTTTAGTTCAATGGCAATTTCCGTCAGTGTGGTAAATGGTAGCGTCATTTTAGTAGAAGAATTAGCGGTGTAACTTTGCATAATTAAGGGAGGGGGGGGGGGGGGAAGGAGTAGGCGTTATTCCAATCAAACGTATTTCCGTTTCCTTCCTGGATAATTATACTAGAACATATCATTTTACCAGGCAATCCACAATATAATAAGTCTACCTCTGACATGCCTTTATTTATTTATTTTTTCATATTACAACAACTAAACATCTTCGAAAAACTAAAAAACAGCAGTTTAGGTATAATTTAAAAATCAGACGCCCGAAAATAAATTTTCCTAAAACACCTCAAAACAAAAAAAAATTATAGGGACATAACCAAAACCCAACATAAGGGACAACGAAATGTTTTCATCAGGTTTTACCCGACTGCCTGAAGTAGGGCTATATTTATTTGCCATAAATAAACTATTCTTTGCGAATGCGTGTCAACTACATTGTTTGTTAGGTACATGTTACATTCACAATATAAGTTACGGCAATAATAAAACTAAATTACGACGTACGTACGTGGATTATGACGATACAAGAGCAAACATAAGCCGAGCTTTGTAAATTATTATTTATTTAATTTTTTTTAAACTTATTTAACTTAAATACCGTGAACGAGTTGTCAACCCCGAGAAACCAGTGCGAGATTACTGTGATTCCGATTGTGACCATGGGTGTGCGTGCAGCCAGCATACGGTTCATGGGTATTTTCATTGTGAACGTGGAAATTATCTTGAGAAAAGTTTACCTGGTATTAATTTTTATTTAGAACTGTTAAATACTTAATAAAGTATTTTTTTGCATTTTGGTAGTTAATTTTATCTACACCTTATCTGACACGGAAACTTTTACGTAATTTTGAAACAAATGGATATTTAATTAAAAAGTCAATAATATGTTTACTAAGCAATAATGATGTACCTATTAAATAAGTCATTAATTTTTTTAAAGTGGTCATACTTCCAGTAGACACGATAATTTGCAGTAAGTACCTAGGTACCTACAGCTGGCCGGATTGTTTTGTTAAAAAAAAAAACAAAACATATAATTCATATAATATTATTATACCTAAGTCAATATAACATGTTATAATTTTAATTTATCGCTTCTGTTATGGGCAACAACTCTATATACAAGATTGGCTCTATTTAGAAAATAACAAATGAAACAATGATGTTTAACGCGTATGAATTCGCTGCTCGAGGCGCTAATGTAGCGTGAGGCCTCCGAACCGAAATGGTCACTGTTTTTGGGTGAGTTACATGGGTTTATTTATAATTGGAATAATTTTGTGAAAATTTGCCAATACCTACCTGAATTTAATAATGGAAAATATACGTTACGGGGCAATGAATTTCGATGTTTGAGACAATTTTGTCTTTCGGAAACCTTTGTGCTCCCTTTTTTCCGAACGAAACGGGACTACGCAACACTGTGGCATGCTCGATATTTTTATGGTAAGATTTCAGGCAATAAATATGTATTGAGTCACTGCTGTTACAAATAAATTATTTTCTTTTTTTCTTTCTTTCTTTAATAACAAAGTAACCACTATACCTACTTCAGACATGACCTTTGTCTACAGTGGCGCCAACGGTGAGCCTTCAATAATTAACTGACGAACCAGCAAGTGATCTTCATCTAGCAGGGCAGCAGGTAGCAATTTACTTGCGAACTTCCTTCCGCTGGCGTTCGTGTCGTCATATTGTATTGTGTTGTATTTATTATATGTTTTAGTTTTTTAAATGGGTCCCACTGAAAAACAGCGTTGCGGCTTGCCGTAACATCATGCTGAGTGGGGCCCATTTTATACTGTTCGATGTTATTTTTAATTTTTTCCATCTAATGTATTTTTATGTCTATCGAATATGTATAAATAAATGTTTCTCTTTCTCTCTCTCTCAATCATTATCAATACTGAAAATACTAACAGTCGAGAACTGAAAATGATGTCTAGAACACAATAATTCGCTGACTGCATTGCATTCAATCAAACGGCTTTCGCTTTAAATAAAAAATACCAGCAGAGAGTCGCCTCGAATCCGGCCACGGATGTTTTTTTACCTTTACACGATAAATCAGGCGCCCGATTGGAAGCAAAATGTACCTAATAAGTAGACCGTTAGCTCGGGGCCCACGCGTCGCGTACGCAAACATTCTAATTAGACAAGCCGCCACGAGTTAAACCAGAAAATGCACATACTTTTAAACTACTTTCAGCAATTGAAAAAAAAAGTGTCTAATAAGATCCGCATTCCTAACGGGCTTCATTGATGCGCCGATGCCTCAGGAGCGGCGGTATCCGGGTTCAGAATGCATTTCAGAGAGAGGTTTCATGAAAAATGGTAGAGTCGACTTCTTTCTATGGCAAGGAGTTGACACTAGTATTTCGTGTTGATAATGGCATTTAGAGATCGTTGGATAAAACCTATATTTTTGTTAAAATATGTAGTTTTTTATCTATTCTAATGTTTTAGGAAAAATATAAAAACCGCCTTGCGGCATGTTATGTACGCAATAAGATTGTGAGTGTGATTTCTCCGCCGTATTCGAGTTGGCATCACACTGGTTACAGAAATATTATAACCGTCAATTCCATTAAAATATCTGGTGCACTGGTTTTCATCTGACGGTAAGTAACGGATTTACATTTGCAATCGATTTCGCGCGTCCATTGTTTCCATTCCATCCGTACGGTTGCGAGGTGCGAAGAGTCCGTGTCGGGCGGCCGATTGATGTCCACGCCTGCGGTCGGGTGGAGTGTTGTGCGGTGCAACAAGTAAAGTAGGCAACATTAATGATTCAATAGATTGTCGAGTGCCGGTGCCGCACTCACTGGGTCACGTCCGATGCTCCATACACCTGTCAATTACTCGCTCCTCGACCCCCGAAATTACTACCTAAATATTGCACGCCGTAATTACGACGCCATGTCCAATTTGCTCACCATAATAGGTTCGCGCCGTACAAGGTTTTTGCCGATGTAAAAAAAACTAATACAAACGACGTGCGAATACTGTTATTTTTGTTTTGCATATCGGTTTCTTACTTGGCCAATAGGTGTCGGATCCGAAGACGCTTAGGCCGAATCTGATATTAGGCAGTCCATTACAATAAGAGGAAAAACATCCCGTCTATTGTAATGGTGTCCGGTACGTACCACATCCGTCAAGATGGGGATCTTGATAAAATAAAGTAATGAATAACAAAACACACCTGTAGGCAGGTCTTTCGATCGACAGAGCCACATGTGCCGATGAAGATAGCACTTACTCGTACCAATCTGTTATTCGCATTAACTGTTGTAAATGACGGCCTGAAAAAGAAGAGGGCCGTAATTATTCCGAAGAATTCGCCGGTACCGCAATAGCAGGACTCCTGACATGAATCATATTCGTCGAACGACGACGTTTTGTCATTCTGTATACAATCGCAGAATACAATTTATTTTTGGTTTATTTGAGTTGATAAAATTAAAGTCCTGCTAAGATGAAGACTTGGAAACGTAATTGTGCGGATAATGCGGTTACAGCGAGCGACCGACGTGGTAAACTTCTGCGGTGTAAATCTCTGCTGGTTGGGCTAATTGGGCATATTTGTGTCATTACCGGCATTCTCGTAATAAGGGCGAGGAGTATTAGGGAAGCACGCGCAACGACCTAATCACCGCCGCATTACAACCGTAGCACTCGGTGGCTCTCGTGTTTGTGGTGTGGCTACCCTCGGGTTGTAGTGTAATTAGACAACGCCGGAGTCGGGTCAATGGGTGATGACCAGCAGTTCTCGGTAATAACACGCTTAATAGCTTCACCTGAATAAATCACGCATAACGGTTACTAATATTTCTCAGTCAAATGAATCTTAATTTGACAGAGCGTCAATGAGTTCGCGGTCGCGAGTGTTTTGTTCTATTGAACAATGATTTGTTGCCAGGGTTAAGTCTAATGAGGAAATGAAACTAATTTCTACATAATAGTGTTTATTATTCAAAATACAAGTCGTAGAACAAAAGTGACGAAAATGTTTTATATATAATTTCTTATCAGATAAGTTAATATTAAAATAATATTATGTATGTAGGTAAACTACCGCCGACGCAAATTTACAAGCTCTTCGCCACGCATAGTTTATACAAAAATATCAAAGTATTTACATCTCATTTGACACATAGTATAACTAACTGTACTTTAAACATGTATTACAAAAAATATAAATCATGTTAGGTATGCTGTTTAAGCTTAAATATACAAAAATGGCTGGCAAAGTTTCATTTTATTACCATTCGAATACCACTTGGAATTCTAAAAGAAACGATTTATATATATTATATGTGACGATAATAAACATAAGAAACAAAAAATATCATTAAAATAAAATATACCTAATATGTGAAGAATATGATAAAGGTAACCGTTGTTTTGTAGAAAATGTATTTATTATGAATACCTAAGTGGATAGAAATATTTTCAAATAATTGATTAAATACAAGATAAAAATAGATAGTTGCAGACGACATATAGGATGTTCCAGAAACCGACAATAATTCGTTGACAGCTGATAGAGCTGCTAATTAGGTAGCTTCCAAAATAAATAATTTCAGGTTTAGTAAAAACGTCTTAGTTTTTGAGATACTGTAATTAAAAAAAAAAGAAAATATCAAGACGATTTTTCGATTCAGTGATCTGTTTGCGAAATATTAAACTTTAAAGTGCAAATTTTCATTGAAAACGACCGTCCAGAAAAAATAGGTTTTATGTATTTTTGCGGGTAATCAAAATTCAACATAAAGAAAATTATAGGTATTGCGTAAAAGCTTGACTCTTTAGGAATAGTTAACAAAAACTATATTTTCGAAATTTTTGCATTTCAGGCCGTAGCATAGAAAAACACTAAAATGAGAGAATTTTTTCTTAATGAAATTATTTCAAAAACCAAGCCATTTTTAGAAAACTTGAAATTAGCTACGTATTTTGCTGAGTTATTTGTAGCCCTATCTTTGAGCTGTTAATAAATTATTGAATATTTCTGGGACACCTGTGTATCAAAAGCCACACGATTGCACTGCACAGTGGTCTGCTTTTAGGAATAAGTTAAAAACTTGCACAACATAATACCTACGCAGAATTAGAAGAAAAATTACAGCGCTGAATTTTTTAAACTAATCATTACTCAGGGATGGCGACTCTTTATTGGTGAATGTGTAATTTTCAATTTTCCATTGTGCAATCAAAGGTTCTTGATCTAGTCTTTGCATGGACGAAAATAAAACTATCAATTAGTACACACATTCCATGATTAGTGACGTGCCCAAATTTTTGAATTTTGTCGTATGCCACAACTGGCACGCGTGCCATTCGTTCCCCATCCCTGAACTCCTCTCCATTTACGTACTGCTAATTAAAGGCACATTTTTTGTTCATAAATAGAATAACACCAATCAAATGAATAAAATCTACCCCCTCTAGCATCTAGACAGGGTTTATAGCAGGAATAAAGCATGCGTATCTTTCACGCAAGCAGAAAGTAAAGTAGCAAAATATGTCCAGAACAAGCCTTAGAGCTATATTAAGTCTTTTACCACGTTTATTACTTTCTGCGGGGATATTGACGAGTGGAGGTAAATTGACACCTACTGACATTTACTCCTGATGACCACAGTTGGTGTATTCAAATATTGACTAAATCTTTATAGCACGACTTTAAAACAAACCTGTATAAGATACAGTCAACCTTTAAACAAAACAGGAAATATCGGTGGTAATTTAATATCAAGAAAGCTATTATATTACAACTGAATAGTTACCACGTATAATTATATGTATACAGGGTGGAAAGTTGAGAGGGGGCAGCAATACTGGGTTAAGACACTAAATTTAGTTAAAATGTTCAGTTTTTTGTACATACTGTTTAATTTTCTTTAAGCATTTTGTTTCACTTTGCAAATTAGTACCCTACGAACTGTTTGGAAAAGGTTTTCTTTGATTTGTGGGTGTTCTAGTACTCTAACCTTAGTTGGTCTCAAAGAGTGTCTTAATCCTTGATAGAAATGGGACCGTTTGTCATTAAAAAAGAGTCAAATCGCCCAATTATTTCGCTGACTGTACATTTTATCAAAAGTCTGTGAATATCGATTGTCATCACTCAAAAAGTTAGTAAAGGTCTCCTAAGAGCATTTTCGCGTAGCAACAAGGGATCTAGTAGCTGCCCTTCTTGCCCCATCTCAACTTTCCATTTCATATTATTAATACACATAAATGAAAACTACGAAAATTTCCGCTTGAATAAAATGATGAATGAACTGACTTTTGAAACTTAATTTGTTATTGCTCGTAAATAATCAGGTGAATCAGAACTGGAATGGATTTAAGTGGTCACCTGTGTCGTTAATATATATCACGCAGATTGTAACGATGGCGTCCAATACACTTGTCTTAATTATTTCTTCCACAGTGCCTAAGTATACACAAACATAAGCTTGATATTTCGTAATACGTGTAACGAATAAATACAAAACAAAATGTGTGTAAATTACGTGCTCACGACACTATTTTCACGCTGCTCATTAGCGAACCAAAAGTTACTCTAATCGGCATGGTGAGTAGCACATTTAAGTCGCTTTAATAAACCATGTGTGGTTTAAACCAAGAAAAAACAGAATCTGCGGTCCAATATTACAGTATCTAACAGGTGTGAAAACATTTTCTTTTTTTGTGTCAATGGAATATAACATAATATACTTACTAGGTAGTAGGTACATCCTAATTTTTGTGCTTACTTTCTAAACGGTACAAAACTATCTGAGCGGCCAACACAACTCAACCTCTTGACTTTACCAATAAATTTAAAAATAAATATCCAACATAACGTTTTGGCATTTCGTGAATTCTTTAATTTCTTCCTTTTATGTGCATACTGTGCCTGCCATAGTGCGTCTGACAACTTCATTTACATATACATTTTAACATCAACTGTTAGAAAACTATAAAAGCACTAAATGCAAACAATATTTTATCAGTGTAGAATTTATCACTTAGACACGCAAAAAAATATAAGCCGAAGAATGACTAGTTTTATAATGTGGCTGGCGATATTTTAGAAAAACATCGCTAAAATAAAATTCTTACGAGTAGGTTATTAAAAGTTTGAACAATTTTAATATCATTCTGAGTATGTGACGTTTTATTGGCAAGAATATATATGTAGAGAGACTAGGCGCGGCAGTCACGTTGGAACTTGTATCTACCGCGCAGTTCAATGTAGTTTAGGAATGCATAATATGTACTCTAGTGGGTAATTAGTGGAGGTGGAAGGTGAACGAAGCGCAATCTAAAACCGGCGCCTTTGGGTTTTTTGATGGGTGTCCCGGGCCAGGCGGCGCAACAGTTTCGGGTAATTAAGTGGTCGGCTATACGTGTAATTACCATGTGGAAATAGCGCTTATAAATGGCGCGAGGTCGTTGGACCGCTTGGTAAAAAAACTGCGTAAAAACACGCCGTAAAAAAGTGGCGGTGCTTGGTTGTCAAAACACGTCACGGGATTATGGATGTGTCGCCGGCGGCGCCCGGGTCGCGCACCGGTCATTTCGTATTCGGAAAACGTAAACATAATCTTATATGATATTCTGCACGTTGCATCGTAACTGCTTTATAACAGGCATATTTAAAGTTGGATTAACGGGGGAACTGTTAAGTAAATTTCGAAATTTCAACCACAATAAGCCCGTAAATTTGTGACCCGCTTCCCGTTCTACCGTTTCCAGAGTAATCTTTATTTATGCTGGCTGGTCACAGTGGTCCGTACATCAATCTTTCCGTACTAATGAGCCCCAGAAAGGCGATAAACTTATCACAATTAGTTCAGTCGTATGCCATGACTAGCATGTTTTTATGGCGACACTTGCCCTCTAATTGTGGGGTACTGTATATCAGACGTCGTGTCTGCGTAACAAGACGATTTTCAGCTATCCCTCGGGCAAGAACGGTCCAGAAATGATGATACTTTTGTTTTACAATAGTAGGCTACTTTGTGTAACGGTAAAAGTTATCAATTATTTACTAAAAATATTTTTTAATACGTGGTTACCAGGATCCCACGATAATTCAGTAGAATTCCGTAGTCTCAGATTGATGAGCCGGAACATATTGACTGTCAGCGCCGTTATTGTTTGCTAATGAATGCGTGGACGCAGGTGGTCATGTTCACTGAGTTACGTTACCATCATTACGTTATAAAGATAAGCAAATATAGGTGATAACCCCATAAATATTCTTATTGGCACACTATCCGTCTATTTATTTATATTTCATTTCTTGTTCACTTAATGGATAAGAAGCAAACCTAAAAAGATGGAAATCCCGTAATATACAAAATTGTAAAGGGCTCTATTTTAAATAAACAAATTACTTATGGAAGTAATGGACGGATTTGAATAAATATACTTACTTACCATCATATTTGAAGTGTTGAGACATTTGTTCGCAACTAATTTGTGTGGCAAAATGTAATCTTTGGGAAGTGATCTATACGGAAGAGTTGAACGTAGAACTCCAGTTAGTTCTCACGCGGACTCTCAGACGTTAGATAAAGATAAACAATATTATAAGTCACTGACATTACGGTTTTCTATTGTTATGTACGTTACGCATTCACATATTTTTTCGAGACGAGTTATACGCAGATTGATATAGACTTAAATATCGCTAACACTATTACGCGGTTCACATAATTAACTAGAAGCAGACAGAGCTCGCATTAAAACCACGTCAAAAGTAACACTTGTCCGCTTTTTATGTACTTTATCAACTAGGTACAGATGACAGACTTCAAGAATAAGCACTCAACATAATGGAATAGGATATAATAGTCTTAGCGTCAGTTACCATAACGATAACCCATGTCAAATCAGGCTGAGTTACAACAAGGTTACAAACAAAAAATAAAATTGAATTGATTTGAAAAATAAACTGCATGGGAAGAATTAGCAGGGATAATAGGTAATAAAGGGATAGGTAGCATTAGTTATTGTTATAGTACCTATCTTGTTGCAACTCACACTCGGCCATCGAATCCCCGATTTAGTAAATTTTTATTAGCCTAAATTTACTCAAAAAAGGTACTTCATAAAACGTAGGTACATAATATGTTATAAATTTTGACTTTTACACACTTAGAATTTTGATAGCTAGCTTGACATTGGTTAACGATATACATATGTAGTAACTTTGTGCAACTCACATACTTACATAGGCTATTCTCAGGTAAAACATTAATAAAGTTGATTGATGGTTTGGATCAATATGATCGTTGGTTAACAGAAAAGCTATATCTATAGATCGACTTTTCTGACGTTTAAGAAACGGAAGACTGTTTAATTATGACGGGAGGCCGTCAACAATTATTGCCGTTATATCAACAAATCTTACAATAATTACGTTTAGACATTATAATACATATTATAATACAAATTGTGACTCGAAATGTAGCACCTAAGTGTTAATGCAGTTTGGTGTTTTACAATAGTTTAATGAATTTACTTAATAACTGTACAGTCTAGTTTGTATCTGCACAATTAGCTTGACATAACAGTTAAAAAATAACGCAAATAGACGTGTACAGTCCCTAAAGATGGCAGACATGACTTTACTAATTTTATTTCATCGAAGTAACTGCTTGTTTACACATATTATGTAGATATACCTACTTACTTAGGCAAAGAAACACAGACTTTCTTGGGGTGAAGATAGCAAAAAATTGTTTTCTTAATTCAGCACTTTAAACAGCTTATTATTTACCTACTAAGAAAATTATTTCAAAAATGAAGTTGGATTTGCATCAATAGGCTGTCCACACAAAATATTGGCTAACCCTTCCCCAAAACAATATTAAGTATACGAATAACTAGGTGTACCCTACTGATGAGTAAAAATAAAGTGTCACTTCATAGCTATTATTCTGCATTACGTGAGTAATTATTTTTTAAGTTTCGTTTATACAGGCATTACTAATAGTTCATACTTACAAGTTCAAAAGCCGCCTCAATTTTTTTATTTGGATTTTAAGTCCTTCAGAACATACAAGGGCCCTGTAACAGAAGCAAAAAATTAAACCACGGCTTCCACTTTTCTTCATCTTGAGCTAACTTGTTCTATAACTTTTGAAAATAACTTTTATTATGATTTTTATTATAGTTTAAAGTTTAATTGGACAAGCAATGTATTGCGAAATCCGTCATTTTATTACGTGACAGGCGGTGTCATTTAGGCTATAGGATGCCGTACTTTGAAAATACCATTTAATTTGTTTGGAATAAACATAATGATAAAGTGACTTAATTTTTGAAAGTTCCAGAACTAAAGTAGTTCCATTTGAGTAGCTGAACCTGTGTTTTAATTTTTTGTTCCTGTTACAGGGCACACCCGGTATTTACCATTCAGCTGTGACATTTGATGATGATTCTACAACCGCATATAATCCACTCTCACTCTTTTATTTCAACATTTTACGTAAATTCATGTTAAAATATAACAGATGCATAGCAATATTGGAAATATCACACGTACATAATAATAGCCAGCGTCAAATCAAATATATCAGCGCAATATAAATCAAAAATATATGAACACTCCCTTAAAATATAGTCGTCTTCACATTTCATGTTTTTGACGTCATAATAGCGTTGATTTATCTGATGCTGACTGCTCAACACATTAAAATAAGTCCACTCGGAAATTATTCAATGAAGGCGAAGTCGTCTTGGTCACTGTACACAGACGCTTCTTCAGGTGAAACGGTTTAGTATACCAGTGGTCATGCCGCGTAGGAAGTCAAATACTTCACCATTGTCGCTCTCAGTTTCATCCAGCGGTTCCTCTGGCGCCTCGATCTGAAAATAAAAACACGTTTCTGTTAGATATAACGAGACGAAAAAATTGGTTACTGCAGAAGATGTCAGGTTTTTCCAAGGGGATTCTTTTGATTGGACCAAGAAGTACACAAAATTTTACGATAATCTGTTTAAAAAAAGATATCAACATTAACAATGAGGTGCATGTTGTAAATAACTGCAGTCATTATCCAATTTAGTTTCTCACAAGGTTAAAGGTTTAATCCCAGAAAGTCCGCAATTATTTGCATTACATTACATGAATAAAATTACGTTACTTAGTCACGCAAAAATATAATGGATACACCCGGAAACTTTCACGAGTAGCCGCGATCCTAAGCAAATAAAAATCATTACATTGCATTTTAATCGTAATTTGGACTACTTCCTTTGTATAGAAATCAGACTTTGATTAATGTATCGACCACGGGATACGGGTCTATTTTTATAAGCAAACTAGCGGACTCGGTAGACGTTATCCTGCCCGAAAAAACACTACATTAATATTAGCGCCATCTGGCGAGTCCAATTGGGTTTCCAAACCATCAACCAACATTGTTTTGCCAAGGGTTTGTCATAGGTATCAATTATTTCAAGTGAATATTTTTCTAGGCAAATATAAAATACCTAACTTATTGTAAGTGTGTGGGGATGTGGTCTATAACTGACAGTTACGAAACCCATGAACATTTTATGAATTAAATTCGGCTTTTGTTCCGCGTACTTTGATTTTTCCGAAGTTCGATATTTCGGAACAGTTGCATGCAACTGATCATGGCGCATGTATGCATATACGAGGTGAATTCGTATTATTAAAAAAAACGTAAATCAGAATAGGGAGTGTGAGAAATTTTACGAGTGTGCTCTAGATCTTGTGATGGCCAGCCTCAGCGGTTGGTTTTAAAATACCTCTTAAAATAGCACACAAAAACCGCATGGGTGATAATGCTAAATCGATTAACATTCCTTATGTTTATGTGTCATAAAAGGATAGGGCGATGCTGTAATGGCGCTAATAAACAATGGGCTTCATTAGCCGCCCATTATTCCCATAAAGAAAATGAACGAGCAGAGTGTTGTACAAACAAAAGGGTAATTCAACTCGCCGACTCTCGACTTGACATACGTACTTACACGGAAGACACTTACTTAAAGCCCGAGGTATTCAACGGGAGTCTAGTTTATCGCAGAAGAGGAACATTAGTTCTCTTCGCATACACGAGTTGGTGCGGTGAGTGGACTTACAAACAACGTATATTAAAGCCTGAATTAGAATAAGTATAAGCAATAAAATTTGAGCAACGTCATATGAATAAGTATTTATTAAAATATACTCTGATATTAGGAGCTACGTTAATTAGGAACTAAGCTGCAGATTGCAGACCCACGCTAGTGTTAATAGGTTAAATGTGTGTAACCGTTATTTTATTGAATCGTAGCCATTATTTGTATACCTCGGTAGTATTTCGAATTGAATCGAAATCCAGTATTTATATACACCTTGTTAGCCGATTATCGATAGACGCCCGCGGCTGATAGCGAAGCTCGACGCTAACACAATAACATCGAGTTTTGTACGCGCGATTATTACAAATTATGCTACATCCACCGATCATATACATGCATACTAAAGTTTTATTGATAACTCATATCGAATAGCGGGTCTTACAGTTAGGTATCCGTGAAAGCAAAAGTGTAAGCTCATGCCCGGCCGATGGTCAATAGCTTAAAATATTTTTTTCTTTCTGTGATACCAATGAAACTCAATTCAGAATAATTATATGTAATATATATTCGAAGAAATTATATTCGCCTCTGTAATAATCTGCAAATAAAAGTGTCTATTAACACTAATAACTGCGAGTTACACATGACATGAAATGAAAGCATATGAACGCCCGAAGATAATTCAATCACAATGATTAGGTACACTTGCATTGCACGCATCAGCGTTCTTATTATAAAGAAATTTAAAACGCAAAAAATCGGCACACATTTAAAACAAGAGACTGGTATCGCAAAAAGTTTAATGAATGGGACCGGGCAATGAGTGTATTCCGTGCTCATTGTTGCCGATTTCTGAGCGCGATTTGCTAATAGCAGCTATTAGCCGGTCGGGCGGGTGCGTCGCGTGCACTGTCACTACCGGCCTTACCATCCACAAAAAACATAATTATTCCTAGAACGGTAATACCGAATCCTCCGTGTGGAGATCGGGTAACGGTATCGGCGCGAATGTCATGCCGCGATATTCGGCTGCGATGCCCACCTTCCCACTGGTAGCGGAATTGTCCAACTGTAAAGACGCCTCGATATGTAATTAGGCGTGATTAGTAATTATCGCAAGTAATTACGCATCATGTAAAGCGTCAGTAGGTGAGGCAGTCCTGTTATAATGTAAGAACAAAAGTGTGACAGTTGTGGTGTTTCATGCTACGATTAAGATCTGCGATTTCCGGGCAAAGCGGGAGTGCGGTCATTAGGTGCCGAATCTCGGGTCGGCCGCTTACTGCCGCAACGGTACCTCGGCGCAGCTCGCGACACCTTGCGCGCCACCTAACTGCGTAATAACAGTCCCATCGCATTATTCAGTATTTGGAGACAATTTCCGAATTAAGCGCGATGATCAAGAGTTTATGCGATGGCACTTACCGTTTTACGAAAGCGCTTGAGATAAATACTTGAAGTACCGGACGTAGTTTATGGCAGGAGATATGTATTTTGTCTAAATTTGTGAGAACAAACCCTGTCATTTTGTTTCAATTGCACATAAACTATCATTTAACAATGATACTCGTTAGATAAGAAATTGTAAGTCGTTTCAGTTTGATGAATCGTGTCATTTTTTCTTCAATCTTTTTGAACTTATTTAATTCGTTCACAACTGAAGCAGATGCGGTAAAAACTGTTTGTTAGGCTTTTTGACATTTCCTTGTTAGAATTTAGAGAGCGTCGCATACCTACCTTATTACGTGCACGGGCGGTGCTTTGAAAATACAATATTGCAGATGTCAAAAGAAAAAGAAAACTCAGCAATCAATAAACGTTCCCTACGGGAAACGAAAGTGGCCTGGTTGTTTTAGAAAAATAAAAGCACGACACGGATCACGTATCGAATGACGGACTATTAAATTTTCCGCTTGATTTTGCTTGGCGACAAGCCGATCGGTACTGGTAGTGAACGGTACTTCCTGTAAGACCTTACTAATTGGTTCAAGCATTCAAATACCATTTTATTGTAATTTATTTTACCATTATTATTAACAACTCCTTTACAAGGAGAACAGCCCCTTAGTTTCCAAAACCGTAAACATTCAGCTTTTTTTACTAAGGAGACAGTATGTATAAGGTACCTACATAGCGTTAACAGCCATTCCAGAGCGAATAAATATTGTCCTTTTAAAAAAAATAGTGTAAATACTGAAACTTTATATTAAGTATTCTACGGAAAGAATATTTTCAAATAAGATAAAGAAAAAAAATGTACTGCCACAATACATAACATAGCTCAACGAAGACTAATTATTACAAAGAATTACAAACTTTTATTACATTCATAGTCAAAATACCACCAACGGGACTTATCTCGCTAAAACACACGAGTACCTAATATTTACCTCGACGTTTCAGCAACATTACAGTGGCCGTGGTCACGAAGTCCCGTTGGTGGTATTTTGACTATGAGTGAAAATCACGAAAGTTTAAAACGTTTTATGACATTAAATACCTACTAATTAATAAAAACTTGACATAACACTAACATTTGCTTTAATTTAATGGTATGTAGTAATAGTAGTTGTAGTGTAGTTATAATTATAAGTTTAATGTTATTTTATTTTGGCAGCAGATTGGAAACAAAATAGTCACATAAGTGCATTTAGCGGGGCGGGCCATGAATTTGTTAAATTTTGTATATTTTAATATTATTTGTTACGCTTGATTGGATATTCGTTTTAAAAAAATCTTTTCAACATTTGATCAAAATGAAACTACTTACTTCAATTTATGTAACTGAGTTCTGATGATCTCAGTTACATTTGTGAGGGCGACGCGACGCCGCGCGGTCGGAACGCGCCGTCCGGCGGATTCATGTCGCGAGAACAATATGGACCGGCCGCGGCCAGACCATACACACATTTAACAAAAACTTTATGAAAGTCGAAAGTAACGCTTTCACTGGCGGGCGTTATTGTATTGTGGCTCAATTGTAAAACATCGAAATTGGTATAATGAACTTCTTTACGGTCAATTGTTGAATAATTTGCAAATGGAACAATTCGGTCAGGTGTAAGTAATTATTCATTGGTTCGTACTAGTAGATGAATGCGAACTCGATTGGCTCTGTGCGAATAAAGCCGGAAGTAAATTAACAGTGCGGCGTATCTCATTTAAATGCTATTCTTTCCAGGGATGTACAACTACGATTGGCTTCGCACTAGAAATCTTCTTCAGTAGGGTTATTAGATTAGTTCCATTATTAATCAGGTATTCTCAGATAGTTTTAAAAAGAGATTTGCGTCATTACTTACTCAGACGCTCGGTGCGCTTGTTTTCTGTCTTAGGTATTTTCTGGCGGCCCTTGTCGGTAGCAAATAGTTACTTTGTGAGTGGGTTGCGGCGTCATTTACGGCGTGTCTCTGGTCTGTCACAATCACAAATCGACGATGATTCTAAACGACGGTGCGCTTAATACGGTATTTAATGGTGGCCCTTGATGGAGATAGCAGGTAGCTACATTATGAGTGAGTTGTGACGTCAGTCAGTGTCTCAGGTCTGGCTCAAATCGCTCTAGACGACAGTGCGTTTAATACACAACCAGATAGTGGATTTCAGCGTCAGTTACAGCGTGACTCAGGTCTGCCCCAAATCGCACCAGAAGACGTTATGCTTAATGCGGTACGTACTAGGTAGTTAATGGTAGCCCTTGTCCTCGCCGATAGTTACCTTATGAGTGGTGTCTCAGTGCTGTCACAAATAGGTCTAGACGACAGGCGTTTAATGCGATACGTACTAGATAGTTAACGGTAGCCCTTGATGTCAGTGATAGTTACCTTATGAGTGAGTTGCGGCGTCGATTGCGGCGCGTCCCAGGCCTGTCACATGTCGCCCCAGACGACAGCCCGCTTGCCGCGGTCAACGGACGCCAGCAGTCCGGACTGCGGGTGCCACGACACGGCTGTCACCGCCGCCCTGCATGGAAGAGGCATTTTTAAATAACATTATTACATTGAAAGCAAAAGTCTGCGAAGTAATTCAATGGTGTGTGTGAAGTTCCCAATCCGCTGGGGCCGCATGGGAATTACGGCCCAAGCCCTCTCATTCTAAGAGGAGGCCTGTGCCCAGCAGTGGGTATATAGGCTGAGATGATGATGATAATGACAAGGTTCTGAAGGGAAAAAAAAGAAAGTTGCTCAGGAAATCAGAAAATTTAAGAAACTGAACAACTACATAAACTTTGCTAATGTAACCTTAGCACGTTCAATTACAATCACCTTAGAAGAGACATGAAAATTGGCGAGCGTTTTTAATGTAGATACCTACGTAACGTTGATAAAGATAATGATGTAATTTTTAGAAATTACAAAGGGAACTTTTGCAAAATCCCGGAATTTCTATTCAATTGTTAGGCCTAATGTGGGAAGCTGCGGGAAAAGGTACTTCAAACTTACAAAGACAAAAATAATTTTAGATGTTTTGACGTAATTTTTTGGTTTATTTGTGAGTAATTGTGCAAATTTTGTTGTATTTGGGTGTCTTCTGTAATAGCGAATATTTATTTTTTGATATTTGTCTTCCTTCTTTTTTTGAGAGTTCATAGCGATTGGGGACCAAGAAACTTATTAGCTAAATTTTCATTATGTCGCATAAACTATGAAGGTCCTTTCGTTTAATAAATGTTTGGCTACACACCTGAGAATGTCCTGGCTTAAATAAAGGGTTTATGAGGAACTCGGGAAGGCTTTGATGTGACAACGCTACCTACGAGTGCCAGACTTTCTCCTCGCCTCCCGTTTATTAATATTTACGGCATAACCGAATCGAATCGCTGCCCTAAGATTAGAATTTATTTTCAATCGTAAAGAACAGCTTTAAAAGCTGTGAAAACTATTAAAATTTACGATATCGAGTTTTATAGCATTTTTGGAGGTATTTTAATTTGAGAAAGATATGGAGCATTTTATATCGAGGACGAAACGCCATCAAATTTCTTAGAATGAGTGAAAAGAAGCTAAGAACGGTACCTATAGCGCGCTGTATGTCGTACATTATGAATATTATTTTGGCGCTTAAATCTGTGTCAGTGGCACTTAATAAAAGATACTCATCGTGAGCTTTATTGATGCGCGGCATTTAATAAGGCCGACAAAAAATTAATACCACTTTTAAAATGTCTAGCGGTGTTGATCGTTATTGGCCATCGCAGCGTAAGAAATTCGACCCTACCATGTTATTTTAAAATAAGAATGGTGCGATATAAAGATACTGTAAGGACTTCTGATACATGGATTTATTTCTAGAAAGTAAAAAAAGAAACGCATTTTACCGCTCTATTGGCTCGTATATACGGCTTAGCAATAAAGCTGTAACCCGCTCAGTTGCTTCTATAATTTACTTTGTTTATGGCTACCTGTCCTTACGGGCATATGTATAGTGCATTTCTCTGAAAATTTTACTACTTAATATTTGCCTTAGCGAGCAGAATCAGCAGAAGTGTCACTTAGCTTTACATTCCAGCTATTATGGCGGCCTTTGCACGCTCGCATGTATGGCATGCTTTACAAGCTCTATTACTATACTTCTTCTAGGATAAACGAGCAATTATCCCGCTAGGAATGTTTGAAATACAACTATGAACACAATGGCTATTAAAATATATAGTTAAGAAATTCTGCAAACGTATCTATGAGTAGAAAGCTTTTTGCGAGGAATGTCTAAGCTGTTAACAATACTATGCAAGCACGGATTGGTTGCCGTACATAGTGGTTTACAATTGTAACTGTCGATGTATGAGACTAGAGCCAAAACGGCATGTAAAGATGCTTCGGGTGAAAAGCTAGTTTTGAAGTAAATCGGTTTTATTCACCGACGTATCGAATATGGGAGGGTTGTGATTGTGTCTGCACGAATATAGGCTATCTGCTGGTTGTGATGGTAGGCGCGCTAATGCCACGCCAGCGCCGGCGCGGAGCGGGCACGACTGCCCCGCATTTAAAATTTAGCTATCGCTAATGTATGTACGCGCGTTAATCCAATGCGACTTTGACAGACAATGGCAATGTAAGCGCAAAGAACATTATTTTACGTCTGTATCTACAGGAATTGTTTAAATAAACACAATCAGAGGCAGACATTATGTCTGCTTTTCATGGTGGTTCATACGAGTATATAAAAGAATTTCTACATGTTGTACATAAATAAAAAAATACTTTTTCTCTAATATGCTTGGAAATGTCCGCCAAACTGTCGCAAACATAGTGCACGAAGTTCTTCCTTATAGACTGCCACAGATAAAAATAAATCACTTTTCGGCCGCCTGGGCGTCAAACTAAACAGCCTAATGGTCAAATTCTTTCTACCTTTTAAGTCCTAGTCTAAGATTCAATTTAGGAAGAAACAGCGTCTTTAAAATTGTCTCGAACAGTGCCATTTTTTTTTTAGTTCAAGCACAATTTAAGATACCGAATAGGTAACAAAAGAAAATGGATGGAGTAAATAAGAAGCGTTCAATAGCGCTTTAAACTGTAATTTAATTTAGTTATACTAAGCTTCATTGCATTTAACTATTTTTTTTAATTAAATTATTATTTCTACTGAAATGGCATTACGAGTCGTGCCGTGTATATTAAAAAAATAATAAGTATCGAGGGAAAGTGTAAGGGCAACTTTTTGAAACCGTGCCTGAGCATTTAATTTAATATTTTAACGGTTTTGCATTATTTCCTCGCATTAAATATTGGAGAAAACACTATACATGCCTCAGCGGAAATGGCAATTTATGGATTCGTATTTATTCAAACTCTACTCATCCACGAATTGCTGTTTCCCGGCCTCGGCAGTAATATACTATTTGTGCAACAATAATATTGTTTGCATGGATTACATTGATTAAACAATTATGTTTGTGTATTTCAAGTACATTTAAAAAATGACATTGTAAATCGCCCCGTCTACTTAGCTAATTTCAACCGACGGGTGAAAAACACAACTATCTTTTTCTCTACTTAATTTCAAGCATTTTTTATTAAAGGCCTCCCTTAAACTTCTGTGTCCACTTGAAGGAGCTGCTTACAATACGACAGAAATACAAAACAACAACATTTCAAATATATGAAACCTAAAACACAATGCTTCCCGCTCCTCCTGTTCAAAGCCGCGCGTCACGAAGCTCGGCTCGCATCCGCGGGGTAAGGCTCCCCATAAACAAGAATTAGCGTCGGGTTTGCTCGGCTCGTTTACACATACCGAACTGGGCTGCGTATAACAAGCCGCCACGAATAACCAATATGGGTAGCAGGAAGCGTCATAAACATGAAGAGATCTGGCGCCGAGCACGCCGATTGTTTCCTTACTTGTAATACTCTTTCAATTTACTGACACTTTATAGGATTCTTTTCAAAGAATACGAGCGCGTCTGTTGACCACTATAATAATACCTATGTTGCACGAGTGTTTGTACTTAAACGGGCTTCTACTCTACATAGTATACCTAGATACGTGGACCTACTGTGGTTACGCGGAACAAAACCCGAATTTAAATCATAAAATTAGGTACTTAGGAAATAATATTAAATACTTACCCCCTTATTCATAAACGACAATCAAACCTATTTTAGTTAAAATACCGCTAAAATTCGTTTGTCCTTATCTGTCACTTCGACATTTGTATTTGTTAGAAAGGGACAAAGCATTTGTTAGTTAACATAGGCTTGTTAAGTTTTATGAATAAGGGGGTTATTCGATAAGTCGATTTGAACTGAAAAGCGTAGCAGTTTGTTATACCTACTCTGTCTGAGTCTGTGGGCGTTTTCGTGTAAAGGTGTACTCTTTCTTTTATTTTCAATTTTGGAAAAATATGGCTTTTCCTACTCAGAATCAAGAGCGCAATCGATTCCGATAGTTTAAAAAATGTCCCCATTTTTTCATACAAAAATTTTATGAGTCTGTTTTGTTACGCCCATACTGAGTATATGATAAAAATGTAACAAAACCGATAAATTTTTGGGGACATTTTTTTAAACTATCGAATCGATTGTGCTCTTGATTCTGAGTAGGAAAAGCCATATTTGTTCCAGAATTGAAAATAAAAGAAATAAGTACGTTTAATCATCCTTCATTCTGCTCGATACTAAAATCGCATTTGGAGTAGGTACTTATTCCATACGGACACTATATTTGCGTGACGTGGTCTACTCATAGTAAGTCTTTATAATTGTAACGATTGCACCCAAATAGGTTGCAAAAGTTATCGATTTTGCGACAAATGTGATCACAACTTTGTCATTTCTGCATGCTTGCTTAGCCTGCGGGTTAAGAAGATCGGTTTCAGTGGCTCACCTTGTAATACCTATAATCAATTATATCAATTTATTTATTTAAATAATCGAAGTGTACATAGTTATAATTATTAGTACTTAGATATTTTATTGCATTTTACTGCGATATAATGACGATGATGATGATGGCGTAAATATAAGGGCCCAATTTCAGGCAGTTACGAAAATGGATGCTGTTTTTTTTCCAATTGCTCACTTACTAATGATCTGTTTCAAAGTATCACAATGTACGAAAGACAACATCAACAAAAATTCATGCAATTTTTGAACTTAATTAAGTACGAGAGGCTTTTATTATTGTAATAATCATAAAATATAAATGACATAATAATCTCATTCCCGTGGCGTCTTGATTCATAGCCGCATTACACGCCTCCTGTTCGAAAACAGGTTACCCAATAAAGCAATTTCGAGAATCCATCCGCGGTCGTTCGCCTTTCCGCAACAAAAAGCATGCACCAAGATTAGACTAGGTTGATGTTCATTACGAAATAATGTTATATCGCGAGTGAATAAGTCGTATCAGGTGCGGGTGTTACCGGGTTGGGTGCACGCACGCGAGCTGCACTCACTGCACAATGGCATCGCGGTTGATATGAGAGCATTCACACATATCAATATCACTGTTGCTTACGATGCGTTACGGTTGGGAACTCGCATAATGATATCGTCACGCTATGCCGTTTGATTGAGGCTTGTGTGAATACGGGTTAGCCCTATTACAGCCAGCTTTGAACAAACCACGTTTCTGTTCCATTAGCAAATTTAGCAACAAGTAAAAACCGCATGAGAACCGAAGTTAACTTTTTGTGGATCAACAATGAAGATCTATTGTAAGTCCATCAATTCGTTCGGACGTTCTACTATGATAGTTTTTCTCATGCATGCGCATCAATAATCTTATGTATTGCTTCACCATAAAATGGTGTAATTAGACTTGTTGGCTGTTACCCATGTTAAAGCATAAAGTTATATTTAACCGCGTAGTTTTCTCACGGCAACAATTAGATTTAAAGTGATACGGTTATCAAAGATGCGGCAACATGCAATAAATCTTGATATTTCCGAGTTGGTACAATAAGTTAGCGTCGCACATGTTCTTGTTAATTTTGCGTGCATAAAGCAAGGCCGCATGCTGCGCGCGGACAGCGACGCGGCCCGGCCGCGCCGGCGCCGCCCGCGACGCTCCACTACGCTCGTAACTACAATATACTACATTTCCTAGTAGAGGCAAGGCTAACCCGTTAGACGATTTTTTAAAGCTTTCATCCAGAGCTTCATTATAGAAAAGTATCATGTTATATAAAGCATATTATGCAAAATTAAACCATCCCGCCCACCATATGCCATTTTTATCGTCCTACTTTATTAAGTATACGCCATACGCCAGTAAAACGACTGGTTTGTCACTAACATAATAATTTAGCATGCGAAGACTGTGAATCATTGTGAATTAGCATTTATGGAAAAAGAAGGTCAGACTACTAAAATTCGTCCGTGCTCCTTTAAGAATTGATGAGTCACAATCACAGGTCACATCTACGTAGTTGTCTCCAAGACTGAATGAATAAGAATCGGACGAAGACAGGAAATAGATGAACGGACAAAGCTGGAATAAAACTTTACCGTTGGTTTTACTGCTAATTATGGTTTATTTCAGTAGTGGCTGTAATAGTTTTGTTTTTAGTCAAAATGTCGTAGCAGTGTTAATGAATGATATTACTATAAGCATTCCACAATTTCCGCGCTACCGTCCGCGGCTGGTTGGACAGTCTGATATTAATAACTAAACACAACAACAGACCAACGACCATACCAAAAGGAACAATATCTTTATTACTCATCTCACTTTACGTTGATGTTGTTCTGCAAAATTGATTTTAACCGATGAAGATAAAACTAGTGTTTATGTCGCAACGGTATACAGAACCGCAAATGGGAGTAAACCGTAGTAATGTTTGTTTCAATATTGAATTAGCCCCGTCGGTGTTGGCAATAAAATGAGCACGCAACTTTGCATATTTGAGCTAACATTAAAATTCGAGGACAAGTATAACTGAGCAAAGATACGCTGAGGAATGTTTCCGTGTTTCTTTTGTCCTTGTGGGAGAGATTATTTATTCTATTGTGCGGTGAGCGCGCGAATTAGGTCCGATTGCATCTCGCATGCAGCTGGGGACGTCACGACCAGTCATGCGAACAATGTGTTGTATTTACGCAGGTTTACTGAAGAATGGCGTCCACCAGCGCGCGGAGGGCGGGCGCGGCGCGGACAAAGCCTCCGCCGGCACGCACTCACTGTTGGCACACCACACCACCCATTAACATGTTGCCACTGTTGCTCACTATCCCACCAAATTGATGAATTTATGTATAAAAATCTACTTTACTCAAGTTCTGTTAAAAGCTATAGTCGGATTTCCATAAAATTCTAACCGTGAAGAATATTTAAGTCGAGTATCAACATCCTACTTATGTAAATTGTTGACCGCTATAAGTTACTAAAGTTGTTTTTATGTAGGTATTCAAGCGATCAAAACGAAAGAAATCGCTTGAAGAAATCCCACAAAACAATACAAAAAAATAATATATTTATGTTAAAAGATAAAAACTGAGACAATTAGGATGTTATGTGTATAAATACTCATTCTTTACAAAAATACTAGAGTTCATTTAATGTAAGGGTAATGTCAAAAATATCATAATAATAAGGGATAAGGATAACTATACCTGACCGAAAGGCTGACTAGGCCTTTACTGGCGTGTGTAAGGAAGGGCTTTCTGCAACAGACCAACGATATAATTTTAATCCAGCAATATTTATTGTGGAAACTGGCCTGCGCCCAACTGTAATTTATAAACTGTAATAAGGAAATTCAATGAAGGTTCGCCGACAAAAGTTTGCGTAATGTAATCGGCAACATGGCGCTTGGTGCCAGTGCATCAAGCGCCTTGTGACAGTGTCATTTAATCATTATTGTACTAAGCAGTTAGTGGACCGGATTAATTATGTAACGAATTAATTAATTAACCTGTGTTTGTGTAAAATCCACCGTAAGTATGTAATGTGAAATGCAAGCAAAATGTATCAAATTCATGGGTACGTTAACTGCTAAAGAGGCGACTAGGTATATAGGTAAGTAAAATAGTTCAGCGTTTTTTGGTAATTAGCATGGCATGGAAAACTTTACATCTTAGATCGATAAAAACAAGAAAATTAACACTAGGAGACACCGCTCGACGTTAGCACCAAACAAATATTCTGTGTACGGTATGAGAAAGAGAAATTTGCAACGGTGAGACAGACCGAGCCAATGTTGACCTCACGATTTCAATTGTCCATGCAAAATGTTACGGGGAAACTAAACGATGTCACGAGCAAGGCAATTCTAGTTTTATATTCAAGGTCAAAAATGTATTCGTTGAAGTTTATTACCGTAGGGGTCGGGTCGGGAGAGGGCGAATACTAAGAGAACGGTCGCAGCGCAAGCGCGAAAGAAACATTCCGGACTGTCACTTCATTTGTCCGTCTTTTTATTTATGCGGAATAATCACGTCTATTATTTACGTGCTGTGTTTGAAATATATTTACTTATAGAGTTAGTACATAGTACAAAATAAAAGTGCTAAAGTACGAAAGTAAGCACCTACATGCAATACATGTAGTTTACTTTAGCAACCTGAGGCCGTATTGCCTAATTTTTCTGATACTCGCGATCACAAGCAAATGACAGTTTTCGCATACAAAAACTGTCACTTTATTGTGATCGCGAGTGTCAGAAACGTTACGCAATAGACCTTCTGGGTAAGTTCAAAACTTTTACTACATAGCAAGAGCATATTGGAGTAAGGTAAGGCATTCCCCAATGAAGATAAATGTTGAATAGAGCAATGATGACCCTTTCCCAGTATAATAAACAATACCCTTCACCGCTGACATACAAAATATCAAGTGACTCTCAGGTAAAATATTGGTGAACAAAACTAATACTCATTAGTTACCGTTAAACTCTACACTTTAGTTGTTTATGACATCTCAAGCGATAGGACTCAACCTGTTCATATTAAGTATACAAAACACTTACTTTTTTAGTGTATCGAATATGTGTAAATAAATGTTTCTCTCCCTCTCTCTCTCTCTCTCTCTCTCTCTCTCTCTCTCTCTCTCTATCTCTTACATATCTCACTTAAAAGATATGTTACAAGCAACTCAGTTTTTCATTCCACACGTTTTTATACAGATTTATTAGCAACTTTCATTGGTATATCAAAATATTGTGCTTCCTTACATTTGTAGGCATAATACGCTGCGGTAGCCTGGTGTTGTTTGACATCGCGTGAGTCCCAATCGAACCCATAGACAACCAATTTAAACTGGTCCTTTGTTTTCATATAGTTATAACAACAAGCAGTCAGTTTTAAACTAGTCGGTTACTAGCACTAGATCATGTCGGCGCCCTACGGAACTGCACTTCAATGCTGGAATTTAATAAATTATAGCTTTTTTATTTATTTTATATCAAAACTGCCGCGTGATTAATTTGCGGCAGTGTAAGAGATGGAATTAGCCGTAGGGAGTCTAAAAAAGCAGTGTAAAATTTGAGCATTAAAACGTCTTGGGTAAAATGGGTCGTTTTATGCTCTCGTTGTACAATCTACTATTTCATGGTAAATTATCATATTATCGAAAATAACTATTTATCTTTATTCGTATTTATAATTATATTCAATAAATTGAACTAAGTAAATTACTTTTATTCACACAACAACGGAAAATAAAAAATGCAAAAGGCGTCCCAAGTGACCGCGTTGAATGTCAGCAACGGGAGCAGTTGCAGTACCGATCGGAATTTAAGTAATCCCTGTACTGTTACACCAGGAAGATTTATATTCAAATTGAGGAATCCAATGGTTTATTAATAAGGTCATAATAGAAGCGCCTGCTGCGTTTGTTATAAGAATAAATTTAAATGTGAAACTATGACAACCTTTGCATATTGTAAAGCAAACGTGGGTCGATTGTTACTTATATTTGCTAACTTCTTGCAGATGAGCCCGTTGGTCTAATCTAACCTCATGCCTGCCTATGGAAACCTTTTTGCTTAAAGAGAGACAATCTTCTGTTTTTTTATTCCCTCAAGTGACCCCCAAAATGCTTCAAAGTTTAAGCGTAGGTACAGTCGAACAAATTGAATCATAAACCAGGCAGGGTGGAAACCTTTTAATAATCAATTGCACAATGATTTTCTTGACAAATGTATGAGATATCAAAATGACATTAGTAGCACAAAGTTTCCACCCTGGGTCATGTCATGATTCAATTTGTTTTGTTGATGTTCTATTTAAATTGTCGTCATCACTCATCTCTACCAAGTAGGACTGAAGAGAAACGCAGACCAATTTACAATTAACAAAAACTAAGTATAATAAGCGCGGTGAAAGGCCGATCTCTTCAATAATTGATCGCTTCTCACCCACCATGAACGTGTGAAGGTTACATTAAATGGCGTTGCGTGAACCAGGCACCACTTGGATACTATCCAAAACTCTGGCACATATTTTATACGCGTACTTGTTCAGTATGATCAACAAAGTAAGGAGACCTGTTTAGTAATCTAGATGAAAAGAGCTTCGAAAAACGAAGGTAAGAACAACGCACTGGTCTCGTGATCGTGGAAGGAAGGGAGCATGACCTTTTTTATCTTATCCGTTTAGAAGGGTTAGACTTACGTGTGATCCTTGAGCGTGGCTTCTAGTTTTCCCGAGTGCGTGTTCCAAACGTAGGCTGCGCCATCAGCCGCGCCCACTGCCAGAAGACGGCCGCCCGGTCCGAACGCCGCCCGCGAAAAGTCGCATCCCACCTTGAATGCTTCGTGGCTGCAATAGTACGGTTCATTATCGTTTACCCGAATTTCGTAAGCCATAATGCATCGTTTCCCATAATTTTCAATCGATCTACTATGATTTATTTCTAAATCATTTTTTTTCAGAGTCGTTATTGAACTCACCTAACCTAGTTGACAACAGGCTAGACAGAACTGCGTTCAATAAGATGATAATGGTGATATAATCTAAAGATCGTCAAATTAGCGTTTTCGAAAATCTAACTAACATTTTTGTAAGCGTAAGTATGAATTTATCAAAACAAGTATAGCTATAAGAAGCCCAGTATACAAAGCATATACCTATTTATGTACTTATAGGTTGAGTCATTCACGATGATGCGTGCCGTGGTTCTTATTACAACAATGTCATTCATTAATATCTAATTTTGATAAAATCACGCGTCTTCGTGGATGGCACTAGGTAAGTGTAAGTATTGTTTTAAGTTTGGAACCAGCGGGGCTATTCCGAACTTCGAAAATCGAAGTTCGTGTCGTTCTGTCCCTCTAACACTTAGACTATTTAATACGAGAGTGAGAGGGATGATAAGATACGAACTTCGATTTTCGAATTTCGGAGTAGGCCCTCTGTTCAATTGGTGTAAAATGTTTCTCGAAATTAAATGCTCGAAGCTGAAGTATTGAATACCTGAAGGACCGGACTATTGTGTTCATCCGCAAGTCGATCAGCTGTATTGTGTCGTCGCGTACGCACGCCAATAAGTAATTGCTGTCTGCAACAAAGTATTAAGTCATTCATTCACGTGGAATTATGTTGGTACATGTATCAACGCGAACCGTGGTTGTTGAATGTTGGTCCATTCGCCACTGATGATAATTTAGCTGACCTATACGTAATGGTAGTAAATAGTGTCATTAATAAACCAGAATTACGAATAGTGACAAGTGGCTCAACAATCGCTATTGCTACTGTACAGTTTTTAATCGGATGAGCAGTACTTAAGCCTAAATATAATGCCTAAAAAAGCCTAAGTAGGTAAAGCACATACAGGCCGTCTCCATATCTTTCTGGAATATTTCAGGAGGTTATTGGGTTGTTTGATCGAATGATCCTGAAAAGGGTTTTCATCTCTCAATCTCTCAATTCTCTCAATTTTGACTGAAAGCCTTTGACGCGGCGGTACACTTTAAACATGGATTAATTGATGGAAATTTTCGTTAATGAGGATTAAAAAAAATAATGACTGTATCTTTTGACTTTTTATTATTATTATTATCTTTTGATTGCATTGTCATAGAAGCTTTAATTTTTGATTGCTCCAAGGAATTGCAGACTTGGTCATTTGATATTTTCAGCTTGACAGAGGGAGGGACGGATGGATGGATGACAGACAGTCGGACAACAAGCGCACAAAAATAATAAGGGTTTCTTACTAAACGCATTAGTTTTGAATTTAAAATCATACAAGGTATTTACTAGTACGTGAGAGACAGTTCCGCGACGGCTTTGCAGATAAAGACAACGTCAGAAAAGGTATGAAGTTGATTGTCCCATCAATATTTGGGGTCAGTCCCCCTAGTCAGTAAAATTAACAACTATAGACACAGCTTTTGTTAACACGGAAGTTAAACTTCATACTTTAATTAAACAAATAACTCTGTATGATTTATGTCTAAGACGTTTGATTTTAGATAACATCACAAAGCTAATGTTTGTAGAGAAAATTAACAAATTACGAACAATTTTACGTACGCTATTTCGAATGATTCACAACTGTATCGTAACTGACGTGTCCATTACCGTTATACTTTTGATTAATGGTTTGACTAAGGTACTGTCGGAAAATTAGTTGATTATGAAAAGTACAGTGAGCAGATTTATGGGAGCTTCAACTGGCATTTATTTCTACCAATAACATGGCCACGGCCTGTACTGATGTTGGAGGTTGGAGTTCTACGAAAGTGTTAATTAACTTTCTGATCGAATGCAATATATCACCTTGATCTCGCGTTATTCTTGCATCCCTTATGCTGCACGGTATCGTACGGGTAATAAAGTGTTCAGAGAGTCATCAGCATGATGAGGCTATTAGTCTAACGACTCAATTATATTGTCACATCGTAGAAATACTACCGACGTGTTAATTTTTTTCAATACAATACAAAAACTGAAGATTAGAACTTCTCTACATATTTAGTTTATTTCAAGTGAAGGCCTCAGTATAATGATCACTTATTTTACGTAACATTTTATTAATTTTAACAATGTAACGATTCACTTATCATTTTACTTATAGTTTTTACTTCTCGTGATCTGGTCATGCCACAAAAAAAATCCACACGTCTTGGACAAACCTAAGTAAATTGTTTTAAATTTTAAGAAAAGGGCATGTTTTATTAATTATCTATGTTTTAGAAGTAACACGGTTCGAGTCTTATGCTTATGAATTATGAAAGAAGATTTATCGACTATCTCATAGTTCGATTATTTAACATTAACCTTGCATCGTGTTATTTGTTTAATGCGATAACGTTTAACCTAAAATCCCTGTAACCACGCTGTTCTAAAATTGAGATTTATTAAATTAATCGAAAACGCTGAACCTTTCATTAGTCGTCTAGCATTATGAGGGATAATTGGATGTCGTAAGGTCAAGTCGCGCCGTTTGCGCAGCACAGCAGATGTAATCACTATCCAGTTAGTTTTGGCGTGTTTTGTGCGACGAAACGGTTAAGCTATTGAGGCTGCACTCTGAGGTAGCGGCGTCCCGATAGACCTTCGATACCGCTGATGTATCTAGTTCGACCGTGACGAGTAACTGTGACCGGGTCTCCCTATTCATTTGTCCGTCGGCCGGGCTCGTCGGCGACGAAATCGACGTGATTTAATCAGTTCGCAGTGAGTCCCGCCACTCCGTTTGATTGAAGGTATCAATCTCGATGATTCGTGCGCCGTTACTGACAAAAAGGGATTGATCGGACGCATAACGCTTAACGGAAACTTGCACCGCGCTGCGCTCACGTCACGTCTCCGTACCGACACGCATACCGAGACTCGTACTTAGCTGTGCATTCAATTAACTACGAATGTTTCGACTCTATTGAAATTAACAAGCCGTTTATGGTATGTAACTGTTTTACATTGATATATTACACCTGTCATTAGTATAAAAACAAGTATAGCTATAAATTTATTGGGATCCCTTAGGCGTTTAAATTTACTAACTATAAATTTTGGCTT
This sequence comes from Choristoneura rosaceana, assembly GCA_037349165.1. Classification (NCBI taxonomy): domain Eukaryota; kingdom Metazoa; phylum Arthropoda; class Insecta; order Lepidoptera; family Tortricidae; genus Choristoneura; species Choristoneura rosaceana. Next base: position 9,124,053 of record JAZBNJ010000040.1, on the reverse strand, counting down.
ACTTCGTATCGGTTTATGATTAGTAATTTACACGTCGATAACATAAGTTAAGTAAGTGACTTATAAATTTACCTCGGCTAAGGTCAAGTGAGGTAACTTTTCCTTGAAGCACTATGTGGTTGGCAGACATTTCAGTGCGTATGTCCCAGAACCGTATCCTTTTGTCGTAGTGTCCGGAAATGATGGTCGAACCCGCGCCATCCGACGTCACAAGATCATTGCACGACGACCCGGCAAACTTCGTCTCCGTGCCTGTAAGTCAAGAAAATATTTTAAATTTAAATATAATAAAACTACTCCCATGTTACACAAGTATTTTTTGCCTAAGATCAATCATGTTTATCCGTTGTTGAATAAAAAATGTTAATCCTATTTCAATAACTAAGTATTTTATTGAGTTGACGGAACCGGTTTAATTGGAAGCGAATCGTTGAAAAAAAAAACCAAACAGATATTGATGAGAAGCAAAAAACATTTAAAGACACCGTCAATGGTCTGGTGGTAGTGCTGTAAAATAATAAGAAATCGATTACGGTGTAAATTTTAAGCAAAAAAAAAAAAAAACTGAACCAATCAATTTGGCAACAGAAATTAATACCTACATTGAAATCTTAGGTATTTATCAAGAAGTTCTACAGTAGGTAACTTGAAAGTGGATATTGTTTATGGTGGTTAAAGAGGTCATTTGTGTATTTTTAAAGCAAACTTATTAATTCATATTTTCAAGATGTCTAATAAACTTACTTTTTCCTAACTTTACCCTTTTTAGGGTTCCGTAATGGTAAAAACAGAACCCTTATAGTTTCGCCATGCCTGTCTGTCTGTCCGTCCGCGGCTTTGCTCAGGGACTATCCAATATCCAAAAGCTGTAATTTTGCACGAATATATATGTATATAAACTATGCCGACAAAATGGTATAATAAAACATTAAAAAAAATATTTTTAGAGTACCTCCCATAGACGTAGCGGGGGTGATTTTTTTTCTCATCCAACCCATGTAGCATGGGGTATCGTTGGATAGGTATTTTAAACCTATTAGGGGGTTGCTAAAACGATTTTCGATTCAGTGATTTCTTTGCAAAATATTCTACATAAAGTGCAAATTTTCATTAGAATCGAGGGTCCCTCCTCCCCTCTAAAATCTAAACCAGTGGGTGGAAAAATTTGAAAAATTCAAGATGGTAGTAAGTATATCAAATTTACAAGGAAAACTATAACGGTTAAGTTTTATTCAGAATTATTAGTAGTTTAAGAGTAGGCTATACCTAAACTTGGAATATTCCGTACAAAATAGGAAAACCTTAGAAAATTTTTACTTAATTTTTTCGTAATGCCGACACGCTCTTGGCTGGTTTTTTTCTTTTAAGACATTTGACATCTTAGGGACCAACAATATATGAATAAATATATTGATGTGTAACATTTCAAATACAACCATAACAAGGTTTCGCAACATACTGTACTGTATATATGTATATGTATAAAAGGTATGTAAGGATTCTTGGGGTGGATTTAAAGTAAATCCAACGAGAGGAGATATACTTCATCCGTGACTGATACCTCATTATTAGTATCTCGTTCCTTTTTCTCTCCCATCCTATAATTTATCTTTTCCCGCTGGCTTTACCTTAGTTTGTCACACGATCAAATAAGATACTCGTAACATTATTTTTTTGCTTGCATTATATTTTATTTGCCCCTTATTATGTTCTAATAAAATATAATGGTTTCGGAAAACTTGGACGTTGATTTTAACTGTGCAAAGTTTACATCTTCATTAAATATACAGTTGAAGTGGCTAATCGATCTCTGATATTATTGTTCACACGGTCAAAGGTTTATTTATCATTGTCAGAAAGATTGCTAGCAAGCGAATGGATTTGTAATTTTACTTCAAATAAAGTATCTATTTTGTAGAGAGAAAGAACACGAGGTCGAAGGTTTCGTTAGTTCTTTAAATTGTTTGTAAATGACGTCTTAGTCGTTTGTAAATATTCCTGTCCAATTTGTGTTAATAAACGTATTTCTTTCTTTCTTTCACATTTGTGTAGCGCGATTTAAAATTATTGAGGTAAGTCTTAAAAAATGTTGATAAAATCCTTCTCGGTGTGAAATTATCTTTGCATCTAAACAGCCGGACCGCACACGAAAGTGCGCTGAGCACGTCCTGGCCACGAGCGGGCATTTTTTTCGAAAAACTCAAGCTATGCAGCGCAAGCACACACGACCATTGCATACTTTACTAATGAGGATTGACGTTAAAATTTGCAACTTTTGAATTCCTTGACATTATTTTATGAAATTTATACTTGAATACTTTAGCTTAAACATGAAAGTTTTTTTTTCACTTCCCGCATATTTTAACAAATTATCGATGGGCTAGATCTGTAACATAAAAAAAAACGGGTTCATGCCTTGGGTACGTTTAACGACTAATTCATTCAGTGGAAAAAAATATTTAAGTAAAGATCGATTTCTGCTTTTGAATGGGTAAGCTAGGATTAAAATTTACGAGATAATTTCAGTCTGTATTTATTCTTAGAACATCTCAAACTGACGGTTATAAAGGGGTTAATAAATAAGCAGGAAATTAGCCAAACGCGTTTCATCTCGGGTTTTATATACCATTTACGTTGCCAAACGTAAGACAATCTTATAACGTAAGTTAGGCCACTGTTATATAGGCGATTCCAAAAAGTGTAACTCTTCTTTTTTGAAATTTTGGAAAGATATGGTTTTTGCTACTCAGAATCAGGAGCATAATAGATTCCAATAGTTTAAAAAATGTCCCCAAAAAAATGTCAGTTTTGCGACGTTGTTTTATCAATTATCATACATTTAGTATGGGCGTGACAAAACTGACTCATAAAATTTTGCATGAAAACATGGGGACATTTTTTCAAAATTAAAAAAAGGCAACTTTATTTTAAAACGCCTATATTCCTTAGAATATAATTAATAATAAGAAGAATAGAAATGTTAACGCGTGTAGGTATTGTCTTTCACAATCGGTGTTGCCACTTATACGCCTCTCCCGCTGTGATTGTGTCACCAATTAAATGTAATCCTTTTTAAATACCTCAGTGCAATGACCCGTTTTTTTATACAATTAAATTTGTTCCAGACTGAGCTGAGATACAGTAGAACAGTTCAAGTATATCATATTAACATTGTACTAACATTTTTTACTCCTCAGGTCCCATATCTTGAGCGTGCGGTCGTGGCTGCCGGTGATGACGGTGGGCTCGCCGAGGAACTTGGCCGCCATCACTTTGCCACTGTGCCCTGTTAGCGTGTGCTGCGAACAAACATTTGAGTTAGATATGCTGCAAAAAAATGTGATGGAAAATTGCAGTGCTCTCTCAGGGCATCATATCCCTACTGGTATGTTTACTAGGATAATTGATGGGTGAACACCAAAAAGTTTCATACGCTACCAGCGTTAGAATTACTATTATTTTTTCCATTGTGACACGAAAATCAATCATATTAATCTGAATTTGAAATGGTGTGCGGTTCTAGGACCTAGAATCTAGTTTTATACTTTATAACGACGAAGCTGGTTGCAGATGAATTAATTTTCAGCTTTATGACGAGGACTGGGAACTCATTTTTAAATTCAAATCACTCGAAAATTTTCAAATAAAAAAAAACAATATCTGTGACTTTAAGAATAGAATAAGAATAAGAATAAGATTGATTTATTTGCCAACATGAACAATACAGGATAGGCACACAGAATACAAATAAACAATAAACTAATATATTTATGTGTTTGCCAGTCCCTTGCACTGTGTGACAAAAGGAACAGGCTCAGCTTTCAGAACCAACCACAAAATTGTACATATTTTAGTGATATGGTTTTAAATATTTTTGGGGCATTTGTAGAGACAAGTGTTTTGACTGAGCTGCGCGCGTTTACAGTGAATTGCTTGAATTCGGTGAACATAGAGTTGCTGTAATACTTGAGGGTAAGTTTAAAGGCGGATGCAGTGTTAAAAATATTATTATAATTTGTATATATTTATAGGTAAAACTGCTCAAATTAAATCCAAAAAGTCTGTGAAGGTATTTCTAATGCAGGCGAAGCCGCGGGTAAAAGCTTATTCTCGTTAGTGGAAAAGATACAGTCTTACACGATAGAATTTTCGTTTCGCGGTAAAAGTGTCACTCAAGTGTCTAGAAAGATCGATATAATAATTGTGTTTACAGATGTGTCTCACAGGATGTCGATGCTGGCGCTGCCAACGAGTAGCTCATTATATGTCTACACACGCGACAAACACAGCAGGTGAACTAGTCGTAATAATTTAATTTTTTCTGTTAGCTTTTATTACTGAGCTGTTGCAAACATCGGAGATTTATCGCTTTTAAAGACACAGCGCAAAGCGTTTAACTACAAAAACTAAAAAAGACACGAATTTTACGATACGATATGGTATGATAAATACGAGTGGAGTTATCATAAATTTGCTTGCATTTTGTTTGTATAGCAGCAGCCAATTAGGGCTAGTGAATTGCCTTCTGTTAGTTGTGGCCGTTTATGTCCGGCGAGAGAGCTCCCGGGGCTACGACGGACGATTATTGTCCTCTGTTTACTGCCTCGTTATCTTCACACCGCCTTAACTTACGGAGTGCCGGCGGCTCCGTGGGGTGTCGGTTTTCAATTGATTCCGGACGCCACGGCGGCGCGTGGTCTCCAGAGCTGTGCCGAATCGAATGGAACGCCCGTGGCGCCTATTTGCATCTTAATCGGCGGTTAATTAGCGCTACTTAAGACTGTTAGTGGACAGCTCAAATAGACGATGCAACCATTTGGCTAATGGAAGCGTTGCTTACTGGACTGGTTAAATATTTTATTAAAATGCCTCATGATTTGTCGTTCTGTCCCGAAACAGACAGAGCTATTTTTTAATCTGATACTCGTACAACTACGAGTACACGCGCTACGGCATTGCTGTTTCTACAACATGTCTCTGGCATCTGGCGAAACATAAAAAGTACATGTTGATTAGGGTATTAATGTACAAAGTCTCATATCAATCGGTATTTAAAAATATATCTGGGAAGATCTGTAGAACTACTCAATTTATTTCTTTCTCTTATGTTAACTGTAATTTTCATATGTTTTATGAACAATAAAAAGTTACAATACAATACAAATACAGTACGTTTATTTTCAAAATAAATAGTGAGTACTCGTAATAGAGCCTACCTGAGAAGCAGTTCTAGTAAATTTTTCTCCTTTTGTCCAGAAGCCAATGACGCGATGCATAAATTGAATCGTAGTAGCCAATAATAAAGTTTAAGACTAATAGGTATGAACCGAATGAAACTTAAGATTGAAACTGCCAACAATTTCCGTAACCGACCGCAGATGAGACGAGTTCACATACAGATTAATCTGAAATCAAGTCTAAAACAGTATCTATCAAGTATGTAAAAAAGATATGCCGCAGTAAAAATCACTGTCTCATAGCCAAAGTAACGCTCTAGATAGGTACGCACCGCGAGTTTGTATAACATAATTAACAACAACACAACAATCATGACATGATGGCAGATTTACAGCACGACTGTTTATGCTGGATGACAGCTCTGTGGTTAAACATTCTCGACACGCTTAAAATGTCTCCATAACTCTGTGATAATGCGCAAGCGGGCGGTTGACCCGCTCTCGCCGCTCTTAATTGCAGACAAAACACTCCGTTATCGGTCGGCGTGGTCGACGAGTTTCATTCCGTTTATGTGGAGTAAATACTTACATAAACAAAGAGCGTGGACGCATAGCGCGGCGCAACAACGCTCTGCACTCGGCACTAGCGCCGCCGCACGCGCATGATATAGGTTACACCGTGGATGTGGTAGGTAGGTATACGGTTTTCCGCCCGCCTAACGATTACATTGTAAGTTTAGCATCTACTGAACTTAGGTGTTTAGATTACAGGCACTAGTGAATTAGCTTTTTACCGATTTTTTTCGTTTATCTCTTTTAATTAAGTAAAAAATACAATGCAATGCTGGGAGAATGAAGCGATTCCATTAATTGGTTGGCTTTACCTCGCTAACTGGTCATAATTATAACCTATAAAACCGCAACATCTATTGAGATAGCTGGTTATCGGGTAGATTTGACGTACAAGTGTATGTTTGCATAGATCATCTGGTTTATTTACCAAAGCCGATTTATGGATGCAGTGGCAGGATATGAAACGGACGTGAACAGTAGATAAGCAGTCCAGGAAATTAGAGCCAATAATAGAGCTATAGATTGAACTGTTTTAATGTGCCTGAGGAACACCAAACCGGAGTGGTGTCTCAACTTGTCAGAAGTTAATTTGTCAGCAATAAAGTTAGAGACATGTGATGTATAAATGTATAAAACAGGTTCGATTAGTACAACAGGGGCAATCTATTTGCAAATGCCTCTTTTTATCTCACAAGGAACTTTTGGCCAGTGAAGCTTAGGAGTTGTGAATGGAAGATAAACATGGGATTAACATTTTATTGTATTTATAACGTCAATACTGCAAGTGAATGTACTATCGTCCCGTCCTATTTACGCTAGCTATTACAAAGCTTTATGTTTTGGATTGGCCGCCTACGTGGCATCACCTATCTGTGACCCGTGAGTGAGGGCTGAGTTTCGCCAAGCGAGACGATAATGTTGAGTGCAGTTAGACAACGATTTTAATCAAAACAACCTAAATGACTCTAGTAAATACAAATGGTACGAGCAAAACGAACGAGGCAATTTGCTGATTAATGGTAGCCCTGAGTGCAGTTGGTCGCTTCCTTGCTGTGTAACGGCATTCCGCGGCTCCCATTGGCTACCGTTGTGGCCGAATTCGTTCCCGCGAGTATGTTTGGCGAAGGGGAATTAATTAAATTTAATTCGCGAGGCGCCATTACGGGCGAGCAGCGTTCCCAGAGAGTGCAACGGGACCTTATCGTCGCTTTAAAAATTTATAGTTACGGATAATTAAGTGTACGTATAGTGGTTCGGTTTGTACGTCGCGTCACGAATGCAGGTCGGTTATACGAACGCTGTTTCGGGTTATTGCCGCGATAGGCAGGGCACACTAATTGAGGAGGTTAAAAGATACCATCCGGACAAGGCCCGCCGACTCTAACGAGCTAATATAAGTATCGATATCGTTTCTCTACCGGTTTAGCTTGCGATTGTACAAACTCCCTTCAAAATCTCTACAGTACAATAAACAACGATTCAAAGAAGGAAAAGTATTGTCATAGTACAAAAGGTCCTTGTTTGCTTCAAGCGAACAAGACTTTTACTCATTGTTTGCTTAAAAGAAATGATAAGCTTTTTATATTAGACATCAGAATGAAGCATAATCTGTAATAAAAAGCTTAACAAACCAGATAGATAAGCATTACTTTTGATTTCTATAAATGTTTTTAAATTGACTTTAAAAGTCGAGAAGCAAATTCGTTGCATTACTCAATTTAATTTCTAATGTCGGTCCATGAGAGCCAATCATATACCAGCGAATGTTGGTTTGAATGTATAAATATCGCACGTGCGGCCAGCTAAATAACCGATTCCTTATAAATCAGTTGATTTGAATTGCGCTCTCATTAGTGATTCCAGCGGTGGTGCGTCGAGCTGGGTAACACAACTTATTACTTTGGCAACACAACTAAGCGCATTTACAAAGTCCCCAGTTTTAGATATCACATATGCAGCTTATCTAACATAGATTACGATTAATGGTACCGCGAAACACAAGCTCAGTGATTGAGAAAACCGGTGCGGTGTAAAGTTAAATACCTGCCTAGATTGTTAAACGAAACACTTAAACAGAAATATATATCAGAAATGCAGATTGCATTAGAATTCTCTTGGTCGTAAAATCTAACCCAAATTAAGGGACAGCTTCGTGAAATTCCACACGTTGCTGCACTAAAATAAAAAAAACCCTAATTGCATTTAGCTTAATGGACCTCAATAAAACTTTCTCTTCATTATTTATCTTGAAGTATCAGGCTTAATTAAAATCTTTGGCTTAATTATTGTGACCACGTTTAGGACAAGTTGCATGTCCTGTGCAAGATTTGTTTTTCGAGAAGCATTTAGGTATTAACGAAAAATGATCAAACTCTCGAGTGTCTTGAAATACTTACAGGAAACACTTGTTATAAGTAAGACCCGGCAAATCTAATTGTATTTTGAGCACGTAGGTACAGTTGAATATTGTATGCTATCACAAATCGTAAATATGAAAACTTGACAGTTACGTCTTCACACTCATTCACACGGATATATAACTTGCTCATGTATTTTAGGATTTATTATATTTGCATTGCAACTTGTATGTATAATCTCAAAAATCTGCAGTATTCCTCAATAATAATTAGTAGATAATATAAAAGGACATAAGTAAAAAGAAACTGTTTCATATATGAACTGGAACGTTTATTAATGGGCATATCGTTTGATCGAATTATCCTTTTCCGAAACTAAAATAATAAGCGATAAATCATCATATCAAAAATCATAAAACTAATCTAATTAGATTTATCTTTTTTTTACTATTTTTGATAACGTCGATTATCATCACTTGTCACGGACACCTAAAAATAAATACGTTACAAAACCTAGCTTTACGAGTACATATAAAAAGGGTCTGAAGAGCTTTTATCTTTCGCTAATGTTTACATCAACCGATATAATAATGAGATCATTATTTATTATCTGCTGTCGCATCTATTTATAACCTCTCTAGGCTCACTCAGTGCTGTGTGATGAGTGAAAACGTCGTGATAACAATCGTGAAGTGTTCCCTAGACGCGGGCGCAGACATTACTCAGACCGCTGCGAGCATGACGACCGGCGAGCTTCCTTGTACAACCACACCATACTAATCACTGTGACATCAGATTTACAAAGTGTTAACTGACCAGTCCTAAACATTACGAGAACAAATAAAAACCTTGTTATTATTTCCGTTCCGCTCGTTATTGATTTATTAGTTGTAAAATTGGCGCGCGTTTCAAAATATTATTTTATTCTGTAGTTTTCTTTAAAAAAAAAACAGTAATATTACAAACAATTTTAACTAAGTATATGACTAAATTTATCTTCGAAATTCCATTAAAATAGTGGATGAGCTTTTTTCACAATTAGAGTAGAGCTTAATTGTTATACGAAATTTAAAATTGAGCATGCAAATAAAAATTGAGCAGGGAAAAGCATTATTTACGGAACCTTAATTTAATCCGCTCTGCAGGTTGGTATGTATTACTTTTGGAACAGGAAGCATTAAAAAAAAGCCTATTTACTGCAATCGGATGAGAGTTGTCAAATCTAAAGAAAAAAGAAAAGCACAGGACTTTTAAGACACAACTTTATGAGATCATTAAGGGATTTCAATTTGAATCAACTTTACCAGGGGTAATTAAATCACTTAATTGGTTTGTGAAGCGTCCCCAAATTTATGCACTAAAGGCCAATACAACTGCAATAAGGTTTATAAAATTGATTGCACGGTGTTCGTGTAAAATTTCCTTGGTATCGTATCCTGTCAATAAAATTAGTACAAGATACAAGTAATTAAATAATCCTGTGGATGTCTATATAACGTCATTTGCTTATGAATACCTACAAAAAAACAATATTAAAGCTAAATGTACTTCCAGATCATTAGCCTTTAAACATTTGCGATATGTTTATGAAAGATAATAAAATGTTGCCAAATAGATAATTAATATGCTAATCTCTTTTAACATTGGGCGATGCTCTGGGCGAGATAGTCGGATTCTTCTTTAGAGGTTAGTAATTAAATGAATATTAATTTGCATATAGGATAGATGGATAAATGGGTTTAATCTTAATTCGCGTAACTGAAGATGTCGGGGTCGATGTCTCCGTGAGAAAACCGTTTTATTTTTATTTTATTAGTATAATAACTGTTATTCACGGTTTACGGTAGTATTTGGCGTCGATCAAAAGGTCCACAATAACGACTTTCGATTGATACCGAAAGCGCGCTTATTTGTAAATAGGTGTGACTTTCTAGTTATCACCTCGTCATGGCGCTTTGTTAACAAATAAAAGATTAAGGCACCAGACAGCTGCTAATAGATAATTGACACATGGTTATCTGCTTCTCTACTCTACAACGACATGAAAAAAAAGTCCGGAAGTAGAAAAATCTTCATTTAGTGACTGACTGACTAGGAATACAAACAACCTGACGCGAGGGCAGCACTTCTACGTTTTATATTGCAACATTATTTACACTTACTAAGATACCTACCAGTCATAAGGACAACGGTGTCAATGATGTTACAAAGGAATATTTTCTAATCCCTCAGACTCTTTCTATGACAAATACTTTTATACATTGTGAATTATTTTCCTTTCAAGGCTTTGGTTAATCTTCGCATTTTAACGTACAAAAACAAAAAATAACACTTAAAAATAGGACGCCTAAGAACAACGTTCAACTTTGACAGTAATAAATAGATGACTGTTTTTTTTAATATATCGATGAAGCAACATACATCCATACTAATACCTATTAAAATAAAGACAATGCAATAAAAATATTAGCTGTATATCACCTAGTTGTACTCCTATATCACCGTATACTTGTCCCACTTTATGAGTGTAATATTTTAAATCCATATTCTCAACATCATTTATCTTCAAGCCGCGCAAGATGGGAGGGATCAACGAAATTAGTTGAAGTTAGCACCAATTTATACATCAAAATTCAAGACGGTGGCATAAATTATATTCTACGCTTCAGGCATTTGGTGGTTCACTACAATTATTTAACACTTAACATAAATATTATTTTAGGTTACCACTTTACGGTGTTTAGATTCGCTTTTTGCTATAATAATCATAATTATCCTAGTTAGATCTCCAAGATGTAAGCTCGAGCTTGTTTTAACTGGTATATTATTAGGTAGGCGCACTACATTAGCAATTATGAAATATTATTTGCCGTTTAGTTGGTACTAAATAACAATAACCGAAGCACAGTACTGAATAACAATAACCAACGGTTGTCATCAGAATAACGATATTATAAGAGCACTGTAGTTTAGTTTGTAGCAGGCACCTAGCTACCTTAGTTCCTTTTACTGGGCACTTTACCAATAAATTTATGTTTTTACAGGTCATAATCTCAGCCATCGTCATTAACCGATCTTGCTTTACAATATCTAATGCTGTAATATAAATTATGGAAATTATTATAATGTGAGTTATTTAAAATGAGAACTGATGATTAACTCGTTCATATATACCGTTATGCTGGACTGTTTTATTTGCCACCTGCGAATTAACTTATTTATTTTACGAAGCAAAAAACATCGAACCTTAATTAAAAGTCAATATTCATTAGTAAAATATTCTGCGTAGTACTATTTTAATTTTAATACAAAACCTGTTCACAACTTTTATGATAAAGGTACTAAAGAACAATAATATGAATTATAAAAGTCAAATGATTTATTATAACCCGTAAGAGAGACTCCATTCTAGACATACATCCATACTAATATTATAAATGCGAAAGTGTGTGTGTTTGTATGTTTGTCAGTCTTTCACGTCGAAACGGAACGGCGGATCGACGTGATTTTTGGTATAGAGATAGTTTATGAACCCGAGAGTGACATAGGCTACTTTTTATCCCGAAAAAATGCACAGTTCCTAAGGGAACAGCGCGCGATAACCGAATTCCACGCGGGTGAAGTCGCGGGCAAAAACTAGTACATAATATAAATATGTTTCTACTACATGTCTTTTTAAACAATACTTTTGCTAAATCATCGGTTATTTTATAGTTTCACGATTAATGTCATCACGTTTAGTATGTTTATAAATCAGGAAGGATTGATTGGAATCCGAACACGATGCCGTTAGTTAAATAATAAAGAAAGTAAGTATGTGATCTCAGACTGAAATGTTCATGTCACTTAAAAAACCTGTTTCGATCTCCTTAAACATTTTGAAAGCAGTATTTTTTGTTTCATGAGTGTAGTTTTCTTTTTATGAGCGAATGATAACGAGCGGTGGCATACAGTTTCGAAACTAAGTAGTTAAATGACAATTTGACGGCAATAAAGAAAACAGGATGGGTCATTCACATTTCAAAGTAAACATTTCATTCGTTTTCATATCGGAATCCGTGCTGAATATATTTTATTTAGCATGTTTTTAACACATATCAAACTCAATGAATATTTAACGTAGGTACATAAAATTCAACACTACTTAGTCACTATGTTGTCAGTTTTGCCAATTTTTATTGGATGTATAAATCAGACATAATTCGCTAAACCGTTATCGAATAAATGCGGACTTAAAAGTTATTAATTATGATAATCTGTTCAAATCTGTCAAAATCATCACGATTTTGTGATTAATTACATTCTGGGTGTTCTTCGTGTTAAACGGAAATCATGGAAGTCAGTGAAATGTATCTACTATTAAATGCTTCAGAAGTTAGGTACTGTACAGTTCATTAATTCATAATTTGTCTCAAATTATCTAGTTGTCATCAAAGCTTAACATTACAGGACAGCTTGCAGCGGTGGGAGCCTTAGAAGGGAGTCCAACATTATAGTTTAGGCTCCCATTATTAATTACAGTGCTAACACGAAGACACGGCGCGGGCCGGTAGCAGCGCGGGCGCAGGCGGAAGCGCACGACGCGACATCACCCGATTTATGTGTGGGAGCGGGGGTTCGTGACCCGACGACACGAAAATTATTAATTTATCTCATAAATTAGCGGACAAACGGCAACTAGAGCGGGAACCTCGGTCGTGAATGTCGCGGCGAGGTTACAAGTGTTTAATGAAACTTCCAGCTTTTACGGGCTGTACGCTGTTACAGTTAATTTACAGGAATAACAGACACTAGTCACAAGCCGTTATAGTGGTTATCTTATATTTCAAACCATCGATGGTCATAAAACATATCCATCCAGCACATTATGGTGATAATTAACCTGCGAAGATTTAATTCTGGTGAACATGCGTATACACGACTACTCGCACGTCGGATCGGACAACGGTAAATTAACGACACACATGAACATGCATAACTTAAACAATCGTAAAACTGAAATAAAACAGAAATCATTCATAACAGTTTTCGCACGCTCAAGTAAAGTTGTTCGGGTATTCGGTAAAAACTAAAATTGGACGTTCGAGAAACGATGTGACCGTGTTACGGGTGGTTAATGCCTCCATGGCGTGCCGAAACCATGTCTAATGTGCTTCTAATAGCAACATCGGGACCGTGCGAGTGCTAAGTAATTGATAGAGCAACTCATTCTGGTCTGGCTCGTGGTATTACACTTCTCCATTATAATTTAGTAATCATTCATTATGGTAAATGTATCCATTTCCTTGTTATGGTTACGAGCAATCAGATTTCTGTTTTTATCTTATAGCTTTCTTGAAGATCTTTTTATTTACTTATATGTGATGCTATCACAGCTAATTTGAAAATGGTCGTTGGGGGCGAAAGGTTCTCGAGTGGAGACCGCGGATCGGCAAGCGCAGCGTGGTACGTCCACCAACGAGATGGACGGATGACCTGGTTAACGTCGCGGGTTTACGGTGGATGCAAGCCGCTTCCAACCGAGGCAACTGGAGGTCCATAGGGGAGACCTATATCCAGCAGTGGAGGTGCTACGGTTGATATAATGATGATGAATTTGGAATTAAGTTATATAAAGGCGATGATGATTATTGGATCCTCATTTAATATTAGTGAATGTAAATAATATTCTTATAATTATGCGAATGTAAAGCTCTAGTACAGTTCTTGGCTATCGCTGCCACTAGACGCGTTAGAGTTAATGACACAGGGAAGACATTCATCATGTTTTTATTCACTTTTTCAAAACATGTTTTTAAAACTTCATTATTTTTGCTCGCATGACTTTTAGCACTTTAGAGGCTCGTAATTCGTTTTGTTGCTCAGTTATATATTTAGTTTTTTGTGGGCGTTGATTAATAAAGACATTACGGGCAAATTTACTACGACCACCAACAAGTTGAGGTAATGTGTGTACATGTCGCAAGCGTTATGGTTGTGCTTAGCATTAGCAGCGACAAGGAAGGGCCTAAGGGCAACACCCAAATGACTGGAGACATGCAGTCGTAGTTCATGCATAATAAGACTTATTACTTTACTGAGCAGATAGAATGACGTCATTAAGCCAAGGACATGTTTTTTTAGTCAATAATATGACACTCAAAATTACTCAATTGATTTGGATAAAACTTCCACTGCTCCCTTAGTGCTCCATTCTTAGTCCACCTAAAAAATGATGATGAATCCATAGTAATTTACAAATGCGTAAGTGTGAGTGTTTGTGTGTTTGTATGTTTGTCCGTCTTTCACGTCGAAAATGGAACGACGGATCGACGTGATTTTTGGCATATAGCTAGTTTATGGGCCAGAGAGTGACATAAGCTACTTTTTATCCGGAAAAATTCACAGTTCCCGAAGGAAAATATAGCGCGATAATCGAATACAACGAGGGCGAAGCCGCCGGCAAAAGCTAGTATGAAATGAAGCACTCGTGTTAAGAAGCGGGTAAAGGCTAAGATATGTATATAAAAACTTTGTAATTCTGAGAATATGAAGTCGGTTAAAAAAGCAGCAAAAGAAATAACGTAAAAGACAAAATTTACTGCCGGAGTTAATTTAATTAGGCCCATTTGATTAATAGATAAAAATTATACATTGCTCTTCATTAGAAATAATTTGCACCTGTAATTTGTTAGGTATTATTATTTAGTAAGGTTGTTTTTATTTCTTTGCTTCATCCGTAGCTTTGTCTCTAAGAATTTTAAGGTATGTGTTGGGAGGAATGTGTTTTTCATTAACCAATAAAAACCATCAAATATACATCCTCCACACCACATCTCTGGCGGAAATAGCTGAGCGGAGCGAGGCGAGGTAAATGAAAAACACATTCCTCGCAACACACCCTCGCTCATTAATGGTGGAAATGCAGCTTCATTCAATAATAATGTTCTCATCTCATGGTAAAAGGCTAATAACAATAAACAATAAGTAACGACGCTTTCTATTTCAAATCCATGCACGTTATGAACAAAGTTAGTTTTATGCATTATCACCATTACGGTAATCAGTAAAGATCAGCGAAATAAGAAATCGGACAAAAAGTAAGCTTCGATTGTTTAGTTTAAGTTTGTGCACATCTATTTTTTAATGGGCCATTCACTAAATTATACGTTTCCACGGCGAGAAAGTAACGATCGGGATTCAAATCCGTGCTGGAAATTGTTTACTCTTCAAGTGAAAGTAGATGTTTTTTTAGGTGAATTATCTTCGACTCGAGTACTTTTCAAATGCTGAAAGGACTTGTTTTTAGTTTTTATTTAGAATATGCTAAAGAGACGTCGATAGTTATAAAAAGTTAGCAATCGACACTTTCGATACACTATGATTGTTTAACAATGTCGTTTGCTTTAAACGCAATGTGTTAAGTTAGAATTGGCTGTTAGATCGGACTAGATGACTACAAGGTGGGCGCAAAGTGCTCCGCCGTTTGGTTTGGGTTACAGTGTAGTCAAACTATACTGAAACAAAGGATCGTTCGCATTTTGCTCGGCGCGTAGACAATGCGCGGTCCAGGCGCCCAGCGAGCGTAACGCGAGGTGAATGAATCCTAAATCAGTTGACGGCTTAACCGACTCGACTCAGATAACTTTGAAGCCTACAGCTAGACTTTTTACACGCGTTATTAGGGTTCAGTTGGAAGGAAGTTGTTATTACTAAGTATATACCTAACCTACCGAAGTCATCGCACAGACTGGCTGTGTCTGCATAACCTATCGCTATTACTAACGCTTAAATCGTCAATGACAGAAACGTGAATTTGGGCGAGTTTATTCCTTTTTTGAGGCATGATTAAAAAGACGAGTATGAGTGCCAGTTATTTACGGAATAAAAAAAGTCTGTGTTATTATTGTTGATGGAACTTAATTCCATTTCCATAAACAGGAAAAAGTTAGAAAAAATAGTTTGTAAACAGAAACTTTTCGATTTAGTTTATTTTTGTATGGTGGACCCATATGAAAATCACATAAAAACATAAAATAAAGCGTAAAATAAAAACGAAAACGTGTTCGATCAATTAACATCAACCACATAGTAGAGAGCCAAATTCTCAAAGCAATAAAAAAATCAGGATCGAGTTATATCCAAGGGCCAAAGTAAACCTCCAGGGCTAAAGTAGGTACCCCGACCTTCCGGTATTTGATGAGAAAAAGATACGAGTATCATCACTAAAAACTCGAAGAAGTTGCAAGCTCTATAAGGTAAGGTAACACCCATTAAGGTGTGACGGAACGTACAGGCTGAACTTCCACTTACACTGACACTATTCTTTTTTATTTTTCGCATTAGAAATCGAAGACGTGTTGTAATTAAAGCTGACACGGAAGTCAAAGGCGAAGCACCTTAGGGTAAACAGCCGGAGCGAATTTCGGTACAACTATCGCGAACGGGTTAGCGTATCTAATGCGAGTATGTAAGCGAAAGGTCCTTGACTCGTGCTCGCATAATGGGACGGCGACTGGCCTGTCAATAATGCTGTTTCAGTTCTTGCATTTGATCAACTGACAACTATTAAATTATCATAAACAGATACATAAGTATCTTTATCTCTAGTGCTGTGGTATGGTAGTACTTGGTATATAATTAATACACTTCACTTCACTACTGGACAGTGTGGGTTCAAGTTTTGTGTTATCTTTTAAAGTTTTATTGTTTTAAATTGCAACCTATAATTTCATGATAAGAATCAGATTTCATGTAAACGTACACTTAAAATGCCATAAATTACCCCTTTACGCAGGTTTAAGACGAATTCTGTTTAAAAGAACGCTGATGAATGATATTGCGATAGAGTAACGTTATATCGTCGATCTCTGAGGAAATCTGAGCTTTAGTGCGTTATCTCTGTCCGTTAATGGAACAACATGCAAATCAACGCTGCCCCGCACCTGACTCTGAACTAAGCGCGTGGCGCAAGAATACAGGGAGTAGGTACATTGGTTTATACGTAATAATCGAAATACTTACGCGGTTTGTACAAAACAAAATACCCTTTAAACACCAAGCTTTTCAAACTATTTTCATACTTAGCAAAATTTAAAAAGAGATGACGACGAGACATCTTTGTCACTTACCCAAATGAGTATAGGTGTTTTGGTGGTTTGGCTAATTATGGACAGACAGGGTATTTTATATTTTGTTTAAAAGGTTAAAGGGCTTTTTCGAGTTTGCGCTATTTTTGTATGACTCCGCTGAAAGCTTTATTCTTGTGTTTACAACATTCGAATCGTGATTCGCGGTAATGCGCAGCTATCAGCGCGGGGGCATCTGCCTCCGTGCGTCAAATTAACGGAGCGGAACTGGGAACCACGACCAAAATGCCAAAATTTGGCTTCACTGCGTAAATAATACATTAAAACTTACAATACCTAATACTTTGTTTGTATCTACCCGAGTGAAACGAAGACCTGTATTTACGAGCTTTGTATCCGCCATTGTTATAAGGGAATGTTCTTAAGCGCAAAAACCATGTAGTCAGTCGTTGTGTAAATAATCTTGTTAGTAAGCAATTAAAGGTTGTGTAATTTATCTTGTATTACCTATGTATAAAACAATGCGAATGGCAAGCATATGATCTGTTTCTCGTTGGTTCATATGTGTATTTTGTTATTTGGTCAAAGTTAAAGGACAATTTCGAAGGGCGAGCGATAGTGAGAAAATAAAGTGCTAGCCATTCTGACCAGTAGCCAGGTAAGGTTGGTCGAAGGGAAATAGGTACTCAAAGCGAGCTTATTATAGTTCAGTCGATGTGAAAAGGTAAGCAAATTAACGGAGTCATTTCAGTCAAGCACATTTCACGTATGTCTCTATGTGGTCGGCGAGGTGGACCACACAATAAAACGTGTGTGACAGCACCTCGGCATAGCGCAGACTAACAGAAACCTTTGCAAACTGAGTGCTTTTTGCAGATACAATCGTGGGAAGAGAGACGTTAAAACAGCAACCGACGTGCATAATTCTAAAGCGACGCGAATTTACGGCGAGTGAACCCTTATTGATAAATTTTACTCGAAGTTGTTACATAATTCAAATTCAAATTCAATTCAAATTCAAATCATTTATTCAGCAAATAGGCCGCAATGGGCACTTTTACACGTCATTTTTTTAATCTACCACCGGTTCGGAAAAAAACCTCTGTTGAGAAGAATCCGGCAAGAAACTTAACGAGGTATTTTTTTTTTAAAAAGCAGATTCACAATATTTATAAATGATATCTATGTACTATACATTACAAGTATTTAACACAATTTTATTTTTAACACAGTAGGTTCACTATTTGAAGGGATCGCTAGTGCGGATCGGAATTATTTCCAAATATCCCATACATTTAAAGTTCGGTCTTGGGACCACATCGACTGAGTTGCAGTTAGATATTGCTGTCAGCTTATCATTGTCATTAACAAGTAATAATAAATGATACCTACTCACAGAAAATAAGCAGATACAAGTAAAACAAGTTATGATTTGAATTTAGTTTTAGTTTAAAATTCCTGTTTTATTAAATAAATAAAGTTATGTAATTTGCTACAAAAAAGTTACGTTATAAATACAGCTGTTAAACACATATTGTACAATGCAAAGCTAACTAGTGTTTATTATAAATTTGCATTTACTACTAGCAAGTTTTACTAATAAGCAATTCGACAGCTTTAAAGTAGGAACGTATTTAAGCAGAATTGAAGCTCATACTTATGTGATATCGAGTACTCCGCTTACCAATAACGAGCAAGTGAATCGGGAAGTAGCAAATCTTTCGAGACAGAAATGTGACTCCATAAATCAGTAAATGAATATAATATAATAAATAATATATCTTGCTGGTATAAAATGTAAATGAATTAAGTTAGAGTCGCTGCAAAAGCATCGTCTGAACAGTACAAAGGAATTACAATTAAACTACTAACATAATTTTGATATCGACGTTTGAAAGGAGAAATTGACTAAGCGAAATTTTTTTAAGGTAGTGAGTTATATAAATATTTTGAATCAGTAAAATTTACTGATTCAAAACATGTATATAACTCACTACCTTAAAGAAATTGCGCTCAGTCAATTACTCCTTTCAAGCGTCGATATGAAACTTAATTGAACGTATAAATATTGCTTCTAATCATCTATAATCTAATTGATATACTAAATGCGGTAAGCAGGATATTTATTGGGTTTTTGCTTGCTATATATTTACTGTTTGACAGTTCGCGGCATTTTTTTCCTGAATTATAAAAACCGTTTACAGAGAAGAATGAACTTGTTTGAATATAAAAGCTGCGGAGCAGAAAACTGATTTGTCACGTTGCTCGAATACGCATACCAGCACGAGTCTTTGACTTCTCGATCAAGATCAAGCTTGCCTCATTATTTAATGCCGAGTATAAACACCATTTGAGACATTAATTGCCCACATGATATGACATTGAGGGGCATAAAACCGAACATAATCGATGATTGTTTGCATACATTCGCTTGTCCGATCTATCATACGGCGCGAGCAAAAAATTAAACAAAAAATTGACAATAAGTATGACTGATAAGTACGCAGGCGAGGCAAGAGAAAGCTCAACAGAATCGCCCACCGGAGTTCGGATGTCAAGGAACTTCTCAGGACCATAACAACGATTTATCATTGGATTTTGTCACGCGAAACGAATGACCACCAGTCCACGAGCGGGCCTCGTAACTGTACTTTAATGAGATTTGTTTTTTGAGTTGAGAAGAAGCAGTATCGGGTAAATCCTGAGCTCGATGTATCCTATGAAGCTACTTCGAGGTGTGTCGCATTAGCAGTACTAATTTATTTATTTAAATAGAGTTTCTCCGAATCGCGGTTTAGTCTGCGACACGAGAGGGGTCAGTCGAACCCTCCAGCGACGCATGGGTGGCCGACGCTGCAGCGTAAGTACGAAACATAGTAGAGTAAAAAACAGAGGTCAACGAATAGGTGTGGTCTTTGACACTGGTAATAAATATTTCGCTTTATCTGGAAATGACCATCGCATTCGAGAATCTTCAAATTCTACGTTTCAGTAAATACTTACGTTATAAAACTTTTGCTACGTACAGTCAAGGGCAAAGGTATCGACACGCCCAAAGTTACTAAAATATATACACAGGACTTTATGCACTTAACATTAAAGCCGTGTATACATATTTTTGCAACTTTGGCCGTTTCGATATCTTTACACTTGACTGTACTACATATTTTAGAGCTAGTGTTCACACATTTACAGCTTTAATCATTTGTCAATTTTCAAAATTAGAACTGCTAAATGTATTTTGTTTTATTTTGAGAAAAGAGATTATGGACCGTGAAGTTTTCGTAACAGAAGAACTTATAAAATAACCAAAGTGAAGCGAGGGAAACGATGACAAGTATGAAAATTTGATATCCAGTAATTAACTAGCAATTTGCTTTAACAAAACTCTAGAGAAGTTGGAGGGTTTGGTCACTTTTTAGTACGTTGGAGGACGATTTCTGTGGATAAGTTGAGTTCAGGCAGCTGAAAAAAATACGCGCCCATTTTATGCTACTTTCTAACATGTCTAAAAATAAATCAAATCGGAGCCGGACAGTTGGGTGCCTTTCCTTTTAAGTAGGTAGGTACTACAAGAAAAACTCAAACGTGCATTGAAAATACGCAGCTGGACACTCTTACACGCACGCACCTAATTATTGCTCCACGGATCTACAAGATAAGCTTCTTACTTGCTAGTTCTCGCAATGAGCTAGATAAGGGCATTTTTATAAAGAATCTCGAAGAAATAGTCTTTATAGAAATAATTTATTTAGAATTGCGAAAATTATTGCTATAGTTGAAACTCTGAATTTCATTTCATTATATCTAAGATATTGCTGCCATGGACACGACGAAGATATTCTTTGTTTTCGTTAGGTAGATTTCTGTCAATACCGTAATAGGTAACAATATGATAGCTTGCATGTTTCGGTGCGCTTCTTTGAAATAGCCGAATCTAGGTAACATACAACAATAGGAAGAAATTGAGGTTCGAAATGTGAATTGCATAGTAGCGAAATAAATCAAGTTATTACAACAATAATTTTATTACTTTTCACCTAATCAGTAATTGTGAGCTAGTTTTTCTAATTGGTTATTCTTGTTTCAAATTAGAGATATCATCTATCTTTAGTACGGAAGCGAAGCACGAGAACAGACAATACGTAGCTACACGCATTGCGTGCTCATCCGAGAGCACATCTCATCGCAGTGCGGTGTAGCGTCTGCCAACCACTTTGTTTATAGTCAAAGATCCATTACTGATTTGAATTAATTCTATTTAGTTTTTTTTTGGGTTGCAGGAGGGCGCTGCACCTACGACATTAGTTTTTTTGGAATTAATATTTATTATTATTTGTCAAATTTCAAATACTGTTTCGCAAAACCTCTTTCGTTTTCTATGTAAAAATGCAACGGTTTCAAAATACAAAACAATAATTAACCGTTTTATGTCAATTACTCGAGTTCAGATCACATAAATATCGTCTGAATTAAGTACTTATTACAATATGATATATGTATATATGTAGCTTAATAATCAGACACTGCATAATTATTCTGCATTTATTAAGTATACATGTATTATATTATAATATAATGTGCCTTAGTCTCACGGAAGTTTTCAACATTTCACGGGGGAAATATCTATACGGCAGGTAGTTAAGGTACTTTCCTGTTAAGAATGAAGTATAATTTTGGATCGGAAGACATTATTATAATCACGATTAGAAAAAGAGGTACTTCTGATTAGATCGATGTTAATAACTGCTTAGAGTTACGGCTTAATAAATACCTGAAATAATTGCTACATTTCGAATGATTCCATGTTTATTATACAGGATGGTATGGTTCGGCGGAGGGCGAGGCCGCAGGCGCCGTTTCACAGGGCGGTAATTAGAGGAGCGGCGCAGGCGACGCTATCTCCGTATCCGGTACCGCCGTATCATGTGAGAGATCGCTTGCGCTGTGAACTTTACTCAAACGATGTTTCGCGACGAAATAATAGGCCCTTTAGGTAGGTAAGTGGACGTGCCATTTGAAGGTTCTGTAGAAAGAATCGGTTGGGAGCTAAAAGCTTATTGGTCACGAGGTAGTTGCGTTAACATTGTGCATTTTTAACTAAAGAAAGAGCTAACAACACGACTCCAAGCATTTGCTTGAAGTAACAATTTATTATAATCAACAGAACTAGTTCTAAATCAGCAAAGCTAATAATTGAAAAGTTGAGATTAGATGGGATAAACTAGACATGGTAGAAACTACACTTTATTAAGAAATAATCACAGCGGCTTTTCTTTGGAGATGTTTTTATGAACCTATTCATATGCATATAAAATATTTTTGATATCATAAACCGTTAACCAAGATTATTAATAGAAATAAATGTGCTATTCGGATGCAAGATTCAATTTCAACATCAGCGTTTTCAGTCTGATTTTCCTTGATGAACGAACAATTTTTATTCTTAAAACAATCGTTTAAGGTAATGTCCGCGATTTTATTTGCGTTGAAATTGTTTATCGCTGTCACGCACGAACTATGCATTTTCAAATATGACTGTCCTGTCAGGCCAGGCATTATAACCGACCATAATACACATCTATATTTATGTTTAAATAATTCCCATAAACATTTAGGTATTTAAGGATTTTTAAGCTCCAAATAAATCATCCACATTCAGTTAAATAGGACAACACTGACCAGTACACCATCGAAACGAAGCACGGTCATGTTAAAGTTGTCACGGAGAAAATAGAGCAGGGCAGACCTCCTGGTAAGCCTTCCGACAATTTCGTCTGCTCTCCACTGCCCACACCGTCGTACACTACGTTAGTTATGCAGGTGTTTCACTTGTTTAGATTCCGAAAGTCGAATACTACCTATAGATCAGATACAATAAAACTGTACCAGGGAAAAAGATGGCATGATGTGCCAATTGAAAGAAAGAAGGAAAGAAAACATTTATTCTTAACATTACCTAAAACAATATAAACAAATGAAAACGCGTATCACGGCAACGAATTAGGTAATAAATCGTTAGAAGTTCGTCAACTAAAAATAAGTGGTTAACTTGGCATTATTTTTACCCGACTGCTCGAAGGAGGGTTATTAGAATAACACTACTTTTTGCGTCAAGTACATGTTAGTTTATTTTCAAGTTATTTTTGGCGTTATTTCATTTAGATGGGCCGTACCCATGACATTACAAGTTTTAAATTACATATAAAAGAGGTATTATTATCTGCATGCAAAATCTTAAAGGGGTAGTTTGTCAGTTACGTTGTAGTGTTACATTTGCGACGCGGACGGTTGGCATCGACGCGGCTGCGGTCTGCGGTAACTGTTGATAATTAAGAGTGGTCGTTTAATAGCCCCCGATGGTAACGGCGCGTGCGCCGGTGCGCGGCTTCCGTGCTACGCCCACCGAAGGCACGTCATCGTCACGAGCCACGCCACCCCGCTGTCATCTCATATTAGCCGTACAAAAAGGCCAATGAAATAAATTATATACGACTGAAGGGGCATGACGCATCAAATGCAACTCTGCCAGCGAGAAAGATGTCTGGAAAGTAACACAGATGAGTAACTGACTGGTCTAGTAAAAGAATTTAATAAGACCGAGGACTTGATTTAACAATGCGCCGCTGCAAAGAATGACTGACGTTGAAAAATGTTGCCAGGTCCGAGCCGACGAGCAGACAACAAATAAAGACTAAATATTTATACGCTATCGATTTTCTCTTTGAGACTCGGAAGACAGGAGTCTCGTATCAAACGGTTACAAAGTATTAAGTAAGTGATCCAAAAGAATGAGTACGTATCAGGTGGTCCTCAGTTTCTACTTTATCCTAATGAAAATAAAATCTTGTCATGTATCTCAGTGTGCTTGTGCTTTCTTTATAGTCATATTGAATATTATAAAGTTAAGAGGAACCATTGTATGACTGAAATAAACGTTAGTAAACGCATATAAGGACAGTGGCGCCGGCACTAAGGCACGATATCCACACGATTGTATTTGAGGTATGCTGAGTTGAGTTATCGCCGCTCGTCCGTCGGGGCCTTTGCGTTCACGAGGCGCTTCCGCGACCGTCGCGTGTCCTCTCCGATACGAGCATGACGCCCGCGGCCCTTTTAATAATGCTAATGTCCCCGCGATAGCTAGATGAAACGCCGCCTGATACTAGCATCACATACAATGACCGCACCGACTAAATGGGCATCAAGTGGAATCCACGGATTCCGAAGCGCAATATTTGCCGTCGAATGGAAGATTGCACAGATATTCAACCACTGAGACAGTGATAACATTTCTTGGCAGTCCGCAGAGCTAGAAACATTGACTAGTTTGAAATCGGTTTAAGGAAAATCGATAAGACCTATTTTGAAATCAATGAAGCTATAAAGACAAATCGCTACATCGAAACAATACGATTCGTGTGTAACTGGTGCATTTGGAATATTTTGTATTGAATGGCGCGGTCGTCATAATTATATTTATCGGAGGGCGGTGACGCGAGACAATCGCTCGTAAAGTGACAACACAAGGCAACGCGGCGCATCGCGTCTATGTCGATAAATCTCACGCATAGAAAGCTAAGGCACACGTCCCGGGCTATTGTGCTGTAAGGAAGCATTTATACGATGCAGCATTAGTGAAAAGGACCGAAAGTCAATAATTACGGGTTGTTGTCTGCTCCGGGCTCTCCGCCCGCTCGCTCTATGCCAACTTTAATTAACATCAATACAAACGCTCGCATTTAAAAGGAGTCGACGTGATATACGCCGCAAATTTATCTTGGACTTGGAACTAAAACCGATTTGCTATCTTAAGTAGAATGCAATCTTGTGACAGCCGCCTTACGCCAGTAAGAAAATTAGATATTGTTGATGTTCAATAGCCCAGGCAGAAACTAATTCTAGTTAAAAATAACTTTTTTAGGGTTCCGTTGTCACAGTCAATATGACAAAACGAAACCGTTATAGTTTCGCCTTGTCTGACTGTCTATCTGTGGCTTTCTTACAGATTCAATTAGTATTAAGAAGGCGTAATTTGGCATAGATGAAGAATATGAAAAAAATCTGTTTCTTTCTTGTGGCATGTTGTTGGACAGGATTTTCAAAAAAATTGTCGGTGTATGGAAACCATTTATCAATTCAAGGATTCGTTTACGTTATATTACTTAAATAAAGTGTTATTTTTGTTAGTGTCACGTCAAGTTTCCCAATTTTAATTGTTATTTTTGGATACGTGAAATATAACGAATTAAAAAGAAAAACTATTATTTATATCTAAGTAGGTTTTACCAGAAAACAGGTAATAATCGATCAATGTTTATATTGAATATTTGTCGCATATTAATTATAACGGAATCCTCTATTGTGCGTAGCCCGAACAGAACATGGCCTGTTTTATCTTTTCGGTTGAGAATCTTTTACATAATTTTGTTGAATGATTTATAACGGCAGGCAGAACTATAAGAGTAAACTTCTTTAACAGAAACGAGAAGAGAAACCCGTTGAAGTGGACAATACACACGGGAGTTGGTCGCACGTGATCGACTGCGGAACTATTCGATTTAATCACATTAATTGATAAAACCGTTACCAAGTAATGACGGTGTATTGTGAAAATAATTTGACCATATTTAAAGTGTAGCGTGTGCTGAGTGCAGAAAAAGTAGTCCAATAAGTACCGCAAGAGGACGCCAAAGTGGTAAAGACTCACCCGTCTAACTATTTCTGAAGGTATTTGACATGGCGAACAATGCCACTAGCCATGACTAGTATAATTAGGCTCCGCTCTATAATCTAAGAAACATTAAACATGAGAATAAACTTTTTGTAGTAGAATTAGACAGTCTGGTTCAAATGGGCGTTTCAAGACTTGTGAATAAATGTAATGTGCTTGGGTTTTAGGTAACGCGGCTGACGTAATGTGAACTCGAACAAATAAATGGTAGTTGTCTTTACTAATCTACCTACATTTAAAGAGTATACATAAATGTTTTCGTCACGGTACTTGTTGTTCTCCTGGCATGTTTGCAGATTAGAGACACTAACTCAGGAATGTACAAAAAGAGATTAAAAACAATAATTTTGTTACAACTGGTCATAATGACAGGTTTGGATTAGAGCAGAGACGGCCGATGATAACGGTAAAAATTGTCCAAATTCCTGCATGCATCGATATAGTCGGCAGAATAGTCACGATTACACGTACAACTTAAAACATTAGACGTGTGAACCCATAATTTACTCCATATTTTAGTGCATTGAACTACGAGCAATTTAGTAAATGGCCAGAAGATGAACTTGGCACTGGTAGCTAATTCTGTTATATTATCGGTGAGAAATGTTATGGTGGCTTGTGGTTTACTGATGACTACGTCTATGGTTCTCAATTTGCCTAGGTTTTACGAGTAGGTATATTGTGGCAAAATTTTGTTCGATGCCTACAAGGAAAGCCTTTGAAACAATAATAGAGCAATGAACTCTGTCGTGATGTTTTATTGTCACGTTTCATAAGCTACGTAAAGGCTTCACGACAAAAACTAACTTGTCAGCTCATCTATTCTCCAACGATTGATTCAGGCACGTCTTTGAAAGGGTCACGGGTCACTTAAACCACAAGTCCGTCGGATGTGATACCAAGATGAATGGTTACATAACTTTTGTTTTAATGCTGTGTAATAAGTTTGTTATGGTGAGGCGGGCGGGGCCGCGAGAATATTGAAATTTAATGTAATCATAGCAGTGAAACGTGACGTCGGCCGACAGTTAGCCGGATGAGTTGTGGGAGCGAACGGCGCGGGCGGTGCGCGAGCGGCTCGGGGGGCGCGGCGCCGACGTCCAGCGGGAACTGCGCCTCCACGAAAATTTATTTATCGGGTATCGCGGCATACATCAGCGCCTGAGGACAAGCGGGTGGATGGAAATTGCGGGCGGGCGAGGCGCGGTCGATGCGCTCGTCGATACGGGACACTTTGCTCACTTCCTAACATAAATTCGGTGCACTGTGGAATCGGGTATTATTATTCAATCGTACGATCGTAGTTCGCGCGGGGGCCATAAGTCACGGCGACGCGAGCGCCGGCGGCCGCCGTGAGCGGTGGCGCACGACCGCGATGCCATCGCGCTTGCAGCGGACCGCTAGCTTGCAGTGCCGGCACCCGCAACGCCGGCCGGCCCCAGCGACCGCGCCCGCGTCAGCTGTGGGTGCTGTAGCTTCTGCGCCGCTGTTATCAATACTACGCAGCATTGGCTTGCTTCTGTCTATAGCAACTAGCTTCTTAAATCATTATAAAGTGCTAATATTTACTGCATATTTATTCGTATGTAATAAATGTCTGCAAAAATAAATAACAAATGCTCTAAATATTACCTAAAGTTATTTGTAACTTTAGTTTATTTGCCAGAGCATCGTAAGTTGCGATTTTCACCTTAATTACGAAATCGTGATTCAATACATTTTTTTACACGTATGATTGGTTTTTTTTTCTGGCTGTCTTTAATAACGTAATGTTACGATTACTGTGTTAAGTTTCTACACTTTTTATTTGGTTTATAGACTTGTGCTGTAAGATTGGAAAGAGGAAGACAGTCATTAATCATTCCGACACTACCGCACAAAGTCCGGGCACAAAACAGACACAAGTAGGGTTTGCTGTTAGATGAAATGAAGTTCATTTGCAATAAAAAACTTCAAGTTCTCATATACCTTTAGAAATGATTGCTACGAGCAATTTATGAATACTTTACGACTGTACATCGCACTCAACGTGCGATTTTCATTTCGTTGAAAAGTTGGCAGTAAAATTGTTAACAAAAAAGTTTAAATTATAATTTCAATACTTCTTTCTTAGTATGTACACAAACAGTTTTGCCGATATTTGGTATTGTTGTTATTGTATATAGACTTATTCTGAAACCTTATATGGACGATATAAGATCTGGACGTTCAGTATGATGTATTAATGGCGCAATTAAATACGTATTCAACTATTTAAGCATGTTTTACCGACAGCACAAGGTTTGGGTAATTTCGCGACAGGGCAATTGGTATCAATATACCTAGAGCATACTCTAGTTTCTTTATTTGTTTACATTGTTAGGTATTTAGTTAGTCTTCTAATTATTGCGGTATATTTATTTAAGTTGGTTATTGGATTTAATTGCAATAGAAAAGTAAAGGATTTTAATAAGTACCTACCTACAGACAGATATCCTCACACATTGAGGAGTATCTTGAGATCAAGCGGACGTAATAAATTGTGTCACAAATAAGTCCACATAATTTTCTTCGAGTTACAATCTTCGATTTTGCAATACTTAACAAAATTTTAATGCACTGCAATTTCAAGTTCACTGACATAAGTTTTATGGCTTCCGCTGTTAACTTAATAATTAAGCAAGACTGCCATTTAAAAGATTATGCCGTAAGAAAAGTCACACGAACCTTGCACAAAAAATATATTGATACATACAGACGATTATAATTTCATCTTCGTCTATTTCGGCTACGACTGTTAGCTAGTTAATATTCAAGATGTCTTCAGAATCTTTCGTAATATGTTCATATGTTGTTGTTTCGTCATATGTGTAATATGTTGTATGTATGTGCAGGTCATCCGACCGAAGACTTCTGCAAATGTTTTTCAGGACTTTTAATAGTGGCTAACAAATGTTTCATTCATTGATCGACGTTCAAAGTGTACCACATATGACCAGCGTCAGTACACATAGAGTTAAAATGTTCGCTGAAAAACCTATTCCCTAGAGAGTGTGTTCAGTGTAGAGAGGGTGTTCAGTCAAACTAAGCCAATAATCACCTGAAACATGAAGAATATGAGAAAAACCTTGTATATATACCAATATGTATATAAGTCTATTATGTTATAGCTAGTCACTTGCCCAGTTCGGGCATCAGCACGGTATTCGTACAATAGCAACCCGTGTCGAGTACAGCTCGAGTACGGTAATGGTGCCTAAATGTCCGCGGCTAACAAGGCTACGACGTCTGCGCGCACGGCTGACGACTTCATGGAAAGTTACGCTACATGAGAACCTTAAGTATGCGTGCCGCCGCTGGTCCAGCCACAAAGCGAGTCACCGGCGCAGCGGTCAGGCTAAGGCGTGAGCTCTAGCGGTGCTTCTATTCAACGTCCAGTTCAGTGATGATCATCTTCTTCTTCTTCTCTTTTAAAATATGGCTTTCTGTCCTAATTAACAGGACAATTTCGCCAGTGTCAAAGTACTTTCTCTGAAAGGGACGTTGTTCGGTGATCGTAGTTTTTGCAACTTGATAGTAAAATTCCAGAAACCACGTGGAGACAACTTGCGCATTAAAAAATGTCAGACACGAGAGCAATATAGAATTTTGTGATCACTGTTCACTGTTAAAGTTAATCGCCAAAGAAACAGAAATAGCAAAATTAGATATTGTCTACATCCGCCATGTTCGAATGCCACAAATCGAATCCCAGTGATGATCACGAGACTGATGGACATAAGGGAAAGAGACGAAAGGGCGCCAAATTGACATTTTCAGATATTGAATTTCTTAAAATGTTAATGTTCTGATAATAACTTTTTAGAGTTTCTTTTGTTAAGTAATGTATAATCTATTCAGAAAAATTACTTCTACAAAATAAAGTATTATTCATGTTCTTTCAGTCATTGAATGAGTAACATTATTATTTATAATTAATTACAAGTATTAAAGAAAAAAACATTTTGTTTACGACAAGTTTTTACTTAAATGCTGTAAAAAGAAGAATATACTTAAGGTCACCCAAAGCCATCAATCAATTTGTGACTACACGATTTATATTATATAGCAGCATGTCGCGAGATTTATTTGCGTCGCATGACGCTTTTAATTATATGCTTAGTAAACTAAATGCAATTGACACAAGTCACCGCTTGAAACCTCTAACTTAATACTCATAAAGCGCGATAGTAAAGGTCGAGCTCAGGGGACAAGCGCGCTTGCGTCTAGTCTAGATACTAAAGAAGTTAGTACCCCCACGACTGATACAACCGCTAAACCGCTATTAAGACAGTCAACAGCCATTTCCCGTGACAAGGTTTGTGTGTAAATTATATTGTGTCTGTGAAATAGAGATAATAAAATGGCATTTGCTTTACGAAAGAGAGTATACGTTCGACTGGGTCAAACATTATCGTGAAGCCGATAAAATTAACTCACGACTTTAACCCATGCAGGTGTAAGCTGAGAGGATCGTCCTTGTTGGAATAGCTTAGCTAAGCTTTCTATTTACCTAGTTTTCTCGCAGCGAGGTACAATGTCAAGATAAGCAATGGATGGAGTAAATATACATATTTTATTTTATTGCGGTCAATTTATTTGACTGTTTCGTATTTAGAGTAACGCACATGTCCTAAATGTGCAGAATTTTCCTCCACAACTTAGCGGCACGGTATACCTCAACAGACTTTCACATAGTAAATGCTTTACTGAGATGATCTACTGAAATCCTTAGGTACTAATTAACTTATCATAAGTCATATCCTTACTTATCATAAGTGCGAAAGTGACTGTTTGTTCTATTAACGCTTAAACAAATTTACTTGAAATTTGACATGAAAATAATTTGAGACTGAAAAGGACATAAGTAGTTTTTGTTCCGGAAAATTACATAGTCTGCGGGATAGCGACAAACGAAGAAAGACAGACGAAGTTGCGAGCACAAGCTAGTCACGTAATATGTATTGTTGTCTTGGTCTTTATATTTTTTCTCATGAGGCTACGCAATGGATTTAACCGAAATGAGTAATGATGTAAAAGCATTGACTGATTGTTTTAAATTAGTGTACATTATAATGATGATTGTACGGAGTTGAAATTTATGAAGGTACCTATTACAGGAAGTGAGGAAATAATTATGTAGGTCTGTAACTTCAATATCTGACCAAATATTTATTGTGAGTATTTAGTTGTTTCAGGACATTCGCACTATTTTGCTCAGCAAATATTGATAACTGAAAAAAATATCACATAACGTGTATTATACTCTCAATGTTTTAGTTATTTCGCAACTTTCCATGATTATAAAATGAAGTAGGCGACACGCTAGCAACCTGTCACTATTGTACCGTTTTTGTCAAACTTAAAACCTAAAACAGCTAAAAGTGGCTCCGAAGCGTTGGGTAACGTTTCATGTGCTTTGCCTACCCTATTTGGGAATACAGGCGTGATGTTTGTGTGTGTGTATAAAACGAAGTGGACGCGCGTTTTTTGTTTCGACTCTGGGAAAACTTTTCACAATGCACGGAAATTGCAACGCGGCTTCAGGTATATATATTCCAAGCTCATAATAATAGAGTAGCCTAATAAAATCGGCAATATTGAAAATTGTTGTTGTTGTGTCTAAAAATAAACAAAATGTGGCTCAACATAAGAATAGGCGAAGAAATACGACTTTGAAATTAAATGTACAGTACCTAAATATTACTTCATCGTTCTTTTCTCCGGAAGATAAGATACCTTTAATGTGTGGGTTAGTCTGTGGTTTGTAAATGTTGTAGTATCTGCATTACAACACCTGCCCGGGAGCTGACGCCTTCCTCTGTTATTGTACTAAATATCCCGTTATCAGGGCACTATATAGTAATTATATAATAACGCGCCGGCCAACCGAATCCAGCTGAACGTGTATTTTAATAGTGAAAAATGATCACCGACTTGTGAACCGTTTACGATCTCAAGATTCCAATTTGTATAATTATGAAGTGCATGGCTTGTTTATTTCGGTACGTGTTATTACTGTGCAACACAGTAGATTTATAGCATATTACAAAACGGTTTTCAGAAATAATTATAAACACTTTTCGCCGCCACTTGATTGCAAGACTGAGCGATAACTCGCATTAAAGCGTTAACAATACAGCTCCGCTAAGTTACTTCCCATAAAACACAATGTCTTAATTATTCTTCAAGAAACAGGCTTGCCCCGCCGCTTAAAGAAATATTTTTAGTTAAATACACACACGACCCCATTAAAGGTAGAGAAAAATGGGCAGCAAAAAGGTCTCTGAACAGCTGCCGCGTGCTGACAGAGTCATTTAGACGAGGAGAGGCGGCGAGAGCGTGCGCCGACCGCGGGTAGCGTGAGAAGTGCACCGCGCGGCGGCGTCGGAGCGTGCGCGCCCAATTCCTTATGCAAATGCGAGGCGCGGCGCATCGGCCACGCTCTCGCCGCCGCCGCCGCCGCCGCCACCGCCTGCTCGCCGGTCTGCCCCCGACCGAGCCATAACTGAGCCCACGGCAAATGCACTTTTTAGTGCTTTATTGGCAATATTAGAAAGAAGCCAGTCTAGCTTTTTATGGCGCGTCACAAGTTCACAACAATGGGGCATAATAACGACATCGGACAGCTCGTTACTAGCCGCTGATCTCATGTCGCGAGGAATCGGCTCCCTATTACTGCCTAACAACGTAAGTGCGAAATGAGAATAAAAATGCAAAGAGGCCGTTGTTAGGGCTCTAGGGGCCTTAAAAAGAAAAAAGGCCAAACAGTATAGGATCAATTTGTTATCCGCCTGTCCATCCTTCCATCTATAAAGACCCCTTTTCAAACAGTTTGGTATGAAGATACGTACATCTTATAGCACAACCAATACGAAAAAGTCTGAAAATCATAGGTACATTTCTCTAGACATATCTAGACATATCAATAATAATAGGATCTGCCGCTAAGACAATTCAAAAAAAGGTTATATAGATGACTATGTGACTATGTCTATACTCTGTTAAGGAATATCTTCCTTTTAAAAAACAACAACAACAATAATAATGAATGTCAGTAACAATTATTTAACATTTTGTAGATCATATTGTTAAAACTAGTAATAATTCTTTGACTATGCAAGGAATAATTGATAATAATTATAATGTTATATTAATATTATAATAATAATTGTAAATATTTAATTAATGATAAGACCAGATTATTTTGTCATATTGTGTGATTGATAAAAACGCCAAAATGAAAAACTAATATTTTTGCATTATTTTTTGGAGACTCACTTGCTCGTTTGCCATCCAACCGAATAAAAAAAAAATGCTGACTCAGCAAATATTGGCGCACTCAAAATATATGTTACAGGGTCAGTTCAGAATAATTTATCGACGTAGTAATAATGTGTGGAAATATCAGGAGCATTCAGTAATTTAATACATGATTGATACTCTGATTAGATCTGTGTGTTAATATCTATCATCGAGCTGTATCGTCTGTTCGGAGGTTGCTTACAGCACAATTCGGCACGGGTCTGCAGGTTAACTGGCCTGAACGGCGGCAGTCCGTGCGTGCGTCGCTCTGCCCGAGAGCAGTTGGCTGGAGTGCAGATTGAATCTGACAGTTGTGATGACACTAGTGGAATTACAAGCGTTTAATCGAGGAGAATGTGCGCGAGTCGGGTTCGCCAAGCGCGCGCGCGGCCGGGGCCGACAATGGCTGCGCTGTCACGCCAAACGTTGAATCTCAGCGCCCGATCACGACCGCGACATCGGAAATCAATAATCGGATGATTTAGCCACCGCTCCGCGTGCGAACCTGATTAGACACGATAATGTTTGCCACGTCTCTCTCTGCCAAATGCTCTGAAGCTGAGGGGTGATAGGTTATCAATGTTCAAACCTCATACAGTTCTATAATTTCTACAAACGTCGGCTAACGGAATGGCACATATTTTTCAACGATACCTATCTCATAAAACCGCGCACGACAATCGGATTTACAGTAACATATTCTACCTATATCAATTGCAATAAGTTTTCCTTTTACGGCTAAGTGCATCGTAGCGATTGAAGCTAGTAACTAGGATACGTAATACTAATAACATAGTGGTAGTGATCGAAAACAGACATTCTGATGATAGCATCTGGCAGTCGTTCAATAAATTTTAGGAATGTAGAGAACCGATTAGTGATAGCGCGTAAGTACGGTGTAACAATTACCTGAGCCAAGAGGAGAATAAATAAGAAAAGTAGGCTCGACGCTAAAAGACGCACCTGTCTGGATCGGCGCTCCATTTACTGCTTGCAACTCATCACTGTCTGAATAAATATAATTGCACTTAGAGCCTGGATCTCAGTGCGGCACTTAGCTGGAACAAAGCCTAATTACATTTCGTGAGGTATCAATGAGCGCGCAATTACGTCAGCGGCTGTATGTAATCGGGAATCGCGAGCGCATTTCCCGGGTGTTTCATCGACGTATCTAGAATAATGTACCATTACCATGATTTATATCGGGCCGATCATGGGGCTAATGACAGAGGTAGAGGCTCTCAGCGTTGCACATATGGGTTTGCGGCGGCGGTAATGAGCGCGCCGCCCGCGCCACCCCGGAGCGACGCGCGCGCATGGGGGTGCAAAGTGCACCCGCGGGCTCTACACAAAACTGGGCATTAGTCAAATGTTATGATGCTATCTACTCTCGCCCTCAACGGCGGCCAAACAGGATAACATGCAACAACTTCACACACATGATGCTAATAATACAACGTGCTTATTTCGAGTTAGTTTTTACCTCGAGCTCTATCCAATTATTTATTATCATAAAAAATAGTAGTGAAAATAAAAATATTTTAGATTTATTTGCAATCAGACTGTTACCGTTTAACAAAATATATACAACGGTAATTGTTACAGGTTGGTTTTAAAATACGATTAAAAGGCAAAAAGCAAAAGGCAAAAAGAAACGTAAAATTGGGTTGGTATTACAAGACAAATAAAGTCATAAAATAAACAAACACTTCAATTTCAATTCAATCAATTTACCGTCATTTGGAACAGTTACCACAATTACACGGTAATGCACTATTATTAAAATGCGTGGACAATGAAGAACAAGCATAAAAAAAATATGAAGTCTAAAAAATGTTGGATGTCTGTCTAGTGGCGTCTCATTACAGCCCTGGTGATTATCCAATTCGATCGGAGTTAAATGTCTGTAATTTTCGATGTAGCTGCTCGACAACACGCTTCATTATAAAGGAAAATAATTAAATGTACCGTAGAGCCACACTTTAGCGGGTAGCTGATGCCTTCGCCAACCTTACACGTGAACTTGCAAAAAGGGGAATAAGAGTGCAAAAAGCGTAAGCGGCTAAGTAAAAAAACCAAAGCCGTTTACTGACGTGCTATGCCGCCTGAGTCAATGTAGGAGGGGGAGGAGGGGGGGGGGTATTTGGTCGGTCTCTCAATCACCATAGTCATTGCACAATTAGTGGAGTTCTGTCACTTAGCCCAGGAGTTATGCGCGGCACGTCTATCAGTTTGACTGCTAGCCATTAAATGCCAACCCATAATTTTACTTCATGCTCATGCCTCGAGACAGTCGATGCTATTGCGGTTATAATTCGGTACGTCTATGTTAGCGGTCGCAGGATATTTATAACTTCATTAATTTATGCAGCAATCCTTGCGATAATTGATGACGCCATAAAATTGCATGTTATTCGTGTGAATCTATAGCAGTAGACGGAAACCAGGAAGTTAAGGGTTTACAGCACTTTAAAGTTTCACGAGATGACAAATTCATTATATTCACAAGTGAGTCTCTTGTGAAGAGTTTATAAACCAAAATTTAGGTCATACTTTAAAGCTGACCGGCATTTTAACTTTCTTTACAAATTGATAAAGATAAAATCGATGATATTTCATTGATTGACATAATATTGACGTGCTGGTACCATCATCGATACGTATTATTTTATCAGCATTTAGCTGTCCGAGTTTAAATTATCGATCGACGTTTTTCTCGTGCAGTAGGCCTGTCAGTGACGTTCAATCTGTTGGTAGTTCGGCGTATGATTGCTGTTTAACACGGTTATTATACCGTAATACAGTTCGATGCAGTAAATCACGAGTCCATTCAGCGAATATTAAGTGAATATGATGAGATAATTCATGCTAAATTATGCATGTGTAGGAAGGGTTAATTGCTAAATAAGAATCTCATTTCTGCGAATATCATAATTAAAATATTTAATATGCGAACCCAGAGCCATTAGAAGACTAAAAATTTAAATATTAAATAACTATTGATCTCGAGCTTTTATCATTAAATCCTAATGAGCTGTTGAGAGGAGAAATTATAAACAGTTGAAATTCGGCGTGACATTCTTTAGATGTAACGTTATTATCGTACTGTATCGACAGGATACTATAAAAATATCTAATTAAACCGAATAAAACTAGCATAAAGTAATCCACTAATAGGTATACTATACGTACGAGTAAAAGCATTACAGGGAAGACACTTAGATGCATTAGCGTGCGTCTTTTGTTTCATTTTCAGTATCGCTACCTCAATCACTCGGAACGGCGGGTATATTTCAAAGCGACAAGCTGGTAGCCACCTTAAAAGGTTCAGTTGAAGCGAGATCCTAAAAGGGCTGCGCCATCGCATTAAGGATTCCTCGATTTCCTCGACGCATGCTGATGAGACCTGCATAACTCGACTGACAATCGGATGTGAAAAATATCACCCAGTTTCAATATAAGCAAGCACTAATGGATCTTTGAGCATTTACAATCTAGATTAATGGCTGTAGATTTAGACGGCGTTTTGCAATTGGAATAAAGTATACCTTTCTTGGAATGGTTTGTTGCTAAATCCTAGTTTTATTTTTGCGTATTCACGCTATTAAGAAAGATTGCATCAGATTAGAACTTTACAGTTCTCACGGCACGGGAGAAAATATGTGTAACATTGTACCCGTTAACTTTTTATGGAAATAAGCCCTTGTGTGATGTGCGACATAAAAACTGTTTTGCTTAATATTCTCTTTATACCCGTAATCGTGTTGATCTCACAAAAGGGTGAAAAAAAGTGAGGCATTGATCAGCCTAGATCAGCGCGTCATTATTCAGAGAGGCGCCGATGTTCAGCCGTCGCGCCTGCAGGGCTACTACGAAACTCGAAGTACGTATCGTACCGTCCCTCTCGCTCTCGTATTAAATAGGATAAGAGTGAGAGGGACCCCACGACAAGAACTTCGAGTTTCGTAGTAGCCCTGCAGCACATAGGTGCGGACGCAGTAGCAACGCCACTACCTGACTCACTCGACCAACCAACACTACCGACCCAGAAATAACAACCCCTTCGGCGATCCCTGAATATTCACATAAAAATCATGCAAATTCTTTCACTATCAACTATAAACCTGCAGCCATGCAACCATTTACTACTGTTAATAACTACTTATACAACGTTATTAAAATTACCTATTATCGTGCAGAATAAACTTTGGTCAATACTTGGTCATTGAAAATGTCTGAAATAATTAAAAGGCGCCAAAGGACATGTCTGCACGTTAAAACTGTTAACGCACTAATTGTATGTAATATCGCAGTACGTGCATCTAGCCGAGACTGCTAAATACATCGGTCCATTTATTTTACATTTTATCATAGTAGATTATTATTATTCGACATTCTTCAGCGTATAACTTTACATGACTTTAAGAGATAATTGTATGCTAATGCACCAGAATAGATGCCCAAGCCGCAGAGGATGTAACGTATAAAAAGCATTTTGAAATTGTCTAAGAATTTAAGTTTATTATGGTTTAATACAGTACGCCAGAATTGTTCTAGCGTTATCTTAAGCTGGACAATACGAATAACAGCAGGCGATCGTAAGTAAGGGCGGAGAGCGTGTTTAATTGGACAGAAGTTCGCGTTTCGCATATCAACGACATAGTTAAGTACAATTAGGGATTTTCTAACACGACGCGCTCTTTACCTATAAGGGTGTTCCTCATTAGGCCGGTACACGGTCTGCGCGGCGCGCCGCCGCCGTTCCTCCGCCCCGTTCAATATTCATCTCGTACTATATTTTATATTAAGCGACATTTAATATAAACCACTCCCTGTATATAACAATGTTAATAAATTGATCCACTGTGCCGATCCTGCATCTAACTGCACACGTAAAAAACGAACAAAATCGAAACAAGTATCGATTTGCTAGATATAGAAAACCTACGGAGGTTTAGTTATTATTAAACACGATACGGCATTTTATAAAGGTTCCATTCATTTGTAAATAAAAATGAAACAAGCGTAAGCAAACCCGTCCCGCGAAACTGCAGTGTGAGAGCTGTCAATGAGAGAGATTTATCACTTTGCTTATCGGCCGTGGGGCTGTGGCGGAGTAAGACAGCACGAGCTGTATTCGTACGAGTGCGACAGAGACGGTGGGCGCGAGGGTTCTCGATCCGGCGGCAAGGACGCCGCGCAAGGCCGTTCGCAAGAATAAGCCTGCGCAGCCGCCGCCCCCTGGACCGCAATCGCTAACTCTGCTATGGCAGTCTGTAAGATTTATAAGACTAAATCGGCTATTCAATATTTTATTTCCAATATAAAGTGGTAAACGTAGATTCTTAATCTCATACGGATACGTAACCGAACCCTATTACTCATACTCAAGTGTATGTCCGCCAGTCGTCTGTCACCCAGGTTCTATACGCCAAACACGTTTGACGGTACAGAATTCGATTTTTCCAGTATCGTCACTTCCATGTGAAAACCTATAAAAAAGAATCCAATAAACGTTTTATACTTTTTATTTATGAGAAAATCTTGTAATACACGTCAGAATGAAAAAAAACCACTATGCAAATTTTTAGTACTCACGAGGTTTTTTCACACCGCAGTGACAGTATGAGATCTGTAGATAATCTTGTCAACCGAAAGAAAACCATACAAATGAACAATAGTTATTTGTGCCACATGAGAGCAAAGTTGTTTTTTGGTGCGGGTGTTGAATTTTAATCCCGAGCAAGCGAAGGATTCTATAATTGAATCGCAACTTGTAAACTGTTTTTTTGTTATTGTTATGTTGTTTCGAAGAAAAAAAATTATTCATTCATTCAATGTAGCGGAATAATGCCACAATTACCTACCAGCCTCCGGGAACACAATCCTGGATTGTCAATCAAGCAAGATAAAATGGGTTTTCACCTATAGCGAACTCTAAAGTAGCTCGATAAGTAATGGTAATTAATAAGTTAGTTGTTACGGGCAACTGAGGGTTGGAGACCTGACTCACAGGCTCGGCCTAGTTCTCGCACCAGTCTCCCCCACATAAGTCTGTAAACTGCACACTTGAATTTACTAAATAATTGTATTTGATGCGTTGTAACTTCGTGGTGGACAAGAATAAATAAAATTTATTATTATTATTTGCTCAATAAGGTAATGGTTTCGACAGTTTCGTGGATAGCCAATCTTAAAACACTTTGCTATATATAGCAAATAAAAGATATATTATATCTTATCTTGTTAAAATATCCATGCTTGCAAATATTACAATAAATGTTAACACCTGCATGTAACAGATCTCACCCTTTGTGTGTGACACACGCTAAGGCAAAGGCATTAAATCACGTCAAGCGAAATTGATTGTCAGTCCAACTATACGAATAATGAATTTGACGCCTTTATTGACCTTATCGAATATCATATTTAACGGGACATGCAATGTGAGCTAAACGAAACACGCAATGGAAATGTGTTTTGTTTTCCATTTAATAAACGAAGAATTGTCTTGTCACGAAGCATCACTCCCGTACAATTAAGAGACTACGGCGTTAGATTTTCTATTTAGAATTAAATCGATGGGCTGTGGTAAATGTGCCGTTAATTATGTAACAATGTATACTCAGCTCGGAAGACGATATTCGTCTGATCCTGGGACCTTATTGGACAAGGGTGGCAGCAGACAGAGTCCAATGGAAACAGTTGAAGGAGGCCTATGCCAAAAGGCACATCAAACTAAGATATATTTTATAATACTGAAGTTAAGAAATTTCCACAACCTATGTAAATGTTCGGGATTATTATTATTATTATATACTCAGCTTGAAGTCACATAAGTACCTAAATAACATGACAGATACAAAACTTTAGCTTTATACAAACGTGTTATGATAGGCAGAACAGACACGATGAGTGGATAATGTGTTTGTGACCTCTCGCCGATGAATTTGAAAGCGAACCTTGGATAAATCGGTTTACGCCAGTGTGACCAGTGGAAAATAACAATCTCTAGTAGTCAAAAGGCACCCGCTGTTCGAGTAGTGATAATACGTCGTAGTGTTGTATTAAATATACCCTTGTATGGGATTATAAACTGAATTCCCCGCGATACATGTTGTTATACGTTAAAACGTCATCTAAATAAAGAGCCGGGAGCTGCCCGCTCCATAACTCCGAAGTAGAGTAGCTATTGGCGCCAGATATAAATTGGATCAGTAATAAAATGGCAAGTTTACATATTTGACATGGACTATGACTACGTATTTTACTGCTAAGAGGTAAGCTATGAGTATATTCGTAGCAAGGCTCCAAACCATCGATACAACTTGTCTGCGACATAAAGTATTATGCTTTAAATGTTTATTACTCGATCACGCAAAAATCTATACCAATAAAAGGGAAACGTTTATGAATGACTGACTGCTAGACGGATTTATAAAGCATAGCCTAAAACCAATGGAGGGAGAAACTTATTTCTTGAAGGTCACAAAATTGTACTTAGAAGAGATTTTTAGATATTACCAAGGAATAGGGAGGAAAAGTTTTTCTTTAATAGGCAATAACTAACTAGGTGATAAATACAGAGATTTGATATATGGTGAATATAAATCTTGAGGGTTATAAGACTAGAACTAAAATTAATGAATTGGGAATAAATGGCTCAATATAATGGCTCTGGCGCGACAGGCACTTAGCAGGTTCTTTTTTTAAATTTGACAGTTAGACAACTTGGGATTATTGTTTTGGTTATTGGATTAATTGGCTTTGGGATTATTGACTGACAAGCTAGTTCCTGAATACGTATTTAAAACAAAACAAAGAGTGTCGTGGTACAATATTTTATCTAATAAATACTTTATGTACAAAATTTATTTTTTATACAAGCTTGTCTAGCTCTTTTGATGACTGTATTTTTTGTTGACGGTACTTACAAATGTTGGAATGGATGACCAGCGTCAGTTTCCCGTTGCTGATACTGAAGAAATGAGTCAGATATGTAGAATGGAAGGATTTTATAAAACGGAATGATGGGCATGCCGTACAATTACAATTCATTGAAATTTCTTCCTTACAGGCTCTCATTTCTTCAATATATGCCACAGGAAACTGATAGCGGTTGAAACGTTCGTAGAACTACCGTATAGCAAATCTCAAGTCAATTTGACCACGCAGAAAGAAATAATGTCTTAGATTAAGACAATATACCCTTGGTCAAGAGTCTTGACCATTGTCTTGGGTTAAAACTATTATCTTATTTATTTAAAGAAAATAATTACTTGGATTAAAACAATATTCCGCAGACTATGAATATCAAAGAATTCCTTTAATAAAAACTTGTAATATCAAAAAAATAACAAAACTTTGAAATTAGGAAATTTGCTGACAAAATAATAAAATGAATGTCTAAATGGGTGCTACAACCAAAAAACAAAATTTAAAACATATATTTTCACAAAACAAACAACTTAGAATACTTATTCCAAATATTGACTTAGCAAGTTTTCATATTATGTTTTTACAAATAAATTTCTGTATTATTACTAGAACTAGAGCAATGGTTAAATTATTAAATGAACTAACCCAGCTGTTGAAAACCATGCATAATACTGAACTCAGCTCGCATTTTCACATTTACGTATTTGATGGCTATTATTTACATTAATGTCACCACATCTCTTTGATAGTGTTTTTTTTGCCATTTTCACACTCGTCTCTCAAATATTTTATCATACAATTTGTATTGCTGTATGAAAAATTGTCGCAATCCGAACACATTCTTGCAGCGAACACGAAGAAAAATCTACCCAGGATGACTCACATTTATTTATTCCAGACTAACTGGTCTGCAGTGTTATTTATAAATCCCATATCGTTTAGCAGCCGTAAGCCTGTTCCAGACCCGCATAATAACTCTACGGACGAGCTATCATCAAGGTAGGCATTGTTTTAATATATGTGTGCCACTGAACCGTTAAAATAAAGGGAAGAAAAAAGTTTGTTCTTACTTTGTAAGTATGTATTTATTAAGGCCGCGGCCGCTCTGAGCTTCGTACGAGTTTAGTTTCGCACAATCTGTATTTTTATCAATGTCTGGATGTATTAGTTTAAGGCAGTTTTTGCACGATTGACGACAAAACAAAAATTAAGCGTGAGTTACACCAAGTTACTTTAACGACAACTAATGTCACAAGCCGTCAAATCAAAGGGACTTACATAGACTGGTTTGACATTGTTTATGGTTATAGTAACTTGGTACAACTCACGCTTAAATCGTGAATCCTGTTAGTGAGGATGGGGTGCGGCCCCGAGAGCTCGGGAAAAACCAATCCCTTCTATCCGACGTGCTAGGCCTCATGGAGTGGGGAAGGGTAACGTCTGGGACTGATGCACCCTGGGCAACAACTACTTTACTTCTACTTTATATATGTATAGCTGACCCTGTGACAACGATTGTGGGTGATTCGTTCCAGCGGACCACAGATATAGATTACAGTAGATAACGCAAACATCTCAATCTGTATGAAAACCGTGTCACTTTTTTATATCTACTGTGACGTCTGAAGAGCGAATTAGCAATGTGAATTCCCCGATGTCCGCACAAAATCGATTCAAATGCACCGCCCGCCCGCGCCGTGGGGCTTAAGTCAGTCACTAGTTATGATTAGTCAGTTAGCGGTCAGTCTTTGTATGGGGCCAACCCCGACGACGTTTGGTCGGAGTTCGGACACGCGAAGTAGCTTCATTTGCGTAAACTAGTGTAATCTATATCTGTGCAGCGGACCCATTCATGAGCTTGCTAAGAGCCGAGCCTGCATTGCACGCTGATGATCCCGGGGCGGCCAGAGCGCATTGCGGTGTCACATTATATTCCCATGGCGTCCCACAATGGCAACGAGGGAACTCGCGTGGCTTTCAGTTGGTACCCACTTGTGGGCGAGCGCCACATACCCTCTGGTCATAAAAAAGGATTAGTGATGACAGTTTGACACTACTTACCATACTTTTACGTAACTAAGGATTAGCAATTTTCTGGTCCGTGCAAGTTTAATTGTAATAGGTAACAATTATGAAGAAAAATATGACGCATGTCTGACGTGACTTTACTCAACCGTTAAGGACATTTTTCTTTGTAGAATTTAGAATGTATGTTTATGAACCGTAATGAACATCTATCAGCTCGACGGCTAAAAGACGGTAAAAAATATGAGTACAGCTTTCCTATTGCAGTCTTTAAAATTGATCACTAATTTCTAACTAAATCTAGGACGCATTAGAGTTCATTGCGTGCGAAATGTCAGCATTCTAGGTTAAGTGGTTCAAAAGTTACAAGGCTATTACGACGAGTTAAGACAATGTAGGTACGACGGTCCCGTTGTTCCGTGATGCCTACAGAGCAACAGACAAAAAGTATGAGTTGAATAATTATTTAATGAAGTCTACCTTATAGAAGCGAAATTTACAAAACCTGTTTTAATTTGAATTCCAAGCGTAAGTATAAAAGCAGCCGT
Organism: Choristoneura rosaceana; assembly: GCA_037349165.1. Taxonomy (NCBI): domain Eukaryota; kingdom Metazoa; phylum Arthropoda; class Insecta; order Lepidoptera; family Tortricidae; genus Choristoneura; species Choristoneura rosaceana. The sequence continues at coordinate 9,080,310 of JAZBNJ010000040.1, read as the reverse complement.
GTCGAATGTACGAAAAGATATTGACCTCCGATCAAGGTGGATGGCTGATGATCGATGATGGGATTAAAGTTACTTAATTGATATGTTAGGTGGCGCTCGGACAAGTATCCGGCTGCGCTGCGGCTGTGCAGTGTTCGTGACCGGAATCTAGAGCGGCCGTAATGATCACAGATCCAATGATCACTTTTCACTCTTTAAGTTGATTTTCGATCAAAGCCTATTCACGCGAGATTCTAATTTCATTTATTGATCGTAATAAGTTCCGATATAGAAAATTAATCATCTTCCAATTTGCGGTAGGAGTTTAGGACGCTGTAACTGTGTAACTGTACTTCGGCTACGTGACATTTTTACTACTGTAAATCTTAAGGTATCGCGATTGAGGTAACGTTAATCCGAAATTTGGCCGAACGTTCCATCGATTGTTTTGCTTTTTCCTGCTTTCTTTAGCAAGAAATGTAATCAATCGTGCTAAAAGCTGAGGGCACTTGAGTTATTGCAATGCAAATTACAGGTTTAATATTTTAGTCTTCACAAAGATGAATCATTGAGTACACTTCCAAAGAAGTAACACACGTACGAGTATATTTAGGTCTTGTACATTGATTTGTTTCTGAAAGAGTGACCTATGCCCTAGTTTGCACTAGTTAACAAGAAGTAGCCAATCAACAACAAAGAAGACGTAATTAAAAGGAGGGGAACAACAAAAGAACTAAAATTGCGCTAGATACAAATTAGAACGACTAGTTTTGAATGGGATCGATGCAAGTAAAAGTGTGGCGTCTGATCGATAGACATCAAGTAAGTAAGGTTTATTTATTCTTATACAAAAGTAAGAGCCGACTGAATAGTCGCACTAGAGTTTTTTCTCAGCGCCCCATCGAGCTATGCAAATGTTGCTTTAATACGCCTAACAGCATGAGGCCTCGGAAGGCCGCGGATAAACGCGCTACCATCAACAATAATTATCTTTTTTTTTATTAGTAAACCGTGTCAAAATTATCCATAAATCATGCAAATAACTAAGCTCTAAGTTCAAATATAGAGAGTGAGTCGATATCAAAAAGGACAAAAAAAAGGTTTAATCACTCAACAGACGTGGTGTGATAAAATACCTGTCAACACTGCAATCTTCGCCTTAGATTTTTTTTATTTTATATTAGCAATGCGGCGCCTAGATATTTTAAAACAGGGTCCATATCGGCTCGCATAATCGTTGAAAGTTATAATGTATTGTTTATCATACATAACTCTTTTTTTCTCTGAATGTATTAATTGTTCAGAATTGTTATAAACCGAACCTAGCTTAACCTGCAGTTTATTAGGATGACCACTTTAAATTCCAGATAAAATTACAGTTTCCGTGGGAAAAAAATATGAGTAACAAAAATTCTGACAAACATTACATTATGTGTGACTTGTGAAAGTTTTGCAACTAGGTACACACCTATTAAAATAATTTATAACATATTTTTGAAAAAAAAAAGTGTGTAAAAATGTAGAGCACGTTTTGCAGACAGTTATTTACTACCGCCTTTCAATATCAATAATACCCTATTATTTACCACACTGAGTCTGACACCGTCTTAGTGAGTGCCCGCAACGGTTTGTTTTTAGTGTCTTTGACCGTGATGATCTTGGCACCCAGCAACTCAGACCTTAATAGTTCTTTTTAGGGTTCTTTAAATATAAAACGCTCGATGGGTGTTACGAAAAATCTTACCTGAAAAAGTACCCAAATATATCAAAATCTTATGAAAACACTTTTCTAGAAAGGAATTTTCTGTTCGTGAAAAAAAAATTATCATAAATATTTAACACAAAATTGTCTGACACATAATAGTAGGTACATTATTGCCGAAGCCGGGAAAAAGGTATTCGTGGATGAGTACAGTTTGACAGGCCGACAATAAATACGAATCCACGAATTGTCATTTCCGCTGAGGCATATATAGTGCTTTTCTCCAATAATGCGAGGAAATAAAGCAAACTTGTTAAAATGTTAAATTAAATGCTTGGGCACGGTGTAAAAAAAATTGCGCTTATACTTTTCTTTTTTTATAATTATACGACATGACTTCTAATACCATTTCATTAGAAAATATACTCGTAATTAAATTTAAAATAAAATTTTATTAAATCAATTAAACGTACCAATTTAAATGAGTTTCCATACTAGCTAAATTACAGTTTAAAGTGGTACCTACTGAACGCTTTTCACTTAATTCGGCAATACTCTTTTGTTATTATTTTTTCTGTTTTTGAATTGTGCTTGGACACAAAACACTTTTAAAAAAAAGAGTGAAACTGTTTGAGACATTATTAAATACAAAATCGGTAGAAGAAATTTACTACACGAATATATTAGTCAAAAGGTCCATTTAAAAAGAAAAAAAATAATGGAATTTTGTAAAAGTGTTTTTTATTTTTATTTGTGGCATTCTATAAGGAAGACCTTCGCGTACTATATTTGTGACAGTTAGGCGGACATTTCCGAGCATATTGGAAGAAAAAGATTTTTTTAACGTACAAGTGAACACGGACTCCTATGCCTGTGAAACAGTTTCGCACTTGCTCAATTTTTTTCTTGATGAATGACAAGCCTATTTGCATGATATTAGCGATCAGCAATAGGTGTTGGGGGAGGAGCCGCGATGAGCGATACGGCGCCAGGCGAGACCAACAAGCTTCTCATTAAGCGGATCAATGCAGAATCAATCGCACGGATTTTCATTGGCGATTAATTTGGCGGGCGAGATCGAGTAACGGGGCCACGTGCCATTGACATTCGGCGCGATGGCCGCATCCACCAACCCCGTTGTGCACGCATACCTACATAACTTAATTAGCATGCTATCGCTGATAAAAATTAATCGAATTTTAATTTTGATGTATCCGTTATTGAATATTTTTACGGTCACTACACTACCACTTTTTAATAGCTCTAATAACAACATTTTCAAACATTAGTCGGCGCAGTTGATAGTAGTGGTGACAATAGAGGTGGTGGTGACCAAATTTATTAGTTAAATTTAGTGTGATTTTCCCAGTGTCAATGCCGTCATCAACTACATGACCCGCTGAAATTTAACGACAGAACTAATAATTAGTAAGAGGGATACAAATGTTATTGTATAAACATATATTTCCTTCTACAATCGATATCGCTATTTTTCTTTAATCTTTTTATACCACCATCTTTGCAATAGAGAGTTTTATGAGCAGTTAACTTAGATCTGTGAATTTAACATACTAAATTACTTTAAATTCGCATCATCGAAAAGAAACTATACTAAAAATAGTTGTATCGTTTTGTTCCAAAATTGTTTGTTTTGTCTCTAGCGGCAGTGGCTAGAGTTCAAGGTCGACCGTTGATCAGCATTACTTGTCAATTTGCACCGAATGGTGTCTCCGAAAGACAATGCGGTCCGCTGTCCGTAATGCGGTCTGAGTGGCGGAGTAACGTTTTTATTAAATAACTCAACCACACGGCTCCGGTAATGAATGAGTCGACGTTCCGTCGGACCACAAAGTTCGGTTAGCGGTTTTTTTGCCCACTGTTCTCTTTACTTCAATTGATTTCTATTATTATCTATTATCTGTTATGGAACTGAAAATTGTAGCACTCTATAATGAATCAATGCGTGACATATTTTTGTAATAGGTAAGTAGATCATTTTGACAATAATGCACATTACGTTATGAAATTCACTGTCAATATTTTCAAGTTATTGTAAGTGGAAGCAGTGTACTAGCTTAAATTAACTGTGGTTTTTAAAGATGCTGTTCAAACTTTTTTTATATATTCATTTCCGCAAAAATCCATTACGAAATTAGATCATTAATGACAGGGTTTACATCAAATGAAATTGCTATTAAATTAGTATTCTTTTTTATTCGTCTACAACATGCTAGTTGTTTTAGTTTCTTGAATTAGTACTGCAGCAAGATCATAAAATACTCTGTTGAAGTTATGTAGATCAAGAAAAAAGTCAACGTAAATCAAGCTGAGGCGACGAAATTACATGCAGTTTTTGCAAAACCAGTTTACAGCGAGTCAAATACAATATTACGAAGTTGTAAATACGCGATCGATTAAAATGTTTTAAAAGGTTTGCGATCATAAATTAAGTACACCTGTAGTAGGTACTTCGGCCAAAGCAACATGAAATGTATTGTGTGGCTAATAACGACTTCTAGAGTGGCGTTCCTTTCGTTGTTCGACTAGGTGTGTGTAATACAGTTTCGAGTGCATATTCATGATACGTGACCGCGGTGTGGGAATAACTACAACTCCTTGTCCGAGTTTAATTTAAAAGCAAATAATGACCGAGATGTTGTCCGTTATTGGTTCGGTGTAATGGATGAATAACGCAGCAGACCACAATCTTGATTAACTTTTCATGTGCGTAGGATGTTTGTTTTAAACACACAGCCTGTAGGTACTCGGGCAAAGGTACGGCTTACGTGAGTTTCTATGAAGTAGAAAAATAAAAAAAGAAGCAAGCATATAATCATTTGTTTTTTTGGTATAGGTACATGTAGATATTGCTGTGAATATTTTTAACGTAAGTTAAAATCCAATTATTGACATTCCAATTCGCATTAAAGGATTTAAGTTTCAGGACAGTTTTATAGTATAAAAAAGCTATAAAATCTCCAAGATTTCATTTTGATAGCTTTTTATTATGCGTAAACATTGGATAGCAAATAAACAGTTTAAGCTTTCAGGGGTTCTTTTTTCAAGTCTTTATATGAAAATGACAGTCGTGGTAGTAAAAATAAATTAGTTGTTATTGAAATATTTAATATTTCTTTCTGAAATAGCAAAATCAGAACTCGTTTTGGCATGCCCTTCTAGTATATTTGTACATTGCACATGGGTTAACTCAGTTACTCTTAGTAAAGTCGAGGTTAGATATATCTTATACGCTTTAGTATCTTGTCATTGTATGCCTTGTGACGATGGTAAGTATACAAAAGTTCAAACGCAAAGTGACAGCGACAAGATAGTAAGTGAAAACATATGAGTATGACTTCTATCGTACTAGAATACTGTATTTCGAATATATCACAATAAATGAATCACGTCAAAACGCAAAAAATAAGAGATATTCGTTTTTTACCTACATACATCATGGTGAAGGTGGCAATGATAAGTCTTTTAAAAAATATTGCAGGTTTGCAATCGATTCAGAGATTCGTTTGAGAAAAACACGAACTAGACCTGTTTCCAGCCAGAATTTTAAATTCAGATCAATTTAAATGCACACCAACTTAAAAGTGAAAATAAATGTGAATAAGTAACTAATAAATGTATGAAAAATCTCAAAATATAGAAAATTGCTTAAAAATCAGTCTAACGTGCACATCTACAAGTGAGTACGCAAAGAAAATAAACTTACTTTTTTGCCGGGGAGGTTAAAACACCCATCCAAATTCAGTATTAAAAAGCTTTTTAAAAAAGAACTTGTTCCTGTTGAGGCATTAAATCTCATGGCGCCATTTCTTTTAATGGAGCAGCAGTTAAAAGAAACAGATTCAAATTTATTTCTTCCTTCGGATTTACAGCAGTCATGGCGGTTAGGAGATATCTCACGCTTTCTTTTATTTTGGTGTCACGGCATGCGCACACACCACAGTGACAGCACGCGTTAGATGCAAAACAATGCATGCATATTTTAGTGTCTAGAATTTTAAAGAAAAGATAAAATATATTGTTTAGTTTAGGTTTTTTGTTTGCATGTTCTATAAATATGCAAGTTTATCGCTTAAAAAGACTGTTGTAGTACTTGAGTTGATGCTCAAGTACCCAATAGCTTGGTTTGTTTATTTACATAATGACACAGAGTACTTCGACTATAAGACTCGCTAAATGATCATTAGCTTGGGTTTCTCGTGTGTTGAAAAATGAAAAAAAAAATATATATATTTACCTATTTTGCTAGACATCAATTAAAATTAAGTACGCAAATATTTTAAGCTCCTTCCCTACGTATAGAAAGGGCATACGATATGCTAGTTCTACGTTTCCATAGACTATTTAGTATTATGAATGAACTTAGGCTCATTATTAAAAAAATGCAATAAGTATGTAAGAAAACAATAAACCAAGTAGCTTTTTATCAACTCAACTATCAGAAAATAAACCAATTATATTCTTAAAACAAAACCCTGCGAAATCCTAGCATACGAACTGCGAAAATAACGTATCGCGACTTCTACACAAATCTAAGACGACTGTGTATGAAAAAATGGAAAGTGGATTTAATTCGTCTAGAACAGTGCGTTAGTGTCCGAGCAATAACGGACCGAGTCGCCGGCATAAGGCCCGCAGTGCGTACGCGGAGGAAACGACACGCCACACGAATATCGCGCATAATGCATATACGCGGCCGTGAGAACCGCGGCGAACGCAGATAGTTATCTCTCTTGTTACAATAGTGACAAACTATTTATCGCGCCGTTGAGTGCAGACGTTATTATCGCGCCAACACACTTATCTACACTGTAATTAAGACATTAAATCCGTTGAGTTTCAGTGACTACAGCAATGTTTTCACTTGAATGCAAACAGCAATGGCTATTCGCATAAATATGACCGGAATTCATTATTCTGTGCTATTGGCATTCGTGATGTTGCTGGGGTTATCAGACCAGCATCAGTACATTTGCGGGGAAACTAACGCATTAGGGCCAATGAGATGGAATCCTACGGCTACACGACTAAAGAGTCAATGGATTTTACTCATGAATTTACGTAAAAACATGTAAAAGTTTCTGCCCTCTCTAAAATATAATTCACGTATTTAAATACAAGGTTGACTAGCAGAGATCCCTTCAGGGATAAGTCCGCCTTTGTACTTAGCACTTTCTTTTGTGTGTTATTTTTTGTACCTATTTCCTTTTTGTACAATAAAGAGTTTAAACAAACAAACAATTATGACATATGGATCATAACTAATATGCACTTAATCTCGTAGACATTTAAGAATATTTCGAGCAAACAAAAATGTGCATTATTATACAAAACGACATTAAAAACTGTTTCTTGCTGAGCTAATATCAGATAGTAAATACAACGGAATAATTTCATTGTCGAAATTTGTTATGTTATGAGTTTATCTATTGCACTTTTGGCCGAGATTAAACATTGTCCTATTCAACCATATATTTAAAAAATAAAAACTGTATTAAGATCTCCGCTTACTAGGTAGCCTGGCTGCGACAGCTAGTTCAACATAAGGAGGATGTATGGGAGCCTGCGCACTGGGCAGCCTGGCTGTTCAGTAAACGTTACTGCTGCGCCGTTTTTTCATACCTACTTAAAAAATTAAAGCATTTGTGCATATTATGCGTTTATGAAAAAAACACCTCATAAAAGTCATAAATGGCGCATTCTCATTGGTCAATTTAATTTCACATCACACAGCAGACGATTTGTTTTAATTGCTACAATTGTCGTTTCAGCAGGCCAAGAAAAATATTCTAAAATATATTCGAAAAAGTCATGTCGTACTATGAAATACATATATAGATACGATCTGTTACCGTAACGTGCTTCATTGTTGTCGTGTTTGCGAACGATGAATGAGTCAGCTGATAAATGTAAAAATAGTTATAAGCAGTTTTGTTTACTGGATTTAAGTTATCTACGGCCACATTTTGTGTGTCGTATATTCATTTTATAAATTTAATAAAGAACTTTGTTTGTGACTGTTTACCTAATAAATAATTAATTAACGCTTCCGAGTAACTTGGTCGCTCGCTACCTAGAGCATATCCTCGAACTTTAAATTGTCCTTAATCTCTCAAGGTTTGGACAGTCCCGTTTGTTAAGAGATAAGTAGGAAATGGATACCTCAGATATTTTGTATGAAATACACGCGCCATACTACGCTTTATGTAAAAAGAAACACCATATTATAACGCTCAGGGTGCAAATAAGAATAAGCAGAAGGATTTTTTTACTTAAATCTGACTTCAATTGAGAAATAGGTATTTGTTATGACATGACAAACACGTTTTCACATAGTAGACTTTTTTAAATTGTTACATCATTTGGCAAATAATTAGATAAAGAGGAGAAGTATTTTAGTGTTTATTCTGAAAACAAATTAAACCTTTTTGTTGTATCATTGAAGTGGTAGAGTAACCACACAAGATGAAAAAAGGGATATTTTAAAAAACTTTCTTACCTTCATGACGAACACCTACATGACATGTTGCTGAAAACAGCTGATACAGTGGTACATACCTGAAAAGTACGAAATAAAATGTTATTAAAAAAATAAGGCCTAGTGACACATTTGTGATAAATAAAACGTAATAATTTTATTATACAGCTTTGTGGAATTTAACTAATAAATATAGGTAACGAAACAACCTTTTTATGGCTAATTAGTAGGAAAGTACCAGTCTTAAATATTATTTAAGCATTTTATCCCTCATTAGTATAGTAATTACATCTTGCTTATTAGCATCAAACCGACGGTATGGACAAAATGACCTGTTCTACATAAGGACTAGATCGCAAAACTACCCACTACAGATACAGGAACCTTATTTCTCATAACGGCATGGTAGTAAACATCTACAACGCAGGTCTTCATTTCGGAATGGCTAAGTAAAACGGCCACCCTGTGGAGCGTCTATTTCTTGGCTATGTCGGTGACCCTCGTTCTTCAATGTTTCTCCACGTTTCTGATCCCGTAGAGAAAACTCGAGAGCTCTAGGAGAGTTACGTACTACTTACAGCATAATTTATTATTAAATAGAAGTACAAATTTACGAAAAAAAAAACGATAGGACGTCACGTAATTTAAAAATTTACCAATTTATCTCTGTATATTTGTATATCTTATATCTGATGTCATTATACTTTTTTTTTATTCGACTGGAAGACAAACGAGCAAGTGGTCTCCTGGTGGTAAGAGATCACCACCGCCTATAAACATCTGCAACACCAGGGGTATTGCAGATGCGTTGCCAACCTAGAGGCTTAAGTTGGACTACCTCAAGTGCCAGTAATTTCACCGGCTGTCTTACTCTCCGCGCCGAAACACAACAGTGCAAGCACTTCTAAATAATAAATAAAATTTCTTCAACTTAGAAGATTTCATCAAACTGACAATTTTTAAAATCTTTAAGACGTTTGAGGGTGGGATGGTTTTTTTAAAACTATTTATTCGGTTAACAACCCGAATGAGTGAAGTGCACTAAATCAGCGTAAACAGTTTTATAAATAAAAATAACTGACCACAGAATAACTTAAAAAGAGAAAAAATAATTAAAATATGGAATGCCTTACCATGGGATTAAATCTAAATTACATATGTTTCAGTGCGCGAAGAAAACAAAAATAAAAACAAACGGTCGAACATAGATCTTTATTTCTTTTAAGTAATTTGAAACGCGGATCTATCTTAATTACACATTACCTAAAATTAATTGAATTAAGACAATAATGACATTTTAAGTAAAATTTTTTGATTGTCCCAAAATAGTAAACCCTCAGGGTGAGGTACTCGGTAAGTATGTAAATTAATTTACTCCGCGGCGGACACAATGCGATTGACGCGCGCTCACTCAGCCGGTAAGTAGTGGGTAAGAATTATTTGCTAGCCTGATGGGCATCAAATTTCGCCCAGCTTAGTAACAGTACCCACCAAGTTTTTACAGCTTTGGCGACTATTTACAACAGACAGGCACGTTTTCCTCGTTTTAAGTTAAATTAGGATTTTGCTAAGATTTTTACATCAAATTATGCCAAATGCGTTTTTAAAGTTCCGTACAAAACGAAACCCTTGTAAAAATACTCGCGTGTCTGTCTATCCGTGTGGCACAGCCTATTTACTCTGACTCTATTGGACCGATTAAGTCGACTTTCGTCACCTTTCTATATTTATGTCACCTAAACATGAACGTGTTACGCTATTCATCGTAAGTTTTCAGTTATCACGATCAAAACTGGATCAATATTCAAAAATACATAATTATAGTTTTTTTTATTGCAAGGAACCTTTTCCACATGGCTTCGAATGGCATTTGGCCAGTTTTTTTAAACCGTCAAAAATAGTATGCAATTTTTACAATACAAGTCCGTTTGCATAATTTTGGGGTTGATTGATATGGTTTTTAAGATAGATAGTGTCTTTTATTTCTTTTTTCATAAGATAACTAGTATTCGTTTTTTGGGTGGCGATGCAAATCTATATAAAGAACATCATTCAATTTTTTTAAGCAAATTCGCCTCAATACATCCCGAAAAAAAAAACATTAAAATGAATCTTTAAAAAAATCATAAGTCAAAAACTGTCACAAGTAGGATGTTTATACTGAGCATAAATGTTCTTCAATATAAGACGAAGGTACTCACAAAAAAAAACCCAAGCCCATTTGATGCAAGGGCCGACTTACTATGGAAACCCGACTATGGCTTTTGGTGCAGTGTGGTACTTGTAAGCCATTAAAGTTCCAGCAAGCAGCCGGAACAGGCAAGGACGGTAACCAAAGCCGCGGTGATATACGCTTTGCATATGGTAATTCAGTTCCATGCCTCCGCGAAAGTATGGAAATGTCGCGCGCGATTCCAGTGCGCTCGTGTTGAAATTAATGAGAAATTATACTACAACACATCTAATTAATTCTATTAAACAGCGGTTGTTAACATCCGCTGCTTTAATTTTCAACTCTAAAGCAATATGCCGTTAAAATGTTTTTACTGCCAATTGGGCATATATCTTCGCTCGTAAAGCTCGGTGCGTCTTCCTGCCGTTTATTATGCAGTTCCTCTGTCTAAATAACACGGAATAGGATCGAGAGGTGATAACAATAATTATGTTTATACCCGACACCAGGTGATGTGATGATGATAGAGCCTTCTTAAAAGAATACCATAAAGCATGATTTTAGTACTGTATAGTCGGCTGCAAAAAAATGACTCCGTTGTTTACGTTATTCCAATCTCCGTCGAAACCTTACTAATATTATAAACGGGAAAGTTTGTATGTATGGATGTTTGTTTGTTTGGATGTTTGTTACTCTTTTACGCAAAAACTACTGAGCTGATTTACATGAAATTTGGCATACAGGTAATATATACCCTGGATTAACACACAGGCTACTTTTTATCCCGAAATAATGTACTCGTATGGTTCCTGCAGGATCAAAAAAGGTTTAAGCTACATAGCAATTCCGCGCGAGCGAAGCCGCGGGCAAAAGCTAGTAAGAAATAATGGAGTACTGGAAACTGCGAAGAGAGGTTAGTTTAACTATGCCTCGCTGTGAGCATACAGTTGCACGCGCACTAGACGAGGCGTAGTTTGCGCCTCCACTTTGCCGGTCACAGCACATCGCCATTACTTCAACTTTGGTTTGAAATTGTAATGTAACAAACTGACACAGTGAATACATAATATCACTGTAGTCGACTGTACGATATTTGCGGCGGTAGGTAAAGCACTGATATATTCACGATAGTTGTTTTCGTTATTACCTATTAGTGAGATGATACCTTTTTGAGATTTTATTTGAATGTAAATGTAAAGTGGCACTTTTAGTAAGTATAGCAAGCGATAACCGTCATTTGTAGAGTCGGCGGACACGTGCGGTGGCGGCCTCGATCGTGATGCGAATGCCACACTAGATGAGGGAAAAGTGAAATTGATATGGACTCCTTCACTTGAGTCGATCAAGGAAACTTTCGACAGGAGCTTGTCAGCAAACATATGAGTCACAGTAGAGTAAGCATTAAAACTTTCCAGTACCAGTATTTACCGATGTAATGCACTGTAATGATTCTAATATCATCCACAATCAACAATGAAGGTACTGTTATAATTTTTACATTTTTCTACTCTAACTGTTGAAGACATTTGAGTTGGCTGGATTAAAAATGATTATGAGAACCGGAGCACACAATTGGTAAGGATGACTAATGAGTCCATTGAAATAGCAGCATTTGGGACAAATATACGAATATTTGTAATCATAACCGTAAATTTGGGGAGTGTCTGTCATAGATTTAATTAAGTAGTCATTGAATTACCACTGACTCACGGTTACTTCATATTAGCGTTTTTATGTGGACAAAGTGCTTTTTTATTTAAATTTTGAAAGCTTGACATTTTTATTGTAAGATTGTGTAAATATTAAACAATATCTTCCAAACGGAACTCAATGATCGATATTCTTTAAAGTCTCTGCCTACTTCACCGTATTAATCCATGACCATAATAGGAACGTGTCAGGCAAAAATATTTTTTTCATCTACGACCGATTGGTCCAGTTGTTGGTTACAATGTTTACTCTGTACAATTAGGCAGGGCTTTGATTTTAAGCTCAGGGCTGAGCTATATTTAGACATTACATTCGTTTAATGAACATGACTTCAATGGACCTCATAAATTATTAAGACAGTAGGATGTAAAAAGGTCGATCAACTTTTCCTTGTTTGTTTGTTATTCTGTCCCGTTGTCCAAGAGACAACAGTGACAGAGTTTCTTAAAAAAACTGTTATTATTTATTCCAACACAAAAATACAGCATTACAGTTATGATATATGCTACTGATGTGCTTAGGAGATTGTCCATTAAATAATGGGCTTGTAACTGACAAAAATGTACGCTCTATTAATTATAACCACAGAAAGCATGGAGAAACTCATGGTTTTAAGGAGTTGCCCAGGGGACGTAACCGTGGCAACGCGGTACAGGGAAAAGTTGAGCGATAGGTTGACAGATAGGATAAACAAAGAGATACGGTCAAGTTATAAAAATACGTATAGGTACACGACTTTATTGACTGAACGTTAAGGTCGTGCATACATATTTTTGTAACTTGGACTGTATCGATCTCTTTATAGTTGACTGTACATACATAATACTATCCAACAGATCCGACTTTCAACATTTAAGTAAGTACCTATTTGTATTCAATGCGGTTGTCAGGGAAAGACAATGATACCGTGAAAATTGGCTTTAAAACGCGTTTTGTACGTACTAAAACGTTTAAACTAGATACATATTTCTCTAACGTTATACAGAATGTATTAGACGTCATTCGCGTGGCTGAGGGAGCTAGTAACAAAAGAAAGGTGTGGTAAGCGTTTATTGAGAAAAAGTAAACCGGCTGCTGTTCTATATTAATATATCGGAATGAAGAACATAACTACATGCCGTCTGTTTACAACCCTCTCATTATTTTAATAATCATTAACATCTTATGGTCTTTTATTTATACTTATGTTTCGCTTAAATAGTATCGCCATATAATATTTTGCCGGAACTTATTAAAAATCATGTACATACTCGTAAGTGTAAGTGGTTTTTAATAACAGATCAGCAATTAGTTATAATTTTATTCGTAATTAGGATAATATAAGAGTTAACAAGCAATAAAGAGTGCAGCGTGTGTAAAGTGAGCGCAGCAAACTTCGAACGCGCCGGCGCATGTTCAGCAAGTTTAGTCCATTTGCTACGCTCCTCCTAATTGCGGGCTAGCTCCCGGTTCAGAAGCTTACCTGGCTATTGGCTAATAAATTCGTCCGAAACAACAAGGCGTTGAATATGAGGCTATTTTAAGTCAATAAAAATTCGAACATCTTCAAATCGTAAAATATTTTGTCTGAATTTAATTTGATATCGTAAATCTGAACGGCTAACCGTTAAACTATTATTTGACTGACAAACTAACGGATTTCAGCTAGAAACTTGGTAAAAGGTAATAATTTTAATAGGCCTATAATGGTTAGGGGCAGTATCGTAAAAGTTCTCATTACTAAAAAAATATCAAGATTTCTAGTTGGTGGTTTGACTTTGTACGAAGCTAATCATAGTAATCATAGTATATTTAAGAACAAATTGTGTTCCAATTATGAACTTACAGGTTACGCAGTCTCTGCACCTTGTAATAGCACCACGTGTACGAGCAGCTCTAAACGATGAATTTTATTACTCTATCATTTTATGATGAGTCCTATGTTGATGGTTCCGACAAAAACTTATATGGACCTATAAAATACATATATTAGGAGACGTTCAGGTTACAAACTAGTTTTGATTCATCGAGAACTAACTGAAAAACTGAGTGAGGTGAAATTACTTTATCTACCTACACAACGAAACACTAATGTCTGGAGATAGTAACACGCTTTTTTTGTCGTAAAGCGCTGCATCCTCATAATCTTCCATGTGCATCCTCATAATATGACTAATGTATTTAATTGCGTGTTACGCATTTGTGTGCGAGTAGAATTTGTTTTGGTAGAATTTTTTCAGAATATTAATAACATTTACATGGGTCTGCTGCACCCGTGTATCTCGCCTCCCAGTTAAAGTGACTGAAAATAAAAATAGTGTAAAGATAAGCTAAATGCAACTCCTGTTAAAAGTGTTCCATGTCCAGGATAGAACAGATTGTCGTTTAGGTGATGCATAATAACATGGCTTTAATATAACCGTGTAGAAAGTTTAATGAAAGGGTTATTTATGTATTGATATAAAATGGATAGTAAAACCTGACCGTGCTAAAAATGTATACCTTATGTTGAGGTCTAGTAAACACAACAATGCTAATAGGTATAATCTCCTAGAGGTACTTTCGTGTGATTTACTGATTTAACACTAACATGTTACAAACACTTACATGTTACTATATCGGTTCATATAAAACTTTAAAAAACAATAATGTACGTTGTATTTATAACTATACTCGTACATAGTTATCCATCAATACAAATGTATGATTAATTTTCGAGTCACAATGGAAAAGTTAATGGAAATTAAATCTACTATACGTGCTGACGCAGCTTTAACGGTGTGCAACTTTTTGGTCTTCACTCATACATATATAACTTCAGAAAAAACGACGACGTAAAATTATTAGTAAAATTGACGATTAAATGCAATATTTTACGAAATGTTTGAAACGGTTACGTTTTGTAAGACTAAGAGGCTGTTTCACCATCCGTTGATTAGTTAGATATGATGCCGTCTCCGTCTATTTGAACAAAACAAATAGAGACAGCATCACATTTAACGATCAGTTAACATTAGTCAATGGATGGTGAACCAGCCTCTTAGAGTAATATGGCAATTTGCAATTAATTAAGTGTCAAAGCATTAGAATGTAGACTTTGTCAACAAAGAACACAATGTTTATAACCAATATAACGGTACTATAAAAATATATTGGTACCGAGTTTCGTTTAACCAATTTTATTCCGTGTTAATAATGATGTAGCTTTTCAGTTTATTGTGATTGAACTACGCGTATCAATCACGATTAAAATTAGTTACACTTCAGGTATTCAGGAGGCTACTAAGTCGAAGTGTCTGCATGAAGCGGCACAGCAAAAAAAAGTCATTTTACATACATATCAGCAAACGTATTTCAGTGGTTGTATTTAAATAATTTCATAAGATACCTATAGCACTTAAGGTGAAAAGAAAAACGATACCAATTATTAAATAAGGTTAATTGAAATAATCGAGTTGATATATTTGTATCACATAAAAATCACCTTATAAATATATGACCTTTAATTAAAACGCTGTAAGAGAAAGTCCTCACAGAAATTCAAAGTATGCTTGCCATGAAACCAAATAAATTTACCAGACTTGTCATTCACATATATCCTGTTATTTCTTACCAACGTTCTTAAAATTGGAGGCTGAAGTATAAAAATGAAACCAATATCTGATCTGTCATCTTAACGTCCGGGCATTCGAAATGATAATAATCCGAATGGTGGAATTAAATTTTAAATTCGGACTAAAGGTTTGTAATAAAGCAAGAGTTATTTAAAACTGGAACACAGAAAGCGAGGATAGGTAAACTAAAATCATCAACGGAAGGATAGAACGCCGATAAAACTAACAAAAACAAACAATACCTATATCCCTACTATAATATTATAAATGCGAAAGTAACTCTGTCTGTCTGTCTGTTACGATTTCACGTCGAAACCGCTGAACCGATTTTGATGAAATTTGGTGTAGAGATAGTTTAAGCCATAAGGATCAACATAGGGTACTTTTTATTCCGGTAGAGGGCGCTACCGCGCGATAACCTAGTACCTTTATAAATTACGAAATGGTTTCACAAGGACGTCACTTTTTTGTCTGTTTCAATTTACACATTGGAAACAACAACAAAAAACAACCATAAACTTTAGCCTGCGCTATTCGAGACGCATTTCTTCGATGTAATTCATCATTACAATTAAGTTTAGCAATAGTTGTACACTGTTCCAGAGGATTCCGCGGCACAGGGCACAGCCACTGTGTATGTAGCTTTCAATAGTCGTTAACAGGTTCCCTTTCACATGAGACACGTGTGCCTCATGGCCAATAATATAATAATACAGTTGTCTTTCGATAAATAATAAAGTTTATTAGGTATTCATCATCACCATGTCAGCCGAAAGACGTCCACTGCTGGACATAGGCCTCCCCCGAGGCTCTCCACTCAGACCGGTCTTGTGCTTTTCGCATCCACGTTATTATGTATCATGTTTATTATATTACATGATACTGTAACGGATAACTGACGTCTTAAATCGAGTTTAGGTCGACTTGTTTCGGGCTATTTCGTAGCCCTTCTTCAAGGGAGCGCGTTTAATATGAGTGAGTCTCACGGTAGTTTCATGTTCTATAATTATTATTTTTATTCTTGAACCACATTTAGATAACTAATGAAAATTACTATGGTGATATTACATTACTTTATCGTTGCTGTGGGGATGTGTCAAAAGAACGCTGCACATTTGCTTCTGGACAGTTATCCTGTTAATTACAAAGCGATTAGTTGTAATGCGTGCTTATACGGTAATATAATTTCAGACTTTAACTGCTCTTAACCATCAGCTTGAGGATTTAAGTGCTGTCAACATTAAACGTCAAATAATGTTTAATGACCATTTTTCACTGTAAGCAAAGCTGACTCCGTAAAGAGTCCGTTTAACTCGCGATGGCGAATTGCACAGAAGGCCTACTCCGAAGTTCGAAAATTGAAGTTCGTATCGTACCGTCCCTCTCAGTCCCTATTTAATAGCAGTGTCAGAGGGACGGAACGACACGAACTTCGATTTTAAAATTTCGCAGTAGCCCCGCTGATGTGCCTGTACTGAATGGTATGGATGTGAATAATTCGGCAGAGTAGAACGTATGAAACTAAAATGTCCGCCAGTTGTGAGAAACGTGCAAAGGGAGTTGAAATATCGGGAGGGTACTTTGGAAAATTCAGATTTGATGAAAATAAGAAACACGTTAATCAAACTTGTTCTATTCTAATGGAGGTATTTAAAACACTCGTAACTAGCACCATTACTCAAAAGACATTGCACACCGTAACTTAGGTGTAATAAAAAACGTCGTATTGCCTACTTAGGGGAGATCAAGGACAGTAGTGATAGAGAGGAGTAGTGCCAACAACGATTTTTTTAAACTAAAGCTCGCAATAGCGTTTTTAGTTTAGGTCTCGAACTATCAAAAACACGCTTGCTAGCAGTAAATAAGTTCCCAAAAATCGACCTTGTCACAACTCTCCTCTGTAACAACTCTCCTCGGTCTCGCTAGATCTCAAACTATTTATTACATTCTTTACCGTAATTTAATTTAAAGTAATTTACCTCTTCAAGCGTAAGTAAAGCCGTGATTTAATGCTTCATTTGTAAGACAAATCACGTTTGCACGATGTTTTCTTAACAAAAGTCAAATTACTAAACATCAAAGGGCGTAGTTAACAATGCATCACACTATGCATAGCTTTTATACAAAAGATCAGACGTTAGTAAACATAAATGTGCCAACAATATGATAGACCACCAAGAACCTCGCAAAAACTGGCACTATTAGCATTTATCTATAAACGAACATTTGTAGCCATTATCCACGATCCAGGAAGAGGCGTCTAAGGTTCATTGAAAGTGGGAAAAAATTCCCCACATTGTGATTAATATTCCAAGACGGACCCAGTATAATTGGAGTTGAGCGTGTGAAAAGAGACGTCATCAAGGAAAACACCGGGCTCTCGGTATGCAGAAAAAGAAAATGAACGCACGATATAAAGTGTGTTAAGGCATAAAGCATAAAGCCGTGCGGGGAGTGGGTGTGCCATGTAAATAATGGTAGCTTCTGGGCGATGATTTTCAACGCCCGCGATACGACCACATATTTCAAAATAGTTTCAGGAGTTACGCACAGATATATTAGTGCGATATTTGACTTATTTTCCGGCTTTTTCTTATCGGTGTTTAATATCTGTAAAGTGCTACTTTTAGCGCCCGCTGCCTTATGTTATTTTCTTGCCCAAGTACGGCCAGGGACTTTAAGTCATGAGCCACGATAGAACCATTTCACAGTAAACGTCATATAGTGACATCGCACTAATTAACAATGAAAATCGTATTGACTATTCCTTTGCAAAGATTCCATGGTGGCTTATCAATTAAAGTTCTTGACCGTACGTACAGTCAGCGTCATATAAAAAATGATTTGCTACGCTACCAGTGGTGATGTGCGTGCTCCGGTATATTTGTACACGAAGGGATGTCTCCAACAATTTGACCGCTTTAACTGAGTCACTGGTAATGACTATTTTGTATGTTTACAAGTATTTGATGATCTTGACTGCTACGTACTATGTGACGCTGACTGTACATGTTGTTTTAAGTGTAATTATGTTACAGCTTACATTAAGGAATTTAGAGATGTCGTTGGGGTGTGAAATATGACAAGCATGTGCGATTACAGTGGCGGAGAAGGCTCGTAACCGCAACCGGGAAAGTTACTTTGTGATAGCAGCTTATGTTGTAAATATAGCGGTAAAATCATTAAAATGCTATAATTATAAGCGAAGGTAGAAGGTAAAGTCAATAATAATAAATTAGCCTGTATTAATTGAGGTACGATACTATGACTTAACAGTGTGAAGATGAGTTTGAAAACGGTATTATTGAAGGAAAAAATCGGCCATGTGTGAGTTGGACTCGAGCACCGAGGGTTCCGTAAAAAATTAAATCCAGCAAAATAACATTTGTACTTTATGAAATAATTTTAATTTAGCGAAAAAATGACTCTCTGACCTTCTTTACTTGTGTTATGAATTAAGCTTCTATTGTAAGTTTTATATTACCATGGTTTTCATAGATAAACATTTTTCTAAAAGGTTGCATCTTTTGATCGTAGTAACTAGAAACTTAATTTTTTTGCGGTTGCAAGACACCACAGTTACCAAAAGAAAAGTCCTTACTGTTTTATATTAATTTCAACGAAATGAAATGAAATATTTATTTATTCACAATGAACATATGGTTAGATAAGTTGTTATAATATTGTAGTTCTAGTATATTGCTTCCCATGACATGTTCAGCCAAGTTAGGCATGTGAAAATCTGAGGTTGGTGATTTAGTCACCCAGTCACAAGCACGGTCTTTTGACTTAATAATTATTACCTAATAAAATTGTGTTCCAGGCATACAGTAAATTTATATAATGTCATCGCAAAACGTATTAAGATAAAATTTATAAATTTAATAATTATTCTGAATATAATATGTAAAATAAAATCATGGATTGTTCAATAAATTTCTCTAATAATAAAATATAACAAATGTCACTAAAATAATGGAGTCCAAACTACCTATTTTCATTCTGCTATGTCATGCATCTCTTCAAGTTTGTGATTTAAAAAACTAAACTTAAACTTGATAACTCTACGCGTTTCTGGGATAAAGGCTCAGAGTTTCGTTCGAGGTTTGAAACCATAATAATCTTGGGGGCCATGTACCTACAGAGCAATGTGCTCTTAGACAACAGCTTTGGCTTTAAACGGCACCCCTAGGAAGTTATAAAATGCAAGACGCTTGCATCAACTTTAAAGCTGCCGCGTAGATAAAATGATTGTAAAACGTTAAAAATAAGTATGCGCACGAAGCCGTTGCGCCCTCTACTCTGCGATGCGCCTGTAATTACCAAACAAGTACCTTTGCGAGTACTTATTTTGAAGTTAAAACGAATTAATGTCCTGCAAGCTAGTGCTAGTGCTATACGGCAAGATGTTATCTAAGAAAACTATAAAACGGGGATAAAACTTGCATTTTAGAAAGTTTATTCATAACATTAGTAAGTTTAATAGCTATTATCCTTGTATTTGAACACGAAGAATTAATTTACTATAATCTCTTGGTGTATAATTTACTTTCATGAACGGTCCTTTCGATAAGCGGTATTAGAGTTCAGTGCCTCAAAAGGAAAAAACGGAACCCTTATACCTTTTACCCTCGCTCGTGTGTCTGTATGTCCGTCTGACACAGCCAATTTGACGCGAAACTACTGAACTGATTGAGCTGAAAATTGGTAGGTACACGTACTTAACGTCGATCGTCGAAAGACAATCATGTAACGTGAATAAATGAACTTGACGCAGTACACGTTGGCCACTCTTGGGATATTTAAAAAAAAAATGAAATAAAAATGTATACAACATGGCGTGACACGTTAAATGAAAAAGAAGAAGGGCTTTGTGTGAGTACCATAAAATAAATAATTTTAAGATAAATAGTTTGAAGTTGAAAATTTACCATTCATCCCCTTATTTTGAAATTGCTGGGCCCAATATTATTAATAAAATACATACATACATTATGTATCTGTAAATTACAAGAAAACATCTAAAAAGTACCTGTATGGTACTTAAAATATCACAGACAATGTCAGAAATTTCCTTGAAAGTACGGAACCTCTTCACGGGACCTTAACTGGCGCTTGTCCGGTTTCTTCCTTATGAAGTTTGAAGTTAATTGCTCGGGTAGTAGGTATTAATTAAAATTGTAGCATAAGATTAATATTAAAAAAGTAAAAAACCTTTTACTAAAGTACCAGTTAAATTTTTCACGAAGTTGTGTTTAAGCCCTTCATTAAATTAATATACTGAGCGGTAAAAAATGTGGCCCTCAAATGTATGCAAAAATAGGTAATTTTTTATGTAGAGTGGGCCAAATTTTGTGCTGCTCAGTGTAGCTTCATATCATTCTCAAGCATCAACTAATTTATTGCGTATGAAAATAAAGTCACACAACCGCAGCCGCAGTCACAGCGCTCGACCAGACAAAAAAACAGGCGAAATAATCGCATTTTTAATCTACCTAAATGAATATTTTTCGTAAACAACTTTCATTCTGCATCTTGACAAACATCAGAAACTGGCCATGCGGTTCATAACGGGGGATCTCCATCCTCAATCGCGTGGGCGTTTGTGCGGACGCTGTGGTTATCAAGATGAATCAGTCCCACACATTATTCTACGTTGATGTCTTTATACCATTTAGTAATTGCTAATTCAGCTTTTATTGCTAATTCTGGAATCAAACACGCATTTGTATGAGCCAAAGTTCCTTGCTCCATGTAATTGTAGACGACATCGACAGTAAACAATCGGCGTAATTGCGCTCACCGAGAAGCGTATAAAGAGGTTCTAATGCCGTGACATAATAGGCACATAGAAATGATGGGAAACATAAACTGACGCTGCTGGATGATCTTGGGAACATTCCTGTACGATACAATCAATTGGCGGTGAAGATCATTCATAATTACACTAATGAAGCTGCTTCACCGCGACAATGGATGCGCCGACGTCACGATACGATGCAGACCGATCTATCTATCCATCATAACACTTATTACCGTAAATAAGAGTCTGTATATCATCTCGTTAGCTTGTAACTTTGTGATTAGTTTCGAGGTAATTTCCGAATGTTATTATCATTAGTTGGAGATCGCCGGCTAAATGATAAAATTTAGATCAAGACATTAGCGGATGATTTACGTTGTGTACCTTACAAGGAGTTATAGGCGAAAGTTGGAATAACAGAACTGAGTCTGTAATCGATAAAAGCAACTAAGTTTATTAGCGTCATGTCCTTGTGACCCGTAGAAAGTAAAGGTCGTACGCATAATCGTTTCTTTATGACAAAAAGACCGAAGAAAAATGTCGCCGGTCCAATTGTCTCGTTTGAAAGTGAAATGCTTTTTATAAAGAGCAATAGAAAAGATTGGATGTTGTGCCGAATGGGAACAGAGTGCAAAATGTTTTAATGCGTTATTCAATGTTAACAAGTGGTTTTAGTGAGGTCCGACTCTTGTTTTTCCGAGTGAAAATTGCGGCCATTACGTGTGTTGTTTATGTTGGCCATTGTTTAGTAAAGGTTGAGTTGTTAATGACCTGTTTTAATTTTTATGGTGCTATTTTAGTTAGTGTGTGAAGTCAGATATGAACAATAGGTTAATGTGTTGTATTTGAGTGCGGCATTAGCGCTGAGGTATGAGGCTCAGGCGCCTATGGGAGCCGGGCGATTCCGATAGCAGATGACTGCTCGTTAGCATTATTGCACGTGCTTTAGCGTTTACAGATTAGATGCCATTTATTAAAGATATCGACTTCAGCTTTATGCGCGTTAAAAACATGGATGCACTTCGCTAGCTCATAAGCTTCAAAGCTTCAAACGTTTTACTCTGGCACATTGCACGTGTAATGATTTATCGCTAAATATCTTGGGTTTTGAAATTCTTACGTCACGTTTTACTTTTATTCCTTAAATTTGAATGAAACAGGTTTCGGCTAAGAAACTTAGCCCTTGATGAGATTATGGATACTTGCCAACTTAATACAATTGTTGTAATATTACTAGTAGGGTAGGTAATCAGCCAAATATGTGGTCTACGACCTTAAAGTTGATATCGGTAGCATTTCATTAAAAAAATAATGCAAATAGACCTGTCTGTCAACTTGAAAGTTCGACTTTAGCGACATATTCATTTGATAGGAACTTGTTTAAAAATTGATAGACCACTTAATTGGCGGATGGTACTAGGTAACAATTGCTTTAGTTTATCAATAAAATTGTTAACCTGAACTTATCATACATAACTTAAGTAATAAAACAAAGTCTACATTACAATTTGGCCTACAAATTTAATCAATCACACGAGAGTCAAAATGTTTTCTGTTTCTGAATTACCTACAAGATTTTTTAGGAATGACCTTTGGTTGACATTTTGTCTGATAAGTTCAGAAAACACAAAAGCGTCAGATGACATTTAAATAAATTAGAAAAGTCAATGCAAAGTTTACTACGAAAATAGACCAATTTTTACCAACTGCATTTTTGCCCTATCCACTGAGAGGTGCAATCTAAGAAAATCAAAACAAAAACAATTTAAAAGTTCATATTTATCCCATCGAATAAGAAAACGAAGGTGTAGTTCACAAGGCAAGTTTTACCTTTCCACAAAAACTTTTTAGGCATGCCTAAAATGACAGTTTACTATGAATGGTCATGTACTAAACACATGTTTAACAGCTATTTAAATTTTTGCGGTAACACGTTATGTTTAATTTTTTCCCCACAGTTCCTCCCACTGCTACACAGATCGCACCCTCTACGGTGCGCGCGCAGCGCTACGTCCGGCGGCCATCTCTCCCTTTCTCTCGCCCCTATAGCTTTCTCTGTCCGTCCTTCGGCGGTTCGTTCCTCTTCTTCTTGCAAGGTTAAGGTTACGTCAGACGTGTTATGTTATAACCGTTGAGGCGCGCCGCCGCAAGTTCAGTGTTTCGCCGAGACTGGCCGCGGCACTATTGCGCGCTAGGACTGTGAACGTGATACACAACCAGTGACAAAGTTCATGTACGGTGTTTTGTTTGAACTGTCTCACGTGCTGAATTATCCTTGAACTCCTAATCGGTACGTACGGATTATATTATTATTAAATAAGGGATAGATGCAAGCGGGTTCTGGACGAGCAGGTCTATAAATATTTTATGGGCGAGTTACCGCAGCGGCCAAGGACATTTGTACTTAGCTCTTGTGATAATTAAAGCTTATCTGGTATCAAGCGAAAGCTGGGAGGAGCGCGCAATTTCAAGCTCTAAAAGCTTCACGCGCGAAGGCGAGAGTTGTTTAGAAAATTATAGATAAGGACGTTTATGCGATGTAGTTTGTTTAATTTTGTTTGGTATAAAATATATTAAGACGGATGAAAAAAATATGCGAGTGATCATTTTTATTTACATGTGGTAATGCATTGTAAGAATTATTTGTGTCTCAAATACTTTAAAGGATCTATCTTTATTTTATTGCAAGTCAAAGTTCTGGAATAAGTGCTTAAAAATATTTTTTATGCTGTGATTTATTGCCAATGGAGGAAAAAGTCTAGTAAGAAAATACGAAATATCAATACATATTTAAAACATAGAGATAACTTTTTTAAATTAAATAATAATAATAAATAAATATCATGGGACACTTGACACCAATTGATTAAAGTAAAAAGAATGAATTAATTCTTGGTGAGAAAAATGGAGACTTCAAAGTTTACCGTTAGGGTTGGCACGAACGAAGGTTTTTGCTCGTCTTCCATCATGCAGCGATAGGCTCGGATGCGTTTGCTCCAACATAATAGAACTGCGCCCCATAAAAAGAGCACTTTTCTAATGTGGGAAAATTATTTTCATTGCTAAAATAAAACGAAAAAAAAAACCACACTCTATACGATAATGCAATAGAATAAATTGCTATTCATTGCACTAGTAAGTAAAATTAATTGCATTAAGAAAAACTTGGTTCGCGTTGAACGTATTTGCGCCGCCAACAAAAGACATCAACGGGATCGCACGCGCACTTGCGGCGTTCCGATTAGATTTGATCCGTTTATAAGATACGTGCGGACCAAAAAGCGCATAAAAAGATGTAAAATTATTTAAAAGTGATGACAAAAGCAGTTTTAATAAGTAAAAAAAAAGTATTTCATTAATATCGTAAACCAAATTAAATAAAAATAATAATTTAATTCCCTCTAATTTAAATGTGATGTGATTTAAATGAAATCTAAGTAATCTAGCGATTTGGCCACCAAGCAGAGCGTCCAAGGTTCGAGCTTGGGTTTGCACCTCTGAATTTTTCGCAATTTATGTGCGAAATGATATTGACACTTGACACCACTTGACAAATTTATCATCAGCTTTACGGTGAAGTTACCAACCCGCGGTGGGCCCGCGTGGAAGATACAGACCAGGCCCTCTCATTCCGAGAGTAGGCCTGTGCTTTGCAGTAATGAGATCAATATTGTGTCATGTGTCTAAAAAATATGTAACTTTTATTTAAAGTCCTTACACGGTCTCGCAATCCTCGAAAACATTGACAAATTGAGGTCCGATTCACCTTTTCCGTAACAATCGCAAAATCATCACACAAAGCAATTAAGCTTAAAAAATGCCTATTAAAATTCCTACAAAACAAAAGCTAATAAATAACACTAACCTAGCCACAAAATAAACGTGCCCTCTTTATACGTTTGTGATTTTCTCATGACAATAAGCAATTAAGGCACGGCGAGTCTTACCTCCAGGTTTGTAGGCTACAATTTCGCTTGGAACAATCGGGCGCAGGAAAAGTATAACGAACGATCTCCCGTGCACGACCGGGGCCGGGGGTCAGCACTAGTACTATAATGGTATCGCACAACGACCGCCTTAATGGTCGATTTGGTCAATTAACTGAAATATTGGAGAAAATATTTACGCTTATTGAGATGTTAAATGGGTGGAGATATCCGTGGGAACTGCTGCGGTTGGGATTTGGATGAGGAAGATTTTAATTGTCCTTTAATTTATTTCGGTCTAATAATGTTGTATTTTTTATTATACTCGTACAGTATAAAATAAAATCATCTTCCCGCCGTCTAAATGCACGCTAATATGCATAAATGCACGCTTAGATTTTAACTAAGTACCGGACTTTGCGCGGGTGTAACTATTGAGAAAAGAAGGTGAAAAATGTGACGTGCCTTCATTTTTTACCTCCTTTTTATTATAGGCTTTTAATGAAATCTGAGTACCAAATTAGATTTAAGTGTTGTCAGACTAGCGTCATCATGCAAAACAGTTTCAATAATTAATGGAAAAAGTAATGATTCATATGAAAAAATATCGAATTTGAAAATGACTTTATATCTTTAAAATCTTTATAATCATATTTTGTTTTCATTTTATTTCATTATTTGATTTATTATGATTATTTTCTTTTCGTTTGGATTTCTTGATATTTAGTTTTTTTTGTATGATTTTTTTTAGTATTAGCTATTGATTTATTTTGATTTGTACTATGTTATGTTGTAGTAATAAATTATTTGCCTTAATAATTCACTATTCCCCGAGTGATTTTCTATACAAAAAATTATAAAAAAGCGTTGGTATTTTAAAGAAAATTCCAATTAGAGTAGAGTAAAATTCATCGGTTCAAAAATGTAAGCCAAGTGCCGCGAGCGGAAACGTTGCGATGCGGGGTCCGCTAGACCCCATTGCGGTTACAAAGTTCACTATTTTATTAAGTTCACTTCAAACGCAATGTTTTCTAGGTGCGTATTAAATTAAATTACGGCAACACATTTTCATTCAACATTTTCGCACTGTTTAATATTTGTGCGGTTGCAATATAGCACTTAAAGCTAAGAGCTTTTATTTATTCCATGAATAACAAGTAAGGCTTTGTTATAGAAATTTCTTAAATTAATTATTACATTATATTGTATGCATACAATTTTTTTGTAAACTACATAAGTTCAAACTGTTATTGGCAGAACTGAACTTTAGTGTAATTTCAAGCTCAAATTTAATTTTCAAACAATTAAAAAAAAACCACAAAGCAGCACGTTTCTTGCCAATCTACTCAGAGCACACGACGTTGAACAATTATACTAAAACCGGTCAAATACGAGTCGGACTCGCGTACGGAAGGTTCCGTACAGACAAGGGCTACAATAATATACCTACACCACAAAATCTCAAAAATCAAACTAACTACCCATACCTGTTGAAGTTTTTAAAATAAAGACGCTGACAGACAAATTACAAAGTTGCAGTTTTTTCCCTAAGACTGATTCACGCTTAGCTGGTTTTTATTAGTTGATGACATGCGTGCAAAAATAATGCGTTCATTTTATGAGGGTCCTTAGTTTTTTCTGTTTTCGTTTTGTTTATGTAACGTTGAAGCGATCTACCCTTAACGTCCTTTTTTTAATTTAATTTAATTTTTATTTTTTGTTGTAGCGGAAGTAGAAATATATAATCATAGTATAAATTTTAGCTGTCTATTACGGTTTTTGAGATACAAGCTATTGTGAATGACAGACGGACGGACATTGCAGTAACATCCGTTTGTCACCCTTGGGTACCTACGGAACCCCATGAAATTAAGATGGATAAAAATAAAATGGCAAATTATTATCAAGTCCACAGCATCCAGAAACCTGACCCCGTTGCGTTGCGGATCATAATTAAGAGGATTACGTGAGAACTGTTGTCGTGACAGCGCACCGCGCGGCGACACGCCACCTATCGGGCACAAGGCGGTGTTCCGAATTACTGATTACGACGGATAATTGATTTACCGAAAAAATTAATAGTTTGAGATTTTACTTTGTGGGGGTATTAACAAGCGACTGACGTAATTAGGGGGACATGGTCGCGAGAAAGGGCTAGTCAAAATAAAGAGCCAACTTAGTGTGAGATTAATGCAGTTACTGTAACGATATTCAATGTCTAACCAGTTGTCAAATCTCAAGTAGCCGTACGAACGTTTAATTAATTCAAGTAAATTTCTTTTCTTTTTAACTGGAAATATTACGGCTGAATAGACGTAGATTATCATAATAATATCTTAAAACAATTCGCACGATAGTACTTAAAAACGTTTCTATCTTCGCTAATTATTGTTAAAAAGAATTTGTTATCCCACTTTTATTTTTATTTTGCCTCAGTTTTTGTGTCAAATAAAACACAACATTCACAAGTTCACCGCAACTATTTTCAAACCACCGTTTTACACGTGATTCACTTAAAGAATAAGTGTCATAACATTAAAAAGAATACTTCACAGTTTACTCAGATCACTAAAAAATGTGTTACGTGGGAGGAAGTAAGACGGCAATCAAGAACCTACACCTAAGAAGGGTTAATATTAAGACGAGAGAGAGAGAGAAGGTGTATAACTAATAACGGTTAATTCCTGCCTGTCATTTAAGCAACACGGCAGCAATGAAACATGCATGCATCATAATTCCGCTAAGCGGGCAGTTGTTGACAAATTGAATCGGCGGATTCACGTTACATCCACGCCGCGTTGCGGCTGTGTCACGCTCACGCTAGACAAACTATGAACCTCAAAACGGTGTGATATGAGTACCACAAGATGCCAAAGATGATGTAAATCGTTTCAAACAGATACTATGCTTCGCATGCTTTGGAGGCTGTAAGCGAACACGTCAAAGGGTACTAAGGCGACAATTTTGAGACGGCTGCTTTAAAGCGAATTTAATTCACTATTTTGAAAAGTAAACCTGCAATGTGCGTTCAGTTATAATTATTTTTAAGTAAGTAACTTTTATTTAGTTAACTTAATTTTTCAAAACTACATACTGGCAAAACGATAGATTTATGGTATCTATAATAATAAAAGATTATTTAGATTATTTTAGATATTTTTCCCTATAACTATTCAACTCTGGTAACGATAATTAATTTTTATAAACAAGTTTTTAAATAAAATTCACTTGTATTTATGTTTATATATCAATCTATGAATTTATCCATCTTCTAGTAGTTAAATGGACTTCTAATTTGGCAAGTTTATAAGTTCATGAAATTCTAATGACATACTAGTGTTAAAGCATAATAAAATAAGTTCAAAGCAATAAAATACAGCGAAAAAGTGTGTGATGAAAACGGGTCTCTATTGTATTCCATAAAATTTGAACTCCGATTTTAACAATCCATAACGTTATTCATCATAATTTTTGCAAGTCATATTATCTTAAGTCATAATTTTAAACAGTATAAAGTGGAATTCCGATTTTCGCAGGTCATAATTATTGTTACTCATAAAATTGGTTAGTCCAAAACTTTCGATGTCCATATAGTATGCCATTCCATAATTTTAAAGGCAATAAACTATTTTAGTATAATTGTTATAAGGTCTATTTTCACAGATCATAATGATTGATAGCCACCAGATAAGTTTAGTCATAACATTTAACGTCATAATGCTAAATTCAATAACACACTTATAATAATTATAAAAAGGTATTCAATTATCTATCAGAAAAAATACAACATTTTAACTACCGAATGTATACAGCTTTTTTAATTGAAGTGGGTACTCATGCAAAAATAATAATATAGTGGGTAGGGAGTAATGTGCTTTAAACGTGTCTGTGCCGTTTACGATTACGCTTTTTAGTGATTGCAAATATGTCGGACGACGGTGAATGTGATAAAGTATACTGTGATTTGTTTAAAACTAAAAGAGGAGGGCTGAAATTAAACATTGATGGGTTTACTTATGAATTCTTGTGTAAGAGTCGTAGTTCTAAGCTGACTAAACTTATGTTGAGTTTCTTAATCCATAGCGTTTCCGGGCTGCTATAAAAAAATACCTAACATCGAAGGCTAAGGCGGGAGCTACGCTCCGCTTCGCTCCCGCCTTAGCCTTCTAAACCTAACCTAGTCCGAGTCGCTTCTGCTCCGAACCGTCTTGCTCGCTCGCTTCGCTCGCTCGCACAAATTACACAAGTTTCTTGTGTAAAAGTCGTAGTTCTGAGCTAAACAAATATATTTTGAGTTTTTTAATCCACAGCGTTTCCGGGCTGCTATAAAAAAAAACCTAACATCGAAGGCTAAGGCGGGAGCTACGCTCCGCTTCGCTCCCGCCTTAGCCTTCTAAACCTAACCTATCCGAGTCGCTTCTGCTCCGAACCGTCTTGCTCGCTCGCTTCGCTCGCTCGCACAAATCATATTGTTCTCAACATAACTTCTAAAGTATTATCTAAATAACATGATGAATTAGCACTTTCAAATGTTTTTTTTTATTCGACTGAATGGCAAGCGAGCAAGTGGGTCTCTTGATGGTACGAGATCACCACCTGCAAAATTAAGACCAGCGCCTGGAAATGTTTCTGAGTATTTATCTTTATGCCTATCAATGTTATGGATTTGGTTTTTTAGAACTAGACACTTTAGGGATTAAAACGATATGAGTAATAACCGTTAGTACGGTGAAATATATGGCTTAAACTATTTCTGAATAATTATTGTTATTTCTTTGAACGTTATGGATAAAAATGTATTACTTTTGTGATTATAGCATTTAATATTATGTGCCATTAATATTAGAGCTAATAAGCATTATACTGAACAAAAATTATGACTAGTGATGTTTATGTTTATAAATTATATGGATATAAATTTCTGACCATCGAAATTCGGAACAAAAAATGTATGGAAAACAAAGGGATCCCGATGAAAACATAAAAGTTAGAGTATCAAACTGATATTATATAAAGTTGGTAAATTTTATAACATTGTCTAGGATCTGCGTGTCTATAAATCAGTTAGTTGATCAGTCACATGTTTACCTTCTCAGAACTACCGGGCGCTCCGCGCGGTCAGATTCCCGATTAGTTGGAGGATAATTGATTAGCGGTGAACCGACCGGCGAATGCTCAGGCACTGCGATGTTAACTGATACTACGATCTTGTTAACAGTTAACTTAACAATTTTGTGCCAACTCATCAGCTTTAGAACTAATTGGACCGATAATCATTTAAGATGTCGAAATTAAATACGTAATAAAGTTCGATATTTGGACGGCGTATCATGGCTAGTGAATTCCAATAATCAAAGCCCTTTCGAGGTATTATACTAGTAGATAGAGAACAACTGAAAGGACTATAAAACTGTCAATAAACTCATTATTCGGGTAAAACGAAATGTTTCAGTGGAAATAAATCACGAATTATCACAATTATAAAATGGCATTGAGGCATGCGCGGTGTCTGTTCATAATTCACTTCGATTGGTTGAGTGATTATGGGGGCTATTTCTTAAACAGGGACTCGGCGAGGTTAAGGATGTCAATGCGAGGGAATTTATAGTCATACCGACGGTAAGCTGAGAAATGTGCGTAATCTGTGCGCGCAAGCGGTAATTGAAAACGTATGGTGACTTATTGACGGGTGGGTGCCGGAGGCGCGTTGCGCTCGAATTATTGGCAGATAAATATGTCATGACCTACGGAACTAGATCAGCTTGATTGGCTAACGATTTGCAAGGTTGTCGAAGTTAAATTTGTAGTGAGGTACATTTTTCATGTTAGCTCTTGTACAGTGATAAAATTAGAAAAAGTATTAGAGACATTTGAAACAAAAATAACATATTTTTTTATCATTAATGACAGGTTTAATCTGCATTAAATACGAATGTTACTATGCGCGCAGTTCTATGAGATAGAGCACAGTCGAGGCCGTAGCCACGGTGCTCCTATTTATAAAGTAACGTTTAAAGGGCGGTACGGTGCGGTCGAGCGCGGGGTCAGGACGGATTCCATCAGGCGTGCTTTCCATGAAGGATTTTAATTACGTCGCTAGGGTGAACGACCTGGGTAAATGCGGTGCGCGAGATACTTTTGAACAAATAGTTTGACTGCCCTCAAAGGTGCCAGCGAGCTGTTACTTCAAACAGTGAAGGTGAAATGTGTTTAACGCGGCTTTATGCGAGGTATGCGTCAAAAAAATTCATAGGTGGTGCCAGAGGCAATCAATACACTGTTGCCATTATTTTAATTGGCGTTAAAAACAAGGTTAGCGAACCGTTACGATCATTAAGTAGTTTCTTATTCGCCTTAAAAATGGCACTTCTTACCAAATAGAGAGAGAAAGACCCAAATACATATTTGAGTTGAAAATTTGAATACCCGAAAACAAACTTCTGAATTTATGTCGATAAATTGAACTGGTTTATAACTGTATTTCGCAGTTTGCGAAATTCGATAGCCGCAAGGTACCGGTGTCAGTTTAATAAACATAATTTGCTGCGCGGGGCGTGGAATACCCGTGTATTTTCGGAGACGGAGTGGGCGCCGGCGCAGCTGACTCACCTGACACGCACTAATACGATACGTTACCATATAAACAACGCCGGTGCCACTAAACGACCATTTTTATGGAAACTTGTTTGTGATTTCCGATTTTTTTTCGACGCGAGAGGTTTTTATATCCACGAATGTGTAGGTATTATGGAATGAAATGAAAAGATTTATATTTTATCTTTGATGGAATTTAAACGCACGCTATGGCTCTATCAATTAGCCTGTTTTGTAAATACAAGTCATAGTCGTAAAAAATTATTCAATTGCTAGGTTAGGTACGATTCTAAGTGACATTTAGAGTTACAGACGTTATTGAAAAGCATAAAATGCTGCTTTTGTGAAAGTCAGTATCTTGTTAACGATCTCTAAGAAATTGCCTATAAAACTTATGAAATATACTTTTAACATTAATTGTACAATAGTAATTACTGCCGAGGCCGGGAAACAGCAATTCGTGAATGAGTAGAGCTTGACGGACGAAGTGTAAGTCCGTCTATAAATACGAATCCACGAATATTTCGCGATAATCCGCGATACTTGTTTTTTTTGTTACTTGTTTTTAATGTACACGACACGACTCGTAATGCCATTTCAGTAGAAATAATAATTTAATAAAAAAAAGTTAAATGCAATGAAGCTTAGTATACCTGACTAGCTACTGAGCGCTTTTTAAAAATGGTTGACCATTTTCTTTTGTTACCATTTACTCGGTTCGGTATCTTAAATTGTGCTTGAACTCAAAATAAATAAAAAAACAATGGCACTGTTCGAGACAACTTTACAGACGCTTTTTCTTCTTAAATTGAATCTTGGACTAGGATTCAAAAAGAAAAAAAGGTAGAAGGAATTCGATCGTCAGGCCGCCCAGGCGGCCGAGAAGTATTTTTTTTTTTAATTTGTGGCAGTTTATCAGGAAGAACTTCGTGTACTATGTTTGCGACAGTTTGGCGAACATTTCCAAGCATATTGGCGAAATATAAAATGATAACCCGTATAGCTGAAACCGAGTGAACCGTGTGATCTGAGCTCGCTCAAGAGAACGTGGCTGTTGAGAGTTTTATGCTCCGTAATGTGTTGCAAGTGGAGCGAGTTACAACGCTCGCAACGTGCTCAAATTGATTACAGGCAATACACGCGAATTCTAATAAAATCAGTAATGGAACGGTACCGGTGGCGTGCGTGGCCTAACGGCTCCGGCGAGCTCCCACGGCTGGCATTATGCAACCTGCTGGAGCGTCAACGCGCACAATACGAGTTATTGATCGCGATGGCGCGCGAAAAACACGCGGCACCGTAAGTGAAACCAGACGCGATCGTCCGCCTTGTCGCGATATATGGGACGCGACCGATCGATGATCTATGCGTAATGCCCCTAAATTTTTATGATTTACGATTCGGTACACCAAATTTCACGTATTGGTTTTATTTGCTCAAGCAGATTAAAAATTCTTGACGTCCCACATATGTATGATTGTTGGAAGGTTATCACTGACACATTTGATAGAGGTTGTAAAAGCTAAAAGAAAGTTACAAGGCTAGATAAAAACACGCGAGCAAATGCCAAAACGTAAACGCTTTCGTAAAATTTAATAGTTTTTCATTAATAAAAAAATCATTTTAAGATTATTTTCTCTAAGAAAAAACAGCACAATGCTATTGGTGTACTGTGGCTCTTTGAAAACTTTGCTTAAATAAAAACTACAAAATTGCTGCACAAGAACCAGCATACAAGTTTTTATTACTATAGTTCTTAAACTTTACTAAACAGATCAAGCTATCATGCGAGTCCAAAGCCAGTCGGAACACAAATGTAAATAAAAAAGTGAAGGAATGTAATGTCGATTTCATTTACATTAATTTATCCATAGAATACCAACATAACCCTATTAGCGCGATTTCTCACATACGTAATTGAATGGGAAATTCATACTTGTTGCGATTGATGTGAAACAAAGCTAACACAAGTGAATTGTTCGTAAGTGCCTGCTATGAACGCCAGTTTAACTACAGCGTTTGCTTTAAAATGTCTATTAAAAATATATAACTTCCATTGTTATAATCTAACACATTTGAAAAGCTCTCAAAATTTTAAAACAGTATAATGAATCATTCTATCTATTTTATTACTAGTAAATGAACAATTTACGATAACGCCAAACATAAATCACACCGTTATGTGTTTACGACGGGAGTAATTAGAGACATTAAAATGTAAACACTTCGCCGAATTGTAAAACATAACGGCAATTATGTGATCAGTGAACTCTTAGTTTGGTCGTAATGTTATTAGCGGTGACAGGCGGGCGGCGGCGGCGGCTGCAGCGGAATTCGGTTGCGGTGGGCACGCGCGTGACCGCACTCCGAAACGCACGACCCGCAAATTAGCCAGGAAACTCTTACGTGCCCGTAAGATTACTTGCGGTGAAACAGTCCATAGTTCCATTACCTAGAATTAGTGTGTGACCCACTCCGCCGCGCTCCGCACCTATTCGGTGTGGTGCCGAGGAATGTCATTTGCAGCTCCGCTATTCCACACACCGCATGAATATGTGTTCATACCAAGCCATTTACGATACTCATTAGGTTTATTTGCTTGCCGCGGTTGTGAATGATCTGTGGATACGGAAACAATGCCGATGATTGTATCTACCGGTCGTATTTTCTGCATTGGTAGGTGCTCGGTTTACCGGGAACATGATAAACAGCCACCGAACAGTCGTTCCTATCACCGCATTAAATTATGAGCTGTCGACATGCATTTATATCCAGCCACCGTGTTCTTGACAAATGTTGCGTACGCTTAAGCATTTATCTTATTTATTTATAATTTATAACTCGAGTTTAAATTGACCGCATTATGTCAAAAGTGCGTATGACATGACGACGTCTATACTCGTATTGATGGATGGTTAGTATCTACAAACTTCATTGCGAGCGAAGCCACGGTTGACAACTATAAAATAGATGTTTAAACTTTCTTAAATACAATTTTAATTCATGATTACGCAATTTACACAACTAATAAAAAATATATCTTACTTAACCTATAAACGCTTAAGTAAAATAACTCGCGTGCATCTTTCATTCATTCTTGCATAATTCCTTTGTTTATTAATTGCAAAAAAAAAACAAGCGTTTGTAAGGTCGTGACAATAGTTGGGATCAAATGAACTAAGGGAGCGCGGTAACGAGCCGAGTGGGCGCTCTACGTAGATCCAATGCAAATCGAGTAGGTAGCGATTTGTGTTCGCATAAATCAAGGCGTGCTCACACCACCACTCAGCATTTCGTCAATTAACGTCAACCATATTGTGCGCGATAAAGGCTAGACGCTTCACTTGATTTATATATGCAACTGTGATAGCCACCGCAGATAGCGTCAGTGCATTCACAGCACCTATTAGAGTAAACTGAACTACTGTACAGGAGCGCTAAAAGATCGTTCGTTCATTCACATGGGTGTGAAGATGTATGTACATTAATACTTAATATTATTATAAATACGAAAGTGTGTTAGATTATGTGTTTGTATATTTGTCCGTCTTTCACGTCGAAACGGAGAGAGGATCGACGTGATTTTTGGCATAGAGAAAGTTTATGGGCCAGAGAGTGATATAGGCTACTTTTTATCCCGGAAAAATGCACAGTTCCAGTACAAAAGAGGGAACAACGCGCGATAACCGAATACCACGCGGGCGGAGCCGCGGGCAAAAGCTAGTGAATAAGTAAATGTAAGGTTGACTAAAATAAAATAAATAAATAAATATCACGGGACACTTACACCGATTGACTAGTCCCAAACTAAGCAAAACTTGTACTAAATATGGATACTAGTCAACGGATAAACATACATATTAAACATCCAATACCCGAAAACAAACATTCGTATTATTCATACAAATATCTGCCCAGGCCGGGAATCGAACCCGGGACCTCAAGCTTCGTAGTCAGGTTCTCTAACCACTTGGTCACCCGGTCGTCAAATTGATTGTTTGTTTATTACGGAACGCATCATCATGAGTTCAATAAATTACAGTTTTACTAATTTTTTTATCCCGTTAACGGAAAAAGGTTGTAAAAACCGTGTCTATTGCAGCAGAAATCGCTCCTAGTTATTCCATTATAAAAATACCACGAATGGGATGAACGTTCTCAATACTCATAAAAGCTCTTGAGTGGCTTCAGCACTAACTAGAAAGTGAATTATAAGGTAGAAATAATTCACATAATAAACTGATGTAGGACTGAGC
The DNA here is from genome assembly GCA_037349165.1 of Choristoneura rosaceana. Taxonomy (NCBI): domain Eukaryota; kingdom Metazoa; phylum Arthropoda; class Insecta; order Lepidoptera; family Tortricidae; genus Choristoneura; species Choristoneura rosaceana. Next base: position 9,044,078 of record JAZBNJ010000040.1, on the reverse strand, counting down.
ATTCATTAGATAAATAGAATTCTTATATAAAAGTTATGTTTTAGATTTTAATTTCAGAAAACTACGTATTTATTCAACGCAATATTTTATATCGTTGTTGTTTACTAAAGGAATCGATCCACCTATCTTATAATTATTTAATAATTAATGAACTAAAAGAATTTCCTTGCTCACCCGCGACCACTAAGATAGCTAAGTTTATGCAAAAAACTAAGCTAAGTTTATTGATATGGACCTCCGCAAAGTAACGCCTGATTCAATAAAATATTTAATAATTAATGTAAACCATAAAGACTTTATTAATTTCGAAATGATGTCGAGCTTGGTTCTTAAGTGTGACAAGGTTATCTTCTTGACACAATTAAGCCTCCAAGATAAACAATGGCTCCTGTTAATCAAAGTTTATTAGAAGAGCAAACTTACACGATATACTTAATAGTTTGTTTCGACCTAGGGCGGAACAGTCGCCTTAAATCACAGCTTAACGGTCCAAGCTATTATCTGTGTTTATCCTGGCGGCATAATCATGAACGGTTATCATCGATGCTTCCGATTAATTTCGCGTTGTACATATATCAGTTATGGCCATATATGACTCGGGTTTAGAGCGGATGCGCCGCGGGAATGCGGGTTAATATCTCGCAGTTGTGATCGCCGGTTAAGGGGTCTTCGACAATACGCAATTAATGAATCGTCCGCGGGCCGTCTCGTCTTGCGTAACGAGCTTCTGGGGGCACTTGTTATCGCTAATGAGCCAGTTGGCCGGATTGTCGCGCGGCGAAGGACGGCGTGGCCAACCGCCGCCGACCGCCCGTCCTGCGGTAACTGCACCCAATAATCCTCGTCTTGTAGCGTCAACATTTTCAATTTACAACTACATGTTAACTCTGTAGCGCAGCAAATTAAATTTGTAAATCATAAACAAATTAAAATCGATCGCTCAATAAACTTGATTAGAGAGTTAGATTCTGTTGCAGTAAGCGATTTTGAGGCGCTAATACAGGTGTCTTAATTTTATATTTATGGGATAATATTATGCCATTAAGGTTTTACAAATAATAGCAGCGAAGCTCGGGGCCCGCACTTTTTCTGTCGGAACTTACCTGTTTTGTGATCGCTTGCAGAGATAATTCTTTTCACGTTCCTGTCGGAAAATACTGGCTTCATTACAGCGTATGAACGTCTTCCTCGATAATATGTATAACATTAATGATGATCATCGGCCAGGATATAGGATGCCAGAGATAACCTAACTGGTATGGCATGCATTTATTGGATGCACGATAGCAAATAGGACAAGGCAAGGAAAATATTAAAAAATAGTACAAAATAATAAAAAAAAACTGGCCGTACCCAGGGAATAAGATAATTGTACTTTACAGTTGTAAAGGCTGTCAACATCGAACAGCGGTTTCCTCATCTCTTAGCGGTATAACAATGCAGTGTAAGCGCACGGAAGACGTCCCCGGTTAGTTAGTGCGTCGGGAGGTGTTCCCGGGTCGGGCTGGGGGCCGTGCTATCTAATCGGGCGTCGCCTCGTCGCCGGTGGGCGGCGATCGGGATAAAGCGCCACTGCCGCGCCCACACGCCAATTATGTGGGAAGAAGTTACGATTGCCCGCACGATACCGCGACTAAGGCAAACGGACCCACATAGAGCCGATCGCGCGCATTAATCGGAAACTATTGACAATGTACTCCAATCAATGCTATCGGATAAATATTAAATGCAGACACGGAATCGTCTACCCGCGGACGGAGGTGGCGGATTATTGCTAAAGATATTCTTATGTTACCACCGGGCGTTGTAGGTAATACGGTGCGCTTGATGGTCTGTCCAGCTAGGTTGGCGCTACGCTACGTCTCGTTACAAATATGACAAATGACATTTCTTTGCCCACTTCTTGTTTGACATCTATTCAACTACATAATATTTAAGCGCGAAGCGAATGTCAATTTTAATTATATTTCAAGCATGTCTGTCAATTACAACGAAGATACGAAAACTGATACGTTAAAAACTTGTTCAAAACTTTTTTGTTGCCGTTTAAACGCAAAGCTAATTTGCATTACAAAAAACCTCATAAATTACTTTAATGGTGGTTGAAAAATATTGTGATTGCTACATTTAAAGTGGAAGCTACGTAAACACGATCTAATTTCGTTCGTCTGGGTGATGCACCGGAGTCGAAGGACGTAATTACGCATAATATATACGGTTCGCACGCGAACAGGAACTGCCCGCGCTCCGTGGCGGCATGCCATCGCATTTTTGCAATTACGCAATGCATCCTGCAATCGATCACAGCTTGAACATATAAATACCAGGAAAATAAAGAAAAAAATAGCAAATTTTATAACTTATATTAGGATTGCGGAACTTGTTTATAACAAAGGCGTGTTTTCTTTTTACAAACTTTTATTTAACTTGCAACGTTCATACTAGTACTCGTATGTCTGTAACTTTGTAAGTCGTGGTTTCAAAATTTGCGAACTATTTCTCGATCATTTTCTGGTATCCGATTGAGCTGATGTTAGGCACACTCATGTAAATTAAATCATACAATAATCTAGTAGTGGAACCTTGGTGGACCAGCGGGTCGTCTCCGCAGGACGGAAAGTTTCAACGGTTAATGGTATCGACTTGAAAGTTGGTACATATTATGTAGTACCTAGTATGACAAAGCAAATATAAAGTCATCAAAAAAGACAGTAAAAAAAATTGTAAAAAAATCTTTGGGTTGTATATCAACGCACAGCCCAAACCGTTGGGCCTAGAAACTTGAAATTTGGTACAAGGGTTCCTTTCATGATGTAAGAGCACTAAGAAAGGATTTTTAGAAATTCATCCCCTAAGGGGGTGAAATTGGAGAGTGAAGTTTACATGGAATTCTCTGTTTATGTGATTATCCGTTCCTATTTTTATCTTTTCCTAATTTACAAAATATTATGTACAGTTTTCGTACTCCGGGTTCTAAAGTAAAATTCGGTTCTCGCCGGAAGAACACGAAATAATTAATTTAGGCAAACCGAATTTGCGGCGCGGCATATACACGCTAAATATTCCAAGCTGCAGTACGGTTTCGTTCCGGTCAAAGTTAAGACGGCTGGGCCATAGGGTTTCAAAGCGCAGGTTTTTGGCGAGTTGGATAGTCATTTGAGTGACCGCGGGTGAGATCCTCGTTCTAGGCACTGGCTTGTTCAGCAGATCTCCATAGCTGTTCAGAGGAGAAGCGCTAGCATAATCGGGACTTTAGATACGAATACAGATTTTTGTAAGAAAACACGGTTAGCGAGTTCTTGACGGATTAAGCATTAATTTAGATGTGTTAGGTGACGAGGTTTGTTGCCAGTATGACATTTGTATGGATATTTTTGGTCAATTTCATTAATTCATTTTGTTTACATTCTTTATGTTGTTGTTTATGTTGTACAGCACACTAACTTAGTTTCAAGAGATTGCTTTACTATTAATAATCAATTTAAAATTAATTTTCTTTTTTATATTTTGCAATATTAAGTCATATTAACATTCTAAGGTCAATTCTAAATTATACTTTACAGTTAGATCAACCAGTTAGACTTGTATTTAATAAAGTTCAACTTAATGGTTAGTCTCTTGTTTTCTCTTAATTGATAGTTTACCACAACGTGCTGCGAATTATTGGTCGGGTGTTGATCCTAAGGAAGCTCGTCATTAAAAAGTCTATTATAGATGAGACGTCGTGCAACTTGAAAAAGAAAACTCTTTTTATATCGTATCAGATGGGTGCATGATCATGATCATCGAGTGAATAGGTAGTAGAGTTTAATGTATTCCAAAAGAGCAAAAAGTAGAGTTCAATGACTCTAATGGAAGAATGGGTAATGACATAATGCAGAATGATTGGCTTGCTTTATTAGATGAATTGTTTTGCAATTTCTTCTGAACTCACCGGCGGCCATGTTTAAGGGGTCAATTACTGATCCGAGTGAATTACAAAAAAGCAGGCTTTCATAATGAAAAGGTGGTGTTCGTGTAAGGGTGCAATCATAGAGCAATAATGTCGGGGTTCCTCGATTAGTATCACGCGCAATGACCACGCAGGGCGCAGTGGCCGCGAGCCGCACTCGTCTACGTGCATTGCTTGGACCTGTTTCCACACGCATCGCTGCCTCCGCGCAGGTCCCGGCCGCGCATCAATTATAACATCATTGCTACACGGCACGACCAATCACAACTTAACAACCTGTGACGTCATGTAATCAGGTGATAACCATCCACGGAATGCAATTTAAACGCTCATTGCGAGCGGAAACAAAATAATATTAACAGCAATTTGCCACATTAAAACTTCGTTAACCGTCGCGAACCCCAGGCGGGGTATGACCATTACAAAAAGCAATTGTAAAGAATATGGCAAAGAGAAATAAAAAAAAAGTTTCATCTTTAGTTACCCCAGCAAAGTGTACAGAGTAATGACAGAAGGGCGGTTCAGAGTTATTACTGTAATGTCAGGTTGCTGCGTTCGCTAGCGTTACATAGCATTTCTCTTCAGCGTCAGCAAAATACTAAAAAATAACACAAATAACCGGCTTGCCGCAAACTCTATTAGATTTTCAACTTACTTTTTGTAGAGGTTGTTGTCGCCTAACTCGATCTCCTTGCGGACGTGAGAGAATAGTAAATCGTATTTTGCAATAACACTTGCCAGAAGCAGTCGCGCAGCGATTTCCTATTAAACTTAATAAAATTCTGGTGAATGAAATACATGATAACGATTTATACCTGCAACTGATAGTAACGTGAACTTTTTTACCCAGAATAATATCTCGTGAAATATGAGCGAGCGTGAAAGAATCTATTATTACTTTACCTCCTACTTGCTCATTAACATTCAGTAGCGTCGCGGTTTCGCAAACTACAGCGGTGTAGAAAGGAAGAGTGCAGGTGTCAAAGCGCAGAGTCGCGACAGAGAAAGCGCATCGCTATATCACGAAAGGGAACTTCAAATCCACACAAGATAAATCAGCTTCACTGTAAGTTACCTAACTCGATCTCAGATAGGATACCAACGATGAGGAACTAGTTAGGGCACTTTCTTAACGACGCCGATCATGTTTTTTAATGTCGAGTAAAATGGAAGTAAACAGCCTGCTCAGCAGAGTACACCGAGGGCTTAGTTTAAATAGTTGCAGTTTGCAATTGGAATGTCAGAGCCGGTGTTTCCTGCGCGCCGCGGGTGCCTCGCGGCGTGATCGGATTTCCCGTTTGCGATTATTACCTTTCTTTATTTCACGGGGCGGTTCGTTACCGTCGGTATCGGTGTGTAACGGTGCTCTGTGGGCACAGGCATTTGCATGGTGAGCCCATTATGGCGACCGGCGGGTGGAAGTTATTAAAATACGTTTAAGATCGTACCGCATTCGGCGGGGGCGATAAAGAGTAGACATTGCGGAGTCGTGAGCTCGCTTCGAGCTTTATTGCGTTGGGGATGCGATCGGCTCTGCGGGCAAGTGCGATCCCAACGTAAACAAAGAACAGATTGAGGTGTTCCGCGTGCGGCGGCCGCGCCGCACCTGACGGACCGCCGCTATCTCGTTAGCCGAGCATTGTTCCGTCGCGGGCGCCGCCGTCGACACCCACTTGTAATTGGCTTAACGAAATGTTGCACTGTTGTCTCTATTGCCAAGCTAATTTTTTTACCGAAAATTGAAACAGGCTTATCTAGGATGTAATAGAATTAAATTAGCAAAACGAAGTCACTTCATCAATTCAAGGATGTAAAAGAAAGTAGGGCCGGCTGCAAGAGATCCGCAAAATTGCGTGACAGGCATTGCAGTGAATATTATCATTCTACGTAAGCACTATGCTAAACCACTTATTCGGCTCGTAGTGACCGTTATACGAAGCACGCACACCGCTTGCATCAATGGCGCATTTTTCCTCAGCGAAACTTCTCGCGCTATTACCATTCAAGGTTAACCCGGTCAGTGTATCGCTTTGTTTACACAATTGCCAGTGTGTCCGACACGGAAAATGTCACACCCACTCGGCAACAACGTCACTATTAAGATAGATTATTATAATAATGTCATGTAGGTTAATTAAGTTCTAACTGGTAAAAGATAGCCAACCGGTCATCAAGGCAGTTACACGGGCAGGTATATTTAATGTCATCTAGTTCCTGGCTCTGAGCATAAACGTAGATTAACGTGCCGTCCTCCAACGCCTCTTCTGACTCAAAATCTAGATAGCGACATGCGTGTCCGGACTCTATAATGCAGTCAGCTCATGGGCAAATCTTAACTATTAAATCAATAAACTAACAAACTTAATTGAATACACTCATTTCGATAGAAGTTTATGTCTGGCCCGCGTGTTAATTGGCAAATATTTACACTCGACAAGTACTTACTGAAATTCTTGTGACGGATGTAAATTACTATGTTTATTAAAATGTATTCGTATTTTTAGCGTGTGACAGTAACTAATGTGTATGTTGTTCATTGCAGGTACGACTGACGGCCGAGGCGTCAACAAGGTAATTAAAAAATAACGGAGTTTTATCAGGCGTCGACCGTTTTAATTGAACAATGAGTGATGTGGCTCTATCCATCTGGTCTAGTCGAAGCAATTTGGCATCTGAACGATCGAAAGAGTTGGAAGTTTGATATAATTATTTTCGAATGCCAGTTTAATTACTAGACGTCTGTTTAAATAAATCAATATTCGTAGCCAACTAGAGTTCCCACGGTTGGTAAATATGGTTGGCGATATGTTTATAGGTACAAAATAAAACATTATAATGAGCAGAACGTATAAATAATGAGTTGTTTGGTAGTGCCATTTCTGCCAAATAACTGAACTACTTTGAAACGTAAAATAAAAGCAAAGCTCGATCGCTCAGTTATTTTCTGACTGACATGAAACTTCTTATCGGTAACATTGAAAAAGTGGAATTATTTGGAGCAACGTGAACGGGACATGTGCCCATTAATATCGAAAGTATACCACACGACATCCGCGAGTGTGGAGCGCGGCGGCATGTGCTGAACTGGTGTACGAAGTTGCTAACCTGTAGCACCGCTTACACCAGTTTAGTCGCAACTGGTCGCGCTACAAACGAGCTTTTTAATAAGCCTTTCAGCTCGAGTAATCATACGTCCCCTTAATAGCGTACCATTTACAGCTAAACAGCTCAATAATGTCACATAATCATATCAGTCACAGTTAAGTTAATACAGACAGACAGAATGCATTTTCAGACCATTTTTTTTAACCAAGTCGCGTGTTATGAAAAACAATAATTGGAAGGCACTTTGTAAATTATTATTTTATGACTTTCGGCCTGAAAAGCTCTTTAAGACTGTGAAAACTGACTATGTTTAACACTGATTAAACTGCCAGCTTCAGCAATAACAGTAATGGCATTTATATCCTGCACTAATTTCTGGGAGCTCGCTTGCCTACAGTCAGCAGCACATTCAACATTTATATAATTTAAATTTATGATCATGAAAGGAAAGTCTCAATAGGCTACGGAAAGAAAATTCAAGTATAATAATGCATCGGGCGAGGCGTAAAGAGATATGTGTCACGATACATAAGCAAACACGTCAGGGAGCGCGCTTAATTTTTGAAGGTAGTTTGAGCGTCGATAAAGCTCGCGTGTGTTTTCGCGCGCCCAATACGAGCAGCCGTCATGCCATCCGTACATTTTAACGAGAGCGCGATCCCCCGCGCCGATAGCGACAGCCTAATGAAAACCCTTCTGAATAATGCATTAATACCAGCGTTAAATCGTGAGCACCACCAATCGACGTGGCGACGAGAAAATACGAGATGCAAATTTCAGTCAACACCGACGCCGATAAGCTTCCGGAGGTAATCCAAGAAATCCAGTCCGTACACCGGCCTTTTGCTTGTTCAAAATTGAATTAATACAGTCCGCAATGCCGCTGGGTTGTCAATACATAAAATGGTAAACGTATTTTAGATTTATCATAAGGCATTCACCCGGGTCATGCGGTCTGGTAGGGTTGATTTATGTAGTAAAGCAGGTGCGGTGCCTTATAAATACGTAATGGCATCGATGAAAAATGAGTTGAGCGTTGAAAGAGGATTGGTGAAGAAGTGACGTCGGCAGGGCGGGCGCGGTTGGCCGCAGTGCTCTAACGCGGCGTCGTGCCGCGCCTCACGCTCGACCCTCGCTCACCTTCCCTATTGAAATGTCAGTGCGCGGACCGGTGACGAGACAATCGTAAAATACAATGTTAAGGTCACATCATGACTTCAATAAACTATTCTTAACATGGGAAACGTGACGTTGTCGCCGCGTAAGCGGAACCCCCTGGAAGTGTGCCAACCGTGTTCAAACCTACGATGCGACACGATTGCGAACCTTGCTTTATCAATATGGATTCCATATAACCTTTACACTTTACTCTGTGAAGGTAAATATGCAAATCAAGTTCAAGAGAAAAGAAAACAAAAGCACCAAGTTGAAAGCCCAGGCAATAGTTTTGAAGATGAGCTAAGTAGTGAAAGCACTTGTGTTAAATAACAATGAAAAGAAAGTACTCTTCCTAATGCTCTAACATTTTTATGATTGAGTAACGATAACAGTTCAATAGTCTTTTGTTTCTCAAACGCACTTAAACAAATGGCTATCGATAATGGAATCAGAAGCATAAATACAAAACGATGTAATATAAAGCGAAAACATGTAGAGAGCAAGGGTCGGGGCAGCCCGGGGCAAGACTGGCCATAGCCACACTACCGTTCCCGCGTTCCACATACGGTGCCTCGCGATTGGGGTCGCCGGTCGCCGTGCTTGCCCGCTTGCAATCGTCGCGAACAATTGTTGCCTCTTACAAACTAACGATAAACATACACCTCCTTCAATGTATGTTACTTGCTAGTTTGTGTTCGGAGAATGTAGTTTTCTGTTCTCGATTACGTATAAAGATCATTGCAACCTATCATCCCTCATATTGAGAATAGTAGGATGAGGAAAGGTTCGTTGTATCATTATACTGTGCCAATTAAAAGCATAATGAACCGAACGAATTACAGTTTCCAATTACAAAAATATGTCGAGTAAAATTTAATAACGCCTTTGGATAAATGCCAGCAGATCTACTACCCCAGAATAATTTATCATTGCAATTTGTATGTCAACAGGACACGGGGCAGAGCGCAAACATAGCGGGGTTTTACTTTCTTGTAGTGGCCTCAAGAAACTAGTTAAGAGAAAGTAGGATTAGTGTCTTCTGCGTCTTTATCGTTATATAACATGACTGGGGATAATTTAAACTATGTTATCAGTGCACCAGCCAGTACAGAAAGTGCAGTAAATCAACAACAATAACTATTTATCAAGCACGAGAAATGCCAAGGACGCAGAAGCAAATTGCCTATAAAATAGTTGTGTGACACACAAATGCCGGTAAAGAATTCCCGTCAGAGTGAAACAAATTCGCGCCTACAGACGTCCAATTAGGCCCGGCGGTATCGTGCGTATCCACCGTCCCACGTGTGTAGAAAATAGGCACTTACTCATAAATATTTATGGGGAGCACAAAGCCGTCTTTGTACACTTCCACATTCGCTCGGAATTATAATGGCTGTCACAGTAGGATTCTGAACAAGAGCCGAGACGGCTCGCATTAGGGAGAATAAAAGATTCTCGCAACGGTTTCACTTAGCAACCGACGGCGAGGAACTTGAATAGAAATGACATAGAAAGAACTTCGCCAACCAAATTCTTCGGGAGAAAATCTCGAAAAGGCCGAAGACAATTCAAGATTTACTTTCATGTGTGAATCGACGGTCATTTATGGAGGCGGTTAGTATTTATTGGTTGGTCAGTTAGTTTTAGTCTGCGGTTTCTTTCCGAAGAGTAGTTTCTCAGAGAAATTGAATTGTAGTGAATGAAGAGGATCTATTCGAGGACGGTGGGACGAGGCATTTCCCGTTGCGGTGGTACGGATGCGCCGACGCAGGCAGTGCGTGTCGGACGGTAGCAGTACAGTTAGCCAGGCTGGAAGAAGGCGGTCACGGCGTCCGCGGGACAGGCTCTGGTCTGTCAATTAGAACCTCATAACCTTGTTCCCATCACCGACCACCATGCTCTAACAACAATCACAATCTTTTCTCAACAATGAATGTACGAATCCAAAGTAGCATTCTTTTATTTTACAGAGCGAGGCGTGTGCTCGGTTACAATGTTAAATTACAAGGTCGAGAATAAGTAATAAAAGAAAGTGATGCTCAAGAAAAGCATTTCGGTCAATGGTTGGCTACGGTGTAATTCAATAGCTGAGTATCCTGAATCGGATTTCACGGTCTGCGGTGCGATAGCTAGCAGTACTTGGTACTTTTTTCATCTTCATTTTATTGTCTTACTGAAATAAAGCTACACAGTTATATGAGGCCTACCTAATTGTCAAGATTTATTGCTTTGCTTGTCGGTTGTTCGCTTGGCTCTAGTTAGTAATAAATTTATCAGCAAACGAGAGACGAATTAGTGAGCATTTTTGATGCATCAATAATGACTTTCTGTGATATTATAACATGTAATCGAGAAAATTGCATCAACGTAAGTAACAATTTTGGTTTAAACCTATGCATTTCAATACTTAGATAGTTGCTTACCTTGTAATTTTCTTTCTGTGTACCTGTTTTCTGTATCACTTACTAGTACTATTCCTGGTATACAAAAGAGTCATTCTATTGTTTTGTATTGTTAATTTTTAGTATCAAAATCAATAGCAGAATTACGCTAGGGGAATTTCAAATAATGCGTTGATACACTGTACTTTTCTTATCAGTACGGGTAGATCATTGTCAACAAGCCTAAGCAATTGAAAAGTTCTTTAAAATTACAGTGGCTCGAGACAAAATCACGTTTTCCGTCACTGTGAAATCTCTCAATAGCGACGCTGTCCGGCGAAACGGTCGCGGTAAAAGGCGCGTGGCATCACGTAGTATAGATTAGTCTAAAACAGCGTGGTACCGGCGCGGGCGCGGGTCGTTGTTCGATTTTACATTTTTTAACAGAATTTCACGATCTGTCTGCCCAATCAAAACATAGCTTTGATAACCTACTAAAACCGTCTGACCTTAAAGTTACTTTAACAGCATGAAATGCTACCTATACTACATCAAAAACAAAACATTTCAAAAGTAAATAGCACTTTTATGTGACTTTTCAAAATGTATATTTGAAATACGGGAAGAACGGTTGTTGAACAGTATTACCACCAACGCCGTTTCCGAGTTATATATTAAATCGTATGCGCAGCGCACGCGATTCATACAATCAAAATAGTCCTTTTTGAGGCAAAATATATTTCAAATCGAGTTTAGCGGAGGTGGGAAATGGAGGTGGAATAGTTTATTTCCCTATTGTTCTGAAAGTGCTTTGTTCGAACATTTCCAATGTGTGATGGTGATGTAGTGTTTTGTTAGATGAGGGCCGTCGATGTTTAGTATTGTCAAGTTATCGACTTCAGCAATTGTCACTGAGAGCGACAAGGACAGGTGATGATATATGATGGGGACTAGATGCTGTTCTATCGACGACGTGGGCGCGACCACCAACTTACTTTATCGCGGACCTGTGACGATCGTCGTGGGTATCGGATCACAGCAACAATTCGAAGATGGGAGTCTGTTATAGACCTCGATTGAAATAACGCAGTCATAAATCTTAACAAGCCTTTGTTTAAAAAACTTTTCATGATATCGCAAATTAATCATATTTTATTGAATCATGAATAATGTATTCATCTCTGATGAGTAATGATCATGACGAGCTGTTTCAATTTTGGGATATTCAAAGTAGGCGGTACCGCGGAAGATGTCAAAGCCAAGTTCTCTTTACGTGTATGTTATAATATCCATGATATCCATGTATCGAATCGTTTACACACAAAAGACACACTGATGGTACAAAAGCGTACAATGTGTATTTAGTCACATACCTGCGAGAGATGAGTCAATATTTACAGGTTGACGACCTAACTTCCCCGTGTGGAAAGGTTGAAAAGGATATTGGTAAAAGGAGCGTGGTTTGTGCCACATACATTATTTTGTACGAATTAATGTAACACGTTATCAAGGAATCTGATACCGAATGCGTTTGATTACAATCAGAATTAAAGGCACGAAATCGCAACAAGCATGCATGCTTGGTTGCTATCTAGTGCGAATTTACTGCTGCATCTAGACATGTATAAAACGGTGCACTGGTAGTGTTGCTAAGAAGGAGTCTTAGGTGATGGTATCTTTAGGGAAAGGTGATAAAAACGTTACCCGGTGTTGGTCACGCGAGGGTATTGGTCAGGAAGCGTGACAGTGACGGACGAGGCGCGGGTGGCGTGACCGCGGCGCGTCAGCCAGACGTGCCTGCTGATGTGGACCGCACCTCGGATGCGCGAACACCGCAATTTAAATGTCAAACTAACAGAGACGAAACGAACGTCGACCGATTTCCACGAACCTCGCGAGTTAACAGCTCCGCAAAGGGCTGCTGTAATGATAGCCGTGCATTGTTTGGCCACATTTATGATCATTACAACAAATTGTAAGCATGATAACGACAGAAACATTGGGTACAGCTACAAATCGATGGAAGGTGAAAAGTTATATTCCTTTATAAAATAGACTAGCTTTTGCCCGCGGCTCCGCCCGCGTGGTATTCGGTTATCGCGCGCTGTTCCCTCGAGAACTTTGCATTTTTCCGGGATAAAAAGTAGTCTATGTCACTCTCGGGCCCATAAATTATCTCTATGCCAAAAATTACGTCTATCCATCGCTCCGTTACGGCGTGAAAGACGGACAAACAGACTTTCGCATTTATAATATTAGTATGGAAGTGCTATTAGCGCGGCCTGTGCAACATGGTTCGCTACTTGAAGATATAAATAACTGATAAGCAATTAAATACTTCTGTCAGTAACATTATATTAAAATAACATGTGTATTTTAACCGCTGCGAGATTTTACAAAAGTCACGTTTCAAATCTTTCAACTAAAAAGTTCTTGGTTATTACCAACACAATTCACGCTCCAGTGATTTGGCAGAACGCATACATGTCTTCCGTGATATTATTTATTAATTTGATTGGTATCATTCATCTGATAAATAAGCATTAAAACAACGCTCATCTACTTTTGACGCCTGTCTATATAATACATCAAAAAAAATCGCAGCTGATACTTATCATCAAACCCGTCTAAACAAATAAGCTGACCACAAAAACTGAGATAAGCGTTAGTTTGACAGAGCCATGTAATTATAGAGGAAATGCTTTTAAGAATGTATGGTTCCGTCAGATTTTCAATTGCAATTATTATTTCTATGTAGAAAACTTTACTAAGACCTAACCTATACCCTAGTACGGAACCATCGTGCCCTCTATACTCGTACGGAATAAGCGCCCTAAAGTTTCGAATGTATCCCAAATGCAGTCCGGTGTTTTGCCTCATTTATTATGGCTACCTATAATTCAGCACATAAATCAACTGAGTAAAATTTTACTGTGATTCGTCGGATGTTGAAGTATATCTGTGGTTTTTTCTCCACTAATGGTTTTCGAATTAAAATTAGAGCAAAGAGTTAATTAAATGGTTTACATCTCACATGTAATTAAATTGAAGTACTCGGTACGTTGTATTTTAGCTGGTACATATACCATTCGGGTAGTAAACCCTTCCGATTTAGTGGAATAGCTAATCGAAGTAGTTAACTTTACAACATGGAATAGGCAAATATGGCTTGATGAACGTAGATCTTGATAACATAATTGCGTCTGACTCTCACAAGTGCAAGAGTAATTTACTTAGGGCTTACAGCGTTTAATTACAAACGATTAAAGGCGATCTTAATATTTTAAATTATGCAAATAATTTATTTAATTAGATAATGTAATTGTAGAATCAATGTTGACAAAGGTACTAATTAAGTAATCATGAAAAATAATTATCGCACTAATATCATAAATGCAAAAGTTTTTTAACACGGAGGCCAAAACAACGAAACTAATTTGGATGAAATTTTGTATTCGTATGTATCATCGAAATAGTAAGTACCTGGAAGGTGCACTGTGCAGGAATAGCGAGCCGATTTCTTGGCGATAGAGATAGCTACCACAGGGTTATTTTATCTCACTCTATTAGTATGGCCATAATTTTATGCGATTAATGAGACATTCCTTCCTCCTAGTACTTCTTTGTCAGAAAAATATACTAAGGAGCAATAACCAGATTCTTTATTACTTGTATACCAAGTCCTTATGATACGGCTGGTAGAGATTAGAGTAAATACATTTTAGGTATGTACGTCGGTGCTAGTAACAGAAGTATTCACTTTTCTATAGGTACAACTAGTATGAAAAAGTGGATACATAAGTCAGTTAATTTAGTTTAATAAATGAATGAAGACTAAGTTGTCACTACAGAAAAAATCATTTATTAAATTAAACCACAATCACATTCTGAGAGGAGGCCTGTGCCTAGCAGTGGGACGTATATAATATAGGCTGGAATGATGATGATGATGATGATTACAAATTACAACAATGAAATAAAAATTAAGAAATTAATATTAAAGAAAACTAAATCCCACCAAAAACATTACATGTAAAAAGCTGCAAGTCTCGCAACGCAATGCAGTTCTTGTAATGCTAAAAAGGTTTGAGATGCAATATTATACCAAGTCGGTTATTTTTGTCAGTACCGGGGGGTTTCCATAGAACTCGATTTTTACCAACTTGCTTATTTTAAAACCATAGAAAAATACAGTTTATAGTTCTCAAATAAAGAGTAAACCAAATTATTTTTAAACACATAAATGACTTGGCCATCGCAAGGCTACATAATGACATAAGAATTATAATCATCAACGTCAGCTATTTATAGTAATTATAATTAAAGATAGCGCTAGCCCCAGCCTTGCAGTTTGAGTGATACACATAATACGAGAATGACTAAAGGTTGAGAGCGATGGCCAAGTCATTATGTGTTTAAAAAATAATTTGGTTTACTCTTTATTTGAGAACTATAAACTGTATTTTTCTATGGTTTTAAAATAAGCAAGTTGGTAAAAATCGAGTTCTATGGAAACCCCCCGGTACTGACAAAAATAACCGACTTGGTATAATATTGCATCTCAAACCTTTTTAGCATTACAAGAACTGCATTGCGTTGCGAGACTTGCAGCTTTTTACATGTAATGTTTTTGGTGGGATCTCATCACTTTTTGTAGGCAGTTCTTTTTTTTTCGGGTACTACTTCTTGTAATAACGCATTACTATCTTCATTTGTTCATCCTTCCTTGTCCATCGTCCATCCTCGTCTATCGTCCATCGTCCATTCTCGTCCATCGTCCATTCTCGTTCATCGTTCATCGTCCATCGTCCATCGTCCATCGTCCACTATCGTCCATCGTCCATCCTTGTCCTTCGTGTGCCATCCATCGTCTATCCTCGTCCACTACCCATCATCCATTCTCGTCTATCGTCCACCGTCCATCGTCTATCCTCGGTTATCGTCCATCGTCCATCCTCGTTCATCGTCTACAGTCCATCGTCCGTCCCGACGGTCGTCGTCGTCGTCGTCGTCGTCGTCGTCGTCGGTCGTCGGTCGTCGTCCGTCGTCCATCGTCGCCTATCGTTGAACTTCCGTCGTCCGTCTACCATCTGTCGTCCATCGTACATTGTCCATCGTCCACCCTCCATCATCCGTCGTCGATCGTCGGTCATCGTCCGTCATCCGTCGTCCGTTGTCTTGTCCGTCGTCGGTCGTCGTCTTTTGTCCGTCGTCGCCATCGTCTATCGTTCGTTGACCGTGGTCTGTCGGCGTTCGTCGTCTGTCGTCGTCCGTCGTCTGTCATCGTCCATTGTCCGTCATCGTCCGTCGTCGAAGTTCCCTCGTCAGTCATCGTCTTTCGTCGGTCGTTCGTCTTTCGCCCGTCTAACTTCCGTCATCCGTCGTCGTCCGTCGTTTTCTGTCGTCCGTCATCGTCCGTCGTTCATCCTCCACCATCCATCGTCCGCACTGGGCTCGCGTGGGAACTAAGGCCCAAGCCTTCTTATTCTGAGAGGAGGCTTGTGCCCAGCAGTGGGACGCATATAGGCTGGGATGATGATGATGATGATGATGATCCATCGTCCGTCGCCCATCGTCCATCGTCCACACTCCATCGTCCAACGTTTATTTTCTACCCATCGTCCATCGACCATTATCCATTGTCCATCATCCATATTCCAATTTCCATCGTCCATCCTCGCGTCCACTCGCATCGCACACACATTCACAAACAAACGAACTTTGGTACTTATTACATTAGCAAGATAAACAATTTCATTTTAACCCTTAATACTCAGGTGTTAAGACTCAACATTAATACGTATACAATACGCACTACTTTCAATAAAGTCATTGCTGTGTAACTTTGTAATCGCTAGTATTTATATGGGATTACAAACTTACTTGTGCAGTTTGTATAACTTTGAAACGTGACTGAAATTGCAACATTTTGGATTTTTCTGGGACTATGTAGGCTAAAAACTAACTATGTTTAAAATTTGGAGCTTGTGGGTCTGCTAGAAGTACCTTAGAATTATGATGATCAAAAGTCAGTGTGTAGGTATGTCAGTGACAAAACTGAGGAACTTTAACATGTGATAGTTCTTAATCTACGTGTTCAAACTGAATGTTATTGATAATATATCTAAGTCCCATTAGGCCCTATAGGTAACTGAAAATTCAGGGTTCTAGCTTTAGCCATAACAAAAATACAGGGTGTTGAAAATAGTCTGAATGGCTTCGAGAAAAGTATGGTACGGCCGTGCCTTTGTTTTTTTTTTGCTCGACTTGGCGGGGGCACTACCGTGCCCCCAGATTAAATCAAACAATTAAAATCACTCACTCACTGTTGTCACTTAATTATATACTTATTCATTATTTACTAGCTTTTACCAGCGGGTTCAAACGCGTAAACTGAATCGGTCCGGTAGTTTTAATTGAAATTTTCAGGATGTTTCCGAATTCCCTTGGAAATTTTCAAAATTTATAATAAAAATATAATATAATGTAGTAGGACTATTATTTTATGCATGTATGTATCATTCGTATTAGACAATACGTATGATGCGTATAAAATATTATATTATAATAAATATTACATATTAGCCATTTCAATACATCGTGAAAAGATTGTCACCCTAGTCTCAATAACGAAGGCGCAATCTTACATCTTACGGTGTGGCCATTGAGAAATTAATAAAACCTACCATCAAGTTAAAATTAGCTTATATAAAAAGATATAAAGCTTATTTCATTAAAAAAATTATATAAGGCTTGTAAATAATAATAATAATTATTATTATTGATTATTATAAATGTATACATTTTATTCAATGTTTTTAAAAGACAACGCTCACGAAACTAAAATTTACTAATTATTTATTATTTATTTCCTGGCAATAGTTAGATAGGGACACACTGACTCCGTGCTTGCTATTTCACCCGGACCGGAGGCCCTTAGTTCTTATGTCAATGGGTTTGGGTCGGTTTTCGCTCGTCTGTTTTTGGAGTGTTCATTCCAGGTACTTACTATTTCGATGGTATGTATAGATAGGTAGTTGAATCTCGGGAATGTATGTGTGTCAAATCACAAAATCTCAACCGCAAAGTGTAGACACGTAAAATGCACAATGAAATTTGGGAATCAGTAGTTTCAATTCAACTGCCGACTGTAATGATGCGCGCCATTCGCTTAATTCAGTTACTTAATAACCGTAGCACAATTTATTAATCAGTAAGCAGTTTTTTAAGCGTTTAAAAAACCAGTCCACAAAGGCGGGTCGTTTTAAACGTTTAACACTTCCATCTGTCAGCGTGCCATTACACGGGCGTCTTGCGGCCGACTAGACATGCGAACGTCCGATCGCCTTCTACGGTTCAACGGTCACGGGACAGAGCGGCCGGCTCTGACGTTCGGAAGCTTTTTTCAACTGATACCAATCGCCTCCGTGGGATAGTAATTGCGAGCCCAAGGCCCGCCGGCCGCTGATCCATCTTGACGTGACTCGATTAAAACAACAGATTGCTAATATTGTTTTGGCATATGATAAATACGCGTTACAATCTGATCATCATCATCATTATCATCATGTCAGCCGAAAGACGTCCACTGCTGGACATAGGCCTCCCCCAAGGCTCTCCACTCAGACCGGTCTTGTGCTTTTCGCATCCACCGCGATCCTGCGATCTTAACCAGGTCGTCGCTCCATCTTACAATCTGATGCCTGAATTGAAATTGTATAAAAAATCATGGGATTTATAAAAAAAACGGCTAAATGCGGGAACTTTCTAAAAACATTTCATTCTTGTGTCGTACGGGGAACAGCGGGTCGAATAACGTAGTCGCAGTTAATATGGAAAGTGGGCGATCTATTTCTTGGCGAGAATGCAAAATACTCGCAGTACTCGTATTAAATCAGCGACCCAATGGTAAAGAAAAAGTTGTTTTTGAAAGATATCATCCCATCTTTTATTTCCGGCAAAGAGAGTGAAGCAACGATACGGGTTATAAACACAGTGTTTTAAAATTAAATGGATAATATCTTATCAATTTGATTTGGATTTCCGTCAATTTAACGCCTGCTTAATTTTTCTATCGATCCAGGAAACTATTTAAAATGTAATGATTGAACGTAATCCAAGAGATTTAAAAGGGGAACATTGGACAGTTACACTTTAATGTCTGTAATAACACTTCGATGTAAAAGATTTCAACGGGCTTGAAATAAGTTCGAACCCGTTCAATATAGGCACGTTTTTAATATCGATGCGTTATTACATAATTAATTAATGGATTAACAGTAAAATTTATGTGGAAGTAGAGCTTCCTAACAACAAAACTCGGTCTTTTAAGTTCTCACGCAATAAAGTACTTGTTGTAATATTGTCGCACGCAGGTTACCAGTAGAGCGTTTAATATGCGACCATTTGCAGTTAATGTCTAACGAATGAATGTTACACAAGAGTTACATAATGCATTTAGTGCGCGCATATCAGGTATTACGATCGGTGTTACGCAGTGTGAACAGGCGGCCGGTGCAAGGTCTAGTTCAAAAGCAAAACGAACGCGTCCGTGTAAATAAGTAGCCCGACGACTCGGGAAATTTCTCGCAGAATCGTATCGCGGGATACGGGGAAACGAGTGCGCTTCCTGGAGACCCAGCACGGACGTGTTTATTGAGGTCGAGGCCTGAGGTGAACTCATAGCCTCTTTGCTTCTCTATTTATGGCTCAGTCCATGTACATTATTGTGTCAATATGTACAAGAAAAAGTTGCACCGAGGCTTTTAACTAGTGTATTACGCTAATATGGGAGTTCAGCGGATTTTATGATTATAGGGCAGACCTGTAACCCAGCAGTTCATAATATAGACACACTCGTGTGTAAACGGCGTAATTAACAATAGTTTTTCCTTTCACAGGACGGGCGCCGACGGTAGCGGTTGTGGAGCACACAGGTCAGTGACCGCGCACCTTACTCTACACGCTGCGATCGGAATTCGTGAATCTTCACAAATAACACGTCATTATCTCTTATTAGCCGTTGAGGAAGCACTTACAGCAAATGTAGAAAATAACACGCTCGCATATCGTGGGGGATTGCTCAAGGAGTATTGCACGCATTATAGAATTAGTGTAAGAGTTACAACGGAACATTAAATGATGAATGCAATTCCAACAAAGTCCGAAACGCACCTGCAGAGCTACTACGAAACTTGGAACTCGAAGTTCGTATCGTACCGTCCCTCTCGCTCCCGTATTAAATAGTATAAGTGTCAGAGGGATTGCACGACAGGAACTTCGGGTTTCGAGTTTCGTAGTAGCCCGTCTGCACGTGCGTGCCGCGTCGGGCGATAGCACTTTGCGGCAAAACGAGTGAAACAGTTTCACTGGACCGAGCGGAAGCCGGCGCAAGATCACTTTTTCGTAAGACAACGGTTCATTGAGACACTTTTTTTTTTTTAATAAAAGTCCAGCTACAATACCACGAATTTAGTAACAAATTTACAAATTAAAGAACAAAGAAGCGTTACTTGTCATCTAAATTAAATCTGTTTGGAAAAAAATAGAGGTTCCGCATATTTGAACGTCACATTAACCGAGAATATGACTCGTAAAAATAACAACTACAAACTCAACGAAGTGCAAATATGAAGACGAACACAGTTATATGTATATTCTGACAATGCACGCAGCTAGTCGCAAATAGTCGGGTAAGTAAGCGTGTACCATCATAATTCCGAGTGCATTACCAAAATTACTGTGCGGATATTACAACATAGGTCATCAAGAATATACCGTTGCAGGTAAAAAATAGCCTAATGAAGATGGCTTACGTAAAAATACGGTAAATCATAGAGCTCGAACGGCAATCATCACCTACATAACATTGATAGATGTAACTATAACATTTCTATATACATTTTAAATGCTATCATACTTATATAGCATCTTAGTATCAAAATTGCTACTCTTAATGCCGGTTTTTTTATCGATTGCAAAAAGTAAATCGAAAACATAAAACAACTTAGACGCACTTTTACAATAGCACTTACATGCGTCAATTTTGTTTTTGCTGCATTGATTTCTAACTATAGTCTGCAATCTTCGTTTAGACGTTAAAAAAATAATTGAGTCAATCGTATAACAAAAATAAATTGACAACGTTCGTTTGTTAGCAAGAATCTGCCAGTGGGCTGTAAATATGTATCGTTAGGCTTTAGGGTTTTGAACCTGAAAGGTTAGACACGGAGCCTTATTACTGTGTTTATGTGACTGCCGGTCACAGGGCTGTATCTCTGGAACCTTAATAGTAGATAAATAGCAGAAAATTACAAATTTTGAGTATTTCTATTGCCGCTACAATAACAAATAATAAAAAAAAACAAGTGTATTAAAAATCAAGAGGTGGTCCCCATTCATAAGACATCTAATATTATTCATTTTATTAACAAAGTTTCATCTAAGAGCGACTCATGCTTGAACAGTTTGAACTCAAAAAAAAGAGGGGTCACCAAACAAAAAACGTATTGTTTTCGTTCAATCTTTCGTTCAAATCAAACTTTTGTATATACAAATTCTAACTCAAAATAGTAATAGCCATAAATTTACTGTAAATCAACCAATAATAAAAACTGGTCAAGCGTGCGACGGGGGTTAGGGAATAAATTTTATCTTTGTATTTTTTATCAGCGGTTTTACTGTATAAATTTGAAAAGGTAGTCAGTTTTTTTTTTGTGGTGCGTAGGTTCGTAGTATTATTGAGCCCTTGGTGCGCGCGCTCGTCTCTCACTTGGCCTTTTTTTGTTAAAGTAAGTTCGAAACGAGTCAGTCCTGCGCCTTACCGCGGGTCCCAAATCCGTTGGACCGGTTTCGGTTGTAACATCATCCTGTTACTTTTTACCGTTCAACCTGTATAATGGAGCACGTGGCCCACATTCTGGAATACCGTGCATACCCGTACAGACGTATCAATCAATTTTTATTAATTATTTCATTAGCGTTCAGTGATGTGGAAGAAAAATGTGGATATGTTGATTTTGTATTGCGCAACGTGACATGGAGGTGTGTGGAAGTTAATTCAGTGCGACATGTTATTGTTTTATTAAAAAAAAAGACAAATTTCTGTAGGTAGGTATAAAATATAAAAACGATAGTAAATACCTATTTTCATATAATAACAATGTTAGTAACTTAGATTTGCATCAACCAAACCATTGTTCGCTTTTATTGAAAACTAGCTGTTGAGTGCGATTCTGTTTGCGAAAAAATTGTTTATCGCCATCCCGCGGGAACTACGCTAATTTCCGGGATAAAACTATGCTGCATCCTTGCCGAGAGAGTTACTTTCGCATCTATAATATTAGTAAGGATAATCGCTATTATCAATTATCTATTGCAGGCTAATGCGCTGTTTGAATAATTTTGGTAACTTAATGACTCAATTAGTATTGCATAATAGCGTTAGTCTAAAATCGGCTCGCCGTCATTTACCGCTCACTTAATTTCGCATTCTGTTGTTTCAAAGTCAACGACCTCAACCCAGAACGGCCTGAGATCGAGGCATTATCAAGTGTTAACGTCCCTCGGTCTGAATTGGTATCAGTGTTCGTAAGTTAGCAAACGTAAAATCAACATAAAATTCGCATTTCGCATTCGCTAAATTTTCATTTATTAGGGTTCATATTCGAATTAAACTAATCGATTCCACGGTTACTTCTCATTAGTTCTGTAGAATGCTACATTAGTACATTAGAGCAAAAGAGAAAGAAGTCGTGGTTAAGAAATATTTAAAATATATAGAATTAAACATGGAATGATTTCGCCTGGTAAATAACAAAAACAAATATGCGGACTTGATGATCACCTCCAGTAATTGGAGGGGCACCCAAGACGACGGCACGTTTGGCTTGATATTCAGCTTTATTACCTTCTTCACGGCTTAACAGAACAAATGAGAAGTACCCGTGAAGGCGACCACTAAGAGCGATCAGGTGACTGACGGTCGGTCAGATAGGATGTGTTATCACGATGTCACTTTCGCGCCTACATCCGAGAACCAGCAGATTATCTTTAGCTCTGTCAGTTACTGTAATGGAAAAAGTATGTTATAATATAATAACATAAAATTATGCATGAAGGGAATATTTTTTTAACTCATCTATCTATAACGCATATTGTATAATCAACTTGTAAACGAATCTTTGATTTATGATCCATAATCCAATATTAGTAAACATGTGATTAAACAATTTATAACTCCTTATCGCTGTTAGTATCTGTAGGGTAATATGAGCAGAATTATAGAGTATCAGTTTTCGCCTCGAGCGTCACGGGCAAATATCGAGCAGAACCAGTCATTATGTCATACATGCATTTAATAACGTTTTATTCTCTCTCTAATTGACGTTTCAAACTACAATAAAATAAAATTTATTGTACAGTTAGTTGCATTTCAAATCTAACAATCTAAAATAACTTATGATTATTAGGTGCAAAACAATAACATTTTCTATGCGCAACTCAAATCTAGATTCATTTTATGTAAATTAAGAGAACACTCGGAACAAAGATTAGTTTAGAGCAGGCATATAGTAATACGGAAATGTCCGAGCTACATCCCCCCCGAGGCGTAGGGTATGCATCGGGAAGTAATTGTGGCACAGGCCCTAGAACAAGCAAAAGGCGGTCGCTATATTCGCCGGAGGCTTTTAATTGACAATGGATAGCAGCCGACCTGTATAGATCCAAAACGCGATAAAGATTTACCTTTAACCCGTTCTTTGAAGTACTAGATCATAGCATTATAGGTCATTCCAATCAAAGTGGTAATTACAGCGGAGTAATGTCGATTAATGGGTAATACCTTTCTTTATTTGGCCAATGGTTCTCTTGAAGCTGTTCCTTGGAAAGTTGACAGAAACTCACAACCCTTAATGATTTATCTTCAGTTTCATTATATCAAAGTAATTATTGCGTGGACACAAATATATGTACGTAGATCTGGCAAATGTTCATAGTAAACAATAAAAAGCTCAGTGAATAATGCGAGAAACACCTTTAAGCAGACGGGGCGCATTACCGCAAGTAGAAATATTACTTAAGCGCATGTTCATCTTGTTGTTTATCACAATACTTATCACATTAGACAGCAATGAAACAAATGCAGGTTGTACGTCGTAAATAATTGTTTCTCTGACAGCTATTTATTTGCGTAATGCAGTACAATGTCAGAAGAAGACTGAGAAGCGTCAGTGCCTCTAATTGCGTTGGTTACATATTATAGACATAGAGACCACCCGCCGAGGCGTGTGTTTGATCATTAACTTAACGATCAATTTCAATCTCTTACTTGGTAATTGAAACTCGGTAATGGTTTCTTTGGAAACAATGTGTTTGCTTTGCCGTATAGTATCAAGTTTAGGGGTAGGTAAGAACATAAATAATGGGATTTCGTTTGAATAGCCTCTTTGACTCAAAGATTACCTACCTAATGAAAACTTTTAGGGAATCTTTCAGTTGAGATCATTTCCTGATAGATTGAGAATTGGAACATCTTATAGATAGTATTCCCGGCTTGTATAATCAGCTTGTTTGGCGGCGCAGTACAGGAACATCGATCCGGAATGTCGATGCTGTTACCGACGGACCGGTCTCATTCCCGTGAACATGCTCCTTGGACTATGTACCTATGTCATAGCCGACGGAATATTTGCGGCCTTATCAAAGTTGATCCTGTCGATACTCTATATGGAACGGGGAAGAGAACTATTAATTTTAAGCGTTTCGTAACGAACTCTCTTGAAATAACGAGCCGGTAGCGAGGGAGCGTGGGGCACGTGCTCAATTAATAAGATCGATTAATACGGGCACGTTAGACGTGTAAATTGCAGACAAAAAAAATCTGTTGACCAGACATTAGACTTTTTTTGACAGTAATCACTAAATCTGCATGTATGTCGCAGTGCAACTCTAGAATTCCGATTTTATCGACGCGAGCCTTGAAACTAACGGTACTTTTATTCTTTGTATTTTTTTTTCTTGAAATAATAAATAAAATAAATAATCATTCATTCAATCAATCATTACTATTATTGTTAGGATTGTTTTTTTTCAGCTCTAGGCTGGTATTAACGGATTATCCACCAAGTAAACGTAGTAAGAGTTGTAGAAAATTTAAGTAGACTGTGGAGGGCTACTTTCAGGGTCTAGTTGCATAAACTTTTTCACTATTCTGCATGTATTAAGTATTGCGGCTTGATGATTTGATCGGATACACGTTGTTCGCTAACTTTAGTAGTGGGGTATTGTCGTTGGAAAAGTTCATGCAACTGCTTTCTATGAGTGGTCACGTATGTCTATAGTTTGATTATTATTCGAATTCTGTAAAAATCAAAAACTTAAATCGCGTTTCATTACGGAGAGTAAAACTGTCGCATTTT
This sequence comes from Choristoneura rosaceana, assembly GCA_037349165.1. NCBI lineage: Eukaryota > Metazoa > Arthropoda > Insecta > Lepidoptera > Tortricidae > Choristoneura > Choristoneura rosaceana. Next base: position 9,019,062 of record JAZBNJ010000040.1, on the reverse strand, counting down.
TGGAGTCAAAGAAATTAGAGAATTTAGAGTCTAGAGAGTCAAACAAAACGTACCTAATAAAAAGCATATGAGTAAGTATAATAAGCGTGTCTTCGAGAATATACTTACATAGTGTGTTGTGAATACGATAATAGTTTTCGTAAGAGTATAATTGGATATTCGCGAGCATTTGATTCGAAGGAAGATAGGCATGTTAGGGATGGCAAGAGGGCGGTGGCCCTCGGCGGCGTCGTCAAGCGTTCGTCCAGTGTTTATCTGTAGACGACATCTTTATGATGGGGTCGGTTTTTCTACGCGTGCGCGGTGCGGTGGGCGGTAATGGCGTCCGCCCCAACGGGATTCGCGCGCCGACATGGTTTCGCGTCTCATCGTGCGCCCGCAATACATCGCTCCACATATTACCTACGTGCGAGTTTGTTCCGGTAAACTATCGCGATAGACCATAAAAACGATGTTGCTTTCGCACCTGGCGGGAATCAATACGGCTCACCTAGAATACAGAGGTGATTTAATGACGTACACGGCGCTTCAAATTAATCGTGCTATTTTTTTATGTACCAAAAACAATTGCTGCATTTGACTGAAATATCATTGATTGCACAATAAATCAGTAGAATAATGTGTCGATTTTAAGAATATCTATCAATTTTTTTTTATATTGCAGCATTTAGTAACACTGAAATTGACTAAGATCTACTTCGGATCATTGAACCAAACAAACAATTGAGTTAGTAAACTGTTTACAAACTGTCACCGCAACCAGTAAACAGATTTCCTCAATTAAAATTGGCCTACGGTAAAAAATGCAATTAGTTTCGAAGCCAATTGAGTAAGAACTTCACTTGACGAGAAGAGTGAATAGCTCAGGTAATAAAATCAACTATATTGTTGTGCCGATAATAGTGCGTCACTTTGAATAGCGCAATGATGTACTCAAACGAGGCTCGTAAATGTCCGATCGATCGCCGATAACGGTAGGCGCTGGACCACTGATGACGTGACGCCAATACAGGTGCAATGACCTTATTTGATATAAAACATTCAACATAGAAAATTTCAAGTAAAATAAAATAAAACGTACAATAAAATTGAAATAGAACAGTGGCAGTAGCAGACGGTTACCCAAATGGGTATTGATGTGAACGACCCAAAAAACGGATATTTGAATTAAAGTAAAGGCTTTTTGGATAAGCTACCGATAAAGATCCGTGCAACCAGTCAACAATGGAACTTATTACTCAATGGGAACCTCCTACACAACGGAACCTCTTCCGCCATTTAAATTGTAGATCAACAAAAATAATGGGCGCAAACAAAACCAAGTAAAAGCCTTTAATACAAAGCATACCGTTAGTGTTGTTGTCTGATTATGAGCGATGTGTGTGCCTGGTTTACATGCCACCGTCTGCGTCCGCTCCATTTATTGGGAAACATTAATCATAACGCTTATGAAACGAAAACAAAAAACAACCTGATATTTGGCAACTAATTGTTTTTGGGCGGCGCAGGTTCTTCGTTTAACGGAAGACGTGTGATAGCTATTACTTGGCAGTTAATTAAAAAGCCCGTATGGCATGACTGACGGTTCATAACATAAGAGGCACGGATGTGATTGATGGGCTTTTAATTTAATTGGTCGTGTTTTGTTTGCATCAATGAGCAGGCAACGGTGCAGTGCAACGGAGCCTTATCTGTTCATCGCAACCTAGTTTACATGCTCATTCTTAATTTGATGTTCACATACCAAAATTATCTTGTATGAAGAACGGAACGGACGGAGGTTGATCAATCTCGGCTGTGGTAACTGTGAGGTGCTCAAAGTGGCGAGATGCAGCTGGCGGTCGAATCTGGGGCATCGGACCGCTGTCACCTCAATTCAAAGAGACTATTCAATTTATCAAGACTCAAAAGTAAACGCGGGCGCCCACCGGCATATCTACCGCGTGCCGGAAGAAACCCTACCGTTATAACATTAGTGTTTTTGCATCCGCATCAGTGGGACAGGAGTGTTGCTACTTTGGTGTCCACAGGGAAGCCAATCAATTACATATTAGCATAATGTGACATGACGTAGATGGCAACAGTTCACGGCACATTTTGCATGGTGCGCACCTCTGAAGGCGCCCGACGATAACGGCGCTTCGAGACAATCGCCTCCTGATTGTTGTTTATAGTCTCTCCTCGATCGAAGCGTGTTTCGCCATTTATACAAGTATTCAATAGTGAAAGCAAGTAAATAAATAACCAATTATTTTTTGCCGAATAAGGCTCACATAGAAGCGAAAGAGAGTTCAATTCAAATCGAAACAATGTTAGCGATAAAAGCGGGGAGCTCACGACGCGCGGCGCGACCGTATTGGAACCAGATTTATGTGCGGTGGTGTGGGATTCTTTCATTAGAACAGGGTTAGAAATCGTAAAGCAAGGTTTTAATTGGTGGTGTAGATCCAGTGCGGGTGCTTCGGAGCTGCGAGGAGGTACAACAATGGCGGCGTGCGCAGAAGGCGGAGGCGGCGTCGTGTTCGCCGCCGGCCGGACCGAACCACGCTTGCCACAAACATAGGCCCGCCTACGAAACGTGCCAAAACCTTACATGAATGTTCCTATTCCACAGCATGAGTTGGAAATACTTGTTGTTAAATTAAAAATCCCCTTTTATATTATAAACTTTGAAATATGGACATCCGCTCATAAATTCATACTGAATGGAAAAGTAAGCGACGGCGAATAAACATCGAATTTCATAAAAGTAAAGAATAGAAGGAGATAGGATCTACAGAGAGTAAAGCAAAGCATAAAGTGTGCGGGCCGTGTAATAAACATGCCACCGCGGACGCAAGCTCAATATTCGAACATATTTTCATATGTTGCAAAAACAGCATTTATTGTACCACCTTCCATATCTTTTCTGATAGATTTACGCGCATGCCATACTTACTAAAGAAATAAATATTAGAAACAACACTTTGTAAAGTAACCGTACGCTATGAAGGTTAATAATGTAGGTGTTTAGGTACCTACTGCGTATTTAATAGGTATCTAGGTGACAACTATTATGGTAAGTGATCCCAGGGGATCCGTTTTTGAAATAACATTATTCTGTCGTAGAATTCTGTAGGTATTGACAAAACTATAGCTACGCGTATTTCAATTCAGAACAATTTTTCACCCATTTCGGTCCCCTGATTGTAAAAGAACTGCTGAAAGAAAAGAAGCTAGTGAAGCTCATCGGGACATTGCTTGATTACATGGTGGTGAGCATTATTCTCGGTTGGATAAATTCGTTCAATAACAAGTTAACCAATGGCCCGTTAGCCCAGGACCGGTCGCAGACGCATGCGGTCCGTGCACAGGTGGCGACCACTTGATTGCCTACCAATTAGTACCTAGCATCATTTCTTACGTAATTTCGTCATTGCCATGCCGCGGCGCTAGCGAAACAGATTGCCTACATGCGTTAATAGATACGTTCGACGTCTTCCTAATTCCAATTACAACTAGCTTAACGGTAATATCGTAGCGATAAAACTGTATTAATGGCTTTTAATAACACGTGGTAAAGTAAAAACTTGTTTATAGATAATTGATGCATTTCTTTCGTAAATAATATGCATATTAAATTTATATCACTTTATTTTATACGTATTAATCACACTCACACTGCACAGTAGGTATTGTTTAACAGATGTTAAAGTGTAGTGATAAATGTAATAATGTATGATAATTCTAAGAGGAGGCCTATGCCCAGCAGTGGGACGTATATGACGATGATAAATGTATAAAAGCTAGGAAGCGCTTTGATCTGCACTAAAAGGCAAGTTACCTGCATCTTGTTATTCAATAAGAGTTCTTTCCAACGCTACTCAACTGTTGGATGCGCATCTGACGCGATTCGACATCTTTGCACCTTCTACGAGGTGTTAACTATGCCATTACACTCGAACACACAATGAGGTCTACATGAAATCGAGATGTTTGATTTCGAGAAGCAATATCACTCGTCTTCCGAGGATATTCGTGAAGCCACAGTACAATTTGCCTCTTATACGACTGCCGCGACTGGGAAGATTGAAGCGAACCTGTAAATCGAATCTATCACGTACGAGCGGCTGTCATTATGGTGAGCTTAGATTCCTTGCGGTCGACAACTCAATGCGAGGCGAGAAGACAACGAACACCGCGATTTGTTAGTCTTTCCCACAATTATGCGTTAAACTTTGTAAGGCCACACATGGTAAACCATACCGCATATAAACTAAACAATAAAATTAAATGTTTCGTACTATTGCGCTTTGGAATATCCACACCTTGATACATTAAAGCACTTGCTTATTTTTGAATTTGATCCGACGAGGAAACTCTATTAAAGTTGTCTCTAGTTAATACAAATTTTATGCTAAAGTATATAATTTCTTATATTGAATTCTCGTTTTATTTGCTTTTTAAGTGGTTAGCTTCACTAGTTATGACACGGCAAGTCGAAGAACTAATAATAAGTTTTAGTTACGGTCAATATACCTAACTAGCTGCAAAAATATATCGAGTTTAAAATAGTGCGGATAGTATATTCAATGTTTCCTTTAAACACGATGTTCATATGCTATTCACATATTGAGAAAGTTTATGCGAAATTTTAATAGATTAAACATATAAACGATAAAGCATTGAACTGGCAGGTTGTTGGACCGCGTCACATGCTTGCTTTATGGTCATTGATTGTAGCGGCGTCATAGAACGCGTCGCCTTTTCCATATACATTGATGAATCGCGAACGGTTGCTGTTTATGGGAACCTGGCCTGTTTATATCGAAGTTTGATATGTATCTGTTGAATTTTATTATATAAAACATAGGAACTTACTAGAAGTGAAGAAAACTTATTCTTGTTTCCTTATATTGTAGTAATATTATAGTATGCCATACACGCATTCCAATAAATTTCTTTGGATGGCCGGAAGAGTCTGTTTACTGATTTATAGAATAATAAATTACACCACTTGATTTGCAACATTATATTTGAAAAGTGGTAGCAAAATACCAACGTCATATTGTACCCTTGCATATCTTATCTGTTCTGTTCATAATTCTACGCTAGGCCCTCGCTCATTTAAGTATTTCTGTTTCACTGGTTGGTCTGATACCAGATTCTATTTACGAGCGCAGACTTTGGACTGCAGTGAGATAGAGCAGATTCGATAGTGTCGCCGTTGGTGCAATACTTATAGCACATAGCAAAAGCATACCGGCAGAGTCTTGGCTGACCTACGACAAGTGGATACACAGTACTGTTAGCTGTCGTGGCCTGCTATGGGACAAAATGCAACATTGCTTTATGACTTATCCGCTAATGTACTCCGTAAATAGCTGCTACAACACTTTAGTCGTGTCAACATTAAGTAATAAATAGTAAAGGATACCGTTCCTTATTGCTGATATTATGTTTCTAAATTGTTGATGGCCGTTCCTATGTAAATAAAAATAATAATAATTTTGGTTTCATGAGCAAAGTAAACCTTAATGAAAATATTTCCTCTTTTCAATGGAACATTTTTAACTCTTTTAGAGTCTAAGTTGAGGCACGTGAATCGTATTTATTTCTAAAATCGCAGCTTACCTAAGTCGTATTTATTGTAGATCACGTCTTCAAAAAAGACGAAAGTTGGTGACGAATTATGATTTGTGACCCATTGATGATCTGGGCATTGTTGAGTGGAAAGATTAGAGGAAAGAGGATGGGGGGATGGCGGTTGTTCGTGCGCAACACGGCGTGGAGTCTACCGTTACACTGCACTACTTTGATAGACGGCGCGTGAATTGGATCCAATAATCGTTCATGTTAATTTCATCTCGTACATATCGTAAACGTCTTGTTGCAGTTTTTTTTCGTATTTTTACGTTTTTTAAGTCTTGAACACTAATACGAATGAGGAGTTCATGATGTCAAAGCTACTTTTCATTCCATTAAAGAATGATCTTGTTAGCCTACATCTCAATGTGATTTCAGTGATTTGTCAAAGTAATGGGACTCAAGGCCACATCAGGTCGTCTGCGGCTCGTCCTCAATGGGCTAACACGTGGGCTCGTTGTAGACGGTGCACCTGTCAGTGTCTGTCACGCAGCCATGATGGATGGGAGCGTAGAAAGTGTGTTTCTTATGACCGATTGGTATCACGCTTATTGCAACCATTGACATTTCAGTTCTTTAACACACATTTTACTGAGATGTAAGTACAATTCAAATCAGTTCTTGTTGCCAGTAAAAAGCGACATTTGTCATTCGCGTCGAAAGTCGCATCATTGAGTCAGCGCACGACCAGCTTAAAACGAAAAGTATGCACAGAAAGTTCTACGTCCATATTCACACAGCCCTTATTAACCTGAACTCGTCGCCATAAAGAATTACTTTGAAAGCGAAACTTTTATGCACAACAATATAAACTTTACAAGTTACAACAGACGCGTGAGAGGGAACCTACTCGTATCTTAAAGTAGACATTATGCATATCCAGACATAATAAATATTTAACGATCTAATCCGTCGTGTTGTACATGAGGTCTAGAAGCAGCAATAAAGAAAATCGTAAATGCAAGGCGAGTGTCATGACTATTTCGGACTCTTTTTATGACCGCGGTCGTTCAAAGCAACGGGCAAACGAGTGCTATTACCCAGTTTGACGGGAATAAAGATCGTTGTCTAAAAAGTTGCCACCATTTGAGCGCGTAGGCATCGGCAGCGTCACCCGAGGCGGCGCGGCGGCGTGGTCGTGACCGCTGCGCGTGCGCTGCTGTTGTCATGCGCCACTTGTGATTATCGTGTCGAATATACGGTGGCCCACTCGCCCCATTACTTGTATCTTAAGACGTGCAGTATAGAGACTACAGTCGGCACATTGTGTGGCTCAGCATACTAATGTCTGGGCTGCGTAAGCTGACGCATCGCAAGGCAGTCTGACGCTTATTATTAACATAAAGCATGACTTACCTAAACTTGACGTAGTAACGAAAGCGTGTATTTCGCATACATATAAGTACTTATACTTAAACGATGATGTTTATCGAGTACAGATTGTTTTCATCACAAATATTAAAATGTAATTTGGTGATTCCCCGTTTCACGTTTTGAAATCCTTTTACGATGACTACAAACTAGGATCATCGAAAAAAATATTATGTATAATCGAATTAAATAACAAACTTGAGCCATTAATTTGAGTTGTAATTAATTCTAGTCCCGGGATAAACATATTCTAAGAGACGACTTTTAATATGAAACAGTAGTTCAATGTATTACAATTACATCAGAGCAAACGATGTTCTTTGATGCTAGACCGAATAAATCGTAAGCGTTTTTGTTGAATTATTTTCACTATTAAACTGTAATATGGCATTATGTACCTCAGATTTTAATCTGAATTTAATTTTAGTTTCCTTTCAAGTTGTATGGCGCACGACGGCGGAACGGTCGTGCGGCACTGACTCAATAGAACATCGTGATGATGGACACGTGACATAGCGGCGAGAATTAGCCACGCACCCGATTCCTATGGCATTAACCACTAAAACTCACACAATAACAAGAGTTGTTACAATATTGTACAACGCTTAAGATTTTCCAGTCGTGTCGCCTACGCGCTACCTATAAATGTTAGGCTCCCATGGGTGGGTGTGACTGTTTGTAGCTTTGATTTACCGCTTGCTAACATAACCTAGGGCACAGTTGGCCGTAGCCTTTGATCTGTCAATTTATTTATTTTCACCCTCTGATTGGCTCGGAGGTGGCAGACGTCGGACCCAGATACGGGGGAGTAAAGTGCGGCCGCCACGACCTCCGCGAACGCAATAATTGAGCATAGAAATCAAATTACAGATGAATGATGCCGTTACAGCACGAACGAAGCCGCAACGCTGCCGCCAGAGCGAACCGTGTCATTTGCGTAATAGGATTTCGACAAATATCAGAAAAAAAAATAGGAAACCACCTAATTAAATCTATAACAGGAAATTCAGTCTATAACATGTTTTGAATTATTAAACCGCCAACTAACGCTATAAAATATGTATTATAAGTCCGTAGTATAATGCGGAAATGTCGTTGTCACACATAGGTACCGAGCCCGAAATGATATATATAGGTGTTCCGGTCAAGTATAACGCACATACCTGCATAGATAATCGATTCAATTAATTCATGTTGCTCTATATAGAGCAGACGGGTGCTTCAATGATTTGATTTGGCTTGCTCTCTAACTAAGCTAATAAATTCGATTATATCTGTGTCTAAACTGGAACAGACCGGTACAAATCAATCTTTTCAGCAATGGGTAGACAGCGAACGACATCTGTAATTTTACGAGATAGGCCATATAAAACCATTAGGGGCAATAAATGCCCGATCGACTCACGCGTGTGATGCTTTACAGCGCCCGCGTCGCTTGAGATATCGCGTACTGCCTAACGTGAACAGCGACTGAGCCCTGGCGAAAGGCGGCATTCCGAAACGTCCTAATGCCAATATCACAAACGCAAACTAATAGGGGGATATAAATGTGAGGACCGCTTTGAACTTTTACGATATAATATACTTTACTTATACAACGACGGCCATAAGATTTTATAGTTAAGCTACCGGATAAATTTCGCTTCACATCGAAAAGAGATCAGCTAACACGCATGGTATTTTCTAGAGTGAGCGTCAAAAATGGCGAGTGACTTTTTTAACATTTGTCAATTTTCTATGGTTTTACGAACTCGGTTGAAAATCGACAAACTATAAAAGTATGCAGCTACTTCTAATGTTGACTTAACTATACATCTCTGTAGTAAATTAGGGCCTGTCGAAGGAACGCACGCTTTAATTACTAACCATAATATGTGCATGTAACATAGATTTTAAGTAAAATATTGTATTTTATGCTTTTTTTTTACGAGTGGAAGGCAAACGAGCAAGTGGGTCTTTATTCGAAATATTATTTATTTACATTTACTTATATTATGGAATGCTGTCATAGTGTCATAATTAATTTTCATTGTTTGGCACCGATTGCCAATTTTAACATATTTCTGGCTCAACGATGAAATGTTTAGCTATCTAAATAAATGATATTAGACACTTATAAGTATTAAGTTTTCTTACCCGCAGGAAAAAAGTCAAATGAAATATATTAGCTTCACTATTAAATGCACCAAGCGTTTAATTAGTTTACGAGTATGCTGGCGTATGAATCATCTCACGTAAAGCATACAGGGCATCCTCATTCCCGCATTTAAAAACGTCATACTTTATGGTCTGCGCCCATTTTCGCAGAGGCATGGATCGGCATGCCAGTGGGCGCTTCCGCTGCGGAGGTTTAAATTAACTCGACATCCATCGAGCCGTGACATGCGTACGCGCCCGCAATACAGCAGCCGTTACCGGGAACAGACGAATTATTTATCATACCGATTTAGCTGTGCGAATAAGCTTTGTTTTTTCTAAACTTATGTATATTTAAAAATTTAGAATATTCTACAATAGTACAGACCTACCTATTAAATAGGTTTCGATTACCTACATACTGATTGTATTGTCATAAAACACATAAACATCCATATTATCGGCATTTTGACATTGAAAACATAAATAGTTTTTTTCGGATTTCCTGAGAGTTGCTATTTTAAATAATATACTCATTGCAGCGGCACAAAATTTGGCCTATTCTTCATACACAATTATCTGTTACTGCATACATACATTTCAAGGCCAGATTTTTTGCCGCTCAGTATATTATTTGATGTCAAACATTGAAAATCAGGAAAACGGATATGTCCATTTTCACAACAAATAAAAAACAGATTCCGCCAGTGCCATAATTCAGAGTGGGACTTGGAGAACCGTATGTAGGTATGTAGAATTCGGGCCTACCATAGGTTCTTAAAAGATTTATTGTAAACCTTGATATCAATAGAAGAAACAAACAAACAAAAGGAAATGTACGTGCAACAGTACGGAACGGAGCCCTTTGTATTACAAAGAGCCGATGCGCGAGCAACTCGCCGGGCGGATGCCCCAGGGCGCAATCTCTTCTATTCTTAACATTTATTGCTTTATTTCATTTAGCTGGAGTGAAAAGTGCCTTCAACCAGTTTATTGATGTTCAACATTGTAGAACAAGCGCACCCCGAGGTGTAAGGTGCTCAGTTAGTCATTGTAAATAAATGTTTCGCGTATCTATATTGGCGCTTCATCTGACGTGTTTAAAAACGGAAATACAACTACAAACTTAGTACCTGCGAATATGAATGGATAGACTTAATTAATTTCTAATGAACTAACGTGTGTGTTAGATTTTCTCCAACAGTTATAGCAATTTATACTCACGCGAGTTCAAAGGTGCACACAGCTTTATAACGTGCCAATTGAAATAATTTGATGCGCTTTCTACTGAGCTACTAACCTAAAGCAAATTATTAACATGTAAATTGATTCATCGTCACCTTTTGATCATTATTTTTTTCAAAGTCAACATTAATTGGGTTTTGTAAAGCTATAAACTAGGTGTTTTCAAATTCTTTTAGAATGTTTTAGCAGGTTATTATAGGTTAGTTTGACTAAACACACCTGTAAAAGTTTTTTTATCAAAATTTTGGATTCAAAGTATAATCACGCTTTTGACGCGATGAGTTTGAACTACGATTAATATAAAAAAATGTCAACAGTAACAAAAAATCCTGAAAAAATATTTGAGTGTTCTATCAAACGAACTATACCGTGCTGAAATATTCTGGAACAATTTGATGCCACTATCTACGATAATTAAATATTACCTGATTATTAATGTATTTACGTGATATTAATTATAAGCACCGATCAGACATCATGTAATTTACGACAAGGCGCTGTCATAAATTCTCATAATGTTGATGAGACTGAAGTCCAATCAAAATCTAGCAACGAAGATAGATATAGGTAGCGTTAGCTTTTATGATAGTATGTCGTAGGCCCACTTTTAAAGTATATACCTCGTTGAGTTTCTTGCCGGATTCTTCTTAACAGAGGTTTTTCCGAACCGGTGGTAGATTTTTTGACGTTCATAAGTGCTTGTTGTAGCCTAAATTGAATAAAGAGATTTTGACTTTGACTGTGAAAGGAAAGCCTATAAGCAGAATTTTCAAACTGCACGGCGCGATACATTTGTACACCTTGATGTCATTTCAAGAAACTGGCAAGTGGCTGCTAGAAAGCTCGTGTGGATTTATTTAACAAGTGAAAGAAGATGCGTACTTTCTCGCTCGACACTTGCCTGTGCACTAGAAATGTAAAAAAAAAATGATGCATGAAATAGTCGGGCAGTACGGCGCCGGGACCGGACCGGTCGAGTGGGCGCCCGCGCAACAGGTGCCAATGCCGCCGCTGCAGCCTTACATGGATGTGACAGGATACAAACCAGTATTAGGCAAAATTTACGGCCCTCCACAAGACTACACAAACGATAAAATAAGTTTTAATGGCACAAATCGATGCTATCATACAGATGAATCGACCAGTATTAAGCTCAGATAAATTGAATACAAGCGCAGGCTCTTTACATAGTTATATTTGTATCGAATACCTTTGCCTACGACGGTTACGACACAAATGCCTATTACGCTTATTTATTTCCGTACTTGTCAGATAATTTTCTGTGTAAGTAATTTTAGTTCTTTAGTTATTTATGCATGATTGTGGAGAAAAGCTACATTCTAAAAAGCCGTCTATAATAGGAGAAACGACAATGTTTAATTAAATTAGCACGACTAGTGACAACGGTGATTATACGAGTACGAGTGTCAATATGCTCTACGCGTATTCTGACGTGACGTGACGTAGTACATCTTGTTCGCTGGAATTGAGGCAAATTGAAATAACGGAATAATAACGATACGACGTGTAGGTAGAAGCGTTAATGACTACGATTACTTTTTATTGAATTAAGGAAATATAAACTCAGAAAGTGGCCGAGGAACGGTGAATACAATCAAATGTAAAATGCTAACGTCATTGTAACATATTAAAGAACGAATTTAACGAACAGTCGAAGAAATTGCAACTGTCTAACAATAAATGATGCGAGTGGCAATTTACAGCATAACGTGTAGTTACTTCAATTAAAATAAAGTAAAGAGTAGAGAATGATCTCAATGTAGCGCTCAATTAAAATAATAAAGTATGTGTTTTTCTTGGAAACATACATGTACAAAGAGTGCTTTAATAATACACTTAACCATAAAACAAATTGCAAAAGCATCATTAAGTTATAAAATAAATGATTATGGAAAAATACAAAAGCATCCCTGGGAGTCATCTGAGACGCGAAACAAAAATAAATGTAATTGCATATACCACCACAAAGGACGATGTGGGCAGACAGAGAAACAAATTGTGATGTCGCACTTAGTAATATCAAGACAACCGCAGATACTTATTTCGCGCGACCAGACATCATTACGTATATAAGGTGGCGATACGCTTTGCAATAAAGCAGGTAAGGCAACCCTAATAAGGCATAAGATATTAAGTCGAACAATAAGGAGCAAGTTAAAGAAAGCTGTGGATGGTGATGGCAGAGACGATTGCACCGAAAACCTACTTCCGATTGCCGCAGCTAGCCCGAGCCGCCACGAACAATGCTACAAAATTATAGGATTTAGTCCCCGGTCTCTCATTGAGTTAGCATGATTAATCGCGGGGAAAACTAGTTTGGATTATACGTTAGTAATATGAGATCGCACGTTTTACACTGCACCGATCATTAGTAGAGTCATTCCGGCCACGATCGTCTGACTTTTTTAGTTCAAAATTCACCTAGAACATCCAGAATGTGTTTGAATTACGCATATTATACTTCTGATTCCAGCGGGTTTGATTTACGGCTATTCAAATTACACGTTCGTGCGATTTGAGTTGAGCTATTAGGTACCGTGAAGACCATTCAAGTTCAGTAGTGCAAACTGCATTTTTAAATTTATTAGTGTTTTCCGTCTGTTCGCTTGTACAACATCTATATCTGAAACTTTTATCTGAATAATAAACAATAAAAATAATAACACAATAAATTTAAAAAATAATAAAAAGACGTAAACAAGTCTAGAACTCTTTTAAGTAGCTAACTTAAAGGTCAACAGTCGGGACCTATTATGTACTAAGAATTTTTGGCTGGTCACGATTTGAATGGGTCCCGACTGTTGAACTGTAATTTATCTATACTTAACAGAGTTCTAGACTACTAGACTTGTTTCCTTCTTTTTAGTATTCAAATTCAAATCATTTATTCAGTAAATAGGCCGCAATGGACACTTTTACACGTAATTTTTTAAACTACCAGCGCTTTCGGAAAGACCATCATTGCCAAGAAGAATGCTCCGCAAGAAACTTGGCAGAAAGTAATTTTTTCAAAATAAAATAATTACAAATAAAATACTTAAAAATTACAGTATACGATTAAAGAGAAAATTACAATAACATTTTAATTGTTCAAGAACTCCATTTACCCAGTGTCACTCGCGTGATCAAGACGAATCTAATGACGTATCGTTTATCAAAATTGATTCAGCTGTTGAGTAAATACAAAAGGACATAGGAATAAACATACATACATACAGATCAAATACATAACCCTCCTTCGCAGTCGGGTAAAAATAAATTACAAACGAAGGGGCGTCTTCATACGTATACAAGAAATGTATTATTATTGTTAGTATTTTATGTCTACGAGTATAATGTTAAAATATACAAATCTAAAACTTGAAATGACAGTATATACATATATACAAATCTAAAACTTGAAATGATAGTATAATACACTTCATTAATATCAACAGATAATAAAATAAATAAAATAAAAATAGTTTATTGAAAAAGTATCGCATTACAAAAATTGCAATAAAAATTAAAGGTCGAGTTTGAGTCGATCTTAGGAAAAAAAATACATTTTGCAATTTGTTTGCCAGCGGCTGCAGTTTATGAAATTAAACTGTTTGATGTTTGAGATTTTATGATATATTTTTTTGTCTAAGTACGGAACCTTCGGTGTACGAGTCCAACTCGCACTTGGCCGTTTTTTGAAATTAATTAACAATCCTATGCAAATAACATTTTTGCAATTATGTAAAGTATTCAATCCATTACAAGACGGTTTAAAAGCACCATAATAAAATAAATAAAGCAATTTCCATCTGAAAGTGTAATGTAGGTGAAGGCTTAAGCAATTTAATTTTTCAATTCGTTCCAGGGCTAGTGCCAAGGGGTGGCAATGGGTTAGTCAGCTCGCGGATTAAGTATTTGCCTAGTTACATGCCCTACGGCAGAAAGCAAGTAAAATACGCTTGGAATGGAAAGGCTTCTTCTCCGAGCAGAGTCATATTTGTAAAGCTTCTTGAAATAGAAGTGCACGCATGTTATACGAGGTAAACACTTTGAAAGAGTTAGTAATAGATGATTATGGTAACTAGCTTTTGAGATGTTAACGCGTAAACTGCGCTCACTGCAGCTTTCAGTTTGTGACAGGCAGACAGATAAGTGAGCCTTGTCTATGGTCGTCTTGTCTTAATTGAACAATTTAGAATTAAATGTAAGACAACCAGTCACGTAGGCGGTAGCAAGCTGTGATGTACCGATCGAGGCCGGAGAAACCGCGATTCCCTCATTAATGTAAATCGCGCAGGCTCAAGCGCAGCCCGGCGCTGCACCAACCCACTAACCTCGCGCGCCGGGGACATCCGAGAAAACCATGCATCAGCTTAGTTACGAGGCCGTTAAATACTAAAATTACTAACTAACGTCTTTGGTTAAAGAGGCAACCTGCTATTACAGAAATAAGAACTTTTTATGGTCCATAAAAATAAATGCCGTAAGAATTAAATGATATTGTAACGGATAACTCACGTCTTAAACCCAGTGATCCAGTGATGAAGGGTTTCGAAATAACCCGAAACATGTCGAGCTAAACTCGATTTAAGACGTGAGTTATCCGTTACAATTTAATATGAGTGAGTCTCATGGTAGTTTCATCATCAGAATCGTCTGTAAGAATTTTCTTGTTTTTAATTGTAAATAAATAAATTATAACTATGGGACAATTTACACCACACAGCACTCATGTTAACTAATTTAAAAAAAGTGTACTATCTGTGCTCGTAAGCTACATCACTGTAAGTAAGTAATAGGACAGGCTCTTACTTATTCTTTTAACTTTCTTTGCATAAGAACTATTTCTTAGAAGTTCTAAGCTAAGAATTACTCAGCAACCTATAATGTTAGCGTGTAATGAAGAAGGCAATTACCTATGTTAGAGCGCCAGCCATGCGAAGTTGTAGAATTCTTAGCTAGTAAAATGATCGCAGTACCCTAGTCGGCATGGATAACCGTTTTTATCATTTTCTACTGCTCCGAGAGCGCAGAATGAAGTTACAGTCCCTGACAGTTCGCACATTATCATTATGCAACGCCGATTTATCTATCTTGCATTAATTTAACTGCCAGAACTCATTATCTATAGTGCTTGTGCCATTGCGGCTTTAAAAGCAAAAGTGTGTCATTAATAATCCACCGCAATGATGGTACTTGATTCTTAGCATTTTTTTTTGAGTGAAATTAAATGTTGATATATTTTATAAGATTGTAGATATGACAAAACTTCCAAAGATAAATTACAACCATTTTAATCAAGACTAGAATAAAAAAAATTACACCCTTTTTAATATTTATTTATTCGCTGGCATACTTAAAAACAACGCAGTTCACGTTCATATACGGTTATTTGCCTCAGCACCGAAACTATCAGAGATGCCATTACATTTCAAATATAGGCATTGAACAATGAGCGACATTGATGTCTAGTTGGCGACGCCTCCCAAGTAAGGTCTTAGTGGCACGATCATTCCACTCCATGTCAGCACATAAGGTAACCCCCGCGCCCCATTAGAGAGCGAACAACAAATTACAATTTCATTCAATGTAAATCCTGAGACTTTACTCCACCTAATGGTTGAACTTAGACACGGCTAATACTTCACAGACAAGGAGATTAAGCTGTTCATGCCTCCTATTGTGCAGTGATGGATGCAATGAATTTATCTCTCACGTGATAGGGCATGTAATGAAGTCGGATTGCTCCCGTGATTATCTTTAATGGTGTAATGTAAACTGAAAAGGATTAGCACATCCTGAGCTTGAATTATTAATTTTGATGTTTGATGTAAGATTAACTACAATGTTTGGTTTCTATTAACAACTTAATTTGTCACAATTGCCCTACATATAAAACGTACTTACAGCAGCATATTAACATTCACTACACTGAATAGTGTTGATTTCGTGACCACAATAAACTGTAAACTCAGCCCTTTAATACGGAAATCTACCTCTAAAGGACAATAGAACAGATATCAATATTTGCTGATATCTGATGAAAATCTTGACGACATTATCACGACCAAATACAAAAATAATATCAAGGCATTTATTATTAGGTACATATAGGTAAAGCGTAAAACACTTTCAACTTATGGACGAACCCACGGATAAGATTAAAAAAAAAGATAATAAAAAATAAACATGTAATACACAAAAAAGACAAGGAAGAGGCGACGTCGTCCATAGTGTGCCAACCAGTATAGTATGGTGAAACGTAAATAGCAGGTTGAAGGCATCCGGCTCATTGAATGCGCTGACCCCATCTGATCGGTGCTCGGGGCGAGCTGAACGTGCCGGCACATTCAGTGTCAATGCTACCCAACATGGGAATGCATTTGAGATACCTATTCCGGAATCTGTTACTAATACTGAGAAGAAATCGTTGTCCATATTGTATCTTGTAAAAGTTTTATATCTAATTATAGGGACACGTGTAGGTAAAAATTCTGAACAATTACATAGCAGTGGTAGCTCTGCAGTTCACTAACATTATTTTCGTCATCGAATATAATGCGTTGGCTAATATGCAATCAAGATCGGTTAATGACTTTAAGTGGTATTTAGTTTGATCAGTGCCTTTCGCTTAGGAATAACCATGAGAATGAATCGGTTTAGACAAGCCAGGACTATATTTATGCACGTATAAAACGTTAATGGGCACATTATGCTCAGTTGCATCGATAGACTATCGATATTGTTATATATAGTTGTATAGGGGTACAATAGGTCTAGAAGCGACCCAGTCAACATGCTCCTCGATATCGGCACTTGACCTTTTTATACGGGTCAACATATTATTACTACGACAGTCTCACAGACTGGCTAACTAAGCCCACTAAGCCTGCGATTGGGATCAATATGATGGCCTTAATTATCATAACTACGTTCTTAGTGGTTCAAACAATGGATAATATACGAGAAGTGGCGAAAAAGCTATTGCATCGCGGGTTTATGGCGGTTTTGCGTGCAGATTATGAGAACTCGAAGCAAGATAAATACATCACTATACAGGGCATAACATTTAGATCGGTCAGTATGGGAAAGTCTGAAACTATAAGACGAACGAAGATTTGTTCTTCGGAACCATGTCATCGATTTTAGTAACAAGCAAAACTGCATTCATACATAAAAAAAAACACTTCGGGAATTAGTTTGGGAATCGAATCCAGTCGTTTTGAAAAATAAACAATCTTTCTATTTGGATATCGGTAGTGTAGGTCATAAGCAATAAATGTTACCTACTTACTATGAAACACGGTATCTAGCTAGAATGAATAAAGCGCATTTAATAATGTAAGTTTTACTTTCCAAACGTCCGGATTCGATTACCGAGCTGAATACAAAGTTTTTTTTTAAATTTATGAATGCAGTTTTTCTTGTTACTAAAATTGATGACAATGGTTCCTAAGAACAGATCTTCGTATGTCTTATAGTTGCAGACTTTCCCATACTGACTAATATGAATGTTACACCCTGTATAGGGTTATGTGTGGTTATTAAACAGTAAACAACTAAACAGTATCACCAAATGGCGATCTGAACTAACAAAAGGCAGTCAAATTACGTTTCTTTACATAGAACTACGGGTAAATAACTAGTAGGTGGTAGGACCTTGTGCAAGGTCCGCCCTGATTGCTACCACCACCTTACTCGCTAATCAATCCTGCCGTGAAGCAGCAGTGCTTGCACTGTTGTGTTTTGGTGTGAAGAGTAAGACAGCCGGTGAAATTACAGGCACTTGAGGTATCCCATCTTAGGCCTCGAGGTTGGCAAAGCATCTGCAATCCCTCTGGTATTGCAAGTGTTTATAGGCGGTGGTGATCTCTTACAATCAGGAGAGACCCACTTGCTCGTCGAATAAAAAAAATTAAAAAAAGGTTCAGTAAAACTTTGTTTCGAATGCTCTTTTTTTTTCAAGACAATTAACATAAACAGATCAAATCACATAAATACCAATCGCAAAGGAATGCATTAATTATTTACCCAAGGATTTCTTCTTGTAAATCCGAATCCATTTGTAGTTCCCGAAGACATTAAAACTTGAACAAAAATAGTATACCCGTACACGTCGCGACAGAACTGACGTTTATAGACGTGTAATTTAATTTCGTAATGGACGCGCTGATCAAATAACTATCACGCCGTGAGGGACGCCTTGCAATGCATGAATCTAAGAAGATTTCCCTGGGCGGTTCGTTCAACCGTGCGCAACCGCGCGGCCTCTTCTAGACAGCGAGAATATAAATAATTGCCGCATCAGGTGTGAAACGTGAAGTAAATTATCCATAACTAGCAGAATTGAAATTTCCAAGTTATAGAGCAATCTATCGGTAACAATGCCAAGCCGAGATTGCAATCTTATTTTCCAAATTCGATCAAGCTAACGACACGCAAATAGACGAGTAGATAACTACTTTACACAAACCTTCCAAATCATTATTGTTGGGTTACCATCGTAAGAAAGATGTTATTAGTATCGGACAGTTGTCGTCTGAAGTTGACAATACCAGACAATTTGTTTTTTAAGCCCAGTACAGCGACATTTCCACAATAAAGTGGACGAACACGCCGAGAGCCCGAGATACGAACCGTTACAAACGCGCGTAGTACGTGACCGTCGATATACCTCGCCGGTTTGCACTACTGCATTGTTAATAATAATGTCGATAAAAAGAACAAATTATGTACCATCTCATTTTGGACGCTGCTATCGAAAGTTTGATCAGGTTTTTCTGTTAAAAATCTATGCTAAATTCAGTGACAGTGACTTATTTATATTAGAAGCTTTCCTCTCTCCTTCTACTAAAAACTAAAATCATTGCACATCTTTTTCGCTAATACATAGGGGCAAACAATTTGAAGTTGGGCGTTGATGTATCAGTCAGTAAGTCATTCAATCAATCAGAACTATTATTTTTATATGTATTGGTTATATCGCTAAAATACATATAACAGACAGTAAAGAAAGGATATCTAAGCAGTGTAAAGAATAATTTCCCATGGCTTAGACCTGAAATTAGAAAAAGTAATTGCCAACTTTATTGTTACATAATGATACGCATATGTGGTTTATAGTAACATAGCGTGCCATGTATAGTTAGTAGTGCAACTGAGCTTTAATTGCAGTAAGAGGCAATTACGACGGTGACGCCCTCTGATTGCATCATAATAATTGTTTCGCCGATTCTTCCCACACATTAATCGTAAATCAAATTCTAGTTATGTTGCCAACGCCAATGAAAATTAAACCCATACGAATGCCCATTCTAATCTTGGCATGGTAAAAACGTGATTTTAGTTATAGATACAGAGGGTCATAATTTTGTACTTATTTGACTTAGTGCCAATGGCCGTTGACACATTTCGCGAGAGCTGTACTTATGAAAGCAACGAGTCATAGCGAAAAATAAATAAAAAATTGGAATATAGTATTAAGACGTGAGGATTTATATTGGTAATTATAACACATAAAAAATAATGTTTTTCCCTTGTTCCAGATAGCGCACGTTGCCACGGCCACTCACCGCCAACACAATGCGGCTCCTCCTCAGTTTTATGCTAGTGGTGTGCGCCGCTGAAGCTGCGAAGAAATTCGAGGGAACATTACGATCTGCGGCGGAGGCACCGCCACAAGACAATATAGCTGTAGAATCTGGATCACCTGAACAGACAGTAGTGGCTGCCCCTGAAGATTACAAAAATCCGGGAGCTCCACCTCCTCCTGAAACTTCATCCGAAGCTCCGGCGGCAGAAGATGCCCCGGCTGAAGTGCCAGAGACAGCTTCGGGAGGCGTTCCTCCTTCAGCACCAAGTGGTGCTTCAGCGCCCTCAGCGCCTGCTAATTCGCTAGAAGAATGTGATCCAGAAATGATAGGATTTGAACTTGTCACTGGGTATGTGTTAATAATTTATCAAATTGCAAAACTCAGGATTACACGTAAATAAACAGAAACAGGTAGCGCTCAAGCGGAGGACTGACCGATAATTGCATCAGTAATTAAATCAATTAAGCCCTTGGAACATATATAAACTTTATCGAGATCCGACATCACTTTAAGAATCCTCTATGAATTCACCCTGCTATCGTGGGGCTATGTTAAGTGTTAAAATGATATTGCTTTTTTTTACAAAATGTTAAGTGATTTGCAAAAGAGGAAAAAATGTATCGATATCATAACCGATATGACAACCCGTAATATTATTAACTGAGGGTCTTTATGACTGTGTACAGGTATGTGTTCTCGGCACCATCTCACATACTGGACGACATCCCTGGTACTTTGATGTTGACTGACTGCCTCGAGCAGTGCCAAGCCAATGACAGCTGTCGTGCCGTCAACTACGAGACTGGACTCTGTGTGCTCTTCAGTTCTGACTCGGATCAGCTGCCTGGTGAGTCATGATGAATACTTTTTTCGCATCAAACGAGCAACTAAGACGCAAATAGATTTTATTGCAGAACCAGTACTTAACCGACACTCCTTATGCATGCGATAATATCTTATCATAGACTTAATCTTTAACGTGTTAACGACAACGTAATTAATAAGTAGCTCATTGATAAGTACTGAATTTATTAAGTAGGTTTAATAAAAAAAGAAAGCAAAACAAAAATGTAATTTATACGTGAAATTTATTAAAAAAAAACACGTTAACTACTAGAATGATTATTAACTAACGGTTAAAGATTGTTCTGGGAAGATGAATAAAATTAATAAACGAGTACCGATAAAAACACAATAGCCTCGTTTGGTGTATGGTATATGGGGCACAGCAGGTGTGAACCTACATACACGGTACAATGATGTCGCAAACACTCTCGTTTGTCTGACATGGAGGTGTTAGTTCTCCAATGAGCGCGTTCAGATTTTTTGCCTCACCACATCATTTGAATGCCGATAATGGCGTGACTGTGCACGCTGACCTCGCCTTATAGGAAAAAATTATATACTCTCTCCGCGAAAAGGAAAACTTGACCTAC
This sequence comes from Choristoneura rosaceana, assembly GCA_037349165.1. Classification (NCBI taxonomy): domain Eukaryota; kingdom Metazoa; phylum Arthropoda; class Insecta; order Lepidoptera; family Tortricidae; genus Choristoneura; species Choristoneura rosaceana. The sequence continues at coordinate 8,997,653 of JAZBNJ010000040.1, read as the reverse complement.
TGACGGTTCGAATATTAGTTATTTTGAGCTCGAGTCAATAGACCACGTCTTGACCTTAACCGAGCAGAGAGTAAATATTGTAATTATGCACGAGTAGCATGTTAAGCAATTTAGTTCGCTGTTCATTTGTCTTTAGAGTTTAACGTACCCGCCGTTCAAGCATGAAAAATTGCGTGAAGCGGAGACGAAGTTACTTAATAATTTGAGGAACACAAAATACCCTATATAATATGATTATGCTGGCATCAAGTTTTAAAAGTATGAATTATGGTTACATCATGTTTGCAAGCCAATGACCAAATAATTGCAAAAGTATTTAAAATTAACTTTAAAATCATGACAAACTGTTGCTCTCGAAAAAGTTTCTCTCAGACCACAATCTCACCTCAAATAAATCTTAGCTTGCTTTGACTGGAATGAAATGGTTAAATCGTGATAACTATTGTAAGCCACCTCACTAATTGATCGTCTACAAAAAGAACATTATGGAATGTTTTTGTTCATTTCTCTAGTTTAGTGCAGATTTTATTTAAAATTCAGACTTAAACGATAATTAAGATCTGAGAGGATTATATCCATATCAAAATTAGTAAAGTATGGACGATGTTTCTAATCCCGAGGAAATGTACCTAATCTCCCTTTAATTTAGCATACCAGACTAGGCTCGGTACACTCTAGTATTATCGGTCATATTGAATTAAGGCGTACAAAACGATCTAAAATCCAGTGTTCAATTCGGAGAACCAAGCTGTGGGATCCAATTACTGATCGCTCGGTTCTGTGTAAATTTCCTTAAATTAGCTAAGGTTGAACGCGCTTCTTGATCACATAGCGTCTAGTCTTGGAGCGTAAAATATATAATGATGATGTAATACGATAGAACCGAACCGTATGAATTCGTAACAAAATTAAGTAATAAGGTTTAAATGAAGACTTTAAATTCAGACAGTCAAACTGCAAAGCTGACCCCAGGCTACTGACCTTTACAATTCGCAAAGAACACAATTGAGGCATCTTATACAACAGCTCTCCGTTCACAATCGAACCATACAGAATGCAGCACGCGCTCGTGCTATTAAAAAGTGGCGTATTGAAATACCAAAAATTCGTAGGAAATTAAAGAAGTATTGTTAAAATTTGCTACGGTAACTTTGACAATTCCAATCGTGACAGACAGCGGTTGCTCTTTTATTCAAATATTATGACAAATCGTGACTACCTGAATCGATTTAATAACGTTAAGAAATAAAAATTTGCCAGAAATAGTAACGCAGAGAAAACTGTAATGATCGATTTTTTGCAGGTGCGCTGACGAAATCACAGTTCCCTGTGTTCACGATATACGCCCAGAAGTCGTGTTTGGGTGTGAGGCCGTGTGAGCGAGCGTGGTGCTTCGACAGAGTCCGTGGCTATCACCTCAAGGGTCGCGGTAAACGGACTCACACCGTAGGCTCAAGACAGATGTGCTTGGACCTGTGCCTCGGAGAAAACGAGTTTGTCTGCAGGTTTGTAAACGATCATGTGAAAATTTATTCGAATGCTTTTTACCTTCTCTATTACCTGCTTTTATATTCTTTAAAGACATGCTAGTTGGAAATTAAATTGCATTTCTTGTTTGAATGAACTGTTTCTAAACAACAAGTCCAGCTAACAATCTGTCAGAAGCCGCTTATGATTGTGTTGTGATTGGCGATTTAACAAACAGCAATTATAATTTGGGAGCCGTAACGGGAGTTATCTATAAATAAATATTTACATTTGAAAATTGTCTTACATGAAACGCAAATGTTAAGGTGAACTTTGAATCCCAAATTATTTCAGCCCAATCATATTTGATCGAACTCATTATTTTTCTGTAACTTTATCACAACTCATGTCTGTTAGTTCGTCTACAATTATATGAGGTAAAGTGAGAAGAGAATTAGTGGTATAAGTACAAAGTATTTTTTTAAAGCTTAAGGTCATTTTTTATTGATCCTTTCTTTAACCAGATTTCCAAACAACTTGGCACCTTCCTCATTCTTACTGAATCCGGGAGCAGTTTTCACTCTTTCAATAAAGTAAACCAAAAACAAAAGTAATTTTGAATTTGTTGTCGCAGGAATATCAACAACATATTACGAGGTAAAGAGTGATTGTTAGCAGTATGGAAATTTAAAGCCCTAGCCTCCTCAGCAAAAGATAATAGAAATTATCACTGCGGAGATTCTTTAACTTGATTTCATAGTCAAAGGCACACATACCCGTAGACCCGTATTCAACCAGCTACTTAGGACTTCGATTCAGGCAATGCTACCAAATAAAAGCTTGTCTGTAATTAAGATTAGATCACAAAAAAAATACAGATTTAAGACATAATAAATTATATACAAAGAAATGAACAAAGTGGACCGTGCAGTGGGCGGAGTGCGCCGTGACCTGTGAACTCTCTCAGACCGACCACGATTGTGCGGTGCGCAACTAGACTGAGGGGGCAATCTTCGAAAACTTAATGCGGACAAAGCAAACAAATAAAAACCATCATACATTAATTAAATAAGGAGAAATGTGAATAATTGTGTACAATTTTATAGTTACGTTAAACTAGCAATTATTGCAAGGAATGTCTGTTTACTTCCAATAAAAAGTGAATAATTATTCCGCTGTTATTAAATTGTGCATAATGGCCAGAATAAACAGTGGCCATAGAAGATATTTCTTTTTAACAGCATCGTTAAAATTCCGAGATACAATGAAAAAAATTAAAATTGCGTAGCATTTATAAGTTAGGCATCTTCTAAGTAAGGTTTAGTAGGGCTTAGTATTTCTTAAAGCCAATTAACGGACCAGTCTTAATTCAATTCTAGTTTTTTTGGATTTTGTTATTTTTATGGAATATGAGAGCAATTTTAGCGCGAACACAATTTCAACTTTTAAAACTTTAAGACGTTAGTTAGTTTTGAGACATAATTGGTGGTTCATATCTTTAATATTGAATAACATAAATTGCTGACACCCTTTAATACTCAACCATGTAAAACATTGGTATTAATGAAAGTATAATATAGAATGCAGTATTTCTTTTTCACTATTCCAGATGTTCAAACTTATTGCGTTTCACGCAAATTAGTTACCAGAAAAGACACACATAATATTTTGAAGTCAACTTGGTGATAACTTTGAACTGACCATTACAATCGCACTAACAAGACAGGACAATAGACGTTGTAGCGGGTCATGTCTCTATCCCATTCAATCAGATCCGTTCAGTGACCTGTGTCAAATCGCATCAAGGACCAGCATCCGTAACTAGTCAATTGTTATTTATATTCTTCAAACGTAACTCTACTAAATTTAAGGCTTCATCTCTCCATTAATCATTTTAAACAAATCTTCATCTGAATCGGACTGTGCAATACAAAACAACTCATTAGGTTGACACAGTCCATATGCTTATTTACGGTTAGACCCGATAACGAAGTCGATCAGACTTCACCGGTCGCCTTAGATGGTGAGACTTTGCGGCACATCTTTGTTGCGCACCCCACTGGATAAGTCAAGGCCTCTTCCTGGTAGCCGTTTCGTTGAATTCTACAAACGAGCATTATATACAAAGCAGGGAGGCCAATTGCACGGCCTGCGTCTCAGGCGTCTAATGTAGCAGAACACGACTGTCCTATTGTGTTTATTTCCTTGTACGGTTTTTGATATCATTAACATAAATAGTATCCTGCATCCGACATTCACATTCGGTGCTGCGGCAGCGAGTATTGCGAGCACTTCCACTGCGTCTTGTAACTAGACCTTTTCGTCGTATTGCCCAGTCGCTGTAGGTAACGGTAACAAATTCACCCAAAAGCTTTTTTGTGTGAGAAATGGAGGTCGTACAGTAACCAATTCCACGACTTCGCGCCTTTGGATTTTCCGTTAAAAATATACGATTACATCGCGATTTTACGTGGTCGTGTCGTAGTCGAGTATAGTTTGACACGTGTACCGTTGGGTTGAGTACAAATCGTCGTATCTCCATTGAAACAAGCGGGCGTTGCGGCGCACCCCGGGCGGCGCGGATCGCGATCGTCGCCAGTCACGACATTTGGCAAATATTCCCTGGACGTGGCGGGCCCTGCCGCCGCCTGCGCCTCGCCACCGTTCCGATGCGCTGCGGTGGTGTGGGAGCGGTTTGCCCTATCGCTTCTTACTTCCATGATACGACGCTGATACACACTCATTGTTCTTTGTTTTTAAATTATTTTTCTAATTCATTTTCCGTTTAAAACATATCATCTATCACATCCGTAACCCATAAAATGCAACATCTCAACATAGCGTGGTCAACGTAGAGTCAGACCAATTTATTTCAATCCCTATAAAGACAAGCCTCCAGGCATATCGGGAAATCTCACAGCTTAAATTACAACTAATAGAAATGATGGTATATAAATGGCCTATTCTTTGCTAACTATTGCTAGGAGCCTAGGACCACCAGAGCGGAAGATTCATTATGGATATTACATTGTGTATCGATATTATACTAATTTAGAGCGATAAGGGTATGTTCAAGTATTGTTTAGTCAACTATAGAAGAAATACTGGATGTCTTGTTTTTGTGCACCAGTATAGGTAACTGTACGAGTATACGTCAAGTGACTGCGAAGACGATGAGTAACTAGCATGGCATACATCTACAAAATACGACAATCCTTTCTAAATAGTTAAAACTACTTAGTTAACTACCAGAAACCGTCCAAATAAATCAATCAAACTATCATAATAAATTACCACAAAAATACCTATTAGGATGGTCTGAGATAGGATATGAGACATTTGAGCTATCTTTTCTGAAAATGCGTTCCCACGGGTCAAACAGGTCATCTGATCGGGATCCACTTCGCATCAAGAGAAAATATTGAGTAAGATCAACCACGATAACACGCTTGCGGGTGGTCACAAAACAAAAGAAAACTAAAAAACATGAAGCGCACTTAGATTATATATGTAGGTCTATTTGATACAAATTATCAATGTAAAACAAAATAAATCGTTCAAAATAAACATTGTTTAAATTCATACGGCATGTTGAAGTTAGTTTCATGATATTGTTTGATGCGAAATTAAATCAACCAGTTACGCTGCAAGAAGGAATGAATATCCTTCCAGGAAATGACATTAATGTTGGATTGTTGTAAATACTACCTGATCAGTCAAGATTTTTATTTTTATTGGTGTTATTATAATCAGCAGATAGCGGAATTTTCATGGCATTTTTTGACCTGTCGTAGTGAAGTATGTATCCATTTGTATGCGGAAAAAGAACGCTTTACATAACATGATAAGTTTACGACAATCTAATTTAAAGTCTAATATCGCAGCGTAGATAAGTGAGAAGTCACTATGACAGATCAAAAAATGCCATGAAAATTCCGCTCTCCGGTAATCAGCATAAATAAATGTAACCAAAAGAGGTATACTTTTTGTGTATGAACAAATAGCTGTTTGTTTATTCTGTACCAAGTCATCTCATCACATAAAACGTCAACAGAAAATAGACATCTGCACAAAAACCTCGTCAATAGTATGTACTATACATGCCGTTGAATTAACACCCTGGGAAAGTTCACACAGCGATAAAAAAAAACATAGCCGATGCTAAACCGCGTGAATCGTTGTTACAGATCGGCGAACTACAATAATAAAACGGGAGAATGCGTTTTATCCGACATGGACCGCATCACACTAGCTGGCACCAACTCCTTCCAACAAAACGAAGGTACATATTTACATTTACTGTATTTTTCCTCTTTACCTCACTTATGAAGGTAAATAAATTGGATATTTACAAAAACTTTATTGCAGATACTGACTATTTGGAAAACAATTGCGTCGAAGAGCCTACGAAACTTTGCGAGTTCAAAAAAATGGGAGGCCGTATTCTGAAGACAGTGGATTCTGTGTATCAAGATGTACAAACCGTAGAGGAATGCAGAGAGCTTTGTCTTAACTCACCATTCCGTTGTCACTCCTACGATCACGGTGACACTGGTGACCATGTTTGCCGTTTATCTCATCATTCTCGGGCTACTCTTGCCGACATTCAGGTAAATTAAACTACTTAGTTGAACATAACTTTTTCCATATAAATGGACACAGAAAACAAGACGGCATTTTTTTATTTTTTAGGATCCCTACTTGGAAGTACCTGAAGCAGCGACCTACGAACTATCTTCTTGTTACAATGTGTCTATCGACTGCCGCGCTGGAGACATGGTTGCGCGCATTCAAACATCTAAGTTGTTCGATGGAAAGATCTACGCCAAGGGAAGCCCTAACTCTTGCGTCGTTGACGTCAAGCAGAGCCTTCAGTTCGAGCTGCACATGGGTTACAATAATATTGAATGCAACGTTAAGCAGAACGGATTGGGAAGGTAAGATGCACCACATGACTTCTGATGCCTACAACTTTTATTTTATTTCTGGGAATAAAATAAATGTTAACTACAACTTTTATTCATCATTTAATTTTGTTTCTAGATATTTGAACGATGTCGTCATCCAGCACCACGATACTATCGTGACATCTTCCGATCTCGGTCTCGCTGTGACTTGCCAGTACGACCTGACCAACAAGACTGTGGCCAATGAAGTTGACCTCGGAATCACCGGAGATATCCAGACCAGTATGACGGAGGATGTAATTGTCGACTCACCCAATGTAGCCATGAGAATTACGGACAGGAGCGGAGACGACATTATTGCTTCCGCTGAAGTTGGAGACCCCCTGGTAAGTTGGCACTATTACAGCAACAAACCAATATTAGTGCTTATTTAAAACTTGAAAGTATAACACTTCTTCTTCGCTTACAGGCTCTGCGTTTCGAGATTATGGACCCGAACTCGCCTTTCGAAATCTTCGTACGAGAGCTTGTTGCTATGGATGGTGTTGATTCTAGCGAAATTACTCTCATCGACAGCGATGGCTGCCCCACAGATCACTTCATCATGGGACCTGTATTTAAATCATCTATGAGTGGAAAGGTAAGACAGTGTTAAAATATTCAAATAATTTGGAAGTTTATTAGTGGATGATTACTAAAGTAACCCGAACCTGGAACCCGAGTTGCATGAGAACGATTAGCTCTTAACTAATTATTATTTTAACTTTGTTATAGATGCTGTTGTCACACTTTGATGCTTTCAAGTTCCCATCGTCTGAAGTTGTACAGTTCCGTGCGTTAGTAACGCCCTGTATGCCTACTTGCGAGCCCGTGCAGTGCGACGGCGGGCCGAACGATCTCCGCTCCGTCAGCTCTTACGGACGCAGGAAGAGGCGTTCTACTCCTGGCTCACCCACCGACGATATGCTCCTCGTGCAAACTATTCAAATCACGGACAAGTTTGGATTCGATAAACAACGCGCCAAGAATATTACTGAAGACTCCGTATTCGTGAGAGAAACTGAAATGACTTGCGTAAACGCGGCCGGAGCCATGCTGGTAGCTGCTGCTTTCCTTGCTGCTCAATTAGTCGTACTCGCAGCGTGGACCTGCAGTTGGCAGCGACGACGTGCGGCTGCTAAAGCAGCGGAACTGCTCCCTGGACCCAACGCTCCCTCAGCTCTCTGTAAAGTCTACGATGCCAGCTTCTCTCGCGCTCACCAGAGGCACTTTTGAGTCCGCGTAGACATGTCGACGTGATCAGCGTTCGCAATAGTAGTTTATGTTAGTTTTTAAACCTCTGTCGAGTTTCAACTTATAAAGGCCACCATCATTCTCTCAGAATGACGTTGCTCTTTGTGGAGTGCGGGACGACGACAGTGGTTAGTTAATGGTAGTGTCCGAGCGCGAGCGCCGCGAGCTACGTACGGGCACGCGGCGGGCGCGCGCGACGCCGAGGCGGGGACGACCAGAGGAGCGTGCGCGACTGTGGATGAATGAGAGTAGCGGTGCGATTTGTCAGCCTGTTGAGTGCATGAATTGTAAGCTTATATGAACGCTCGCTTGTCCCCATCTCCGCCGTCGTCGGCGGGACCGCGGCCCCGAGTCGTTATCAAGATCACGTCGCCCATTCGTTCACTTTACGCTCGGCCATCCATTTGCGGAAGTCCGACAACGTATTGTACCATATTTTTTTATAAAAAGTAGCATAAGCCTGATTTAATGATAGTGATAAGTAAAAAGTAACATTTTTGTACCTTTTAAGTAGATAACCGAACGTGCGACCTAAGTCAAGAGACGATGGATTGACGGCCGTCCCGACATCGTAATTTATTCAATTTAGCGTAGTTTCTTTTTTATTTAATTTATGTTTCAACATTGAATTATAGCTATTTAATAAATTCTTAATATAAACAAAATGCCTTAGCTGGTTCATTACAATATGACGTGCTATTTCTATGTAAGCCGATTTTATTACCTATTTGACAAGTGCCTTGAATGTGAAATGATTGCAATAATTAAATTTATGTTAAACCCTGACTCATCCGGCCAAATCAATTTTACCTACAAATAAATATCAAAAAATAAAGTTTGTTTTATTTTATATATCATTACGTTCATTCACCTGTCACAATGTATAGCTCATATTCATGTTATCTACCTAAAATGAGAGTCAAAATAAATTAGTGGACAAAGCTACGCGCTATCCCTATTTAAATGAAGATGTTTTTGTCTTGAGAGCTTTGCCGTGTTCAGGAGCGGAAACAAGGTCATTACCATTAAACTCTTTAACTACTGCAAGTGTCCTTATTTATTTAGAGCAAAACTAACTCAGTAGTGTCAATTTATGTAATTTCTGAAATATAACCTTAAAATGCACTATTTCAATTATAATACAATACAATATACAATGACTATATATACAAATGAATATGACTCTTTATTGTACACCAGAAATAGCAAGCGATAGTAATTGATAGGAATTAATAAGGATCTAAGCTAACCACACAATGACTGTGGAAATTTGATAGTTAAATATCATAGGTATTTTCTGTGAAAAATATGGTTTCAGTTAAATATCCTGAGATTTTGACATGTTGCAGATTTTAAAGTCCCGCACAAAAGTGTCTAAAAAACTAAACTAAACTCTGAAAGGGACCCGGACACAGAGGTAACCACCCTTAGAGACTTTTGATCAGAACTTTGAAATCTATAACATATCAAAATTCAGGATATTTAACTGAAACCACATTTTCCATACTCAAGTTCGGGGTCCTTTGATAAAGAGTGAAAATGAATAAGAAGGTAAAAATATGAAAGTAGAAACTCTTAAACATAATTTTTACATCACTATTAATTCATTCAAAATTGCTAACCATAAGACAGTACTTAATGATAGCACAAACTATCTAATTCTTTACAAACGGCACTGCTTATTCGACAAACAAACATCTTTAAGCGTAGAGAAAGTATGCATATGGAAATAGTACTTTAAATTTTCAGTACATGCTGCTTAAGATCATTGTGGTCAAAATACGTCTTAACGTTTGAAGCGTTCAGACAACAATAGGGAACTCTATTAGCGACTCTGTGAATGCCTGTATTTTAAAAGTCACACACAGAAAGTCGGCTTGAATATTTGAGTATTAAGCGCGCAAAACGGACATCAAAGAGATGAAATCTTGGAGTAAAGTTCGCTTGCCACTATCAAGTGTGAAGGGGCACGCCGCACGTCGACATTCGTGCCCGAGATTAAATCTTGCGCCGGCGACGGCACGCGACACACGTGTCGCTTGCAAAGTAAACCATTAGTAGGTGACGCAAAGATTTCAATGTTTTGAGCGCGAAAAGATTTTAAGATAGCGACTGGCCGCTGAACACAGCAATGCCATCGTAAAAATTAAAAACAAATCGCTAATTGCTGATACTAGTCTTAGCTGAGCTATGTATTTCAATGGTTACCTACCTACCAACTTTCGATGAAAACAACAATTCTTTTATAGGTACCTATTAACTTCGTAAAATATGCAGTAAAACACAGTTATTTTCCAGTATACCTAAATTCTTCTACACAATATAAACTATCGTGAAACCGAAGATATGTTACTTGGCACGAATAAACCGGTAGTGTTTCAAAGGTCCATAAAACTAAAATGGTGAATACAACAATGTTGAAAAAGATAAAGTTGTTTACAATAATATGAAATATTCATAAAATAACGCAGAGCGCAAATACTGAGAATCAAGAGACACACACGGAGCGAACAAATAAACCGAACTGCATAATCGAAGATTGACAGACAGCTGTCACGAGGCATCAGATGCCTGAAATAGATGTAACATCGAGCTTTTCTGATTCCGGAGTCCTAACAGAATAATGTCCTTGAGGAGGATTAACAGGTTCTGGAACGAATGCGGAGGGTCGACCCGTATCAGGTCCTTGAAACAATTCAAAATCTATTTATTCAAGGAATATCCGAAGGTCCGATCTAGTGTTCGGTATCGCGACACGAAATGAAACATTGAGTGCCCGGTTCTCATGAAATATGTAATCTGATTAAACATTACAATAAACGAGTATCGTTGCTAGCTCAAAGAGCGCTTCGGCGATTAAAAGAACAATATATAAAAAGCAATAAAAGTGGTACGCATCTCAGAATACCTGTTTTATTGATACGAATGACTAGGTATTATTTATTTTAGAAGTTCTAACCTTAAATGTCTCTATTGTTGTGTTAAGTGGGCATTAGCTAAGCCTTTTTAATATAAACTGGCACACTTTCGCTTTAAAAAGGAAAGTTAAGGTACAATATAATAGCGTCTTCCAGTGTTCTTAATATTTAAGGCTAAAGTCATTTGTTTCCAAAGTCAAAATCAAAATATCTTTATTCAATTTAGGCTATAACAAGCACATAAGAACGTAAAAAAAAAAACTACCACAGGTTCGGAATAACCTCTAACTCTAACTGGGTTCTGCTAACACTGGATATTCATAGATACTGCAAATAAGTTTTTAAAATAAAAAATATACTATTTTTTATCAAGGGACTAAAATAAGCCAATATATACGCAAGGTGGTTAGCCACCCGAGCTTTAGCGAGGGTGTCTATTTATCCGAGGGTTTATATTGACTTTTAGTCTCGCGGTGAAAACTCTACTTTTCACTTCGATTGCGAGAAAAAAACATAGTCAGTTTAGTAAAAAACTAAATCTTTCTAGATTTCGGCGGCAAAAGATTATTGTATTGTAAAACTCTTTATTGTACATAAAAACACATGATAATAACAGAACACAGGAAAATAAGATGTACAAAGGCGAACTTATCCCTTAAAGGGATCTCTTCCAGTTAACCTTTGTATCTATCAATAATGTCTTTTGCTCTTTGCTCGACATCATAATTTTCACTATCACTTGATGACATTGTGAGAATAATCAATTTATTTTGATCGTTTGATTTTAATTTCAAAGTTTTCACGGTAAGTATTTTTTTCCAATCAGACACAGATGTAACAAAGTATCATCGGTGAAATGGTCCATATACAATTGGAAAAATAGAATGGCGCTTTATGCGGAAAAAGCATAGAACTAAGACCACGTAGATTAAGAACGTAACATTTGCGTCATGAAAATGGTCCACACACAATCTTATTTTTCGCAAGTAACTGGCTGTTTGAGTTTATCTAAGTTACTCGAAGTACAAGCTTTTTTGCTGACTGTACGTTTTGTTGATTGTACTTGTATTGTCACCTAATCTACATTTCCATACCAAATTTCAAGTTGATGCCATTAACCGTTGAAGAGTTCGGTCCTGGCCGGACTACCAGGATGTCACTACCAGATCATTGTATTGTCATGCAATTTACATAAGTATAACTTTCAAGTCAATCCAACTACTGTAGTTGGTCGAATTTAACTGGCAAGATTTGACATTATTTGTAATTAATACGGAAAGGGTTCGCAAGGGGCTGATGTGCGAGTCCAACTCGCATTTGAATATATTGTAAAATATAAAAAAAATACCTAGAAAACATAAAGTGACTTTCGCTAAATCCCATAAAGCTCCCAAAAAATCGTGCTTACCTAATATTCTGCTGTTTGATTTTCATATTACACGTCACTTAGAGAACTATCTCAAAACTAGAGTTTCATCGCGGCTTCGCATGCTAAAACTAATCCATCAACCACCAGACAAATCAGAAAAGTGACACATCCTTCATAGAAAAAAAAGACATTAATAATACTAGGGTGACACACGTTAGTGTCAGGCCACATTAGGTACACACTTCAAGAAAAAAAAAAGGACAAAGTACCGTGCATATTACGCGGCCGCATGGCGGCTAGAGTTGTAACCCGTAAAAGATAAATTATTTTGTGTTAGAAATAACCTTACACATACCTACACTGTATTAAATATATACTTAGCGGCACAAAATTTGGCCCACCCTTCATACAAAATTACCGATTTTGCATACATTTGATGGCCAGATTTTTTGCCGCTCAGTATACTATCTAGGTAAGATATGAAACACATTTATGTAATTTTCAGATAATTACTAATTCTTTCTTTTTTACCGTCACGCCGCTCCATTACTCCTAAACCACTTTATTAAAAAAAAAAAAAAAAAAAAAAAAAAGTAGTTTAGGAGATGTCCTGCGACGTCATTCGGCCGTGTTATACGCGCTGTACGCCTTTAACGTGGCGATAATTTAAAGACAAACTGTTTTTTAACTATTAATGCACTGATAGATCTAGACTGAAAGTATAGAAAAAATAGTACATAACATTTAATCATCAACCTGATACATGGCTGACAGACCGCTGTAGCTATGTTTTTCTGACATTTAACAAATATTTCAAGTGAAGTTAATCTATACAGAGTGAAATTTTCAAAGCGTAGTTATCTTTAGGATAGTGGAGATTAAGGGGCTGTTTCACCATCCATTGTGTAGTGTTAACTAACGGTTAAATGTGATGTCGTCTCCGTCTATTGGAACAAAACTAATAGAGACGGCATCACATTTAACCGTCAATTAACACTAATCCACTTATCAATGGATGGTGAAACAGCCCCTTAACTTGAAGATATACATCCGCACATGACAAAGAAAAAGCAAAATTGCATTTTAAGATTCTTTTAACGCTTGCAATAGCACATCAAAACAGGCTAAGAAACGAACTCACTGAAATTATAAAAGAAAACTTTCGAGCGTTTTTTATGGCACAAATTAGGTCCTCTACCAAGGACGGTACGTAACGGTCATACCTGTTCATATTATTCGTAGGAAGTAAAAACAGAAAATATTTATACGTCAGACATGATTTGATATGTGTCATCAACTGTCATTGGAAAAAAAAGAACACACTTTAAAATCATTAACAAAAGGCACATGTCACAAAAAATAAGGCTTTTAATTAATTAAACTCTTAAACAACCGTTACTCTTTTCACAGTCTTATTGAATTATCAATGCTCTCAATCAAAAGATAAAACAATCCAAAACAAAATAAACATCGATTAGTTTCGTAGGTACCTACCGAGTTCATAGCTCGTATTAATAAAATTCTACTTAATTAAATAAATATCTCTCGATCACAAACAACGATGAAACGATAAAAAAACAGTCCGACGCCTCGTTAATTACTTACAAATGAACCGGTCCCACAGTGTGGACTCCGTCGATGCTGCCTCAGACAATAGCGCCATAAGGTATTTAATTATTACCGTACTTCCTTCGACCCCTTTTTTATAGCTTCTTTTATAGTTCCTTCTTTATAGGAGACTAAAGGATAAAACTTAAAAAAAAAAAAAAAAAAACTTGCGCTGGACTGACCAGATAAAAGCCTTAACAAATACTCCTCGCAACACTTGCGCCAGAGAAGCGACAGCCAGGGAGAACTGGCGTAGAATTGTTCGACGTGCTACGTGACCACGACTGTTCTGTCAAGAGTTTCCGACAAAGAAGAAGAAAGGATAAAACAAACTCAGCAAAAATAATCAGTAGGCAGCTAAAGATTTGAGTGAATGAATCAGTTATTTTTCTAGACTATGTGACATGTTTACTGTTTAGTTCAAAAATAATCATATTCCAAGGAACTGGCTGAAAATATATCCGTGTTTCCTGTGAAGACAAATGTAACTCGACTTAAAGCGATAAACCTGACAGGCAAATACGCTGGCAATTAAAAGTTACATTAAAATTAAAGAAATTGAGGTACTTGGTCCTAATATTTTGTATAGGTGCCTACTTATATACCTAATCTGGATTAAGGTTTTAAGACCTAAAAGGCTCATTCGTCAATTAACGTTCAAAAATACTTTTCGATTAGAGTTTAGTTACTTTCCATTAAACAAACTTCTATTGCACTTGTAATTTCTATACCTGTTATTAGTGTTATATGTACACCGACTTCGTAAGTTCATATCGTCTCTAAGAAGTAATAAAATAATTTATGAAGACTGCAAATCTGCATAAAAGCACGGTATGATCCCGCTTCTGAAGTATACTTACTTACAGTAAAATACTGAACCATCACTAAATTGATGCCTTGTGGACCGTTTAACTATTTTCAATTAAGACATTATGATTTCACACACTCTTATAGGACCCTAGGTCTTATAAAAGTAGGTATTTTCTCACGGCCATCATATTTTCAAAGTAAAATTTAAATACACAGTGTGCAGGCTCCATGCAAATTCACATCGTTTACAGGTTAATGACGGACGTCATAACATACCGAAGCATGTAATTTCATAATAATTATAGAATATTATTTTTTAGCAACAGTGTATTGGGTAGACTTTTTGTAGTAAGGGCCATTGGGCAATTACCTATCTATCCGTGAAGATGGACGATAAATAATTAAGAACATCCGTTTCGTTGGCGTGTTTATTAGAAATAATTGTTTGTTATAGTGCACAGTAGTAAAATAAAATTACACCTAAAATACCCTTAGAAATTCAAAAGTATAGTGGACTAAGAAATTCCTTTAGGTACCACACTAAAGTCTAATGTCAGGCTTAAAGCATTAAAGGTATACTTATTGTCTAATAACCTTAGCTGTTTTTTTTCTAGTTTAGGCAGTGTTCAGAAATGGTAAAGCACTTACTTGGTCGAGTGAAACTGGGTACACACACACACACTAACACTTGTATTAAAACTATTTATCACTAATATTCCAAAATTAATGTAAGTAGTTCGAAAAAGTGATAGTTTTAAATTTTATCATCATCATTATCATCATCTCACCCGTAAGACGTCCACTGTTGGACATAGGCCTCCGCCATAGACCTCCAGTTGCTTCGGTTGGCAGCGGCCTACATCTACCGTGAACCCGCGGCTTTAACCAAATCATCCGTTCATCTCGTCGGTGGACGTCCTACGCTGCGCTTGCCGATCCGCGGCCTCCACTCGAGAACTTTTCAGTCCCAACGGCCATCCGCTCTCCGTGCTATATGGCCCGCCTATTGCCACTTCAACGAGCTAATTCGGCTATGTCGGCGACCCTTGTTCTTCTATGTATCTCCACATTTCTAATTCGATCCCGTAGAGAAACCCCAAGCATAGCTCTCTCCATAGCTCGCTGAGCAACTCTGAGCCTATTTTATAAGGCCTACAGTAAAGCACCACGTTTCGGATCTATATGTCATCACTGGCAACACACATTGGTTAAAGACTCTCGTCTTAAGGCAAAAGTTTATATAATAATAAATTAAAAATTAACGGATTCTAAATTACACACTTAATTTCACTATCGTTATTATTGTCGGCTGCGCCAAACGCAATTTAAAGGACATCAGGACCGTCAAAGGAAACCTGGTAGGTAATTGCGAGAGTTTAATCAAATTTCAACAGTTAACAAGCCACGTCCAAACAGGCAACGTGTAATTTTCCTTCTTGTGATTAATACTCTTTTATTTGTGAGCAAGAATGAAGATCCAAGACGGAGAAAATAGGCAGTTGGAGGTAACAAGCAGTTAAATTGTTGAACGTGGATCAGTTAACAGATCGTAAATCAGTTAGCATACGAGATTGAAGAAACGCGGTAGGACAGCGATAGTCGATGATCACGAATCGAACAACAATCGATCCCAACGATTTTGGTTCATTATAAGCGCAACGATAGTGCAGCTTTAGCCAACTGCATTCATGGAGCAATCTGCGTACTTATTTGCATCCCGATGGGCTGCGGCCGCGGCCTCGCGATCACGCAGATGCTCAATCGATGTGAAAATAAACAGACAAACTAAAAACAATGATAATGATTGAATCTAGATAGGGCGTTTTAATACTATTCATAATTAACAGGTGACTTAACCAGTTTTTCAAATTAAACTTGTACTAAACCCAAAGCATATAATTAACGCAACTTAGTTGCGAACGTGCAGAAAAATAATTAACCCAGTGCATGCGTGAAATAAATTAAAAAACTTTTGTCCTAGCCAATGATAACAAGCACTTATGAACGTCAAAAAAATCTACCACCGGTTCGGAAAAAAACCTCTGTTGAGTTGAGAAGAATCAGGCAAGAAACTCAATTAGATATATATATTTTTTAAACAAAGTTCCATGACATAAACATCCCTACTTGTCAAATGTTCATTGAAGTCATTACTGGCTTAAATCTATTTTATTCGACGCGGTACAAGTCAACGTCGCGATAGATCATTGCATTTATAACATGATAGATTGACATGAAGGCATCCAGTGGATAAACATCATTTGGACGGGCGTATAATGCAAATGGTAGTGACAAACAGAATTAACATATTTCGCTGCGCCCACTCCGTCGCTTCCAGTATTTTTTGCCCTGATCAGTCAACGAATGGGCGGACGGACCCTCCAATTTGTTGACGTTGAGGTCCTGAGTATGATTGCGCAAGGATTCATGATGATTCGCATTCAAGACGACTCAGGTGGGCGGCACGTGAACGACATCTGTGATGGTTATTGAACCCCATATTATCATTACAATGTACACAATGATTTACCTCTGACTGACAGTCTGATGTATTTATGCGATAAGAGAACGGAATGAACTGTTCCGAGTAGAATGTCGCCGTGTCCGAAAATAGGTGGTATTTGCATTTTATATCAATTAATTTGGGAACTTAAGCAGTGTTTTTATTTGGAAGCATTTTTTAGATGAATCTGGCCAACTGCTTTTTTCAAACAGCAAAGGTTTCCGTACCACAGTACTGAGGTAGAATTGCTTTTACATATTAATAAAAAGAAACATATTTTTTCTATGCATTGAGCAAATTAGTAATTTTTTTACGTATTGCCCGCGATTTGAATTTGTTAGTAAAATATAATTACATAAATATCAAAGTCAAAATATCTTTATTTAATTTAGGCTATAATAAGCACTTATGAATGTGAAAAGAACTCAAAACGGTTTCTGAAAAATATTTTTTGGGAATTTATGTGGCTTTGGGTCAAGAACAAAAATTTTGAAGACTGTAACCGTTCGATTGTTAAACCTGCGTGACATGCAGACAATACGGATGAACACCTGAGTGACAGCAATAAGGCTACGTTTGAACCCTTTACGTACAGAACCCTAAAAAACATCTTTGCAAATTTTTTCATTAATAAATAGATAGTATTTAAAACAAAATCTTGTGAAGATCTCTAACTATTTCAGTCAAAAATACACAGCCCAATGACAGACGGACAGACAGCGGAACCATTGTGATCCCTATTAATATTACAAATTCTGTCTTTCTGTCTGTTACGCTTTCACGTCGAAACCACTGAACCGATTTTGATGAAATATGGTATATAAAAAAGACTGTCCACGATAAAATCTGGGCATGCCTGATCTGGTGTATCTTTGTAATGAATGCTAATTTTCAAGCAGCACTCTTTTGTGATAGTCAGTGGTTATGAAACTACATAATAAAAATACAATCGTAATAAAATGTTAGAGCGTGTGTGAGTTTTAGCTTTATGTATTTCACTGTGCCTAAATTACTTTGTACAGCGTTTTTTGATAATTTTCACTCGTTTTCAACATCATTGCCACAATTGTATTTATATTTTCACAAGCTGTTTCACACTTATTAGGATATTATCTTTCAAATAAAAATCACGATATAACTATTTTCTACTTGGGGGAGTCGGGAAAACTTTCTAATCCAAGCAGCAAAAGTGCTACTTGAAAATTAGCATTCATTACAAAGATACACCAGATCAGGCATGCCCCGATTTTATCGTGGACAGTCTTTAGTTTGAACCCCAAGGATCAACATATGATACCTTTTATTCCGACAGAGGGCGCCACCGCGCGATAACCTAGATCCGCGCAGACGAAGTCGCGGACATAAGCTAGTACCAAAATAAATACAAAATCTGTGTCTATTTACTTTGACAATATGGTCCCGTTAGAATCTTTTGGGCATGGAACCCCCAAGGAGACAAAGATTAAACATGATCACTCAAATTCTTCATCTTGATCGATGAACCACTTACAAAGCACATTTCAAAAACAAGTTCAGGAGTGGGGGCTTGTAACGTTACATGGTAAAAGCCCCCGTTATTGTCATTTGAAGGTTCAATATCTATAAAACAGCTAAACCGATTTTGATGAAACATGTCTAAAACACATCATTAGAAAACCTGATTTCAAACATAAAAACCGTATTCAAATCGGTTCACCATAAGAGCTAAGGCGCCATATACAAACACACAAACACACATAGCGGTCAAACTTATAACACCCCTCTTTTTGCGTCGGGGTTTAAAAATAGGTACCTAAAGGAATTCTCGCCCGTTAGGTGCTTAAAAATGTCGTATTTATACGTATCATGTGTGGCACATTATATGCAATTTGCTCGTTTGACAACCAGTCGAATAAAAAAAAAAGAAACAAAACACGAGTACAAAAGCGTTATTAATTCGAGCTTTCTACGGATTTGTAGGCAACTATATGTGGATTGGATAGGTAATTAACTAAATGTAAACAAACTTCAGCTGCCAGATTTGGTACATTAAAGGATTTTAAATACCTATTTTACTTATCCATCATTGTAATACAAACTAGACTAGTGTATTTCAATACAAATGTTAATATTTAGATAACTTGATGGGGGAATTCCAATAAGTATTTCGTCACTACTTTTAAAAAAGCTCGTATCTCAAAAAATAAAAAATAAATCTAAGTGAACTTTATGACCATTTTTTTCAAGGATCAATTTTGTTGACATATTTATTTGAGATAAGTGATTATTTCAAAGTAGTGACGATTTACGACACCAATTGACATTGTTTTGTTTATATTTAGCTAAAAACCTATCCAAACCAAGTATAAGTGAGGGTAGAACTGGTCGGAAGTGATCAGCTGGGATCACGATGAGCCGACGCGCGCTAACAATCCGTTAAAAGAGGATCGTGTTCGTGACCTAACTCCGCCTATTCAAAAGCTGGCACTTCAATTCGCTGTATACGCCGAATATTCGTGTTGAATATCTTTTGCTGACACTTAATCAAGGAATCGTTCTACACGTCATATTCTAGCGCAGTGCTGTTTTTAAATCTCGACGAAAAAAAGAGTCGTATAAGTTTAACATTTGGACGCTAGAAAGGAGAAATTGACTAAGCCACATTTTTTTAGGATAGTGAGTTATATACATATTTTGTATTAGTAAAATTTACTGATGCCAAACATATGTGATTGCTTTTATACCCTTTTTTTTGTGATTGTTTTTTTTGTTTTTTTTTTTTTAACCGCCGACGCAAAAAGAGGGGTGTTATAAGTTTGACGCTTTGTGTGTCTGTCTACGGCACTGTAACTCTTAAACGGGTAGACTGATTTGGATGCGGTTTTTTTTATTTGAAATCAGGTAGCGATGGTTCTTAGACATCTTCATCAAAATCGGTCTAGCAGTTTTTGAGATCTGAAGTTTGAAGTCACAAAAACGGGGATTTTCCAATTTTTTTTTTGTTGATTAGGTTATATCGACTAGTGAAGTCTAAGACCGGTTACAGACGACCGCTTATGCCTTTCAATCGCAGCTGTAATGGAACAAACCGATTATTCTACTAATGTTTTGGAAATCTACTAACAAATAAACGTTTTATCTCTGTCTATGGGCGGTGGTGATTGCTTTCCATCAGGTGACACGAGCTCGTTTACACTCTATTTAATATAAAAGGTGTCTTCAAATTATTTTGGAATATTTAAGCAGATGATTGAGTTAGTTTGACTGAACCCCTGTAAATGTTTTACGGGATTTTTATTTCATACATACATTGAAATTCAAAGTGTACGGTGTCAAAGACGTGAAGCTCTTTGAATCAAGAATTCGCTAGGTTAAGAGACATGACCGCTCGAGTCTAATAGCGCCAACAATTTTCGCTCTTTTGGACTCCGCTAGGCATTAGATGTTCCTGCACTGCGACTTCTGGCCGGAGGGCATGGTCTTTCGTCGCTTTAGGGAAGCAAGGATAAAAATCTCTACATAACTTTTTTTTCACGTCAGGTAAGTACATATTTTTTGAGTTTTTAATGCCGTTTTGTGTTTTTTTTTGCATAATTCGAATTTTACAGCGCATTGGTTTTACTGTATTGTTGTATGTTTTTATGTGCAAATAAATAAATAATAAATGAAATTTGGCTTAGGGGATACTTATGCAACGGTCATGAAGACCATGATGTAATACAGAAAAAGAAAATTAACCTTTCGACTTATATTCACAACTGATTAAAAATAAATCATGATCCAAGAATAAAAACATAATTTATTATTTAATGACACTTGATATAATAATTAACACAAAAGGAGAATTTCACACATTACCTACAGTTAATTCATGCAGCACACTGAATTACTGAGTGTGGCCCTGCGAAATGTTACTTAAAATTGTTTTTTGAGTTTACGTAGACGATGTAGTAATTTTCATGATTTGGATTCCTAATATACCTGTCTAACTAGGTTGATTTTAACCGACTTCAAAAGGGGAGAAATTTTTCAATTCGGTTGATTTTTTATGTTAACTAATATAAATATCGTTACGTAATTGGCGGTGCATTGAGGTTACTATTAACTACCCAAATAGGCCGCCAATTATGTACTGCTTTCTTTTTATTTGGGAGAGTATACTTTCTAGTTGGATAGGTACATTAACACATTCAGTGCCAAAAACACGCTAGGCGCGTTCTCTGTTCGTAAGCAGTTTTCGCTACAAAGTGGAAAAATGCTGCTACGTACGAGTGAGCGCAGCGCGTAGCGAATGCGGCAGCGAATGTGTTAATGAAGAAAAATAAAGTCCCTAAGAAAATTCTTGAAGTCGGTTTTTGACAATAACCCGTTTCCTAATTTTCACCTATAGGTTCAAGTCATTCATCATCACTTACCCTTAGTCTCTCGTCAGCAACCGTCCACACGCGACTCGCGAAGTCATTGGATGCGCCTACGATGTATGCGCCGGTCGAGTCGAAGTCTACCGACATAACAGCCGCGTTCGAACCGACCAGCGTTCCTCTGCATTCTACCGTGCCCACTACAAACAAAAAGATTTTGTAAAATTAGCATCTAAACTACTTCAGTATCAAGATTACTATTTGGAGTCTTTTTGTATTTTTTATTTCAACTCCAAATTTTTTTGTTTCTTTTACAAAAAACACAAGCCGAAACATGGATGCACAGAAAAACCAGAAAAATAGACCAGCGCTATTGGTGCATAGGAAAACTTCGTGTCTAGTCTCCTGTCCAGCGGTGGTGTAGGGGAATAGCACGCAGCACGGAATGTTGAGGACCTGGGTTCGATTCCCAGCGCTGGTCTATTTTCTGTGCATCCATGTTCCGGCTTGTGTTTTCGTGTGAAATATATGCTACTTCAGTATGTAAAATTCTAGGTCGATCCGACCTCTGGAAGCGACTCAGACTTTTTTGAATTTGATTACTGACAACAGGTGAAACTATTTAAAAGCTTGTAATGACTCACTTTTTGAGACGTCCCATAATTTGACTTTTCGGTCGGCTCCTCCTGTGGCTACAATTCTTTCTGTAGGACTCCATTTGACCGCATTGACATCTCCCTCATGAGCATCCTAAGGAGTATAGAGGTAAGCACGTGTAAGTATATCTTATATCACGTCAAACTTTGGAAAATGAATATCGACAGCTATTACAACAACGCAAGTTTTTATATGAAGCCGTGGTGGCCTAGTGGTTTGACCTATCGCCTCTCAAGCAGAGGGTCGTGGGTTCAAATCCCGGCTCGCACCTCTGAGTTTTTCGAAATTCATGTGCACAATTTACCACGAGCTTTGCGGTGAAGGAAAACATCGTGAGGAAACCTGTACAAACCTGCGAAGCAATTCAATGGTGCGTGTGAAGTTCCCAATAAGCACTGGGCCCGCGTGGGAACTATGGCCCAAGCCCTCTCATTCCGAGAGGAGGCCTGTGCCCAGCAGTGGGACGCATATAGGCTGAGATGATGATGATGATGATGAAGTTTTTATATTACTTCGCAGGTGAATACAGACCATGGGGTTATTGGTAAATCAACGAACATGAATCTCTCCATGTGATGCTAATCATCTTTGACAGCTTAAGTTCGCGGCTTCGCCTGCGTTCGAACAATCTTTACAAGTGGTTTTTTTTTAAAACCCTTTCATAGTAGATATTTGCGCATCTACGTAAGCTTTATTTGTTTACAAAAGACCCGTGTGGTTTTTTAAAACCCTTTCATGGTACATATTTCCGCATCTACATAAGCTTTATTTATTTACAAAAGACCCGTGTGGTGTCGGGTTAGAATTACACCTCTACGTTCTTCCGTGGATGTTGTAAGAGGCGACTGAGGATATAGGTTAAGGTTTACCGTCGGCGTCAGGTTAGCAACCTGTCACCATTGTACCGTTTAAAAAAAAACTTTTTTATCAAACTTAAAACCTGAAATTGCTAGAAGCGGTAACGTTTCGTGTGCTCTGCCTACCCCATTTGGGAATACGCGTGATGTTTGTGTTGTGTGTTTACAAAAGAATGCTACACATAAAAAACCAGCCAAGAGCGTATCGGACACGTCCAAGTTTAATCCAGAAAAAAAAATCACCCGCACTTTACGTCATGGGAGATAGATACCTACCCTATTTTATTTTTATTTTACCACTCTGTCGACGTGACTGATATTCATGCCAAATTACAGCTTTCTAGTATTAGTTAATGGTCTCTAAACGTAGCCGCGAATAGACCGACGGACAGACATGTCGAAACTATAAGGGTTCTTAGTTGACTACAGAACCCTAAAAAAAACAGTACATACAAAGTAATATATGGTTTAACTTGTACTGCGTCTTTACAAACATACAAAATACGTGAAAAATCATCAACAACATTTTTGTAGATCTAAATATGTAGAATGAGCATATGATAAAAGAGTCCTGTGCAAAATATTGATATTCTAGTCCCAGTAGTTTTGGCTTTGCCTTGACGTGACAGTCAGTCAATTCACTTTATTTATAAGTTATGTACCTACTTTAAGAACACTTTTACGATTTACTGTATGGTGCATAAAATTAACAGACTTACAAATCGCAACGCTACTTTGGACGGTAGTGTGGTAGCGTAGAAAGGCATCGATTCCATGAGTTTGTCATCCGCAGAACTACCCGCAGAGCCAATGCTGCCCCGACTACCCCCCTCTCTTGCCGCTTCCTCCAGCTCTCTTCTTACCCTGTCGCTTTTTTTCCTGTAAAGAGTTCACTATATTGACACAACAACAAAAATAACTGCTAAGTTTTTTGCAGAATGGTCGCAGTATTAAATATTTCCTTCAGCTGAAATCATCTTTGAGCGTGTTATATCCGCCAAAGCTTTTAGATATAAAAGCAGCTTTGAATTAAGAGCATAGCAGCATGCTTCAACCTCTTGGTCTTATTCAAGTAACTTAAAATTCTAAAGAAGTAACAAACCATGATATAGTTAAATAATATGCAAGTAACAAACCACACATGTTTACTAGAAATGGTTTTTGAAAGATTAAGTGGTGTGTAACAGACTGAGGCGAAAGATGAGCGAATTGAGATCATGACATGAGTCTGAAAACCTGTGACACGCAGTAATTGCTCTATAATTTCATTTTCTCTAACTGATCTAACTAATGATTAATGCAGCGTTTCCACCAGAGATGTGCGAGGATGTATTGCGAAGAATATGTTTTCAACCAATAGAAGCACTTCATTTACCTCGACTCGCTCCGCTCAGGTGTTTCCACCAGAGATGTGCTGTGCGAGGATGTGTAAATAAAGCGTTTCTGTTGGTTAATGAAAAACACATTCCTCGCAACACATCCTCGCACATTATTAGTGGAAACGCTGCTTTAGGCAACTAACGTTTCGAGGAGTTATTTTTAAATATAGGTAATGAATTAATTATCTACTGTAAGCTGCACAAATACAATAGCTCAGAGTAACGCCGTGATTCTTCTCAACAGAGGTTTTTCTGAACCGGTGGTAGATTTTTTTTGACATTCATAAGGGCTTGTTATAGCCCAAATTTAATAAAGATATTTTGACTATGAGAGGATAACTTTCCTACACACCAGACTGTATTTAGCCATGTTTTTTGGATACATTTAGAACAGTTTACGTTCATATGTATATACGTACCGTTAGTTCGAGGTACTTGACCCAATGGGGGGTTACTTTGGCCCATATGAAAACCACATAAAAACGTAAAATAAAACGTGAAATAAAAACATAAAAACATAATCGATCAATTAACAACAACTACCATGGCAAAGAGCCATATTCTCAAAGCAATAATAAAACCAGAGGCCGTATTGCCTAACGTTTCTAACGCTCGCGATTGCAATCAAATGACAGATTTCTCATACAAAAACTGTAATTTGATTGCGACCGCGAGCGTCAGAAGCGTTAGGCAATACGACTTCAGGACCGAGTTAATCCTAAGGGCTAAAATTACCCTTCAGAGTCAAAGTACCCTGACCTTACGGCACACATGTACCTATACATCTCAAATAAAACGATTAAAAAAATAAACAATGGTACGGCTGCGGCAGACAACCTTGTGTGAGCACAATCGTAAAATCAAACTAATTATACTTACGGGCAAACGTAAAGACGCTAAAATGAAGTAAGTATAAATGTGAGTTCGAAAATAGCACACAGTTTGTTTAATCGAATCTGCTGCTCACACACATACATATTTGTTTACTAGTGAGCATGACTTAATTTCAAATAACCACTGAAGACAAAAAATTATGGAATTGAGTGCAATTGCATTTGATCGCTACATACATTTTATACTGTTTCTTTTTTTAATGATTAGTCAAGTAATGTATACGACTCTGATGCACATATAAAATAATATTAGAGACCGACCGATACAATATAAATATTCTTTATTGATTACCAAAAGCAGTACAGAGACATTACGGACTCCTCAATAAAGAAAGTCTCTGCATCGGAAAAAGCAATCTTTGGTAAAAGGTGACGAGCAGTTGGCATGAAACTATTGTATCTTAGATTATGTACACTAAAAAGGGTGAAAAAAAAAATTTATAACAAAAAATTTAACCGACTACAAAAAACCATGCAAATAATTTTCTACCAGTCTGAAATCGGTGCCTCAGCACGAGCCAGCAGAAGTGATTGAAGCCCAATATGTAGTGTGAGGTTAGGTAGGCGACTATAGGTCCACTCCTGCTGGCTCGTGCTGAGGCACCGACTTCAGACTGGTAGAAAATTATTTGCATGGTTTTTTGTTGTCGGTTAAATTTTTTGTTATAATTTTTTTAGTACGTGTTAAATAGAAAAACTGCATGTAACAAAAATTTACCTAGTTGTTTGTTTATTTTAGAAATATTCATCATCATCGTCCAAAGACGTCCTCTGCTGGACATCGTTTACGTACCCGATCGACGCGCGACAATTTACAAACACATAATTTCGGTGAAGACGAAGTTTCGGCCAAAAATTGGCCGATATCGAAATTGTGACAAAACCAAAACATTATTTCTTCACCAACGTCGAATTTTTGGTCGAGCGTACAATTACTTTACATTTTATACAGTACCGGCAAAGCTTTTCTAGTACCTGGGTCAATCTACTTTTTCTTCTGTGTTATTCTGTCCCGTTGTATGAGACAAAAGTGACAGATTTTCTTTAAAAAACTGTTACTGATGCGCTAAGGAGATAGTCCGTAAATTAATGGGCTTGTAACTACGATAAAAATCCATACCCCATTTTGTCTACATTCTATTCTACATAAATAATAAGTACCGTATTTGATACCTAAAATAGAGATCAATTGTGAACAGATTCCCGTGACTTTAAAGACAAGAGCGATAACATGACTACCTATGGTATGAAATTATGATTAATAATTTACCAGTCAAATGGTAATATTTTTACAAATTAGTACAATATTATGAATGTATTTTGTTACAAATTTTACCTATGTACATGCCAAAATGCAGATGCATAAACTTTCATGCATTCAAAACCGTGAATAAACTATCGTCCAAAATATCCATCAACCATGCAAAATTAATTATTAAAAATAATAAGCTTAACTGGCGAAAGATTTGCAGCTTGTACGTACATCTAATGCGATTAAAAAAAAGTTTGTAGTATGTTACGCGATTTGAACTCAATAGTGAGCATTGGTCAAACTTACCTATACTAAAAGCTAGTTACATTCACAAACAGGAAATTAGTATGTAATGTAAGTAGATATAGATGTTATTTTTACTTAAGTTAAAACATTGTAATAGATTGTTAAAATGGTTATAAATGCTAATCTATCAATACCAATCCTGACATAGCTACTACCTCTAATTATAGCTCTTACATGTCAACATCAAGTAATAAAAAAATAGGTAATAGAAATCCTAACTTAAAAATTGTGGCTACCAAAATCCATTCCTTACCGCCTTCTTTGGACATTTGTTATTACATATATCAAACCTTTTTATTTCAGAAACCGGGACAAAACAATAAAATAAGATAAAGTTTTATTTACAGAACACTTGGATAATCCAATTAGATGTACAGACACAGGAGTTGAGAATGAGTCAGTTTCAGAGTGCAGTTAAGACATAAATGGGCCACTTCATGAAGAGGTATATGTTCAATAATGAACGCCACAATGCCTTCAAACCACCACATCTGCATTCACATTATGCCAAACTCACCCGAAACTAACTCTACCAAACGTGTTGATGAAAAACGCGGTAGGGCTTGACCTGTTGAAGAAATTAAACAAAAAGAAGCAAAAACAAAATCTTGAATTATAATGCAAGCTCTATAAGCCGCATGGCACACAAACGACCCACTCTACTCACAACACGAGAATAATACAAACTAAACACAAATACACGAATCAATGTGCATTCTACTGGCGCTGTAATGTGTGATTTAGCACAAAATGATGTGAATTTGTGATGTCTTTCTAACACTTCATTCAGTTAAGTTTTAGACTCAATAAATACCACAAGCTAAATAAAACATCACAAGCATTGACATTCTACAGTGCAGTTTACAACCATATTTAATAGCAGCAACATACAGTAATACAAATTCTATAAGTATTTACAGGCGCTTTGGTCTCGTTTGAAACCAGTGACCAAATGCCCTAAAACTGTGTACTTATTGAAACCAACGAGCTTTAAACTGTAAAAAAACACGGCAGAAACATTAAACCTGCCTATGGAAAACCTTCCCAACTGAAAATCAAAACATGCCAAGCATACGCTCGTTTTAAATTAGGATCTTAATGTAAGTATGATAATATAATTAATTATCTTACTTGAGAAAGTGTTCATTTTCTTCATTCATCTTATCTGCGTCTTTTGATTTGTATTTAATAAGTCTTTCCACGAGCGCCCGATTTTCATCCTGTAAATAATTAAACAAATAGGTAGGCATACACATCGCGACTTTGTGATAAATGATAACGCACTTTGAAATGTTAAGTACCATTCTAAGTAATATTTTCTTCATTTTTATCGGATGGTTTGAATTGTTACACAGAAAAAATATTTTTATTTATTTTTATTTCTAAACATAATTTATTTTAGTAGATATATATTTTGTTCGCGGGGCGAAGCAAGCTGCTTCTCTCAGTCGCAGTTTTCGCGCTAGACTGAATAGGCGGTTTCGCATAAACAGTTTATGCAATACGCAACGCGCAAGGGCAATCATAGACTTGATATACAGTATGATTATTAATACGAACATTTTACAAGTTCTATTTTTGGGCCAGTTTACTGCATTCCAACTTTCAAATACGAAAAAATTCTAGCTTCAAAAGGAGGATTAATAAGATTTTATAATTAGGTCATTACAAGCTTTTTTCAGCGTTTTTTTTTCTATTTAGGATAAAAAGTAGCTTAAATCGCTCACGAAGCTACAATTTTTCATATCATTATAATGCAAGATCCCACCGTAAAATTTTGAATCTCTCTGATATATTCTGATCTAAATGAATGAAAGAAAAAAACATTTACTTGTGACATTACCTAAAATAAAATAAATGAAAATACGAACGGCGCTGGTCGTATATACGAGCCTTAAGTCACATTTCGATCAAATAGGTAGACAAGGAGCAGAATTTTCAGGTGAGATCTTAAGCTATTACATTATGAATGATTGTCATTACTGCAGGGCTACTACAAAACTCGACACTTATATTGTTTAATACGAGAGCGAGAGCGGTAGGTACGACACAAACTTCAAGTTCGGGTTTCGTAGTAGACATGCTGAATAGAAAAAGCGAAATCAGTGGGTACTGAATGGAATTTCTGACACAAAATATCTTCATTGACGTGATTGAAACAAAATATGAATCTCGCTGGATAGTGGAAAATACGCTGGCAATGCGCCAAATTTTAAATGACGCTATAAAAATTTCAAGTTCCAGAGGAATAAAACGAAATGTTAGTTTAGAATTACTATGCCAAAAATATTACACTCTGTAAACAAAAACAAAAATGGCTCTTACGAAGCTGTATATTCAATTCATAATAGTGCGGTGTGATTGTGTCCTATGCTGGAAATAATATTGAAAACAATCAATGTTTTTCTTCGTCTGTGGCAGAAGTGTTATAGTTTCAGCGAAACGACAATTGAGATAGAATTAATATTTTGCGAAAGTTGAAATTTTGGCAGTAACAATTATGAATGTGTGCTTTGACGAAGCGGTCCATAGTTCGCCTATAAAAACTGATGATTGGGTAAGAGCTATCGTT
Source organism: Choristoneura rosaceana (assembly GCA_037349165.1). Classification (NCBI taxonomy): domain Eukaryota; kingdom Metazoa; phylum Arthropoda; class Insecta; order Lepidoptera; family Tortricidae; genus Choristoneura; species Choristoneura rosaceana. The sequence goes on along the minus strand of JAZBNJ010000040.1, from coordinate 8,968,522 downwards.
TTCTAGGGTATTGAGTTATATCATAATTCATTTTTGTTAGCTCTCATCAAAGTATCAATCTAAGGATTAATTAATCAAGTATGAGTCCTCGCTTGTGAGATTTGACCAAAAGGATTTTTTGCGCAGTACATTAGTCAGTCAGCTTTGAACATATTTGAAACCCATAAAAAACGCAGTCTTTATTGCAAGCAAACACGCGAATTGATGTTACCCAAAATTATGTATAGATAGGTAGGTAACTTTGTGGGATCATTCAAGAGGTCAAATGAAGTTAATTTCTCCAGATACTAGTGAACTAACTCTTACTGTCAAAATATAATCAAGAATAAAGATAATTAATTATGCGCATCACAACAGTATTAATAATGTAATGTAAGTAATGGTTTTTAATTTATGACATATTTTATTAAGTTTTTAATTTAGCAAAAGACGGTTAAAAGTGTTTTCTTTTTCATGTATCACGTCTCTCTTTGTGTCATGTTAATTAACAGAATCTCTAAAGGATCACTTGGTAGTCCGTCTGTCTGTTTGTCCGTCTATCAAGACTATTTTTCTCAGGAACGCGTGGAGGAATCAAGCTGAAATTCAATTTCAAATACTCAGATCTGCTACCCTTCGAAGAAGTAAAAAAAGAAACTTTCGAAGTCAACGCAATAAAAAGATACAGCAATAAAAAAAAATTGCCAAGAGTGTGTCGCACATGCCCAGGATAGGGTTCCGTAGCCGTTGCGAAAAAACCCTTACGATATAATTCTCAAAGAAAGTTTACCTAATAGTTTTCTTTGTTAATTTGAGACACCTTGTCTCTGACCATAGAGCTTTAAATGCGAGGTTCGATTCTACTCTAACTGAGCTACTTTTATTTTGTAACAATATCAAATAACTTGAATTTTGATAATTTATTGGTCCTCAAAGTTTCATCGTTAAGTAAATTAGTGTATCGGAGATGACGGTAGGTATTATAGCAGTTTCGTGGTACGAGAACCTTTAAAAAATTTGATAGTATTGTATTACTTACATATTAAATTGAAAATTACATTGGAACTGTAAGTATGGAAAAAAGGGCATTAAGGACTGAGACGGTCAAAAGCATAACTATATAATATACGTTACCAAGACGTGAAAAATATCTATAAACCTATAATGCCACTAAACATAAGGTCGATGTATACATATTTTGACTTTACATGTACTTTGGCTGTTTAATATATTTTTATAATATTATCATATATTTTTGCAAAACAAATCTTTCTAGATTTCAGCGGCAAAAGATTATCAATTATGTCTTTTGCTCTTTGCTCGACATTATAGTTTTCACTATCACTTGACGACATAGTGAGAATAATCAGTTTATTTTAATCGTTTATGATTTACGCTCTGCAACAATTTCAAAGCTTTCGCGGTAAGTATTTTTTTCCAAATAGACACAGATATAACAAAATCGCATCGGCGAAATGGTCCATACCCAAACTGGAATAAATAAGAATGGCGCCACCTTCTGTGCGGAAAAAACATAGAACTAAGACCACGTAGACTAAGAACGTAACATTTTCTCCATGAAAATGGTCCACACACAGTCTTATTTTATGCCAAAACCTAAGTAAGTAGGTACTGGCTGTTTGAGTTTATCTAAGTCACTCGAATTAAATAAAAAAAAAATTACGTTTACTCCCTAGGAGCTACAGTACTCAATTTACTCCTGCTTCGTAAGACTATTACCTACTTTTAAAGCATGAGAGGTGAAAAAATTATTTCAAGCTTTTATTTACTTTTTTTATCTTATCTTATCTTACCTGTCTCGTCGTCTGTCTGTCTGTCTGTAATAAAATTTTGCAAGTTAAATTCGACCAACTTCCAGTAGTTGGATTGACTTGAAATTTGGTATACTTATTTAAATTGAGTGACAAGACAATAATCTGGTAGGGAAATCCTGGTAGTCCGACCAGGATCGTCTCCACAGGACGGAACTCTTCAACGGTTAATATACTATATAGAGTTGAAATTTGGTATGCAAATGTAATTTGAGTGAGAAATAAATATCTTAAATCATAAACCATATAAGTACAGTCAACAAAAGTACAGTCAGCAAAAAAAATTGTATCAAAAATGAAATTTTTAACAAAAGCTTATTTCTTGCACAGACATAGATATTGTAAGTTTTGAGCAAGTAATGGTTTATAGTTCATTGTCCTTTTTATTATCAGACAACACCAATTCAAGCTATCAATCTCTTTACCTGAGCTTTCCTTAGTTTTTCTTCTATGGCTGCAAAAGCCATCTGTAAAGCTTGATGTTCATCTCTGAGTACTGTATTTAATCCTTCTAGCTCCACCATATTTGTTCCATACATCTGTATCTCAGCTCTCAGAGATGCTATTAAGGCATTGTTTTCTGAAATACTACAGAGAAAAAACTCTTTTACAAAAATACTATATCTAGGTTGTTTAAGGCCGCGTTCAGACTCGGCGGGAATCGCGCGGTTTTAGCGCACTATCTCTTTCTCACACGATACCTACTCTGAAAAGAGACGGTGCGCTTAAAATCGCGCGATTCCCGCCGCGTCTGAACACAGCCTAAGAAATTTATTGGATTTTTTTAAAATTTGATTTTAGATTGTTAAATTGTTGCTGCATCTAAACAATAAATTTCAAATCTACCCCACTCTTTGAGAAGTGTAAAATTCAACTTTTCCGGTCTGCATCAAAAGCAGTGAATCACTTTTTTACTCTGTCGCATTGACACATTGACAATCTTGCATGGCATTTAGTATGTGGCTGTAAAACGACAGAAGTGATTCGATTTGTGGCATTCGACAATGGCGGATGTGGAACATGTCTAATTTTGGTATTTCTGCTTCTTTGGCTAGTTGAAGTATAATTTTGATAGTGTTTTATGCGGCGATTAACCTTAATAGTGAACAGTGATCACAAAATTCGATATCGCTCTCTTGTCTGACATTTTTTAATGCGCAAGTTGTCTCCGCGTGGTTTTTGGAATTTTGCTATCAAGTTGCAAAAACTACAATCACCGTACTATGTGAAGAAGAATATATTTATCTTTATATAACTGACATTGGCCCAAGCCTTGAAGGCCGCCATAGAGGAGAATAAATAAATAAAATAACGACAGAAGTCGAAAGTGTACAGATACTTTTGATGCTGACCGTACCATATTATTTCTGACTGTACCATATTATTTCATACAAGATGTTGAATTGAATACCAACATATATCTGGCATACCTTCAGTTTGGTTTGGATGAAAAAACATTAATTATCACTAATCAACTTTGAAGAACTAAAGATTGACAAGCATAAGAATATAACTTACATAATATCTTTTGCTTGGAGCTGTTTTTCCAGATCATGAACCTTGGCATTGAGGTTGATAATCTGCTGAGCACTTTCACCTCTCGTCCGATGCAATGACGTCAGTTCTTCTTGTTGAGCTAAAATCTTCTGTTCTAACGCCTGCACTCTCTCACTGCTGGCACCACCTGAAACGTTATTTTAAATCGCAGATATATTATTCAAAGTTACATTTGATATTGACCATGTGATGCATGGTGAAGGAAAACAATGAGAGGATATCTGCGCACACCACTCAATTGAAGGTGTGTGTGAAGTTTCCAATCCGCACTGAGCCCGAGTGGGAAATACGGCCGAAGTCCTCTCATTTTGAGAGACCTGTGCTCTGCAGCGGGATAAGTATAGGCCGAGGTATAATGATGATGCTAGAGATGCAACGGATAGTTGTTTGGCCGGATACCGGATATCCGGCGGGACAGTTGGTTGGATATTCGGTTAAGTTTTAGGTAAAAAAGCAATTTCGAATTTCGTAGTTAAGTGTTGCAACTTATTCAAAATTCAACTAACAACAAAAGAAACTAAAGGCGTTAAACTGATGTAAAAATTTATAAATATACCAGCTCTTGCCCGCAGCTCCGCCCGCGTGGTATTCGGTTATCGCGCGCTGTTCCCTCGGGAATTGTACATTTAACAGGATAAAAAGTAGTCTATGTCACTCTTGGGTCCATAAACTATCTCTATGCCAAAAATTACGTCGATCCGTCGCTCCGTTACGAAATTACTTACTCAATTACCAAGTTCCATCCAAATCCGTCTAGCCGTTTCAGCATGACATACTCACAAATTTTAGCATTTATAATATTAGTAGGATTAATAACTGGCTTGAGGGATAATTACACAAAAGATCCCTACGGGTCGAAGTGTATTCGCAAGGACCCCTAAACCTAAGATAAGATAAGATAATAACTGGCTTCATCAAAAATATTGGAGCATGACAACAGAGTCCTTATATAAGGATACAGAAGCAGTCATTACCATAATCAGCATATGTAGATGACATCATCATTACCATTGTGATAATAATCGAAATCAAATTCCTAGAAATAGTAAAGTTTGGTTTTATGATTGCAGTAAATTAATTGTATACTCTAAACTAAAACAGTAAGGTCCAAATGGACTACCATCATTTGAGTTATTTTGGTTATGACTAATTAGTGCCATTTGGTAATCTTGAAACTTATTTAATTCATATTTACTTTGCTGTTGATATAGATAAAGATAATTATACACCAGTGGCATGGCACTATAACAACTCAATTTCTACAAGGTTGCCTAAATATTTCATTTTGTCAATAATGACAAGAATCGCAAAACTTGTGGTACACGAACAGCATGTGTCGGCAGTCATTCCCAAATCTTCTCTAACTCTAAAAGTTGTGTAAAATAATTTTCACTCAACATAACTGATATTAATATACACTTTAACTTACTGTTTTCTAGATTAGATATTGTTTAAGGGACTTACAAAATTACTGCCTAGGGACTTACAATATTCTATGACAGACCATTTTTAAAAAGAAGCTTTTTTTATATGTTCTAAAGCTAACAAACTAAAGTTTAGGTAAACCAAACCCATCAATTTGCTATATCAAACTAAGTATGTACATTTAATTTTATTATGAAATAAAAACTTCATGCGAGATATGTATAAAAAAGTAGGTATGTTGAAGTATCAACGTAAGTAACTTCATTATATTAGGATATTCAAATAAATAATAGGACACATCTTAACCCAAAAAATGAGTTGTTTCCCAGGGTGCATGATAATTTTTTTACAGAAAAAATATGAGCAAGAGCAAAATTCAAATATAACTAACCTCCACCAGATAACAAAGTATCTGTACTTGAAAATCTAATCCTTTCATTCACCAGTGTTAATTGAAGATTTTCATTCTTCAGTGTGTTTACATTGTCAAATAGGCGGCTTTCTGGAAAATATTTAGAATTCAGATTACATAAAACATGCCATAAAAAATAATTTTATACTCAGTCAATATTATTTCTGAATAAATAGCATATCAGTACTATGAATAAACTTGATTAATACACTTCAACACAACATCACTATCTTACAATGATATATCTTACAAGAATACTAATGGGATATGTTTTGACATTTTAAATGTAAAGTTTTATTACTGTAGACAAAGACACGGAAAAGGTTATGTTACTTACGAAATGTTATAACGTCTTGGAAAGCTGCAGTTTGATACTTATTCCTGGTTTGCAGCTGATTTATTATGTTATTTCTCCAGTCTCCTCCTTCCATTTTAAATAATATAAATCTTCATTAAATATCAAAACAAACAGTTGTCATGCATGATGTAGCATGTAGGAAAGTTTGTAAGTATTTTGCTAGCACTCGTAAAACACAAGAATACGAAAAGCGTTCTCACAAAGTGCACTGAGTTAGTAAATGACCATTTAATAATCTGTAATAATACACAATTAGTCGTAAATATCTCCTTCTGATCTCAGAAAGACTATCGTTTAATAAATTGAGTTGACATTGACAATTAATGACATTGACAGTTGATTTGACAGCGAGCATGACTGACAGCAAAAACGAAACATTCCATTTCAAGCAATACTTAATAATTTATTTATCAATAGAATAATAACTTTATGATGCCGGCATTTATATTTAAATTATTACTATTTATAAGCAAATATCCTGAATTCGAAAATACTGAATTAAAAAGCTGCTTATATTTTTTTTTATTATTCCTTCCTTTACGGGAAAAGCAAAGGTTGAACACCATACAGCCAAGTCTTCATTACAAGGATTCCTCATAGGCAAGTTATAAAGATGCTAAATCGAGGGGAGGGGGCTACTACGGAATTTGAAAATCTAAGTAGAGAGACAGTATCAGTGATATCCGTCACTTACTTATAGTTAGTCGACAAGTGGTGAAACAGGCCCTAATAAATTATTCCATGAATTAATCACTTTTACGAGTTTATGTAGGTTTCTCGAATCTACAATAATAAAATATTAGTTATTAACTAGTTAGCAACTGAAAAATATAGCTAATATTATTAGGTATAGTCAATTGGGTTTTGGTTTCAAGAATAAAATAAAATAATAATATATTACAATAGTAAATAATAAAGATATAAGGTCTCGGAAGGCTTAAAAAATATTAGTCAAAACTAATAGTGTCACAGTTTATGAAACAAATTTATAAAATATGAACCGATTCGGTGAATGAGTGAGTGAACTAGTTTGTTTGTTACTCCTTCACGCTAAAACGGCTAGACGGATTTGGATGAAATTTAGCGAAAAGTTAGTTTATAACCTGGATTAAACATATCATTGAAATTTTTGATAATGAATTAGAATAGTAGGTATATAATTGTAATGATTGAGTGTAAGTAAGTACATTGTTAACTAGGTATAGGTAAAACTGTTATTATTTTGTTTTTTATTTGGTTTTGTCTACTTGTTTTTTGTTATATGTGTTTCCTTGTTTCTTCTGTATATTTTAATGATTGTATGATTTTCAAACACAATACCTGTATTGTTTATTGAATAAATACTATGACTATGACTATGACTATGACTATGATACTATTTATCCCGATATTTCCACGGGACAGGGATAAAATCTCTAAATAACTACCGTCGGGCTTACAGTCATAAAATTTGGTATATTGATAGTTATACATCTGGAATAAACACATAGGCTACTTTTTATCCTGATATTCCTACGGGATAGGGATAAAATCTCGAAATAACAACCGCTGGGTTTAGAGTCCTGAGATTTGGCATGGTTGTTTTAATCAATGATAGCCACGATGTGATTTCAGGGAATTCCCACGACAATTTAATAAAATCACCGAATTGCAATGCAACTTCTGTACAGCTAATGATTTACGCGTCCGGAGCCGCGGGTAAAGCTAGTTATTATGAATAATGCTTACAGATATAATACCTACTCTAGTATCTTGCGTTTTTAAGATTATGAGATGCCAGATGATGTTTAGGTAACTGCTTGCTTGATGCTTAGGTGTCTTTGGGCGTCTTCTGCGTTACCAAAAATTATCTCTGGCGTTACCAAAAAATCGTACTTCCAACAAGATATTTCATGGTTTAATAACTTACGTAGTACGTTGAACTTACGTAGGATGGCTGTATTCATGTACACCATCCACTAAATTACGGAAAAAACATGTTTACTTACAAAAATCTGCAGATTAGTGTCGGTAAAAAAGTTGATTGGACTAAAGTTACCTGTATACAATATTTTCCAATCGTTTGTTTATTTGTTACCTCATCACGTCTAAACTGCTGCACCGATTTAGATGAAATTCGGCATACAGATAGTTTGAGTCCCGGGGAACGACATAAGATAGTTTTTATCCCAGAAAATTGTGTAGTTCCCGCGGGATAGTGGTAAAAGAATTCTACGCGGATGGAACGGATTCTAATCGCGGGTAACAGGCGAGTTTAGCATAAAGTTGATCTGATGTTTAAAATACAAACGCTTTAAAATTAAGTTGAGAAATGAATAATGCAATGCTCTGAAGCTTTATTTTACTCAGCCCTGAGCTTTTGTGCAAGTTTCTGTCTATATAACAGAAGCTTTTGGGATCTCAGTAGGTGGGTATCTAACTACTTAGGTATTTACTCCTCTTCTAAGGTTCTAAGCCGTTACACTCTTGACAGAATGGTCATGTTCGTCGATTGAGGATTAGCTTATTTTTAACCTCCGAGCCAAAAAGAGGGGTGTTTGAAGTTGGACCGCTATGTGTGTCTGTGTGTGTGTCTGCCTGTCTGTTTTCTTTAATTGAAAGCAGGTATTCTAGCGATATTTCATAGATATGTTTTATCAAAATCGGTTCAGCCGTTCATGTATCACGTATGTCCATCCATACTAATGTTATAAATGCGAAAGTGTGTTTGTGTGTTTGTATGTTTGTCCCTCTTTCACGCCGTAACGGAGCGACGGATTGACGTGATTTTTGGCATAGAGTTAGCTTATGGACCCGAGAGTGACATAGGCTACTTTTTATCCCGGAAAAATGCACAGTTCCCGAGGGAACAGAACAGAAAATGCTAATTTACAGTACCGAGGCAATAAAAAGAAAGACTTAAAAGAACGTTTACTATGAATATAGCTTTGTCTCAAAATTCAAGTACCTAACTCACCAGAACCTCGTCTGGAACTCATGTATTACCTACACTTTCCATACCTAGGTACTTCAATTCAGAAACTTTGTTGGAAACATTATACAGTCACCCATTACGTAGATCTGAAAGGAAAACTTTCGGCTATTTATAAATGGGACCGGAAGAAAAATTCCTCTGAAGCATGATGAACCATAGAATAAACTTTAATTACTTAGAGTTAGCAAAAGTTTTCAAAAGTTGGCAGAGAAGCAATGAGCTTATAAAAGTATATCGGCGAAACTTGCCACTGAGCAGAAATGAGACTAGGTATCTTTTAGCTGATAGGTAGGTTAGTTTCCTCTCACGACCTGCCAACCAGTTTTCCGTAAACCTGGACATTTCTTGCTCAAAAAGTTCATTAACTACCCAAAGGAGGTACCGTTATTATTTACTAAACTTGCCTAACGAAAACTTTCACGGAGGAAGAACTTCACTTACCGAGTCATTTTCGTCGAGTTATGCGCAAAGTTGGTCTCTGATATTGGGTTTCTATTTTCTTTGTAAACGCAACAAAAATTTACAATTTTATTACACTTAGCAATCGCATATCATATGTACCTAATACTTGCATGTAGGTACTTTGTTAGGTAAGTTTCAGAATGTTGGTGAACGTTTATATACTCACAAAAGTATTTCTTTAAGCTCCTCGAATACTAAAACGGTTCCGTTATGCATTAAGTATCTGCTGTCAAGCATGACTCTCTTAATCTGAACTTGATTGTTACCGTTCAGTTACCGATTCACAATTCAATTATAAGTTTTGAGAGCTAGAGCTCTGAGCCTAGGATGCTGTGCGCTCTGGAGCTTAAATCAATACTTACCTCTTTGTGATATGATTATCTGTGTACTGTCTATGGCAGTTCCTGAGGGAGACAGTCTCAGTTCTAATTAGGTTTATTTGCCCAACGGTCTCTAAAGGTAAATGCTTGATGTTAAATTAACTCTTTGTTTTAAGAAAGGGAGCGATTATCCGCGATTTAGTCGGACGTCGAAAAGGAATCTGTTTAAATTGCACCTTTTAATCCGACGGGGGAGCGAATAGAAGCCGCCTTTGAGGTGCGCGGCGAACCGGAAAACAGCATCCCAGCGCTGTTTTTATACTGAGGTAGGTACCTAGCAGAGTTAAGGAAAACAAACCGGAGATATGCTTATTAACTCCCTAAGCAACCTGGAACAGTACCAGCTTTTTAAACAGTTTCAATTCCAATTTACGTTTGCAATTTACTCAGATTGGTCTATGGGTACCTACCGTAGCAAAAGAAATCGATGACGTTTGTACCTATAACTTGTGCTGAAACTTGAAGATTATATTGTAGCGCTAAAAATATCCTCAGACCTTAATATAACTAACTAAGTATAAGTATGTAAGTAAGCGAAAAACTATATTCCCCAGAGAAACAGATCACAAAGCGTCGCAACCATTAAAACCGATTTATTACAGACGTACCGTAATACCGTTTAATAGCTCTATAGCATCCTCCGATAGATGTGTTACATAATAAATCGATCGGAAACTTTCGGAATCACCGTCCAGCGTTTGTGAAGCGCAATATATTCGGCTTAATAGTGTAATTTTGCAGGCTCTTGGTAATATCTTGCGGGAAACTCCGCTAACCCGGGCTGACCTCTGACAAGCGTCGGATTACTACCGACATGCTGTGTCGTTAACAGACGAATATGAAAGGTGAAGCACGTATTATTTTATGGTGCGGCAAGACATTGCCGGAAATAATAGAAACCAATATGAATGTGGCACCAAATACATGGAGGTAAGTATGTCTTGCAGTTCGGAAAATTTTCGTAGATCATTTATTTCATATTAGATAAGTAAATTCACAGCTTACTTTACTTATACATGCATACAGTGCATAATGTAAATGTAATTTTCTCTTTACATGTGTCTTGTATTGTCTTTACATCTCTTTACATATACTTACATACCTATGTATCTGTTTTCTACGTCGCTTTGGGGTACGTTGGGGTATTCAATAAACAGTTTATTGTATTGTACCTATTACACGCAAAACCATCGAACAAAAGAGTGTTTTTTGCAGCCCCTGAAGTTTATCCATAAATACCTCTAGTAGTTTAGATTTCGATTCTCAATCATTATTTGTAGAACCAAGTCAACAAAGCAGATCCGCGAGAGGTTATGACGCAAAGCGAGTCCTTAGAGCGACCACCATCGTATTTCCGCTCTTCGCCACGCTGTCAGAGAAGGGAAGCAACCTTACTGAAAGATTGTTTTAACCCCATCATAATTGCTTTTACTACACAAATAAACAAACGCTTATTTCCTTTGTAGTTTTGAAGTGTTCAGCTAGATTACTTTGCCCGAGTTTAAATAAGTACTGATACCTACTTAAAATGTTGTAGTAGACAGATTAAAAAGTTGACCCGTGTTTTTAAGCAGATTATCAATAATATAATAAATACCGGGTGTGGCCTGTAATATAAGCAAAAAATAAAAATAAAAACTAAACAACATTAGTTCAGCGAATTTTAAAAATAATTATTATTTTTTATTTTTTATTACACTTTTAAGTTTATTCGCAGAAGTAATGTAAAGCAAAATGCTTGATGTTTGTAGCGTGACAGGCGACGTCAGTTGTGTTCTAGGATGGCGTACATTGATGCAGTATTTAATTTTTATAAAAAAAAAAAGGAAAATTCAAAGACTCCATTATTTTTAAAAGTCGCTGAACTAATGTTGTTCAGTTTAACGAGGACGATCTATGTTTTTATTTTTTGCTCGTATTACAGGCCACACCCGGTATAGGCAGGTACTTATTAAAAAAATTAGATACTTAAACCTATACAGAGACCTCGTACATATTGGCAATAAAGTGTCGCGAGTTTCGACACAGTCATACATTATTTATGTGGGGAGCTCTCTATCGTCAACAGCTTCCAAAAATCAATATCGGAAAAAAATCGCAGTAAGAAAAGCTTGAGCCTAATCAAATAAACCGAGTGAAAGTTAAAATTGAACGAAGTGGGAATCTCAGCTCTGAATAATTCATTAATTTCAGAGGAACGAACGACGAAAGGAGCTAGATTTTAAAAGAATGGGACCACTTATTGCAATAAAGCGAGTTATAGGTAGATAGAAAGCAGGATTTAACGATAAGTTATAGGATCGTCGCTTAGTAAACTTTTTCTATAAGACTTAATAAAAAAAAGTAAAAGTAAAACACTTTAATCAATAAATCATATTGACATCACACATCATTCTTCCAAAGCAGCATTTGGCCGGATCGGACCTGTAAGATCAAATATAAACGTTAGGTACTTAGTTTTCGCTTCAGTTTGTGATTTAGTATCTACTTATGTAGGTATAATATGTATTGAAGTAGATGCTAGGTATGCTAATACAGTTTGAGCTACTTCTTAAGGACTATGCAAGAAAATTATTACGGTTTTACTTTGCTTGGAACAAATTAATTGGTAAAAAATAAAGTATTCATATCTGTATGTAAATTATTCACTTACGGTGGAACTTCACTGCTCGTTTTTTGCGCCGCTCACCCGAACCTGTGTATAAATTTAAATAAATATTTTGAACATATTATATAATAATACCTATGTTTGTTGGTAACATCAAAATAATTCTTAATTTGAACATTATTAAAGCTACATGATAAGTAAATGCTCTTCCATATGCAGACTTAATTATCACAATGATTGGCCCCGTGTTTATTTTAAGGATGTAACAATGCTTGTAATATTATGGACAACCTGACTACTGCGTAGCAGTGGCGTAGAGCCAACATTTTCGCTAGGTAATTCGGAGAAATAAGTATAGCGTACTTACTTATGTCAGATTAAACAAACTTTGACTTTGTTCAAATAATTTAATTTATTGACCAATTGAAAATAGGTAGGTGCATTATGCATAGGATTAACGCTTATTAAAATGCTTTTAGTAAGTAGCCAAAGTGATGTTTTTTGACGATTACCAATTCAAGGTCTCCAGGCGGTTAATGTTTAAAAATATTTAAAAAATATTAAGTACTTAACTGTTACTAGTCAAATTAGATTCCTTATTGACTAGACCAAAATTATTGCAAATTAATAAATTATTTCGGCTCTTGTTAAAATCATCCCAATGTTTTATTATACGAAAAAGCTTTTCACGCACCTTCCGGTTCGAAATCTTCTCGCTTTATTCCTTGCGTACTTTTGCCATCATCTTTCCCAATAGCAGCATGGCCGATATCTGATTCTTAAAATTAAAACAATTACAAGTAAATAAATATTATCAAAATAATAATGTCATTTAAATAAAGTACAATACAATACAATAATGAATCTTTATTGTACACCAGAAATAGTAAACGATACAGAAAACAGGTACCTTCATAGAGAGAAAATTACAAGGTAAGCAATAGGCAGTCTTAACCTATTTCATCAAAAGTCTTAACGCTTAAGAGCGTTCCGCACTAAGTTCTAAAATACTGACATTTTCAAAATACAATTACCAGAACTATCAGACGAGGAGTCAGAACTCTTTTCAACAGCCTTTTCAACAGGTCCACCGACACTTTTAACTACTTTTTTGATCTTATCATCTTTTTCGTCCTTTTCATCAACGCTCGATCCTACATCGCTGGATGATTCGGCTTTTATGAGGCGTCTGTATTCAGAATGTTCAGCATGTGGATTCACTGAATCATCAGGTCTTGCTTTAATAAAAAAAAAATAGTTTCATAAGTTTGTCACAAAATTTGATTTGGCGTATGAAAGTCGATTATAAAGTTGTGCTCAGAACCAAACCTGACTAATAACTCAATTAATCAAAGGCTAGTTTTGTAGAAGCTATTGGGTAAGATTTGTCCAGGGTATTTTTCATTTCTAATTTTTAGTTTTGTAAAATTTTGATTTGTTATAAATATAAATTTTCATCAAGGAAGTTTCGTCCTCCGTTTAGAATTGTATGACTAACAAAACAAAATAACAAGTAATAACAAAAAAAAATCCCAAAATCGATTAAGATGTTTAAGGTTCAAATGCTGGGAAATACTCCAGTGTATCAGGTCCCTGCTGTTACTACATACACTCGTAGGTATATATTATTCCAGAAAATATGTACTTATGTACAAGTAGCGGCACGAGAGTTTAGCGCTGACGGTTATTGCGCAGAAGTCAAAAGTAAGGTATCACACGGGGAAGGGCGGGCGTGCGTAGCGCCGATTGGCTTTCCAGTCGCATTACGTCCCCCGCGCCCATGCCCCCATGCGCAGCTATCCCTTCCACGGTTCACTCACCGCTAAACTCTCGTGCCGCTACTTGTAGGTATAATAATATAATGGTGTACGTTATAAGCAGGGATAATATTTTTCGAGATTCCTGTGGTACTTTTTCTTAGAAACGTAGATTTTTATTTAAGTATAGACAAATTAATATATATTTTCTATAGAAAACTAAAAAAAAAATTCTGCCTTGGACATTCAGCTGCCGAATAAAGCTGGCGTTCATTCAGAAACAAAATGTGAATGTTTTGGTTTACTATCTTTTGGCAAATAACGTTTGGCAAATGATCAGGTGACTAAGCAGTCAACCATTGTTTTAATGTTAAGTGACGGGTCCGACGTTAGTTATTCGGACATAAAAACTGGGTTCGATTCCCTATCAAAACTAGGTGTTAAAAACATTATTATAGGTGCGTTTCCCTATTCTGCTTCTCTAAACAAATCCAACAATAATTTATATCGTTTAAACAAATTATTGTTTAAGATGACGAGCCGTCATAGTGACGTTTTATTTTTTGACACTAATAATGTTATTAGTGACTACCGACTGACCCCCGACAAGCTTGCTAAATCCTTAGCATGTTTTATTAATTCCGTATTCGGAAATCACTCCCCCTCCCCCAGCCCCGTTAGGACGACACATTCAAGCGCGAATGTGTCTTTAAACTACCTACACCGACAATAGAGAAGCAAAGTAGTCTATCATTCCTACATCAAAATATAAATCGCTTCACTGGCAAAATATTAGATTTAGAATTACTCTGTGAAAAGTTAAACTTAGATATTATCTGCTTAACAGAAACCTGGCTAAAAAAAGATTCAATGCAATTTAATGTAAATAATTATGCAATAGCTAGCGCCTTCTGCAGAGAATCTGCAGCAGGTGGCGGGTCTATCATATTAGTGAAAAATGGTTTAAAGTTCAAAGAACGCAAAGACCTGTCCAGCCTTTCTGTTGAACGTGTATGCGAGATCGCTTCTGCGGAAACGGAACAGTATTTAATTTTATGTATATATAGACCACCAAACTCGAATATTACTTTGTTTATAAATACTATGGAAGATGTTCTAAGGAAATCAGTAAAACGTAATAAAGCGCTGGTGGTTTGCGGGGACTTTAATATCGATATTTTATCACAATCCGTTGAAAAAGACCAGTTTATTTCTGTTTTAAAATCTTTTAATTTAAATTTCTTATTTAATGAACCCACCAGAGTCACAACCACTTCGACCACATGTATAGACAACATTTGCTTAACTTGTAAGTATTTAGAAAAAGCTGTAATCAGTGGAGTACGGTCGGATCACAAAGCTCAAACAGTGAAGTTACCTCGGGCTAGGGGCGGTGTTAATCAAACCATAGAAATTAGGCCGTTGAACAAACAAAGACTTGACCGTCTCAAAACAAACATCGCGCAAAAAGTAAACAATTTAAAAGTATGCACTAAAAACCCAAACGAAAATTTCAAAATATTGTTAAATACTGTATGCGAAGAATACGATAAAACGTGTAGTAAAAAACGTATTAAAATAGGAAACAAACTGTCATTCAATGAATGGGCTACACCTGGAATACGTAGGAGTAGGGACGTCTTATATGATCTTTATGATAAGAAATCATGTACTACTGATGAACGTTTCCACCAGTATGTTAGGGATTATTCAAAATTATTCAAAATTATATGTAATAAAGTAAAAGCAGCCCATGTAACTAATAAAATTTAGTCCTCTAATGATAAAATTAAAACAGTTTGGAAAATTATAAATACTGAAACCGGTCGACGTAAGAACGCGGAATCCTCTATATCACTAAAGATTAACAACGTATTAGAAACGGACGCGGTTAAAGTAGCTAACGAGTTTAATACCTACTTCTCTAAAATCCCCATCGAAACGACAAAATGTCTCGCGTCTTCCTCAAAGCTAGCTGAATCGCTCTTAAAAGAAAATGTATCTATTCCAAACATAAGTAACTTTAAATTCACGCATGTCTCTCCCGGTGACATCATTAGGACTTTTAAATTATTGAAAGTAAAAAAAACGGAAGACTTGTGGGGCGTCTCAGTTAAGGTTCTACAGTCTATTTTAGATGTCGTTGCTCCAACTTTAGCTTTTATTTTCAATAGCTGCATAGATGAAGGTGTATTTCCAGATTTGATGAAATATAGTAAAGTAGTTCCTATTTTTAAATCAGGTGATAAAGATAATCCCTCTGATTATCGTCCGGTGTCCATCCTATCAGCGTTTAGCAAAATATTCGAAAAAATAATGCTGACGCAAATGATCTCGCATTTTAATACTCATAAAATCATGCATCCACAGCAGTTCGGATTCACAAAAGGCAGGTCTACTACAGACGCGGGTCATAGTTTAGTTAAATTCATTTTGCAAGCTTGGGAGGAATCACATGACGCTATAGGTGTATTCTGCGACCTCTCGAAAGCTTTTGATTGTGTGGATCATGATACTTTAATTTGTAAGTTAAATTTTTATGGCATTCGTGGCCTCGCTTTAGAACTCATTAAATCTTACCTCACACAAAGAAAGCAAAAGGTAGCGATTAACGGAGCGGTATCGGAGGAATCTGTGGTCGAAATGGGAGTGCCTCAAGGATCCATTCTTGCCCCATTCCTGTATCTTATTTATGTAAATGACCTAACTTATATGGTAAGCCAAAAGTCGGGTATCGTTATGTTTGCTGACGACACGTCTTTACTGTTCAAGGTTAGTAGAAAAGATACCGACTTCACTGAACCCAATGAAACCCTGTCCGTGATATCCGCATGGTTCGCTGCCAATAATTTGTTACTAAATCCTAAGAAAACCAAATGTATTAAATTCTCATTGATAAATTCATCTAACTCGAATTCAATTTCTAATATAAAGTTAAATGGGCAAACTATTGAATTTGTAAAATCAACAGTATTTTTAGGAATAACACTCGATTCTAAACTGCAGTGGGGACCTCATGTCACTGCAATCGCGGGTAGATTGAGCTCTGCTGCTTTTGCAGTTTGGAAAATACGGCAGCTAACCGATGTGGCGACGGCACGGTTGGTGTATTTTGCGTACTTTAATAGCATTATGTCGTACGGGCTTATTTTATGGGGATCTGCTGCAGACATCGAATCAATTTTTATCTTGCAAAAGAGAGCAGTTAGAGCAATTTATAATTTGAAGACGCGTGAATCTTTAAGATCATTTTTTAAGGAAACTGGTATCCTAACCCTGCCGTCGCTTTATGTTTTTGAAATAATCATGTACGTTAGGAAGAACATATGTGATTTTCCCACTAACGTCGATAAGCCAAAGGCTACTAGAAACACAGGGAAGCTTAAAGTACCATCTTACAGACTGGCTAAAACCAAAAAGTCGTTTTTGGGAAGTTGCATACGTTTTTATAATAAAATTCCAAAAAATATTACTGAAGAAACTGATACAAAATTTAAATCTACTGTCAAAAAGACATTAATATCTAAGGCTTATTATAAAGTAAACGATTATATCATGGACAGGGATATTTGGAAATAATTCCGATCCGCACTAGCGATCCCTTCAAATAGTGAACCTACTGTGTTAAAAATAAAATTGTGTTAAATACTTGTAATGTATAGTACATAGATGTCATTTATAAATATTGTGAATCTGTTTTTAAAAAAAAAAATACCTCGTTGAGTTTCTTGCCGGATTCTTCTCAACAGAGGTTTTTTTCCGAACCGGTGGTAGATTAAAAAAATGACGTGTAAAAGTGCCCATTGCGGCCTATTTGCTGAATAAATGATTTGACTTTGACTTTGACTTTGATCATTTCACAAACAAGGTTTTACAAACTAACCCCCTTATTCATAAACGACAGTCAAACCTATTTTAGTTAAAATGCCGCTAAAATTAGTTTGTTCTTATCTGTCACCTCGACATTTGTATTTGTTAGAAAGGGACAAAGCATTTGTTACTTACCATAGGCTTGTTAAGTTTTATGAATAAGGGGGTAAGTACTTATTCATTTCACAACCACTTCATATTACAAACTGTTCATATCATAATAAATGATCATTTGATAAATATACCCACTTTTAACAAACTTGTCACTGTACAAACACATCATTATGATAAATCATCATTTAAAAAATGTCCATTAGGTACCCAAACAACTCATTTTTCAAACTAGTAATTTTACAAAACATTAATTTATAAAATGATAGTCGGTGCCCGCGGCTTCGTCCCCGGTGTCATTTCCTTCCATCCCAGCCTATATACGTCCCACTGCTGGGCACAGACCTCCTCTTAGAACAAATCCCCGGTGTAGTTTTTTATTTTATTTTCCAAATCTTCTTTTATAAGAACCTTCTCCTGACAATAGCAAACACAACAAAAAAAGAATTAGGTAGCGAAATCGGTCCGCCGTTCACGCGTGATGCCATGACCAAGGGAAATAGGAATTCATTTTCATATATTAAAAGATTATTTGACAAACTAGTTATACCTATACAGAGTTATAAGTTTGCAAAACTAGTGGTAGCGGTACTCGGTACGCACCGAAATTCAGCAAAATGATGCACAAGGTGTTAAAAGCACGAAAATCGGAACGATTGATCTTTAGGCTATAATATGAATCAATTTGACCCGTAGCACGAAAAAAAAACAAAAAAGTTAAGTAAAGTTAAGTTATGACGTCATCTTTTATTTGTATGTGAAAAATAAAATTTTTGCTCTGAAAAATATTGTGTGTGGTATCTAATAAAAGGGCTTACTAAGCCGATTGTAAAAGTATATCACATCATTATATTTTAGTCACTAATATTATTATTTGAGCGTTATTTTATTTTTGTATTAAAAATATAAGTACGTGAATCTTCGTATTTATTTTGAAAATTAGGGAAAAAGAACAAGCTGTTGTTCTGACTTTTTTAGCGTCTATTGCACTTGGGGGTTCTATTTAAACTAGTTTACATTGTATTATGGCAAAAAATACTAAGATGAGAATGACACTACTCAAAATGCAGAAGATTCACCGGAAAATGCTGTGTTATGCGATAAGTATAAGCAAATGTTAGTTTATTTAATTTTGTTCAATTTAAAGTACCTGCTCACCGTTCATTTACTTTTACTTAAATTAATCAGTAAATGGTGGTAGCTTCACTGGTTAAATGTAAATTGTAATTTGTTTATTTTTAAGAACCATGTATCGTTTGTGCCCAAAAATAAACATTAAATCTACGGAATTTACATAGTTCGTAAAAATAATTAAAGTCATCCAAGCGTAATTATGACCAAATAAAACGTGAAATAAAGAAAATGTCGCCCGAAAAATTACCATCAAATTTGTGTACCCGTAGAGATGGTGGTCCGCCTTTTCTTTGCAAGAAATCAAAGCCTATTTGAAGGTTTACTGAGAAGTTAATAAATAATAATTAATTTAACAAGTAGTCCATTACTGATATTACTGTATAGGATAAGGTTACCCAATATGTTTAATTTAAGAGTAGAGTAAGTATGTCCAAAAAGCAAATCGGCGCGATAAGAACTAGGCACTAACATTATTATAGCTGCTAATAAGCCTTATTAATATTGTTGATGTACATACCAGTCTTTTCTTCTGATGCGATTACCCATGATACACAGATCTAAAATAATAAATTGTCACTTTAATACATTTTGAACTTATTCAATAAGCAGATTTAGGTATAGTCAAAAATAGTTATACAAAGTAACAATATTTACTAAGAGAAGGAGCGGTAGTTGAAACGCAGTTTGATTGGTGAAGTACATGATGGTATTTCAAAGATTTCATTCTACGAATGCTTATTGCAATGTGCTTTGATACGTCCTGGTTTTCATTATGTGATAACGCGATTGTTTTTGAAAACTTACTTTATTTCGTCGTCCGAAGAAAATTGCATATTTCAGGCTCAGATTTTTATCGCTATGAGAATGAGTGTTAGAGTAATACAAATTGCTTAAACTTGGAGATTCAACGGTTAAAGCTTGCTATATCCTCGGCTTCGGAGCTGCGCTGTATAACGACTGCAGAGGTTCTGCTAAGCGCAGAGAGATTTGCCGACTCACGTAGAAAAATGAATAGAATAAATCTGCACCTCGCAGTTGAAATCTAAACTTAATGATGTTCGAATTCAAATCAGGGACTTTTTACAGTTTTCAGCAAGAGTTTTCTGACATTAAAGTGTTGGTCCGACTTTTATTATTAAGTACCTTAGATGGTCGGTCACGTAGTTTACAATGTGGGTGTTTGATTTGTTTTGAAAATAGCATTGCCTGATTATTATAATAGACGTAGGTTTACTTCACAGTAGGTACAAAATCGAGTGTCTGACTTTATAATTATTTGTAATATATAGTTCGATCATAATAGTTATTTGTTATGCAAGGCTGGAAAGTGACTGTTTGGCGCGAGTGCATATATATTGAAACCCGAGCAAGCGAAGGATTCTAGGATTGAACCACGAGCGAAGCGAGTGGTTCAAATAAAGAATCCTGAGCGCAGTCGAGGGTTTCAAAGGCACGAGACGCTAAACAACTTTACAGCCGAGCGAAACACACAATTTTTCACCTCACTACAGCGAGAAAATGGCAAATGGAAGAAAAACTGTGCATACAGTTACTATTTTGAAAAGGATTGCATGGCATAAGTATCAAGATGCACTAAAAATTTAAAGTAAAATTACAAAATAAATGTTTAGTAATAAGAATAAAATAACAGATTTAAATATTAGGTACTTCAACAAATGTATGACGAATTTTGTGAACACGTCAATATTCAACGCTTTCTTCCTCAACTTCGTATCTACCCGAATTGTATACAACAAATAAACACTCTATCGTACTTAGCATAAAAATGATTCTATAGCAATTTTTTGGCCAGATACGAGGTTGTGAAAGTAAGCGGTCGATGTATTTTCAAGGGGGCAGCCATTCACGATAACGTTCGAATTTCAAAAACTCTTTCCAGCCTAGAGGATAAAAAGCTACTTTCCACGCAGATTTCGAAGGATAAAGAAAGCATTTTCGAGCTAGTGAGGTGAAAATTCTGTTTGTAAGTCCTCCAGTCAAAATGTAAGAGAAGCAAGTTTTGCTAGAATCATCTTGGTCGTAGATAAATAATAATTAAATTTAGGCTAGGCGAGTGAGCGTAAGTAGTTATTATATCCGCCAAAAGGCCGTATATGGTTAAAGCTAACAAGGCGTATTCTTCTAGCAGCAAAAGCAGCTTCTGCTAAATCACGGCCATTTATAATGTAATACGAGCGGAGATAATGTGTGCCCCGGGCGAGACAAATTTGCCAACTTTTTCTGTTGAACAACCTCTTTATATGAAATGGTTAGCGCCGAGAAATTCCGCGTAAAGTATTATTAGCAAAGTTAGAATACTAATGTCAGTGATTTCTTCTTAATATGTTAACATGATTTATTCAGGGTCAAATAATTAAATTACACCTGTACTAGCTGTTGCTCGTTACTTCTTTTATAGTATTCTCTTAAGCTTCTCTTAAAAATTTTAAAACCATCATAATATCTACGTAGTCTACCTATCTGTTATATTATGTTTAATATTTTTATATTTTAAGCAGTCCGACAGTTTTTTTACGTTTTTTACTGGTAGGTAAATTTATATGCGATAGTTATAAATTACGCGATAGGTATGTTATTTTTAAAGATCTAGTAGATACCTACTACCTACCTTATGGAAGAGAAGGTACAGAGTTTCGACTATAAGGCTCGTCAGCCTTATATTGTGTATAATATTGTACAATATTTGTGACAAATGAATAGGACGAGGATGAAAATGTACAGGTTCAGCTTCAGCTTCTTCGGATGTATGCGAAATATTGAAGATTTATCAATAAGTACCTTTTATTTAAATACTTAATATTTTTAATTATGATCAATGAATTTAAGATACATTTAAACACAATTATGTTCAAGAAAACAAGGACAATGGAAAAAAAAATAAGTTCACTTTAATTCTCATTTTGCACGAGAAATAAGGCTTCTTAAGCCGGTTGTACCTGTATAAAGAGCCAGTTGACCGCGTTGCTGGCAGTGCAGGCTAATTTTGTCTCAATCACCCTGATACACTCGAAACCTGGCAAAAACTGACAGCTTAAAATTAACATCAAAAGTACGTGGCTTAGCGCTTTCGTCGAGAATGCGTTTTTGCCACGTTTTTACCTTGGGATTTAACTGTTCACTCTTTATTCGAAATATGCTTCGAGGCTTATTGGATAAAGGGATTATGAATGTCTCTGAAAGTGTTTCCAATCCGGTTTTATTTAACCTACAGGCACACGTAACAATCTTCATTATGCTTTACTTGTCATTTTCGTTCTAGACATTTATTTGAAAGGGATAAATTTAAATACTTAGGCGATTTGTCCATTAACAATATTCAATACGGCTTACTCTTGTGGCTGTGTTCTTGAAAACTTGATTTCTACCGGCTAGTAAGCTAGTACACATTCAGATTTATTAATTTTTCAAAGAATGCAGCCTTTGTAGTCAGAAGAGATAATAAAATAGGTATACGATAGAATGAGAGGCAACATGTAGGTTAATATGACTGCAGGCAAATTAGTGCTGTGAGAGTTTGCGACCGGAATTGTACTTTATTGTATCGTTGCAAGAGTTTATTATTTATTTAGATTAATTGTCAAAATCTTCTTTACTTGTGTTATACTATGATCTGTACTTAAACATAAACACTAAAGGCTCAGTCACCACCCGGTTTGACCTTACCTTACCTTTGAATACCTATAAAGCGTACAGGTACAGGTCTACATTCTCAGGTGGCTTTGTCGTAATCATCGGCATTGTTCTAATGTAAAGTTATTTACGAAGTAAGTTATTCAGGTGCAGGCTGCAGGTGACAAATGGAGGGTATTTCAGTTGTACTATCCCGGCTCGCGTGACCTCACTGCGAATGAAACTATCGCATGACTATTCCATGGCACATAAAGTTTGGTTTATGAATGTCTATGCTGTGATATAATTTGTTTGAAAACGTTGAGTTTGTAGATCTATATTGACTTTGGAAACAAATGTTTAGCTACTTAGTAACAGGGATTAAGTATTGAGCCATTTGCTACTGTTTGTAAGTAATTTGGCCGCCGTGAACGCCGTGAAGGTACTCGTATGTATGACATGGCTAAATAATATTTATTTCGGGGATCATTTATCAGACAGCATAGATCCATTCATTTGTTAGTATTACACACTTACAAACTATGTTAGTTCCGGTCAAAATTAAAAATAAAAATTAATATAATCAGTGATATTTTAAAATTACTTAAAGTCATGATTTGGACAAAATTTGAAACCCCACGTAACATGTGATCTTTTTTGGGAGCGAATATCGGTCTTGCTTTGTCCTATCTCCTATCTCTGGAGCTTGGTGGCCCAAGTACTTTACAATAATAAGGCGCGTACAGTATAAGTAACCTATCCATCAAAAAGTTGGAAAATCCATAAATTTTCTCTTCCAAATTCAATATCTCAAAAACGGCTCAAACGATTTTAATGAAACATGTCTAAAAACCATCGCTATAAATTCTGCTTTTAAATAAATAAAAAAACCGCCTTCAAATCGGTTCGCCCGTTTAAGAGCTACGATGCCATAGACAGACACACATAGCGGTCAAACTTATAACTTTTTGCGTCGGGGGTTAAAAATAGTTAAAATAGTTACAAAAGTCTCCTTGTATTATGGAGCGTAACAAAGTTTATTAGTCGTTAATTGCATGGCTGAATGTAGGACGCAGCGCACGCCCGTATCGCGTAAGTGGCGAAATAAAATCTGCGATGTCATTTCTCGCTGCTGGGTAACTTTGTTTACAGCTTACCAAAGGAAATTATGAAGTCTGGAAATAGACGGTTCCAAGTGAATTTGCACTGGGTAGGTATGCAACTATTCTACTTAACTAGTTGCAAGTACCTCTATGTAAACAGTTTATTAAACACCAGCTTTTGCCCGCGACTTGGTCTGCGTAGATTTCTATATGTACAACGCATATCGGCATAATACAATTTATCAGCATTTATTATAAACTAACGTCAACAATAAATTAAAAAATTGAAATGCCGTCCCTAGAATAAACTACAAGTCTGTTCAATACAGGAATGGACAGGAAAAAAATAGGCTCTTTATAACATGGATGATAATCGATGGCGAAATAATCGATTTCTTGATTTATTTTAACTGTGTCGATTTAAATTGATCGATTAAGAGCGCTCATGGTATCGATTAGTCGATTAATCGAATCGATATCAAATATTCTTACGTTGTGGCCAGATGTAGGTACCGCTTTTCCGCGCTTTACACTGCTTTTTATAAGGGGCGTACGGCACACTCTAGGTGCAAAATTCAGATTTTTTTATAGCTTTTAACCCCTAACGAAAAGAGAGGGATGTTATAAGTTTGACCGCTATGTCTGTCTGTCTGTCTGTCTGTCTACGGCACTGTAGCTCTTAAACGGGTAAACCAATTTGAATGCGGTATTTTTTATTTGAAATCAGGTTTTCTGGCGATAGTTTTTAGACATGTATTATCATAATCGGTTCAGCTATTTTTGAGATATTGAACTTTAAGGGTTTTCCAACTTTTTTTTAGGTTAGGTTTGTTTTTTTAATTACTTATTGTGGGTAAACGGTGTAACATTTTAACTTCACATAGTATGTAGTACTTGTGGTTGTAAAACAGTGTTTTTTATATTATTGTGTAAAGCTTTTTAAGAATAAAACCTATAGCTTAAAATAAAATGTTCAAAACCTTGAAAGTCCGAATACTTATCTATGTTTTATTTCAAACTAACAGTTTTTTTTTATAAAATGCTTCACACAATAATATAAAGAACACTCTTTTAAATTTTCTTCTCCACAAAAAAATGTTTAGAACCCCTTTTTGTGTAATCTTCTAGAGTCTAATGTTATCCTAAATGGACTTATATGTGTATAATAATAATATACATATGAGCAGCATTAAGTACAAAAAAAAACAAACAATGTGGCTACAAATAACTTTTATTGAATGAAACTGAAGAACATTATTAAAGACATACTTAATAGCGCTTAAACATTTTTTTGGGTACACCAAATTACATTAGTAGAGCAGGATTGCCTTTTAAATCTATCTTATAAGTATTCAAAATTTCATCTGTAGCTTCGTCAATGTCTAACAATCTTTTTTCAGTGGATTCGATTGTGTCTTCAAATTGGCTCCATTTCTCGTGCGAAATGTTTTCAATAGTTGTAAGCACACGACTTTTCAAATTTAACAAATTGCCATCATTTGTATGTATAGAAGAATTCATATTTACATGATCCCACATGAGCTCCGTAAGTGATAAGTCATGATAATTATCAGGCAAACGTATGACTTCGTGTCCGTGAGACTTGAAAAGCAAATCAAGATTGTAATTCGCAGGCTTGATGGGACACCTTGCAATAAGATCGTATAATTGGGCTTTACGCATATTTGGATTGCATGGAATGTTATTATTTTGCAGCCACTTGACCATGTCTTCTTTTGAATGGTACCTTGTTATACGTTGAGCTTCTGTTTTGCCGTGAAGAGGACTCTTATCCATTATTATCACACTAGACGGAAGCAAAGTGGACAACACTATGTCACTAATCCATTTAATCAAATCTTCTGCATTCGGTTGGTTGCAAAATAATCCTTTTTGGAAACCAGCTTTTGACACAAGGTGTAGAAATATATAACCATCTATGTTTGAATTATCTGCATCTAGAAGCCAGGGTTTTTTAAACGATTGATTCAAATCAATAATTCTCTCATCTAAGTAGTAAACAGGTTTCTGTACATCCCTTAGCTTCTTTATTTTATTTAGATAAAGCAAACGTTCATGCGCCAATTTTGGATTTTCTAGTACAATCTGACCATGGTTCAGAGTGTTGACGTGCTCGTAACCTACCAATGCCATCTCACGACAAAATTGTGACAGTCCGGTTACTTTGATTTGTGGTCCAATGTTTTCGTAAATATCCTTAAAGAAAAAAGACTTTTGTTTTTTATACATTTCTAGTATATTGTCATTAATTACGATTCGCTCAAAAAGATCAAAGCTCGGAAAATTCGTTTTTTGTTCCAGAATTTCATTCAACAACTGTCTTGGTACATTTGTATAGTTCAAGACTCGTTCCTCATATAATTCTACAGGTATCTGTATACCGCTGACACTTTCTTCTTTACATTTACGGTAAATACAATGCACTAAATCTTCCATCGACTTAGAAACCGTATTTGGTTTCTCTTTTTCGTTAGCCATTACTAAAGATGCTGAAACAACAGAAAATGTTAATTAATTAAAAAAATATCAGACTTACTTGCGAGTAACTAACTTTAATACCTAATGTTCAAGATGAAAAAGCAAAAGCCAAATAAAAAGAAGCGCTAGTTCACCGTGCACCTATCCCGAAATGGTGTTTGCGGAGCGACTCCTCCTTAGGCACACACAGCGTTAATTTTCACCGACTGACATGACAAGTTACGCAACAATATACTCAGAAGCACAAAATTTGGCCCACTCTACTTAAAATAACCTATTAAGCATAGGTTTGAGCCTACATTTGAGCGCCAGATTGTTTGCCGCTCAGTATAGTTAATAATATCAAATTTATTAAACACAGTCACCTGTAATTAATATTCATATTATTGCAAAAAATAGAACTTACAACACAGACCGTATTCTTCAAAATGGCGCTCACGCTCTCAAAACGATCACAAAAACAACGCATCGAGCACTAACAGACGCTGCCGTTGAACTGACTGAGCGAGCAAGACGAACGAAGGGGGGCTAACAGGCGGGGAGAGCGGGGTTGATTGCTACGAGAAACCGCGTATATCCGTAGCTACACGTGAAGAAGGGAGATGAACGATAATCACTTGTATCGCTTCATACGAATATTCGCGTGAATTGATATTATTATTGATATCGTTACGATAGTGAAATTAACGTTTTAAATCATTTCTTTTTAACAGTAGGTTTAGCATAGCAATAGCATGGGTTAAAAAGAAAACAATGGTAAGTAATATTTATATATCTTAATCTGAGTTTGCCTGTAATTGGGTAAATACTCTTCCAATTGTTATACCTATGTTTGTACGCATGTTTTACGGTGTGTTACCTGTTGGCAAACCTAAATAAATAATAATAGTACCTAAGTAAAAGAGAAGTTGACCACAAAAATGCACGTAAGAATAACGACACGACGATCAAACAAAAGACTAGTGCGCGCTTTATACCTATTCGTGATTTAGTTTTTTTTTCAAGTTTATTATATTAAAAATAAAATATTAATTAATAAGTAGGTATTTTTTCTCGTAACTACAAACAAATACTGTTTGCCACGAAAGATGATGCCGCGCGCTTTTGCTCTCACTTAATCACTAGGCGCAAGAACTCTAATTTCCTACAAAGGTTAATTAACAGGTACTACAATTTTTTTACAACTTTGTTGTGTTTTCATGTTTGCTTATTTTCTATTATCTACATTTGTGGCGGTATATAGTATATTTATTATATTGATACGATGAAGTGAATGCAGAACTCAACTCACCCCACGCCCCGGAGTGTATGCGATAGGTATTTAAGTAAGTATCCCTTATTAGTTTCGCGGTCCTTTAATTATTAGATTTTATCATTCCCCAGTCGAAAGCGTATTATAAATGTCTGAATATCACAAATTCAATTGGACTAATTTACACAATTGAGTCAATTGCTCATTACTAACTTAATAGTACCTATTAATTGAGCCAGCAACACTTTGTTAATGTTTCACTGAGACGATATATCGTATCGACGCTTGAAAGGAGAAATTGACTAAGCGACATTTTTTTACGATAGTGAGTATACATGTTTGGAATCAGTAAATTTTTCTCTCTCATTTGAGCTATGTCACATAATTTTGACAAAAATGTCGCTTAGTCAATTTCTCCTTTCAAGCGTCGATAGGTATGAATGGCCTGTATAGTAGAGGTATATTCATGACTCATGACGTAAGAACTAACTGTTCACACTATTGTAATATGTCTACCATCAGCGAAATATGTGCTCTACCACCTTAAAGTTGATAATCGTTTGCATGTCATGAAACAATAATGCCAAATAGACGTGTCTGTCAACTTAAACGTTTGACTTTAGCGGCGTATTCCTTTGATAGAGGAATTTGTTTAAAAATTGATAGATCACTTATATGGCTGATGGTACCTACTACTTACCTACTTCTTTAATACGTCTGCCTGCCTAAATCGGCCTAAGTACATGTAAAATAACTATAAAAGAGAGACTCTAACTTAGCAATAAAGCTAAGCCAAAATAAAAACCTTTTGAAAGTCGGAAATTTGAACGTTATAATATTTTTAATATTTAGTTGGATTCCGTTGCTTCAGTCAACCTTCACTTTAAGTTGGCACTTTGATGAACTTTAATTAAACCTTTTGCAGAAATTCCTCTTCTTAATTTTATGTTGTGCCTAAACTTAGTCTTAAATTATGGTTTAAACAGATCTATTTTTTACTTTTTCATGTAAGATTGTAAAGAAATGAGGGATTAACTACTTAGATACCTTATGTAGTGGATGATGAATCAGCCAATCTCGCAGCTAAATGTCTAAAAAAATCTGTTCTCTAAGGTCAAACAGAAACACTTGAGTACTTTATATCGCATAAATTTACGTAGGTAATGATTTGCAAAACTATTAAATCATCATTAATGTAATGAAATTAAAACTTTTGCTTGGCCGTCCACAGGCAAAAATGTATTGTACTTATTACAAGCTTTTATTTAGTTTTTTAGTTTCCCGTTGTCTGTCTGTCTGTAACCAAATCTTGCGAGTTAAATTAAACCAACTTCTAGTAGGTAATTGGATTAACTTGAAATTTGGTGTAGTACTTATGTAGATAGCGTGACAATGCAATAACTTGGTAGTGACATCCTGATAGTCCAGCCGGGATCGTCTCCACAGGACGGAACTTTCAACAGTTAATGGCATCGACTTAAAATTTGGTGTGCAAATATAGTTTGGGTGACCATACAAGTACCTACAGTCAAAAAAAGCAGTCAGCAAAAAAAAGGTTGTAGGTATTAAAAATGTTTTTTTTTACCAGAAACTTATTTTGACCTTGCAAATTTATTATTTGGTCAAAACTAATAAATAAGTGAGCCCTAGCTCGGCTCGTAGGTATTTATACCTAGGTATATATAAACTTGAAGAGTAAAGCTTGTTTAGCCGACACCCCTAAATACCTACGTCAATTTGCCTAGCGTGAAGTAGCAGCGCTACTTCAGTCACTTTATCGTTAACCACGTTTTAGTGATTTACATTGTTGTTATTTACATTTATTAACGTTTAAGCTGACTACAAGTACCTAGTACCTACCTTAATTTTTAGGTAAGTTCCGTAATTATAAAATACTTAATACACACTTAGAATTGATTATTCAAACCAATTGAAGTGTGACTTACAACAGAACATTGTCACAGTAAATCTCTTGTTATTTTTCATATCAGACGTTGATTGAAATTGAGTTTCCACAGTGTAGTACGATTATTTTAGCATACTGGTTTGATAGTACTTATTTACCTATCTATTTTTCTAAGCTGTATTTAAAGTAGGACAGCCGCACCATGAACGAAAAGTGATTTCATTCGAATTTATTATCAGCGCAATGAATTAGGGTTTTCCGACAGGCGCAATATCGCTAGATGGCGTTAGTATCGTGAAGTCCGTTTGACGTTTGGCTCATTTAGTTATTTAACCAATCACAAACAGGACGAAAATGTCAAAAGCGCCACACGATACTAGCGCCATCTAACGATAGGTATTTTGTCTGTCGGAAAACCCTCATTCGCAGTGTTGACTGTAGTTAAAATTAGAGTAGGCCTACTAGGCATAACTGCAGCTAATAATAAAGATCATTTTATCGAAATAATCGGTCTGATAATTTCATGGCCCCCGCTTCGACCCCACATGAGCATAGAGCCTAATACATCACGTAGCCGCGCATAGAACGTAAACAAAGCGTCGCGGCCGACGCCCGGGGATGTTTATCGGGACGGCCCGCGATATACGTCGTCGGAAACTACACTTTACATTTTTAAACATCCCTCGAACGACTTACATTTCGCCCACAGCGACAGTGGCGACTCTGTGAAACATTATTCGCCTCGGGAAATCTCTGCACAACTCGGACTCTCTCTTGTCTAGAAATATTAAAGTTCCATGAAATAGCGCTTTGTAAGTTGCTATAATAAATAAAATGTGCTACCTGGGCTGGGAGATTCACTATTGGTATCTATTTCACGCGGCGAATATGAAGTTTAGATAGGGCACTCCATTATAGTAGATTTGTAATATCGTGTAGGTAATTTCTGATCTTCCTAGGTAGGTATTACTCTAGCGCTTGTGCTCTGCACTATAACTGTAGTCAAAGATTCATTCCAAACACACTTGGAATGGAACCGCTATAGTAACTTGGGTATTTAACTCGGTTAGCGGCAACTAACACTGCAAATGGCTCTGAATTGCAGTATCGTACTAATTACGTGAAAGTTTATGTAATCATTTTCCCTCAGCTGCTCAGCAACATTAGTAAAAGCTAATACAACGGGAATGTCAAATATCATAATAATACACTAAAGTTTATTTTAGTCGTATTTTGGGTATTCATGCCGAACGAGAACCATAGTGTAATAAAAAGTTTGCGAATAAATCTCCGTCCGAGCATTGTCGTTTATATTGTGTAAGTAATTTTACGTTGATGGGCGCATCGTTGCGAGGGCGAGTGTTCTGTATTGTTCTGCAGTCAAAACCAAGGTAATTGCCGTGGTTTAGTGCTGCGGGCGACGCATTGTTCAACACCAGCTAAAATATTTTTTTGTGACTGTTCTTTTCGCTTTAATTAAATGGATGTTAACTTTTTGCCAGCTTACTTTGTTTAGACTGTATGTTACTACTCATTTAGAAAAACGGAGCAATAGCTTTACGTTAGTTTTCGAGCTTCGAATCACTAGTCAAGCCAGCTCTGGCAAATGGGTCACCTAATTGCAGTGCACTAGGGGCGCATAAAGATGAGGCTAGTTTTTGGCGCGACACTTGCCTCCTGAAATAAATGCACCGAGCAAACAAAGGCAACGCCAACACCAATATTTTGTGGGCGTAGGTGATAAAGTTATCGTGCGATGGGATGGGATATTGCGTGCAGGAGCATTTTTACATGAAAGTCAAGCTTGACTCTCAATCAATCAAGTCAGCCCACATTCACCCTTTCCTAGGTAAATATTTCTCTATTTTCACGTCACTTTACGTGGTCATGTGCGGTTTCATCGCAGGTTTCTCAAGCCTTGAAAGGTTATTAAATATCATACTTGGCACCTTTTTGTGACTGAATTTTCGAAGAATATTTTATTTTTAACCGACTTCAAAAAAAGGAGGAGGTTATCAATTCGGTTGTATGTTTTTTTTTTTTTTTTTTTTTTTTTTATTTTTTTTTATGTTTGTTACCTCAGAACTCCGTCATTTATGAACCGATTAGAAAAATTTTTTTTTTGTTCGTCTAGGAATGCTTTCAATTAGGTCCCATAAGCACCAAATCAGGATCTGATGATTGGATCCTAAGGAAATCGAGGGAACTCTTCAAATGTTGTAGGGACACCTATGGTAATTTTGATATATTTAGTAGTAAATCGTGCATTTGCTCTTGAAAATCATCATTTGGTAAAGTGGAACTGATGATGAAGACCACAGTTGACCATCGGAGTTACTACTCAATAACAAGTATTTCATGGGTTGAATTTCAATTGCTTTAACACAGTTGCTAAGCAATTTATGCTCTTCGGAACACATATGGTGAAATGGAATGGGTGGTGAAGCATCAGGACTCCTCAATAATGAACATCTCTGCATCGGAAATAGCAATTTTTCGTAAAAGGTGATGAGCAGTTGACATTAAACTATTGTATCTTAGATGTTTTACACTAAAAAGCGTGAAAAAAAAATTTTATAACAAAAAATAGAACCGACTACAAAAAACCATGAAAATAATTTTCTACCAGTCTGAAGTCGGTGCCTCAGCACGAGCCAGCAGGAGTGGACCTATAATCGTCTACCTCACCTACAACTATACGATTAAATGGCTTCAATCCCTCCTGCTGGCTCGTGCTGAGGCACCGACTTCAGACTGGTAGAAAATTATTTTCATGGTTTTTTGTAGTCGGTTCTATTTTTTGTTATAAAATTTTTTTTTACTTTTTACATTCAGTTAAAAAGGTTAAAGGTTAGGTAATAGGTATCTAAAGTAGTTGCATGTCTACATATGTATGATTGAAATTGAAAAACCTTTATAAACTTGTAATAATTAAAAAAATTAAACCTTATTTAATTTTCCATGGTGAAATGTCGACTTAATTGAGAAGTATCTTAAAATACTCAATCAATGAATATGGGGGAGGCCTATGTAATTAATGGGTGGGTGTATTTATATATGTCCGACAGTGGACGTCCTACATCTGATAATGATGATGATGTTGAATCAATCAATAACATAATGGAGGTAAGTCTTCATTCCTGTGTAGTAAAGCTTCATGGGTTGACAGACCCAAGCGCGCGCAGCGAGATGTGCAGTTATTGAATCTGCGCAGGCGATCGGCGTAAATTCGATCCCACCAAAAACATTACATGTAAAAAGCTGCAAGTCTCGCAACGCAATGCAGTTCTTGTAATGCTAAAAAGGTTTGAGATGCAATGTTATACCAAGTCGGTTATTTTTGTCAGTACCGGGGGGTTTCTATAGAACTCGATTTTCACCAACTTGCTTATTTTAAAACCATAGAAAAATACAGTTTATAGTTCTCAAATAAAGAGTAAACCAAATCTTTTTTAAACACATAAATGACTTGGCCATCGCAAAGCTACATAATGACATAAGAATTATAATCATCAACATCAGCTATTTAAAGTAATTCTAATTAAAGATAGCGCTAGCCCCAGCCTTGCAGTTTGAGTAACACACATAATACGAGAATGACTAAAGGTTGAGTGCGATGGCCAAGTCATTATGTGTTTAAAAAATAATTTGGTTTACTCTTTATTTGAGAACTATAAACTGTATTTTTCTATGGTTTTAAAATAAGCAAGTTGGTGAAAATCGAGTTCTATAGAAACCCCCCGGTACTGACAAAAATAACCGACTTGGTATAACATTGCATCTCAAACCTTTTTAGCATTACAAGAACTGCATTGCGTTGCGAGACTTGCAGCTTTTTACATGTAATGTTTTTGGTGGGATCTCATCACTTTTTGTAGGCAGTTCTTTTTTTTTCGGGTACTACTTCTTGTAATAACGCATTACTATCTTCATTTGTTCATCCTTCCTTGTCCATCGTCCATCGTCCATCCTCGTCTATCGTCCATCGTCCATTCTCGTCCATCGTCCATTCTCGTTCATCGTCCATCGTCCACTATCGTCCATCGTCCATCCTTGTCCATCGTGTGCCATCCATCGTCTATCCTCGTCCACTATCTATCATCCATTCTCATCCATCGTCCACCGTCCATCGTCTATCCTCGGTTATCGTCCATCGTCCATGCTCGTTCATCGTCTACAGTCCATCGTCCGTACTGACGGTCGTCGTCGTCGTCGTCGTCGTCGTCGGTCGTCAGTCGTCGTCCGTCGTCCATCGTCGCCCATCGTTGAACTTCCGTCGTCCGTCTACCGTCTGTCGTCCATCGTACATCGTCCATCGTCCACCATCCATCATCCGTCGTCGATCGTCGGTCATCGTCCGTCATCCATCGTCCGTTGTCTTGTCCGTCGTCGGTCGTCGTCTTTTGTCCGTCGTCGCCATCGTCTATCGTTCGTTGTCCGTCGTCTGTCGGCGCTCGTCGTCTGTCGTCGTCCGTCGTCGGTCATCGTCCGTTGTCCGACATCGTCCGTCGTCGAACTTCCCTCGTCAGTCATCGTCTGTCATCCGTCGTCGAACTTCCGTCGTCATCCATCGTCTTTCGTCGGTCGTTCGTCTTTCGCCCGTCTAACTTCCGTTATCCGTCGTCGTCCGTCGTTTTCTGTCGTCCGTCGTCGTGCGTCGTTCATCCTCCACCATCCATCGTTCGCACTGGGCTCGCGTGGGAACTAAGGCCCAAGCCCTCTTATTCTGAGAGGAGGCTTGTGCCCAGCAGTGGGACGCATATAGGCTGGGATGATGATGATGATGATGATGATCCATCGTCCGAGGCCCATCGTCCACACTCCATCGTCCATCGACCATTATCCATTGTCCATCATCCATATTCCAATTTCCATCGTCCATCCTCGCGTCCACTCGCATCGCACACACATTCACAAACAAACGAACTTTGGTACTTATTACATTAGTAAGATAAACAATTTCATTTTAACCCTTAATACTCAGGTATTAAGACTCAACATTAATACGTATACAATACGACTACGTTCAATAAAGTCATTGCTGTGTAACTTTGTAATCGCTAGTATTTATATGGGATTACAAACTTACTTGTGCAGTTTGTATAACTTTGAAACGTGACTGAAATTGCAACATTTTGGATTTTTCTGTGACTATGTAGGCTAAAAACTAACTATGTTTAAAATTTGGACCTTGTGGGTCTGCTAGAAGTACCTTAGAATTATGATGATCAAAAGTCAGTGTGTAGGTATGTCAGTGACAAAACTGTGGAACTTTAACATGTGATAGTTCTTAATCTACGTGTTCAAACTGAATGTTATTGATAATATATCTAAGTCCCATTAGACCCTATAGGTAACTGAAAATTCAGGGTTCTAGCTTAAGCCATAACAAAAGTACAGGGTGTTGAAAATAGCCTGAATGGCTTCGAGAAAAGTATGGTACGGCCGTGCCTTTGTTTTTTTTTGCTCGACTTGGCGGGGGCACTGCCGTGCCCCCAGATATTCAATTTTTTTCTTCGCAAGAAAACCTGCACAGATAACTTTCTCCGGTGGACCAGTGGTTTTTATCCAAATTTAAAGTGTAGGTACGTAAAAATTACAGCCTGATTAAAAAAAAACAGTCCGCGTTTGTATGACGTCAGTACGGCGTAACTTGCGACGCTACTGTTGAGTAGGCGTCGAAGGTTACCACGATTCTGAATAGTATAGAGTTATGGCCGTTTGAATTTCCGTGTCATACTGTTACTTATGTTATCAGGCTACAGACCCTACATGCACCTATTTTGTGTGCATCGAACTCTTAGACTTACAATTGTGTTCGTTAACTTAGGTTTTGAAGACCAATCTCCGTAACGATCACCGCATAGGTACGCCAATGACAAGAGTGCAGCACTTGGCCCGCAATTAGAATAGAGGAGGCCTTATTCTGACTAAAACTACATTGTATTTTTTTTATTTTCATGAAATACACAATACATGTTGAAGTTGAAAATGCAGTATTTAGGATTAGAGTTTTTTTTTTTCGTTTTTGATCCTACAATAATTGAAATAATTAAGTACGTCAGTAAAGGGCGTGTTCTCACACTTTTACTATGTATGCGTTAACGTTGCGATCTTGCGATTAAAATAAGAAAAAAAGATTCACGTCCTATAGTTATACTTCCAGTTTTGTATATAATAAGCTCCTTGGTCGTGACCAACTCGATTTTTTTATAGTCGGCCGTGGCAAGTGGCTAGTCGAAAAAGTACCGTTGGAGGTTGGATATAAGTAAATTCAATTTATTATTATTCTCATTTTTTTGTAGTATTTTACTTTCCTCACTTTCTTTTGTTTTAACAATTTTATTACTAACATTAAGTAAGAGTTCCCCGGACCCTCACCCGCTAACTATGTATAAAAAATTACGTTGGACCTCAATGGACGAAGTATTCTGAAACTATATATACACAAAAAGTAGACACAGAAGAAAAACAGAACGCGGTTTTTTTTTTCAGTCGATTGGAAAAGTGTTCAAGCCAACAGACACCCTCTAGAATAGTGGCGTAGCCGCTTCGGCCCTCGCTCGGCCACTCCGTGATCGATTGCACTCAAAACGCTTAGCGTAACACTTGCTGCAAGCGCACTACGGAAAAATACCTCTGTGTTAGTTTGACGGAACGAAATGTACAGTAGCTTATACGGGTGTGGCCTGTAATATGAGCAAATAATTAAAACAAATCATATACTCCTTAAACGGAACAACATTAGTTCAGCGACTTTTGAAAATAATTAGTTTTTTAATTTTTATTACACTTTAAAGTTTATTCGAAGAAGCAATGTAAAGCAAAAAGCTTGGCGTTTGTAACGTGACAGGCGACGTCAGTTGTGTTCTAGAATGGCGTACATTGATAGCAGTATTTACAACAAAAATTATTACTCTTTATTGTGTACCAAAAATAGTAAGCGATACAGAAAACATGTACACAGAAAATTACAAGGTAAGCAATAGACGGCGGCGGGTAAGTATATTTAATTTGTATGAAAAAGGAAAATTCAAAGACTCCATTATTTTTAAAAGTCGCTGAACTGATGTTGTTCAGTTTGACGAGGACGATCTATGTTTTAATTTTTGCTCGTGTTACAAGCCACACTCGGTATGTAGTACCTACAGTTGGGAAGACTGCAGGACTACTACGAAACTTGAAACTCGAAGTTAGTGTCGTGCGGTCCCTCTGACACTAATACTGCTTAATACGAGAGCAAGAGGGACGGTACGATACGAACTTCGAGTTTCGAGTTTCATAGTAGCCCTGTAGATTCGCGTACCCGGGGTGGACCCTCATCACCATTAATTTATTTGGCAAACGTACCTACGCATTCAGCGTCAATATGACATTTGCAGTGAGAAAGTTCCATAATATTGGTACCTAAGCGATTTGGTTCCTTCGACTGTACACATACTTAGTGATCACACCTAATTAAGAACATTAGCTAATTAGTAACTAATATTAAGAGGGATTTTTCATCAATTGAACTGTAGTTTTTAAGTTATCATAAACAATATTTCAAGTAAAAATTTCGAAGAATTTCCCTTTGTAACCTTTGCTTTTTGAAATATTAACTTTCAAAAAGCAAAGGGAGAGCTAGTAAATTTTAATAATAGTGACATTATTATTAAAACCACGTGAAAGCGAAATATGTGGATTCCTGACCCTAAATAGGGTAAAAACGAAGGTCCTCAAAGAAACAAATATTTGAGGCTTTACGCCAACTCTGTGGAAGCAAGTGGCGGCACTCGCTTACTCCAAGACACGAGTTTGCCTATTTGTCTTTGATCTTGCGACTTGATCTTTTGCAAATCTCTTTGTTTTTTCAGTGCTGTGATGCTGTCAATTTTGGTAAAATGGAATGAAAAGTCTATTCGTAAGATTGTCGAGGGCAATAAATATAATTTGCAATACCAGCAGCTATTTATAGATGGATAAAAAGAAATTGGAAACGATAGAATTGACGAAATACTATTTAAAACAAAATGTGTTGAAAGTACTTTGATATAATCAATGGGTGTACTGCCGTTTCGCCAAATTTCACTTCCCAAAAAACTTTTCGCAATAGTTTCATTTCCCAAACGAATCTTTGGCATATTTACATTTCGCATTTTATTCATTTGGTCAAATTATCATTTGGCATAATTTTAGTTTGTCAAATTTTATTACGACAAACGTTTATTAAGCAAACGTTTTATATTGGCAAATATTGTATTCCAAAAAAATGTTTGGTCAAAATGACATTTCGCACAAATCAACTGCTACCAGAAAAGTAGCTTATGTTAGAACTGCGTCTTCCACAGAAACGGACTGCTATCAGAAAAGTAGATGAGGTTAGACTTTGTCCCCCACAGAAAACGGACTGCTACCACAAAAGTAGGTTAGATTATAGGTTAAAACTGCGTCCCCCGCAAAAACGAACTGCTATCAAAAAAGTAGGTTAGGTTAGGTTAGAACTGCGCCCCGCCACAGAAACAAACTGTTCCCAGAAAACTAGGTTATTATGTTTTGCGATATTTTGGGAAGAGTACATTATGCCAAACGATACATTTTAACAAATAATACTTGGCAATATGAAACATGACTAAGTAATTATTTGGGAAACAATAATTTGCCAAATAAAAATTTATTAACTGTAAATTTGCGATAAGTTTTTTTGCCAAATGATTTTTTGCCAAATGATAATTTGGGTAAAATTTTTTGGAATGCGATACTTTGGGAAAAGTTTTTTGGCCATACATTAGTAATCCAATCAATGTTATTTACGGCAGTAATAAGTATATATTTTTATTGATTTATTTAGGTATATTAAGTTCTATCACTTAGGTACACTTCACAGAACTAAAAAAAGTATACAATACTATCTACATTTAATTTTATATTGCTGTTTTTTTGTTTGTTAATTATGTTGCATTTTTATCTAATCAACATTATCTTTAAAAAAATTCAAGTCAAACCGACTACAGGAACTGAGTGAACTTCAACTCGCAGAAAATGAACAACAATTTATTATGTTTATGTACGTAAGGTAAGGGTGGATTAGAAACTACACGGCTATCAATACCTTATTTTAATTACTTGAAGTATTACTTTCTCTACCTTACCTTACTAGCTATTATCGGAAGCATTAAAAGGGTCAATCAATTTTTATGTATTATTATTCTCTCCCGTAACTAAAC
This sequence comes from Choristoneura rosaceana, assembly GCA_037349165.1. Taxonomy (NCBI): domain Eukaryota; kingdom Metazoa; phylum Arthropoda; class Insecta; order Lepidoptera; family Tortricidae; genus Choristoneura; species Choristoneura rosaceana. Next base: position 8,930,067 of record JAZBNJ010000040.1, on the reverse strand, counting down.
TAAAGAGACATCAGTGATACACTATGTTAAAAAAAATATTTGCAATGTATTATTTACTATCAGCATGCGAGATAAACCATAAAGAAATTGCTCCACACTTTTGGTGGGTTTGTACCCCATAAAATCATACTTTTAATAATTAATAAAAGCCACACGAAATGATTGACCTAAAAAACAAAGACAAAGAGGTGTCGTCCACCGTTAGATCGGAGATACCAAATTTACACTACATTGGATGGTTAGGTACTCAAAGTCACGTAATCTCGTAAAAGTTTGAGTGCGTCACAAAATATAAAGAAATGTTCGCTAATTAATTAAAGGCCGTCATGTTTTCCTCGTGTGGGTGTGGCCGTTCTCCCTGTTTGCTGGCTAAGGGAAAAAAGAAAGTTAGATTAAATGAGACTCATTGTTCGCCCATTGTTGTACTTACATACAGATGGCAACACCAATGTGATCACGACGGCTGTTGATTGTAGTGCGCGATAATTTTCCACGTACTTTCAGTTTTTCTTAATCTTAACGATTGAGCAAATTATTTTAAGGAAGTGTATATTTTTGATGACAAAGTTAAGTCTAAGTATACTTATACGCGATACATTCACCTTTCCTTTCGATTTTTTCATTCAAATTTGAGAAAATATTTATTTCAAATTATTCTATACTGCTGATGTTTCTTTGCTATACAATTTAACAACCTTTTTGATAAACTAGCTATTAATCCACGAATTCGTCTGCAATAAAATCGTTTATCATCATCCCATGAGAACCATGCAATTTTTCGATATATACAGTGTCTGCCCAACCGTTTTATTGTGAATGATTTACACTCTCACAAACTTTCGCATTTGTAATATTAGTTTATTTAAAACCCCACTCTAAATTTGAAAATTTATCTTTATGTTAAGTTCTCACGACAAAATTGCGCGAATGGCTTTAATCGCGACGGAAACATCCCGGAATTACTGTTATACGATCTTGTTCAGGTCGAGGGAAATGGAGTGAAATTTGAGAAAAAGCAATTTGTAAACGACCACTGGATCAAAAGGCCGAATCCCGTAAGTTACCAAGAACGGTCTATTAAAATTCGAAACTTCGTTTTGCCGGATAAATTGCTTCTTCACTCTGGCGATCTTCTGGATAAATACAAACTGTAATCTGCGACCTGGCAGACGAATAAATTTAAACCAAAATGATTTTCGTGTTTGTGTTTTTGGATTTCAAATGGAACGCAATTTGTGACGCTGAATCGCGCTGCGGCCGTAATGGTGAATGTCAACTAGGAATACTTAGGCGGATCAAATTGACTAATAAATTAACATGTTAAGTGATACTCTAATGGTATCTCCATTTCTTTAATGTATAATACAAAAAGTCTTTCTGTTTATACTTAGCAAAACAGTTAGTTTTTTTGCATATTTGAGGCCTATTACTCTCGTATGCAAGTCGTTCAAAATACATATACTTAAGTATTTTTGTTAGATATGCTTAATAAGTTTTTGGTAAAAAAAAAAAACATTTTAATACAAGATTTTATTTGCTGACTGTACATGTATTGTCACCTAAACTACATTTGCATACCAAATTTCAAGTCGATGCCATTAACCGTTAAAGAGTTCCGTCCTGTGGAGACCAGATTATTGTATTGTCACGCAATTTGCATAATTATACCAAATTTTAAGTTAATCTAACTACTGGAAGTTGGTTAGATTTCACTTACAAGATTTGATTACAGACAGACAGACAGTCAGAAAACGGGACAGGTGAATCTAAATAAAAGCTTTTAAAAACCAGACAAATTCGCTGCAGTCGTGTGTTGACAAGAAAAACGTAGTACTACAAAAAACTTCGCGATACCATATGTTCAACTATGTTTATAGTTTTCCTTGTAAATTTGATATACTTAGTATCATCCTGAATTTTTTAAAAATTTTCCATCTACCCGTTTAGATTTTAGAGGGGGGGGGGGACGCTCGATTGTAATGAAAATTTTCACTTTAAAGTTGAATATTTTGCAAACAAATCACTGAATCGAAAAATCGTTTTAGCAACCCCCTAATGGTTTTGAAAGACCTATCCAACGACACCCGCACTATAAGGTTGGATGAAAAAAAAATCACCCCCACTTCACATCTATGGAAGGTACGCTAAAAAATTTTTTTTTATACCAATTTGTCGGCATAGTTTACATATATATTCGTGCGAAATTACAGCTTTCTAGCATTGATAGGCCCTGAGCAAAGCCACGGACGTACGGACAGACAGACGGACATGGCGAAACTATAAGGGTTGCGTTTTTGCCAGTTTGGCTTCGGAACCCTAAAAACAGAATAAAATAAATATTTAAGGGGTGCTCTTTTCGACAACAGGTAGTTGCTTGAAATATTCCCAGAATATTAATTTGTATTTTCACTTTAAAAATAAACAATTAAACTATAACAAATATTCAAGGGAGGCTCCCGTACGGCAAACGTGGTTTTTTCTCGATTTTTGCTAATGTCTAATGTTGTATAGGCACGGAAGCCTACGTGCGGGAGTCTGACTCACACTTGGCCGGTTTTTTTTTTATTTTACCCGTGCGAAGCCGGGGCGGGTCGCTAGTTTTATTATAAAGTCCTAAGGACTTACCTACGGTAAGTTTGAAATTTCAATTCAAATGTCATATATGTAAATTTCGTCCTTGGTTTTTGCTCTCCAATTTAAAACTCGTCTCGTTCACTCGGGACTTGGATGTAGAGATCCCTCAAAGGATCAGACAGTTTGCTTCTATGTGCAATTAAATGTATACCTACTCATAAATATTAATAATAAATCCTAATAAATTATTCTAAAGACCAAACTTTTATCAAAATTGCACTACTAAAACTATAAAATAACTAAAATTGGTAAGTAATACGCCATTTATTTCTCTTTCATAAAGTTGGCTTGAGTGTAATATTTGCTAAATGTAGGGTTAATTCCTCAAATCGTCGTCACGTGCTCGGACTGTTAACTTAAAATTAATAGTACGTACTTTATTTATGGCCCTCCATGCTATCGTTTTCGTATTAGCCACTGTTAAGCGTAAAAGCTGTGAGATTTATTTTTGAAAATAAAAATGTGGATTTTTAATACGTTCGATAAATTATAAATACATTTAGCTGCGCACGTTTCGAACCATTTCTCTTCTTGCTCGACTAGCCCATTTGCAGATCTCCAAACGGCGCCATTACTCAGCAATAAATTGGCATTTGCGCCGTCATACATAAATTACACGAGAGCGCACCGAAAACCAACTTCTCTCGGAGTCATTTTTTGTGTATTATGGAAAAATAAATAGGAGTCATAGAATCAAGCTGAAGGGAACTAAAGACGCTTGTTAAAGTTGAAAACGGGTTGCTTTTCATCCTATCTTAGTTTTAACATTTTCTTGGTATAGAGTATCCTTGGGCCTCGGGGTTTGTATTCTCTTACTTAGGTGATTCGATTGTCAGGCTATGTCAAAAAAATACTACGTTTTCACGCATTTTTAATGATAATAATGTTAGAGAACGCAAAATTCGTTCAAATTTTTTCATCCATCCTTACTTAATATTAAAGTGCGAAAGTGTGTGTGTTTGTCCATCTTTCACGTCGGAACAGAGCGACGGATCAACGTAACTTTTGGCACAGGAGATAGTTTATGGGCCAGAGAGTGACATAGGCTACTTTTTTATCCCGATTAAGTCTAGGAAATTTTTCAATACACAGTATTCATTTTATTACAGCGCGGATTTCATACTCGTATCAGTGCAAGCATAGTGCAGCCGCATCTCTGTATGACATCATGATGTAATTCAAATACATATAAACGACCGGATGGCTAAGTGGTTAGAGACCCTGACTACGAAGCTTGAGTCCCGGGTTCGAATCCCGGCCGGGGCAGATATTTGTATGAATAATACGAATGTTTGTTCTCGGGTCTTGGATGTTTAATATGTATTTAAGTATTTATTTATCTATATTTAAGTATGTTTATCCGTTGCCTAGTGTCCATAGTACATGCTTTGCTTAGTTTGGGACTAGGTCAATTGGTGTCAAGTGTCCCATGATATTTATTTATTTTATTTTATATCCTACCTGTCTCTAATTAATACAACTTGTAGCTTTACTAACGTTGTAACGGTAAGACTGACAAAATAAATATCTATTTTGGTTCACGTTAGAAAGAAATATCCCGACCACCTTATCAGTAGGAACAGCTTTGTCCACCTTTCGTTTATCGAGTAATTTTCAAAACAATCACGTCGCTTTTAATAAAGGCACGTTCTTACATGAATCGCTGGCGGCTCCAGTACTAATGAAACTCATAAGCATGCTTCTAATACCAGCCCATTAACACCTCTGAATTACTCTTCGAAGGGAGAAAAACTCCCCCTTTGTAAGCCATGGCTCGCCCTGTGTCTTAAGGTACTATTAAACTTGACGCAAATTAACTGAAACATATTATCTCCCATCCCATACGCTCGAAGTAATTCTACCGAACAATATTGTAACAGATGTAATTGCCTCAATGCTTCATTCCCGTTAAAGTACGTGTAACTATAACATACACCATGTTATGACTCACTTGTGATAAATGTACGCGCCTTAAATATACCCTTGAAATCATTACCGAACTGTAATATGATAATTGAGAGGGTTAACGCTCTAACTAGGTTTGTATTACATAATGTTGAGTTTATAACTCAGTAAGTATATTTTTGACATTAGGAATTTCATCCTCAACAGTACAGTAAAATTTGGTAGGTATACATAGGTAAAAGAAATACATTATATTTGCATGCAGCAATTTAAAGACCATTCTCACCACCCCCTTCTCCCTTTCTGTTTTTTATTTTATTTTCTCTTGTCTGTCAAATGATTCTAAACGCACATCACCGCAACTTTTTGTCCTATTTCTATGTATTTGAAACTGGCCAGTTAGAACGGTGCAATACGTAGCGTCGTATGAAAAGTAAGAAGCGACAGTGTTTTGTTTTTCTGTACACCAGAAAAAGCTAGTATATGCCGCTTATTAGAATAAAATTAAAATAATTATAATTATAATTACTGTATCAGCCACTACTGGTTGGTTTGGCTTTGAAATCGACTCATAATTTTTTTGTCTTTGCGTTTAACTTCCAATTTTATTACAATTTGTGAAATTTATGAGCAAGAGCATTTTTCAGACGAAACCTATTATTTCTGTGGGAACCAGCTCGTGGAATGAAACGGCACAGTCCTTATTAGTTGCCTTTATTGGCTAGCGGCGATAAAAAATAACATAACAATCGTAAGAATTTAGAAAAAAACCACAATAAACACACACCCGTTCGCTTTCGTCGTACGTCGTCAACTGCCATAACATCTCATTTGTTCTTCACTCAAACTCAGTATTCATTCTCCGTTCAAATTCAAACGTACATCATCTCATCACGCTTCAATACACGCATACCACACTCCACATTCGGCCATCCTGCTCAATGTCTGCCCTCAGACATTCATAAACATGCATACACTAACACACATCATCATATCGTACCCGCATTATCTCGTAGTCATCATCATCCTTAACATCAACAAAAAACGTAAAAACTTAAAAAAAACACAATGCTTAAAATAAATTGAACATTAATTAAAACATAATAGAACTTTGACATCCTTAAACAAAACAAAATATCGTAACGTAAAATCACTCGTCGTATCGTAATGTAGTATGACTGTACCTCGGTCATTCAACGTCATAAAATAAAACTAAATTAAATCAATTTTCGTATTACCATAAATCGTAAATTAACGTAAAGCAATTAAAAGAAATCAAGACGTGAAAACGTAAAAGAAAAACAAAATCAATCGTGAGACATCATCGTTTTACATTGCATGCCGTAAAAGTATATTTTATGCAATGAAACCATAATTAAATAAAACAACAAAAAAAAAAATTAAACAATACATTCATCTCTTTCACACAAATTTAGCAAATTGACTCACCCTTATCCATCTTGAGTAGTCTCTTTTTCAACGTCGTATCTATTCAATCCTTTGACCTTTGTTCCAAACCGAGTACGTTTTATGACAACAATATCTGCTTTTTGATATTTTGTGCTCTCTTCTACTATCATAGTTTTCCTTATTTTCCATTTTGCTCTTTTTCGCAGCTCTTCTCTATCTTGCATGTACATTTCTGTTTCTTCTTGCTGTAATAAATCATATATTTCAACACCATCTTGTCTTTTCATTCTTGTAGATATGACAAGTTTCTGGTCTAATCCTTTATAAAACAATCTTTGCTGTAGACTATAATCTTTAAAAGGTTTTCCTTCTTTCAAGATGTTCATTATTGCACTGAGTCCTTCATCACTCTCTTGTGCCCGTTGTATGTTATCATGTAATTTAGATGTGATTGCTGCTACATATGGACATCTGCTTAACGCATCTACATGTCTCATTTTCGAACCCTCACGGTGTTCGATCGTAAAATCGTAATCTTGCAAAAGTAGAACCCATTGTGCAACTTTTGTAGTCATTGCCAAATCTTTTTTGTTAAGTGTCATTTGAAACGCTTTGCAATCCGTGACTATCTTGAACTTTCTCCCATAGAGATAGTGTCTAAATTTCTTGACAGCTTCAACAACAGCTAAAGCCTCCAACTCGTAACTTGTATATCTGCTTTCTGCATCTGATGTCCGTCGACTCATATAATAGATTGGGTGTAATTCTTTATCATCACTCTTTTGCATCAAAATTGCTGAATAGGCAACAGATGATGCATCAGTATGCAACTCTGTTTCTGCTCTCTGATCAAAAATTTTTAACACTGGTTTTGTAGCCATTTTCATCTTCAAATCATTGAATACAGCTCTATGCTCTTCGTTAAACACAAATTTTTGATCTTTCTTTAATAAATCAGTTAGCGGTCTTGCTATAAATGCATAGTTTTGTATAAACTTTCGAAAGTATGAGCAAAGTCCAACGAAGCTGTGTAGTTGCTTCAGATTCTGGGGCTCAGGGAACTTAATGACAGCTTCTGTCTTCCCTGGCGATGGCATTACTACACCGCCTTCGATGACATGTCCTAAATATTCCACTTTTCTCGTTAACAGCTGGCATTTCTTCCAGTTGATGCATAATCCATATTCTGATGATACTTTAAGAACTTCTCTCAGGCGTTCGACAGCCTGGTACTCATCTTGAGCTGGAATTAAAATATCGTCAATAAAAACAATAACAATTCCTCGTGCAATCAAATCTCTGAAAATGATTGTAATAAATCTTGTAAAAACTTTTGGGCAAGTTGATAGACCAAATGGTGCTCGTAAAAATTCATACTGCCCTGTCATTGTAACAAAAGATGTATACTTGATGGAATCTTCATGTACTCGTAGGTGAAAGAAACCATTTTTCAGAACCAATGCACTAAATATTCTTGCTGTAGGCAACCTGTCAATATGATCATCAATATTTGGAAGAGGATATTCGTCCTTAACCATTTTGCTGTTTATTTTTCTGTAGTCTACACATATCCTAGTAGAACCATCTTTTTTCTTTACTAGTACTAATGGACTGGAATATTCTGAGAAACTCACCCGAATTATTCCCGCATCTAACCATTCACTGATCTGTCGATCAACCTCTTCTTGTTCCTTCAGCGCAAGACGTCGTGGTCGCTGAGTTATTGGTATGTCGTCCTTTAAAACAATCTTAAGCTGAATGGGAGCCTCCGTCGTTTGTTGTGGCGTATATTCTTGAACCAGTTTTGTTACCTCCGTTTTGATTGCCTCGTCGTTCACGTAATCTAGACAATCCTTAGAACAAGAAAAACAACTCACGTCATACAACCATTCAGTGCCGATAGGCTTGATAAAAACCGAACCGCCTTTTAAAATCATCACAACGTTTTTTAAAAACTCAGTGCCTAAAATAATCTTGAACGGCATACAATGCGAAGGAACAACATAAAAAACAATATCATTATAAAATACATTGTCTATATAAAAATCTGTCGTAATACATCCTAAAGAATTAACTCTGGATTGTCCAAAACCTAACATCGAAATGTTCTCGCACTCGTTCAAATTACTACGTAAGTTCAATTCGTTACAACACTCACTCGTCATTAAATTAATGTCGCTGCCCGAATCTATTAAAGCTGAGACGCTTATATTGTTAAAAAACAACGATTTAATTGGTTTTTTCGCGTTTTGAAAACATTTAGCCGGCGACTCGATCGTTTGTTTTGGTGAAACGTCAAATTCATTTGTTTGTTGACGGCTGTCAAATGGAATGTCGTTAGGGATGGGCGATTCCGTCGTTCGTTCGCGCAACTAGTGCTGCCCGCGTGTAATAATGTTCCGGTTTTCGTTTCAGCGTAGGAAGTGCTGCCCTCGGCGGAATTTAAAAGAACTTTCTTCGTGTCTTGATCGTTTCTTGCGTTGCCGGGAAAAAATGAACTTCCTGTTCCGGTGTTGACGGTCTCCATCTGAGTTCTTGATGTCTGTTGTGCTGAAACCGGCGTTTTTCTGCATTCTGCAGACAAGTGTCCAAACTCGTTACAGTTAAAACATTTTCTTCCCAGTGATTTATTGGGACACTCGGCGGAAACATGGTTTCCTCTGCCGCAGTTGTAGCATTTTTTAAATGTATTTCGATCGTTCTTCGATGTAGAACCGTTGGTTTTAAATTGATAGAAGTTTGGTCTCGTTTTTTCTTTGATTTCTTCGTAAATTTTTATCTTTTCCTTAAGATCTTTGAATTGAGTTATTCCGTAAAGCATGACTTTGTTCATTGGCGCATCTTCGATGCCGTCGATTATATATTTGATTGCTACATTGTCTGATAACCCGCCTCGCTTTCCTAGCTCTCGCATGACGTGAATATAATCCATGCAGTCCTCGTCCTTTTTCTTTTTCCTTGCTGACATCATCTCGTGTATCGTTTTGCTATCAATTTTGTCAGGGTATTCTTCTAATAAGGCAGATTTTAAAGCAGTCCACGTCTTAAATGGTTTCTCAGAATTTAACCATAAGGCTGCTGAGCCCGTCAAACTTCTTCGTGCTATGATTAGTTGCTGTATGGGTGACCATTCGAAAATTTCTGCGTTTTCGTCTATGTCTTGTATGAATTTTGATATGGTGTATGTCTTGTCCTTTCCATCGAATTTTCTAATCAGATCTTGTGCGTAGTGAAATGTGTTAGTCATGGTCGGGGTGGAAGGTGCTTCGTCGTCGCTTCTAGTTCTGGGCATCGTCTCGTCGTTACAGTCAAAAAATAATGCGTTACCTTCGTCGTTGAAATCCGTTGTCGTCGTCGTTGTCCGCTGTTTAGCCAAGTGGCTACTGACTGATTCGTAAACTTTTACACGCACGTACTGGTTCCTTGTGGGAACTAATGAAATTCCCGACGACGAGCCCCCAAAAATGTGGGAACCAGCTCGTGGAATGAAACGGCACAGTCCTTATTAGTTGCCTTTATTGGCTAGCGGCGATAAAAAATAACATAACAATCGTAAGAATTTAGAAAAAAACCACAATAAACACACACCCGTTCGCTTTCGTCGTACGTCGTCAACTGCCATAACATCTCATTTGTTCTTCACTCAAACTCAGTATTCATTCTCCGTTCAAATTCAAACGTACATCATCTCATCACGCTTCAATACACGCATACCACACTCCACATTTCTTTAAATGGCATACATGCTACAATCTACTATTAAGCACTTTAACAAAAAATACAGGGCATCCCAGAAAGTATCTTACGAGCCGAACTTTTGTTTTTCCAATAATGTTCGAATACTTTATTATTTTACTAACTACCCTGTTACCCGCGACTCCGTCCGCGTGGAATTCGGTTCTCATTATCCCGCTGGAACTATTAAATTTTCCGGGATAAAAACTGTCCTATGTTCTTCCCGGGACTCAAAATATATCTGTATACTGAATTTCATCTAAATCAGTTCAGCAGTTTAGGCGTGATGAAGTAACAAACAAGCAAACAAACAGACTTACAAACTTTCGCATTTATTTCATAGTGGGATTAATTTTATATCCCATTTTTTTACATTAGATAATTAAATCTTTCATCCAAATGCTTTGCTCTATTTAGCACCTTTAGCATAGGTAGATAAGACCCTTTTGTTTTAGGGAAATCTTGAAATTTCCGCTTTAATGCTTTCGTATATTGAAGGAAACCTCTGAAGGAGGATACTTAAAGAAATCTCAGCGAGATGCCTTGCAGCTTCCAAGTTTGCTTAATACTTTAAACTGGTAATGAAGGCATTAAGGCGCGCTGAATGCATAAGGAATGAGTTGCTCCCACAAGCTTTATATAATTAGCCCTTATTTGCTTTAGGTATTTTTTGCTTTTCTGAAGTCTGATTGTAAGCGGGTCTGTGCCCTTAGTGTAAGTTATCGGTTACAAAATACGTCTCGATCGCCTTCGCGTTAAAATCTCAATTTGTATGGAAACACGAACAGCGCCTCTAGCGGAACGTTTGCAATATTCGTGTTTCCATAGAAATTGAGATTTTAACGCGAACGCGATCGAGACGTACTTATTTTGTAATCGAAAACTTACATAATGGCACTGGTTGCAACGTTTAAAGGTACTCGTAAATAATGCAGAATATTTTGAAAGATGACAAATGAATAATTTGAGTAATCTTAAGAGCTTAGGTAAATCTTAATTAAAATTGGTAAGTAACTTTGCGTTCGGATCAAAATAAAATTATAAAAGTTTTTGGTTGGTAATATTTTAAATTTAATAATTAACATTCATTGAACTTAGGTTAGGACTGAAATCCTGATAAATATCACCAGTATAAAGATACTTTCGTGTGTTTTTATTTAATAAGTACTTACAATTTTATTATCATGGTTATATTTCCATAATACATGAATACTTACTTACATGTTATTCATATACGTACTACTATACAATACAATAACTCTTTATTGTACACCAACATATAGCAAACAATTACAGAAAACAGGTATATACACAGAGACTTATGATGTACTATGATATGAATAAGCAACTTATCATTTCTAAGTCAACTTCCATAATGACACTAATTAATAGCCAGTATTTTACCCGAGACCTTGCTCAGGTTCAAGGTTCATTGATTTCTTTCATGAAATTTAACCACTTTCTGTGGATTTCGTAGACAAAACAGACTCATGTAAAAACATTACGTAGGTACCTACCCTATGATTGTCAACACATTCCTTTAGCCAAATGGTTTGTCTAAAATGAAATAAAAATATTTTAAACTTTAAAATTAAAAACTTATCAGCGCGAGCTTTTTGCTAATGCTACTTTTGCAAAATTGAACCTTACTTACATGTACAATTATAAAAAAATATGCAAGCGGAGTTGGAAGTTTTTGAAAGTATGAAATACTCATAGAACTATTTTCTTGTCGTTGTATAAATTTTCTGATTTACCTATTTTGTTCCTTCTGAAAGCAGGAAGTAAAAGAACATTTCTATATCCATGCCACCCACAAAAAAGTATGGATTTACCTTTAAACTATTTAGCATAGAAATATTTTAAATCAAGGCTGTTTTTGTACTTTGCAATGAGTGTCAGTCTGACTTTCTTAGGTACAAACAATGCATAAACCAATAAAATGTCCCTACCTTCCACATTGAAGTTAACTCTCCATCCTAAGTATAGCTAAAAGTAATATCAGTAAGTGTCCCTAGGAACATTAAGTGAGATGTTTTATGGCCTCCATACAACGTAGGTTACTCTTTACGGCTAGGTATTGTTGGTACCTGAACACACTAATAATTTCAAGTGAATAGGTAGGTGCAGCTACTAGTTTACGATTTCTAAGTATTGTGTTGTACTAAGTTAGCTGGTATCTATTAGTATTGAGTGCTGTTAAGTTCACGCGTGTAATAAGAAAGTTTTACAGGTCATTATTGAATTTGTAAATGATTTCAGTAACTATAAACTACTAGCTTTTGCCCGCGGCTTTGCTCGGGCAGAATTAGTATGTAGTTTAAAACTTTTTTGATCCCACAGCAACTATACGTTATTTCGAGATAAAAATTAGCCTACATGCAAAGTATTTACCTGTACCTATACCAAATTTCATGTAAATCCGCTCCGGAGTTTTTGTGTGAAAGAACATCCATTCATCCACATCCATTTATGCACATTTTATTAACACTTACAATCAATCGCACAATTTCTAGGTCAAATGTAATAGACATGACTTCTTAATCAGCACTCTATGAACCAACACTCTAACCCAGTAAAAATCCACTGACGCACAGTATTTATGTTTGACCTGATAATATCTTTTAAGTAAATATACTACAATTTTGTTATTTTCATTTTGTCTAATTTCTACGTAGATACTACCTATTATATTACACCGAACTTTGTTAACTTTGTTAATTCTTACTTAGTGATTATTTTAGTATGTAAATGTTAGCTCGTTTAGCCTGAGACACAGGAATTATCCTAGTTCAGGCACACGTGTTACATAGATTTTAAGTGAAATATTGTATTTTGTTATTTTGTACCGAAATGAATTTGAATAAAATTTTATTATTATTATTATTATTTATCCATCCATACGAACTTTCGCGTCTAAAAATTTGTTTGATCATGAACGAGTTTATTATAATCGTCCTAAGGTATGATATGACAATAATTCGCAGTAAGTAACTATTTTATACAGCGACTAAAGTTGAATACTTTTTATGCCTGAATAATTTTCACCACTTCGAGTAGGTGTGACTTGACTTAAAATATCTTGGTCCTTACTTTATTAATAGACAAAATCACCATAAATCCACGTTTATTGCTACGGGATGTCTGTCTTCACATAAACTCAGCTCTAAACGTGATACCTATTCTAACTACAAGCACATGCGAAGCAATATCGGAACACATTCTGATCGAAAGGGTTCGAGATGTTGAGAACTAATTCCATAAAGTCATTGAGGAGTTCGGCTGGTCGGTATCGCTACGTTTAATCTCCATTCACTGCCTTCCGATCTTGTTAAACGGCAATTTTGACGTGTTAATAGGTAAAGTTTATTTGCGCCTATCGAACTGGCTTTTATAACAATACGCTTCAGTTTACGACGGTACCGGCTACTGGTGGATAATTAATTACAGTTTTAAAATACGAAGGGCTTTGAATTTGTACGGATTACATACGTAATAAATAAATAAATAAATCCTCCTAATATAAGTAGGTATTTAACCCACCAGCAAGTCAGAGATAAATCCGTCCAGTTCTTGGATGCCAACTGAGAAAAATATAGACCAACAGATTATATACAGGTATCTATTAAGAAAATCTGCTAATAAATAATATGCTTAAATTGAAAGAGAGAGAGAAAGAGTGATAAAATATATTTGAAAGTTATCGCAAGACGTACTGCACTGAACTATCCTATTTATTCATTAATTTTTTACTAATTTCATTTTATTAATAAAATAGAAATTCTTAAGAATTGCTTGTGTCTAATTCAGATCTGTATAACTTTTAATAGGTGCGTACCTACACGGGGGTTAGATTTTATGATTATTAGGATGTATGCGTGTAAATCAGAACTCTAGGCAATAAAAATAACAGCTTCTAAAAATCGCTTCAAAATTAAATGACAACAGGGTGGAAATTCTATTCAGAAATGTAATTGATTTCAGTTATAATGGCAGTGTCCATATGATTGAGAGTCACAAAGAGACAATAATAAAGCCCTCGGTTGTCAAGACGGAGCAGAAATCCTTTAAAGAATGGGCTACACTAGAATAGAATTCATTCGTATTATTAGACAGTATAATATGGTTATTATTATAATCCCATTACTTTTTAATGATATTGTTATTAGCTACTTATTTTGTAAAGAGTTATATATATACATAATGAGTCTCTTTATCGTAAGGCTGGTTCACAAAAAAAAGTAGCCGCCTAAAGTTGGGCCTTCATAAGTAAAAAGAAACTTTTTAGTATGATATGGCATTTCATCAGAAATATTATCTATTCTAAGAAAAACATAAAATAAATCTCATTTAATTGATTACATCAACATACCGAGAATAAAAGAGAATACTCGTTAATTCATTCTAGTGTCCTATTGTACAGAAAAGGGAATTTTCATGCGACACCTCGCAAAAAGATATAACATCTAAAGACACATGCATGCATGGATGCAGTTATTAAAAAGTTTGGGGAGTTTAATACACTAGATGATCTCCTAGGAAGAGGTGTCAAAAAAAGACTACGTTAAATCAAAATTGAACGCGGTAATAGTTGCATTTTTCGTCAAAATCCATCGGCGTCTAGTAAAAATCGTCGTAGCTAAAAAGTTATAAACTTCGGTCGGAAACGTACATAACGTCAAAAAGAGAAATAATTTACAGAGCAGGAAAAAACAGAAAATTCCTAAAAGAAGCAGTTGGCCAGCATGAAAAAGTAAAATCTCGAGCAAAAAACTTAAAGAAGTATTAAATATTAGAAGATATGAGAACGTTACTAGGGCCGCAGTTTTATACGTGTGTGGTAGGCCAGCATGTCCCAGAACATGATAAATGCGTTCTTTTGGAAAATTCGCCCAAAAGATCTTGGTATGGCAAGCCATTTGCTCATGTGGGCTTAAAAGTTCGAGTTTTTTCACTACCGGTGCAATCAACGGGTACAGTCAAGCAATTCGCCTACTATTAGGTCTCTTCTCTTCCTAAATTTAAGAGCTATGCTGTTGTCGGTGGAGTAATTGCCACTCCGCACGGTTTTCGGCCGCTATTAGGTATTCAATATGTATATATTTTTTTAATATTGGTACCTACATACAGAATGGGGAATGGATGAAAATTTTAGAAACGTTTGAAACTTTTTTTATCAATAGGAATAACCTTTCTAATCAACAGAAAAAAATATCATATTTTTAAGTACCATCAATTAATTAAAAAAAATGAAAGAGTCTTCTTTACTACCAAATTACGACAGTCCGGTCAGTTACGGGTTGTTCCAAAGCCCAGAATAAAAAACATTATGCTGTCTTTTAATGTTGAAATAGAATTTATTATTTCAAACAAAAACAAAAAGAGATTTTCATTTCCTGCAAAATTAATTAAGGGAAAAATCTTCCCATGAAAGAATTCAAAACATGAGGAGGTCATTCATTAAAACACTAATTGAACGCGATTCATTATCCGCCAGTAAATTAATTCAGGTAACCAGTAATTTAAATGTTATAATGGACATCCATTTATCATTTGTTTACCTGCAAGTTTCCAGAATATATATGTGTGTTTATTAACATGACGTAATTAATCTGTTGGCTGAGTGCGTATCCATTATATTTTCAGTCGCTTTCAATTACCGAATATATTGTCAACTAGTTAAGTACGTCAACATTTATGCACAGGTTGCTGTTAGTATTCTTTGATTGGTTCTCGAAATCAATATTACAATTGAAAAAAAAAAAACAGTATTTTGCATATGCATTATAGATCTAAGCATTAGAATGAAACTGATCAGTAAAAATATATTATAAGATTGCATTTAATATCTTAGCAAGTCCCTGTGCATGGAGTCCTTAATATTCCGAGACGACTATGACGTCAGATTCAGCCTTTTCATGTCTTTCAATCTACTTTCAACTAGTTAGTTAAATTTTAATGATTATGTATGTGAAAATTGACTTATACTCTATGGACAGGCACGTTCATGTCAACAATATGTTCAAACACCGGACTGTCACAAGACATCATCGCTATATAGATTATACACCGCAGACGTGACACAGCTATTTTACCTACAAAACGTAATTATAATGCTCAGATGCAAAATAGATATTTTCTAAAAAAAATTTTTAATATTATTTAGACCAAAAAGAAAGAACATTAAATAAATATTCAAAATATCAAACTGGGTATAAATAAAGCAATTAAACGAATTGTCATTCATGTTCAGTCACAATTTTTTACCTACAACCAATTCTGAATGGGAACGGAACGTCTGCAACGTTTTTAGTCTATGATTGTAAGATGGCGTGACGTCTTATTTTAAAAAGTGTTTTTATTGAGGTATTACAATATTAATAGTTGCGTAACCACTTGAACGAGATGTAATTTTACTTACTTGAGTAGTGAATTGTTACTTACGTGCAGGTTCACGCCTACATTCGGAGTCTCAATCAAAAACTAGTTCGTCCGCCGCTCATGAATGTCAAAGTCATACTAAAGTCCTTTGCACAGTGCAAGGTGCAAAGCAGTGGAACACAATGAGTGTTCGGATCGCGATATCTAGTAAGTACATATATATCGATGTATGTGAATTAATACCAAAAAATTAAGAATATACCCGCAAAACTCAAGCAAGTCACTAAAAATTTGATGAGTCTCTCTCTACGCCGAGAGAAGAATTTTGAACTGTAATATTTTTTGATTAGGTCTTCCGGCACAACACTGCGAATGTCAATAACCCCTTTTAGCCAACACACCAACTATAAAAGTAATCGTTCACTATGCAAGCGAATTATCCCATACGAGTAAAACTAGGGCGACTGCAATAGTTGGTATGTTAAATCATTGTGCGTTAAGGGTGGCAAATTATTAGGAATTACAAACGAGACTCTATTAGAAGCTCGAAGTCGAAGATTGTAGTACTTGCCTACTCTAAATTGTCATTTATTGTGTTAAAATGACAATAAATTTACTGTATAAAATATTTTTTAGGTCGTGGTTTTTATTTTGAGTCAAAGCGTACTCTTATAAGCTTCTTGCTTAAACCTAAACCTGAGGCCGTATTGCCCAACGTTTCTGTCGCTTGCGATCACAGTGAAATGACTGATTTCCCATATAAAAACCGTCATTTGATTGCCATCGTCATTTGATTTTTTATCAAATTTTTCCATCCAACTTAAAGTTGAGTATTTTGCAAACAGATCACTGAATAGAAAAATTGTCCTAGCAACCCCACATTGGTTTTAAAAGACCTATCCAACGATACCCCACCCAAGCCCCACCCACACTGTAGGGTTGATCGAGAAAAAAAAAACAATGTTAAACTAGGACGAAGCGTAGTTTTTTTAGTGTACCATTTTGTCCATTTTGTCGGCGCGACTGATATGTATATTCATGCCATATTACAGCTAGTATTAACGGTCTCTGAGCCCCGTACCCGCGGACAGACAGACAGACAGACGGACAGACATGGCGAAACTATAAGGGTTTCTAGTTGACTACGGAACCCTAAAAAGTGCAAATAACTGGTAGTCAAACAGAATGGGGCACCTAAAACCCTGGCGGGCTTATACTGGGATCAGCCGAAGCACGTCACAAGATCCTTCCCGTTAGCTATGCGTTAATAGGATCAAAACGGGCTTTATTGGGGACGTGTCCACGCGATTTCACCTAACTTATCGAATTTGCAAAGCGGCTTACACTTCGTTAACCGTCACCGTATGTGCCGGCCGGATAATGCCTAAATGAACTTTACCAGCTGCTTGTCTTAAACATTAATTCTAGGTGCTTATTTTATGGAACCCGTGTCTAAAAAATAACAGAACCCTCACACAATTATTTTGTTGTATATGTGAGCGTTAGCCTTTTGTTATTACTATTGTCTCAGGAATGGGTAGAGGTTGATACTTAGTAGAATTTTATGTCGAATATTTCAGTGCTAATAGTAGGTAGTTTGGATTTTTTTAAGTCCACACGATCAAAAGATCCTACTTTTAATAAGTTTATTTTTAGACAAAAACCGTGGGTATTCATCTACTTTATTTTGACATAGAATTGTGAAACCTTCACAACATAAATAAGTGAAAAAAATAACAAAAAAAAAACCATAATTTTTCCCGAAATCGATTTTAATTGTTTTCTTAAGAATAGAAAAGAAAGTTTGTTTACAAAAAATATTTTTAAATTTGCATGGAAACCCTTGATGCATCAGTTCTATTTGCTCTTGGCCGGATTTTTTTCAACTCTAATAAACTTTTTCTATTTGACACTGTTTTCTACAGCAGATTGTATATCTAGAACGGTTATAAGTTATAACGTGTAAATACAAGTCCTGAAGTAAAAAAAACCATCCAAGTTAAAAGTGAAAAGTTTTTGCAACACATCACAGATATAGACATCTATATTTGTGCAAAACATCATTAGTATTATTACATTAGAAACTATTCTGTAAACGAGGTACCTAATGTCATTTCAAGATGATTGTTTATGTTTATTGTAAGATGAAATTGAGTCAGACATTTCGTTCTCCTTGAAATCCATAATGCATGAGGATTGCAGCGTCTGAAGAAACAAAACAATTTTAGTTTAAGTAGAAAATAGACGGAGAGCTCCCCCCGCTTAGTCTGCTAAATTATTAACCTTTGCAAGGGCGATACGCAGAAAGGTTCTGTCTTGTTTACGCGTTAAGGGAGACAGGGAAGGGAACTTAATACCCTATATCACTGTCGGGATAATACAAACTAGCGGGGTCGCAACCTTTTCCACTAAATTACGTATCAGCACATGGGATAATCCGAACTTAGTTGAATAACTGCACGTTAAAGCGACGAAAACTAAGTAAAGCTTTATATTAATCGCACCTTTAATTGTTCGTACGGTTAAGGTTATAACTTTACCTAATTCGTTGTAAGTAACCGTCTCTCAGTCGTAAAGTACTTAAACTGTTTACTCAGTTGCTAGTCTAGTTACTTGTTAGTCTAATTAAGTAAATAATAAGGTTTGCATATATTATAAAAAATATTATGTTCAAGTGTATTCGTGGAAGGTACACTGTTAAAAATTTCTGTAGTAATTTTACAAAGAAAGTGTTGGAAGTTTTTACGCACAACAATAAAGTAAAAATATAATTCCGTTTTGTAAATTTACATTACAATTTATTTCAACTCGATTTCGAAAAATTACAAAACATTTGTTGAAATTTACCAAACGACTATCGGAAATTCGTTTAGCCAAATTACAATACAAACAATGTAATTTTGCCAAACAAATTCTGTTGAAAATGGTTTGCAATTTTAAAATGATGTGTTGTAAATTTTCAACTCATTATTGAAAAATTACAAAACATTTGTTGAAATTTACCAAACGACTATCGGAAATTCGTTTAGCAAAATTACAATACAAATAATGTAATTTTGCCAAACAAATTCTTTTGAAAATGGTTTGCAATTTCAAAATGATGTGTTGTAAATTTACAACTAGAACGGGGTTGACGATGCGACGGAAACGACAAATATAATTATACGGTTTATTAGGCAAACTTCACTTACAACTGAGTGGTTTTATAGTATTCACTCGGAGAACAGCAGGCGTTTCGAGCGAGACACCGTACTGCAATCAGAATCGTACTATGTTCAGAATTATATTGGAAGGTGTTCAATAACTTGAATGCAGCCAACCAAGTATAATGCTGTCCCTAACAATAGACAACAAACGTTAAGTAAGCCGCGGTAGTCACAATTCTAAGGTTACACATCGTTAGCGAGTTTATTTAGGGAGCAGCGCCATCTATCGGTGCACTCCCGTACTACACAACGTAATTAATTTCAACTCATTATCGAAAAATTACAAAACATTTGTTGAATGGTAGCAAACTTTGGGTAGAATTACAATACGTAATGCAATTTTCAAATTTGTGTTACAAAAATGATAAAATAGTTTGCAGATTCTTAATAATTTCATTCTAATTTGAGTTTCAACATATTTTCAAAATTTTATAAAAATAGTATAGTAAATCAAATTACAAACAATTTTTGTAAATTTAAAATCTTTTTGCCCGAAATTAATCAAAAGTTTAACAAAATTACAATACGTGTCAGAAAAATAAAAACTTATGGTAGAATTATAATACGTATTGTAATTTTCAAATTTAAGTTACAAAAATAATAAAATTATTTGTAAATTCTTAATGATTTCATACTAATTTGTGTTTCAACTTTTTTTGCAATTTCATAAAAAAAGTATTGTAAATCAAAATACAAAGAGTTATTCTTATTTTCAAATCATTTTGTTCAGAATTAATCAACAGTTTTAGAAAATAACAATACGTGTTAGAAAAATAAAAACTTTCGATAGAATTATAATACGTATTGTAATTTTCAAATTTGTGTTACAAAAATAATAAAATTATTTGTAAATTCTTAATGACTTCATAGTAATTTGAGTTTCAACATTTATTCGTAATATCACAAAAAAGTATTGTAAATCGGATTACAAAGAATTTTGGTAAATTTACAACCTTTCATTAGAAATTCACCAACAGTTAGGAAAAATTACAATACGTGTAGGGTTATTGCATAAAGCTTCCAAAATTACAACTCATTATAGTAAGTTCCTTCACATGTCTTGTAATTTTACTCAAATTGTGTTATGTTTTGTATTAGTATACGTTGATTTGGAATTTTGCTGATATTTGTTTTGTAAAACAATTGTAATTTTACAAAAATTTTTAACAGTGTAGAGTAGGTATATTTTTTTCCTAACAAATAGAATTAATTAAATTTAATTATTATAATAACAATCACATTAACTTATTAAAGTACTAGCCTTTATTCCCACCGCTATTCATGCGTAAACCTTTAAGTCTGCTAGCTTGGATCGTAATGAGATAAAGTTGAAAAAAATCTCGTGACGGTAATAAACGGATTCTTGGCAAACGAAGTTATGCGCAATAGTTAATATTAACATGCGTACTATAAAGATCTTGCAAAAATTGGCCAGAAAAAACGAGTGCAAAACCCTTTGAGTTCTGACGTATTAGTCGAAACAGCTATTAATTACAAATTATATTTATAAAAAGATTTATCTGCACGTTTGATTCTGGCTTTAGGGCTGGTACTTACCACTCTCAAAGATTAGAAATACCAGTTCAGAGAGGTAATGCGACCGGTGTTCAGGGTCGATGCTTGTGGCAGAAAATCTCGACGAAGTTTTTACTTTGTAAGGTTATAGTTTAGTTTATTTATATTCAGTTTTAGGCTATAATTGCATATTATACTATTTTTTTTGTTAATAGTATGTGAATAAATTATATAGAGATTTCGTTGCGTTATGCGTTATGACCTGATAGTGTACACTTGTACTTTACCTTTTATTTCAAGCGTTCTGTTAATTCTAAGTAACTTCCTTTTATAACGTTTCGTCTACCTCTAACCAAACTGTGATTGCTACTTGTTTACAATATGAGTGATATAAGTAGTTCAATGTCATCACGCCATTTCTACTTAGGGCCAGTATAGACGGACTGTATTCCAACTGCAAAGTTACCGCAACTGCCGACCCCGTATATACAACTGCACTCAGACTGCAATTGAAATGTATGGGCAGACCGTCTGTACTGGCCCCTATACCTGTTTCAATGAGAAAGTTTGTAATTGGTTTGTTGTGGCGTAAATTTACAGACAGACGCACGGGTTTTTTTTTTTAAATGTCTATTGATGCACCATGACCCGGAGATCGAAACTTGTCGTTTGTCTTAAAGAATAAAATTCGTTCGTCGCTATCCCGCGGAAACTATGCAATTTAACGGGACAACAAAATATCCTATCTACCGAATTTCATTTCAATCGGTTTAGCGGTTTAGATGTAACAAACAAACGAACAGAATTAAAACCTTTCACATTTATAATATTTATCAGTATCCCGTTGTAAATATCACAGTTCATTATTATGTTAATTGACGTCCCAGCGTGAGGGTTTTTTTTTATAATTTCGAACACTGTGCAGACGAAGTCGCGGGTAAAAACTGGTAAAGCAAATAATACATAAGTGATAAGCATATCGATTCCTCGACCCCAGGATGCGGTAATGCCCTACGTGAGCCGTGCGACGCAAACGCGTCAATGAGCGTTAATAATGGATTACACTGATAGAATCAATCTCAGTTAGGAGACGGGGCTTTGTAGGAAAATAATCACACTCCACTAATTACCACTAAATAAACTATTTAACGTTCTTGTGTGATTGACACTTGCATAGTTTGACCGGGATGTTGGACAGGAATACACTTGACTGTGATCAAATGTGCTGTGCTGTGTTTTCCATAGTATTTTGTCGGAAAAAATAGTATTTAGGTCTTGATTTCTCAATTAGCTTCAGTTTCAGTAAGGTGGCTGAGAAAGCAACATAAATACTACCCTAACCTAACTTTTGTTAAACGATTTTATAACGAAATAAATAATTTTCATTTTCAAATATAGTAATGTTTACCTGCTAGTCTGTCGGATTGTGGGTGACCGCCAAATATCTAAATCATTACTACATACATATTTATCTTTGCTATATTTATATGCACGAGTAACTACTATGTATTTATTAGGTACCCGCCTGACGCGAGTCGCGCAATACCTATATGCTGTCCTGCACTCCTCGCTGGCTCCGCAGAAAACCAGCGCCGTTGACAACGCTAGTCGTACCAACGGCACCGCTGAGTGGAGACCATTTTCTTCTTCATATCATTATTTGTATTCTTTATCATCTTGTAGATGTGTTTTTATTTTTTTGCCATGATGTGTTGGCTGAATAAACATATTTCTATTCTATTCTATCCTACCTCGACCTTTCGACCACATTGCAGTGGCCGTGGTCACAAATAGATAGAAATGTAGGTTGTCATGTTTGCTTTATCGTGATAGTAATATGGAAAGCCGTGATGGCCTAGTGGTTTGACCTATCGCCTCTCAAGCAGAGGGTCGTGGTTTCAAACCCCGGCTCACACCTTCATGTGCGGAATTACATTTGAAATTTACCAACAGCTTTGCGGTGAAGGAAAACACCGTGAGGAAATCTGCTGCTCATTCTGAGATGAGACTTATGTTCAGCAGTGGGACGTAAATAGGCTGGGGTGATGATGATAATAATATGCAAGTCCCGTTTAGTATTACTATGAGTGAAAATCACAAAAGGTTAAAATATTATTTACTTCTACTTCAAAATATTCAAATATTATTGGGGTTAAAGTACCAGGACTATCATAGTTATTTTTAGGGAATATATTCCCCTGGCCTTTTTTGTGGTAGTAAGTTACAACATTATTTATTATTACTTTCCGAATAATAATTAATGCGAGGTAGCAAAGAGAGGAAAACCGGAAATCGGGCGCAAGGAACAGCTCTCCTAATTGATTTCATTATTATAATATAAAGCCTAGGATATTACGTTGTTTCCCTTGATATACCTTTGTTTTGATTGTTTCTCAGGAATGATCTGCCAGTTTAGGCAGATCATGAAATTCCTAGGCATTTCGTGAAATGCCGCCATATCGGTTCTGAACAGCGGTCAGATCACTTTCAATCATTATTCAATTCGCAAAGGTTTTGTCATTTTATTTATTTATTTATTTACCTCAAGTATCCCGTCTTAGGCCTCTGGGTTGGCAACGCATCTGCAATACCCCTGGTGTTGTTGCAGATGTTTATAGGCGGTGGTGATCTCTTACCATCAGGAAATACACTTGCTCGTTTGCCAGTCAGTCGAATAAAATAAAAACTAACAATAATTAAGTTATAAAATAAAATGTATGCACCCGAGATAAAATTTAATAGATACTAATAAGATTAATTTTCTAATTTGTTTCATACTTTTTGACACTCGGCTGCTAAGAAACTTTTTAGTGGCAATGTCAGCATTGTGTGGGGATATCGTTAAATGAACAATCAAGCATTTTGCGGTGTACAAAATATATTTTAAGGTAAGTGATATGGCCTGAATAATTTGATTTTGAAAGTTTCCAAGCATAAGGTGATCATGACTGCTACGTATTAGTATTACCTATTTTACACCGACTGTACCAAAATAATTTATTGTATAAGCTCTGTCCTGCATAGCATCAAAACGTACCTACCTAAGGAATTAAAAATTGATGTGGTGAAATAAAATTGCTGTGTGATTTCACCCTCCAAAGTGGTGCGAGCAGATTTCTCTCCAGCTCTCCGGGCGGCCGTAACCTGGAAGTGCCACTTACCTGTTATTGAATTATTTACGAAACTATCCGGCTTATTAGATTGAAATATCGTAGCTACAGGGCTTATTCGGCGGCCGAGGTCATTACAGAGACAATAGCCGTCAATAAAGTATGAGAACATTTACGAGCTCAATCATTACTAATTCTCGACTATGCTGACTATTATTAATTCTACATTTAAAAAAGTTTCAACGTCAGTAACATAGTAAGTGCTACAAGGAACAAAGTTATAAGTTGGAATCCAATTACTGTCTGAAATTGATGTTAATTCTCGTTCAATTTAATAGGCCAGTAATGACTCGGAACTTAATACACGCTCCGTCGTCTGCGAGTAGTTACGGGATAAAGTTTTATCGGCCAATGTGTAAAGAATAAGTACTTATTCCCGTTTATTGCTCTTCGTCCAGTCAGTTCCGGGGCAGTTAAATTCGTCGGAGACGTCACATAAAACGCTCGGATCGATTTCGCATAAACGAAGACGTATCGCCAAGAAATGTGTATCCCGACCTCGAAATACATGTTAATTCTTAAAGGGTTAATTTACTACACACGAAATGATTTAAAATTTTATGTTGGAAAACATTGTAGATAACTTCGGCTTTTATCAAGTAATGTTCAGATACTGTATTAAGGCTGTAGGTGTATGTAACCTGTATGTAGGTGTGTTTAAATGTTCCTACTTACGAGCATAACATAAAAAGCCACCGATAATCGAAAGTTCGATGTAAAATGACCTTTTAAATCTGTTCCTTTGTATCACTAAGGTATTCTTGAAATTTGGTAATTATTTTATTGTTCAAAGTAAGTACATTATATTTTTTCTGATTTTTCCATTTCTGTTGGGTATTGTTGATTTTTAAAAACGATGTGCTGGGGTTTTGTCGATGTGTTCGTTCTTGGATAGCAAAATTACGGTTGGCAAGTTCTGAATATTACAAAACCGTCATTCATTTGAGTACAAGTTGTGGGCGTGAGTTACCATCAGATTAGGGCGGACCTCCAGATCGAAATTAATTGGCCCATCTATGTATTGTGCCAAGGACCCTCATCTCTAAGGATTTATGTCATCCTGGTGGACACGACTAAACGCCGATCTTATATAAAAAAGAAAAAAAGAAAGAAAAACATTTATTCGTGACGTTTTACAAATTCAAACAAAAACAACAAACATCAACAAATTTTGTCACGAAATGGTCCCAACTCAGCATGATGTCAACCTTGCGGCCGATACTACTTTTCTGTATACTGACAATTAATAATTAATAAATAATAGATAACATTTATAACATATTAAGAAATTTGATTATTTAGATAATCAATTAAGAAATTTGATTATTTTAGAACGCAAAAAATGGGTAAGTACTTATGAGTCATTACGAGTTGCCGTGTGTCGCAAACTGGACTTTTTTATAAAACAGAATGCAGCAGAAATTACGCAACTCACAACTCAAAAAATTATGCTCGTCTGGCTTCACCCTATATATTGTTTTTATGGACTTACGTCTGGAATAAATATATCATATCATAAGTCTTTCGTTTCTCATGCTCGTGTAATTCGAATCTACGCTGGATGTAAGCTGCATAAAATGACGTTTTATGAATAAATTCTTGGTCTAACATCAAGGTCAACTTACAGCCACGAACATTAAAAGCCTTTATAATAATGATTCTATTTGAATGTACTCTGGTAATTTGATAAACGTGTTTTATATTAATAAATGATATACTATCCAACCTAGCTAACGCTGTGAAGACTTAGTACTTTGTAACATTGACGATGTAGAAAAAGTCTACTTAGGAAGGTTTTTACTTGTCATTCAGTAGCCATAAACAAAGCAGTTAGTCAGACGAATCCCGACAACGAGGCACCAAGGAACGAAACTGTTACTCAGATACATTTTATGTGATTGTTATTTATGTAGTAGGTACTGTCAGCATTATGTATGAAAGTAAATATCTTCAAATGTATATCAACATCTAAAATTTTCACTAATACTGACTCTTTTAATTGATGTAATTGTTACAACTAATTGTAGTTACAAATAAGTAATTGTTACCATGATATTCATATTACTAATAGTATGTTAGCATTCAAAGTATCCAAAAATATAGACCACACTAGGAAATGGAGCTTTTAATTAACTGATGTTAGATTAATTTCGGAATAATATAGTACCCATATGTGATATTGTCATAGAATTCATCTGGCATGACCTGTGTTGTGAGTTAACTTGAGCTTTGCTCATCTCTTCAAATTTGCACAGTCACAGAAAAAGTACCAACTTGTTAATTATTGGCACTGTGCATGCTGCCGGACATATGTATGAGGATGTGGATGGCCTGAACAATTTGATTGCCTTGGCTTTGTCAACGTTGAAGACAATTTTGTTTGTTTCCATAGGCCATGTGAGTATTTGGTGTGCGCATGCTACGTGTTTTACATGAAATTGACTGTGGCTATTCATAACTAAAATCTGTAATTGAATGATAATCTAATGTGCCACGTCGGAGACAGTGGTCTCTAATATATCTCGACTCGAGTAGTATAATATATTAATTTTCAATATATTATCCTGGCTGTTGCCGGCGACTCCGTCCGCGTAGTATTCATCTATCGCTATCCCGTGGGAACTATGCAATATTCCGGGACAAAATTATCTTACGTCCGTCCCCGGGAGATAACTTTCTAAATAGCTCTGAATCAAGTGAAAAACTAAACACTGCCATTGCACCTGAACTCTGGTTGACGCTATAGTACATATAACAGCAGGATTTGCCGGGGCACGTTGATGTTTTGACTCGGTGTCCATTGTGTATTCGTGGACGAGGGTCTGTGATTTATAGAAGGACATCGACGACAAACAACTGGCCGTGGTCCGTCTGTCGAATGCTCGCCGTCTGGTTTACTGTGATTTACAGTTTAGCGCTGGACGCCCATAGCCTGCTAATGTTGTAATGTAACATTGCAGGCCTTGTGAGATGTCTTAAAACGAGTAGTTAAGATGAATAGTACTAGATTGTACAACAAGAGCATAAAACGAGCCATTTTATCCGAGGCGTTCATGTAGCCACCTGAGCCGGTAAGGCGAGGGTGGATAGACACGTCGAGGGGAAAATGGGTTTAATGCTCGAATTTTACACTCTGCTTTTCACTTCGATTGCAAGGAGATGAAATAACAACAGTGGAAACGCGATCTTTTTTTTTGATGCATTGCTAAAATAATTATAAATATTTGGTTTTATAAAATACTTATTCAATTGACTTTTAGTTTTACACAAATTAAAAATTGTTACAAAACTACATTGAAACTCTTTTGTTTGCGGCTGTTAACACCTGATTGCCTTGGTCTAACTTATTTTTAGAGTAAGATTTTACTTTATGCAATAGAGCATAAATAGTCATTTTATGTTGCCCAGATCCAACATAAACACGAATTTTAGGAGCATGAGAAGTAAAAAAAAGTTTATACTCGTAATATAGCGGTTCGCATTTGACTAGGAACAAAAAGTTGATAATGCAGTCAAAAAACCGCCCAAGTGGGACTCGCGTCCAAAGGGTTCTGTACCATTATCTGTACAACACTAGCAGAAAAAAAAATCACGTTACTCTATACTTTTAAAAAGCTATATTATCTAACAATTGTACAAAGTTTTATTTCCTCTAGTTTCACAGTCACAATTTTGAGACAGCTCTCAAGTTAAAGAAATCTGTAATAAGGAGCTTTATTAAAATAAATTTAGTCTGAAGTAGGTAGGCATTGATACTTTCAAAATGACTATCAGAGATTATTAGTATTCACAAGTCGATTTTTAAAACTTTTTGTAATACTTCATCTAGGTACTTTTAGAACCTACTCATACCGGGTGTGGCCTGTAATACGAGCAAATAATACATAAATCGTTCTCATCGAAAACAACATTATTTCAGCGATTTTTAAAAATAATATATTTTTTTAATTTTTATTACATTATAAAGTTTATTCGAATAAGTAAGTATGTAAAGCAAAATGCTTGATGTTTGTAGCGTGACAGACGACGTCAGTTGGGTTCAAGAACGATGTACATTGACAACAGTATTAAATTTGTATGGAAAAGGGAAAATCTAAAGACTCCATTATTTTTAAAAGTCGCTGAACTAATGTTGCTCAATTCGACAACTACGATCTATGTTTTAATTATTTTGATCGTGTTACAGGCCACACCCGGTATATAGTAAAAAAGTGAAGCAAAACTTTACTTTATTAGCACCTGTAGGTGCTTACTATTTAAATAGTTGTTATTTTTAACTGACTTCAAAAAAGGAGGAGGTTATCTATTCGGTTGTATTTTTCAAATGTTTGTTACCTTAGAACTCCGTCATTTATTCTGAACCGATTTAAAAATATTTTTTTGCGTTCGTCTAGGAATGCCTTCAATTGGGTCCCATAAGCACCAAATTAGGATCTGATGATCGGATCTTGCGGAAATCGAGGGAACTCTTCAAATATTTCACACCTATGATAATTTGGATATATTTAGCAGTAGCTCGTGCATTTGCTCTTGAAAATCATAATTTGGTGAATTGGAACTGATGATGAAGACCACATTTGACCAACAGAGCTACTACTCAGTAACAAGTACTTCACGGGTTGAATTTCAATTACATTAACACAGTTGCTAAGCAATCTATGCTTGTCGTAATGTATATGATAAAATTGGAACGGGTGGTGAATGACCAGAACTCCTCAATAATGAACGTCTCTGCATCAGAAAAAGCAGTCTTTCGTAATATGGCTCTAATCAGTGCTGGTTATGTAAGATGGTTATGTATAGGGAGCAAGGGGTAGGATCTCGATATTGTTAGTAACTTTTGTGTAGGATGTCTAAACCTTTATTGACTCATTGGATTAACCAAACGAATGTGTCAATCATCATTATCGTCATGTCAGCTGAAAGACGTCAACTGCTGGACATAGACCTCCCCCAAGGCTCTGCACTCAGACCGGTCTCGTGCTTTCCGCATCCACCGCGATTCCGCGATCTTAACCAGGAGGTCGTCGCTCCATCTTGCTGGAGGCCAATCGATAGCTCATCTCCCGGTCTATGTGACAGTAAAAGTGGCTGTTTAAATATTAATGTTGTATAAAAATAAGAAGAAAAATTGTAATGCCCAACCTTGAATCTTGCGTATAGTTAAGTGCGTATATACCTATTTCCAGTCTTGGTATAGTTGTCATTGGATATTTCGGAGCGGCACAGGTGATGAAAAATTTCGGAACATGAACTCCAAAGCCTTGACAATAGAGTACAATGTTCTGGCATTTTAACCACCTCTGCTACTCCGAAATATCTGATACAAAATATAAACACACCATGTTACAAAATATAATTAATTTATCTTATTTTATTTATTTATCTTCTGACTCTATATTTACTTAAAAATTACAATATAGTCTTACAAATCCAGAATAAATGTTGAATGATGAGTTGAATGACGTGACAAGGTGTAACCACAACGAAATTTCATAATTTTGATGTAATTACTAGTCATAAGGTTAACTTTAAGCTTAAGCCAGCACTTTTTGGTCCACCTTAATGTCCTAGTTTAAGCCGTGTGATAGTGCTCGCAAGGGAACCGTAGCGTGACTTCAAACAGGTCATGTTACTTTTGAGCACCCGCATTATACCATCTGGGAGGGTCTGACCGAGCTGCAGAAGCGGCCGAGTCGCGGCTGGAGGACGAATATTGTGCAACTAGCGTGTAGTTTCATCTCGTTGCTAATTAATTGGATTACGGAGCCTCTCCCATTATACGAGATGGGGCTATTTAGTGAATGGATTTTGTCCCCGTGACAGCGTAAATTCGATTTGTTTTCTGGTTAATATATATCTCTGTGAACATAATTAAACTGGAATTGTTTTGGCAAATTACGTGTTATTTTAACGGATACGCTGGTTGCGGGATGCGCAAATTGCGTGCCTATATGTAGATGACTTCGCTGCCTGAATTCTAAATGCTGTAGGTACAATTACGATGACAGCTTTGAGCCAAAGTTGGGCCTATACGACATTATGGAGGTTCACAGATAAATTATTAGCGCACGCTAAAGTGCTAATCCCAGCATTTACTTCCCGCACTCGTAAAGGAGACCTTTCAAACGAGCTCAATGTTGAGTCCATTATTTAATTTAGTGAAATGGAGTGGCAGTGAAATAGAGCAAAGGACGAATAAACGCGCTGCTGGAAATGAAGACGCCGTTTGTTCATAACCAGCTCGTTAATTCCATTATTACAAGCCAGGGGAGCGAGGGAACCGGTAACAGATGTGCCATTTCACTCGTGAATCTGCAACGCCTGTGCTTTCATCTGTTCTGGGAACTAGAATCAGTCAAAATATTCACCATTTTGATCGAATCAGGTATAACTAGGTTGATAGCTAGTCTTTTGTTACACGGCTATTTTTTTCCCTGAAATAATATACCTACATAAAACCTAAAACAAAAATAAATTGTGTTTAAAATAATTTACAGTCATTATAAAAAAATAATCTTCTCTGGCTTGGTGAGTCAACTGATATAAAATATCTTAACCTAATCTATCCAAATTTTTCATATTAACATAGATATAGAGCATACCATCGATATATATGAGCATACCGACCCACCCCGATTATATTTGGATGCAGCATT
The DNA here is from genome assembly GCA_037349165.1 of Choristoneura rosaceana. Classification (NCBI taxonomy): domain Eukaryota; kingdom Metazoa; phylum Arthropoda; class Insecta; order Lepidoptera; family Tortricidae; genus Choristoneura; species Choristoneura rosaceana. The sequence goes on along the minus strand of JAZBNJ010000040.1, from coordinate 8,899,452 downwards.
TGAAAAAAAGGAAAAAAATAAAAGCACTCCGAATTATTTACCTCCTTTTCCCAAAAACTACGTAGGTACACTCACGCGCACCCTTTCCTTGACTTCCGCATGTATAATGTTAGTAGGATATATGCCTTCCGTAAAAAATCATATAATTAACGTAACATATTATCGGATCGCCGGATGGGATCTCGGAATTTTGCGAAAATATATTGTATAGCGTGGGTATAAATCCGTTACGTACCTACCTACTTAAAAGATCTTAGTCTACCTACAGTTAATAAAATTAAATCACTACCCAGGGTGGAACTTTTGTGCTACTAATGTCAAATTCAAATCAAATTCAAATTCAAATCATTTATTCAGTAAATAGGCCGCAATGGGCACTTTTACACGTCATTTTTTTTAAACTACCAGCGCATTCGGAAAGACCATCATTGCCAAGAAGAATGTGCCGCAAGAAACTTGAGAAAAAACAAATACAAAATGTCATATTGGCATTCCATACATCTGCTAAGGAAATCATGACAAAAAATATTAAGAAAAGGTTCCACCCTGGAGCGTAGGTAAATTAATTGTTTGTACACACGTATTATACATGCGTTAAAAATATTTTTTTTGCTCTTTTTTTTGCTTAAACACAATTGATTCAATATATTAACAAAAACAATCAGCAAAAATGGCACAGAAATTTCTGATAGGTACTTACCACCTAAACGTTGGATGGTGTTACTTTAACAACATACCTATGAACTATTTGATGAATGACTTTTCCTTGCTAAGAGTCTTTCCACGACTAAGAGTTTTACTTAGAGCTGAAGCAGGCGGATAAACTTTACCCGCACTTCAGTCCTAATCGATTGTCACGGTCGAGAGACTTAATACTGACTCACAACTTTCTTCAGTTTTCCAGTAAAACAAAGCTATATAATTTTTTCAAATGCAAAAAAATATCAACAAACATAACGTCAAAACATGTATACGAGGGTGGATTGAAAAGTTTTGAGCCTAACCTTTAAAATAAAGACTTGAGGTTTTAAAACGATTTTATTTCTCTACATAGTCTCCTAAACGTTCTATACATTTTTGCCACCTTGCTTCCAACTTCATTATTCCCTGTAAAAAAAAAAGAATCTTCAAGGTTATCGAAATAGTCGGTTACAGCTTCTTGTACCTCAAAATTCGTTGAAAATTTCCTTCCTGCTAAGTGTTTTTTTAAGTTCGGGAAAAGATGGTAGTCTGAAGGGGCCAAGTCCGGCGAATAGGGTGGATGTGGCAACCATTCAAACCCACAGCTATGGATTTGTACCATAGATTTCGCTGCAGTATGGACAGGTGCATTGTCTTGGTGGAACAACACTTTTTTGGATATCATACCAGGTCTTTTTATTTTTATTTCTTCACGCAAACGTTGTAGGAGGGTGCAGTAGTAATCAGCATTTATGGTTTTACCCTTTTCGAGATAATCAACCATGATGACCCCCTGGCAATCCCAAAAAACTGAAGCCATTACCTTCTTCGCGGATAAAATGGCCTTAGCTTTTTTAAGAGGTGGAGACCCTGACTTTTTCCATTGTTTAGATTGCACTTTTGACTCTGGTGTATTGTGGTGGACCCAAGTTTCATCCATAGTTATGAAACGACTAAGAAAATCTTGTGGGTCGCATTGATACAGATCCAAACAATCCTGTGACACTGTGTGACGGGTGCGTTTATTTTCAGCTGAAAGCAGTCTTGGTACCCACCTAGCAGAAACCTTAGGAAATCCAAGGTCCTTGGTGATTACGTTTTGTACTCGCTCATAGGAAATGCCAATTGTCTCCGCTATCTCTGCAACTTTCAACCACCTATCATCCATAATCATGTCTAGTATTTTATTGACATTTTCATCTGTAGAAGCCGTTATTGGTCTACCACACCTAGGTTCATCTTCAACTGCTTCTCTGCCGCGTTTAAAATCTGCTACCCATCGTTTTACAGTGGCATATGATGGAGCGGATTCTCCTAAAGTATGGCACATGTCTTCGAAAATTTTCTTTGGCGTTAAGCCCTTTTTTTGTAAGTATTTGATCACAGAACGGTGCTCAATTTTATCCATTTTAAAGGAAATCGCGAACCTCGGTTAGTAAATCGAACACAAAATTTGCAATTGTGACAGAAGAAAAACAAAAGATAGCGCATTATGATGAAAAAATATGTAAGTCTTATGTGCCATTATTATTTTTTCTTTCTTATTTCATTATCAACCTCAGGCTCAAAACTTTTCAATTCACCCTCGTACATCGACCTTATGTTTAGTAACATAAAAGTGTATAGATATTTTTGACGTTTTGGAAACGTATATATTTATGCCCTTGGCTGTACAATCGAACAAATTGATTTATGTACGTATAAGGGTACCTTTTTTGGTAATTATGAGTGATTTCCTTAACAAAATATGTCAACATAACATTAGTTGCACAAAGTTTTCACCTTGGTACAGTGAGCTTCTACATACGATAGTAACATATACGATGGTAACATATAATATCATTGCCTTGGTACTGTCGAGTTCATACACTTGTGAGCAAAAATATCTGAACACAATTCTACGCCGTTAACACGAGAGCCGTGTTTAGATATTTTTTTGATATGGATAGGTATCTAAGTGGATAAAATAAAATAATTCATGAATCATTTGATAATAATGAAATGAGAAGGCCTTCTAAACTAAAGCCTTTCAACTAACGACTTACTAAGTATATGGGACGGTTTGAAGTTAATATTTGGGATATTTATGTTTTTTTTTAATCAGTTTATTTATCTCATATACGGAATAATCTCCACGCTTAGCGATTAAATCCTGTATAGTTACATATTTATAAATTGGTTGGGATCACAATTAAAATTGATAGCATTGGGAAATTAGATTTTTTTACTTGTCATTCACAGATTTGCCTATGACTCTGCAGGATTCAAAGTATCTTCTAATTAAAGTTTTCAAAACTTTAGCAAGTTACTGTTAAATTCAATAGGTACCTACTTCTCTATATCTACTAAACATTTATTAATATTGTGAATCTGTTTAAAAAAAAATACCTCGTTGAGTTTCTTGCCGGATTCTTCTCAACAGAGGTTTTTCCGAACCGGTGGTAGATTTTTTTGACGTTCATAAGTGCTTGTTATAGCCTAAATTGAATAAAGATATTTTGACTTTGAGTTTGACTGACCTTATTTTATTTCACAATGTGTGTAATAACTTCTAACATAATATTTTGCTTAAGCCCTCGCCGCCTAGCAGTTGACCGAACGGTGTCTAAAGTATAGGATTGTCTAGGTTTGAACCCAGTGACATCTCTGCGTTTTTCGGAATTCATGAGCAAGTCTAAGAGGAGATCTTAGCTCAGTCGTGGGTCTATATTGGAATCCCTAATGTCTTTTGTCCTAATTGTATTTTTCCTAATAACTTTGGTCATAATGATCTCTTGCCATAACGACGTTTGCCCTAATGTAAGTGCCATAACTTTTTTTGCCCTAGTATTGTATGTCCTAATACTTATATGCACTATCGTCTTTAGTACTAATGTTCATATGTCCTAATAGTTATATATCCTAATAGTGAATGCCATAACCATGGGTCTATATTGGAATCCCTAATGTCTTTCGTCCTAATTGTATTTTTCCTAATAACTTTGGTCATAATGATCTCTTGCCATAACCCAACATATTTTTCTGGTAGCAATTCGTTTCTGTTGGGGACGCAGTTCTAACCTATCCTAACCTACTTTTCTGATAGCATTTCGTTTCTGTTGGGGACGCAGTTCTAACCTAACTTAACCTACTTTTCTAGTAGCAGTTTGCTTCCGTTGGGGACGCAGTTCTAACCTAACCTAACCTACTTTTCTGGTAGCAGTTCGCTTCCGTTGGAGACGCAATTCGGATGCCATTCGCGATCCATAACATCGTATCTCCTAATGTAATGTTTGTCCTAATCATCATTTGCCATAACGGTCTTTTTTTCTGAAACCGTAAATATTTCAAAATTTTTAAGTGGCCGTTCTGTAGAACTGTATAGGTTAGAATAGGTTTATTTTATAACAACCCTGAAAAAAATTACGGTTTCAGAAAAAAAGCGTTATGGCAAATGATGATTAGGACGAACATTACATTAGGACATAAGATGTTATGTGTGATGTTATGTGTATATTAGTACAGAACAAATTAGGTATTTTGGCATTAGGTCATGTTATATTATAGCTAAAGTAATTAGGTAATTTGAGCATTAGGTAATGTAATATTATGGCTAATGACTCTTAGGACATAAGAAACATTATGGCTTATAATCTTTATGACTAATGAACGATATGTCAAGAGCGATTAGGACAAAGTTGGTATGGCACTTGACTTTAGGACATACGACGGTATGGATCGGGACCGAGACCCCTCAGTCGTGGGACGTAGCTGAATAACTCGAGATTATGGTGATGATAACTTGCTTGATACTTATAAATCACTATGGTATTTGTGGTAATGTCATTTATTTATTCAATAATAATACATTGTGTTTGAAAGCCAGACTAGCGAATCCTGGTGCTAGTAATGTAAAGCAGCTTCGTTTTGGCAACCCTAATAATTAATGCGGTAAGCGGCAATGTAAATCGAAATTGAATTGCGACAAAATATGTAAACTCAGGTCATTTATAGCCGCAGGAATACGTGACCAATGTTGAAATTAGCTGGGTCCCGCGGGTTTGCCCCCATTCGAGTTTTTTTTAGGGTTCCAGAGCCAAAATGGCAAAATCGGAACTCTTGTAGTTTCGCCATGTCTGTCTGTTTGTCCGTCCATCCGCGGCTTTGCTCAGGGACTATCAATGTTAGAAAGCTGTAATTTTGCATTAATGTATATATAAAGTATGCCGATAAAATGTTACAATAAAAAAATTCCAAAAAAGTTTTTTTTTTGGAGTACCTTCCATAGACGTATAAGTGGGGATGATTTTTTTTTCTCATCCATGGGATATCGTTGGATAGGTCTTTTAAAACCACTACGGGGTTGCTGAAACGATTTTTCGATTTAGTGATTTGTTTGCGAAATATTTAACTTTAAAATGCAAATTTTCATTAAAATCGAGAATCCCCTCCTCTAAAATTTAAACTGTTGGGTGGCAAAAAATTCAAAATGTAGGATTGGTTGTAAGTATATCTAATTTATAAGGAAAATTATAACGGCTAAGATTGCTTAAGAATTAATTAGTTTAAGAGTAAATAACAGCCTAAGGTATAAATTATAACTAAACTTTGAAGATTACGTAAACAATACAAAATCCTTAGAAAAATATTACTTGATTTTTGTAATGGCTACGAGACCCTATCTTGGGCGTGTCCGACACGCTCTTGGCCGGTTTTTTTTATTTGACGCCATTACCTGCTGTTACGCTTTGCTGGTTGAACACGATCTTTATCTCACAAAGTGACAAAATACCTATTATCTTTCGTTAAAGAACTACGTAAGAAGGTGAACACTCTCTTAGCTGGTATAATCTTTTCGTTTCTATTAGTCAAGATAACGTAATTTTTCTTGGTAAGAAATAAAAGATTAGGTTAGCATGAATAAATTTGCTTTCAAACGTTTCTTTAATCTTTAAAAATAAACCTGTTTCTAAATGAAGTCAATCACGGCTGTTTAACTCGATTTCGTTTTAAGGAACCCATTACAGGCCGCAGGGACCATTCTCGTGCCGAGCTACGGACGAAATTGCTCCGAATTAGAACAAGTCAATTTAAATGTTAAATTAAAAGAGTTATATTCAAAAATTCGTGTGCAAATTTTGGGATCAACATTTTTTTTTTGGATCTAATTTTTTTGGCGGCATTTACAAAATAATCGAAAGTTTTTTTTTTTTAAATGGTGCTTCCTCCAAAAAAACGTGAAAAACCTGCAAAATGCTTGGACTTTTTTTTTAATTATTTCTTAAGCTTATGGGTCTTTCATAGTTGTTTGAGGCACTACAAAATAATAATGTATAGGATCTAGCAGGTTAAGCGAACAACAGTGCCCCCCGACATAGAATTTGATCATTCTTTCAGGTGATGTAGCTACTGGCCTACCTCGATCTTCTTTTATTTTCGAATAATTTAGGATAGTGTAAAGAACCAGCCAAGAGCGTGTCGGACACGCCCATGATAGGGTTCCGTAGCCATTACGAAAAAAGTCAAGTAATATTATCTGCGTTGGATAAACGGTTTACAAGACACAATTTTTGGTACTTTGGGAGCGATTATTTCCGGAAATGTTCACTTAGTCAAAAAGTTTATGAGAAACCTTACTATCTTTTCAAAAGAGCTGCCGAATTATGTGCCACACGTTGATGTGAGTTGAAAATTTATTTTCAAATTCTGTTACGTGTATCTATGGAGTTCCCCCCCCCCCTATAAATATTTATTTTTGTACTTTAACTACAAAACTAAATAGCGGCTTTGACAAGACATCTCTACTCCAAATTTCATTGATATACATCTTGTATTTTTTGAGTAAAATGCCTGTGACATAGTAATACGTTTATTGTTCCACCTTTTTAATGAGCCAAAGATGAGGTTTTTTGCAGTATTAAAAACCGGCCAAGAGCGTGTCGGACACGCCCAAAATAGGGTTCCGGAGCCATTACGAAAAAATTAAGTAATATTTTTCTAAGGATTTCGTACTTTATACGGAATCTTCGAAGTATAGGTATATTTTATACCTTACGCTGCTATTTACTCATAAACTACTAATAATTCTCAAGCAAACTTAGCCGCTATAGTTTTCCTTGGAAGTTTAATATACTGACTACCATCTTGAATTTTTTCAAATTTTTCCACCCACCGGTTTAGATTTTAGAGGGGGGGGGACGCTCGATTTTAATGAAAATTTGCACTTTAAAGTTGAATATTTCGCAAACAAATGACTGAATAGAAAAATCGTTTTAGCAAACCCCTAATGGTTTTAAAATACCTATCCAACGATACCCCACACTATAGGGTTGGATGAGAAAAAAAAAATCACCGCCACTTTACGTCTATGGGAGGTACCCTAAAAAAAATTGTTTTTGAACTTTTAATTGTACTGTTTTGTCGGCATAGTTTACTTACATATTCGTGCAAAATTACAGCTTTCTAACATTGATAGTCTCTGAGCAAAGCCGCGGACGGACAGACAGACAGACAGACAGACAGACAGACAGACAGACAGACGGACAGACAGACAGACCTGGCGAAACTATAAGGGTTCCGTTTTTGCCATTTTGGCTCCGGAACCCTAAAAAGTATGATGTTACGAGTATGAAATTTGTATCGTACCTACTGGATATTTTTTTGTTCCATATTCAAAACTTGTCTACTTACCGGAGACTTTTGATCGTTGTCTGGCATTTTTAATTGACTTTTTAAAGATGTAATGGCGACTGTATGAATCAGTTTTGAGAAAAAGTTTTAAATAATATGATTATTATTTAGTATGTACTATATTTATTCCTTAATAATTGGATTATATTTTTAAGTTTTGATATTTTTTGTCTTCTAATTATATGTGGTTTTATTTTAACCTTTAATTTAAATGTTCTCGCTGCTCAAGTGAAAAGTTGTGTCACACAGTCGCACGAGACCAAAGTTTTTTTGGATCCCGTGTGTTTGTATCCCTCGCTGATCCCAGGATTCTAACCTAGAATTACTCGCTGTCGCTCGTGATTCAATTGTACTTACTCGGGATTTAAAATCAACACTCGCACCAAAAAACGACTTTGCTCTCTTGTTGCACAAACAATCGTTTCTTGTAGATATTTTTTGCAAAACGTTACCTACCTCATGGTCATGGCTGAGAAGTATAGTCTTTATGTAATTTACACGACATATTTAAAGCTCACTAATACTGCTGCACAAGCAGTGTGCGCAGACTGCTGCACACAAACACCTTCCTGAAGCTCGGGCGCGCTGTTGGGGAGGATGCTGCAAGCGAGCTGCTGCCGCAGCATATATGACGAGGATGACTTTTTTTTAATATATGGTTAATATATTTTTTTGCAAAACGCTACCTACCTCATGGTCATAGCTGAGATTTAGAGTCTTAATGTCATTCACACGACATATTTAAAGCTCACTCCGCGTACTTATATTGCTGCGCAAGCAGAGTGCGCAGACTGCTGCACACGCACACCCTCCCGAAGCTCGGGCGCGCTGTTGGGGAGGATGCTGGCGCTGTACGCGAGCCTGCGAGCCTGAGCTGCTGCCGCAGGTCATATATGACGAGGATGACGTTTTTTTTTTTTCTAAATACATGGGTTTGGGTACTGGCCCTAATAACGAACTCGTTTTAAAAAAAAACACAAAAGAAAAACTAAAATCGGTGGGAGGGCTGGAGCTACGTTGTCTTTGGATTGTTATTATTTGTTTTGTGATTAATGCTTTTTATTTCCTTACAGTACTCGTGAAAAGCACAATCTTTAGTCTCGACCAAAAGTGCAAAAAATGAACTCGTATTAGAAGGCCGTCGGCTTTCAAACTAACTCGTTCATCTATTACTTACTTTTCAGCCTCTACTACAATGTATTATTTCTTGACTCGTCAAAAAATGAGTTCACCGCGGCCATCAATAATTAGAAAAATTGTTGCCTCTATGATTTCTATTGAGTCGTGCAAAAAGATAAAAGTCGCTGGGGGTTAGACCCAAAAGAAGGACGTTTGTGTAAAAATAAAAAGTAGGTGTATCAAATTAAATTATTTTATTGATGATACAAAAAAACTTATCCCAACATTTCCCTGAGACGCCGACGTAAAACTTTACCCCTCATATTTCTTGGAAGCTCCGAAATAAACTGCACACCACCTTTTAGTTCCATATGGGGAGGTATCTGAAAAAAAAGGCATGGTAAAAATTATTATAGCTAGCAGTCCATATTTATTCTACTTTCTTAGAACTGCAAAGTAATAGTACATTGTTGTAGAGGCTAGAAAAAAAGCAATAGATGAACAAGTTAGTTTGAAGGCCGACACGAAGGGGAGACCTTGGATAATAAGAATTTATCTATTGCATTTTCGGCCCAGACTAAAGATTATTCGCATTTTCATTGCTCAATGTAATTTCACATGAAGCAAACGATTAGGTACTTTTAATTGGCCCGATTGTCGTTTTTAGCAAGCCGGGATTTTTTATACAATATAGGCTTGCGTTTGACCACAATCACGCCTGATGGAAATCGAGGATGGAGCACGCTTGTCTAGTAAATGCTCATTCACCCCAGACTTGAAAGCGGCCAAATATTCTGAAATAGGTATATGCTAAAGAGTCGTGCCGTACCATGAATATATGTATTTGTTAGCTGTTAATTGTACTGGATTTAGGTTATCTATGGGCACATTATCGCGCAGTGTCGTGAATAGTACATTACTGCCGACAAAACCTAAGCTGATCGCGGCCAGACTTGTACTGTGCTTTTCTAAAATAAATCCAAGGAAATCGGAAACAATAACACTTATTATAATTCAAAACCGCATAAGTATTTTTTTCTATTCCCGCCAAAATAGAAAATGACGATACTTTATTAATTGGTTGTTTTAATAAATTGATAACGACAAATGTCAACGCTTATTTATTAAGTATAATGAGTATCTGATTTCATCTAACTAAATAATCTAGTCAAATAAGAGATTAAAAAGTAAATTCTCATTCACGGACAATGTTTCTCTTAATTGACAAGATTTTATTTTTTCAACACCTGTAAATTACTAGGTACCTACAGGAATCGAAAGAGCTTTGCCTCCTGAACATGGAAAATATTTATTATAATTTATTTCCTCATATTTAAAAAAATACAAAAAAAATAAAAATGTATCTGAATTTGCTAATATGTACTACGACAGAATAGATAGGTATGTTTCCTTTGCCTTTTTCAATAGAAAAAGGAGCTGTCATAATTTTGACAACGTCTACTTCAAATTTAGGCATGATTTACGTGATCTTTTTTTTTAATAGAGACTAGACAAAAGTAATGGATCTATTATATCGTAGTTTTGGAGTTAAACCATTTTAGAATAAGCACATCTTAAAAAAATTGAAATAAATTAATTAATAATCGTAGCGAAATTTTAAAAATACCAGCGTCTTTCTATTTCCAAGCAGAATACAGAGAACGAATCAAATTATAGTGTTAGAAATATGAAATCTTGTCAATTAGCAGTATGCCACAGATAGTTAATAAAAGAAATAAAACCCACTGAAACAAAAGACGATCTCTTTGCTGGCTCTGGCCAGCAATGTTGTATGAAATTCCATTACCGTCCTCTAAATTGAAACTAAACTAATTTTCAATAAGTGCTATATAACAACGTACTTCGCATTCTACGACCACGAAGATAAGGACGACGTTTTCTTGGATGTTTGAGAAAAGTTTATTTAGTTATCGCAAAAATTAGTGTACTAATAGCATATCGTTTTCTATTGTGGTCATACCTCCGTAGCAACAAAGTCAATGAGGTCTCGATCGGAGACAGTGGAGTCAGGTTGGCGCACGACAAAGGCAGCAGGCAGATCACCGATGTCTCCTGCCGGTCGGCCCACGACGCACACCTCACGCACATCCGGGTGCGACTTCAGGATTGTCTCAATTTCTGCTGGAGCCACCTTTTCATAAACAGATAGGTACACTTAAGATATTAAGTAAACACTGTACTTATTGGGAGTTGGGAGGATAGTTAAAAGAATAATTAATGAATAGGGTTAGAATAAAAAGTTATTTGGATCACAGTCAGCAGTGTGTTTGCACACTAAATAGGTAAATGTGTCTGGGCAACTTGAGTGTTGAGTATCGCCATGTTAATCTATTATTCAGTAAGCTATAGAGTAAAGTAATCCCTTAATCCCTTTTAAACATGCAGGCGTGTTTATAACAAAGGAGATATTTTTTGCATCTGATTATACGTCAATGAAACTGATATTACCTACATTAAAGAACTGATGATACATTTATGAACCGCAGAGCATAGAGAAAGATAAAACTTTAGAAAAGATGAGCAGCTTTTATATAAGAAGATATAGTTAAACAATATATATTTATTTATTTTTAAAGCAAGGCAAGCACATAGATTTAAAGGAACATGAAATTTAAAAAAAAATCCCTAGTGATAAAAAAGTAGAAGTTTTTGTACTTGTCTTGTAAATTACGATATCGTATAATATTAAAGTTTTATTTTTAATCATGCTCATAATAACAAATTTTCACTATCAACATCACTGTTTCCATTTTTCTTTTAACAAACCTGAATTCCTTTATATTTGAATACATCTTTAAGTCTGCCAACTATATAAAGGCAGTCATCTTCATCGAAGTATCCTAAATCACCGGAGCAGTAAAATCCATCGTCGTCAAAAACTGTTTTCTCATCTATGCCTAAATAGCCTTTCATGACGCTGGGGCCACGTGCACATATTTCCCCTCGCTGGTTTTTACTTAGAACTTTTCGCGTTTCGACATCAACTACCTAAAATAAGATAAAAATTATTAATATAAAATTTTAGAATGACATTGCCTAAACACTTCACAAACCAAAGTTAATGAACTTGTAACCTTTAACGTTATGCCGGGGAAAACCTTGCCAACACTTCCTTGTTTAATAATTTTTGGAGACCATCCAGTCGATGTACATGATCCGGTTTCATTAGATCCATACGTTTGCATCAAAATCGTAGACTTGGGCAATCTGTGAATATCATGTGGTAAATAACTGAGGTAAGTTACATATTCGTTGCCAAACACTGCGACCTTTTTACACATTCGTCGCCACAGTTAGGTACATGAGCAAAGGGACAACGGTTGATCTCTTTAAGTTAACTGATTTCCGTGATGGAAAATGTACAAATATGATCTTAAATAGTTACAAGATATCATTGCCCCGGGGGTATTCAAACAGCCCATTTTCTACTTCTCCAAAGACCTACTAAACATTAACTTAACGACTAACCGTTTTTCAATTTTTTCCATTGTATTTAAATGAAGAGTTGAACCGGCGAAACACATTGTATTTAACGAACTTAAATCATATTCGGAGATATCTTCTGCTTCGGCGATATAGGTGGCGGTACAGGATGCTGTGAAAACCATATTGACCTGGATAGCAAAGAAGGCATTAAGTAAGTAAGATGAAAATATTTCTGAGGTGTAATACAGTACGATTGTATCATTTTCATAATCAAGTCAGTGCTTTAAATTTTGCTTTGGGTGCAGTCTAAGACCACATCAGACTGACCTTTGCTATCTGTTAACCGAATAAAAACTACTCATGCAAAAATAAAAATGTGTCTAAATATTATATTATTATTACTAGGTATGCTACTCAGTATACCTCGGTCAAACAAGTCTAATAACTTCAAGTTTTAGCTATGCTCTTTGTGTCTGACAATCAGTAACAGTGCGTTAGTATAAGAAAAGAAGTATAATAGTTAATAAAAGAGTAATAGAGCCTTTCCTATGATTTTTCAATGTAAATAGGTATGTATAAATTATATTTTCTATTTCACCTTGTAATCTTGAATACATTTCAATACTGCTTCAGGCGTAGCAATTGTGTTAATGTAAACAACTGTTTTTCCGGCGCAAATGCATTTTAAAGTCACATAAATGTCGTAAACATCACACCACTCTCCGATTACATAAATAGTCTTCATGTTTTCGTTCTGATGACTGGAATGAATAAAATATTCATCAGGTTAAGCGAACATGCAGCGATCACTAGTTCTTTTTTAATTTCGGTTCAGAGTTATGAAAATCACCCTTTTCTTCTATTGATAGATCTCTTACCAATCATAGAAAATATCATAATAATTACACTCTTATAAATATTAAACTAACAAAAATTATGTTGTTTGAAAAAGTAAGTAGGTACTGTAAGAACTGACGGTCTTCAGTGTTTGAAAATTACTATTTAAAATTAACACGTTCACAGTCCGATGTCCCATACATGGGTCACGATGAAGTATCTACACGAGTTCACAGTATATAAATACAGTTCTTGCGAAAAAATACTACGCACTCGTTACATTACTTACTACATTACTTACACAATTGATTCTGTAGTTGATGCAATGCAGTTCAAATGAGTTAATTGCACTGCTTTAGGCATGCCTGTTGTGCCGGAAGAATAAGTTATTAGTGCTGTATGTGTGTGGCCTTGAACGAAAACCGGTATAAAAGTGCTCACGTTAACATCCCTCGACATCAACGAATTAACCGATAATTTAATGTCGTCGATGACGTCAAAACAAATGAAAGTTTTTATGAAATCTAAACTTTGTAAAATGTCGGAGTACATTTTCCAAAATGAACGAGAGCAGACAAAATAGTTTGGTTTCGCCAAACATAGTTTGTGCTTCAATGCGGCTGAAACATAAAATAAACACACACTAGATAATTATTCTAACTATTTAGTAGTAATAGTAATAGTTAACGTATATTAAGGATAACACATACTAAAATTATAAATTGCCGGCTAAAGGCCGATTATTTCATAAAAAAATACTGTATTTTTGGACGAAACATTTGCTTTTGCCTTTTAACCGACGAAGTAAGAATTTACCTATTCTCGGTTTGAATTTTTTAAATATTATTACATAAAATTTAGTAGTTTTACTCACTTCTACCACTCTCTAATTCCAAAGGCACGACAGTAGCTCCCGCGCATATTATTGCTAAGGCAGTCGGCAAAAATTCATTTCGTTTTTCACTTCCAATTCCAATAATATCTCCTTTCTTCACTCCTAACTCCAACAGTGCAACTGATAGACTTACAGTATGTTGAATAAACTGTCCACATGTTATTCTTTCTCCTGTGGCAATGCTTATCTAAAAAAAATTTTTTTTTTAAATAAGATGCGTAGCCAAATTTACTTATTTATAGGCTAACTTTGACAGCTTTGTTTGCATTCGAAATACCTTCACGAGAAACATTTACACATGTGTATTTACGTCTAAGAATCTTAACAAGGTAATCAGGTTTCATCATCATCATCATCATGTCAGCCGAAAGACGTCCACTGCTGGACATAGGCCTCCCCCAAGGCTCTCCACTCAGACCGGTCTTGTGCTTTTCGCATCCACCGCGATCCCGCGATCTTAGCCAGATCGTCGCTCCTTCTTGTTGGAGGCCTACCGACAGCTCGTCTCCCAGTCCGCGGACGCCATTCGAGAACCTTCTGACCCCATCGGCCATCAGTCCTGCGTGCAATGTGCCCCGCCCACTGCCACTTCAGTTTCGCAATTCTTCGGGCTATGTCAGTAACCTTAGTTCTACTGCGGATATCATCATTTCTGATCAGGTTTGCTAGTAAGGTATAAACTGGTTAAACATTGTACTATGGCTATTAGTGCTCTTGGTAAAAAGTTATCAAATCCTCGGGAAACCACCCCTGAACCCTGACTTTATTATCTTTATACCTTTTATAAAAAGTATGACTTGTCTGTTGCATAGATTTATCGTATGTCATTACGGTGAAGACCCGTGACCTAATTTGCTATCGTAAAGGCCACTAGATTGTCTGACCGATGTGATAAGAAATAAAGTTTATTTGCTAATTAATTCATTAGTAAACCATCTACTGAGTAAACATTCGTTGTCGAACAAAACGAGTGTACTAACTGAAAGGTACCTTATAAATAAATGATAATAAATAATTGCACAACCTTGGTAGAATTGTCGTCATAAAATACAGGATGTAATCGTTAAGTGTTATCACCCCAACCTATATAACACATGCATCCTCTCTGATTGAGAGCGCTTGGGCCGTAGTTCCCACGAGGGCTCAGGCGTGGATTAGAAACTTCATACATACTATAGAATTGCTTCTCAGGTTGTGCAGGTTTCCTCGTGATGTTTTCCTTCACCGTAAAGCTCGTGGTAATTTCGCACATGAAATCCGAAATACGCAGAGGTGCGAGCCGGGGTTTGAACATACGATCACCTACTTGAGGCCATAGGTCAAACCACTAAGTCACTACGGTTAGTGTACACTGGCGATTATTCCGTAATTATTTATTAGGTACAGATATCAAAAAACATTAAACTAATATCGAAAAAACGTTATGTAATTACTAAAATAACATCAAACGAGAAATATCCAAAATTTTGATATTGAACACTCTCAAATATTTAGGTATTACGAGATTAGTAAAAATAAAGTACTTTATGGCAATAACGGCAGTAGAAACTGTATTAGAACGAATTCAGTACTTACCAATGAAACAGTATCAGGATTGACTTTTCGAAGGCGGTTTAAAATATGTGTAGCGAAATTCAAATGAGCAGGGACAAGCAAGTCTTGATTCCCTTGAAGTATCATTGTAAATAGCTATTTTTAACCGACTTCAAAAAAGGAGGAGGTTATCTATTTGGTTGTATTTTTTATGTTTCAGGATAATAATATTTAACACTATGTTGTGTCTGGCTAACGTCTGGTCACCAATGAAGAGATAAACCGTAATGTGATTACAATTAATGGCTTATTGTTGACTCCTTTAATTACGTAGGATACAGACAAAATATAACATTGGGTTCAGTACAATCTATTCTTCGGACTAGTAACTAACTTCACAGACGCGAAGTTAAGCGGTGTGATTTTACATTTGGTTCCTAAGTATGTCAGCTATTGGAGGAAGTTAGATATAGTAACTATCCAATTCACCTACTATTCTGTGTCATAGAGTTATCAATTGAACCTCAGATCATACAAACAAACTTGTTTGTATGATCTGAGAATTGAACCAAGAAATAGGCCATTGACGGCAACATACTGACTAATATACTTTTTTTAATTTTTTGACTCTCGTATATAAGACGTTACATGATAATTTTGTGTTCATAGTTCCCCATAATAATAGAATAATATAACCTAGGTCACCTTTCGCCATCTGAAATTAAGTATGTAAATCCTTTTCCTCCACTAAGCCACGGCTAATTCCTTCACAATATTATTTATCGCATATATGGATATACTATGTAGGAGCCACTCTAAAGATATATGAATTTTGAAAATTTCACGTGAGATTGGGAGGGTTGAACCAAGTCTCTCACTCAAGATATCACCAAGGGTGGATTAAAAAATCGGCAAAAGGTTGATTTTAGCGTCATGCGTCAACATGTGGTGTTTAATATTAAATCACATTTAGGCGCATAATTTAACGATGAGGGATATATATCACGTAAATATGTCTGTGGCTTTATTTTCTCCTCTACAAGCACGTATTTCTCAATCGATAATTGTGAAATTTCGTAAGCCGATTTTATAATTAGGTACTCAAAATCGCGAAGCAATGTAAAAACGTAAAACGTATATTTCAGCCATTTCGAGAAATTTGCGAAGCTACAGCTCCACTAGTTATTTATGTTGTAATTTATATGTTTATTTGCATTATTTGTAAATAAATATTACGTTTTACTTCCAAGTTTGTGTCAAAAAATTCAGATGTCCACCAAACAACTAAATTACTTTTGTACCTATATTCAGAGCAAACAAACTAACAGACGGACAAACAAAAACATGTACGAGTGACCATTTAACGCTTCCATTGCTTTTGAGCTAATTATGGCGAATATACATTTTAATGTTGAAAATATATTTCAAATCGTGGTACTTAGTTACAGGTTTTCTGCTTGAGGAACCCTTTTATGGGTACTTAATAAAATTAATTCAGTCAGTGTATATTTAGGTGTGATATGGTTTACGCAGTAATATGTTTGTTATGCAAGGGTGGAAAGTTACGTTTTAACTTTACAGCTGAGCAAAACACAATTTTCACCTCGTTATAGTGATAAAAATGGTACCTAGTTAGATGAAAGTAAATAAATTGAACACTCGTAAGTCAGTTATAGATTTATACATTATTTATTATTTGCTAGCTTGCGCTTACGGCCTCGCCTCAATTGCAGTAGTTCTTATCCCATGGCAATTCAGCAAAATGTAGTCACTACTTTGAAAAAATCTCGTATCTAAAATCAATATGTCAACAAAATTGAATTTTGACAAATTTGTTCATAAAGTTCACTCAGAAAAATTATCTATTTTGAGATACGAGTTTTTTTAAAGTTGTGACGTTATATGTCTTGTGCCCACAATAAGACAGAATTTCAGTATAATTAACTGATTTTTAGTAAGTAGGTATGGTGGCGCCGCTGTAGAACGGCACACAGAAATTCAGCTGTCTAGATGTAAGGGTTATTGGATGTTGATGAGCGAGTCAGTCAGGCGGGAAATTAATTATATAAGCAGCTGAACGTACTTACTTTTTTTTTTAGTTATCTTGTGGTGTGTCCTTTTTTCGGCCAAAAGTACATACGAGTGGAAGAAAAAAGGAGAGGTTTTTGTCCAGCAATAGGACACACTATAAGATAACTAAATTTGATCAAAGTTATAATTATTTATAACGAACTTAAAAAATTTGCTCACCCGCGACCTTAATGATAGCTACGTATATGCAAGAAATCTGTGTTCATGCAGTTCCTCCACCTCCACACTATAGGAGTATAGGAACACACACACATACACAAACTTTGACATTAATAATATTAATTATACTATTGTGATTTTAAAATCAATATTTCATTTATAAGATGTGATTTGTTTCATTTAACATTTCTCTCAATTGACGTCGTAAAATTTTTCCTCTAGGGTTCCTTGGCAATTCCGAGACGAATCTCACGCCGCCCCTCAGTTCCATATAAGGAGGCACCTGTAGGTATAAAATGACACATTTTAGAAGAATTTAAAACTACAATAAATGAATGTCTATTCTAAACGGTCCAGTGTGGTGTGGTCTAGTTGTCCAGTGGTGGTGTAGGGGAATAGCACGCAGCACGGAATGCTGAGGACCTGGGTTCGATTCCCAGCGCTGGTCTATTTTTTCTGGTTTTTCTGTGCATTCATGTTTCGGCTTGTGTTTTCGTGTGAAATTTATATAAACTTTCACGGGATGACCGTAAAAGAAACAAAAATTTGGAGTTGAAATAAAAAAATACAAAAAGACTCCAAATCGTAATCTTTATTCTAAACGGGTTTTTGTTGTTAACACATAACTTGACAAAATTAATGGAGTTCACGATTCAAAGCTAATGTACCTTATAATTAGTCCAAAATTTTGCGTTCTCAGAAAAGTTCAAAAGTCAGCATTAAATCACGTGCATGTTAATGCACACTGCCCAATTAAGGGCATATTGTGAAGGTTGACAGATAATTTGTTATTGCCTACATTAATTATAATATACGCTCAACGCCCCACTTCTGTTCGTCACTGGTCCCTATGGCCACAAAATTGATAATTTTCATGCAATTTGTTTGATAAGTAAAATTTAAGGATTCACGACTACCTATTGAAGAACTGTTACTTAACACGTGAGCTACATCTTCGGCTTCATTTGTCTTTACCATCAGGTAAGAAGAGATCAATCGTTCGCCAAATTTAAAAACACCTTACTGTATCTAACTTATCATATATTTTGCTCACTTTTGACGCGCTTACTGCTTTCGCGAGTTCCATACGCTGATAATTTGTTTACAGTCAGATAAATCAGCCAGCTTGGCCAGAATCAGCAAGCAGTCATCTATTAAACTGACCTCTTTAGAAACGTAGTCTATGAGTTCTTGTGGTGAGACGGTGGCTCCTGGTTGACACACGACAAAGGCGGTGGGCAGATCGCCGATATCTCCTGCCGGTTGGCCCACCACGCCAGCCTCGCGTACGCCCGGGTGCAGCTGTAGGATTGTCTCCAACTCTAGTGGAGCTACCTATTTAAAGAAACAATTTGTAGTGTAGCGAGAAATAGTGCAGCGGTAATGGTAGTGGTTCCCCCTGCTTACGCATAATTTTTTATGTCATAATTCTATTTCGCATAATCTGTTTACGCATAATACTATTTACGCCGAAACTGTTTTCGCATAACAGTTTACGCCGAATTCTTTTACGCATAACCAATGTAAGCCGAATGAGCTTTACGCATAATTTGTGAGTTTCGAATATTGTTTAGGCAGAAAACTACTTACGCATAAATTAGTTACGCAGAAAGAATATAAATTCGAAAGCTGAATATAGGCGCTCCACCACCATTAAAAAAGAAACGCGTTCTAGACAGAACCTACCGTATAAATCAAGTAATACAAAACGAGTCCGGTTACACGAAAGTTGGATTTTTAAAGGCTATTGCCGCTAATTTAAAATTAGTGTAGATTTTTTTTGTGTTAAACTATGTACATAATTATACAAAATGACTCCGATTACAGAAAAGTAAGATTTTTAAAGGCTATTGTCGCTAATTTAAAATTAGTGTAGCATTTTTTTTTGAGTTCAAGTTTAACAGTTAAACTAATAATGTATAGGTAGATACTATAATTAATAAATCATGATTATTAAATGAAAGTTTTTTAATTACCTAAGCTTACTTACCTAATCCAATCTACTTCTCTGGAAAGTAGTAACAAGTGGGTGGTAGTATTTTTATAAATGGGGACATGACTGTGACAAAGTCGACGAAGCCCCGCTTCGCGGGGCTTCTATTTTTAATCTGAGGGACATAAGGTAACTAACGAACCTATCCAGGTTAAAAGGGGGGTAGATAATGTTTGTTTTTTCATGCGGGGGGCTCATATACTTATGCTAAACTAGATTTTGCGTAATGAAATTCGGCCATGTTAATATTATGCTAAAATAAATTCGGCTAAACCATGATTCGGCTTATACAGAATTATGCCAAATTAAGTTTCGGCAAGTCTAAGATTCGGCGTAAATAGATTATGCGAACCCTGTTATGCGTAAACAGTTTCGGACATTAAAAAGTATGCGTAATAGAGGGCACCCAATGGTAGTATACCTTGTGCCATCCACGAAGACGCGTGATTCGACACAGTTTATTATGATCACTAGTATACATGATGTATGTCACGAAAACTTTATTAAGGCAGTAGGTACTCACCTTATTTCCATCGTACGATAAAATTTCCTTTAGCCTGTCGACGATGTAAAAGTATTTGTCTTCATCATAGTATCCCAAATCACCGGTTATGAAAAATCTTTCATCATCAAGATATGTGGAAGGCTCAATGCCTATGTAACCCTTCATAAAAACAGGGCCACGTAGGCATATTTCTCCTCGTTGGTTGGGCCCTAGAATCTCACGTGTTTCCGGATGAACAACCTACAATTAGAAAACTATTAGAAAAAAATAATAATAAATATTTTCTTTCGTAAATTATCATTACTTTTGCAATACCTTCAGTATAATACCCGGGGAAGCCATACCAACACTTCCTATTTTTGGTCCCTTCACGCCCCAACTCTCTGATGTAAGTTCTCCTGCTTCTGTCATACCGTAACCTTGTAGAATGTTTTTTAATGTAAGGAACCTGTAAAAATCAAGATTAAATATAATAATAAAGGTCGCGGGTGGGTGAGCATAGTAATTGTTTCAGTTCATTTGTCAAGATTATGCTTAAAGTAATAAAAGCAGACAGTAAATGACGGTTTGTGATTCATTTATTTTATTTATTTATTTATTCTTGGATTGAGTTTACAACAAATAACATAGTGCGTGTACCGTCTCTTGACTGCTTCAATTGTCTTTCTATGTAGAGGAGATGAGCGACAATATATTATTTTCAATGTACTTAAATCATATTTTTCGACTTCTTCTGCCTTGGACAAGTAACCCACAAGTGAAGGCACTAACATTGCGATATTAACCTAGAACAAAAAGAAGACACTATTTTCATGAGATCTTTCAATTTCTATTGATATTATTAGTATTAGCTATAGCAATCGTTTTATCAACCTCCAAAGTCATTTCAGCCAATTACCTAGTCGACTAGTTATAATTATAGTTCAGGAAATATGGGTACCAAATGATGTGATGATACTTAAGCAGGTGATAGTGTTGTTTAGACTGAAATACTTTTTCCAAGGAACTGGGTCGAAAAACGAATTTTTTTTCGCCTTTCCATAGCAAGTCGGTCAGCTAACCAATTGATGCATTTTGTATGGGAGAATGTATTTTTTTTGTTTTTCGACCTACATAATGTTTCTTGGAGAAAGCAGTTCAGTTTAGGCAATACTATCAACTGTTTAAGTAACATCACATCATTTGGTACCACCCTGTATGAATTGGTAACTTGTTATATACCTACAGTCAAGTGCAAAAATAAGTATCTATTCGAACCACTCAAAAATATGTTACTACAGCTTTATTGCTTCGGAATAAGATTCTGTGCTACTTATTTTTGAAACTTTGAATAAGTTCATTTTTTAACACTTGACTGTAGGTTCACAGTTAGTGAAGCTTGCTGATGGTCAAATCATAATTCCTGTAGGTACTAGGTATACATTTTATTATGCCTTAGTAATATAAAGCTACATATAGGTAATATTTAAATTATGTATATTTATGTAAAATAAAACGTAAGCAATATTTTTACATAAAAATTAAAATAAAAACACATAATAGTATTTTATGCAACTGTATCGTAATAAGGGTCCTTAAAACACGAGTGTGGTTTTATGAAACGAGGCGTAGCCGAGTTTCATAATAGGGTCACATGAGTGTTTTAAGGCCTAATTACGTACAGTTGCATACAATATTTTATCTACATTCATATATTAAATCCTCTATCATGTGTTCAAGAACCATTGAGAATGACTTGGATGAACAAGAACTAGGTAATGGTAAGGTAGGTTATGTCTGCCCCAGCTCGCTGCGCGCCCCGTGCAGTGCGCGCCCCACGTCCTGCTGCTCGCCCGCCCTGCGCAGCGCGCACCGCTCCGGTGCTGTAATGATGTATGGAATCTCATTACGATACTGATATCAGTATCGTTATGACCATTACGATACTGCCGTGTCCATAATGTCGTAATGCTGGTCATTATCTATGGTTTTTGAACGCACAATGGAGGATTTACTATATGGGTGTAGATAAATTAACTAAAACGGGCTTCCTCTTCCAAAGGCAGCGTAGCGCGGGGCATTATACCCAAGACGCTGGCAGTGTTACCCCGCTGCACTGCGAGGCTCAGTCTTTGGGCGAAGAAAAAGCCCGCTTTTTGGTCGCCAGAGACGCCGATTAGTTTGTCCGACACTTCTTTCATAAACTTTTTTGTGTCGGTCGACCAAGACCCAAAGGTTTCGACTGCAAGTGCCGCAAAAAAAGTAGTTGTCCTAAGAAAGGCATATTTGCGGCACTTGACAGTTTAAAAATAAAACGTTCAATAAAGTCTTTTTCGCATTGCAACTGCATGGGTACCTGCATGCATTTGACAAGTGAAAAATTGCAAGGAGGTCCTTTTAGCAAGACAATGACATATTTAGGTGCATTTAATAATTTTGTTACCTGACAGTTATGAATACTTTTCATGAGATTTTCAGGCGTAACGGTATCCACATACACGACCTTTCTTCCAGCAGAGAGAAACTTGTACGTCATGAATGTATCGTAATTGTGGTACCATTCTCCAAACACAAAAGCAGTTTTAAGAGATTCATCTTCGAAACTGAAACAGATATGTAAGTAAATATTTTTTTATTTGCGATAGGTGCCTCACCTCTCCATTTAAAATCATTAATGCAATGATAGCTTAAGTCGGTCATTTACATCACATTTCCTTTCATCTGTGGACTCATGTCTAGGTAATTACCATATCACTATTAGGGGAAGAAGAACGGTCAAGTAATTAGACCGATATATAGTTGAAAGAGACTGGTCGAATAACTATAGGTAGGTATATTTTCTCCTGAAATGGGACAATCTGTGTGACAGTATGAAATAGCTAGTGTATAATTTATTGAATCAGGTATTACTTTGCGGAGGTCCATATCAATGAATTAAATGAATTTCCTTGCTCACCCGTGACCTTAAAGGTTTTAAGGGTCCTTTTAGTTCATAGGTAGTGTATAATTATGTTGTTTATCATGTTAATATTAGCTTGACTTGTAGTTTTCATAAACATCTTGTCCATTTAATGCAATGTTTAAATACCTAGAAAGGTTCATAAAAATAAAAACCACTTACTCTTTAGGCAAACTGTTTAAAATACAGTTCAAGTGCGTCAATTGAACTCCTTTTGGCATGCCAGTAGTGCCAGACGAATACAAAATTATGGCGGTGTCAATCTGTCCTTGAACAGTAGCGGGTTCAAAATTTGTCACGTCGTTTGGTCTCAAAATCAAATTCTTTACTGATAAACTAATATCTTTACTGTCATCAAAACAAATGAAAGTGTCGATGTAATCTAAATTTCGTAATATATCACCATACGCTTCCCAAAATAAAGGAGAACAAATGAAATACTTGGGCCTTGTTAAATTCAACTTGTGTAAGAGTCCAGCTGAAATAAAATTATTTATGTTATAAGTAGAAAAAATAGCGACAAAAAAAAATCGTGCGAAAAGTAAGCTTTTTCATCATAAAGATCAAAAAAAAACGTCTAAAAATATATAATTCCGGATGCTATGTTTATTATTGTGTCTGGGCAATATTACGACTACGATTTAAAATAAAATTGGAATCTACACTTTTTTGTTGCTTTAAAAGTTAGAAAATAAGCGGAAAACATCAGATATAAATGACATTTTATTAGTAGGTAAAGAAAAAGTTTCTATTTATACATAATAATATACCTCTGCCACTTTTCAAGTCATAAGGGGTGTAAGCAGCTCCCGTAAACACGACGGCGAGGGCAGTTGGTACAAATGTCACACGTTTCTCGCTGCCGACTCCTACTGTATCCCCTCTCTTTACTCCAAGATCCATCAAAGACGAAGACAACTTCACCACAAATTCAGTAAAATCTTTATAGTTTAGTGCTTCCCCCGTTATAGCATTTTCCTGAGTTACAAAGTAATATAAATGAATAATCAAAATTCTGAAGAGGTGATCGGGGTAAATCATACAGTTTCACCATCCATTGATTAGTGTTAACTGACGGTTAAATGTGATGCCGTCTCCGTCTATTCGAACAAAACAAATAGAGACGGCATCACATTTAACCGTCAGTTAATACTAATCAATGGGTGGTGAAACAGCCCCTAAATGTAAACAAACTCCAGCTGGCAGATTTGGCACATACAAAGATTTTAAACATTTTATTTATTTAATTTATCATTGTAATACAAACTAGACTAGCGAATTTCAATACAGATTATGTAAATATTTAGATAGTTTAAGATACCAATTGACGTTGTTTTGTTTACATTTAGTTTTTAAGTATAGTAAATATTAATATAAAAGTCGTTTAAAATGAACATTACTTTAAAAAAAGAGTTTTACTACACACTTTTCACAAAACGGAAAACTAATACAAATAAAAATAATTTATTTGTCAAACGTACGCTAAAATAGTTGGTAAATTAATCATAGACTTGTATCACTATGCTGTTCCCAAGGGCATACAAATATAAATGTCTTGTATGTAGGCACATTCAGTCATGCTGTAAACTAAATGAAGTCTAAAAAGTTGCCAAACTATCACGCATATACTCCTCCATTGAATAGTAGGCCATATCCATCAAAAAGTTAAATAGTTTTTTTTTAAATCGTGAATATCTTCGGTCAGCAGTATATTCTTTGTAAGTTTAACTAACTAAAAATAAAATAACGGTGATCTCACAAATTACTGGAACATAATACCAGTTTATTTAACTGATTTGCTTAGAGATAACGTCTTTAGTATTGCCCTATTTTATACTTCGTTTTTTTTTAGCATGAGAAAAAGGGTAAACAATCTTGACGAAACTTTTTATTGAAAAACGTTTTAAAAAAAAACCTGTAACTATTTTTCTGATACCAAAAGCATGTAAATGATTATATGCCCTTGCTAATTGTTACACACTTGCTGTGAATTATTTTTCAAAAGTGTTTTTCAAAAAAAGACACGTCTAGATCTCTTACCTTCTTTCTAATGGTAAAAAAACGAAGT
This sequence comes from Choristoneura rosaceana, assembly GCA_037349165.1. Lineage (NCBI taxonomy): Eukaryota > Metazoa > Arthropoda > Insecta > Lepidoptera > Tortricidae > Choristoneura > Choristoneura rosaceana. Next base: position 8,874,517 of record JAZBNJ010000040.1, on the reverse strand, counting down.
ATAGTCGCTAATTTCAATTACAGATTATATATCCACTTACCACAGCTATTTCCTCACTCTTACTGCGTAGGCGATCAAGGATATATTTTCCAAAATTCAAATGAGCAGGAACTTGAACATCTTGATCGCCATTTACATAAAGATTGTTATTATACATTGTCGGTGCTTAGCTATCACAAATCACGAATCGGATTGTTACCACTGACACTCAGTGACAATGTATTCAATAAAATGTGTATCTACCCGACTTTTATATATACACTTGGAATGGTCAACAACTTTTAATTAAGATAGTGTTATTTACCATGCATAATGATAAACAAATTCACTAGGAAAAATCTCACTCGAGGGTTATTTATAGCATGTATTTACGATTACCATGTTTGTCGATAACATACGTATTAAAGTCAGTGCATAACTGCGTTATCAAAATTTATTACATTTGTCATTGAAATATTGTTTTTAATGTCTTTTTTATGCCTTTATATCTATTGTTTAATTTTTCTCGGATAATACCAGCTATTATAATACGTAGAATGAAATTCTTACACAGGGAAAACAACCGCACCTCTTTCTAACATTAGTCTTGTAAATATTGTATTCAAAATATAGGTACTCATCAACAAGACTGCCCTAGATCACAAAACACAGATAGTTCAGAAGTCAATCTCCTGTATGTAATTCACTTTTCATACCTACGCTCGGCGGTCGCTCTAAGGTTGTCAACTATGGCTTATGGACCAAAAAACTATCGTGGTAGTGGCACTCGTATCTAGTTGTTTGATTTATTGTTGATAATGCAACGGGAAGAATGGAAATATAAATTTGTCACAGAAAATATCTTTCGACGATTTCGTTACTGGCGAAATTCACGATTATTTAATTTAAACAACCGTCCACTAAACAGTTATAATTTTTTTTTTTTGTTGCTCCATTATTGCACAAAAAAGTTCACAGACGCGTGTCGGTCCGAGATATCGTGTCCGTGAGCAATATCTATGTATGCGTTGCTCGAGCGCACTTGCACAGTATATAAATACAAGCAGTATGGAAGCTAAGCATCATTTTAAAGATAATTGCCGAACGCTCCGAAGGAGCGTTAGGGTTGTCTACTTATTTTTTGTAAAATTGAAAAAAAAAAATTTTTTAGTTCGCGCTGTATCTCAGCTTATTAGGCCTTATGTTACAAGTTTTATTTAATAGGAATTGTATGTATATATGTATGTATATTGTATATCGGTCAACTCTTGCAAGTTAAATTTGTCTCACTTCCCGATGTCCAATTAAACTGAATTTTTCCACACTTATGTACGATCGGCGACAATACAATATTATTATGTTACCATTGAGCTGATCTGATGATGGAGCCGGAAAGTATCGATAGGTTCTCAGTAACGAAATGACGCAACCCCAACGACTTTGGGCTTGTTTGATTTGTCTTGACAAGAACTTAAATCTTAGAGGATATTCAGGATGTGATGATGGGGCTTTCCAATTAATTATAACAATTTTAGGGGTTTTAAACTTAAACTTTAGGAATAAATATTTTTGAGAGTTGGTAACACTGAGTTCGGCCCGCACGCTGCGGGGCTACATCGAAATTCTAAAATCAAAGTTCGTGTCGCTCTATCCCTCTGACACTTATACCTACTATTTAATAATAGAGTGACAGAGACGGTACGATACGAACTTCGATTTTCGAATTTCGAAGTAGGTCCTTTGTTTGTGACGACGGGCGACAGGTGCGGGCCCGAACACGATCCGATAGTGTTTAATTTTGTAACTAAGGGACCCCATACATCCGTGTATTATTATTTTTATTATTTTTTTGTGATTTTTTTGTTTAATTGTTTACTATAGTTTTTAAGTATTTTATTTGTAACTATTTTATTTTGAAAAAATGACTTTCTGCCAAGTTTCTTGCGGCGCATTCTTCTTGGCAATGATGGTCTTTCCGAAAGCGCTGGTAGTTTTAAAAAATGACGTGTAAAAGTGCCCATTGCGGTCTATTTACTGAATAAATGATTTGAATTTTGAATTTTGAATTTTTGATCCCGTTCTCTACACAACCTTATATAAACAAAAACATTTGTTATTTTTTTATTTTTTTGGAGTCGGTTTTACTTTTTTGTTAAAAAAAAAATATATTTCTCACTTTTTAGTGATTCGTAGCCAAAGTACATCTCCCAACGATTCCATTAAACCCCAACACGACTAAATTACGTTGTTTTATAATAGAGTTCCGTTGCCTACCTTCTGGCTTCAGCATCAGATCAGTTCAAAATAATCATTAACTTAAAGCTTGTTCTTATTCGCTTATCTAGGTATGTTAATCATGATCGTTTATAGACCAGCGAGCATTACTTAGCCTTGACGAGTTCCATTGGTCACCTATGGTCTTCTTCATCAGGTCCAGGTTACCAAATGATACTTTCTGAATGTAAATGCTCATCTTAATGCTAAAAATGCCATAATCGCTATAGGTGTGCCTATGAAATTTGAGGTTTTCCCTCGATTTCCCCAGGATCCCATAATCAGATCTTGACTTGGTGATAATGGGAACACCTCAAAAAATACCCTTTCGAATAAAAAAAGAATTTTGAAAATCGGTCTCCAATTGACCGAATAATCGGTGAACATACATAAAAAAATTAATACAAACATAGAACATAGAACCTCCTCCTTTTTTTGAAGTCGGTTAAAAACAACAACTGAGAAACTAGTAGAACGATAGGTAGGTACATATTCCTTATAACTAATTTAAAATATCATTAATAAAATCACTCACATCATAAAAACACTTAGGTACTTAACAAATAAACCCTGAGTCGTCTTTTAAACAATTAACACAATTTATGTACATTAAATCACTGGGCAAATACCTACCTACCTATCACCAAAATTACCAAACGTTTTATTTTTTGTATCGCGGATTGTCGCGCTCGAGCGCACGCAATTCAACAACGCAACGCGGGCACTACTCGTCTCGACGCGTCACTCGCGACTGCAGTACCGCGTGGACCCCTCCGGGGCCCTGTCGGGCGCGCGTCTGTGTGAGTGCGTTCGTTTCGATGGATTTGTTCGAAGGTTCCCTACTGCTTGTATTTATATACTGTGGCACTTGTGTGGAGATTGATTTCGGAACTACTTATCTGTATTTTGTGCCTAGACCTTAGGGACCATCCATGTACGTTACACCAATTTGAACTATTTTAGCTACATTTACATTTTTTAGCTACATTCATACAGTCACACGTTGCTATGTATTAATAAAATGCAATTATTTTATTTCTATATCACAAACCGCCTGATACAGTATATCGGCACCGGATCAGCTTAACCTATTATACGTTCTAATGCTGGACACAGGCCTCCTCGCAAACTAAAGGACTTGGGTTGAAGTTGAAGTTGGAGTTGGGTTGAAGGAGTTGGGTTGGGTTGGGCTCAACGCGGAATCGTGGACTTCACAGATTGAATTGTTTCGCATGTGTTACACAGAAGGGCTACTCCGAAACACAAAATTCGAAGTTCGTGTCGTGCGATCCCTCTCGCTCTCGTATTAAATAGTATAAGTGTCAGAGGGACCGCACGACACAAACTTCGAATTTTGTGTTTCGGAGTAGCCCTTCAGGTTACTTCACGACGTTTTCCAAAGACCTCATAGTAAATATATATTGTAATTTTGCACATAAATTCTGGTGTCAAGTGTCCTATGATATTTATTTATTTATTATTTAGGTGCAAGTCTGATCTATTCTATTGAGGCCACATAATGAAAACTAGGCTACCCACCACGACTATAGCCATACAAAAAGGTTTATATTATAATGTGTCTACTTAATAACATTACATAATTTTGTTAGAAATAACAATGCAGAAGTAGGAGGTTTTCTTGACACTCGAGTAGTAAATGGAGAAAAAGATGGTCCCTAACGGGTTTGTGGGTTTGATTTGGATTTAATTAATAAATAGGTTTTAAATATGTCACAAAACACTAAGACCATCTGCTTTCGAAATAAGCTTTTTGCTCCGCTGTTTTCTGGATTCAAAAACTAAATACTTGAAGGCAGTAAATTGCTAAATATCGATTGGCCGGGCCAGTAAAGGGCACTGCACCGAGATTGTTCCATGTTACCTATTAATGGGAATATAGTGGTTCTCGGTTCTGGTCCAGTAGTTACTCGTTTACGTTGCAAGACATGAAATGAGCCGAGTTGGCACAATACACTGAGGAGCTGACTACTCCTAATGTTTTCGTTGATACAGAAAGTTGCATAGTACCTAATGTCGTGTAGTTCAACGTTCAACGATCGGCTGCTTGAAGATACTACACCGGACCTCTATGAAGTTGATCGATGTAAGGTAAACCAAGTCATTAATGAGTCCGCTCCGCTCACGGTTTGAATTGGGCGTAATGGTTTAGTTAGTGTATCTAAAGCCGGGTACTCACTAGCGAGCTGTAACTGTAACCGAACATATTTTATAACACGTTTCGAGGTTCCAAATAGCTTGGGTACGGTAACACATGTCATTGAGCAATTAAAGGGTTGTGACATTGTAAATTCGAATCGATTTTTTGCAATTTTCGATTAAATATTCTAAGGGTTCGATTAAATATTCCAATAGATTTTAATTGTGATATTTTATATTTTTATGTAGTTTTTGGGCATTTTTACTTTAAATGACGCAACCTAACTTTTTTTCAGAATTTGCTAATCTTGGGTTCTCCGTACTCAGAATAATTAGCACTATTGATTTTGACGAAGAAAAAACGTCCCCACTTTTCTATTAAAAAAAATTGTGTGCATTTCGTAACGACTCATATAAAATATATGAAAAAAAGTCACAAAACTGACAAAAAAATTAGAGACACTTTTTTTCTTCATTTAAATCAATAGCACTCGTGATTCTGAGTACGTAGAACCCGAGACTACCCGATTCTGTGAAACAAATTAGGTTGCACAGTTAAAGTAAAAATGCCCTTTACCTGCGGCTTCGCCCTCATCTCAAGTGTTTTTTTCTTGTCTATCGTGATCTCGCAAACCGTTCGATCTTTTTTGGCACTATATCAAATATAATAATAATAATTAAATTAGCAAAAAGAGTAATGAAAAAATTGAAGAACAAAGTTACAGTTAAAAACATGAAAAATACGAAACACTCAAAACAAAGACTCATACAAAGGCCCTTCGCTCTGATACTAATTGACAGATGACGCGAGTCAAACGATTTTACAAGATGTTGAAATCGATTTAGTCGATAAGCAAAGAATTGTAATTGAGTTCCGTTTTGCACGGTGAAAGTTGACGAGTTTTTTTTTTCATGGTTACTTATAACAAAGTAGTATATTTTTAAGTGATTTGTGTTTATTATCACAAAATATTTTAAGCTATGGAGATATTTATTTTATGTGTTCTTTTGGGGTTCAAGTATATTTTGTTCTAAAGTGTTGGCCTGAAATATTCGTGGCATGTAATGGAAAAAAAGCAAATGTCACCGTACCTAAGTTCTTTGAAAAGGGTTATAGTCAGTACGCGTGAACTGGTCTAGCCGTCATCGGCTCGCTGCGAGCACAGCGTGTTTGCACTCGCTAACTGCGTATGCACTATGATTTTTTGGTAACGGTTACAGTTACACCTCGCTAGTGAGTACCCGCCTTAACTTTCGTTGTTTTTCATACGTTGGAGATAATAAACAGGTATTACTTACTATACAAAGTTTATTCGAGTTCATAGCGTAGGTACTACGAGTATCTACAAAATTCACGTGTAAGGCAGCATCCGTTGCAGCATATTTATGTTTTGCGTTTGTAACTTAATTCAATACCAATTAAACGTAATCGTACCTGTTTATGTTTCTTATCGTACATTGACGACCGGATGGCTAAGTGGTTAGAAAACCTAACTACGAAGCTTGAGGTCCCGGGTTCGAATCCCGTCAGGGGCAGATATTTGTATGAATAATACGAATGTTTATTCTCGGGTCTTGGATGTTTAATATGTATTTAAGTATTTATTTATCTATATAAGTATGTTTATCCGTTGCCTAGTACCCATAGTACAAGCTTTGCTTAGTTTGGGACTAGGTCCATTGGTGTCAAGTGTCCCATTATATTTATTTATTTAGGTATATTAAAAGTTTCATTCATCAGATTGAGATTAAGTATCGATTGACAGAGTATTTACTAAGAATTCCTTTTGGATATTTTATTAAAGGATACTCTTGTGAAACCTAAACGAAACAAAGCTACTAAACCTGGGGTTCGCCTATGCCCGAGAGCATTTTGCAGCCATTCCTATTTCTCGTACACGACGGTGGCAGTGGTGTTTGATTGGTTGACGGCCCGTTTGTCTAAGTGGTTTTTCTTTGTAGCAAAGTGGTGGAAAGGTCCCGTATGAGAGTCTCTTGCACAAAATATCATTAGTTTACTAATTCAACCTGAAGTCTCTGCTGAGGGTCGAAAAGTATTATGATAACGTTTCGGAATAGAGAACGCTTAGCTAACTACCGAAAATTGTGCGAGGAGAGTCGCTAAAAATAAAACAGTGTTTGGTCAGGCATCTTTTTATTATATTTTATTCAACCATCCATTTATTTTGGCAGTTTCATCCCAGCAGTAACGTTACAAAAAATCTACATATTCGCATAGATATGGCGATCTCTATAATTATTAAAGTCTAATATTATAAAATCAATCAGTTACTTCATTACAGGTGTAATTATACAGTCTAGAAAGTTAATACAGCTAACGTAAAAACTTAAAAATAGTTATACTTCTAGAAAAGTAATAAATTACAATTTATTGTAAACATCAGAGTCGAAAATACCAATACTTTTATAAGCAATCACCCAAAGCATTTTTATTATTCCCTGAAATAGAAAATAGCATTTTTACAGTAGCAGTAAACTTAAAACTACGTTAACACGACGAATTTTCCAAATGCGAAGTCTCTGAAGCCTAATAAATAATGAAAGCTGATATAAGCAAACAATGATTGCCTATTTTGATCCGATGCTCATCGGCTTACTGTTTTTCCGGGTTTTCACGTCCAATAAATAAGTACAAAGGACTAAGTTTTCACTAATTAATCTATGAAAATATCGTTTTTTTTTTACACGCCTAAATCAGCAAAAAAGTCAGTGAAACAAATGAAACACTTTTTGACATCGGTCGACCCTAATGGATTCTACAATTCTTTTCAGAAATATTCGAAGGCTTTGTAGCTTACGAGCATAGCTTTTTTAAACACCCCTCTTTCCTACAAGGGTTAGAAATGCTCAGTCATTACTAAATAATTTGTCGTCTAATTCCCCATAAAAATAAATATTTACTTCATAATATACTGAGCAGCCAAAATCTGTCCCTCGAATGTATGCAGAAATATGTAATTTTGTATGTAGAGTGAGAAAATTTTTGTTCCGCTGAGTATATCTAAAATCATACAAGAAACTATTAAACGTCAATTTAGTAACGGCTAACAATTTTACAGTAAAGTGCAAAATATCATGTAAGTTACCCATTTATTAAACACACACACAAACATCACGCCTGTATTCCCAAATGGGGTAGGCAGAGCACACGAAACGTTACCGCTTCGGAGCCACTTTTAGAAATTTTAAGTTATGAAAAGAACTGAAAATAATCTTAACACTATATCTTATTATATCTGATTTTAGAGCGTTCCAAAAACATATTTTTCCAGTCTGCTTTAACGTAGTAATATATGCTATATAGCGGAACAAAAAATATTTTGACGTTAAAATGAAATAAATTTCATGGGACATATGTACATAAGTACATACTCAAATAATATATTACATATCTATAATTCGAGAGCAAGCATTATTTTACATGCATATATCTTCCCCCGACCACTTCAGACCTTTATCATGACTAGTTCTTATCTATGTATGTAGGTGTACGTAAGAACTAGCTTCAAATAAAAAATAAATTCATCACTCTCATCAAAAGTCATTATTGACATGATGATCGAAGGAGTGGGATTGCAATAATTACAAAACATGCACGATGGGATTTATTTAAACCTCCTAACCCGAGTCAAATTTTCGATTTATGGACATCAAACTTTATGTCATTTGTAAAAGAGCTTGATTTTCAAATTACAATGAGTCCTTTATAAAGGACTTTGGACAACAGCAGCGCAGTGAAAAATTTCTTGAAATATTACCGGAGGCGGGTACTGTGTCGGTCCTAAACGAGTCAGTCTATTTCCGACTTATTCGTGAGTTGAATTCTTTAATTTCTAGTATTTAAATATGTTTATTGTAGGTACACACTCATTTCTAATTTGGTTCTTAGGATATGATAGGATTCAGTTTTGAGACAAGTTTCTTTTGGACAGCCAACTTACTAACCTTTCTACAAAAACCTTATAATTTACAATTTAAGAGCACAGTACACACAAATTAAACTTGTCAAGCATTTTGCGGTTTACACTTATTATTACGTACAGAGCTATGCTTGGAGTTTCTTTGCGCCATAGAATCGTCGAAATTCGTCGAAGAACTAAAGTCACTGACATAACTGTAAAAATATGCAAGTGGCAATGCGCATGCCACGTCGCTCGAAGAACAGATAACCGTTGGGGGAGAAAAGTTCTCGAGTAGCGGCCGCAAACCGGAAGATGAAGCGTTGGCAAGCCTCCCACTAGATGGACTGACGACATCGTGAGAATTGCGGGTAACGGGTGGATGCCAGTGGCGAGTTTTGTCGTTCATTGTAGCGTTCTAAGGGGCAGGCCTTTGTTCAGCAGTGGACGTCTTCTGGCTGATGATGATGATGATGATTATGATAGCAAAATAATAAGTGAAAAAAAAACAACATACAAAATTTTGGATACAAGAATAAAATTTTCTTACTGCGTATAAGGCGACTAAGCCTATACCGCAGTAGGTAATTACTCAATCCATACTATTAATATTATAAATGCGAAAATGTGTATGTTGTGTGTTTGTATACCTATTTGTGTGTTTGTTTGTCCGTCTTTCACGTCGAAACGGAACGACGGATCGACGTGATTTTTGGCATAGAGATAGTTTATGGGCCAGAGAGTGGCATAGGTTACTTTTTATCCCGAAAAATGTACAGTTCCCGAGGGAACAGCGCGCGATAGCCGAATTCCACGCGGGCAAAGCCGCGGGCAAACGCTAGTTCAGAAATAACTTAACTAATAGTTAAAAAATATATAATATTGACTAAACGCGTGGTCACTCTAAATTTCATTGCATCCAATTGACAAGTTCTCGCAAGATAGGTACTGATTCTGTAAAAATCTAGATTTATGTTAAAAACGATCCTATTGCTGAATTAACTTCGTAGAGTACCAGAAATTTTATAAAATCAAAACCTAGGAACTATGTTACTCTAATTTTAATGTGATTTCTATCAATGCAATTGGTTATATTAATACAGTCAGGAAAATTATCACATAAATCCAACTTTCGCTACGGAAGAATGGAAACACATTCAGTGGTTACTTATTGTCTGTTCAGCTTGTGAATACATAAAATAACAATAATTCACGCCATTCGTTATTTAAATTTTACAGATTGTAATGCAAATTATCAAGATAGCCTATAATTCCGTAATGTATTTATTAGGTGAAGGAAATATATCGATATACAAATAATGTTGCTTCTGCTTGAACAAGCTGAGTTGCTGTCGTCATCGTTGAATCCTGCAGAAAATAATACGATGTTTAGGGACTGTTTCACCATCCACTGCTTAGTGTTAACTGACGGTTAGATGTGATGCCGTCTCTATTGGTTTTGTTCGAATAGACGGAGGCGGCATCACATGTAAACGTCAGTTAACACTAATCAATGGATGTTGAAACAGCCCCTGAACATTTTTTATTATTTGTAACTTCAATAAGTTAATTAAAATAATTACCAAAATTTCGGATTTGTTCACCAAATGCCTCTCCTTGAAAGTTAGAGCTCACGGCGTCATTGGCCAAAAAAACTTCATGGTGACCTAAAAAATAACAAACATTATTGTAATTGAAAACGACATTAATTATTTATTAACAAGGATAGAAATTATACGAAAATACCTTTCTTTTTAATTGTCTGGTTATCAATAACTGTTTTCTGCGTCGTAAATGCGGATGGCGGAGCTGGAATTTCTGAAATTGGGATAGATCTGTATTTAATCTATACATATAATTAAAAAAAAGATAGATTTGTCAATCAGTCAGTCGCGCTACTTTTGTATACTTAGATATTGATAGGCACATTAGGAAAAATGCCATGAGGGCGATGAAATAATGCAGTTTTTTGTAGAGCTATGTATTGTTGGTGCGTAAATATAATAAATACCTACAACCATATTTATGTTGTTTGTCATTTGTTATCAGGACCACAATACTTCAGCGTTTTAACCCATAAAAGTAAAGTTTCCCTTACCGTCGAGTTTGATAATGCCGTCGGTTTCTCCGAGGGAGTTCTTGGCGATACATTTGTAGAAGCCGAAGTCCTCCTTGGTTATGTTCCGTATCTTCAACATCATAAATTTATTGTAGCCGCTGTCCATTGGGAACGCCTCGTACTTGCCACCTACAATTTCCATTTCTGCTTAAATGTAAAACCTCTGCATCGTACTAATACAATTGCTACTTGGGCATTTATATCCACTTTAAAAAAAAATTAATTTTTCTTCTGAATTAAGACATTTTTGATATTTCCTTTCTCAGAATTATGAATATTAATTTCTAAAAGTAAAATCACAAAACGACATTATTGTGAAAAAAAAAACTGTTAAAATAAAAATTCCCAGTTATTGTTACTCGTAGAGAAGACCGAGGAGAGTTGTGACAAAGGAGAGTAGTGACAACGTCGATTTTTTGGAGCTTATGAACTGCTAGCAAGCTCGCAATAGCGCGCATTTTTTAGTTCAAATCTCAAACTGTCAAACGCGTGCTGTGCTGTCTTCATCATCATCATATCAGCCGAAACACATCCACTGCTAGACATAGGCCTCCCCCAAGGCTCTCCACTCAGACCGATCTTATGCTTTCCGCATCCACCGCGATCCCGCGATCTTATAACCTTAAGCTTACTAGAGTTAATAAGTTGCCAAAAATCGACGTTGTTACTACTCTCCTCAGTCACAACTCTCCTCGGTCTCCCCTACTACTTCTGCAAAGTTGCAATGAAAGTCGAAAGTTGGTAGATCGTTCAATTTTTTTTATTAGGAAAGATTTTTTATTCATTCATGTTATAGAGGCTTTTTCGTTTATTTCTCAGTACGTTGTTTCTGCGTCGAAAAAAAATACACATTATAATAAGTGTTTATTCAAATGTGTTTAATGACGTAAGACTGCCCTAAGATTCAAGCACGATAAAATGACGTATCACTTACACACATATTTAAAGTTAATTAGTTCCGGACATGTTGGTTATCTATTTCGGGTTGTATTATAGGTACATTCACAATACATTTAAACTCAAACTCTTTATTGTGTTAAAATATTCTTGTAATGATTTTAAAAATTATGTGTAGCTGCAATATTTACCTCACCATTACCTTAGAAACTAATGCGCCATTTCAAAACAAAAGAATATAAGTACGTTTTTTAATTATACACTAGAAAAACGTATCAAGAGTTCTAAGCCCGTGAAATCAGATGGGTAAATCTTCCAACATTGTGAAACCCTCTGTTCCCGAATTTGACTTGCAGTTTAGGTACCAATTCTTTTAAATTACGGAATATTATTGTATTTGCCTAATTACCTAGTTAAAAGATACCAAAAATCAGCATATTTAATGTCATAATATCCATTATTATTTTGACAATGTCTAAATTGTTAATATACTTTTGTGATTTGAATATTTCAAAAATATTCCTAAGCCGGAGAACAGGCTTCTTAGAAAAAACTTTATCAAAGATGAGGCTGTGCACGAGGTTAATGTAATGAGTACTGGAGACCGTTTTATGAAAATTACATCCAAGTTAATATAAAAATAAAAATATGTAGATATCCCTAAAAATTTATTAAAGCTGTGCAGCTGTTCAATTAGAATTTTTAATCATGTTTTAATGGCACTTTCATGCATGTTACTTAAAAAAATTAGCCTTCTGTTCGTGGAAAATGGAAAATACCTAGTTAAATTTGTATGCCATGTGGCGAGACATAGTGATACAATTAATTACCTAATGTAACATCTATTGACATAACCTATGTTTAACAAATAAATAATTTTGAATTTGAATTTTGAATTTGAATTTGAATTTGAAAATCCACCAGTCGTATTAGGTGATTGATTTTTCTAGTACTTATATATTTTTTGCCCAACGCTTGACCTGCTATCTCTCATTGCTGAGATGTAGTCTTAATGTCAATTACACGACATAATAAAACTCAAAAGGCTAATTTTCACTAAGTTCTTACAACATTTAGCCTTCATGTTTTGTTGTTTAAACTGATAAAACACTTTCCTGTTCGATTATACATGGCCATATTTAGGTATTTATATCATGAGTCTCATTAACATCATGACGCAAATCAATTTTAATTATGATATTGACATGACATGTTTATTACTTGTAAAGCTTATTTTTAGTTCATGTTGTAAAATGGGACGTTTTTTCTTTTTTACCTACCTTTGATTTATCCCCTACATAATAATTTAAATGCATTAGAAAGAAAATGACACAGTTTTTATCAATCACATCAATTTTCACAAAATTAACATAAAAGAGGGCACAAAACAGGTGTCCATCAGGCGTTTTTTTAGAAGAGTTTATTATAGGTAAAAAAGAAAAATGATCCAAATAACCAATGGAATACATATTTAACTAGTTTTTAATTAGTGACAATTGGACAGCCGACAAATTGGGTTAGAAAAGCAATGACTCCAAATAATTACACGACAAATATTTTCAATAGATATTATGGGTAAGAATTACCCCCTGGAAGGTAGGAGGGAAAAGTAGGTAGTGATTAGAATATATCTATTAATTACCGGAAATTATCATGTCTCCTCGATCCGTAGTCCAATAGTTAATGGAGGAAGGATAGGCCTCCGTGTGACACTCCAGAGTCACATCCTGTCCTATGTATGCTCCCTCTAATTGGTTCGGTATTGACAACATTGGAGGAACTGCAATAATTCATTTTCAATTACAAACGGAATGAAATAAAAGCTAACCAAACTACACAAAAAAAAATACATTAAAAGAGAATCATTAATTCGCTTCGTCGCATCAGCCAGTCATGCAGGTCGATGTCGCCAGACTTATCTGTTAGCTTGTTAGGATTCTATCAAAACAAATGACGAATATCGTAAAAATAATAAACATGTTTTTACAGCTAGTTGCGTAGGACTGTAAAGGTGTACTATTTTATTGAATGATGTTTACTTTGTTAATATCTTTCACGATTAAAGTTGAAGTTTTCATTTAGAGACTCATTTAGAGAAACTTGTATGCCTTTTGTTTGTCTTTCTTGGCATGTTATGGCTTTGATATAATCCATAATAATATTATAAATGCGAAAGTGTGTGTATGTTTGTATGTTTGTCCGTCTTTCACGCCGTAACGGAGCGACGGATCGACGTGATTTTTGGCATAGAGATAGTTTATGGGCCCGAGAGTGACATAGGCTTTCTTTTATCCCGGAAAAATGCACAGTTCCCGAGGGAACAGCGCGCGATAACCGAATACCATGCGGGCGGAGCCGCGGGCAAAAGCTAGTCCTAAATAATCGTTTATTGTTTTCTCTAAGATTTAAGGTCCGTTTCCCCGCTCATTGATAAAGTTTATTTGCCAGATACCTATGATACCATCTCTATTTATTTTGTCCAGTAAAGCGAGACAGTATCACATTTATCTATCATATAAAATGTATTAATGAATGGTGAAGCAGGACATTATTATTATGTGTTAAGTTAGTCTACGTCTTTTTCGTAGCTACTCAAACATGGTTGCAGCTGAAAACTAAGCCTGTGAGTCTTGAACAGCGTATTGTTAGTTGATGATACTTCGTGGTATTATTAAATCGTCTATCAATTTAATGTATATATATTTTTTAATTTATGCTTATTTTCTATGGAATATAGACTACGATTCTATCCGTGATTATGACGCAAGTATACACGTAAAAATATCGCGAGTTTATTATCGAGTGCATGCGTGGTCCACATGTCATAGTAAGAACTAATACTTATTTGAAACTCACATTGTACCATCAGCATGATGCGCTTGCTAATCGACGGTGGCACTCCGTTCGATGCTATGCAGAGGTAGGCGCCCATGTGGAGGCGTGACACTTTGGTGATCGTCAGAGTTTCACCGTCCACGACGCTCACTATATTTCAAAAAACATTTATTGAGCACCATATATATATATATATAAATAATAATAATAAATAAATAATAATAAATATTTATCACGGGACAATTCACACCAATTGACCTAGTCCCAAAGTAAGCTTAGCAAAGCTTGTGTTATGGGTACTAAGCAACGGATAAACATAATTATATAGATAGATACATACTTAAATACATATTAAACACCCAAGACCCGAGAACAAACATTCGTATTTTTCATACAAATATCTGCCCCGACCCGGGAATCGAACCCGGGACCTCAAGCTTCGTAGTCAGGGTCTCTAACCACTAGGCCATCTGGTCGTCAAATATAACATAGTAAGTAGCAGATACCGAAAACAGAAGAACATAGATAAAGTTTTTCGCGGTAAGCAATAGGGGAAAAAAATTAACATAATATTTTGCTTTGTGTAATTTAATCCTAATCTAAATCTTTTTTATCTGGACGGCTAAGCAGTGAATTTTCCTGCCTTCGTTTATGTTTCTTGATTTCATAAATCGAGCCATCCTCAAATCAGGGGCGAATGGGAATTTACTGGGCTGTTTTTATCTCAAATCACAAATTCGCTTACCGTCTGGTATAATTCTAGTCAAATGCAATTTAAGTATATCGAGTAAAAATTAAAATAAGTACATTATATAAAATAAGACCTACACTTATAAAATTTAGTTCAATGTTTAGTAGTTGGTATAGACTAACATTTTAAGTCGATTAAAAAATTAAGACGGATGAATAGCTAGAGGTTTACGATCATGATTTAAAAATTAAAAAATCAAATTGAATAAAAAAAAAACATTTATTATCAGGCGTTTAACGTCCATATGTCTACATTACAATTATTATAAATTAAAAGGGATCAGGAAATTAGTTAATAACAATTATTAGTTGTGTATACTATGTAAAAACCCCTTTGCAAAAATAAACGGGCACCTATGGTTTTTCAGATTTTTAGGCGTTGAAGCTTAGAAAGTAAGCTTTCATGCACATAAAATACAAAAACCATAGGTGCCCGTTTTTTTGCAAGGGGGTTTATATATATTACACAAAGTGAACATTTACGTATAAATTATAGATAAATCGACATAGCATAAACATTAATGTCTACTTTCCGACATCAAACCTGACGTTTCATAGTGAAGTGGTCATTAAAACCATTAGGATTTTTATCTATACTCCGTTTAATTTAAGGTTTAACGGTCAAATTGTAACACACGTTTCTCTGTAGGTATTTCGAACACAAATGGACTAAAATAAATACATGTACATATATTAGCGGTATTTATTATGTTTTTATTGTAGAAGTCAACACAATTTTAAATAGTTTCGTTGTTTAATTTAAAAACGTGTGCAAATGTTATCGTTAAGTTTCAAATGCTAAAATAAATGGTGTATGATTTGTAATGGGGTATGATTTGTATTTGTATAAAAGGTTACAGGAGGGCAAGACTCACGCTTTAACGCTAAACGGGTGTTAGCCTCTTGTTTTTCCTACGTCGATATTGTTTACCTGATTCGCCATTATAATTAAAGTCCTGTCCGTCCTCCCGTCGCCACATGACGTAGGGCTCCGGATACCCGCTGGCCCGACACACCAAGGACACGTCGGAGCCCTCACGCACCACCATGTCCGTTGACGTCATGTTGTCAATGATTGATGGAGGCACTAAACAATAACAAATCGTCCTATAAACCTCACATGATTACGATGTAAATGTTGTCGATAAAGCCGAAACACCTGGAGCGATTGCTTTTAGAACGAAGTAAATGTGTTTACGTACCTACAACTAACTGACACTGATTACAGTTAACACCCACTCCTGTTATTACTAAATAAGCAGTTTTCATGAGTTATTTCAAATAGTAGGTACTTTAGTCATACGAAAAATAACTTCAAATAAAATCCAATACTATTTTAAAAGTGGAACGTCATTTTAGCATAAAGTGCAAAATTAATATAATGATATGCGAAATATTGCGAACATTAAATTTATTTTTATTAAATTATAGAAAACTCTCTAACCAAAGACACTTGTTCACGTTTTCGCATAACCGCCGGTGAAGGCATGGTACCGTGGCGAGGCGACGCGCTAACTGCGTTTTCTTGGCGTGATTTCTTGTGTTTTGGTTGTTATTCAGTCTCATGTTGTTTTCATTGTATAGTGGAATTGTGTACGGTGAATACCACCTATTAAACCACTGAACTTATCCGGCCTTTCATTAATCCACGTATACAATAAATGGACATCGCTAGTTATACGTATTGTATACCTAAAAACCTGCCGTGAGTATGCTGTGAGTGAAGTTACCTGACAGATAGTGAAAACCCTCATTAAAATCCGTTGCATATTTAGTTAAAAGATCTGAGCTTATATACATACATTATTTTATGCGAATTGCTATTTTTACCCGACTGCGACAGAAGGAGGGTTATGTTTTTCGAGTGTATGTATGTACGTATGTCCATTTCTTAGGCACGCCATACAGCCCAAACCGCTGGACGGACTGTCAAAGTCGCTATATCCCGTATTTAAATATAGTATTAGGTATAGTTTAGGTCAATTACTTTCTAAGCATTTTTCCTTCAGTTCAGATCAACCAGACTTGTTTTATTCTTTTTAGTTTATAATAAGAGTATTTTTACGCAGTCAGGTTTTTCGATTTTTTGAAATGAAATTTATTTATTCACAATGAACAGGTTTTTTAATTTATGTTTTTTTTACATACAGCTATTTGTTACATTTCTCTGAGCTGCTAAATTGATAAGAGTAGCATCACGTACAAATATTTTACCAGGTGGTAGACAAGCTTCTTTTTATGTGAATGGCGACAAACCACAACTCCAATACATTAAAAAAAAGGATATGTATTATAAATTTAATAACTTGTAGCAAGTGGAAGGATGTAGTCTCTGCCTACCCCGTTGTGAAAGAGGCGTGATTTTATGTATGTATCTATGTATGTTTAATAACTTTTTATATTAATAAAAAAGTTCTTCTCCTGGTTTTATGCGCCAATAATTAATAATAATTATTAACCACTCCAAAATTTCGATTAGGTACCTACTTACATACGCCAATATCTATTTGGGAAAAGTCCTGTTAATAATTTAACATATAAATAATATTAGATATGCGAAACTTGGGCTGTTTTTGTTATATTATGTTTTTTATTTGATTTTAAATAACTCTAAGATTCGTGCTATTAGAACAATAAAGAGCTCTGGATGTCCGTTACTCCATTACACAAAACCGGCTCAACGGGTTTGGATGATAATTGGCACAGGTATTGTCTCTGAAAATTGCATATCTTGTACGGGTATTTTTATACAATGTAAATGAATGAATGGTGTCATTTTTTAATTTTTATGTGAAACGCTAGTAAAGTCCTAGTAGGTAAATTTAATTCATCCTTTTTATTATTGTGGGATTTAATAGTTGACGCAAGCAAGGATTTTTATATATATATATTAAAGTTAGGTATTTAATGTGATGTTAGGTTTTAATGTCGGTATACGCGTTTCATACTCCGTTTAGCGCTAATTAAGTAAATCTAATTATAGTAATAAAATTTCATTATATTTACAGCTTCACGTTAGCACATGATGAACTGAAAGTACTTAATAAGAATTCATATACGAGATTTAATGACGAGAAGCTTTACGTTCTCTTAATTAATTCAGGCTAATTAATTATAAATTACTTAATATCACGTACATTCTGGAAATTGAACATATTTTTCTTGGCTTTACTTCCAAGAATTACTATGACTTCTTGCGAATATCAAATTATTACAAAAACAAAGGGAAAATATAATCACTGACGAGGTAATTAATGAAATTCACGTAACGTGTAGATTTTAACGAAAATATTTTTCTTGATAAGATAACGAATATAATATGTAAATCTGTATATTATGAATATAATTATGATTTCAGATTGCTGAGACAAGATTTTTTTTTTATTAAAATAACGGCTTTATTTACAAATGTTTCGTCGAACGTTCCACGAATCACATTAGTCGACACACATTCCTATCCCTTACAAAGTCAGCCATTTCAAAGCTTTTGTTACGTACCTAATTCATGGAGCGTCAACGCGTTTAACTTGTATGAATATATCTTACTCAGGTTTTTACCATTTTATTAAAATTGTTGAACAGAGGTTTTTGGAATTTTTCTAATCGTAGGTAATTGGAGATTTCTTTATTCCCTTGGGGCAAATGTTTCATAAGTTTTCTCATCTCGAGTAATTTTAATTTTACATCTCGATATATCTGCTTATAAACTCTACAACTATAGAGCTACAGTACATGGTGGTTTCGGCAACCAGAGACAAGATTAAGCTAAATCGTGTTTTCATCCCCGACAACCTCTCCATACCAAATTTCATCGAAATCGTTGGAGCTGTTTCCGAGATTCTGATTATAATATACACAAGAATTGCTCGTTTAACACGTTCACTGCGGGAAGAGGCACAAAGAGCCCCATGCGTGGCCGAAACTCGGTGCGGCAGCGAAAATGGTGTACTTTCGTACGGTGCGGGAAGGGTATCTTGGGCAATCATTGGAGTAGGACAGAGACAAATATTGTTTTGTGTATAACTTCAAAATTTTAACAATATAGCATACTTAGTTTACGTGAGGGGCACATTGGACCTCACCAGCACTGAATGACTTGTTTTTCTTTTCTGTGCTGGACGGGGTCCAATAGACCTTCGACCCCTCGCGCACCCCTTCAGCACTTATTTTTTACCAATGTCAACAGGTAGTGATGAGCCGGATATGAACCGCGATAGTGTGTTGTCTTGTCCTCGTTTACGTACATATTGATTGTGTGAATTTCAAGAGTTTGTGAAGGAAAATGAGTGCAAAGAGGACCAGAAGGAACCTGGATGCTAAAGAATGCTTCAATTCGTGCTCTGCAAACACAATATCGTAATTTATTTAGTTCGGTTAAAGACGTAAATAGGTCCCCTACTCACGTAAGTCCATCCACTAGTCGACAGCTATCACTTAGATTACAAACTTTGAAGTCCACTGAACAACGGAACCCAGAAAGAGGTTTTTCTCGGGGGCATATTAATTAAAACTATTTATTTCAACAACTATTCATTCATTCATTAAATTCTTAGTCGATAATGATTATAATGTCGTAAGCATGTCCCATCCCTAATAGAGCCTCAGTAGGTCAATTCAGTGCGGCAAAAGGTCTAAAAGACCCCTTAACTTTGAATATATTTTTAAAATAGTTCTAAAAGTCCGAGACCGGGGCGAAGCCAGAACCATATTGCTGAATAGATGTAGATGGCCTAGGTATAAATCTATATGCAGTACGATAAACCTCCAGGGTAAAATATTCGATTTTCTTTTTCTTGCGTGATGGGGCTCTTTGGACCTATTACCGCACCGAAATCACAAACACGTAAATCAGTCCCGCAGTCAACGTGTTAAAGGCATTAGATATAGATAAAGATAAGTTAGTCTTTATACTACGCAGAAGCCGGAGTACACCGACCGGTGTTGACCTGTCACATGTACCAGCCGCGGTCCACCTCCTGCGCGCTCTTGATGTGTGTAAGATGTCAGTGAGCTCACCTACGACCTGCAGATAGCCCTTGCGGGAGCGCATGGGGTCGGTGTTGTCCTATCACATGTACCAGCCGCGGTCCACCTCCTGCGCGCTCTTGATGTGTGTAAGATGTCAGTGAGCTCACCTACGACCTGCAGATAGCCCTTGCGGGAGCGCAAGGGGTCGGTGTTGTCCTATCACATGTACCAGCCGCGGTCCACCTCCTGCGCGCTCTTGATGTGTGTAAGATGTCAGTGAGCTCACCTACGACCTGCAGATAGCCCTTGCGGGAGCGCATGGGGTCGGTGTTGACCTGGCACATGTACCAGCCGCGGTCCACCTCCTGCGCGCTCTTGGTGTGTGTAAGATGTCAGTGAGCTCACCTACGACCTGCAGATAGCCCTTGCGGGAGCGCATGGGGTCGGTGTTGACCTGGCATATGTACCAGCCGCAGTCCATCTCCTGCGCGCTCTTGGTGTGTGTAAGATGTCAGTGAGCTCACCTACGACCTGCAGATAGCCCTTGCGGGAGCGCATGGGGTCGGTGTTGTCCTGTCACATGTACCAGCCGCGGTCCACCTCCTGCGCGCTCTTGGTGTGTGTAAGATGTCAGTGAGCTCACCTACGACCTGCAGGTAGCCCTTGCGGGAGCGCATGGGGTCGGTGTTGACCTGGCACATGTACCAGCCGCGGTCCACCTCCTGCACGCTCTTGATGTGCAGGTACCACGAGCGGTGGTCGTTGTACGACAGGCTGATGCGAGGGTTCTGTGTTATTATGTTGTGGTGGATGCTCAAGATAGTCTGTGTATCCATTCGTACCCATGCTACCTGTTGAATAAAAACTAATATATAAAGGGAAAATCTAAAACGTTATAAATAAACAACAGTCAAATATTTTATCACATTTTTGGGCCTAATGTCTTAAAGTCGAGCTTTATATATGAAATATAACTTTCCTACATAACAGCAATCACTAGCTCGTCACATTAATGCACGTGCACGACTGAATGCAACCTGTTTGTGGAGCAAGTGCCAAGCAATTAGCAAAAGGTATGTGCCTATTTTATCATCAAATTCAAATCAAGTCACTAACAAAAAACAAACACACAGCAATACCTTGAATCCCCGCAAATTGTCGACGACGCACGCAAGCAGCGCGTCTCTACCCACCGTCACCGTCACATTCGGAATCGGTTCGGCAAATCTTGGATACAGCGATTCTGAAACAAATGAAAGCCAAGTTTAATTTTAGTATCGATGATTTTTTTTCGATTCGATACCTGGTTGTCAACGTGGGATATTATTAAAACTTAAACTTAAATAAAGTAGGTAGTATTTTTGTGACTAATTTAATAAACATTTTCTTATCCCTAGTCCGTACACTTAAAAATTATCATGATTGCAGGATGGGAATTCGGATTAGTAGTTATTATTATTTCTATCTTAATAAATTTACATAAACCCCGTTAAGACGTTACGTTGAAATCTGTACTTATATATAAGTATAATTCATAATTTATCTTCAAAAGTGATGTAGGTATAGGTAGAGTCATTCACGATGACGCGTGCCGTGGTTCTTATTACAATGTCATTAATGGCTAATTTTGGCAAAATCACGCGTCTTCGTGGATGGCACCTAGTAATTATTATTTGTTATTTATTCTGTTTGTTATAGAAAAGGCAAAGATTGTGTTCAACAAAAAACCTGGAACAGTGCGCACTAATTTGTTTATTTAAATTCTTTGATTTGCGTAAGAAGTGTCAAAAACAATGGTAACATATTTCCTGACGTCGATAAAACGAATAAATCCTAAACTAAGTCCTAATTTACAAATGTAACACCCACCTAAGCTATTACTTAAATAACAGCATTTTACCCAGTAGTTTTATCATCCAAATAATTTACTAGGTTAAGTAGTCCAATTTTTATTGTTTCGCAAAAGACTGCGAACACAAAACTGAGGTTTTTACGTAAACATGTTTGCTTAATCGCAACAAAAGTTTTTATGTCGACATAATATTGGCTGGATATCTTGCCTTGGGCTTGGGCCTTATTATGTAAACGCTCGTTTTCGTTTCACCGATAAAGGAGGAGGTATTTAAACATAAAATAATAAATTATCGAATACCGGATGGCCAAGTGGTTAGAGAACCTGACAACGATGCTTGAGGTCCCGGGTTGGTTCCTCGGCTGGGGCAGATATTAGTATGAATATACGAATGTTTGTTCTCGGGTCTTGGGTGTTTAATATGTATTTAGGTATCTATATAAGTTGTTTATCCGTTGACTAGATAGTATCCATATCCAAGCTTTGCTTAGTTTGGGTGGGACTAGGTCAGTGGTGTGAAGTATACGTATTTATTTATTTATTTTTATTTTCGTCAATTGCTCACCATAGAAGATAGTTTCTCAATTCGTTGAATTATGTCTACAGCCTACCTACCCTGTTCATGGTTAAAATCGCAATCGATTAAAAATTAAAAGGCCGTGAATACAAATCATTATTGTACATCTACATTTTCAAAGCAAGTGAACCGCTGAAATGGAAAGAAAATGAACTTAAATATTAGCCTAAAACTTACTTCAAAATCTTTACAACGGGTTCGTTCACTTTATGCAAATCAAAAGTTAGATAAATAATGTATTAAGTTATAAAACACAACGACAAAACTCAAATTATTTTCCCATTTTAGTTAAAGTAGACAATTTAAGATAAATTAGGTCAATCGTAGATTGAGCAATACTCAGATAAAATCCCAGATAAAGTTATTGTTCAGTTGAATGCTAGGTTTCGAAAATAGCCCCTCTCGGTCCCAATGAAAAGAGTCACAAGCGAGCTCGGGAGCGCTTACAATGAAATGTGACAGCGGATACTGGAGCGATTGTGGCTGACAAATATTTTGCAAGTTGCTTTTCTTTGATAGTTTGTATAGGTGACAGTGATAAAAAATGTTATCTAGCCGTCTTCTTTTCCTGCCTACGTTGGATTGAGTTGGCGATATGTAGAATTGAGCGAAAAACTAGTAGGTAAGTCGTTTGCGCCTACATTTTTACGTATGTGCGTGATGTGTAACTCGAGAGAACGTGCCAATGCCGAATTTAAACATTGACGGGATAGATTCTCATCCATTTCACTTCATCTAATAAAACATTTATAAATCCGTGGTTGTTCGCTAGTTCTGCTATTCTGTAAGCTGAGTTACTTACAAGATTTGATTTTCCGAAGTGCTTATAGCTTTAGATTAAGGAAACAAGAGACGTTTCTCAACAGAGGTTTTTCCGAACCGGTGGTAGATTTTTTTTGACGTTCATAAGTGCTTGTAATAGCCTAAATTGAATAAAGAGATTTTGACTTTGACTTTGAAACAAATCCAAGTTATGAATAATTAAATTAATATTCTCAAAAGCAGCTTCAATACGAAGCCACTGTAGTTCATAAGTTCCGCCAATATCATAAACATCAGTAAAATATCGGAACACGCACAACCGGCTTGTGTTTAAAATATATTTTCGAGAACGATTATAAGTTACTAGCTTTTGCCCGCGGCTTCGCTCGTAAGCTATAAGTGTTAAAACCCATATTTATAATGATGATGACTGTGGGTATAAAATATGCTGCAAGATCTTTCTACATAACATTCAAGACCGAAATTTTATTAAAGATCTACCAGGAATACTGTAATTACGTATAATTAACTTATTCCGTATTCCGTATCCATATTCCGTAGAAATATTTGTTTGAAATAAGTATTTGTTTTAAAAAAAAGTTTTTGATAGAAAAATCATTTTAAATATGCCTAAACTTTTTTGCTGACTGCTTTTTGTTGACTGTACTTGTATTGTCACCTAAACTACATTTGCATAGCAGATTTTAAGTCGATGCCATTAACCGTTGAAGAGGTATGTATGTCCTGTGCAGACGATCTTGGCCGGATTACCAAAATGTCACTACCAGATTATTGTATTTTCACACAATTTACATACATAAGCATACCAAATTTCATGTCAATCCAAGTACTGGAAGTCCGTCGAATTTAACTTGCAAGATTTGATTACAGACAGACAGACAGACAAACAGACAGACAACGGGAAAGGTGAAACTAAATAAAACCAAATTTAAAAAATATATGTTCCGCGTCCGCTGTCACTGTGTCCACGGTGTCAGGCGCCGCGACGCTGCCGGCGCGTCTGGCGACGCCGGGCCGCCCGCGACGGATAGGGGTGCTTGATTTATACACGACCCACCAACGACAAATAGCGGTTTGTCGCGGTATCGCTCTTTCACTACCAAAATAATGAATCAGAAGCATCATGCTAAAAAAACCTCACTACGTCTAAAGCTGCAACCTTCAAAACAAGGCCGCAAAGGGTCGTCCAGGTATAATCTAGTATGTACGGCACTGACATAGCCCGAAGAATTGCGAAACTGAAGTGGCAGTGGGCGGGGCACATTGCTCGCAGGACTGATGGCCGATGGGGTCAAAAGGTTCTCGAATGGCGTCCGCGGACCGGGAGACGAGCTGTCGGTAGGCCTCCAACAAGATGGAGTGACGACCTGGTTAAGCTCGCGGGATCGCGGTGGATGCGAAAAGCAGAAGACCGGTCTGAGTGGAGAGCCTTGGGGGAGGCCTATGACCAGGAGTGGACGTCTTTCAGCTGACATGATGATGATGATGATGATGATGATGATGATGTACGGCACTGTCGTTCAGAGAAAACAGTTTTTTTTTTAACTTGAATATTATTCTTGTTAGTTACGCATAAGAGAAAAAAAGAAAGAAAATACATATATTCACAAGACAAGACAACAATATTATTACGTACAAATAAACAACACAAAGGTATGTGTCACTGCGGTTGTGTATCGGACACTGGCTCAGCATAATGCTGAAGCGTTAAAAACACCCCAGCGCTGATTTTCAGCCAGCACCGTCGGCAACCCTCGGACCGCTATAAAAACATACTACTTACCATTAGCTACATAAGACTACATAAATAAATAAGGAATATTTAAATACAGAGTATTCCAAATGAATGCTACTTGTACTAATAAAATTAAATAATAATGACAGTGAGAGCTTGCAGCTGTCGTTTTTTCTAATGCGTGGAGCCGAGCTATGTGTGATCGAGGCTTGAAATTTCTGTCGCTTATTTACTTACTGTTACCTAAAGTAGGTCAATGATGTTTTTGATGTTTTTATAGCTGCACATCATTCGGTTAGTGCCATTAACATTTATATTTCTAGGTGCCTTCATTGGAAGTAGTTTAATGTTAGACTGAAATTGAATTTCACTTACCGTCGGGAACTTCTATAGGAGCTACTGACACTACATTTTGCCCGGTAGGTAATTCCCGACCTGCAATTAAAATTGAAAAGTATAGCATGTATCAAACGATCATTTAAATATATCGGTTAAATGTAACTACAAAATATAATAGCAAACAATGCAAAAAAACCACTATATTTCTTATGGAAGTATTTTGTTCAATTATCTAAATTTGAAAGACATTATCCACTTACAATAAGTAAATAATTTGTGGATAATTGCGTGAAGAATTTTAGACGGCGCTGGGAGTTTCAATGTAGCTAATATAACGTGTTACGGTAAGAAAGTTTAGAGGGGACATAAAGCCCGTTTTATGACTACGTGCAGTAATCAAGCTTATAATGTTGCCTAGTGTCATTACTTTAAATAAACTTTTATTTTACACTGTATATACTTGTATAGCACTTTGAAATAAATATATGACTTCATATCTATACAGTTCTTCATGATATTTTAAGAAGAGTTCATGCAGGTACCCAGCAGCGAGATGTATTATACATTTTTTTATACTGTAGTTTTTAAGTGTTTTATTGGGTACCATAAAGAATGCTATAAACGACCACACCAGATTTAAACACCAACAAGAGTGGAAAACACTGGAAGGTCTAAAGCACTCAAAACGATTCATCGAAAACGTCAGCACTAGCTGGACTAAAAAACTCTGGACACTCAGTAGGAAACAACTCCGACAAACAGTCGGGGCATTTACAGGTCACTTCGATACTAAACACATACTAGTAAAGATGGGACTACAGGACAATGAAGATTGTAGAATATATGGTGAGGAAGACGAAACAATGGAACACATTATGTGTGAATGTGACGCTCTCGCCAGATTAAGAATGAGACTCTTTGGCGTCGGATACCCCGCGCCAGGAGACTTTAAGGCACTACCGCTACGTCAAATTATCCAATTCATGGATGAGGTGATAAAAGCAATGGAGTAAGGTGCGAAGGAGGGGTAATTACACAAAAGATCCCTACGGGTCGAAGTGTATCCGCAAGGACCCCTAAAACTAAGATAAGATAAGTGTTTTATTTGTAATTAATTATTTTGTTCTAAAAAAAAAAATGATTTTCTGTCAAGTTTCTTGCGGCGCATTCTTTTACACTTTAGACGATTATTGTACCACTTCGGTTATTTGAATCTTTCTTGAATACCTACACCTAATCTTATTGCTGCTCTACTTATTTCTGTTCAGAAATAGCTCTTTTACCATTAGGTGTTTCAAAATACACAGAGAATGCTTTTTTATATGTGTGTGAATGGATTTAGATGTCTGCCTAATTATATACATGCCCAATTTTGGATATTTGATGTTTGAATTAATGCGATAATCCGATCCATTGAGTGTAACAGAAACGTTATTAGCTAGAGATGTTGAACAAAACACCGTATAGAAATACTACGACAGCACTGATATAAAATATTTTCGTTAGAAATCCTGGTGTGAAAGACACGTGAGTTAGTATGTCGTTGGATGTCACTTCTTGGAATCAGCGAATACGTACCTAACATAAACAGCGTGGGGAAAGCCAGAATAGAGAACGTTCATATTTTTCAGAAACGAAGTCCAGTGCCGTGGCCGCTATTGTGAGTTCATAATAACGTTGCTGTATTGATACTATAACGTCCACTTGCAGGCTTTTTAATCTAAGTTTAAGTGGTATTAGGTCCTGTCAGATCCACACAAAAACTGTCAGTGTAAGCCTTAGATCGAGATTAAAAAAAGCCTACAAGACGTCCTAAAACACTATTAAGTTTAATACACTCGACGAAAGTAGGTACCTTCCTATAATGAATGCTTGGATACGTCTGGGTTATTGAGTGAAGCTCAGCTATTAGCTGGAAAAGGTGGAAGTTAAAAAAAATCCCACAGTGAATGCGTTAATATTATGAGCCCACTCCATTTTATCTAGTGAACTATTTTTAATGGCACGTTTATCACGCCTGTCATCTCCTACGTATTTTAGTCAGCAATAGTAAACTTTGTGGGTTTTGCTAAGAGCGTAACCCTTTATAGGTAGGTATACATTAGGAGCACCGTTGACAGGCTCGCTCTGCGACGGCGACAGGATTGTTCCATTATCGGCGAACAGATGAATAATTGACACTTGCAACTACGTTTTCTGAAGGCGGCGAGATATATGAAGTTCTAGTGGGTTCGTGTAGAAGATGATTTAACGTATTAAAGTTAACAATTGAATTATTACTCATTTAATTAAAATCTAAATAAGGTAAGCGTACGAGTGGTCGTCACTGTCCCAATAGTTGGCATCTTTAATCTTATGTCATTAACAATAAAGATGACAACAGGGTGTCGTCTATTGGGCATTAGCGTGTCGAGCACTCGGACCTTTACCTTAATGGCATCTTTTCTAGAATTATTAAAATGGGTTTTTCCATTCTTTTAAGTTTAAAATGAAAACAGACTCTTTTCCAGTGTACTTTACTATAAAAATCACTATACATATATAGGTAATTTTTTTTTTTACTTAATTTATTTCAGTCTGTTTAGTTTTATTATTGGAAACTAAACAAACTGAAATAAATTAAAAATTAAAAGGGATAAGTTCGCTTCATTGTACGGTACGTACTTGTATCTCACTGAACGTAAACCAATAATAATAGTGTTTTACTTTTTGTACAATAAAAGGTTTACAAAGCAATATACACAGATATAGATTACACTAGATTACACAAATGGATCTACTTCGCGTGTCCGAACCTCGACCAAACGTCGGAGTTGGCCGCGTACAAAGACTGACCACTCTTGAGACGTCACAGTAGATATAAAAAAGTGACACGGTTGGTTTT
Source organism: Choristoneura rosaceana (assembly GCA_037349165.1). Classification (NCBI taxonomy): domain Eukaryota; kingdom Metazoa; phylum Arthropoda; class Insecta; order Lepidoptera; family Tortricidae; genus Choristoneura; species Choristoneura rosaceana. Next base: position 8,846,448 of record JAZBNJ010000040.1, on the reverse strand, counting down.
CAAACAGATTGAGGTGTTTACGTTATCTAGTGTAATCTTTGTCTGTGGCAATATACATGATTGTTTACCTACTTGGGTTACGTGCGCATAACAACAATAAACAAGGCAGATCAAAAATAGAATAATTTGAAACGAAACATTTATATTGTTAAAACAGCTTAAAATCATAAAATTTAACGATTATGCTCCAACTCAATATCGAGTGGTGTAATATTGTAATATTTGTGATGACACCACGTTGGGAGTCACTGTAATATTTCAGTGGTGTACCACCTCCTTAACGCACACGGCTACAATTGAGAAAATTATTCTATAATATTGAGACTTCAGGGTGTTGATTCGGCGGGATCCCGGAGCAACAAAGACATCAAGAATTTATTTAAATAGGCGCCAGACGCCTCTGTCGGCAAACGAATGATGTGCTTAAATAAAAGAACATATATTTCACAGTAAGAATGTTTATTCCGTTAAAGAAAATCAACGGTACAAAAAGTCAGTGAACGTCACCAAAAGGCAGTAACCTATACTTTATAAAATACCTCTTAAATTAAAACACCAGGTAGGTACAGAGATTCAGGCACCTCCTACTTTCACGTGTACGCCTAACTATTAATATTAAGAAAAGAAAAAGGTTGCCCACTGCCACTTCATCAACCAAAAAGAGATACAGGTGAAATGTGAGGTAGGTACCGAAACCACAATACCCGCATACAGAATTACGTAAAACTACAACTAGAATTTCCTATGAAAATTGCACAGTTACTTATAAAAGTATCAAAACAGTTAAAATTTTCTTAATAGCAACTAGATAGAATATAACATATCAAATAGTAGTATGGATTCTACCACTGGTTGTGACACCTTGAATTTAAAAAAAATGGGACTAGATTAAAAGAAAATTTTGATAGCGTTGAGCTCATGTACGTGTACCACAGGCATTGATTTATACTCTATAGATTCGCACGTTCATGTCAACAATATGTTCAAATATCGGACTGTCACAAGACGTCAACGCTATATAGATTATACACCGCAGACGTGACACAGCTATTTTACCTACGAAACGTAATCATTTTGCATCTGGCAAAATAGATATTTTCGAAGAAAAAAACAAACTTTTTAACTGCATTTTTTTAATCAATTGAAAGAAATTATCTTAATAAATAGGCAGATAGTGAATGAGGTTTTGAAAAAAAGCTGAAGCACTAGAAATGTGATTGAAACCTGTAATTCAACGGTTAAACAAAAAGTTTTTATGTTACTAACAACTGGATGTAGTACTTTATACTTCAACCATACTTCAACTGTTACTAAAATGCGTATCGCGTGACATATTGACGTTCATAAAAATTAGTACATGGAAAAAGAATGACAGATATAAATAAAGCAATTAAACGAATTGTCATGCATGTTCAGTCACAATTTTTTACCTACAACCAATTCTGAATGGGATCGTCTGCACGTTTTAGTCTATGATTGTAAGATGGCGTAATGTCAACGACTTTATAACCTTCGATGCGTTACGTCTTATTTTAAAAAATGTTTTTATTGTGGTATTACAATATTATTAGTTGCTTAATCACTTGTACAAGATGTAATTTTACTTACTTGAGTAGTGAATTGTTACTTACGTGCAGGTTCACGCCTATATTCGGAGTCTCAATCAAAAACTAGTTCGTCCGCCGCTCATGAATGTCAAAGTCATACTAAAGTCCTTTGCACAGTGCAAGGTGCAAAGCAGTGGAACACAATGAGTGTTCGGATGGCGTAATCTAGTAAGTACATATATATCGATGACCACAGGTATAGTTTAATTGGGTGTCCCTAGAACTCTGAGGAGAACTAAGGGGGGAGAATTCAGTCAAGGGAATTGGTGTCTACGCCTATACTAGGGGGTAGACGATGAAATCATGGTTCGGAAAATAAGCTGCCTAACGTGAAACGGTTAACTTAAGTTCCTTACCACTACGGATTTATGATTGACACAGGGGCGTCAAGGAAATAAAATAAAATAAAATTTAATGAAAAGTGTAAATGGGTACTCGGTGGTTTTGTTTCCAACCGAGGGTGAGAGAACGTCAAGGGAAGGGTAGTTCCTACCAAAACGGGGGGAACTGATAAGTCATGGGTCAAGTAAAAAGACACCTAGCGTAGGGCGGCGAACTTAGTACCTTCACCACTACAAAAGTTTAAAATACCACGTCGGTAATAATAAAAAAAAATAAGTAACTTGGGTATCCGGTGCCTTGCGACAACCGGGGGGGAATAAACGTCAAGGGAAGTGTTAGCTCCTGCCAGAAAGGGGGGAGCTCTTATGTCATGGTTCAAGTAAGAAGACACCTAGCGGAGAACGGCGAACTTAATACTATTCCCACTACAGGGGGTTGAGGACACAGATGGAATGCCTCGGTGCTGAAGATAATCGGCTACTCCGTACACCGGACTGACTCACTGCAATAAGAACATTACAGCTCGCCAGCCGACCAAAAATACGGAGCGGTGGTTCGTAACCCGATTCGACCCTAGCACTATCAGGTCTACCACCTTAACGTGTAATTTAGTTTACAAAAGTGTCCTCATCATCACGGTCACACCGGGGCACAGAATACAAATTTAAAAAAAAACTTACGTGGAAAGCATCTAGTTCAAACGTAAACGGATAACACAACCCAGCTTCTACGCACAGTATGTTATTTGCCCTCAAAAAGTGACATCCCCTTTTTATTGCATAGTTAGATAAAGCTTTTAATTGTGAATCCACGAGTGGTAGTACCGCGCGTCGATTCCAAGTAGTTTCGATAAAATATTTTTTTTAAACTTTGACCCACATAAATCGAAAATGACAAAAAAAATATTTTTATGGAAATCTATGCAGGACAGAATTAATCGATTTATCTTATGTTGTAGTGCTATATTGCCGCTACATATTCCTATTTTCAGCTCGGCTAAAAGTAAATAGTATCGAAGTGAACTTGACTTTTTACAAATTTTTGTTTTTATTTAATTTCTTTTTTTTTAGGCCGAAGTAGAATCTCTATTCTATATAGATACACGCCACAAGATGTTAGCAATAAGCTACCAAAGCGGCATCGTCTAACTCCGCTGAACTTTTGAATTAAGTGTATTTCAAATTATACCGTCAGGGTTGTCACATTTTGACCCACCAAGGACCCCCATTAAAAAAAATACTCCGATCGCATTCGAAACTAGGAGTCATCGTATTTAGCCAAATATAATCACAACCCTGAGGTTTTAATCGCAATATTATAGTATATACATTTTTTTTATCTATCTGTATTAAAATAAAACCGTCTCAGTGCTATTCCTGTGCATGAAATAATTTAGAAAGAATATATTTACGATTTGTTTGTACTAATAATATAACCTAAAGCACAAATAATTAGAAATGTCTGTCTGTCTGTTTGTCCGTGCACAAATATTTTTACAATTATATGCAGATCTAGTTTATTACTATTTATAATTATATGCAGACCTAGTTTACTACTATTTACAGTTATGTACACACCTAGTTTACTACTATTTACAATAATTTACAAAAGGGTAAAATATTGTGTTTTAAATATCCGTTGCCAGATTTAAAAGAGATGTATTGTCGTTGTCATTGCCCTCTAAGCATTGTTGTTCTGCATCACTCTTCTTCTGTGTCTGCATCGTACGGATCAACGGAATCGACAGGCTTTAGTAATTCCCTTACCGCGATAGGCAAAGGTAAACGTTTTGAAAATCTTTGGCGCTGCCGTAGTCGCACCGTTGATACTACGGCGAAAGAGATCAGCCATCGTCGTTTCTCTGTCCTTCTTTCGGCAATGGTGCTCACGACCATAACGATAGAATTCATTTCTGGACTCTGCAGCCTGTTCAGAAAGCATGCCTACAGGAAGGGCGTTTGTCTCAATAATTTCGCGACCATGAACTAAAATTTTGTGAATTGTCACAGTCATAGGGTGCCAGTTGTATTACGAGACATATTTCTCAGCTGTGCCGTGGCAGAAATGTCCAAATTTTACAGAGTCTACAGGTAACGCGCAACTTAGAGCCACAAGAATTGTATGCAGATCATCTATGAGACGCGATCCTAGCTCTAATATTTCTGCAAACTTATGCCGATACCTATCAGACATAGCAGTACGTGCTGCTAATTTTTTTTTTCGTTCCGCTACTATCCGATGTTGTTCTGTATTTTTATTTATGCGCCATATCCTAACCCTCGGCACAGAATAAGTAATAGTACTACCGTACAGAAGGGACTCTTTCGAACGAAACAAAATTTGGACATTTCTGCCACAGCACAGCTGAGAAATATGTCTCGCAATACAACTGGCACCCTATGACTGTGACAATTCACAAAATTTTAGTTCATGGTCGCGAAATTATTGAGACAAACGCCCTTCCTGTAGGCATGCTTTCTGAACAGGCTGCAGAGTCCAGAAATGAATTCTATCGTTATGGTCGTGAGCACCATTGCCGAAAGAAGGACAGAGAAACGACGATGGCTGATCTCTTTCGCCGTAGTATCAACGGTGCGACTACGGCAGCGCCAAAGATTTTCAAAAGGTTTACCTTTGCCTATCGCGGTAAGGGAATTACTAAAGCCTGTCGATTCCGTTGATCCGTACGATGCAGACACAGAAGAAGAGTGATGCAGAACAACAATGCTTAGAGGGCAATGACAACGACAATACATCTCTTTTAAATCTGGCAACGGATATTTAAAACACAATATTTTACCCTTTTGTAAATTATTGTAAATAGTAGTAAACTAGGTGTGTACATAATTGTAAATAGTAGTAAACTAGGTCTGCATATAATTTTAAATAGTAATAAACTAGATCTGTATATAATTGTAAACTATTTGTGCACGGACAAACAGGCAGACAGACATTTCTAATTATTTGTGTTTTAGGTTGTATTATTAGTACAAACAAATCATAAATATATTCTTTCTAAATTATTTCATGTACAGGAATAGCACTGAGACGGTTTTATTTTAATACAGATAGATAAAAAAAAATTATATACTATAATATTGCGATTAAAACCTCAGGGTTGTAATTAGATTTGGCTAAATACGATGACTCCTAGTTTCGAATGCGATCGGAGTATTTTTTTTAATGGGGGTCCTTGGTGGGTCAAAATGTGACAACCCTGACGGTATAATTTGAAATACACTTAATTCAAAAGTTCAGCGGAGTTAGACAATGCCGCTTTGGTAGCTTATTGCTAACATCTTGTGGCGTGTATCTATATAGAATAGAGAATCTACTTCGGCCTAAAAAAAAAGAAATTAAATAAAAACAAAAAATTGAAAAAAGTCAAGTTAACTTCGATACTATTTACTTTTAGCGGAGCTGAAAATAGGAATATGTAGCGGCAATATAGCACTACAACATAAGATAAATCGATTAATTCTGTCCTGCATAGATTTCCATAAAAATATTTTTTTTGTCATTTTCGATTTATGTGGGTCAAAGTTTAAAAAAAATATTTTATCGAAACTACTTGGAATCGACGCGCAGTACTACCACGCGTGGATTCACAATTAAAAGCTTTATCTAACTATGCAATAAAAAGGGGATGTCACTTTTTGAGGGCAAATAACATACTGTGCTACGCTATAAACAGTGGACGGAATTCAGTACTCGAGGCCACCAAGGAAGTGTGCCGACGAAACCGGAACCCGGAACCGGACCAGAAGTGATGATGGAACTTTTCAGGAGAAAGAAAAAAAAACCCTGGAACAATATTATTTCCAATTAAAAAACTAACATTAAGAAAATTACACAGAGGGTAGACTTGTGGGTGACGCAACGGCAAGGCACATAAAAAAATGCCCGGAGGACTTACCCGAGGGGTTTTTCTTTGAAAGAGGAAGACGAGTCGCTACGGGGTCACCGCAGACCGCTTTTTGACTTCCAGTAGACCGTCAGACCTTAGCCTTCAGGGATTCATTGTGTGTCGACACGGCGCTGCTGGAAGGAAGCCGTCAATGTAAAACACGAATTATCACCGCGATAGCCGGCGATGCAATACCGATAATATAACGGCCGTGTAGAACATCATAAAACTTACCTCTAATATGAAACAATTACGCTCGAGATGGCGTCAGCATGCCTTGTCGTGCCAATGCACCGACTGATCCTATAACAAGAAAAATACATTTTGACAATTCATCCAACGGATCTATGCAAAAGAATACTAGGCCAGGAAACTTACCCATTTCCGCGCAGGATTAAAAAATTAAGACTTGTCCGCTCGTCGCGGGACAAACTTGAACAATGACCGGTCGGAATACAACTCCTCATCTCGCCATTAAAGAAAAAAGAAAAAAAAAAAACACCGCTAGAACGGCCAACAGCTACCCTGTTTTTAAAAAAACAAACCATAGAGAGATTTCCATATGTAACTACAAAGATACCGTAGATAGAATTATCAACAACCGTTATTCGTTTATACCGAATAATACCATAATTTTTTATGTTATAAGGAACATAAAATATAAAAACAAAATATGTTAATAAACGCCGGCCATAGACTAAAATTCATCGAACAAACACGACGACAAACAAAATGCCCGTGTCCAGTGACCCGGTCCATTTCACGCATGCGACGGATCGAAACTGACATGCCAGTGTATAAAATATTTCACTAACCGGCTTCCTAATAAATGTTAAAAAAACAAGACAGCCAGAGGCGTGAACCTGTAACGAAAATTCCTACCCAAACTCTTAACCTAAAAAGAAACAAAGTAAGTGCCTAACCCTTTGACAGTCGCGAGACAACGCGGAACGGAACGCCGCTGTCCGATCTGTCAAATTTTACTTTGAGATAAAATGAAAAGTCCAGACCAAAATATTGGGTTTGTTTATATAAATTCGCTGCGATGAAACCGCTGGAGATATTCCAAAGAACAGATGAATACCACCCGCGATCATGTGTACGCCCAAAGGTGAAAGTGCAGTGGTTTTGTGTTGCTTAGTGGCCATAAATAACACCGTGTTTGGAACACCAACTTTCGTGGATTATTTGTAAGGTAAAAACCTCTTATTATGGGTATAAAGTGCTACAGTGGTAATTAATAACTCTCCACAAATTAAATATTGCGGAGAAGTTAAATGAAGGGTTCGTTTCCACTTCATCAAGTTCAACTGCAATTACTCGGGATAGTCCACAACTTAGTCTGTTAGTGGCTTGATTGTTATATAGCTTATAGTACTTGTTCTGTGTGGTTCTGGCAGCCGAAGTAAAATTTAACTAAATTATTATGAGGATTCCCGAATTCCGATATATTGTGGTTTTCATTGAAATTGTTTGAAAAGCACCCAAAAAAAATCGTTTTCCTTAGAGTCAGCGGTCAAGTTTTTCCATTCTCACATAAAGTCCCTTAGTCGCTTTCTACGACACCTACGGGAAGATATGGTAATACTCGTATCGAGAGAAAAATAGCATACTTTACCAAATTTCATTCAAATTTATCCAGCCGTTTTAACGTGGAAGTGAAACAAACACACACAGACATTCCCAAACTTTAGCATTAATAACAGACTGATCAAGCGCGAAGTGTTTCCGTTTCAGTTATTGGGACAAAAATCCTTTCGGATTTCCAGCACAGAGATCCACCTGCTCTCCCCTACGGTCATCGTTGTTTCATCATCATCATCATCATCATCATCAGCCGGAAGACGTCCACTGCTGGACAAAGGCCTCCCCCTTAGAACGCCATAATGAACGACAACTCGCCACTTGCATCCACCGGTTTCCCGCAACTCTCACGATATCGTCATCGTTGTTTATCAACCGATAATCATTGTACATCGTAGGTAGTAAATAGGTACCTAGGTAGTTAATTTTATTTAAATGGCGGAGCCAAGGAGTTCATAATCATCATATTGACGACCAGATGGCCTAGTTGTTAGAGAACCTGACTACGAAGCTTGAGGTCCCGGGTTCGATTCCCGTATCGGGGCACATATTTGTATGAAAAATACGAACGTTTGTTCTCGGGTCTTGGGTGTTTAATATGTATTTAAGTATGTATCTTTCTATATAATTATATTCATCCGTTGCTTAGTACCCATAGGACAAGCTTTGCTAAGCTTACTTTGGGACTAGGTCAATTGGTGTGAATTGTCCCGTGATATTTATTATTATTATTATCAATTACAGCTATTTAGAGAAACTCAAGAGGACTACAGCTCACAGAGCTACTAGTATTAGTAGGATTTGCAGCAAAGCGGGTGTTAATCGCGATAAATAATTAAGTACTTCAAGACAACTTGAGATAGGTTGCTCATTGAAATTAACTACCTACGTCATACAGTTGTCTATATTTTGGTACGGGGAACTGAAGGAAGACCATGAAGACACGTCAGAACATTAATATAAGCCGCGATTACATAGAACTGACTTGATATTTATAATGGTGATTCTAGTTAGGTCAGTTAATTCTGGATGCATAATCCATTAACTCAGATGTAAAAATAAAATAATTGTTTTAATTAAGTAGAATGATTAAATTTAGGATTCTAAAATTACCTATGCTTTGAAAAAGTGAAATCACCCTCAAAGTATAAATAAATACTCGTAGGTATCGTAAATGAAATAAGGCAGTTTATGCATAGGTACTTAGTGAGTAGGTAAATGCGTTTACCTTGTGTTGTTAACATTACAAAATGTATGTAATTTAATTAGAAAGAAGCACCGGCCAAAGAGCGGCCAAATATTAAGCCGCTCTACGTAAATAACAAACAGTTAAGTTGTTATATTATTATGTCAATGTATGCGTTGCAGATTTTAACCATCATCTATTTGCTAACTGTCGCCTATACACACAAGGACTAACCGAGAATACGTAATCGTCTTTAATGCTACGAGTATTACCTAAAATGGATTTGTAGATTTCCAGACAAAGCTGAGGGACAGAAAGGGCTAAATAATAAGGATTTACTTAGCAAACCTAAGAACGTTCTCATTGAGATTATCTTAGCATTGAAATACTGGAGAGGAGAGATTTTAATACTTACTCTAAATAAATTAACGATCGCGAATTCGCGAAATTAATTCGGGGGTGTCATGGCTACTAAATAAAGGGAGTTTTTTCAAAATGGCCGCGCCACCTGACGGTAAATTTTAAATATGGCGCCGCCGCTCCGAGGGATACATGTGTCGTTTTTGTATAAATTCATACCTACATTATTCCTTTGGGTAGGACATAAGAAATAAATAATTCTAGCGAAGTATTTTTTACTGGCAACCGCAACGTGTTTATTATAACGTGTTATTTAGCTGTCAAAGTTCATAGTCTAAAATAAAAACGTCAATAGAAATCTGTCACTCTCGAAAAATGGCGGTGAAGAGTGGACGTTTGTGCCTGTGCCCGCGCAAAGGTAAGTTTAATCTCAATTAATCTCGTTTTTTAATTACAATGAACATTCTATATGTGTAATATATCAAAAATAAGTTAACATATTTACTTTCTAGACGGTTATTTTTGAAAATTAACCATAATCTTTCGTTTCATAAGGCCCCAATGTTTTATGTCCTTTGCAAAGTACAAAAGGAGGTTATTGAGTATGCGAAATTCAGACTATATATGTACTTTGCACAGGACATAAGGAAAAAAGTACATAATACTAATGAGTTTTCCACCTTTTTCAGCATTAGCTGACCTAGATAGAGAAGATCACAGAAGTAATATCGAGATAGAAGGAAAGAGTTCAGCAATTTGTATGGAGACCGAGTGTGTAACACTTTGCGTAGGTATTTTTGACGTCACGAGTGATATTTAGTGATGAGAAGCATAAATTGCGCGAAAATCGAAAATCATTGATTACGTAGATTAGCGCTTTTTTAATTAATTAGTAGTTATAAAACTACATAATAAAAATACAATCATAATAAAATGTTAGAGCGTCTGTGAGTTTTACCTTTATATATTTCACTGTGCCGAAATTACTTTGAACGGCATTTTTTGGTATTGTTCACCCGTTTCCAACTTCAATGCCACAATGTATTTATATTTTCACAAGCTGTTTTAAGCTCAACAGGATATCATCTTTCAAAAAAAAAAACATAATGTAACTGTTTTCCTGTTGGGGGAGTCGGGAAAAATTTCTAATCAAAGCACCTGAAGTAGTTTTATATGGGAGGCACTTTTCTGTCAAAAAGGCAAATTCGCCAAAGTTAAAACACTTCCAAACAAAGACAATGTAATAAGCTATAAAGTAGAATGCCCATTTTAAGAAATATATATGTATTTTTTACACAAAAACCAAGCAAAGACCGCTGGAAGACGTTGTTCAACATAATTTAGGCACTGTGAAATATATAAAGCTAAAACTTACAGACGCACGCCCTATTTTTGAATTATTTTAAATTAAATCTGTTTATTTCAATAATAACAAAAAAATTTCCGTTTAGACTCTAATTAATCTTAATATTTAAAGATTTTTATTGCATCCAATTAAAAACCATAGTACCTACTAAGTTAGTCGGAAAGGCTGTTTTCAGCATTTTTTTATAAATAGACTATAAATATATTATTTTTTTACATTTTTTTATATTTTTTTAAATTATGATTATTTTTTTATTATGTATTTTCATAACCACTAATTACTTAAATAAAATGCTGATTGAAAATGAGCATTCATTGCAAAGTAACACCAAATCATGCATGGCCAGATTTTATCGTGTACTCACTTTATCTTGTGATTATTTTTTTTTATTTTTAATAAACGTTTAATGTTCCTCTATGGCTTGTCTTATTCTCCTTTTATATTACCCAATATTTTTCAGTTTTGAAGGCTTAGAAAGCTTTATGTTCTTTGCAAGGGACAACTTAATTGGGCACTGATGTCCTTTGTAAAGTACATAGTGAAAAACTAGTAGGAAAAACCGAAGATTTTTCTCTCTATTTTTCCTGAACATCTTAAGCTCTAAGCAATATAATTTGAAAGTTTCAAAAAGATATTCCAAAAAAAGTACCTCTGGTAGGCAGGAGGATATTAGTACTAAGTATATAAAACAAATCGTTGTTCTGATCAAGATGGTCTTGCGCAACACTTTGTTATTTGTCATTGTCATTATTAGTTATTGAACACTATAAGTATTATATGGTATTATCATTTTTTGTTGCTTTTTTTTATTAACTAATTATTATAATAATAGATAAAAAGTAAAGGGGAAACTCGGCCGTTGATCCAGGGCAGCTATATATTGCTGTTGCGGTGCTAGACAGGGCGACGTTCTTAGAGGCTGATTGAAGGTAATTCGCACAGAGACAAAGAATTGTACTAACTATCAGAAGTTATGCCGTTTATCGGAAAAAATAGCGAAAGCGATTGTGGTTTCGAGTGCATTTGACAATATGGCTTCTGATGACGATCGCCGATGGTGGGTGCGCAGCGCACCATCTTAATTTATAATTTATTTATGACGCTCTTTAGAAGGTGTAGTATTTATTATATTCGCACAGGAAATTCATCTTGCTTATTTTATATTTTACCTAACCATAATAATATTCTGAAGATACTCGTACGTACCGCAGTATATATATAAGCTAAAGCAGTATGGAAGCTACGAACAAACCGATCGAAACGAACACACTCACACAGACGCGCGCTCTACACGGCCGGCCGTGTAGCTTCGTAGCTTCCATACTGCTTTAGCTTATATTTATACTGTGTACGTACCATGTACGTACGTAGCGCGAAGATTTGTAACAATAAAAACGCAACACGAAAAGCTGTTTTATTTGATTTCAAAAAGTTTTATTTGACAAACATTTGTATAATAAACTTTATGGACAATGCCAATCTTTTCAGATAGCCTTTGCGTAAATCAACAAAGATCTTGAATACAATTGCTTTATTTTAAGACCATTGATAGTTCGTAGAACAGAGGTCGGCAGAGGGTGCACTTGAGTCGACGGCCGGGTCGTGCAAGGGTAAAACAAGCTGCTTTCACTCCAATTGGAAACTTATCCATACTGAATTGAGTTCTGCGAAACTTAATAATCATAAGTGGGTAAGCTACCCTTGTACAGAATACAAGTTACCAGCTTTAATTTTCAGAGTAGCCCAATTGTATTCTTGTCAATTTGGGAGAAATTGTGTCTGTTAATGCACCTAATGGCTTAGTTGGAAATTATTCGAAAGGAAGTTTGTCATTTTGTAATGTTGTAACCGGCTAGCCGGTCGGAGAAATAACAGGCGTGTGGTTACAGAATAAAAATATAATATAATAGAAAAATATATACAATTGATTCAGTCAGCACTGCTCTTCTTGATAAATTAAAAATAACACTGGCCTGAGACTTGTAGGACAGGTAGGGAAACAGGGCAGGGTGTTAAGGTCGCCTCGGAGCATCCAGTCGCGCCGGCGATCTGCTCCGAGGCAGCGGAGCGGAGTGGAAGTGGAGATGGAGATTGTAGTTCAGCAGGAAAAAGGAAGGGCTGGAATTAAACACCCTGCTTTACTGCTTGCTTGCAGCACCCATCCAAGCCTCGTTTTAGTGTCGGACCAGCGAAAGAAAGCTAAACGAGACTTGGATTAGGTTTTACAAAATGTACACAAGAAATATATGTTAGAAATAGAGCTAAGGATATTTACAATACCTGCAGTAGTGGCAGCCCTTATATTACAAGTAGTAATCAGTGTAATATTTTATATTTTCTTTTAAAGAAAACCAAATTTCGGCTTACGCCTTGTCAAATACTAAGAGCCAAATAACGGAAAAAAAACAAAAGCGTATCAACAATTTAGAATTTAGAGTTTTTTTTTCTGTATGCGGCCAGTTGCGCACCGCGGAGGTTTGCCATGTTACAGTACCCCGCGCGCCCAGGAGAATTTTCTGAACGCAGAAGGCGTAGGAAAATTCGGTGAAAATGAAAAAGAAAAAAAAATGCGTAAATTTACAATATTTACAACTTAAAGTCTTTAATATGCCACCTTCCGATAGCACGACCATTTTGATCAGCTAATTCGTATACAAGAGGTGACAATTTCTTCAACACTGTACACTTTACAAACTTAGGTGCCAGTTTGGCGCTAAAATATTTACCAGCATCACTAAGCTGATAGTTACGACGCCAAACAACATCGCCCTCATTGAACTCAGCTTGCTTACGTCTCAAATTATAATATTTACAATTTTTTACATGTGCATCCCAAAGAGCAGCTTGCACCTTGTCGAAAATAGGCGACAAGTGACCTAAGTTTTCCGCGTAAATATCACGGGGTGCGAAAATTAAGTCGTCGTAGTCGACATCGGTAGAGTCAGCGGTGCCGTACAGCGACCCGCATGGCACGAGCTCGCGCCCAAAGACTAGTAACGCAGGGCTGAAGCCAGTTACTTCATTAACACTCGAGTTCATGGCAAACTGAATTTTGGAAATATGAAGATCCCAATTTCTGTGATCGTTTTCTACAAACGAACTAATGGCAGATATTAAAATACGGTTGTAGCGTTCGACAGAATTCACTTGTGGACAATACTTAGGCGTAAAATGAACGTGAGGAATTTTATATCTGGCAAAAAGTTCCTGCAATTCATGACTAACTAGCTGGCTACCGTTGTCCATGATAAGAGTTTGGGGAATACCGTATACTAAAAATACGTATTCTTCCAAAATTTTATAAATTATTTTAGTTGTGGCCTTTTTAATAGGAAATATCAGATAATATTTAGAAAAACAGCAATTCACAACTAAAATGAAGCGATTCTGAGTTCGAGTCATTGGTAGTGGACCAACCAAATCAATGGACAGGCACTGAAAGGGCCGACAACACTCTTTTGGTTTCCCCATAACACCTAAAGTTTGATGATTTTGATACTTGTATGCTAAGCAAGTTTCGCAGTCAGCAATATATTTACAAACGTCTCTATACATGCCAGGCCAGCTATAACGTAGAGACAGCCTTTTATAAGTTTTGAAGATACCAAAATGAGCGGCAGTAGGCTGGGCATGATTTTCATGAATAATATCATTCCTCATCTCCTTGGGAATGACAAGTTTCCAATCATATTCGGAGGTTAGGATAGAGCTAGTTGGTTTAAATTTATACAAGTTATTATTTACAATTTTAAAGTCAGAAAATGAAGCAGGAGCGTCCTGGCATCCTTTATACACTTTATTAAACCACTCATCGTTAGACTGTACATACACTATGTCGACCGGCACTGCGCGCGACAAAACATCAGGTACAACATGCTCTTTTCCCTTTTTATGCCGGATCTCAAAATTGAATGCGGATAAACGAACGCTCCAACGCGCAAGTCTGCCAGTAGGGTTATCTAAGCTTAAAAACCATTTTAATGCTGAATGGTCTGTGTAAATAATAAACTTTTGTCCATTATCTAAATAGCACCGCCAGTGCTCCAAAGAAACTATAACACTGAGCAGTTCGCGTTCGGTGATAGAGTAATTCTGCTGTTGCTTTGACAAAGATCGACTAAAGTACGCAATAGGTCTCTCAACGCCATTTTCCTCCTGCGTTAGCATGGCACCGATCCCATAATTGGAAGCATCGGCGTGCACCGAGAAAGTCTTAGTAAAGTCAGGGCAAGTTAAGACCGGACTGGATACCAGAGCTTGCTTAATATTCCTAAATGCACTATCAGCCTCTTCGTTCCATTTAAAAGGAGGCGCTTTTTTACCGGTAGATGTGAGCAAGTTAAGAGGCGCCGCCAATGTACTAAAGTTGGGTACAAAACGCCTGTACCAACTAGCAGTACCCAAGAATTTCTTTAGTTCGCGTCTAGAAGTCGGTGTTGGAATATCAAGTATGGCTCGAACTTTTTCGGGGTCCGTACGTAAACCCTTGTGATCAACAATATAACCGAGGTATTTAAGCTCGCGTCGGAAGAAACACGACTTCTCAAAATTAATTGTTAGTCTAGCGTACTTGAGTTTATCTAATACACGAGATAATAAACTAAGATGGTCGTCAAATGTATTAGAAATGACAATTATATCATCTAAGTACCAGAAAACGCGATTCTCAAACTCAGGTGTAAATAGTAAGTCCATTAAACGTTGTTGCGTAGCGGGAGCATTAGTTAAGCCAAAAGGTGTAACCTTAAATCTGTACATGCCACGACCTGGGACATAGAACGCAGTCTTGTCTCTGTCCTCTTCACAAAGTGGTAACTCCCAAAAGGCCTTTGCAATGTCTATACTGGACAAATACTTTGCGTCTCGCAAGTTATCCAGAATTTCGTTGATGAATGGAAGTTTGTACGCGTCTTTTTTTAGTCACAGAGTTGAGCTTTCTGCTGTCTAAACAAAACCGCCAACTACCGTCTTTTTTAGGCGTAACAAGCACAGGACTAAGCCAGGGACTCTCACATGGCTCTATAATATCTAAAGCTATCATTTTATCTACCTCTTCTATCAACACTTTTTGTTTCTCCGGTGAAAGACGATAGCACCGCTGTCGAATAGGCTCATGATCACCGGTGTCGATGCGGTGCGAGATAAGATGCGTTCTACCGAGCGGGAGAGATTCAGTAGAAGCTTCCCGGAACTGAGATATTATTTTATTGGCCTGTGTCCGTTGAGCGTCAGGTAGCTCTTCAAAAGGAAGAACCTGCTTAGAATTATCGTTAATAGTTAAAGATAGACAGTTTGAAGGCCGTTTGAGCTCTACATTTTTAAAGCAATCAGGCAGCAAATTAAATCTCTTCCAAAAATCGATGCCGAGTATAAAATGAGACGAGATATCGGGAATAACATGTGCGTTTATAAGGAAAGATTTTTCATTAAACTGCACAGGTAATTCTATAAAACCAATAGAACGAGCGGGCTGTCCATTTGCAGCTCGAACAGAGATTTTATGTGACGAGTTAAGTACAAATCCCTGACTAAGTAAATGTACATGCGAGTTATTACCCAGAATGGTAATAGAACTACCACTGTCAAGTAAACCACAGAGAGTCAAATTATTTACATTAATATTTACATAAGGACGTTCATCGTCAATTTGGTCGTCAAAGAGGATCAAAGAAGTTTTATAGGACAGCATAAAAAGTCGAACTACGGAGAGCCAGTCCTCCCACTCTTTACGCGAATATTTACAATCATTATTTACAATATTTCCTTGACCCTCAGTTACTAGTTTTTTGGAATAGATTTAGTTTTGCTATTTACAGGCTTATTACAAGTAGGGCACTCAGAGCTACGAAAACCGTCCAATCCACACTTAAAACAAATTATTTTACGCGGTTCTTTACACATGTGTAGTGTGTGACCATTGACTCTACAGCGCACGCAAAATTGCTTATTTGTATTAACAATATTTACAGAATGATTATTTACAGGTTTATATACAAAGTCCTCAGTCAAAGTAGAAGGACTGCTGGTGGGAGGTTCCTTAAAATTTCTAGAGCGGTCTAGACAAGCCTCGTACTTTTTACAGATCAACTTCAAACTCTCTACGAATTGGACGTCAGACTGAGCTACCATAATATCGTACTCAGGACGGATATTCCTCAACAGAATTTTAAGTTTGTCTGCTTCAGGCATAGTATAGGAAAGTTTAGCAAATAAACCCAACATAATGGCGAAATAAACCACAACCGACTCATCCCTACCCTGAGTGCGGTCCTCGATTTCGCGGAGCAGTTTATAATCGTAATCAAATATATCAAAATCATCAAACAGCTTAGTTTTTAAGGTCTCCCAGTTATGAAAACTGTCTTTGTATGCGCGAAACCAATGTAAAGCCTTATCGGTAAAAATCTCGAACGAATGAGCTAGTAAATTTTCTTTGGATAAATTTCTAGACACAGCAAACTCCTCAAGTTTTTGTATGAAAGCGCGGGGACAACCGACTCCTGCAAACGTGAATTTACGGAAGTCACTGGTCACTCCGCGGTCACAGTGCACAATGATCTTAGTGTCCGCGCTAGGACCGAAGTTTGCTGTGGCGTAAGACGTCGAAGATTCGCTCGGAATGCTGTTTTTACTATCGAAACGAATTTTTAAGGCACTAAATCTGGAAACAAGGTCTTTATACGTAGTACGGTATTCCTCATCATCAGAGACATCGATACGCTGAAGGCGTAAATAGATATGAGTCAAAAAAGACTGTATTTTCTGTACAAGCTTTGCATCACAGGTACTTTCGTAAAGAATGATTTTATCCTCGACAAAGGAAAGCGATTTTTCAGTGCCACTACAATCATCGGCAACTGAAAAAGTTGAGGTCAAGTCCTCAGCACTAAATTTGTCCAACAAGTGAACGAGCTGTCGCCGCTGCTCCGCGACTGTGGGGAGCGGCTCGGCCTGCCTGATGCTCACCTCGTATATGAGCTCATTTTTATTTAACAAATTTACATTCAAACCCTTAAAATCCATCTCAAAGCCCAGTTTTATGTACAAAAAATAATAATTACTTATACACTTATTTACATGTACACGACATGAACAGACGATACGTAAGCAAGCGTAAGTTCCTAACACAAAAAAAAAAAAGAAACAAAGATATACACAAAAACAGAACGAATTGGAAAATTAGGCTATGTACAAAAATATTGTTAAAGTATAAAATTAATACACTATATACAGGTAAACAGGTATACAGGTAATAATTTAGGATTTACAAGCGCTATATACATAACCTAATCCAAGTCATAAGTAAGACTCACGTACTGACTGAAACAACCCTTGGGCGCCAATGTAACCGGCTAGCCGGTCGGAGAAATAACAGGCGTGTGGTTACAGAATAAAAATATAATATAATAGAAAAATATATACAATTGATTCAGTCAGCACTGCTCTTCTTGATAAATTAAAAATAACACTGGCCTGAGACTTGTAGGACAGGTAGGGAAACAGGGCAGGGTGTTAAGGTCGCCTCGGAGCATCCAGTCGCGCCGGCGATCTGCTCCGAGGCAGCGGAGCGGAGTGGAAGTGGAGATGGAGATTGTAGTTCAGCAGGAAAAAGGAAGGGCTGGAATTAAACACCCTGCTTTACTGCTTGCTTGCAGCACCCATCCAAGCCTCGTTTTAGTGTCGGACCAGCGAAAGAAAGCTAAACGAGACTTGGATTAGGTTTTACAAAATGTACACAAGAAATATATGTTAGAAATAGAGCTAAGGATATTTACAATACCTGCAGTAGTGGCAGCCCTTATATTACAAGTAGTAATCAGTGTAATATTTTATATTTTCTTTTAAAGAAAACCAAATTTCGGCTTACGCCTTGTCAAATACTAAGAGCCAAATAACGGAAAAAAAACAAAAGCGTATCAACAATTTAGAATTTAGAGTTTTTTTTTCTGTATGCGGCCAGTTGCGCACCGCGGAGGTTTGCCATGTTACAATGTCTGTTTGTCTACGTCAGTAGGTAACCATCTAATTTGCCCACGCTACGTACATTTTACTGAAGAGCGGGGCTGACACGATACTGATACCTATAAATTTGCACAGAACCCTAGGAGCGCGAGTTCAACTCTTGGCCGGTTTTAAACGCGAAACCCTATAAAAAGTAGAGTGTGGTTGACTTTCTCTATGGGTCCTACATATTACTTCAGCAGGAGGTTACATAATCTACTAAATAATTATAAACACAACAGTCGTTGATTAAACGCCGTCGGGTTTAGTTCGTGAAAGAAATGTCTATCTACAATCTGATGAATCTCCTGGCCATGCCGCGTTTCTTTCAATTTTAAACTAGTATTTTTCCATATTAGCCGAGTTTAGGTAGGTACTCCAAGGCGTACGGCGTGATAAAAATAATTTACCTTAATTAATGTTACAGCTTTACTTTAGAAAAAGTAAAAGACTATTAAATTAAGACCACTTTATTTAAATAATTTAAAGACCACCGCTATTACGGTGAACTGATTTATTAAAAAAGTTTTACAATCTTCAAACCAATTTATGAAAAGTTTCTTTTTTGTTTTACGTGCCGGAGAAAGAGCGAACAAACTGACTTCATTACGATACACTCTTCAGTGTAATTAGGAAGACATTGATTAAGTTCCGGAAGAAATTCCAGGGCTACCTCTCGAAGACTTGAATTGTCTTAATTCCAGAGACAACTTTAAGTAAGAACTGTCTATACCTTCACTTTGGATTTTTTATTTAATTTATTTAAACAATATTACGCCTGTTAAAGTTAATACGCAATGTGGAAGTTGAAAGTCATGCTCGATATATATTTTTTAAATCATCATAATAATTTCTAAATTTAATTCGTAGAGTAGAAGAAAAAAATATTACTGCTATTAATTGGTATGGACCTCCACAAAGTGACGCCTAAATCAATCAAATAACCATTAAAAAAGATATTGATACCAAGTAAGTTTCTTCGTCTCAGGAAATTATCGGAAATTACTTGGACAAGGAAATCTTCGCTTATATAAACTTTCTTGTTTTTAATCCATATCCATACTAATATTATAAATGCGAAAGTGTATTTGTATGTTTGTGTGTTTGTATGTTTGTCCCTCTTTCACGCCGTAACGGAGAGACGGATCAACGTGATTTTTGGCATAGAGATAGTTTATGGGCCCGAGAGTGACATAGGCTACTTTTTATCCCGGAAAAATGCATAGTTCCCGAAGGAACAGCGCGCGATAACCGAATTCCACGCGGGCGGAGCCGCGGGCAAAAGCTAGTAAAAAATATAAATTCTTGTGTGGCCGAACATTTGGCCTCTTTACAACAAAGTTTGAACTTATAAGGTACCAATATAAAAAAGGAAACCAAGCTGGATTCGAACTTCCGCCCAAAACTAAATGATGCTCGGCTCGACTGTCACGTATTTCTATTTACATACCTACACTAAGCGCGCCGTTAGTATAGTGGTGAGAAAACCTTTTGACAACACTGCGATGGTTAAAAAAAGTAAACATCCGCTCATAACTATTTTCTGATATTATTTTTATTACTTTACGTATCGGAACAGGCCATGAACACTATACTTAGGGGCTGTTTCACCATACATTGATTAGTGTTAACTGACGGTTAAATGTGATGCCGTCTCCGTCTATTCCAACAAAACAAATAGAGGCGGTATAACATTTAACCATCAGTTAACACTAATCAATAGATGGTGAAACAGCCCCTTTCAGTCGTGTAGGTAACATAAGACCTTTGTTTTGTATATCTATGTAGAAAATATCGTAAATGTAATGTTTATTTCCTTTTAATTTGGCTTGTTAAGTTTTATTAATCTAGTTGTACCTAAGTAATAATTATTTTTTTTGCTAGAAATAATTATTATCTCGTTCGTTTGGCGGTACAATAACGCCTATTTATTACTACTGCCTTTGTCCGTTTTGTTTCAGTTGCAGTAAATATAACTTTACACTACAAACATGAAAAAAAACATTACATCATCACTAAAATAAGGTTACCTACTTCTCACTTTGAGCGGCTAATGCACATTATAGATCTAGTGATAAAGTTTTTATCCAGGTCAACTAAAAATCAATCTTATGTCAATGCCGTAAAGACTTTGACATAGAAAACCTTTTCTCACTTTAACTATAACAGTCTGTTTAATTGTTTAAATCCATTGAAAACGTATTTTAATTAAAATTGGGCTGGGTAAGGCGAGTATTGTCATCATTGGAGCTTGAATAACAAAATTAGTCATAACGAAATACGCAAATTAAAATTATTATTGGAGTATTCATCTTCAATTTTAATTAGTTGCGCCACCCCATCGGAGAGGTGAGGCCCCGTTTTCATAAAATTTTGTCAATGATGTATCACAATCTGCTTTTAGCTTCTAATTTTTTTAAGAATACAAAGTGGCCCAATGTCATCTTTTTTTTAATGAACTTAGAATTTTGTAACAACGATTTGGTTAAGGCCGTAAAAAAACGGCCAAATTCAAGTCGAGCTTGCGCACTGAAATGCCGCACAATCAGAGACAAAAATACAATACAATACAATACAATACAAATATTCTTTATTGCACACCATAAAGCAGTACAAAAACTTAAATATAGACACAGATACAGGGTAGACAATAGGCGGTCTTATCGCTTAAAAGCGATCTCTTCCAGACAACCATTTGGGTACAAGAAATTATGTGTTACAAAAATAGGTGGCGGAAACAGTAACAGAAAATAAAAACAAACAAAAAAAAACAATAATATTAAAATAAGTACAAATGATACAACTATATAAATACATACATGCAATACTTATACAATACATAAACAACTAACATAAAATAGCAATATAAATTGTCAATAAGGCCGTAATTGGAGAAAAAGGATAAGAAATTAGGAGATAAAATAGATAAACACAGAAAGACTGAGGACAGAGTTAAGAAGGCAGTGTCAAGAAGTGAGCCTTGACGAGATTTTTGAAAATAGGAAGAGATTTAGCTTTCCTCACATCTAGGGGAAGAGAGTTCCATAGAAGGATTGAAGTGCTAGTGAAGGAGTTATGATAGAACTTAGAGGAAGAAATTGGAACAGTGAGAAGTAAGTTTTGGGAAGACCGAATGGAAGACAGGAACTTAAAACGTTGTTGGAGATATTCTGGAGTTGTGGGGTTGAAAAGTATGCTGTATAAAAGAGAAAGAATATGAGAGTCACGGCGAAAACGAATGGGGAGCCACTTGAGATGCGTGCGATAGGCGGAGACGTGGTCATATTTCCGTAATCCGAATATGAACCGAATACAGACATTAAAATAGTATGTACGTACAACAAAAAATAAAAATAAAAACTAACTAAGTACCTGCTTTGGTTCATAGGGTATTGACTCATGCTTGACCGCTATTATTCATTTATTCTTTTGCGGTAGGTATATTTATGTCATTTAATTTGAGATTTGTACAAAAACAAAATTAGTTCATTAGATTCATAATGCCATTTCATTAGAAATAATAGTTTACTTAATAAAAAAAATGTCTAAAATATATCAATAAAAAAAAAGTTAAACGCAATGAAGCTTTGTCGTATAACTGAATTACACTTTAAAGTTCTACTGAACGCTTTTTAGTAAATTCAGCCATTTTCTTTTGTTACCGTTTTTTCGGTATCTTGTGCTTAAGCTCGAAATAAAAAAAAAAACAGTGACATATCATAAAATCTTTGTAAATAAAATTAATAGTACATTATTGCAGAGGCCGGGAAAAATAATAATTCGTGGATGAGTAGGTAGAGTTTGACGGACGAAGCGTAACTGGGTCCGGCGATAAATACGAGTCACGAATCGCCATTACCGCTGAGGCATAATATAGTGCAAAATTAATTAAAATATTAAATTAAATGTTTGGGGACGGTTTCAAAATTTAAAGTTTCTGCCATTATACTTTTCCGCAATACTTGTTTTTTTTTTTGAAGTGCACGACACGATTCATAATGCCATTTCATTAGAAATAATAATTTAATAAAAAGAAATGTCTAAAGTATATCAATAAAAAAAAGTTAAGCACAATGAAGCTTTGTATAGATAAATTACAGTTTAAAGTTCTACATGGTTCTACTGAAAGGTTTTTTTGTTAGCATTTTTTCGGTATCTTGTGCTTAAGCTCAAAATATAAAAAAAAACAGTAACACTGTTCGAGACATTACAAAAAATGCTGTTTCTTCCTAAATTATAGCTCAGACTAGAACTTAAAAAAAAAAGGTTGAAGGGAATGATCTTTACGAATATTTGACTGATCAGATTGACTTATCGTAATCAAAACATGTAAAAGTAAAAAAACTATACAACCGCTCTGAACGGAAGTGATTTTTTATTTATTTATGTCAGTCTATAAGGAAGAACTTCGTGTGGTTACTATGTTTGCGACAATTAGGCGGATATTTCCGAGCATATTGGAGAAATAGTTCATTACTGCAGAGGCCGCGAAATAGGGAATTGCCGGCCGAAGGTTACAGATGAGCGAGTGCTCGCGGACGAGGTTTTAGGGAGGCGGAGGAGGTCACCATGTGTCGCTTGATAATGAATTCATAACGAAAACATTAACACTTATTTGAATTTTTTGAATTTGACTTGTTTTAGTTTAGGTATAAACCGTATAGGTATTTTGAACATGAAATTACCGTGAGACTCTCTCATATTAAATGATATTGTAACGGATAACTCACGTCTTAAATCGAGTTTAGCTCGAAATGTTTCAGGCTATTTCGTGGCCCTTCTTCAAGGGAGAAACTCGATTTAAGACGTGAGTTATCTCTTACAATAACCATTTAATACGTATAGGTATTTGTTATTTTTCTTTTCCCGCCAAAATACTCTTTCTTTCATCTGCTGCTCAAGCTGTTTGGGTCAATGTTTTTGCCACCAGATCATAAGAAGATTTTTATAAAAAAAAATTTAAAATACCTTATTAATTAATTAATTCGTTAATTAAATAAATCATTAACAAACAATAAATGTCAATCTTTGTTTATTATATTGAATACTTACCTGATCCCATTACTGTCCTCTAATTTGAAATTAGAAGGAATGTTCAATAAGTGCTATACAAAGATCTACTTCGCGCTCTATCATCACGAGTATAAGGACGACAATTCTTTGTATGTTTGAGAAAAAATATTACGGTCCAGGACCCCTTATTGTTTCTTACTATTTGTTGTTGGAGTAGGGATTACTAATGTATGGCCAAAAAACTTTTCCCAAAGTATCACATCCCAAAAAATTTTACCCAAATTATCATTTGGCAAAAAATCATTTGGCAAAAAAACTTATCGCAAATTTACAGTTAATAAATTTTTATTTGGCAAATTATTGTTTCGCAAATAATTACTTAGTCATGTTTCATATTGCCAAGTAATATTTGGTCAAATGTATCGTTTGGCATAATGTACTCTTCCCAAAATATCGCATGACATAATAACCTACTTTTCTGGGAACAGTTCGTTTCTGTGGAGGGGCGCAGTTCTAACCTAACCTAACCTACTTTTTTGATAGTAGTTCGTTTTTGCGGGGGACGCAGTTTTAACCTATAATCTAACCTACTTTTCTGGTAGCAGTCCGTTTTCTGTGGGGGACGCAGTCTAACCTCATCTACTTTTCTGACAGCAGTTCGTTTCTGTGGAAGACGCAGTTCTAACATAAGCTACTTTTCTGGTAGCAGTTGGTTTTTGTGGTTGGTTTGTGCGAAATGTCATTTTGAACAAACATTTTTTTGGAATACAATATTTGCCAATATAAAACGTTTGCTTAATAAACGTTTGTCGTAATAAAATTTGACAAACTAAAATTATGCCAAATGATAATTTGACCAAATGAATAAAATGCGAAATGTAAATATGCCAAAGATTCGTTTGGGAAATGAAACTATTGCGATAAGTTTTTTGGGAAGTGAAATTTGGCGAAACATATTTTGGCGAAACGGCAGTACACCTTGGAGTAGCAATAGAAATACATGTTATGTATTAGTTGCATCAGCTGTTTGTCGATTACGGTTTTCGAGTCCTGTGTGTAACAAACAAAACAGACTGGCAGAAGAGACAGATAGACAAGCAGGCGGACAGCGACGCGACAGAAATAGGATTTTTTTGTCACCCTTCGGGTACGAAACTCAAAAAATGAAAATTACTCTTCTTTAATCGATTTGCAGGAGGGCAGCACCGTCGCCGAATTCAAGCCATATGGCCAAAGTTAACGTTGTCGCTTTATTATAACATGCAAAAGTCGTTATACAGGGTGTCCCAAAACTAGCACGTCACAGTGACACCAGAGGTAGGCCAGCTCAAGAGGACCCTAACCAACCTAACATGACCCCAGTAAAAGTTGCACGGTTTTCGAGTTATTAACGAAATAAAGATTTTTGGGGATACTCCCCTTTGTCTTGACATTTTTAGTACCAGCATCGACTTGGAAAGCTCTTAATAACAGTTTTTTATGTGTATCGAATCACGAATAGTTACTTCAGAAGTACAAAGTGTTATTTTGGCAGTAACTACCGTAAAATGCTGAAAATAACTTCATTAATCTTGATTTAAGTTGTCTCAAAAACATGAATTTCAACTTTAACCATCTGCCATGAAAAAAAATTTACTAGAAACGAAACAAACAAATAACGTCAATAAATTAGGCATGTCATGCAGATTCAGAAATGGTATAACACATGTATCTTATTGCAACAACATTAGGCATTCTTACCACTTTAGCGAAGCCCTATCAAACTAACTTAAAACTGGAGCTCCGAAAGCAGTCCTTGCTAGTGGTACAAAAATACTGTGTACAGCGATGGCTCATCTATTATCTGATGCAATTATTTTCCCAAATGCACGATGGCTAAATACTAATGTTTGTCTCCCTTTTCAAGGCTAGGACCGGATCCTAAAGAACCGGGTATGTTCGTGAGGGCTTTGAGGTTGTGGATGCACGAAAGGGGTTGTGATCCTAGGTCGGGCTCGGACTTGGTTCAACGAACATTAAGTTCACTCAAAAAAATCATCGATTTTGAGGTACGAGCTTTTTTCAAAGTAGTGACGTTTTTTATGCGATGATGCTACCAGATATTTAGTATAATTGAGAATGATTGTGTCGCTTTGAAGATGAGCTCTGTTTGAGTTCGAAATGCGTCGGTGTAGTATGGTGGTGGTGATAGATGGATTTGTGTGATTGGTGTGTATTTTTGCAGTGTGAAGGAGGAGGAACTGAATGAACACACATTTCTAGTATAAACGTAGCTATCATAAGGTCGATGGTGAGCAAAGTAGGTGACTGTTTCAGTTCATTGATATGGACCTCGGCAAAGTAACGCCTGATTCAATAAATTAGTAATGTAACATGTTTTTACATAACAGTGACGGCTTGCGGCATCAGCAAAGTGATAATAATGCCCAATGTTATTACAGTAAGATACATGGGTCATACCATTTTTGAATCTGCATGACATGCCTAATTTATTGACGTTATTTATTTGTTTCGTTTCTAGTAAATTTTTTTCATAGCAGATGGTTAAAGTTGAAATTCATGTTTTCGAGATAACTTAAATCAAGATAAATGAAGTTATTTTCAGCATTTTACGGCAGTTACTGCTAAAATAACACTTTGTACTTCTGAAGTAACTATTCGTGACTCGATACACATAAAAACTGTTATTAAGAGCTTTCCAAGTCGATGCTGGTACTAAAAATGTCAAGACAAAGGGGAGTATCCCCAAAAATCTTTATTTCGTTAATAACTCGAAAACCGTGCAACTTTTACTGGGGTCATGTTAGGTTGGTTAGGGTCCTTTTGAGCTGGCCTACCTCTGGTGTCACTGTGACGTGCTAGTTTTGGGACACCCTGTATATATAAAGTTTATGACAGACTTCAACAATACATCGCATATCATAAAGACTAGAGCAATAAGAAAGTTGTAAGTATGTAGCTTTGTACAATATGTCTATTATATCATGCTGTATCGTGTAGTCTGACGATAGGCACACGACAGTAATATTATTCTTACTGTTAGCTCAATCTCGGTATGACTATTGATTTACAAAAATCCATTGTTAATTATCTCAACAAAATGAGCTAAGTACCTACAGGTTTAATTTTATTGCCCTGCGAACTCATAGAGCTATTCTCAATGTAATGACCGAAAATAAAATAATAACTAAAAGTTTTAAATACTTCTATTCTCTTGATTGATATCGTAAATGCTTCTTAAGATTATAAATTATAAAAAAATATAAATTCCCACAGCGTAAGAAAAAGAAAAATAAATCTATTAACATAATGACCATACTGAATAAAAAGGTACAATAGACTGCATGAGACACTGATAAGGCTCCTCAACAAATAAATACATAGAAGATTAATTACAAGACGGTTTCCAGATTTCATTGGACTGCTCAGCTCAGTGCGTCAACCATAATCAATCCCCTCAAGCATGTTTGAGAAGCTGAATTTTACCCATCACTAATGTTTATTGCAAAGATAAAATACATCCATAACTGTCATGGCCGCGGGGGATGACTCCGGATATCCGTCGATGCGTCACGCTAAGCCGGCCCCAGAACATTTTGTTTGTGATTCTACTTCTGCCCCTTGTTAACTGAGTTATGTTATAGAACACAAGTGCTTCTCGTCTGCGACCCTCTGAATAAATCTTATACTTGAAGGAGCTTGCAATTTATTCGTCTGATAATGTTTGTTTCGGACTTAAGATATAATTAAATTGGATGCTGTGCCAAGTAGTCTCGGAAAAGTTGAGCTTGAAATGGGCAAGGAAGCAAAACGTCAATGAAAACAGCCCGCAAAAACAAAGTCGTATCAGTGCCGGTTGGAAGATTGCCCATAAAAATATTAGCAAGGTAAATGCCAGGGTAAAATGTAAAAAAACTTGATTATTAAAAACTTGATATTTGTCGGTTTTGCTTTCTAAAAATTGTTATTAATTTGAAGTTGATTTAAATATAATTAAACAGAAAAAAAAAAAAACGAAAATTGTAGTAGCAAATATGTCATCTAACTCGCCAGTTTTATTATTGCAACCATCCTATCTTCACATAATTGAGATATCCTAGTGGCTAGAGAACTTGACTATGAAGCTCGCGGTCCCGGGTTTGATCCCCGGTCGAAGCAGATATATTTGTATAAAAAACACGAATGTTTGTTCGCAAGTTTTAGACGTTTAATATTTAATGTATATATTTCAGTGTGTGTTTGTATACTCGTACATCAGTATGTTTATCTGTTGCCTAGTAGATACCCATAGTACAAGCTTTGCTTAGATTGCGACTGAGTCATTGTCTTGGACTGAGGATTGGTCAATTGTCCCGTTATATAAATCTACATATATATCTTAATTGTGCTCTGCTATAAGTTAGTTCAGTAGAAACGACATTAATTTGTTCCTAACTAATAAAGTGCTTAAAACAATAGAGCGATAATGTAAACCACTTTACATAGCGAAACCTATCAAAAAGCGGCGTTTTATTGTAACTTTTTACAAGTTGCCGACGAACTCAATAAAAATGCTAATTGCACTTTCAACTCACCTGTCGTGCTGCAGCAGGCAGTCAATATCGCTATCCATATCACACAATATAAATGTATAAAAAGAGTCATTTTGTCGCATTCACATGTGATGGAATTGTGTGCGGAGGCGGAGTGGATTCACCTGTGTCTTTGAGTACGAGCGCGTGTGGTGGCGGGCGCGAGGGCGGCGAGCAAGCGTCCCATCTCTGGGAGGGCTGCGGAGGCACTGCCGCGGGGCGCCGGACCGGTGCCGGCCGTCACTCCGCGCCAGCCGCCCGGCACCCCTGATAAACAAGGGCGAGAGAACCGGGAACAAGCAGACAAGCCGTCTCGTTGTTCTTTACGCCAGAGACTTGCTCCCGACTGAATAATATTGTTATAAGGCAATGCGTATAATCAGATTTAAAACATTAAATTCCTCCAGTTCCACTTCCTTGTTCTAATGCTATTAAATTCACATTGTAAGAAAAATAAAGACTTGCTTTCAATTTGTTTGTGCACTTTTCAGTTAGGAAGTAGGTGTTTGAAAGCTCTCCTGTCATGTGCTTTTGTTTAAGGAATTTCAAAATCTCGAAATTGTTTGAAGACGAGACGAATATGTTTGCGTTATTGTGACTGAGCGAACTTTTTGATCGTGTGCTGTTTGATCAAGTTCCCAATTTGTACGTCAATCTGACCATTTACTTATTTAACCAAGGTAAATCAAAACATTTTTTGTCATGTTTTCACGAATAAATGTTTTTTAGCTTTCAATTTTCGGATTCCATCGATAATACTATTATATACTCATTAATATTGTTAATATTTTTTCACGCACTCTTCTGCGTAGATTTTATTTTGTTAAAATGAACTAACGTTTAAACACAACTTTACAATATCGAAGTAACTTACCGTTGAATAACTAACAAGTTTATTTTATAAGCGTATGTAGGTAAACGCTGTTTCCGTGCTTGCAGTACAAAAAATAAATCAACCCTGTCACGACTTAAATTTGCCCAAAAGAAATAGCATGAGTATTTTTGGTGCAGTCTAATTTATCATTGATCCGGCGAAGCTTCCACTAAAGCATGTAGTGGAAATTGCAGAAAACATATTTCGCGAGCAAAGTGATTGAATAAGATCCGCAAATCATCAGCAAAGACATAATAAATAGAAGCCTTGACCTAGTTGCAGAGGCAGTTGAGCCGCGGTCGGTTCGAGAAACGGAAGTACTTTTATTCTTTGATAACCGATAGAGAAAACAATGTACACTCTATACTTTCTAAAGCAGCTTTTAATGAGTTTAGTATTTGACAAGAATTTTTTGCTAAAGGACACGCATTTTATAGGGTTCCGTACCTTGAAAGGAAAAAAGGAATCCTGATAAAATCATTTAGTAATCCGTTTGCTC
Source organism: Choristoneura rosaceana (assembly GCA_037349165.1). NCBI lineage: Eukaryota > Metazoa > Arthropoda > Insecta > Lepidoptera > Tortricidae > Choristoneura > Choristoneura rosaceana. The sequence continues at coordinate 8,817,138 of JAZBNJ010000040.1, read as the reverse complement.
TTCCATCCGTCGTCTCGTCCATTCGTTCTCTTGTCCATCGATCCGTCCGTCTGTCTGTCTGAAAGAAAGTCTGTCAACACAACTCAAAGAATTTCAATAATTACCGAAAATAATTTTGAAAACTTCATCCCGTGTCTGACTTAAATACATCCCACTGCTGGAAAACGGCCTCCTCGCAGAATGAAACGGTATACTTCATAGTGTTTGCAGAAATCTTCGCGATGTTTTTTCTGCATCAAAAAACTGATAGTAAAATTATAAATTTTATTGTTTTTTTTTAAATTAAATAAATAAATAAATATCATGGGACACTTGACACCAATTGACCTAGTCCCAAACTAAGCAAAGCTTGTACTATGGACACTAGGCAACGGATAAACATACTTAAATATAGATAAATAAATACTTAAATACATATTAAACATCCAAGACCCGAGAACAAACATTCGTATTATTCATACAAATATCTGCCCCGGCCGGGATTCGAACCCGGGACCTCAAGCTTCGTAGTCAGGTTCTCTAACCACTTAGCCATCCGGTCGTCAATTTCTACGGTTTTTTAATTTCTACGGAATCTTCAGAACGTGAATTTGTCCCTCACTCGCCATTTTGTTTGCAATCAGTAATCACTTCCGAGTTTCAATTACCTTTGAATACCCAAACTGTTTACACTGCAATGATAATGATATGATATTCATATCGCCGAGTTTTTTTTACATTAGGTATATTTAGAGGAATTATTACCTACATGAAATTAAGTAGGTAACCTTATTCCATCGGCTCCTTTTTTCTCAGGGCGACCAAAAGTTTTTACGTGGGCCATTCTTTTACTATACAAACAAGTACGAAGACTGGAAGTCCTTGTCTTCTCAAAGTCTTACAATGTGAAATTGAATACAAGGGCTGATTAACTATACTATTATTATCAAGAGGAAAAATTTGATTGTTTGTTTGTTTGTTTACAATAGGCTCCGAAACTACTGGACCGATTTAAAAAAAATTCACCATTGGGAAGCTACATTATATCCGAGTGACATAAGCTATATTATATTTAAAAAAATAGGGATCCGTACTACAACTTCAATAATGTAACCCAAGGCGTAAAAAAATAGTCAGAAAACGTCTTTCGTAGCATGCGCTGCGGAAACTATTAATGATAGAGCAAAAAAAAATTCTTTAATATTAAAGTCTTTATCATTACCTATCTACAAAAAACTTCGTGATACCATATGTCTGACTATTGTAGTTGTGTCACTATAAATATTTTAGTACATTTTAAAAGTTTAGAGAAATGCCGTCTAAAATCAGGCTATTTTATATAAACCTTTGTATTAATCCTTATCTAAATAAATCATTTCATGTTGAAGACTGTTCAATACCTGTAGATTACTTTTCGAATTATTCAAACCGGACGTTCCATTCAAAAGATATTTAAAAATATCAATCTAACCAAAAAACGCATTTCCTACGACGCGCCCCGGCTTCGCGCGGGTTGGGTGTAGTTTTTGGGAAATGGAGTTGAAAAATGTGTGTGAAGTGCCCTTGATTAGTGACCTTTTTAGGGTTCCGTACCCAAAGAGTAAAACGGGACCCTGTTACTAAGACTCCACTGTCCGTTTATTTGTCAGCAGGCTGGATTTCATGAACAATGATTATCGTATAGCTATAACAATAAATAGGTATTAAAAACAGAATAAAATAAATATTTCAGTGAGGCTCCCTAAAACAAACGAGTTTTTTTTTCGTTTTTTGCTCGATATTAATAACCGCAACATTTACAAAATATTTAGTTGTATATTCAGTATAAAAAATATATAGGTAATTAAAATAAATAAAATAAATATTTAAGGGGTCCTCATATGCAACAAACTTGATTTTTTTGCCTTTTTTTGTTAGTGTCTAACGTTGTATAGATAACGGTACGCAACCCTTGGTGCGCGAGTCCGACTCGCACTTGGCCAGTTTTTTGAACATTTCGCCCGTGCAAACTACGGACTGGCGGTACGGAGAACTTTTTACCCGACTGTCCAAAGGAAGCTTACTTATTTTGAATATTGTAATCTTGCGGAGCCGGAGCGGGGGGCTAGTGGAAAATATAGACAACTAGCTTATGCCCGCGACTTCGTCTGCGCGGACCTAGGTTATCGCGCGGTGGCGCCCTCTACCGGAATAAAAAGTATCCTATGTTCATCCTTGGGGCTTAAACTATCTCTATACCAAATTTCATCAAAATCGGTTCAGCGGTTTCGACGTGAAGGCGTAACAGACAGACAGACAGACAGACAGACAGAGTTACTTTCGCATTTATAATATTAGTAGGGATTATCAAGTGTTTTTTTTCTGAAAAGTGTATTTATACAAGTAAAAAAGTTCTAAAAGTACTTACACACAACTTTAACTAAGTATTTCACATTCTAAGAACATAGTCTAACATTAAGGGGCTGTTTCACCATCCATTGGTTAGTGTTAACTGACGGTTAAATGTGATGTCATCTCCGTCTATTCGAAGAAAACAAATAGAGACGATATGTTTGTATACTCATGCCAAATTACAGCTTTCTAGTACTAACGGTCTCTAAGCTTAGCCACGTTCAGACAGACAGACAGACAGACGAACAGACATGGCGACATAGCGAATCTATAAGCGTTCCTTGTCGACTACGGAACCTTCAAAAGTCAGGACTTACGAGGTATAATTGCTATAAGTATTTTTTTAATAAGCAGTATAATAATGTTCACCATCCATTGATTAGTATTAACTGACGGTTAAATGTGATGCCGTCTCCGTCTATTCGAACAAAACAAATAGAGACGGCATCACATTTAACCGTCAGTAATCAATGGATGGTGAAACAGCCCCTAAGTAAACAAAAGGAGCGACGTTATTGTACGTTAAAGTAAATAAAGATTGGACAGCCATGTTGTTTCCACAAATTTAATCAGCTCTTTGACATTACAAAAGCGAATTTCAGCACATTCAGTAACGAGTGTCTGAGGACAGAATGTTGAGTGTTATTGCGGTATCATGCAACAACAGTGTCGAGACACCGCTCTCGGACGCTCTCGACGCTGCTGTGAGACCGCTGCATCGCAGTAAAGCTTTTCTTAAGTACCTACAGACTTACCAAAAGGCTTTTGTAAAGGGGACAGCGTGGCAAATTGCAGCTGTAACTGTCATGAAAATTTCGAATACTATAAAAGTCTAAATTTAGATTATGTTTATTCAATTCAAGCTAATATAACAAGTACTCATAAATGTCAAAAACCACCGGTTCCATAAACTTGTGTTGTGAAGAAACCGGCAAGAAAGTCAAAAAAGCCACGAGACGCAATTTTTTGACAGTGATTGTTTATCCGTAAATCCATACTAATATTATAAATGCGAAAGTGTGTTTGTATGTTTGTGTGTTTGTGTTTTTGTGTGTTTTTCTCTCTTTCACGCTATAACGGAGCGACGGATCGACGTGATTTTTGGCATAGAGATAGTTTATGGGCCCGAGAGCGACATAAGCTACTTTTTATCCCGGAAAAATGCACAGTTCCCGAGGGAGCAGCGCGCGATAACCGAATACCACGCGGGCGGAGCCGCGGGCAAAAGCTGGTATATAAATAAATAAATTTATATTTTCTTAGATTTACTTCCTCTAAAAAACTCCTTGAAAAAACAACACTTATACTTTTTAATTAACTTACCCATCAAATTATAGGTACACTCGTCATAATCATCATAAGTTGATCGACCTCATATTCTTATCTGTGCAATAGTAGGGCAAATGGCTGAAACTTGGCAATCTTTATGAATACGCTTCATTCTTTTAGCGTGATCAAATAGTGGTCGGGAGGTCACTTCGGCTGCCAAGCAGGCACTAAGTCGCCGCCGCGGCGTCGCGTCGCGTCGTTTCTCGCGAGCTGGTTTGTTCACCCCGAAAATGTAGGATAACGACGTTTGTTACGAGTGTTAGTACCACTCCACGTCAGCCTTTTAACGTTGTTTGTTGCAGTGGATGCGTTCAAAAGAATTGCACGTTTGTGACTTAACAACGTTTTTGTTCAGTGCCAAGCTCCCGATCCGAGCTTTGTGAGGGTTGCATTGTTCTGTTGGAACTGGAGTCGATTGATCCCTGATTGCTTTTGTAACTAACTTGGATATGTTTGTCGTTGTTGGTCGTTCACAATTATTATGGTTAGTTCTCAGTTATAGTACGGTACAATATGGTATGTTGGCAACGTACAACTTTTAACAGCTTTTTATTTATGCTTTTTTGCTGTCTGTTTTTTATAGTTTTGTTTTTAATAATAATAATAATAACAAATTTCTTTCCAAAAATCATAAAATCATCAACATACAAAGTAAATATCAGACCTCAAACTAAACTAAAAACTGGAATTCAAGACCACAAAATCTACGACAGAGATGTCACTGTCAAATCTATCAATGTCACTTCTGTCACTGTCAAATAAACTGTTCAGATTTCGCCAACCTTTTTTAACAGTGATCACAAAATTCTATATTGCTCTCGTGTCCGACATTTTTTAATGCGCAAGTTGTCTCCGCGTGGTTTCTGGAATTTTGCTATCAAGTTGCAAAAACTACAATCACCGTACAACGTGAAGAAGAAGAATATATTTATCTTTAATTTAACTGACATTGGCCCAAGCCTTAAGGCCGCCATTGAGGGGAATAATAATAACCTTTTTTAATTTGATTTCTTGTATTGTTATTAAATAAGGATTTTGTGAAAAAAAAATTACTAACTTATGTTCAACTCTCAAGTAACATGACACTGAGACAATTTTATACTAAGGAACATAAACAGGAAGAGGTTGCGATGCTCTACCACAGTGTAGTTCTAAATATTTATTTTATTCCGTTTTTTTCGTATTTGTTGATAACAACATTATCTGTGAAAATTTCAACTGCCATGGTTTAGATACAGCGTAATGACAGACGGACAACTGAGTCATAGTAATAGGTTTTATCCATTGGGTGCGGAACTCTAAAAACAGCGCTCTAATTTTAGTCTAGCACTTATATACATACATAATACGAGACAAATGCTCTATATTAGTTTGATTTTATCTTAATTGTAAATAATTGCACCAAATGTTATGAATACCTGAAGAAATACAAGCACAATACCAGTTTTTCAACCAAAAATTACGAAATGTTTAAGTTTTTATTCAGGCGTCTAGTATTTATGTAAAAGTAAGTAAACAAAGTTACTTCTTTAAATTATAGAATCGAAATTACTAATAAAAAGAATATTCTGTCGTGTGTTTAAAAAAAAAGGAATGTACTATTGTACACACTTCTTATTTCAGTGGCAACATTGTCGTAGATTTTTTGGTCTTGAATTCCAGTTTGAAGTTTAGACAGAGCCTGCTGTGTTTTGGAGTGAAGTTGGAGTTTTACTGTTTTATTGTCACATATGGGTCTTATACTACAAGTAATGTGTCCTTTGTGAATAATATTAAAAAGTAATATATACCTTAACTTTATTGAAGACTAAAGAAGTATGTCATACGGAAAATGAGTACCTACAAAAGTTTAATAATGTAATTTTTCATTGAATACTGTCACTATAAATGTAAAAGTGAAATAAATAATTAGTAAGTTTTAGGGCCGACAACGCACTGGCATCGCTTAAAGCGATGCGGGTGTCTATGGACAGTGGTGATCACTTAACATCAGGTGACCCACTAGTTCGTTTTTCTGGCCTCTCTAACATAAAAAAAAGTGACAGTAATTGTGCTGAAGTATATAACGAGTACTTACATTAATTATAGTCTTCTGATATAGGACCTTATGCCATACAAGAAAAAAAAACATTATAATAAGGACCACGGCACGCGTTATCGTGAATGACTCTACCTATATTTAAATTAAAATTTTGATATTTAACTTAATTAAACAAAATGATATCATTGTTTTCATTTGCATATTATAAAATATATAAACTTTTACAGACTTAACAGTTGGGTTTTCGGGATCTTATATGCCTAGTTAAATCCTGTAGGAATACTGTGATGAAAAGTCGCATATAGATGTGTTATTTCAGAGATCCAGCTGCTTCGCGTACTTTTTCGTTCAAATCCGTTTTGTGTAAAGTACTATCAAAAGTATATGTATGTAATAATGATTCGTACAAATAAAAACTTTAGAAAACATAATAAACAATTGACATACTGTAACTGCATAATGCATGAAAACCGAACAGTATAATAAGTCTTATTTACTAATATAGACGCGAAAGCACTTCTATCTGTCTGTTTGTTACCTCTTCACGCTTAAACGGTTGAGATGAAATTTGGTATGAAGATAGTTAGAATGACAGTATGGTTTTTATCCTTAAAAATTCCTTAGTTTCTGTGCAATCAGCGATAATTGAATTCTTCGCAGACGGAGTCGCTGGAAAAAGCTATAGTACTGAATAATAATATTTAAAGCACATAACGTAGTTCAATTCGGTTTTGTTGGAGTCCTACTAGTACTTAATAATACTAATTACTGGCAGTAGTTCTCTAATAGGTACCTGTAGATAAATTAATAATAGGCTACGAAACAAGATAAGTAACAGTTCATAGAGTAAATGAATGAGACGGGAAAAGATTTTTGCACAAATGATATTTACACTAAACCTAAAATGGTAAAAATAAATATTTAGGAAACTAGTCATCTGTAAAATGATATTAATTTGAATGATTTTTGGACAAATGATATTCAGTCAATAACTATTAGAGTTCGAGATGCAGAATACCGATACCTATGTAGAGAACAGTTCTATTTTATTCAGTAAACATAAGTAAATAGCCATTTATTGATACCTGTTGAACATGACCAAGAAGTGCGCAATTTGGCTGCTCAAAGTTCATTTTCATAGCAGCTTTTATCCTACAACGGATTCCCGTCACGTTCACTCCATTAGCTGATTTACAATCGGAAATGGCCAGAGAATAAATGCCGTATTTAAGAGAAAAATTTGATTCCTTCCTTCCATTTCATGGAACAACAATTTTCGTATTATTTATTTCCATCGTGAGTACATTTCTCTGGCATTTTATGGCTGATGACAAGGTGACGGTTATAATGATTTCATGTTCTTTTCACCGGAAAACGGCGTTGCCAGACGCAGCATTGAAAAGCATTTAGGAAAGTAAAAACAAATAATGGAATAAAATTTTATTTATTCATGATTCCACTTTAATGCAATACGAAGATACTTAACTAATGGTGTGCTCTTATGCAGAGAGGAGGTTTGTGCCCTGCAGTCAAAAGACTTAGAGGCCGAGATGAACTAAAAGTATAAGATAGTTTTTGGATACACGTATTTAGTTTAAAGTACCTATGCATCTATGTTGTATTTCTGAGAAATAAACCAAATCTATACCTACTATTATTATGTTGACAGCACTTTTCGATCCTATACATAATAATTATCTACTAGAGGTACTCAATTTTTGTTTAGCCTACTGCGACGAAGCCGGGGGGGGGGGGGGTTTATTATGTTTGTGATGTCTATTCCTACGTCCGCTTACTCAACGGCTTCATCAATTGATAAGATACGTCAATTGTTTTGATGGTATGTACGAATGTCACTAGGTATATAAAATTGTATTTACGTACCTAATTGTATGTGTACCCTTGTGGTGTCAGGTAAGAATTACACCTCTCCGTTTCTTCCATGGATATAGGTTATGGGTAGGCGACTGGCTAGCAACCTGTCACTATTGTACCATTTTTGTCAAACTTAAAACCTAAAATTGCTAAAAGTGGCTCCGAAGCAGTAACGTTTCGTGTTCTCTTCCTACCCCATGCAGGCGTGATATTTGTGTGTTGTGTATGTACGTATACCTAGTTAAAAAATAAAACGGTGGATTTTATGCGCTCTAATGTGCGGGCTTAAGAAAATTTAAGACTCTCGAGAGGGATATCAAAATAAAGGTCTTTAAAAGAGGAGTATATAAGTATACAATACAGTTGGTTCGTTTAAGTTTGGAGTGACAAATTTATATAAAAAAAATCAACGACCGCTTTTACATAATCTGTATACATACATATGCATTATATTTACTTTTCTCAAGTTAGTTATTATTTTTGAAAACTTTTGTTACGTAGGGGGGGGGGGGCAAATGAAAGAAACATTCTTTATGTCAAAACCCTGGGAATCGCATCTCAAGTTTCCTAAAAAATACTGGCACATTTTAAGTAAGTTCCTACATTAAATATTATATTTACCTAATGTACGCAGATATACGTAGATAAAAGTAAGCGCAGTAGCGGATTTTTTTCAGACCAGTTTTTAAATAAGCTTTATATAATAGAAAAGAATAATTATAAATAAATAATAAATGTCACGGGAAAATTTACACCAATTGACCTAGTCCCTAAGTAAGCTTGTGTTATTGGGTACTAAGCAACGAATAGATATAATTACATAGATAGATACATACTTAAAAATACATATTAAACACCCAAGACCCGAGAACACACATTCGTATTTTTCATACAAATATCTGCCCTGACACGGGAATCGAACCCGAGACCTCAAGCTTCGTAGTCAGGTTCTCTAACCACTAGGCCATCTGCTGGTCGTCTAAATAATTAAGTATATGTGCAATTTCCATCAAAATTCAAACTAAGTAGGTGGTTATCTTAAACAGTCATACTTATAACCAAGGAAAAAAGGTGCCGCTTACGTCTTAACTCTTCAGATATTATATATTTCAGTAGGCAATTGGACTTAAAACGGCCTGAGTATGCTATAAAATATTTGTTTCGATGGGTACCGATAGAAGTGGAGATTTTCGCGACTTAGTTGCAACTACAAGACAATAAACATTGATTTATAAATACTCGCAGCTAAGGGTGTGCAGTGCACCAGACATGGATTTTTAAAGATAAATGTTTGTTCGGTACAAGCTTTTGCCCGCGACTTCGCCCGTATAGAATTCGGCTATCGCACGCTGTTCTCTCGGAAACTGTGCGTTTTTCCGGGATTAAAAGTAGCCTATGTCATTTTCTGGCTCATAAACTATCTCATTGCCAAAAAACACGTCGAGCCGTCGCTCCGTTTCGACATGATAGTCTGACAAACATACAAACACACACACTTTCGCATTTATAATATTAGTATGGATTTTTATTGCTATAAAGCGAGTGCGTAGAACTGTATTTTTTGCTAACGTTATTTTAGAAGATTTCATTAAAGATCTTACTATTTTATTTACAGACATTATATTTATTTATAAGTCACACTGTAAGGCACAGATCTCGTCTTTCCTTTCTTTCTTCTTATATCTTTCTTGGAACAGAATACCTACGGGTTATAATCTACAAAATGACCCCAGAACGCGCGAACGGAGTGAAAATTTCACAGAAAATTTTTTTGGCGGGTGTACAATAAATGTCATGGTATAATACTAATTATTTTGCATGTAACTTTAAAACATAATCCTCAAAATATAGAATTCCAGTTTCTATTACCTTAATGAAAAAGTAGTTTTTTATGTAAACTTGCCTACTAATAAACCAAAAATGAGATGCAGAGTAAAATAATGAAGCATGGAATTTAATTAATTAAAAATTAATTTTAAATTGGCTCTCGGACAAAAGTTATCTCTTGTATTTGAATTTATCAGCGTTCACCTTTCCAGCTGACAAAGGAATATTAAATGTGCTTCTTGAAAACCCTATTATGAGTACTTACTTACAAAATTATGAAATTTCTCACAGCAAGGTAAACGTGTGTAATATTTTATGCTCTTACTATGTTCGGTAAATTGTAAGTACTTGAACACAAGAAATGAAAAGTTGGTTCCTAATTTTAATCTTAATTAATTTAGATTAGACTTGGTCAGCAGCATACAGCTAAAAATAATTCGACTTGTATTTGGACCAAGTTCCGTTTACTAAGTTTCCGTCCTGTTCCTATGAAAGTTGGTAAATCAGCAAGAAAATGCAGATTGAAGGAAAGCTATTTCCAACAAAACGCTCCGCATCGGCTCAGAAATTGGTTCCTCTTTTCGCTCCACTGCCCGAAGAAAGTTGCTGCGCTACAACCTATTTTTATTATTATTTCGTTCTTGTTTCTGATGTCTGATAGATGTTTGATTTTAATATCCGGCGCAATTCACTATATCATGAAATGCGGAAACGGGTAATTTAGACAGCTCGTATGCTTGATAATGATAAACCGTCGAAATTTGATAATTTTAATGTTTTTATTTGTTATGCCTTGCATTGAAGGCGTGTACTTAGACAAATTTGAATGTTGTTTTAAGTTTAGTGTTTGGTGTTAAAAATTAATACATTAAAAGTAGCGTTAATATGATTATTTCATTACAAGAGTACAAGGTAGAATCCCTGAATAAAACTCCAAAAAACTGTTATATTTTAAACAGTGCGGATTCTCTCATGTGTTTTGCTTAAGGAAAATGAAAAATAAAATTGTCCCAACTCAATTTCGTTGTTCTCTTCAACAGACGAAAACCTTATCTCTCTGCCTTTATTATTTTCCAAGTCCGTCCGCAATATTATGCGAGACGGCACGGCAGATGGATCAGAAAACATAAATCTGACGTCTAAACATGTTTGCGCTGAAAACGCTTACACCAAGAGGATTTTTCTGGCTCTGCCGCATTAATATTACCAAAGCGCCTGTCACTTTGACACACATTACGCTAAGTAAATACGACTATAATCCGCCATTCAATTAGTATACGCGTTTCGCTGATGCTCATCGCCTTAGACAAAGATAACAATTTCAATTCGGATTATGATTTGGTTAAGTAACGGGAAAGTCAGAGCCATCTTATTCTTGATCTTGCTTCAAACTTCATAATAGGGATTGGCACCTTTTTAGTCAATATTTAAATATCCCAAAATGCTCCGTCTTTTTATTCTTGCTCTCTGTATTTCTTGAAAAAAGCCGAGTGACTCATTGCATTTGTTTTGCCACCTCCCCTCATGTATTTATTAGCTTCCACGCTCATAACGGCACCTCTCACTCGACGGGCTTTTGTCAAATTGTCGGCATTCCCCGCTCGCGCCGCGCATAGTTCTCGCACTCGCACGCCCGCCGGCGACCGACCAATTCCGCGATACATTTTGTAAAATATGCATGCATAAAACAATATATTTCTTTAAGAACAGAGTCACGATACAATGTTATTTGTTTCAGTTATCAAAGAGTACAGGTTATCTTATAGTGCACTGTTTTGATAAGACTACTTTGCATAATTGACACACTTGTATGGAATTGTTATTACCTAAAAAAAGGATAATTTAAACTTCACTTTTGCTTTATAAATTGTATTCAAATTTATCCATTGAAGATTGAGATTAAGAGCAATTAGATAATATAAACCGCCGCAAAAGATGCGAATTGAAGGAAATTTCACATAGAACATCAAAGTTATAAATTGAAAGAAAAAAAAGAAAAACCAGTCAATTCTGAGTGGCATCTCACACTCAGGATTTGATACAAACTTACCTATGGTAAATAATTCTATTCCATTATTAAAAGTAAGGTATATTTTAAAGGCCTACAATTATTTTAACTCCATAATACTTAAGTCGAAAGGTACTTCATTCTTTTATCATTCAATCACCCCCCCGCTATTGTGCCTTGTACCTAATAAAATAATTATGGCAATGTAAATCTAGATTGGTCCAATTATTTTGTTAGGTTTATTTCCATGAAAATGAGTACAAGCATGAAACAAGGAATTCATTTATTTGCTGCTAAAGTGTACACTAATTTTTATAACTTTATGAAAGGAACTAGGTATTGCTTCAATTGAATTTAAACTGAAGGTGCTACTTCAACTACTTTCCAAATCTGAAAACCCTTACGCCTCCTCCAACTAGCAATGAGCATTCTGGATTCATGAATGTTTTATTGTGGAGGCGACGCGGAGTTAGCGAGAAAAATGCGCCGTCATTCATTCGGGCTCGTCACGGACACTAACTGCGTGTTCTGCGTTGTTTGGATTTAGTGAGAAAAACGCAATCTCCCCTAGCTGTTCTTACTCACTGATTTGCGCTTTTAGCTTTTTAGGGAAATTAAATTTTAACTGAAATCTCTAGTAACTTCGATTATTTTTTAAAACAAAGAAGAATAATAACAACAATGAAATATACCTAGGTTGGTACATTTTTGTGATGAAATGCGGGACAGAAAACACCACACTTATATACTTTTAATGATTATATCATGGACAAGGATATTTGGAAGTAAATCCGATCCGCATTAGCGATCCCTTCAAATAGCGAACCTACTGTGTTAAAAATAAAATTGTGTTAAATACTTTTAATGTATAGTATATAGATATCATCTATAAATATTGTGAATCTGTATTTAAAAAAAAATACCTCGTTGAGTTTTTTGCCGGATTCTTCTCAACAGAGGTTTTTTTTGAACCGGTGGTAGATTTTTAGACGTTCATAAGTGCTACTCATAGCCTAAATTGAATAAAGAGATTTTGACTTTGACTTTGACGTTGACTTGGAATTTTAATAAGGCATTAAAATATTAATAAGTTATAAACAAATCAATATGAAGCTTTTATTGCTGTTCTTACCTAAATAATATTCGGCGAACTGTCATTACTTAGGTACAGAGTCTTCCGACAAAGGTTTCCTCTAAAATCTTCCATTCTGACCTGTCCTTTGCTGAAAGACTTCATGTTGGACCCGCTATTTGTCGGATATTATCATAGATATCATCGACATATCTCTTACCAGCCTACCTCTTTTTTGTGCTTCTCGTATTTACCATTTTGTTAACAGTCTTGTCCATTTCTCTTTCTTTTTCTAATCAATCATATGTCCTGTCCATCTCCACTTTAGTTAAGTATTTTAAGTATTTTAAGCGTTCTTGCAACTGCAAAGCGAAAAAGAAATTCTGAAGCTTGCTATAAAATTGCTCTCTCTTGAAAGATACCAATGCAGGACAAAATGGGTATACGTATAGGTTGTACTAAAATACACATTTGGAAAACTTGGTGTTAAATAAAATAATACTTTTCACAGAAAAATACCACCACACTAACTGCTTGCTAACACACAGTGTGCATGTCGTTCCTGTGTTCTTTTTCAGGCCTTAAAACGTCTCATATCTATTTTTACCCATTGTTATCTCCCTGTCCTAAAACAGAATACCTATCAGACATTCCAAGCCACGATAACACCAATACTTTATTACCATAAGTCGGTTGTTTACCCCTACATGGAGACGGAGTGTCGGGTAGCAGTAAAAGCTTTCACTATAATAATAAGAAAAAGAAAACCGAATACCAAAAATGTAAGTATGTGTCATATTCAAAGACTGTAACGAATGATAAGTGATACTAAATCTATTGGATGGTTTATATCTATACTAGAATGTTCTATTCCATCCTTCTTTGAAGAAATACGGAGATATTCATTATATTTTCTGAACTACTTATGTGTCTAATCTAAAATAAGAATAATTTATTGAATCAGGCGTTACTTTGCGGAGGTCCATATCAATCATCATCATCATGTCAGCCGAAAGACGTCCACTGCTGGACATAGGCCTCCCCCAAGGCTCTCCACTCAGACCAACGAGCTCAAAGTCACTCAAAGGGCTATGGAGAGGGCTATGCTCGGGGTTTCTCTGCGGGATAGAATCAGAAATGATGATATCCGCAGTAGAACTAAGGTTACTGACATAGCCCGAAGAATTGCGAAACTGAAGTGGCAGTGGGCGGGGCACATTGCACGCAGGACTGATGGCCGATGGGGTCAGAAGGTTCTCGAATGGCGTCCGCGGACCGGGAGACGAGCTGTCGGTAGGCCTCCAACAAGATGGAGCGACGACCTGGCTAAGATCGCGGGATCGCGGTGGATGCGAAAAGCACAAGACCATATCAATGAAGTAAAAGAATTTCCTTGCTCATATATGTATAATTGTAATTGTAATCTATTGTTTTACAATTTAACTCTCGACCGTAACTCATTTTTAACGGTAGGTAACTCATATAAGTAATGTCAAAATAATTAATCGAAAATTTTAATTTTAAAACAAATAATCCAGCTTCGTACCTACTCTTGAAAGAACTGCCATTTAGCAACAAAGTCACAGTCATCCATAAAAATGGAAAATTATGTAAGACAAATGAATAGGTCAGACGGAGCTGAAAAAACACTTAACAAACTTGTCAAAGAAGTAGTAATAAAAGAAAGATTTATTAAAATTTGCTCTTAGTTTGTTTGTTTTGTTAGTTGGCGACTGCTGGCAACACTGTTAGCGTAAACATCGGATCCGCGTTTATATTGTTTTAAAATTTACTCTTATTTATAAAAACAGTAAAAACATAGTGGAGAGTGCAAAGTGTTGGTCGGCTAAGCGGGAGAGCTAATGCTGTGTATAAAACTTACGTACTGTTTGGTGCGGTACTGGTCGTCTGAACGACATTCTCAGCTATTTCCAGCGGCAGAACACAGGCAACGAGTTTACTTCTAAACTATGATACTGAGTGCCGTGAACAGAAGCAGCGAGATCATACTGCCGGTGTGTTCTTCACTATTGAGTACTACGAGGAAAATTTTTGGCACGCACACACGCCCGAAATTTGAATTTTAAAACGTTTTCACTACGCACACAAGCGAACATGTACTTATGACCGTCAGCTGTCCGGTGTTTGGTTTGACACTGACGGCTGCCTGCTTCGGTTTCGGCGGCGGTAGTTGCGGCGTGCCGTGTGCGATGACTACCCTTCTTTTTCGTGCTACTTCGGATAATTATGGTTTAACAGCGTTTGTACCTACTGATCGTCGCAGTTTGGTTGTTTATTAATTATTTTTAAGATGTTTGATTTTTCGACAGTCTTTTTTTTTTTGAGAGATTGAAAGTTCAATCTTAGTTAATAAATTCAAATGCAACATTTTCTTTTGTTTGTTAACATACTTTTATTAATGTTTAGATGTATATAGGTTTTACAAAGCTGACATTAATTTATAATTACCTTTATTAAACCAATGGTCATTGAACATTGAAGATCGACATAGAATGAATTTAATTGTTTTTTTTATGTTCTAATTATTGTAAAATGCTTGGATGAATTGTTGTTATTTTTTTATTCTGTCAATAGTTATTTATTACTGTGTATTGAGGTTGATGAGATGTGTTTTTAGTATTTGCGTGTAATTTATTTTTTTTAGTCAGCTACTTTATTTAGTAATTTTTGAGCAGCTTTGACATGTATTGGCAGTCTTTTATTGTTGTTTTTATTATTTTTTTTAAATTGACTACATTTAATTTCATTGTATTCAAATACGCATTATAATTTGTTTTAAATGAATGCTTATGGTGCTATTTGTGTGTTTAAATCTTTATAAATTATTATTTTCAGTGTTTTTCTTACAATACGAATTATATTACTCTGTATGTATTTGTTATGAGTAGCCCTCCAAGGGTTAGTTGTCCTTATTGCCCGGGGTTAACTAAGTTGTACGTGCAGTCAAGGGGCCTTAATGTGCACATAAGTAGGGTACATGGGGGTGTGGGTTCACAAGATCGGGACGCATTGGGTTTGCCCAATCATGGGGGTTCAGGTGGGCGTTCGGCTGCTGTTGTTGGTTCGGATAACACTTCGCAAGTGTCCCGAGTTGGCCCACATTTTAATGATTTACCGTCATTAAAGGCTAGTGTTCGGGTTTTGAGGCATATACCTAAGGGGGCAAGGAGCTTGGCTGCCGGGAAGTTGTGCGCAATCATAGATGATTGTCTACGTTCAAACGGCGCGGAGGATTGGTTCAGGTTGCTGTCTTTTTCGTTTTCGGCGTTAAGGGTGCCGGATGTGAGTGGGGGCAGGTCATTGACGTCTAAAGTAAAGTCGAACATTGATGACGCTAATTTATATTTTCCTGAGAGGCATTCTTCATTAAAACCAGCTTCGTTATATCGCGCTATTGAGTCTAAGGTGTACGATGGGGACTTGAGGGGTGCCGTGCGGTTGCTTATGTCTGATTCCTCACTTGCTCCTACGAATGACAGTACTTTGAGTGCCTTGCGTGATAAGCATCCAGCGCCATCGAGATCAGTAGCTTTGCCCCCGGAACCGAGTATAACTAGCCCGTTTTTGGCAGTAACACCTTCGGATGTGGCTGGTGCTATTGCTTCGTTTTACAATGGTTCTGCTTCTGGTCTCGATGGCTTGCGCCCTCAGCACCTTAAAGAATTAATTTCAATTTCCGCGGGGAGTAATGGACCTCGTCTTCTGGAATCCATCACCAAACTATGCAATTTCTTGCTGAGGGGCATGCTTAACGTGGAGGTGAAGCCTTATTTATATGGTGCTTCTTTGTGTGCCCTAACTAAGAAGGATGGTGGTATAAGGCCGATTGCGGTTGGCAGTGTTTTCCGTCGCCTTACGGCCAAACTTTGTTGTCGTTCAGTAAGGGAAACGATGTCCACCTACCTACAACCGAGACAGGTGGGATTTGGGACCGCGCTGGGGTGTGAAGCGGCGATACATTCCACTCGGTCTTTTGCGGTGCAGCACGAGGCATCTGATTACGTCATAATCAAAATAGATGTTAAGAATGCTTTTAACAGCGTTGAGAGAGATACCATTCTCAATGAGGTCCTGGAGCAGACGCCGTCATTATTTCCTTTTGTTTACCAGTGCTATGCTTCTCCGAGTAACCTTTTCTTTTCTGAAAACGTAATACAGTCGCAGGTTGGAGCACAGCAGGGAGATCCGTTGGGACCATTGTTATTTTGCTTGGCTATCCAGAAGATAATTTATAATTTGAAAGCACCCCTGAATGTCTGGTACCTTGATGATGGCATTTTAGGGGGGAGTCCAGAGGTGGTGCTTCAAGATTTGCGGACACTGATTCCGGCTTTGAAAGCAGTAGGTTTGGAAATCAATCCAGCCAAGTGTGAGCTTTTTGGTTGTGCTGGTTCGCTCATGGGCTCTCTGGGGGAATTTGAGTCAATTTTACCAGGTATTGCTCAAATTGACAAATCGGGGTTAAGTTTGTTGGGGGCTCCCATATTTCCCGAGGGTGTTAGTGCTGCTCTTCAACTCAAGAGGCAGGCACTGTTGGGGGTACGGGAGCATTTAGTGCACATGTCAGGGCATGTTTCCCTTGTTTTGCTCCGGAATTGTTTATCCTTGCCCCGGATGGTATATATCTTGCGGACGTCGCCCACTTGGTTGTTTGATCAGGACTTAAAATTACTCGATGACACGCTCAAACAGGCTGTGGAGTCTGTACTTAATGTGTGTTTGGATGAAGTACAGTGGTGTCAGGCGGCTTTGCCTATTCGTCATGGTGGTCTTGGGGTGCGTCGGGTTGGAGATGTTGGTTTGGTGGCCTTTTTGGCCTCGGCATATGGTTCAGTGGATCTTGTTGCTCGTATTTTATCACATGATGGCAACAATGTCTCTGTGCCTTTTGTGTCCGAGGCCTTGGAGAAATGGGCTGTGCTGTGCCCGTCTGACGTACGGCCCGACAACCTGGCGGTTCAGAGGGGTTGGGACGACATTTTGAGCAAACTAACCTACTCTCGCTTATTGGATGGTGTTTTGGGGGCTGATCTGGCGCGCCTGAAAGCAGTGGCGAAGCCAGAGTCTGGAGCGTGGCTGCATGCTTTGCCTTCTCCACAATTGGGTACGCTGCTTGATAACGATTCTTTGAGAATAGCAGTGGCCCTAAGACTGGGGGGCAAGGTGTGTGAAGTCCATCGCTGCATTTGCGGTGTGATGGTGGAGGAGAACGGATACCATGGGCTCAGTTGCCAGAGATGTGCGGGGCGCTTTCCGAGACACCATTCGATTAACGAGATTATCCGTCGGGCCATGGTTTCAATTAATGTGCCATGTGTTTTGGAACCGCCGGGTTTGTCTAGGTCGGACGGCAAGAGGCCAGACGGGCTTACTTTGGTTCCCTGGCGGAGAGGGCGTTGTCTTTTGTGGGACGCAACGTGTGTTAGCACATTTGCTGCGTCCCATTTGAGGCAAACCGTCGGGTCGGCGGGTTCAGCGGCAGCTAATGCCGCCAAACTGAAGCACGCCAAGTATTCCGCCCTGAAGTCCACCTACGATTTCGTGCCAGTCGCGGTGGAAACGGCTGGTCCCTGGGGTGATGAGGCTCTTGACCTTTTTAAGGAGCTGGGGCGACGTTTGAGAGAGAAGGGCAACGACCCCCGCTCAGGGTCTTGGTTAGTTCAGCAGGTCTCCATTGCTATTCAGCGGGGCAACGCCGCGGGTGTAATGGGGACCTTTGGGTCGGGCAGGGCGCTGGGCGGGGATTGTATATGTTAATGTTTGTTATGTTTTTTTTTTTTTTGTTTATATGTATAATTTTATAAGGTTTGACGAAGCTTGTTGCGGATGTATCAATGTGTTATTTCAATATTTTATTTATTAATAGTTTATTAACTAAATTAAAGTCATTGTTTGCAGAAACGTTATAAGGTCATTACAAGAGAACAGGTCTAATTTGGTTTTTCAAGTTTTTGGGGTTCCGTAGCCAAAATGATAAAAACTAAACCCTTATGGTATCGCCATGTCTCTCTGTCGCTCTGTCCGTCCTCGGTTTTACTCAGAGACTATCAATGCTAGAAAGCTGTAATTTTGCACAAATATGTATACGTAAACTATGCCGACAAAATGGTACAATAAAAAATTGAAAAACAATTTTTAGGGTACCTTCCATAGACGTAAAGTGGGGGTGACTTTTTTTCTCATCCCAACCTTGCAGTGTGAAGTATCTTTGGATAGGTCTTTTAAACCCATTAGGAGGTTGCTAAAACGATTTTTCGATTCAGTGATTTGTTTGCAAAATATTCAACTTTAAAGTGCAAATTTTTATTTAAATCGATGCTCCCCCTCCCCCTTTAAAATCTAAACCGGTGGGTGAAAAAATTTGAAAAATTCCAGGATGGTAGTAAGTATTTAAAACTTACAAGGAAAACTATAACGGTTCAGTTTTCTTGAAAATTATTAGTAAACCCCCTTGCAAAAAAAAAACGGGCACCTATGGTTTTTGTATTTTATGTGCATGGAAGCTTAGGTACTTTCTAAGCTCCAATGCCTAAAAATCTGAAAAATCATAGGTGCCCGTTTTTTTGCAAAGGGGTTTAGTTTAAGAGTAAATAGCAGCCTAAGGTATAAAATATACCTAAACTTGGAATATTCCGTACAGAATACGGAACCCTATTTCGGGCGTGTCCGACATGCTCTTGGCCGGTTTTTTTACTTCTTTCGACCGACTTTAATTTTGCTTAAACAAACTCTCCTTACAATTTTATTATCATTCATTCTATAATTGAATAGGTATTATTACAGTAAAACTCGCGGAATACCGTTTACTTTCTATAAAACGTATGATAAGAATTTATAATACTTTTTTATACTGATGACCATAAGACTTTCGCCCAATTCAACTTATACGAGGATTACAAAACCTGTTCCTTTTGATTTTCAATAAAATAGCAACACAATTGAAATAAAGAAATGTAAACATTATTTATAAATTGAAATGAATTGAATATTTGCTATTCCGCTCACACAGTGAGCTTGTTTGCACGTGAAAACGAGTAAGAATACAAGTGCAGCAAACGTAGGCGGTCGCCCGCTGCTTTGGCCGCCCTCCAATGCATTGATATAAATGACTGTGTACTGTACCCTGAATTTATTGCTCTTAATCTTTCACCTATCTATCCTCTTACAATTTGGTTATAAGATAATAATATTTAAAAACTTGAACTCAAAACAAAAGTGAAATATACTGTTGATTTCATTTTCATTTATTATGCCAAATATAAAAACAATTTCCCTTCTCGCAGAGGCGCTTATAAAAACACTCCCAAAAATGTATTATAAATTGAACACTAAGGGAAGCCATAATCATCGAAGTTCCTAAGAGATGAAAGAGGAATCGTACTAAATTCTCGTTTTTTGCAACGCGTCAATAGAGAAGCCTGTAAAAGTTAATTGAGGCGTTGAGTTATTTTTGCTTCATTATGTTACGGGCTACGGCTAACTCCGAGAAATTTTGCTCCAGGAAACCGTTTTAAAGCTTTGCTTCAAGTTCCTATTCCGCTATTATAAAAAAAAATTTTTTTTTTTGAAAATATCGCGAGTAAAATAGTATATGTTTTAGAGGCCTTTGAAGCAGAAGATGGTTAGTTCGAACCTGGGGTTCAACTTACGTCTGAGTTTATCGAAATTTGAAGTTTAATATGAGGTAGAAGAAAAATATTGAGAAAAGACTTGGACAATACCGGCAAAGTACATAATTCAACGGCGTTTGAAAAGTGCTTAATTAGTACAAATTCTATTTGAAACATGAGTCTAAGCACTCTTATTCTGAGAGGAGGACTGCGCCCAGCAGTGGAACGTATTAGGCTACAAATAGAAATGATCGAATGCAAATGATGGAAATGATAATCGTGCTCAGTAGAACATTTTGCGAAATAAAGATTCTATATTGCGTCGTGTTATTATAGATGACTAGAATAATTTACTTTACTATAAATAAAGTAGAGAATTTCTTTTTAATACGAGTAAAACGTAAAATTATATTTGATAACCCTGGAATGAACGATGATTTTAACTTCACGATATAAAAACCAACCAGTTTCAATGACGATGACGTCGTGTCACAAACTGGTACAAAACCTCTTTGAATAACTGAAGGGTTGCTTTTATGGTGAAAGGAAACATGAATGAGAAGCCAGTTTTTTTAATAACGGACATAGGGCACCTTCGCTATGCAGGTTGCCTCGCATCGTTCAACATCATTAAAGAGTGTAAAGGCCATGAAAGGTGACATAAACTTTAAGTAGGTACGGCGAGATAAACTTTAGGCAGAGTTCTGAACAATCATGACGGCATTTAAAAATGACGCATTAACGATGAAGCAGCTTTCGGATGGCTACTGGTGACTATATTAATATCTCTTTTGTCGATCCCTAATTGATGGCTCCCCACTACCACTGAAGAGTTAACTGGCAGAGATCCCTTAAGGGATAAGTCCGCCTTTGTACGTTGTAGTTTTCTGTTTGTAAGCTATCTATTTGTGTTTCCTTTTTGTAAAATAAAGATTTTTACTACTCTTCTACTGAGTAAATCATAAATCATTTATTTGTTTACAAGAATGTAGTCTTTTACAATGTAAGGTGGTAAATTAAATATTTTATGTCCAATACATTCTGCTTTAGCCTAGGCATGTAAGCATTTAGGCAGCACGCGTTTACCTAATCGTTGAAATTACATTATTATTATTATCATTTGTGCATATGGATTAATATTATTTACTTACACAAATTAAAAAAAAAGTGTCGATGTATCTACCTAACGTAACTACAAATGTCAGATCGATAGTAATAATTGTTAATTTGATAAATAATATTGATCAGCTTAACAAAATTACATGTCAAATTTTATATTAAACTAAAATACGAAAATATAATTATATGTCAATCAGTAATAGCAATTAATTTAACAACAATGAACAAGAATAAATGTACTTAATAAAATTAGTGCAATGTTTAAAATAAATATTCAAATAAGGAAAAAAAATGTAGAAGTCACGGCAACACAGCGGAGTGACAAGTTTGTGTTTATTTTTGTGCATAACATTGTGCATATTTGGTTTGAAATCTGTGCCTGGATCCTAAATAGAAGAGGGTTTTTAGTGATAGATGGATAGATGGCTAGAAGTAGCGTTTGATTTGATTAGATTTGACCTCTAGTTACTAGGGTGACGTGACAGTTATTTTGTACATTCCGGTATTGGTTAGCTTTCCTTGTTTAATTGTCAAACGCACGGGCGCTCACAATTGAAATTCCAAGTACGTTGGACAATATGTCCTCTAGCCATATCATAACATGAATGCACAAAGGGAATGGGAAAATGGGATTAAATTTTTGTTACAAATGTAGGTAGAGCTACCTAAATACAATATTTTTAATAAAAATACAATATTTTTCTCTTGTTTTCCGCTACTAATTACCTTAGTAGTAGAACGGATAAGAAAGGTAATATTATTTATAAATTCGCCGAAGTGGTGAGGGCGATTGTGTACATACTACTCATGTTTCCTACACATAATACTATAACTATATTGTTTACCTACGGTAAGTATCTATTATTTATTATGTGTCCTTGCACAAAACTATCACACTACACATAAGTATGTACTATTAATTTATAACTATACCTCATACAAAAAATACATACGTAAGTACGAGTACGCGAACGTAAAAGGTGATCATCTCGCGAAGCGAGCGCAAGACGAGCGAGCTAAAATCAAAACGTGCGGCACCGACGGAAGCGCTGCGCTTCAGCGCAGCATTGACTAAAGAAAACTTAATCCTCCCTAAATTATCAGTGTGCGTGTGCGGCGGGTGCGTGCATACCGGCGCGCACACATTTAATCCGCGCCATGTACGTTTGTTCGTAGTGAATCTACTTGGTTTCTTTTATTGTGGTAAAAGTGTTATGGTTTATTGATATGTTTTTCTGCTAAGTAACGCCTAAATCAAATCAAACAAAGCTGGATAAATATTGGAATAATATGGCAGAATATTTTTTAGGTTCTTTATATGCCAACGTAATAGCTAATTGATCTTCATAAATTCCTTGTTTAAATAGAATATTCCCGCTACTAGATTGCGAAAGAGCTTAGAATCGTCGAGATTAATAATCATAATTTATTAAACGCGGTATTATCAGTTTAAATTAGTTTCGTTTCAAGGTTGTTTTAGATTCCATTTATATTAAATCAATAACACGAAGTCTTAAGTTAATAAAGTGTATCAAGAGCAGAATAATATTTCTAGAAAGCTTAGCAAATATGATATCATGCCGCGAAACCTGGCATGCCAATCAATATCGCCTTCACAAACAATCTCCCGATAATAATAACTAATATCACAGGAATGGATACACTTAATCGCTTCGCTCATGCCTGCCTCCGGTTGAGGGAAATAATTGGATGTCCAATAGGATATAAGGAAGAATAAAAACATTCAAAACTGTTTTCCTCTAGCTATTATTTTGTTAGAAATTCTCAGACTACGACTACTATGACTGTATAGACTATATACAGGGTGTGACTAACTCCATCGAAAATTAATCAATCGCAGATAATACGTAGCAACGGACTCTCATACAAAAAAGTGAGAATATCTCTGAGAATAATGCTTTGCTTCGATGATTGGATTTTTTAATTTGAATTATTATTCGAGTAGGTAATATGGTTACATGTGAATTATTATGAAGGTAACTACCGAAATCTAATTAATAATATATACGTTTGATGATAGTACTTAATTTTAAGTGAATAAGGTATTAATAATAATAAGGCACGGCACGCATTGTCCGAAGATTCCTCACTCTGCGGCTCCGTCCACCGGCGGCTTGGGCCCTGCCCCGTTACCGGCGGCAAACAAGGTTAGGTTTTTATAATATTTTTATTTTGTTTGTACTTTTTTGTATTTTACTTTTTATCACTATTATAAAAACCTAATCTAAGAATGAAAATAAATATGAAGGGAATAATAATAAAATCATTTATTGCCACAGAAATAAAACAACACAATAAAAAAAAACAATTACACGTAAGCAGGTGGCAATGGTATTAAATATAGTAAGCCGGATAACTCACATCTTAAATCGAGTTTAGCCTGACATGTTTCGGGTTAATCCATAGCTCTTCCTCTTCGGAGTAACGCGACTCGGCAGCTGCTGCAATACGCGTACTGGTAAACTCAATTTAAGACGTGAGTTATCCGGATCAATAGGTATGGGCTCAAGCTGAGCATAATTTCTCAGCAAAAGAAACTTGCAGCACTGATTTTCAGCCTGCAAGATTTATTAATGATTACTTTATAGTTTCCAATTAAAAGTTACAAATCGATCTTTTAGATGTTAGTTTATGCTAAGTAAGATTAAAAAAAATGTAGAACGTAAAAACTGTCTTTAACATGCTAGGTACACCTATTTACCTAGGTAACTAATCAAGTAAGGTAGTCATTCTGCTACTAAAACCGCAATCTCACTAAATAATAAATGCGGAAGTTTGTAAGTGTGTTTGTATACTTATTTGTTTGTTACTTCATCACGTCTAAACCAATAGACCAATTTAGATAAAATTCGGTATACAGATAGTTTGTATCCCGGGGAAGGACATAGGATAGTTTTTATCCCGGAAAATTGCATAGTTCCCGCCGGATAGTGAAAACCGAATTTTACGCGGACGGAGTCGAGGGTAACGGCTAGTAACTAGTTTATATTTGGACACGGGCACACTTAATTACATACGCTTGCAAAGATCTGTGGAACAAAACTGCTATCAAAAGAGTTCTATACAATCACATCGCGAGGCGCAAACAGATAAATTGCCTACAAAATTCAGTCCCCACTAAAACGGATATAGTTCTGGCATGAAACAAACAGTCGAGGTTTATGCAAATTGGGCTCCTTTGTATTTTCCGGATTAAAATATAGTGGAAATTAGTTCCGTGTCAGATATCCGGCAGGCGGACCACTTGATTTTATTGCTCGCTTCTTTATTTTAAACAGGATTTACATATACGCTCTTTTGTTTTAAACTGCTGTCTCCGGAAAAACCGCGTTAATGTGTAAATCCCAAGTTATGGATGGCGTTCAGCCGGATTCAACCATAGGCTTTTGTTGCATAAGAACGCTGTGTTGCCAGTATTATTATTATATGCTGCCGACTTTTACTTGACTTAATTTCAAGTACACATGAATAAAATTAGTTATTTATGACTTTTATGGTTTATGAACATTATCGTAAGTACAGTTTGTTTGGGATAGCTTCAAAACCGTGTTGTTTTTATTCTGAGGATTACTTTTTCTGCGTAGAATTCGTTTATCGTTATTCCGCGGGAACCATGCAATTATTAGGGATAAAAACTATTTTATATCCTTCTTTGGGAATCAAAGTCTCTGTATACCGAATTTCATTTAAATAGGTTCCGCAGTTTAGACGTAATGAGGTAACAAACAAACAAACAGACGTAATATTTTTCGCAATTATAATATTAGCGGGACTTTATAACAGCAAAACCCACTCTCCAGCCATCTCTCATCATTTAGAATGCTCGCCGTCACTTAGCACACGATATAAGAGTTGTTTAAATGTAAGAATCCTGAGGCGTTTGTGAATATTCATGTACCACGACAAACTTGGTGGAACTTGAGCGCAAACTTTTGTACCTAGTTGTTTTGTTGTACCATTCACAACCACAGTCGACTAAACTACCCAGTTTGAAATGCAAGCAAGTTTTTTTCAACTTATTTTAAGTTGAATTGATCATGAAATCAAAACCATTTTTGTTGAGGAGATAACTCTTGTGAGTTATCATTTTAATAGTTTTAATAAGTTTAGTTGTAAATAGGTAAAACACAAACAAATTACAAATACAAATACTTGCATTGTGTGAATCGTACTTCAATAATTTTTAGTAGTAATAGGTTAAGTTTTTAGTAGTACTTAGTGGGCAACTAGTCTCAACTTTCCATTAAATCAAGGAGTCTTTTTCGAGGAGACTCCGACTGTGTATTAAATTTTTACTTTATTAATTACTTTCATGTTGCCCGCGACTCTGTCGGCGTAGTATTCGTTTATCGCTATCCCGTGGGAACTATGAAATTATCCGGAATAAAACTATCCTATATCCTGTCCCGGAATTCGAACTATCAGAACACCGAATTTCTTTTAAATCGGTTCAGCGGTTTAAACGTAGTTGAGTAACTAACAAACATCCAAACCTCGAAACATATCCACAAACTATCACATTCATAATATTAGCACAGAATATAATAATAGTACTACGACTTTAGTAGGATAACGTAGTAATTTCTATTTACCTTAATTTCGCTCAATGAGTCAAAAGATAGCTTTTACTCGTAAGTAGAAAAGCCTTGTTTGCATTTACCACGTTCAGAACACGCTATATATATGAAATATAGTAGAACCCTGTTATCTCAAATGTTAGTCGTTTAACCAGACAATTAGCACTCTGTATGGTCCTGACTACGCCCTCTGGGCACTGAGCACGTATTATTCTCCCGCAGTCAAAATCAGAGCAGGTCTCGTTTGTCATGAATTATAAAGATCATTATGTTGAATTTATATGATTAAATATTAGGAGCGAAATCCAAAATCCTCTGTGAATATTTAACTTTATTTGAACTTCAGCTGTTTAATTTTCACAACGCAAATAAATAGCATTTATAATGTCAGGTTTTACATTTAAAATTAGCTTAACCCCATTAATCGTGGCCAAGGAAATAACGGAGTAACAATTTTACTGGAACCGTCTTGACTAAAGTTTTATCGGCCATTCTTTTGTCTATAACAAATACCAAATTTACAGAGATTTTGTGGTTAATCGGAGTGAATTATATTTTTTTCAATATGATTAAGTAAAAGTACAGTTTTTTTTCTTGATTTATAATATGAGTGGGACATGAAAACTATTTTGGTTTATATATGGTCTGACTTTAAAAATGAATACAATTATTTTTTTATAGGTACTTACCACTAACTGTTAGGGTTATTTTCCGATTTATTAACCTAGTCCATGTAAAATCCCAAAATATTAACCATTAAGTATAGAGATATGAAACTTCGCATGGGTATGTATTATACCACGTATGGGAATTATTAGTATGTAAATCCCGGAATCTCAGTTCAATTGCCATATCCTAATGGTTTACGTAAGGAAAGCCTGGGGTAAAGGTAAATAATATTTTAATATATTGAACACATTCATTGCATATACATATATAATTGTGTATTAATTTCGTGCTTTCAATTGATAATATACCTTCATAATATTATGAAGGCTCTAAACTTATAGGCTCTAATTATAAGTATAATAAGTAAACCATTATTATTATGACAGTTCCTACATCAAAAAAAGTTAGGCCGTTTTTCACATTGACTTGCAAGTGAAAATACTCTACTATTTTGAATCACACAAATAATAGTGAACCATAAAGAGAAAACAATAATTTGGTTGATTACAGTTTCTTATTTAGATTCTCGGTGCACCGAAATAGTTACCTAGTTTTCCTTTAGTGTGCACGCATACATTTCCACTCCATTTCTACATACGTATATGTACTCAATGTATTTCCTTAGCGCAACGTCAGTAATAATATATGCTATTCATTAAATGAGTCTGATGTTTTTGTTAACGCCCAGCAACTGTTATTTGTTTACTTATCTTACCTTTTTAAAATTTAAACATTAAAAAATTACTTACCCGTGGAACTTTTCTTATTTTCACACCTCATTCTTTACAGCACTTTTAAAATAATCTTCAAAACGTAGGTAACCCGTAAATCCTAATAAATTGCCTAGATGTGGTAACGAGTTCGCGTTGCAGTCTCTACGGATATGTATTTTATTAGATTTACTGAAGCGTTTGTCTGCTTTAAGGATTATTTACGACTATTTGCTTGTATGTAGCAGCTACGCGCTGGAAATTCAAAAGCCATCAGTTAACTTAGTGAACTTAATCTAAATTCATGTAAATTTATAGCAAGCACAATAAAAAAAATGCCGTACAGACAGACAAAGTGACATAATCGTAATTAAATTAAATTAATGATGGTTATGTATGGATCTGAGAATCGACAGTACTGGAAAGTACACGATACATTGGGCACTATTGAATTGGTAGGTATAATTATACATTCATCGACCATTGGTCACATAGAAATGTGACTGTGAACTAGGAACTTTTCTAGTTCTAACGTTAGAGTGTCCCATAAAGTCGTAATTCTGGAAGCAAACTTACTGAATCAGTGGTTAAATCTAACTTTATTTGATTTTGTTGCCAGTACGGTAGCTCGCTGCACGTCAGTCGCCATGCAGTGATAGCTGCAATTATTCAAAGCTAATGCCTTCCTTCCCCGCCTAGCCCGGGCTTTACTCCAGGTCTTCATGTACTGCAACCGTTCTAGTTAACCCTTTGACGACCGTACACTGCACCGTCCGTAATAGCCTACATAGGATTACCTATTCAAAATTAGGTAAGTATTTAATATTGTGAATAAGATTGTAATGTGATAAAGTCTTTAAACAATTTTTAGATCTTTCAAACTTTTTGGAAATCTCATTGTTATAAAAACTGTGAAACAGGGCTGAATAATGACGTTTTCGATTATTTGTGCTTTTCGAGAATTGGTTTCTATAGCCAAATATTTTTATTAAGATTAGTGTATTTCTTTTCTAAAGAATAAAAAACGTAAAGGGGCGTTTTCAAAATAAGTTGTCCAAATGACTTTTTTTTAGATGTGGATGAAATTTGGTATTCCTAATCAGAATCAGGAGCACTTTCGATCGCAATAGGAAAAAAAATTCATATAATTTTGTGTTATCCATTACACTACCGCCTCAGACACGCGTATGAAAACGGTAACGTAATGGAATAAATAATATTGGGACACTTTTTTTCTCCTATTATAATCAAAAGTGCTCCTGATTCTGAGTAGGAATACCAAATTTCATCCACATCTAAAAAAAAAGTCATTTGGACAACTTATTTTGAAAACGCCCAAAGACGGATGTTTTAAGTTCAGTATATCAAATTGCAGTCACCTCGACCGCTAACAAGATTTAAGGTGAACTCGGGCGGAGTAACGCGTCTACCTATAGGTTAATTAGTATCGCTACCTCGCGGCATCTCATTTATCGTACTCCGCAGGGAGGTGGGTCAGCCAGCAGTAAATCTACCAACCTGAGCGCTCTTGTCTTTGTAAACTTGAAAATCTAATTACATTTACAGCCCCGCTTTAGTTCGCCTTTCCTGCTAAATTTGCATTCTCCCTTGATTTTTGTCCGCTTTTTTCGAGATAAGATTTCCTTCTCTAGTTGTTTTAAAATTGCCGTATTAAACGTGTCTTAAAGTAATTAAAACTTTGATTCGACCGGTTTCTTCTCTCTGCGGTGCGACACGCTTTGGGCGGGAGCGTGGCAGGCGAGTGTTTGCCGAGCCGCCGGTTTATCTGCTCGAACAGGCTCAATAAAGAGCGTCTCTATGTTGTAAAGGCGTTCCAAATGCTTATTTGCATTCAAGAAGGCTCCCTGAACGGGCCAGCAAGTGTACGGGAACGGCTATGAAACGTAGGTACCCGGTTCGGAACGCTAGACGGAGAGCTCCCCTGATAGTGATTAGACGATGCTAATACCATTTACTTTCCAACTTCCCCGACTCACCGACCGTTACGTGAACACCCGCTATTTATTTTAGTGTGCTTTCCAAATCATCTTAAACGGTCGATTTAACGGTCCATTAAACTGAAATGGATAACCGTTCAATATTCAAAATCGCAACCTTTACTCTCAGGTGATTGTCTAAAAATTTCACGAGTTTTTATACCTATTTCCGTTTACGCTTAGTGACGAATGAAGTTTACTAAATTGATGCTTTACCTACAGGTAACAAGACTTTATTTTATTATTCTTTTTGGTGCAAAAATACTGAGAGCGAAATACATTTCGGCTCTCTAATGAAATATATTACGAAATACGCTAATGAGTGACTACCTGACTCGATGAAAACGAATGTGCCTATTCGAACAAACTATTTTCTTTTCTATTCAAGGTATCAATTTTCAGAGTTGGGGCTTGTGCTAAAATCACTACAAAGGGTATTAAAGGATATTTTCACAATGCAAAAAATGTCCACCCCGCATATTCGGCTGGAATACCAGCGATATCAAGCGCGTCAGCACAACCGCCATGAATGCAGATATTTTCACGCGGTAAAAACTGAATTCTGCAGAAAAATAAAGGTGTAATTTGATGTTCGCAACGCCAGCGTGTAGTGGTCCTCACAGGGGCTTCGGCCACGCTAAAACTGCAACCATAAAACTTCAGGCAGCCGGAGTTGGTCTGCCGACCGCGGCGAAACTTCCACTGCATTACGAGAAGTAAACCTGCAGTTAAGTGTTTACTTCGCACATTCCAAGGCATTCTGCAAGCAACTTAGAACCATAAAAACGGCCTGACTCCTACTAGCGAGTTTGGTTAGCTTAGTGGATCGAAAATGTTTATCAATAATGTTTGTTGAAATTAATAGCTTAAAACATGCATAATTATGTGATACCGTTTTGTTTTCACATCATTTCATAATCAATGCATACAGAAAAAAAGCTTCTAGTTCGCTCACTGACTTATCAACGCGCAAACAAAACCCTTAGAGAAGAAATAAGAATGGGTGTGTTTAAACTCCCACGGGAATTTGGAAGATTTGGAATGATCCTATCTTCCTAACTATGAAGGTACTGAACTCTTTCAATTTAGATATTTTTTCATTATGTTACGAAATTTCCACGGGATAAGGCATAAATGTGATCTATACATATATTTAATTCTATGGAATCCAATCCCATTATTACAATAACTAGACTCTTCAAGTTTCCCACACAAGTAAACACGATTTTATAAAATTACCAGGAAATAAGAGGATTATTATATTTTCGTAACAGTAATGACTAAATAAGAGTAGTCTTTACACAAAATACACACAAACATCACACCTGTATTCCCAAATGGGGTATAGGCAGAGCACATGAAACGTTACCGCTTCGGAGCTACTTTTAGCAATTTTAGGTTTTAAGTTTGACAAAAACGACAGGTACAATAGTGACAGGTTTCTAGCCTGTCGCCTACGGTATACCTTAACCTATATCCTCAAGTAAGTAAGCAGTATTTAAATTTGGCATATTTAAGTAAACAATTATAACAGCTAAACGGGATAAGGAACAAACGCAACTCTTATACATTCGCTTCAAAAATATATTACAGATACAATATTGTGCTCGTAGACACCTGCTGCAAATTTGTCCTCGATTTTGTATTGTTCTACGGAAGCACAGATGCAGGTTTAAGCTAGTACATATTTAAAAAAAAACTCGATTTTGCTTAAAAAACGGGTCCATTCTGGTATTTAACCTTAACGAACCGCAAAAAAGTCTCTTAGTGTAATAAAGCAATCTTAAAACGATAAGATCAAAACAGACTTTTTTTTTAATAATTATGTACATACAACTAGTAATAAATCTATTTCTTTTGTTATTTTTTGAGTTAATTGACCAATAGTAATGTCAACAGCAATGACCGCACGCCGCATGCCTGACGCGACTGTAAAACTTTCATCGTTGTGGCTATTCTCTTCAAATAGCGTTACAAATAAACGTACAAAGTTACGTGCCACTAACAGAGAGACTATGGGGTAACTTTGACAGTAATTCTTGCCGCAAACGGTCAACATCGCCGTTGGGGCTGATGTTAGTAAAATAGTCGTCATAATATCGATAAAAGTTTTAAAAGTAGATCAATAACCATATTGGAAATTTATAGAGTTTTTTCTGCTCAAGACTCTTCTTAGCAAATGACACTTGTACTTATTTATAAATGTACCCATTAGGTAACTCACTAATCTGCGCACTGGATCGAAAAACCCAGAACAGAACAAAATTGGCTATATTTTCCTAAACGTTCAGTTTTCAGCTCACTTCGTGTGTTTGGCTACATTCACTTAAATTTACATACTTTGGCACCTTCAGGTTATATTATCAGCTGATCCCACCCCCGTTACGTTCAGTTTTCATCCGGCGTTTGCGCAGGTTACACGAATAAATTAAGGAGGTAGGCTTTTTTCGACCGTGATACGACTATTGTGGCAATCTTTTTGTTTTCAGTTGGAGGTTTTTGATAAAACTTGGTTTTTATTTTTTAAAGATTAACACTAAATCGTGTTAGCAAAGAAACAGAAATATATATTTTGAGTCTGGTATATGAGTAAAAATTGACAAAGTTAATATCACGAATAATTCCAACAAAATCCCCGACCTTTGACAAATAACATTGTTTTACTCGTATTTAGTCTTCGTACTTAAGCTAATCATTGAAATTAGACATCGGAAATACTAAAAAGGGGTGGCCAAGTTTTAGTAATTCACTCCCTGATCATCGCTCAGTTGGCTTGGCAGTGATTGCAGCAATTATTCAGTTCGCCGCCTCCCCTCGGCAGCGCCGCAGGTGGTAGCCCCACAGATCACCAAACGCAGATGTTTCGCACACCCAGAGCAGCCGAACCTGACTTATGGTTCTTGTATTTTAATTGCCAGTTGCACTTTGCAGTAGCCGTAGAACTAACTTGAACTTTTATAACATATGTACTTCGATCGTCAGGTTTGTAGACAGCGATTTTTAAAGATAAAACTTAGTTAAAGTGGTGTAAGTAACATAATTTTAACCCTCGACGCAAAAAAAGGGGTGTTATAAGTTTGTGTGTGTGTGTGTGTGTGTGTGTGTGTGTGTGTGTGTGTGTGTGTGTGTGTGTGTGTGTGTGTGAGACCCTTATAGCGTGACAGGCGACATCAGTTGGGTTCTAGGATGGCGTACATTGATGGCAGTATTTAATTTGTATGAAAAAAGGAAAATTCAAAGACTCCATTATTTTTAAAAGTCGGTCAACTAATGTTGTTCAGTTTAACGAGGACGATCTATGTTTTAATTTTTTGCTCGTATTACAGGCCACACCCGATATGTTCACTTTGTTGGCCGTTTGTCTGTCAAGACCTTTTTCTCGGGAACGCGGGGAAGGTATCAAGTTGAAATTAATACCTGATACTTACGCCTGCGACCCATTGAAGGTGTTAAAAAATAAAGCTACTACATTAACGCAATCAAAAGATACGGCCATTTGAGCCTTATTTTTCAAACGTTTCGCAGTATAATCAAAATCTACTTAAGTATAGGGCTCCCGTAGAGCTAGAATCAGAAAATTTGACAAGAAAGATTTTTTTTTTATTTATCAAGGCAATAAATAGTCACATAGTTAAACATTGCATATAAGATATGAAATGGTATAGACCTGGAGTACAGTGGACTGGAGTCTTACTCGTAAAACACAAGTACAGGAAAAGATCGGAAAATCGCTATTTTGTTGCTCCATCAGAAAAAAAAATGGTTATCTCATTTGAAAGCGATGGTTTATTTCGACACTCTCTGAGTAGATCAAGGTGACATAGTGGTGGACGCACGTGGACTACGGTAAACGAGAATAGTAATATATATATTTTTTTGTTTTCGTTTATTTATTTTCTTTTTCCATTGTGTTAAATATTTTCTATTTTAGAGGAAAAAACAATCGAATAAAACGTGAAAAATTGTACGGAACCTTCGGTGCGCGAGTACGACGCGCACTTGACCGATTTTTATTCAGAGTTAGCGAAAACTTAAATGTAATGTACAATCCTGATGAAAAACTCGTTCTGATATTCATGCATGAAACCTAACGTATCACAAACTAGTGTTCGTGTACAGACAATTTAATGATGTAATCTGATCTTATGGCGGTGCACCGTCATTATCCGCATGTGAGAGGAATCGAAGGGGAATTAGGAGGGACGGTTCGACCGACGATGAATGCCTTGATCGATGTCCGGCCTCTGGGGCGGAAGCCACGCGGAAGACGAGTGACATATCTTCATTGAATGATAATATCCGATCAAATAACACTGGTCTTAGATTGAATACTTATGAGGTCGGAGCCAGTATAAAATTGCCAGATCTGTAAGACAAGAAAACCTTGTAAATACAAGAAATGGGCACTGCTAAAAAGGACAGGTACCTTAAAGTTCTTCATCTTGTAACATCACAGATGTAAGTATACCTACTATTTTATTTACATTATGGGCTTCGGAACTGGCTCTTTCACCTTTGATCTTTATTTACATCACCACTCGCGACAATGTGGCATAGAACACCCCCGCTTCCAATATTAACAATCTAGAGAATACCTCACTCTCCAATAACGCTTTCAAAGCGAAATGCGAACAAAAAATTCTCTACGAAAAAATGGCCGTACTAAGTTTGTGTCTCATCAACAAAATGCTTTTTCGGGCGAATACAAAAGGGAAACGAATACCAATCCATAAAGTGTAATAGCGATTTCCGACAAAGTGAACAACGTAACGAAGGCAACAAAGTTTGCGAAGTAGGAAACAAAGCAGGCCACCTCCATGGTAACAAATGTGCGCCCGGATATAATACTTAACTTTTCTTTATGTACTTATCTTACATTGATATAGGATCCATTAGAAATTAACTCGTACATTGAATTACTTTAAATTCTAATTAAGCTACATATGGTGTTCAACAAGAGGGGATTATAATTGAAACACCTCATATATGCGATGCCGAATACATTGAATGGCGTGAAGCGCGAACGATTTTTTATCAAAATCTAACGGCTTTATATTTATATTTCAAAGAAATCGTAATCGAGGATCAGCCTTTCGCCACATAAGTACACGTCTTATTGAAATTAAATTCATAAAGGGCCAATTTTTGTCTACTGTTTGATAAATAATACAATAAATTCGTAAGTCGGAACGGCGCTTCTTAATATCGACATTATATGCCTAATGCTTTAATGCGTGCGATAGGGAATATAATAAAACGTAAAAATGAATCATACTTTCTTTTCGACGTTACTTTCATGTCAAAGATTTCATTACTTTCTATGGCTTTATACTGCCTTTGCTAAAAGGAACTGCAATAATGTAGGTACCTACAATGTAAGTTACGTTTACGCTAATATAACTTACCTAACGTTCATCTGAAACTAGCTCGGTGTTTGGTAGTGTGATACGTATGTGTATTTATTACAATCGTTTACCGAAAAGGTTTTTTTCTAAGATTGATTTATTTTGTTTCACTGTCATCATCTCTAGCTTATTTACTTCCCACTGATGGGCAAACGCCTCTTTTGAGAAAAACAGGACTTATTTAATGTTATAGGGAATATTTCATTGGATAGAAAAATAGAATTGTAGACAGCCTGAAGTCTTTACTTTCGGAGGCTAAAGTTTATCGCAAACACCTATAATTGCGTCACCTGCAATCTGAAACTAAGGACACAAACTCCCACAGTCAGCACTATACTGTGTAAAACACAGAAATTCAATTAAAACTTGTCGTTAACTCTACAACATTGAACCTAAACCACGCACTGTGCTACATTACAACCAGATTGAATGCAGTTTGTACACTATCAAGAACATACAAATGACAATACGAATATGGAATTGTCTATGTAAGTAGGTACGTACTTTCAATAACAATGGATAATAATATTTAAGAGAAGAAATGTGAAAAAGTACTGAAGTGTCAAGTTGTTTTTAATTTAGATGACCGTGACGACCGAAACATTGTAAAAAAAAGTTTTTGTTACTTATACCTAGTATGGGATCCACCTGCAAAATTGCTACGTTCAATGAATACTTATTTGAAATCAGATTTTATAAACAATTAAAAAAGGGGCAATATGTTTCATGCATGCAGGTATGTATTGTGCACTGGAAGTGGATAAAATTGAAGTTAT
This sequence comes from Choristoneura rosaceana, assembly GCA_037349165.1. Lineage (NCBI taxonomy): Eukaryota > Metazoa > Arthropoda > Insecta > Lepidoptera > Tortricidae > Choristoneura > Choristoneura rosaceana. The sequence goes on along the minus strand of JAZBNJ010000040.1, from coordinate 8,781,711 downwards.
AACATTTATAATTAACAAACTAATGAACATTGCAAGTCCTAATAATGATTGGGACAAACCGGCAAAATTACAGTCAGACTTCTACACAAATAGGTCTATAAAATAATTGTCATTACCTACGATGATTGAATTAAAAAATTACAAAGGTTTGATTAGGTCTATATTTATTTATTTATTTTGTACTTGAGAGACTGAAGTCTTTTTAATATTGTTTAACTATTTTTTATTATATTTTTCTAGGATTCCATACCTCATTTTATTGTCCGTCCGTTTTGTATCAATACTCTTTTTCTCAGGAGCGCGTAGCGGTATCAAGCTGAAATTAATACCCATACCACCACCTACTACCGTATTCATTGTACTAAGATCTACTAAACCGAGTTGAAAAGGTATTTGTGTTAAATACTTGTGTTGTAAGTCACTAATAACATTTTAGGTCTTTGTTTTAAATAGGTCAACTTAAAATACCAATATTTACGTAATTTACTGTTCCTTTTACAATATCCAAATGTAAGCCAAAGACATCAAAGGTAAAGGCAAGACTTTACAATTGTACTCAATAATTCTTTTTCTGTCGGAGCTTAATAGAATATGTGAAAGTAATGACATTTTCAGACATACTTTGTTCCTGAAACTTTGTTGTTGAACATTATCGTTTACTGTAGCGTTCCTAAGCATCAAACGTTTACAGGTCGTTGTAGTAGGTAATGATACAGTACGGTGCCTGAAATTATTATAGGTATCGCGCGAAGTAGCAGTATTACGTACCTAGTTATGTAGGTACTTGAGATATTCTTCTAAGTATCTACAGTATATATTTTTGCAACTATGGTTATTCTGGCTTTTTTTTAATTTACTTCTAAAAACAAACAGTTTTTTTTTTTCAAACTTAACTTAGACAGTTTTATTAACAGAAGTGACATACAAAGAAACCTAATCGTGATTAGGTACTTAGAGGTGAAGTTATGTTAGTAGATGGAAAGAAGATGCATTCTGGTAAACTTCAATTCAAACCATACAATCCCGTTTCATTAAAATTCCAAAAAAAAATAGGAAAAAATGAAACAAACCCCAATATCATACAATCTTAGTATGTTACGTTATACGTTCAACGTTTTCTTTCTTTCATCCACAAGATACCGCTGTTATTCAATTGCTTATAACATATCTAAGCTTATGACGATGTTTTATTCGTAATGGGATAAAATGACGCAAAATTGATAGTAAACCAACATGTTTGGCGTGCGGAGGGTAAAAGCTAAAACCGATCTAAATGAGCAAGAAAAGACATTTACGATTATTATGCAAAAACACAATAAGCAATAAATTTTATTGTATCTGTCTGCTTGTTCTCTTGACAAATTGTCATAGAAATCGGTATATCATTTTAAATTAAATTATTTGTATGATCGCTTATTATAATGTGTGCCATCCTGTGAATGTATGTGTACTAACTAAACTACTGGGCGGCAAAAATCTGGGCCCTGAAATATATGCAGTAATATGTAATTTTGTGTAGAGTGGGTCAAATTTTGTGCCGCTGAGTATATTTACGAATTCTTTGATTCATTTGACCTAAGATACATTGCGCTTTTATTGCATAATTGAGTAACAAACATTCAAATATTTTTCAAAACTTCGCAACCCGGTCACCATTCACCGGCCACCGGTTTGCAAGTAAAGCTCAGTCCAGGGGGCCTACCACGCTCTTTTAATACGTTTCAGTTTAAGCTCTAAACTGAACTGCATCGCTATTTCGTACTACGACGTTACTTTTGTGATTCATTTCAAGTGAGGTTCAGCGATAGCGATACATATATCAGAGAAAATATCGGTCTTTCATTCACTTGTAAGCGATTGAGATTTAGTTCTGAGAAATAAAGGTCATGGTACCAATTTCGACGATTCAGTTTAGGTGCCTAAATTGAACTGCTCTGCGTTTGGATCGTTTAGGAAAGATCGTGGTAGGCCCCCAGATATTTTTAAGCTAATAAACAATGGTGTAATGTCTGGCACTTCCAGCGGTGGTGGCTACGTGGCGCGAACAGGTGAGCCCGCGGGAATCGCTATTTCGCTCACGTTCGACATCCGATAAAAGTTTCCGCCACAATCACCTAAGAGCTCAGCTGTCAGGGAATAACCGTATATCGGTTTTGTTTCCCACTGCATCCCTGGGCGCTCAGATCCGTACATTACAACAAAATTTCATTTCATGTTCTTACGGCGTTTTGCGGGTGATTCACCACTCGCTGTATTCAATTTAAGCGTGCTGAGCTTTCCGAAGTAAGCTGCAAACAACGCTTGTACAATGTTCATCATCATCTCATCATCTCAGCCTATATACGTCCCACTGCTGGGCACAGGCCTCCTCTCGGAATGAGAGGGCTTGGGCCATAGTTCCCACGCGGGCCCAGTGCGGATTGGGAACTTCACACGCACCATTGAATTGCTTCGCAGGTTTGTGCAGGTTTCCTCACGATGTTTTCCTTCACCGCAAAGCTCGTGGTAAATTGCGCACATGAATTTCGAAAAACTCAGAGGTGCGAGCCGGGATTTGAACCCACGACCCTCTGCTTGAGAGGCGATAGGTCAAACCACTAGGCCAATGTTCAGTTACAGTAAAATTTTTACTGAGTATAACTAAGTAAATGAAACAAACTGTGCCAATCTATTATTTTGTTACTTATGACGGAAGACTTTGTACTGTAATACACATGTCACGCACTGCTTTGTTGCTATGAATGTTTATTCATTAACATAAATAATAGAACAAGAAAAAAACTTTCATGTTATTTTTAAGCAAGCAAATGAAAAAGACGAAAACACGAGAAATTAGAAGAACTGCACCGTTATCTAGCTCCTTTGATAACTCATTCAAGAAAGCTGGGTCATTTAGCTAATGAGCGCGCTCTAAAGTAAATAACTTGAACAAAGTCTGAGTCAGTGGGATTTGAGCAACATTATATTCTACCTCTTGATACTGAACCTTAGTCGCGACGACTTCTCAAAAATATTCAAAAAGATTGCTTTGCACGCTTACAAATCTTCTGAAGTTTTGAAATATCTTTTAAGTTTATTCATGTTGCCATTTTATTTTTCATAGAAAACGCGTTTTAATTAAAATAAGGTGGTATACGCACTTGTACACCTACAGAAACTCTTTAACATAAAAAAATGGACTACGTGTTTTATATTTTACCTCAAAAAATATATTGATTAGGCACCTGATTTCCTGCTTAATAATATTAAAAACTTAGTAATACTCAATAATATCCTTAGTAATACTCAGTAATACTCAATAATAAACCGATATTATCGTAGAAGAAACGCATAAATAACATAAGTCTTATCGTATACTAGTAATTAGTTTCAAATGATTTATCGATTTTGTCTCTGCTATTTTTTGTGTCTTTTTATTATAACTTTATTTTTTTCTTATAACTAACAAAAACTTTAATCTTGGTTTATTAGGCATGATTTATGTAAGTAATATTATTCCATAAATGACGAAATGTTGAAACGTTGAAGAGTGCGCTTTAAATTTGCACTGTAGCTTCAGAGTATTTTAGCATTCCGCTCACGTTTGCGCCCTGAGATAAGTTTCAGCCACAATTACCTGAGCGTTCAACCGTCAGGAAATATATTGGCACCTTCTGCAACCTCACCGCCTCCAACGCGCCGCGTGGCGCGCCCCCGGAACAAATCAACTATCTACAATCTGATCACTACACAACCAAATAAAAATGTCGAAAACAAAAATAATGAATCGCAACCCGAACCAATTTATTTTAAAAAGCACTGATAATATTCCCCGTCACGCTACCTAGTCAATGACGTTAGGAGATTACTCTCGACTTCCTTAAAAAAATTCGACGTTCGTTTGATAAATAAACAGATCTGGAAACAAAACATTTGCATGATTAATGGTTATTTATTTTTCGCCGAACACCGAAAGTTCTTTATCGCAAACTTTGTGATTATTGTTGAAGTACATAATGAAATCAAAGGGCAACTTTCTAAAAGTCCCTAATGGACAAAAGGTCATCGATCAATATGACAAAGAAAGTTTTTCTCAATACAAAAATCGATGGGTTTGGAATTTTTAGGTCCACATTTTTCCTTCGCTCTTTTGTGTCACTTACATGGATTGATGTCTCGGCCGCGGGCCATTCAAAATCGTATTGTTTAATTTGCATAACTGCCGGTTGGAATAACAAGTTAGAAGCTTTCTATTTTAGGGCAAATAAAGTAAATCAAAGGGCGTCCTAGTGCCTTAACGAAATGTTAGTAAACTCAGAAAGGGCTGTTTCGGGTGGCCGCAATATCGGGCCCCTCGATATCGGGATGGAATACTTCGGGCGGCATTCATTCGATCGCAATCTCTATGCTAACAGCTTGCGATTCTGATCTTCGTTTAGCGGAATGACCGCAGTCACCCCGGTTCGTGTGACGCTTATTCCTTACACGTTCACTCCCCAGAAGTTTTTATGGACAAGCCGAACACTCGCCCCTCCATTATGGTTTTCTTTTTAGACGACTCATAATATTAAATCCATCCAATCTAGAGAGGTTAAGAGTAAAATAAGCTCTCTCAGGCAAATTGGGTAGGTGGATATTTTAAAATACGAGTAGCTACTAGGTGTCTGACATTAAAAATGGTAAGTAGCTGCGTATTTGATTCTCACCATTCAATTAAGTTAAAATTAAGGGCTCTAACTTCATTTACGGCACAGTGCCGAAATGCAAATTTTTACGATTTCGTTAAGCTCACTGCAACGAAAGCTTTTCGAACGAAAATATTGAAACTAACGTACGGACGAGCGGCTAACTCAATAGCATTGACAAAACGAGCGCCGGACAAAGCACATAAGTATTTATATGCAGATTGTGGAGCGGAGGGAGAGCGGAGCCGGGGTCAGTCAACATACAAGATCTGAGTAAATCTCCTATTCAATACATGGTTTTACAATCCGATTTTTGAAATTCCGAACAATATCGGTTGAACAGATATACGAACGAGCAATTCACTTCAGATAGGTTCTCGTGAATTGGGATTCTCAGCTAGTATAATAATTTAAGCTATGTGTAGGTTACAAATACGATAGTTACCTAAACTCTAAAGTTACTAAGATTCTAAAATAGATACGATTAGTCGTAGTGCATGAAGCGACTTATATATCGGCCTAATATTTTACTTATATAGATATAATTCATGAAACAAAAAGAATGAGGGGTCAAAAGCAGATGGTCCGCTTTTATAAAATTGTTGGAGGGTTGTGAAATATGACACACTGTTATTTCTTCGCACACCCGGTCAAGAGTTATTGCATTCCATTACACGTTTTCTCTATCTGGAGGAAGCAGTTTTCACTAAAGAACAACCAAACTGTCTAATCTATCGTAAAATTACTCACTACCGAGCTCCAGGGGAATTTACTATCTACGGGCTAAGATTGATGGCCGGTTATTATTCTTTTTATTTACATTAGATTCTCCAGTTGTCTAAACATTTTAAAAATAAATGATTAAATTAAAATAAAATAAATGTAGGGGCTCCCATATAGCAAACTTTCTTTTTTCCGCTTTTTTTTTGCTAATGTCTAATGTTGTAATAGATAATGGTACGGAAGTACGGAACCCTTCGTGCTCGAGTCCAACTCACACTTGGCCGGTTTTTATTAGTAAAAAATAAAAGTGAAAATGAAGAGGCCTTTACCCAGCAGTGGGTGGATGTGGGCTGATTTGATTGATTGATTGAGGTAGTACTCGTAATTTCTATTGCCAACTACGAATTTAGGTCTTCTTAACACTGTTGTGTGGAAGGCAAGGGGACGACACTAGGTACCACACTATTTTTTCTCGTTCACTATTCTTTGTCGTTCTGATTTTATGCTACAAATCTTCAACCGACGAAAAATCGGCGAATGGAATAACAACATAAGAAGAATCAAAACTTTATTTTACTGCTTTGGAACTTTCTCAGGGAAAGTTACAACACAGTAAAATAATTGTCTGGATCTGAATTTCACCAATATTATTTCAAATTAAATTAGTTTTGCCTTATAACAATGCAATATTCTTTATTGAGCATCACAAATTCATTAGTACCATAAATAGGTATACAAAGACTAAATGCAGTTTGCAAAAAATTTGACGTTTTAGAAATCAGTAAAACAAAGTTATGTTTTGCTCGTTTTCGGCATTTTTTGCTGAATTTCAATAACGGCAGTTCTACCGGGATACGGAAACCTTTCATGTAGACTCGCTCTTGCCCCTTTTTTGTTGTTCTAATTTTCATGCGCTGATTTTCAACTTTATTAACTTTTATTTTGCACCGCAATCGAAATGGATGCAATTCTTACAGACCAATAGATCTTGATCAAAAAAAGGTACTGACAAATTTGTTAAAATATTTACAACACGCGCAATCCACCAGGGAGGCTTTGTGCGCGCTTGGACCGTTCCTTTTCACCATGCCGCGCAAGATTGACAATAGGCCCAGTGGCTTGGAAGGGAACACCTTATCTTTACTACATTGTGTCCCGTGTCACATGAAAACGCCAGCGCCCCCGGCCATGAACGTGTCATGTAATGAATCCAAGCGGGGTATTTAACAACACTCGGTTAGTTAGTCGGGATTGAAAATTAGCAATAATATGGTTTAAGATTATTTATTTCTCATAAGATTTACAAATCACTTACTGAGAAAACATATTTTTCTTAACAACTAAATTACATGCGCAAACGGTCATGCTAACAAAATCAATGTGGGTAGAAGAGAAATACAAACAAGCACAGTGAGTTAGATTGCAAGTATAAAATGCATGGTAAGTTACACTCTCATTTTAACTGTCGTTTAAATGTTAGTTAGAAATCTTATTACAGTTTTAAGTATAATGAAAGTGGCCTATAATTCTGAACAAATAATTAAATAACTTATTTAATGGGAAATCGAAAAAATAAAATTAATTGTAAGTATATCTAAATACATACATAATTTTCTATTACATTAGTATTAAGCAAAATGTATGGATTTAACAAAAGTATTGAACACGAAACTACATTTATTTACTTTATACTAATAAAATTTGTTAATAATTGACCAACTTACTATACCTACCTAGATTTCATACTAAAGAAGTTAACATCCGATAAGTGTGATGTCACACGTGCGATCAACAATACACACATACACGCACAAGCAAATGTTACTTATATTATTGCTGTAAGCAGGAAGCCTTCAAAATATGCTGTTTCAATGCTTTCTTAAATATAACCAATGACACTGCTTCTTTGACATCCTTTGGCAATTTGTTGTAAAATTGTGCTCCTTCATAAACAATGGACTTCTTGCCATATAGCGTTCTATGTGGGCGGAGAAGTAAATTGTTTGCCTGTCTTGTCATCTTTTTTTGTATTTGTGCTCTTTTTGTAAAAGTTATATGACAATGAATGTTTTTGTTAATAATTTTTCTTACTAAAATACATGTATTATATATATAGGCTTGGGTTATATTTAGTATTTTTGTATCTTTGTAAATTTTTTTACTTGGTGTTAGATAATTATAGTTAAATAACAATTTTATAATTTTGTTCTGTGCAATTTGTAAGCTCCTTAAGTTAGACTTTGCAGCAGAACCCCATATTTCAATTAGATAATCGATATGTGGCTTTATGAGGGAATTATAAATAGTGTACCGGACATTCATTGGGAGACTACGAACGACACCTCGCAAGGCGCCCGTAAGAGCTGTTATTTTTGAGCGCAACTTTTCTATGTGTGGTTTCCAGCTTAGTTTATCATCAAGGATCAGACCAAGGTATTTTTCTTGTTTTGTTTGGAGCAATACGACATTATTAATAGTTAACGGTGCATGGTTTGGAATAACTTTATTTTTAGCCGCAAACACTATATATTTGGTTTTAGATTCATTAATTGTTAACAAGTTATGCTGTAACCAGTTTTGCAGAATATTAAGGTCATTCTGAGCTTGCTCAAAAATAGTCTGTATCGAGTTTCCGAAATAGAACAGGCAGGTATCATCAGCATACAATGTTATATGTCCATGTAATCCTGCTTCATGAATATTATTCACGTAAATTAGAAACAGTAGGGGACCCAATATCGAGCCCTGAGGGACACCGCAAGTAACACGCTTAGGAACGCTTTTAAAGTTACCTATTTTAGTAATCTGGTGTCGATTACTCAAATAAGATTGTAGTAGCTTAAGTGCAGCTCCTGATATACCAATTGTCTTAAGTTTTTTTATTAGTAGCGAGTGACTAACGGTATCAAAAGCCTTCTTCAGGTCAATGAAGATACCTAACGCTATCTGTTTTTCGTCTATACTAACCTTAATTTTAGTAAGTAAGTCCGTAGTAGCAGAGAGAGTATTTGATTTAGCTCGGAACCCATATTGTTTATCAAAAAGAAAATTTATAGACTCTAGATATTCAGTTAGTCGCTGGTGAAGAATTTTTTCAAAAATTTTTGACATGACTGACAGAACAGAAATTGGACGGTGATTGCCCGGTTCTAATCTATCTCCAGATTTATAAACAGGAGTAACTTTTGCTACTTTTAAGGAGTCCGGGAAAGTACCCTTCTCAAGGCATCTATTAATACATTTACACAAATCACCACAGATTATATTTTTTACACATTTAACTATTTTTGTACTAATACCGTCAATTCCTGTGCTTGTATTTGAATTTAGGTTATCGATAATTTTTGTAATTTCATCTATAGTGCAAGGTTTAAAGTTAGTTATTGCTGTATTGACGATTAGACTGTGATTTTCAACATTCTTAAAGCTATCGGGTATTTTATCAGCTAGAACATTACCAATCGTGGCAAAAAATTCATTAAAATAATCACTAATCTTTTGCTCACATGTAGTTATTACCGATCCAATTCTTAACTTAAAATGGGTGTTGGCGGTCTTAGTTCTGTTGTTAGAAAGATCGTTTATTAGTGCCCACATTTTTAAAGGCTTCCCCTTACATTTTTTAAAAGCATTATGATAAAAATCTGTTTTAGTCGCCTGTATCAATGAGGCAACCTTATTTCTTTCATTTAGGACTTCTTGTCTAACAACATTGTCAGTAGGGTTTTGTAGTGATTTTTTCCACATAGTATTTCGCCGATTTATAGCTGTAATTATGTCTTTGTTTATCCACTCATTTCTTGGTGGGTTAATTATCTTTATTCTTTTAGTTTTATTTTTATTAATTGTGGTTATTAAGAATTCTTCAAGTTTAGTATATTCACTATCAATACTGTAATCTTCTATTGATTGAACAGCTTTAAATAATTTTCCATAATCAACAGAATCATACTCAGTTTTTTGTCTTGTAACAGGCTGACATTTTTGTACCTCCAAGTAGATCTGTTTATGGTCTGTTAATGTTGACTCAATGATAGCCATGTGAAATGGGTGACCTTTCAAATTTGAATGGACATGATCTAATAGAGTTTTGGTATCTGTAGTTTCTCGTGTACAATGTTCTACGTTAATTTTATTTAAAATAGAGAATCCGCTTTCGCGTAGTAATATCTTATACTCTTTCGTGGTGCTTGTTTTTTCGAGTAGGTTAAGGTTAAAATCACCGAACAGAATTGCTCTTTTTCGTTGTTGCAGCTGCGTAGACAATGTTTCTAGAAATCTTTCTGTGTCTGTGCGTCCAGGCTTATAAATTGCTCCTATGTCCAGGGAAAATTTGTCAATATGCACCCATAAGTAATGATTGTCTTCCTCACATCTCTCATCTATAAGGTTATGCTTTAAATCGTTATGAATGTATATAGACACACCACCCCCTCTGCTATGTTTCCGGAAATTAAAGTAGTGCGTGTAGTTAGGCAGTTGCAGCATTAGTGCTTCTTGTTCGCATTTAATCCATGTTTCAGTTAAGATAACAACATGCACTTTCTCTAATGCTTGCAGGATGCATTTGAGTTCATCTAGTTTACCTTGTTTAACTAAACTGCGAATATTAAAATATATGAACCTTAGGCTTTTTGCGTGCTTTGTAATTTTTTCATAGTTTTCCACGACTTGATAGCTTATTTGTTGATTACCATTATTGGTTAAGGGTATTTGATTTATATTTTCTGACGTTAGTTTTTTGGCAACATCGATATAATCTTGGGTATTCCTTTGATATATTTTATTGTTAAATTATTTTCTCCATTCTGGGATCGTATTTGTAACTCATCTTGTAGACTTTTTATATGCTTTTGTTGCTGTGGTGTATTATCAGAATAGATCCTTACATCCCTGCTGGATATTTTGGATTTATTGCGTAGAATTGACTTTGCTGTCTCTACAGTAGAAAATATTGATTTTATCGGACGGGTTTTCCCTGGGATATATTTTCCCAGACGTATGTTTTTTAAAGGAGTATTGCAAATTGGATCTGCCATTTTGATAATATTTATTACTTCGTTGTTATCGTGAGTAACTCGTTCACGTTGGTCAGCCGATGTCAGCTCTGATATACCTGTTATTATTATGTTTTTTTGTCTCATGTTGCGCTCGGATATTTCAGAGATCAATTCTTCACCAGCCAAGGTTGAAGATGACGATGGAAGTGGATTTAATGCTAAATTTGTTTGTAAAGCTTGCACATCCTTTTCCAACGAAGCTACCTTAAGCGCTGTATCATTGGTGTATTTTCGAATGGAAGCAACCTCTGATTTCAGCTGAATGTGCTCGAGTATGAGGTTATCAGTTTTTTTTTCTATGCTGGTCATTTGTTCTTTTATGCTGTTAATATCTAGCGATATTTGACTCATGTTGCTACTTTGAGCTTTGGTTGATTCTTGTAGAAGTGACAGTATTTCCTTCCGAAAAAGAGCCAGCTCTGCTCGTAACAAAGTTCGATCATCCGGCTGTTTTCGCTTGCGAAACGTAACTTTTTCTTCCTCGTCATAGTTCAACTCTGACAAGTCAGGCTGTGAGCTACTATTGCCACTCGGGCTCACAGGTGGACTTCGCAGAACGCTCATCGTGAGTTGTTACAGGAAGAGCAGCCGTCAATTAACCGCTCTTTAGATACTGGTACAACTGAGCCTACGTATTCGTGGTCGTGGTTATGTCTTCGTATAATTTCGTGTTGGCTCGAGCGGGCGAATGAAATAATGTATTTAAATAGTTAGTCTCGCTTACCCAAGGGGGTGAAGAGCTGTCACCTCGTTCGTTGCTTCAATTTTATAACGTCTTGATGTACAAAATTAGCGTAAACTAAATTCGACCTTAAATATAATTGAGTTTGTATTTAAGTTAACTTGTAGGTGGTTTATAATTTTTTAAATGAATTCGTCAACACGTCCGCCTCACGCGCGTATCGGTAAAACATCCATACATCCAACATAATTAACTTTGCTCCCTACTAAGTACAAGTATTTTGTTGGATTTAAAAGTCATCTTACTTTGAAATAAGCGAATTATTTTAAAATGCAGAATTAGAATAAAAACTGTATTATTGTTGGAAGTAAAAGTGCAGCCTAGTCTTAAAGAAAGGGGAATGAAACGACGTGCAGTTTTAATAGTAACATAAATCTACTGACGCCTAGGGACCACTTTTTATGATACCGCTAAGAAACCCCGAAATGTGCGATATGTCTTAATATAAGGTTTCTGCCCTGGTACGCGTCCTATAAATGTAAAGAAGCCTTAATATCGTTTATTCGAAGTGCCCGTTGAAACAAATTTGCTTGGCGTTTGCCTCTTTTTCGAGCTAACTGTAGTTCGGCAGTCGTTAAGCTGTCAAATTAGACCAACTCGTCCTCGCTGTCATTGGAACAAGAAAAAGTGCAATTTTCTTTTATGGCGTGACCTGGAAGTTTTGACGTTATTGGTGACGTTACGTCGTTTCCTGTCGTCTGTATATTTACGCAGTCTTCCTGGTTATGTACTATGTATTCAAGTACCTGACAGTAGAATTTAGTAATAAGTAATTTACGCTCGGCTTTCAGTTGAACAGGGGTGGTAAGTATAGACATAATACAAGTATATATAATACAAAAGCATTAACGAGTCTAACCAAGCTGGTCTTAAATATGCATACTTGTTTGACTTGGGGATCCGTCCGTAGCCGACTTGCAGGATTGATATATTGGTGCATACACGTCACGCCTCATTCAAAAGTGTTACGCCCTTGCTTTTTGTGTGTGTGTATAGTACGATAACGTTGTCAAGGGTTGATACAAGTAAAATATAAGCCTGACTCACCGAACTTTGCTCAAGAAGCCTTGATTTTTTTTTTGTTAAAGTGGTTTGTGATACGCACGTTTTTTGCGACGGAATAAAGTTTTGACGGGAAACATTTACTGAATACTCGTAACATGCAACGTATGACCTTTGAGTAGAATGAAAAATAAAGAACTACCGTTTTCATTTTACGTAAAATTTTTAAACTGACTGAAGTTCAAAAACCGCAGCTACTTGAAGATTTAAAAGCGTACACTACACTGTAAAATTTGCGCTCGCTTTGATTTTTGGATGTTCAGAGCCTAAATGACTCGAGGATTATTCATCGTGCTGTATAGCACCCAGGCACTCGTTCGTTGGTCTTAGAAATGCATACAATTACAACGAAATGTTGACGGTATTATAATTTTCACATATATTATTTAAACAACTGACTTTAAACAATGTAATTGGTTAAAAAATATATGTCAATATATGTCATATTATATTCACAAAACAACCGGAAAACATGCTCCGAACACGGTAGTAGTTCATATATTTTATGTCCTTTTTGCTTCCGTTATGAAAAACATACGGTTGTTATTTTATTCGACCTCACATGAGGCTACTCCTATTTGGTGCCAATACGCTATATTTTCCGTGCTGTCACAAAATTTCCACTCTTTTTTATAATTATGGCTTTTGTCAAAATACTAGTAGGTAGGTTAAATACGTCCAGCTTATTATGGAGAGAAAATGCTTCGCTTCTCCTGTGTCTACGGAAACTTCGACAATAGTTTTTGTTGCTATTTAACCACTCATGTATGCACGTGTCTCACGTTCTTCTGTATGTTATAAAAGTTATATTTCATAAAAGAATTTTAAACCGGAACACCTACAATATTTCAGCGTTCAAATCTCAATAAATCGTCTAGGCGTGGTAACGAGCTCGCTGCGGCGTAGTCTCTGCGGATACGTATTTTATTGGATTCACTGAAACGTTTTTCAGGTCCAAAGGATTATTTACGAGCATCTGCGCTTCAGCTGCAGAAATGCAGATGGACACTAAACGTACGTACAAAAGACTACCGTATTTATTTAACACCTTACCTGATAACATCCGCCTAGAAACTAACAAAAATAAATTTAAAAAGATACTCAAAAATTACCTAATAGAAAGTCTTCCATAAGACACAGTTGTAATTACTTACCTATAAACTATTATGTAATAAGATTACATTTTTTAATGTTTTAATAGAGGCTGTATCCTGCAGCCAAACTGTGCAAACAGTTTTGCAGGGCTATGTACTTATAAAAGCAATGTAACATTGATGATAAATAAATACTTTTTCATTTTTTCATTTTCATTTTTTTCAAGTTATCATACGTTGGTTATAAAAACCATGAAACTTTATTACTCTTGGATTTTATACGAACGGAACGCATTAGCTACTTCGCTCTTTTCTTGAATTAATTGCCACTTTTATAAAGGCATATTGACGTGATGGTGTTAGCTATACAGGTAATTTAAACGTCAGGTATTAATTACCCTAAAACACAAATGTAATGTATGGGTCAAGCCGAGGTTTTTGCCACAAATAGCGCAACGCAAAGTGACGCAAACTGGTAACGCAAAATAGTTAAGGACGCGTACACAGTGTGTGATTTTCGTTAAAGAAATATAGAATTAATCATCATCATCATCATCATCATGTCAGCCGAAAGACGTCCACTGCTGGACATAGGCCTCCCCCAAGGCTCTCCACTCAGACCGGTCTTGTGCTTTCCGCATCCACCGCGATCCCGCGATCTTAGCCAGGTCGTCGCTCCATTTTGTTGGAGGCCTACCGACAGCTCGTCTCCCGGTCCGCGGACGCCATTCGAGAACCTTCTGAGCCATCGGCCATCAGTCCTGCGTGCAATGTGCCCCGCCCACTGCCTCTTCAGGGTCGCAATTCTTCGGGCTACGTCAGTAACCTTAGTTCTACTGCGGATATCATCATTTCTGATTCTATCCCGCAGAGAAACCCCGAGCATAGCCCTCTCCATAGCCCTTTGAGTGACTTTGAGCTTCCTTATGAGGCCCATCGTTAGCGCCCACGTCTCAGATCCGTATGTCATCACTGGCAACACACACTGGTCAAAGACTTTTGACTTCAAACACTGCGGTAATTTGGATGAAAAGACACTGCGAAGCTTCCCGAACGCTGCCCAGCCGAGTCGGATTCGACGAGTGATCTCTTTCTCGAAGTTGGACATACCTAACTGGACCGTCTATCCTAGGTGTACATAGTCGTCAACAACTTCGAGCGCAGAGCCTCCGACTATTACGGGAGTTGGCACTACATGAACATTAGACATAACTTTCGTCTTGTCCATGTTCATTCTCAGGCCAACTCGGTCGGAAACTCTGCTGAGGTCAGCGAGCATAGCACTAAGGTCCTCCATGGTCTCAGCCATGACTACAATATCGTCGGCGAATTGAAGGTGAGTGAGGTACTCGCCATTAATGTTGATGCCTCGTCCTTTCCAGTCCAAAACCTTAAAAGCATCCTCCAATGCAGCGGTGAACAGTTTCGGAGAGATAACATCTCCTTGTCTGACTCCCCGCTGCAAAGGAATAGGCTTCGTGCTCTGGTCCTGTAGTCGGACGGACATAGTAGCGTTTTCGTACAAACACTTTAACACTTCGATATACTGGTAGTCAACTTGGCACCGCTGGAGAGGCTGTAGCACAGCCCAAATCTCGATCGAATCGAAGGCTTTCTCGTAGTCCACAAATGCAAGGCAAAGGGGGAGGTTATACTCTTCGGTCTTCTGTATAACCTGCCGCAACGCATGTATGTGGTCTACGGTACTATAACCTTTTCGGAAGCTGGCTTGTTCGGGAGGCTGAAACTCGACAAGCCTGCGTGCGTCTCGCGATGTTTTTCGTGATGACCCTGGAAAACAGCTTGTTAACATGGCTCAGAAGTGAGATGGGTCTATAGTTCTTTAGCAAGGTTTTATCACCTTTCTTGAAGAAGAGCACCACCACACTTCTGTTCCATGCTTTCGGCGTTCTCCCTTGGTGGAGGACGGAACTAAACAGCGTCTGAAGGCCCTTAAGAACTGGTTTACCACCCGCCTTCAGGAGTTCGGCTGTAATTCCATCGTCACCCGGGGCTTCGCCATTCTTGAGCTGTTTGAGGGCCATACTAATCTCGTACAGGCTCGTATAGTGTCGGATTAATCTAGCTCTCGGGTCTTTAGCTAGATTTTCGACGGGTGTTCGTGTTGTCGTGTATAGCTGTCCATAAAACTTCTCAACTTCCCCCAATAGCTCAGGTTTGGATGAAATCACTCTGCCGTCCTCGGTCTTCAGCTTCATCAACTGGCTTTGACCAACAGACAGATCCCTGGTAAACACCTTTGAGCCCCTGTTACGCTCAATAGCTTCTTCAATACTATTAATATTAAATCGGCGTACATCGCGCTTCAGAGACTTTGAGATCTGCCTGTTGAGCTGTCGATAGCGACAAGCGTCACCAGAGGACTGCAGAGTCATCTCACGCCTCACCTCCATGAGCCTAATGGTGGAGTCCGAAAGCCTTTTGGTTCTAGTACGGCGGATCTTGAAGAACTTAGACCCGACCATACGGACAGCTTCCACAAACCCGTCGTTGTAATCGTCCACGTCGCTACCTAGGCATTCGAAACGGTTTTGAAGCTCGAGCTGAAAGCTCTCGGGGTTTTGGAGCTGAGCAGGTTCCGGACGGAGCGCAGATTTCGTCACTCGAGACCTTTCAAGCTTGAATTGGATATTCAATGAGCCTCGTACCATACGGTGATCACTCCAGGTTTTAACCGCACTGATCACGGAGACATACATCATTGAATATGTGCTTTTTCGTCGACATGATAAAATCTCATTCCTCGTAACACCATCAGGGCTCATCCAGGTCCACTTCCTATGCTCACGTTTCCTGAAGAAGTAGTTCATCATATAGAGTCCTTCCTTATACATGAAACCGGCCAGTAAGTGGCCCCGGTGATTCCTACGCCCCACTCCAAATTTCCCCACTCTCAACTCTTCACCGTCTCGTTTGCCCAGCTTTGCGTTAAAGTCCCCCATAACAACTGTGAAGTGAGTTCTGGAGCTATGCATGGCTCTGGAAATATCCTCATACATAGCCTCTACCTCATAGTCGGAGTGCGTCGAGGTCGGAGCGTATACCTGTATGACATTCAACGAATATCGTTGGGTCATTCTGAGTACAAGGCACGTTGTTTACGAGGGACCTATGGACGATAAACCCGACACCTCCTTGAGACTGGTGGTCGCCCTCTCGGAAATAGAGCAAGTTACCGGACTTCAGGGTTATCATGTCCTCCCCCTCTCTACGGACTTCTGACAACCCTATGATTCCCCATCGTAACTTGCTCAATTCTTCCTCCAGTTCTAGTATCTTTTCATCGGTCCGCAGTGTTCGGCAGTTATATGTTGTCAGGGCCAAAGGTTGTCGTTTTTGGTAGCCGGGCCTCTGCCGGAGATTAAATTTAGCACCCTCTGCCCTGCCGTTACCATGGCCGCTACCGGAGCCAGGAATAGCAGGGCCGCCGGGGACTAGGGGTCTGGGCTCATATTGTGGATTCATTTTTTAATTTTTATCGTGTACCTTGGGGGGAAAATGCCTTAGTCGCCACGCTTGGCAGGCGGGTTGGCGACCGCAGTAATACCCGATCGTTCGCGGAGGACGCTGCTGCCCATCCTCCGGTTTATCCCTTAGTTGCCTCTTACGACACCCACGGGAAGAGAGGGGGTGGTGTAATTCTCAACCGACACCACATGGCCTAGAATTAATATATAATAGAAATTTGTCATAACCAAGGGTTGAAAGTAACTTGTTACAGCAAAGATACCGCTCTAAGTTCAGATAATATCATCGAAATTAAATACTATTATTTATTTCGAATACGCGGAAAGTAGAAAAGACACAGTGTTAGGAAATAAATATCCTACATTATACAAAAAAAAATCACTAAGTTTGGTCATTTGTAAAATAAGGCATGACGCTTCAAGTTGTATTTTAAAATCTATATAACATCAAAGCAAAAAAAAAAAAAACACCCGAAAACCGAAAACGTATGTGTGCATGCATCTTTATTCGATAGCGCACAATAAATGGTATCGCAAAGTGATGCAAAGTGGCATAAAGTCAGTTCTGCGCGACTGTGGCGCAAAAGGAACATATCATAATTCGATAAATAAGCTCTTTACGCAGGTTAATTTAGCCTTAAACGATTACACACACTTTGATAAATAACGAGCAAATACAATAACAGATATTAATTAAAAACTTACGTTGGAATCTCAAAAAATGCGCTCTGCGCCACAGGTGGGACAAATTTCCCTCCGAACTAATTTAACATCGTACTCGAAAAATATAGCCGCTACCGCCTCATTGACTATGGACAAGGTATACTTTAATGTTACCACTACTCAGATACAAAGCCGCTTACTGTTTAGCTCCACAAAATAGGGAGTTGATGGTTGCGCAATAAAACTGACGCAAAGAAATGAAACCAAAAAAATTTAAATATTTTTTTTAAATGTGTGAAAAATAATGTTTTTTCTTAGAAAACATGAAACGATATTTAAAAGGTGGCTAGCTAACTATTATTTCATAACGTCGAATCAAAAATATAGTCACAAAGATGTCTTTATTTGGTTTTATTGATTCCGCAAGTGCACTACTGCAAAAGCGGACAACCGGTTTTTGCGAAAATTTGGTCATTTTTGGTAGTAAAATAATTTATAACTTTCCAAGTTTATGCATTTATTTCAACTTCTTCAGTGTCCGCGGTTCACCATTAGTTAGGGAATACAATGATATTTTTGAAATATATATATAGGCATTATTTTAAAAAATAAATGAGGCGGACAGTTAGATTACACGTTTTGTGGCAAAAACCTCGGCCTCACCCGTATACGTTACTTGCACACTCTATAAGTAAAATAAAGTGACATTAGGCGATAACAAAGAATAATAATAGTATTCAGATGCAATATGGTCAAATAAAATTATTTTACAATAAAAAAATCTTATGCTATCTCAATTTCTATCATCTTTTGTTAATAACTAGGCCAAATTCGCTAAAACTTTGCACGTACCCCTGCTCTAGTTTGACGTATGTGTATGTCCTTCTTTCCTACTGCGGTACAAGGAAACCGCAGTATCAGTTTACTTGTCGAGTACACACTAGATCCGTTCGCAGTTTTCCCAAGTGGGGTTGCTTGAGTACTTAAGATCATCGCTGGTTTAGTTCGACCTTTAGCAAATACACTTCAACACATAGAAAACTCTGCTTATTTAAAATTGTACTTACACAATCAACAAAATAGATAACCTTTTCTAGTGTACCTTATAAAAACAAATAAGATTCCATTAAAAATATTTATTATAAATTGGCCGTGTCCTTGCCGTGTCCAAAATAATAATATGTTTCGCCAAATTTCACTTCCCAAAAAACTTATCGCAATAGTTTCATTTCCCAAACGAATCCAATATCCTGCTTCAATGCACGTCAATTTTTTTATGTTTTTTTTTTATTCGACTGGAAGGCAAACGAGCAAGTGGGTCTCCTGGTGGTAAGAGATCACCACTGCCCATAAACATCTGCAACACCAGGGTTATTGCAGATGCGTTGCCAACCTAGAGGCCTAAGATGGAATACCTCAAGTGCCAGTAATTTCACCGGCTGTATTACTCTCCACGCCGAAACACAACAGTGCAAGCACTGTTGCTGACGACGATGTATGACGCTATGTGACGTCATATGACGCGTTTTAACGGTGGATAGTAAAAATGCTAAAATAATATTTAACAACCTTAATCATATCTTTATAGACGATCCAGTATAGTCCAAAATACACTCAGTTACTGTTCACTAACAGCGCTCAATAGAAGACAAAACAGTCGGACATGTCTCTCTGATCGCCTTGAGGGAGTAATTAACTAATGGAATCACACAGGGTCTCTGTAAAG
Source organism: Choristoneura rosaceana (assembly GCA_037349165.1). Classification (NCBI taxonomy): domain Eukaryota; kingdom Metazoa; phylum Arthropoda; class Insecta; order Lepidoptera; family Tortricidae; genus Choristoneura; species Choristoneura rosaceana. Next base: position 8,762,489 of record JAZBNJ010000040.1, on the reverse strand, counting down.
TACGTCACGACCAAACTACCTAGCCTAAAACGCGTGGTGAGAGTTTCAGTAGTAATTATTTAACACGCTTGTGGTTTTGGAATATAAATATATCTTAAATTTAATGTATTTAGTCACTTACTTATAATAAAATTATTTTATTGATATTTTAGTGACTCTGGCTTTTCACGGGCGCTACTTTAAGTGAATAAATTAATAAATATCATGGGACACCTGAAACCACATGATACCTAGTCCCATACTAAGCAAAGCTTGTACTATGGATTGCTCAATTGTTTGTCATTTTATGTAAATGTCACATCTTATTTCGTGCATCTATTCGTCACTTCTTTGACCGGCTTTACACGCATAAACCCCCAACAATACATCATCATCATCATCATCATGTCAGCCGAAAGACGTCCATCATCATCATCATCATGTCAGCCGATAGACGTCCACTGCTGGACATAGGCCTCCCCCAAGGCTCTCCACTCAGACCGGTCTTGTGCTTTTCGCATCCACCGCGATCCCGCGATCTTAGCCAGGTCGTCGCTCCATCTTGTTGGAGGCCTACCGACAGCTCGTCTCCCGGTCCGCGGACACTATTCGAGAACCTTCTGACCCCATCGGCCATCAGTCCTGCGTGCAATGTGCCCCGCCCACTGCCACTTCAGTTTCGCAATTCTTCAGGCTATGTCAGTAACCTTAGTTCTACTGCGGATATCATCATTTCTGATTCTATCCCGCAGAGAAACCCCGAGCATACAAGAGAGAGCAACAATACATACCTAATATAATATAGTGCGGCATCACACGCTGAAATCGTCATTATAATCACGCCCGCAAAGTTTGCTGGTAGTTCCGATGGCTAGATCGAGCGCATCGTTTCGGCCCCGGCTCCCCAAACCAATTAATCACCCAGGGCACCTGCGACTGCACTCTAATAACGCTACAAATACGCCAATTATAGTTCGGACGTATCAGATTCTTTGTTACAATGAGAAATGGCTTTATACTTGTTTATTCTGTACGTGTCTGTGGCTGAATTACTTGTTAGGATACCCGCTAATTGGGAAACCGCATGGGACGCGGGCATGAATATGACAAACGCCGCCATTGAGTACCTATCTACAAACTCGGTAGCCGACACTTTGCGATATAAATATTAATACTTTTAGTGAAACTAAAATATTAAAATCGCTACTTAGTGTAGGTAAAACTATATATGTTATACCTTTAAACGAGCAATTCTTGTGTAATATATATATTTCGGGGATCTCGAAAACGGCTAAAACGATTTCGATGAAATTTGGTATGTGGGGGTTTTCGGGGATGACAAATCAATCTAGCTTTGTCTTATCTCTGGGAAAACGCTTATTGTCGGGTTTTAGCCCGAGTAAAGCTAGTACTGTTATTTAAATGCCCATACTGTGACCTTTTAAATACCTTGCGTCGAGACTCGTAAAAAGTGAGCTTAATAATAGTTCTTTGATATAGATTAGATTTACACAAATAATTTAAAAACGACACGAGGTAAGCATCTCTATGGTTTAATTTTTCATTTTAATCCCTTTTATTCTAAGAGGAGACCTGTACTTAGTAGTGGGACGTATATAATAATATATAAATATTTGTTATTCAATAAAACAAAAAAGCGCTAGGTACTTAGCAGCTATACGCTGTAAATAAAATAAAAAAACTTGGTTTAATTTTTTTTTTCATAATGCCACTGCGATTTTATTGCCAAAGCTAGCATTAAAATAATGCCTCGACTTAACAATAGATAGTTGTGGAGGGCATCAAAATTGAGATTGATAAAAATCTTAGAAAAAATTACTTAAATAACGATGTAACAAAGTCAATGCCGTTCATTTTGACTGCTTTGTGCGTCCAGTTATATTTGTCTATAAGTACATATTATGACAAGTAGATAAATACTTTCTAAAAATATACAAAATCTGTGGCCAGTAAAGTAGGTCAGTCCAAACTAAAACGCTCAGTTACTGAGTATTTTTCTCAGCTGAAACAATTGTGTAAGGGTATGCGGCTTTCTCTTTAAAATGGTTTTATTTTTCAATTTTCAGAAGCGGTGCTAAAGCGGAAACGGGCGTGATGTTTAGCCTGACATTATTGCGGCGTCTCGTGATTTAGGTTTCTTCCATGCGTCCAGGTGCACTCGCAGGTGGGCTTGATTAATCGGCTGGGAGACCCACTATTTATAGCATGTCGAGCGCCGGCCACGTCGGGCTTTATAATATGTAAATATAGTATTATTCACTGGCTTGTAAAAGGCTGTTCTAAAGAGATACATATTAGTTACCTACGAAGAGTTGAAGACTGAGAAATAATGAAGGCGAAATAGCTAAGTATCGTATAAAATTTAACGGAGTTCCATTAACAATTAAGAGTTATAAATGGTCTCTTTTGATTTGAACCAGTACGTGAGCGACTGATCTTGGATCGAGTTTAATCTTGAAAACGCCTGTTTTCTTTGAGATAAGACCAAGCCAATTAAAAATGTTTTTTGTTAATTTACTGAAGATATCTGTGGTATACAATAATAGTTATTTATGCAACTGTGTCATAATAGGGGTCCTTAAAAAAAGAGTGTGGTTTTATGAAACGAGGCGTAGCGCGCAACGACCCGTTGCTGCTCGTACGCGCAGACGGCGCGCCCGGGGTGCTATAATGATGTATGAAATCTCATTACGATACAGATATCTGTACCGTAATGACCATTACGATACAGCGTGTTCATAATAGAATCCAATGTCGTAATGCCAGCAGTTATTATCTATGGTTTTTGAACGCATAATGGAGAATTTACTATATGGGTGTAGATAAATATTATTTGTATTTAGTTATACTTGATTTGACCACGAAACCCTTTCTACATGATCCGACACACTTTCGTACTTTTTTTAAAGTATTAGTTTAAATTATTTTACAACGAAAATGCTGTTGTTTGAATAATAAAAAATATGAATACTTATTTAAATAACCAGCATTGAAACACAAGCCCATAAAATATATCTGTTTTATTCCAAACCCCATTTTATTTCAGTGGATTAAGTGTTCTAGCAATTAGTTCGTTGCCTGGATATTTGGGTAGCTAAGCCTTATTTATTTGCGGCAGCAAAGCCTAGCCATTGCACTTTGTTCTCAAGTAAGGCAAATACCTGAGAGAGATTAATAACTTTCATGTCAATTTCACCTTTAAATCTATTTGTTTTGCTTGGAACGGTTGCTTGGAAGAGATTTCCCTGGAACGATAAGGCCACCCCTTGCTTACCGTCTAAGTTTCCTAATGTACTTACTATTGACCTGAAATGTTTATTATATTGTGGTGTTCAATAAAAAATTGTTGTAGGTATTTTATTTTATGGTATCGATATTCATATTCTCAATCTCGTTTAAAATCACAAAATAAAGTAGGTATCTCAAGTGAAGACGACTTTGAAAGAAAGGGCAACTTCAAATTACGTGATTTTTCATCGTATACAAAGTTTGTATGCACAGATGCGAAAATCCAATATTAGTAGGGGAACGACAGAGGACTACCCCTGAAGGGGACGAATTTCCCTAAAGTATTAAAACTCGACACTAAAGTCACGCAATACAAAATTCATCGATATTGCCGATTTCAAATAACAAACCGAGGGACATTTTCAGCCGTAGCTATTCATATTTCGACGAAACGTGCCACAGAAGGGATGTTTTATGAAAGCTTAAAGTTTAGAATTAGGGGTCGTTATGCAGACTCATATATATGCTCGTTTGGTGTACGTTTTATACACTATTATACGTCCTTGGCAACCGTATAGACATAAAGGGGCTCTTAACATGTAATAAATGTTTCCTTTACTTCAATAAAGTGGGGAGTGCAGCAACGCCGCCGGGCGTCGCGCCGGCGATGTGCATTGCCTCCATTTAAAACAATCTCCGCTGCAACATTAAGGCCCGCTTTACAGAGTTACGTCATAAAAGGTTCAGTAAGTTCCCCCACAGAAGATAATAAATATTTACGTTCCGAGAAACTGTGCCTTCAAGAAATCATACGTTGTTTGCAAGCTGTCAATGCAGCAATCCTAATAGTTGTAAGCACTTAGATAAATTATTAAATTCAAAGTCAAAGTCAAAATATGTTTATCCATTTTAAGCTATATTATGAATATCAAAAAACCTACTACTGGTTCGTAAAAACCTCTGTTGATAGGAATCCAGCAAAAAAAAATCAACGACTTTTTGAAACAGATTTACAGTGCTATTTAATGATTTTATATTAAACACAACCATATTTTTAATAAGTAGGTACAGTAGATTCGCTATATAAGTAAGGAATCGCCAATGCGGGTCGGAACTATTTCCAAACAACGATGATATGATTATAATGGACAAATGGATATCCCTGTCCACGTGTCCCTATTAATTCTATAATACGCCTTATGTAGATAGTAACGTCTTCTTCATAATTACAACCGGATAATTTATACGATAATTAAATACACTACGACACTGTTTATTTTCCTTCTATGCTTAGTGTACGAGTAGGTATTAAAAATAGTATATATTCGTGAACGAAATGTGACATGTTCCTATAAAATCACTTTGGAAGTAAACAAGTTTAAATAGCAAATTTATAATAAAGGCATTGACCCAATAGTTCCGATGTCGAGTTTTGGGGAAATTTTGCTGAAATGCTGGTCCCCAAGCTTCTAGATTGAAGTTGAATTCCACAGCAGAATATATCGGGTCCGTTTGGGTCTGTCTATAAATTGGTTCACAACGGCCGTTGTTTGTGGCATTCCTTTCATTACTGTTTCAAATTTCCAATGCCGAACATACTAGGGTTCTATGTTTAATTACAGACGTATAAAGTATTTAATCATTAAGAACGGTTGCCCAATCTGCAGACACTAGCAATTTCGAACTGAAAAATTATCTACTTAATATGCCAACAATAGCAATTGTATTTAATAAGAATGAAATAGCCCAAGGATGGCCATACGCTATGATTAATTCTGAATAAAAAACTATTTTTAACTAGTTACTCATAAATTGTAACGTACAGAAAAATAGGTAGGAAAAGTAAGACAACTTATGTTATACCTTATTGTAAGAGACAAAAGAAATACTGTTTAAGTTTTATTTTAAAATAATAGGCTCGTCAGTATTCAGTTATGTGGAGTTCTCAAAGCAAGAAAATTGCTACGTAACGGAGAGCCGACACATTCGACGGCTCCCATGGTGTCGATTAAGGCAATGATAATATCATTTTGTTTGGTAACTTCTCAGACGCCGCACGGTCGAGCATTATGCACTCGCCGCCTTTCTTAATACAACAACAATAAAATGTTCCCTTGTACAAAACCGGCTTCCATTAATTCTTCTACAACCTTGAGCGTTGCGTGAAAAGCTAATGTCAAAACAAATTTCATGCTATCAGCAAAGTTACTTAAAACTTTTATCGTGTTGATTTTAACAGACGATTTTCATATCAGTTCAGTTGTAGCCAAATGAATATTATTTTTTATTTCGTTACATTAGGGAGGCGATGGGATCACTCCAGCTGACGGCAGAAAATGCCGCGAGTTAAGTCACATTTCATTCAAACTTTTGCCAATTTTAAGAGCAGCTCTTGTTTAGAAACAAAAGTTGGTATTAAGACCTCTTTGTTTGTAAAGATGCGGATGTTATTGCGGCTAATCATAATTTTGTTCGACTCCCCAAGTTGGAGCGAGCTACAGGCCTAGACACTTCACTCTAACGTCGCTTTAGAAACGCAAGCATTAAAGAAATTGAGCAGGAGTAACTTAAAAATTACAAATTCCACTGCTTTTAAGGGTAAGCCGAGTTTATCCCAGCAATTCGGACATTAACATCAAAAGGAAGCGCTCTGCCGCTGGGTTAAATAAATGAAGTGACTAATAATTAATTGGACTTCCACCCTATTTTCCGTTAGGTGACAATTAATTTCCGCAACGAAGAAAAGAAACCTTTATCAGAAGCGTTTCGCGCGCTCCGTATTTAAGTGACAATTAGAGGTTACGATCTTAACCTAAAAAATATTTATCTACTGGGGTTCGGCGTGATGAGAATAATAGTAGATTGTTCAAAAAGGGACTAAAACAAGCCATAATGACACGAGATGTTTAGCCGCCCAAGAGCGACAACACTCTACTTTTCACTGAATGCGAGGAAAAAAGCAATGTTTTGTTAAAAATTACAATATTAAGTAATTTTTAAAAACATGCGCTCAACTATTGGACAGTCCATCTATCCAAAATTCAAATAGTAAAAAAAAATTGTTGTGAGGTTTTTTTCTTTTACTGTTTATGAAGTGACGCTTTGAAGACTTACATGTTTAGCCAACAGTTTCTAAATTGAAAACTATATTAAAACTAATTGGACCATGCATAATAAAATGAATTAATCCTTAATATAATTATATATTTAGGTACATAAATTAATTGGTATTACATGAAATCATAACAAATTGTAGGAACTAAATTAAACTAAACAAAGTCAAAATAAAAATAAAATCCTACCTAATCACTAATCTTTAATATATTTATTTAATGCAAGAATGATTTATTAATAACAAAATAAAATAAACTTAAAACTATTGAACACTTACAAACTAACTAAAACCTAACCTAAAACCCACCATTCCGCGTCGTACCCGGCTCAAAGGTTAATATAATTAAATAGATTAATATCGTAATCATTAATTGTGTGTCATGAAATTAAATCGTGTTTTTTTAATATTTTTGCACAGTTGTAATTTTGAGGTTATTTCTATGCATACAAACACCGTGATGGCTGTTTAGGAGTTTCTAACGTAAATTAAAAAAAAAAAACTTTAATCCCTAGAGAATAAAAAGGAGCTTTAGTCCCGATATGCAGAGATTAAAGTAACATTTTAAGCATGAGAAGTGAAAAAGCCATGTTTTTAGACTTCGCCGTCCTTCGTGTTCCTAGGAGACAAACCATTTAAAGTGTTTAAGGAAATCATTTGGCTAAGACACGGACTCTCCGGCAGGCAGATATAGTGAACGATTTGTCATATAGTGGTGGGTGACGGGGGCGCTTTCAGTCGTTATCCGGTAAAACATAAGTCGGACGAAATAACTTCATAGTGCGAGTCGTTTGTGCTTAAACAAAGCGTCAACTGCAGAGTTGCTGGTAGCAATAACCGAGATCATTTTTCATGTGGTTCATTCGGGCGGTCGAGGAAAGCGATATAATAAATCATTGTTGCCAGCTTCACGACGTTATTATTTAGTCCGGTCGGTTTTATCCGTGCATAATATAATACGTCACATCTTTCTCAAAGTCAGGGATGCCTATGGTTTTGTAAGCCATAACGGCTTCTTTGTGATGAGGAGTTAAATAAATACCTATTTATATTTCGAAACAGGCACAGAAGTTAAGTCTACTCAAATCACAAAACTCGTTTTTGAAAAGTAAAAAATTTTGGCTAGCGCGAGAACACTGCCTAATGACGCTTTATTATGAGATTTTAGTTCTTGGTATATTTTTGCACTCGTAATCTGTGATTTTTAAGATAGTTTTTTTTTTAGCTCTGTGATATTTTCATGGTAGTTGATTTGAACAGTGCCTTTTTATTCTGAACACTTAACAGAATCTTATTATTGAGGCTTGTCATGGATTTTCACGTTCCCTTTTCTCTCTTAAGTTTTCTTGCAAGGAAAACGAAGAAAATGTGGTTCAATTAACTAATGGACGTTTGTGCTTAAATTCAGACGTCAGAATAAAGAAGAGGAGAACTCTTTGAAGTTTCTCTCAATTAAACGTCTTTTCAAAATAAACAGGTACCTTCTATTATTTATTCATAACACAAATAAACCGAAGCTCAATCTACGCATTATTTATCAGGAGAGTATTGTTTGGTTTTGCAAAATAAAAGGAGGAATGGTCAATTAAAATGGGGCCTCTTTTGGTTTGTTGGAGTAACCGCATTAAAGGCACGTGACGCGAGGTTTCGGCGGTCGCGGGGCAACCTCAATCTTCGCACTGTTATTTTATTTTACCGTTTTCGGAGTCAGAGTCGACCCCATTTGTCTTTGTTCTCCGTTTCCTATATTTTTGCACGCAAACTCCATTATCTAATTTAGCTCTGGCTGAATGCCAGGTCGGCGTTTTACGTCCTTTTCAGGGAATAGTTTTATTTCTTTACAATAAACACCTAAACACATTTATTTTAATTACGCGGTTCCAAAAGAGAAAAATTCACCTTGCCAAGCATTTTCTTCGCTTTTCAGGGCAAATCCCAATGTGGACGCCTTTCACTGTAATGTTTGGTAGCCATACCCAAGAGCCAAATACCTGCATGGTAATAAATTATGTTGCTTTATTTTCACACCTCTTTTTCCTCTGTATTTTCTAGGATTTCAGAACCATGGCAATAGTGAGTTGCCACGGTAACACCACCTAACAACCTGCATATAAATTGGAAATATCGAAAAAGTTATTCTTACAAAGATACACAGAAATTAAGCTATAGCTAGCTTAATTTCTATGTCTGTGTAAAATCTCTTTAAATATCAATAAAAATATCTCCTAATAAACCTGTAATAAAAATTAGAGGAATATAAGAGTATTTAACACTAATTTAAGAGGTAAAATGTACTAGTGGAAAAGTAAAATATATGTGCAGACGAATAAAGTTACGGGTTACAAGTACTTAACATTAGATTCCCCCTCTCGAGCGTTTTCAGCAAACAGGCAATCTTACTGTACTCTGCCAGACTGGGATTCATCGTAAATTATATACAACCGAATAGGCACTTTTGTTTATATCCTATTACAATCACGTGCTGCCTCGTCTTGTCTTCTTTGGTGCAACGTATTTTTGAAATACATTGTTTTATTTTATTGAACTAAAAAGCAATGAATACATTTAATTATTGTATTGTACCTCAAATATATTCTGACTTTGTACTTACATGGTTTCGTGGCATAAATACCTATCAACTATACGAACGATAAAAAAGATTGTGATCAAACATAAGTACATAGTAAACAAATATTTTTATTTTTTCAATCAACTGAATTGAATCCGGTGACAATAACTTATATTGACCTTTGTTAACAGAATAAAATATAGTTAAAAAATATACAGACGAGTATAAGCGAAAATTTGATCTGAATGTTGCATGAATAGTAGAATTTTGTAGTTTTGTTTAGCTAAACGAGAAGTATTTTCATATTTATTTATTTAACTATTGACTCACACAAAGTTATTAGTCCTGTATGTGTTCATAATCAACACTCTTTATAATTTATTTGTTTTACTATAACTTTTTTATTCGTAAATTTTTATGGCCATCAAGGCAACCAATAAATAATAGTTATCATTTTTTTTTGTAATTAAAAAATAATAAAAATCAGTATTAAGAATACCTATAGTTGAAATCATAAAATATTTTCACGTTACTTATGCTTCGTAATAGATTGTTGTCATAATAATTTCTGTACCTAAAAATAATTTGCTAAATATGGACTTAAACTCCTATTGCTTTTTTTCATATTTTATTTTTATAAGAACATACTTAAGCTCATAATGTTATTTTTAACGCAAACATTCAAACAAGTCTGAAAATAAACGCTCAAGAAAAAATTTTGAAGTCATACATAATTAATTAGAATTGGCGGTGTTTTCGTAAAGATATTTTTCTAATGAGACTATACTCGTAAGAGGAGTTCGACGGAGCTCCTATTTTCTTACTAATATCATGAATTTGAATAATATGGATAAATATCACTTAATGTTAAAGAATATATGAAAATTAATAGTAGTATAAAAAAAATATGATTATTATTGTCGTTAGGAATTTCATTAATGCAAATAATCACCACTTTTTAACGTTATAGGTAAACTTCAATGATTCGAAGTTATGATACGTTAGTGATAAATACTTATTAGTTATGAAGGATGATAATCATGATGTATAATCGTATGAGACATGTCCAGTTACAGGTATTAAAAATGTTATGTGAATAAATTTACATCAAATCAAACTTTGTATTAATGAGACACATTAATAAAATGTTTTATACGCATTCACGTGTCACACCCCATTATTTTCCCCAAAACTAGTGTAACTCTATTTCGTATTGGCTATGTCATTAATCTTCGTATTGAGCAAGTGCTTTTTACGCCCAGTGACAGCTCTTGAACAATCTGAATGTCGTGCGTCTGTTTTGGTTTATTTCACGTCTTTTGTCATTCATTTCTGCCGAACAGATGATAAATGATGTAAATGTCTTGGTGTAGTTTGACAACAAAAACTCTTTTCTCTTTATTACGAGAAAATCCTGTACTTAACCTGTACAATGTTAATAAAGGAACAGCGGTGTTAGCCGTTTAAATGAATGTTAACTGGATTCAAACGCGGCTAAAATAAATTGCGTCTTTTAGATGTGGCCCGTAACTACTAAAAGAACTAAATACTTACTCAATTTTTAACGAAGTTCTTTCTTCTACATCAAACCCTAACTAAATTGGTGTGTAGCTCAACTACATAACAACAATACACATGAATAGAATAAGTCACAGCCAAAGGATTTTGCCAAATTAACTCGATGTTTAGAAGAGGGGGTACGAATATCAATAAATTTAAATTAATTAATTGGTTTAATAAAACAACAAAATTAAAATACAGTAAATTAACTGACACACATTTCACAGTGCCGTTTTTTGGGAAACTGCGTGAACATTAAGTAAACAAGTAGACTAAAAATGCCTTCCTTCGCGCTGTCATGCAACGTTCATCCACCATTACCTCTCATATTTCGTTTTCTAGATTTTTTTTATTTATCGTACAACGGCAAAACTTACTAGACACTGGCAAAATTATCCTCCAATGGCCAGTCATATAAAAAAAACACTTATCAACACGAGACAATTGTATAGGTACTACGATATAATAGAAAATTATTAATTTACTCGGTTATAAATTATTCCTAATCGTAATTATATCGCATTAATATTCATACGTACCAATCGCCTCCTAAGCACTTTACAATGGCCACGATACTTTAATAAAAAACATCCCTGTCGTTTTTACATTTACTCCGCGTAATTTTCAAAAGATTTCGGGCTCGCGTTTTATACGCGGTACCTGCCTTCTTATATATGTAAAATCTTATTCCTTAAGCATGCATGATACATAGATGGGAAACTTAGTGAACAGCTATGTGCAACTGAAAACAGTTGATATTTATCCGCAGGTTGAAAGGATTTTTCAAATTCCATGGAAATGGATAATGTGGGTTATTTAAGTTTGTGTCAGAAAATGGGTCAGACTCGAAATAATCGCTCGGAGAGTTCAATAATATTCGTCCCCCCCTTCTAACTTCTGAACCTGTTGTGACAATTAAGTACCTACTACTACTGGCTCAACATGCGATTCTCCGGTTTGATCAAATTTAGAAATTTGATTAGATAGTAAAAATTGTTCATAATTTGAGAAAATCCACCTTCCCAGAAAATATAATTGAGAATGTGCTCTATCTGAGAAAATGCACTTTTTAAGAAAGTATACCTATTGGAAAGTGTACTTTAGACACAGTGTAAGTTTGGAGAAAGTAATTCTTCTAAAGAAGTGAACTTTTGGAGAAAGTGTACGGTTCGTGAAAGTGACCTTTTTTTTCAAATCTTATTTGGTACGATGGAGTTTTGTGTAAATCTATGCAGATGAAATCGCGGGCAAAAGATAATGTATATCTATAGATAGTATGACATTAATGGGTTGTATAACTAAATTATTTTAAACCAAATCCCATTGGTAGGTAATGTTACTTATTAAACTTGTCAAATAGTGTGGTTTTCATTTAAATAAACATGCTCTACGTCCCGGTGACAGCTGTCTGCTGGATGTCAGCGCATATTAAAACTTAGTGATACAGGCTTGGTATTGCCGAGGACAATGCTTTAACTATATTGCGAGGACTATTATTGAAAATTGTGAAATTGTGTAAGGTAAATATATCAAACTAGTAAACTTAATTGTACATATAATTAGCATTTTTTTTACAATTATAACTGAATGTAATCTAATAATAAATCTAAAATTTCAATAGGTAACTCAAAGCAAAAACTTAGGTTTCGGGTCCCCAAAATCATACTTATATTATAAATGCGAAAGTTTGTGAGTTTGTTACTCCTTCACGCTAAAACGGCTGGACGTATTTAGATGGAATTTGGTACGTAGATAGATGGGCGTCTGGAATAACACATAAGCTGCATTTTATCCCAATATTTCCACGGGATAGGGATAAAATCTCGAAATAATAAACTCCTTGGAGAATGACACGTTTTGAACGTTTTTTACAATGTACTATATCACTTTTCATTTTAAAAAAGTTCGTGTTTATGTTGGATGTAAGCTACATAAAAATCATTTTTCTGCTCTAGGCATAAAATAAAAGCTACAATATATTCATCATCATCATCTCAGCCTATATACGTCCCACTGCTGGGCACAGGCCTCCTCTCGGAATGAGAGGGCTTGGGCCATAGTTCCCACGCGGGCCCAGTGCGGATTGGGAACCATAACAATATATTATTATTGCTGAAATAGTAATGCGTAAAAATAGATACTTGTAAATGAACATATTTTTTTGTTGTGGCAAAAAATAGCATAAAACAAGACAAAATAAAAATTTGGTTTATATTTCGTCCACTTGAAAGCCGTTTTATCCTCGACATAACTAGCTACCTACCCTCGCCTGTATCTAGGGTAAAATAACCTAACCAACAAAAAGTTGGGGGACTTTGTCACTTTAAAGTTCAATATCTCAAAAATAGCTGAACCGATTTTAATGAAACATATCTAAGAACCATCGCTAGAAAAAAAATCGCATTCAAATCAGTCCACCTGTTTAAGAGCTACGGTGCCACAGACAGACACACAGACAGACACACATAGCGGTCAAACTTATAACACCCCTCTTTTTGCGTCGGGGGTCAAAAATACAATCATCTCAGGTAAAATGGCGGGTATTGTACACTTGTTATATACTTACTTAATCTATTATTATGGGACTCGGTATATGGTTTGTTTTCCATTGCGTTCATTATTGCGTTTCAAAATAATTCACGTAACATTTTGCAAGCACAAACCCATTTCCAAATTTTCCAATTGGTAAAGCATAAAAACAAAACAATTTTCGTAACAAAGGATCAACAGGTAGAAAGGTTTTATTTACCATGTAATTACTCCATCGACTTCGCAGATTTCAAGCCAATTTCCTTCAGGTATTTCGTCTGTAAATTTTGGATGAGCTTACACCGAACAGTCCGAAGTCGATAATTCTTTTGAGGTTGTTTAGTTTTCCTTACTGTAGATAAATAAATAGTGGCAAAAGGTTTCTTTACAATATTGAAAGCTTTTTAATTACTTTTTACCTGCGGCTTCTTTTTCTTTTCCTTATTTTACGGGAAGAAAATTCCAATATAAAAATAAACCCATATTTATCTCCGAATATCCAGTTACCTTTCACAAATTTTAATCGAATTCAGTACAATTGTTTGGCTTTGAAGCAGATGAGATACGGAGTTTTCTGTTTTACCTTGTACTTTGGTTATGAGGCAAATACGAGTATGAGGCTTACTAGAATAGATAGTTTGAAGTGGAGATGGACTGGGTACATGCTGCGCGGTACACAAGAGAAATGGAGCAACATAATAACAGACTGGTACTGGGACTGGTACCTAGAGACGGGAGAAGAAACAGAGGAAGACAAAGCAAGAGATGGGAAGATGAACTAAAACTGACGGCAGGCCCAAAATGGAGAAGAGTTGCTAGAGACAGAGTACAGTGGAAATTTTTAGAGGAGGCCTTTGCCAAGAGACACACTGAACTCAGAGATATCTTATAACTAAAGAGTCAACCATAATACAAAAGAAAGAAGAAAGCAGTTCAGGATAAGAGGCTTATTATTATTATTATATGAGGCAAATATGGTCCTACGACTTTTGTCAACAATCTTGGTTAGGCCTCCTGTAAATTCCTTCATTTAAACTTGCATCCAGTTCTCTTACAGCCTTGACATCATCCTTCTAAAGCAAATGCTGTAGATACTGGCACTAAATAGACGTATTATCCAGTGTCCTCAGTTACTTGATTACTGTAGTAATCAAAAATTTTACATGTTTATCTCTGAGCAGTTAGATACCTACTACAAACAGAATGCTAGCGGTAACGTAAACAAGCTCTACATTAAAGCTCTCCTCTCAAATCTGCGACCCTTAAAAAAATATACAGACTTAAATATTATACTATTCCCTTTGCTCGGAGTTTTTTTTTTCATTTTTTTTTTTGTAAAAAAACGTGAAGTAAATTAAATCCCACCAAAAACATTACATGTAAAAAGCTGCAAGTCTCGCAACGCAATGCAGTTCTTGTAATGCTAAAAAGGTTTGAGATGCAATGTTATACCAAGTCGGTTATTTTTGTCAGTACCGGGGGGTTTCCATAGAACTCGATTTTCACCAACTTGCTTATTTTAAAACCATAGAAAAATACAGTTTATAGTTCTCAAATAAAGAGTAAACCAAATTATTTTTTAAACACATAAATGACTTGGCCATCGCAAGGCTACATCTATATATATAAAATTCAAAGTCCTGACTGACTGACTGACTGACTGACTGATATATCAACGCACAGCCCAAACCACTGGACCTAGAGACTTGAAATTTTGCACATAGATACCTTATACAATCTAGGCATCCACTAAGGAAGGATTTTTGAAAATTCCCACGGGAACGGGAAAAATCGGGATTTATATATTCGATTCTGAGTGACCTTATCTCAGTAACAATAATAACTAGACTCTTCAAATTTGTTACCCAAGTAGGTCTTACATTAATTAAAACATTAATTTCAGGATTTTTAGAAATTCCCACGGGATAAGAAAAAAACGTGATTTATATATTCAGTTCAACGGAATCCCATGAACAATAATTACTAGACTCTTCAAATTTGGCATAAAAGTAGGTAATTATAATAGTAAAAAAGGATTTTTAGGATTTTTGTTAATTCCCACGGGATAAGGAGAAAACGGGTTTTATATTCAGTTCAACGGGATCGTTTTATCGTTTTAACTGAAATTTAGCATTTAGGTTTCTTGGGGAGTCTAGGGGTCTATCACAAAAGGATTTCCCGAAATTCTGGCGGAAACGGGAAAAAACGGGATTTTTGTTTTTCTGGTCGTAGAAAGCTGAAATTTGGCATGTAGGTTGCTTGTTGCATGTTGAGGAGTGTAGGAAAGCATTAAAGAGATAATTTCCCGAAATTCCTACGGGAAAGGGAAAAAAACTGGATTTTTCGCTTAATAGATGCAGAAAGCTGGAAATGGCATGTAGATTGCTTGGGGAGTGCAGAGGAGCATTGAGAGTGGAGTTTTCGAAATTCCCACGGGAACGGAAAAAAATGGGATTTTTCGTTTTACTGGTCGCAGAAAGCTGACATTTGGCATAAAGGTTGCTTGAAGAGTGGAGGGAAGCATTAAGAGTTAATTTTCCGAAACTCCCACGGGAAAGGGAAAAACGGGATTATTCGTTTTACTGGACACAGAAAGCTGAAAATCGGCATGTAGATTGCTTGGGGAGTGTAGAGGAGTATTGAGAGAGGACATTACAAAATTCCCACAGGAACGGGAAAAACGGGATTTTTCGTTTTACTGGTTGTAGAAAGCTGAAATTTGGCAAGTAGGTTTCTTATAGGGGAGCGTTGAGAGAGAATATCCCGAAAATTATTACGGGAACGGGAAAATTGGGACTTTTCTTTTTCTTTAACGGTTAAGAGTTGAGGTTTTTTTTTTAAATATTATAATATGCAGGTATAGACATTTTGTTGTTTTCATTCTGGTTACTCAGGTGAGCTGATGTTGGAAGGTATAACTCCTTAACGGTTAGGACGCATTATAGTACCTACGCCAAACCAATCAACTGATCAGAAAGAAAGAAGAAAAACTTTTTAAACTTTGTCTGTTTCTTTGTTTATTGGGGGTAATCTCTGAAACAACTGAGCTGATTAAAAAAAACTATTAGTGAAAGCTTTTTAAAAATCGATACCCTAAATAATAGAAACATGTTTCAATTCAATCGCGGACAGTGTAGTTTTCTATTGAACTCACTTATTTCTATCCCACGGGAATCCCATGTCACACAGGTACGAAGTCGCGGGCAAAAGAAGCAAGTAGGTTTTCTAAAATTACACCCTCCTGACCTGAAGACTATGTGAAACAGGGCTTTAAAGTATAATCCTCCGAAAAATCAATTAAAACACGAAAATAAATATCGTAGAAAGTAAATCTGTGTTACCCCAAATTTAACGCGGGCGAAGCCGCGGGCAAAAGCTAGTAATGACATAAGAATTATAATCATCAACGTCAGCTATTTCAAGTAATTATAATTAAAGATAGCGCTAGCCCCAGCCTTGCAGTTTGAGTGATACACATAATACGAGAATGACTAAAGGTTGAGTGCGATGGCCAAGTCATTATGTGTTTAAAAAATAATTTGGTTTACTCTTTATTTGAGAACTATAAACTGTATTTTTCTATGGTTTTAAAATAAGCAAGTTGGTGAAAATCGAGTTCTATGGAAACCCCCCGGTACTGACAAAAATAACCGACTTGGTATAACATTGCATCTCAAACCTTTTTAGCATTACAAGAACTGCATTGCGTTGCGAGACTTGCAGCTTTTTACATGTAATGTTTTTGGTGGGATCTCATCACTTTTTGTAGGCAGTTCTTTTTTTTTCGGGTACTACTTCTTGTAATAACGCACTGCTATCTTCATTTGTTTATCCTTCCTTGTCCATCGTCCATCGTCCATTCTCGTCCATCGTCCATTCTCGTTCATCGTTCATCGTCCATCGTCCACTATCATCCATCGTTCATCCTTGTCCATCGTGTGCCATCCATCGTCTATCCTCGTCCACTATCCATCATCCATTCTCGTCTATCGTCCACCGTCCATCGTCTATCCTCGGTTATCGTCCATCGTCCATCCTCGTTCATCGTCTACAGTCCATCGTCCGTACCGACTGTCGTCGTCGTCGTCGTCATCGTCGTCGTCGTCGTCGATCGTCGGTCGTCATCCGTCGTCCATCGTCGCTCATCGTTGAACTTCCGTCGTCCGTCTACCGTCTGTCGTCCATCGTACATCGTCCATCGTCCACCCTCCATCATCCGTCGTCGATCGTCGGTCATCGTCCGTCATCCGTCGTCCGTTGTCTTGTCCGTCGTCGGTCGTTGTCTTTTGTCCGTCGTCGCCATCGTGTATCGTTCATTGTCCGTCGTCTGTCATCGTCCGTTGTCCGTCATCGTCCGTCGTCGAACTTCCCTCGTCAGTCATCGTCTGTCGTCCGTCGTCGAACTTCCGTCGTCATCCATCGTTTTTCGTCGGTCGTTCGTCTTTCGCCCGTCTAACTTCCGTCATCCGTCGTCGTCCGTCGTTTTCTGTCGTCCGTCGTCGTCCGTCGTTCATCCTCCACCATTCATCGTCCGCACTGGGCTCGCGTGGGAACTAAGGCCCAAGCCCTCTTATTCTGAGAGGAGGCTTGTGCCCAGCAGTGGGACGCATATAGGCTGGGATGATGATGATGATGATGATGATCCATCGTCCGTCGCCCATCGTCCATCGTCCACACTCCATCGTCCAACGTCCATTTTCTACCCATCGTCCATCGACCATTATCCATTGTCCATCATCCATATTCCAATTTCCATCGTCCATCCTCGCGTCCACTCGCATCGCACACACATTCACAAACAAACGAACTTTGGTACTTATTACATTAGTAAGATAAACCATTTCATTTTAACCCTTAATACTCAGGTATTAAGACTCAACATTAATACGTATACAATACGACTACGTTCAATAAAGTCATTGCTGTGTAACTTTGTAATCGCTAGTATTTATATGGGATTACAAACTTACTTGTGCAGTTTATATAACTTTGAAACGTGACTGAAATTGCAACATTTTGGATTTTTCTCTGACCATGTAGGCTAAAAACTAACTATGTTTAAAATTTGGAGCTTGTGGGTCTGCTAGAAGTACCTTAGAATTATGATGATCAAAAGTCAGTGTATAGGTATGTCAGTGACAAAACTGAGGAACTTTAACATGTGATAGTTCTTAATCTACGTGTTCGAACTGAATGTAATTGATAATATATCTAAGTCCCATTAGGCCCTAAAGGTAACTGTAAATTCAGGGTTCTAGCTTTAGCCATAACAAAAATACAGGGTGTTGAAAATAGCCTGAATGGCTTCGAGAAAAGTATGGTACGGCCGTGCCTTTGTTTTTTTTTGCTCGACTTGGCGGGGGCACTGCCGTGCCCCCAGATAATACAATAAATAAGTGAGTGGCGTCTAACTTCGATTTAAATTCTTGACCTCCAGTCCAGTTTACAAGGTGAACACTATACCGCTAAACCACCACGTTGATATTATCCCAGCCTATATACGTCCCATAGCAGGGCACAGACCTCCTCTCAGAATGAGAGGGCTTGGGCCGTAGTTGGGCCCAGTGCGAATTGGGAACTTTACACACACAATCGAATTGCTTCGCAGGTTTGTGCAGATCACGTATAGCTCGTGGTAAAATCAAATGTAATTCCGCACATGAATTTCGAAAAACTCAGAGGTGCGCGCCGGGGTTTGAATCCTCTGCTTTAAAGGCGATAGGTCAAATCACTAGGCCACCACGACTTTTTTGTCATGTCATGTTGTGCATGATACACAAAAACAAACATTATAACTTGAAAACAGGTCATTCCAAGAGATATAACAAAGGTAGATGGATTATTCGTCCCAAAAGCCTCAACATAGCAAATTTCGTCGATAATGATAGCCGTTTCTGAGATTCATGTAAATAACAAAACTAATCGAAAAAATCCTTATCCCTACTAATATTATAAATGCGAAAGTAACTCTGTCTGTCTGTATGTTACGCTTTCACGTCGAAACTACTGAACCGATTTTGATGAAATTTGGTATATATGTAGTTTGAACCCCAAGGATCAACATAGGATACTTTTTATTCCGGTAGAGGGCGCCACCGCGCGATAACCTAGATCCGCGCAGACGAAGTCGCGGGCATAAGCTAGTACTATAATAAAGGGGAAAGTGAGTTAGTTTGTTTTTTTGTTACGCTTACACGCCGTAACAGAGCGACGGATCGTCGTGATTTTTGGCATAGAGATAATTTATGGTCCCGAGAGTGACATAGACTACTTTTTATCCCAGAAAAATGCAAAGGTCTAGAGGGAATAGCGCGCTATAACCGAATACCACGCGGGCAGAGCCGCGAGCAAAAGCTAGTACATAAATAAATATATAGTAGTATATTATTTGTGAATTACTCGTATAAAGATACATAAGATCTCATCAAGCGGGAAATAAGGTAATTAATTCGGTAGATAACTCATTGAAAGTTATACTAATCCTTAGGGTCTTTAGAAAAGGAGATTTAATTCAAATCTACAATCCTAGTGGGT
Organism: Choristoneura rosaceana; assembly: GCA_037349165.1. Classification (NCBI taxonomy): domain Eukaryota; kingdom Metazoa; phylum Arthropoda; class Insecta; order Lepidoptera; family Tortricidae; genus Choristoneura; species Choristoneura rosaceana. The sequence continues at coordinate 8,742,957 of JAZBNJ010000040.1, read as the reverse complement.
TAAGTTCGAGGTTCAACTGCACATTCAGGGGCCAGGGAGCCGGGCCTCCCTCGATAGTGATTAAAGAAATGCTAATGTCCCTCGCTCCAAGACTTTCGACTTTTCATTAAAGTTCAACGCTTTATTAAAAATGAAAATTTTAACGCCGGACATGTTATCGTTCTCATTAATTAATTTGTTTTGCAGGCTTATTACTCACTTATACACATTGATTTTACTTTGACGTATAAGTACTAAGAACATGAGTTTGTAAAAATCAATTGAAACCGAATCTGCAATACCCCTGGTGTTGTAGATGTTTATGGGCGGTGGTGATCTCTTACCATCAGCATTGGAAAAGAATGTGGGTAGTTGGCAGTGCAAACAGTACGGTGTCAATAATTATTGTTTATTTAATAATTACAGTTGTATAAACCCGTAAATTACTTGCTATCGCGAAGTGTGGACTAAATCATCTATCAATTATTATTATCACAGTGAAAGACTGCCCTAGCCCGGTGATATGGGTATATGAAGTGCGGTGAGGTGACTTTGTACCTACGCTGGCGGTGGCCGCTATCATTGCAGTGTTGGATTACAGTTTTAAAAATTGTTTGTTTGCTTATTTAATTGCTGGCAGTGGTGTCACGGAAAGGTTTTTTGCATAAAACACGTACACTTAAAAAACTTTTGGCTGGGACTGGTAATGGCTAACAGCGCCATCTAGTTTTTGTTTACGTGATATTTTCCAATTTGAACACTGATCTACTGCCGGCGGCCCAGTGTTGGTTGCCGCTTTCAGTTGTTAAATAATTGTGTCAATAACTGATTATATTTAATCAAGCAATATGCCCCAATGTGGTGGTTGCGGCAAGTTCCTGTCTGCTGCGGGTGGAGCGGTATGTACAAAGTGTAAACAAACATTCCACAAGTTATGTGTGTCCTGGAGTGCGTCGGGGAAAGTACCAAAAGAGTGGCTGTGCTCATGTTGTGCTTTGGAAGTCCCACACCCAGGCAGCACTAATACTCCTATGAAGAGTGTAAATACTGAGCCGGCTTCATCAAATGATGACACCAACCATGATGTAGATTCACCCTTGATAACCCAGTTACCGGACTCGAAAACGAATCAAAATACCGTTAATACACTGACACATGGAGACGACCGAATTTCTAAATAAATAAATCACCTGCGGAACGAAAAAGACATATTTCGAGTTTTTGGTGCGGCTACACATATTGATACTTAATCCTGATACCTACTGTTATTATAGTCTACGAAACTTGTATGATATTTGGTTTAGCGAGGTTTTCGTTTATACTTACTATTTTGTTTGTACCTATTATTGTAATTTTCTGCTTGTTAAAATTATAGTTGTGATTTTATCAATAGTACAATTACTAACACTTGAAATTCTTTACTGTGTTCATTATTTTTCTCTTGGGAATAACACTGAGTACGGCTTGTTGACTTTTATTAATACCTTTTTGAGCTACCATAAACTTAAGCGAACTTAAACGTAAAGAAACCTGTTTAATCTTGGGACTACTTAACGTCAGATCTCTGAACACTGGCAAAGATGAATTGGTGTGTTCTATCGAACGACTAAAACCAGATATTTTGGCACTGAATGAGACGTGGCTAAAGGACGGTGCAGATCAGTGTGCGCCGTCTGTGCCAGGGTACCATCTCAAGCACACGCCGCGCGCGAGCGGCACGAGAGGTGGCGGAGTTGGCTTTTACGTGCGCCGCGGGATGCGAGCGCGCGTACGTCCGCACCCGACCTCGCCGCTCGAGCAAATGTGGCTCGAAGTGTCGCTGCCTGGAGGGGTAAAGGTTGCCGTCGGAACGGTCTACAGGGCGGAGTCGGGAGTGTCAGTCGGGAATGCCATTGATGCTTTGAGTGAATCGATAAATGTTTTCGAATACTGTTCACATATTTTTGTGCTTACAGACTTTAATATTGATCTCTTAATGCCTGATCGCAAGTCAACTGCGGACTTCATGTCATTCCTTTCCCAACGAAACATGGAACAAGTTGTGAAGCAGCCGACTCGAGTAACAGATCAATCATCCACCCTTCTGGATCTTATCATTACAGATTCGCCCGCACTATGTAAGAGAATCGGTGTTCACCATAATCCGTTGCTGAGTGACCATGCGTTCGTTACTGTAGAGTTGTCTATGAAAAAGCATAAGGCACCACCTCGATACAGTAGTTTCCGCAACCTTGATAAAATAAGTGAGACTGAATTCATTGGAGATTTAAGCTTTTTGCCATGGTCAGAGGTCGAAGGAGGTAGCGATGTGAACAGTATGGTAGATAGATTCAACGATTTAGTTATTCAACTGTTTGATAAGCACGCACCCGTTCGTCAAGTACGTGTCAGAGAGAAGCCGAGTCCATGGCTCACAGACAATGTTAAGTTAATGATGTCATTACGCGACCGTGCTCTAACCAAAGTACGTTCTACCAAATTAGACATACATTATGAATACTACAAAAGCTTACGAAATTTAGTTAATAATTCAATTAAAAGAGAAAAAACAGCATTTTTTACCTTCTACGTAAATAAAAATGTAAAGAATCCGTACAAAATGTGGGAGTATTTAAAGCGTTCGTCGGCATTGGGATCTACAAACACGGCTGAGTTACCGCAGCATCTGAACGACCCTAATGCTATCAACGATTTTTTTCTTGATATACCTGGACAGGGACACTGTGACGGTGGTACATTATATAATTTCATTAATTCTAAATTTGGTAAGGGTCATTTCGAATTTTCTCAATGTACAGAAGACGAAGTTCTAAAAATTATAGACAAAATAGGTACAAATGCGTGCGGGCATGATTTTATAACTATTGAGATGGTTCGTAAAACATTGCCTAGAACATTAACTGCCATTACTGCCATTGTCAATAAGTCATTGACCACTTGCACATTTCCCGACGCCTGGAAAATAGCCAGAGTAAAGCCGTTAGCGAAGGGCTCCAGGGTCGAACACTACAAGGACTTGCGCCCTATTAGTATACTTTCAGTAATGTCAAAGATTGTGGAAAGAGTGGTTTGCAGACAGCTCACGTGTTACCTGGAACACGAAAACGTGTTACCTAACGTTCAATCGGGATTTAGAGCTGGGTATAGCACTGCAACCGCTCTGGCCCATGTTACGGATGACATGGTCACTGCATCTGATGAGGGTAAGGGTAGCATACTGGTACTTTTAGATTTCTCTAGGGCATTTGACTGCATAAATATAGAACTACTGCTGCAAAAGATGTCGTATTACGGTATAGGCGCATCAGCGAGAGACTGGTTTGCATCGTACCTCAGAAATCGCAAGCAATTTGTTGCCGTGGTTAGTGATCAAGGTACAGAGGTTCAGTCTATGACTAAGTTAATCAGTAGGGGTACTCCTCAGGGTTCGATCTTGAGTCCTATCCTATTTACTCTCTACACCGCTGACTTAAGTAACAGGCTGCAATATTGTAAGATACATTTGTACGCAGATGACACGCAAGTTTATCTCTCATTTGACCCCAAAGATACAGATAAAGCAGCTCAAATGATAAATGAAGACCTTAAAATAATCTCACTGTGGGCCAACAATAACGGTCTTGTTCTTAACCCCGGCAAATCCAAGTATATTATCTTAGGAACAAAGCATCAATGTGGAGAGATATCGAAACGCAAACCCAAAATCATGATCAACGACAGTGCTATTGGCCAGACGCCTACTGCTAAGAATCTTGGCCTCATGTTGGATGGTGAGCTCCGTTATGCTGAGCATATCAATAATAAAATAAGAAACGCCTTTTACCGCCTTAAGACTCTCTACGGGATAAGGAACTTTCTTTCTGAGGACGTAAGGGTGACATTAGTTGAGTCTTTGGTATTGTCACATTTCAATTACTGTGACACGGTCTACGGACCCAGAATATTGGCTAAAACAGCACATGCAATACAACGAGTTCAGAATGCGTGCGTTAGATTCTGCTACAAAATTCCGAAAAGAGCCCACATAACGCCGTACTTAAATAAATACGGAACACTTAAAATGTCAGCACGTAGAGAGCTTCATTTTGCCAGTTTTGTATCCAAAATCGTTCACAAAAAACGGCCAGAATATCTGTTCGATAAAATATCCTGGAGTAAGAACATACACAGCTGGAACACTCGAGGACAGGCTTCAAACAAGGCAGTGATACCCAAGCACCGCACGAAGGGGTACAGAGGTGGGTTCAAATTCGCAGCATCCAAGATATGGAACGACTTGCCGCCCCCGCTCCGACAAAGTATGTCCCAACCTACTTTTAAACGCAAGTTTCGAGCAGTTCTTTTTGCAACGCAACTTGAAAATAGCTGCAACTACCGCTAATTGAAACCAGTGTTGTTCTCAAGTGTTAGTTAATTAAGTAATTGTTAATTAAATAGTTTATATTAAAAAAGAGAGTATGAGTTGATATTTTAGTTTTATTGTTGTTTTTTTTTTCTAATTTCTATTTTTTTTTCATTTTTATTTTTTTTACTTGCGTGCCAATGCCAATCTACCTGCTATGTAAGCCATTCTAGCCTGAGTCAACGGGGGCAGGCTGAAAACCAGCGCTGGCAGCTTCTGAGCAAGCGCAGCATAAGCTGAGCCTGTTCCTTTTGTCACAGTGCAAGGGACTGGCAAACACATAAATATATTAGTTTATTGTTTATTTGTATTCTGTGTGCCTATCCTGTATTGTTCATGTTGGCAAATAAATCAATCTTCTTCTTCTTCTTAAACCCACGAGCATGTGCTCGTTTGCCATACAGTCGAAAAAAAAAGTGCTTCAAGTGTTAAACTAGCCAAGCGTGCCTAATTTAGTGCATTTTTATACATGACTAGCCGTTCCCCGCAACTCTGCGTAGAATTCGGTTATCACTATCCCGCGGGAACTATGCAATTTTCCGGGATTATAATTATACTATGTCCTTTCCCCGAACTCAAACTATCTGTATACCGAATTCCATCTTTATTGATTCAGCGGTTTTGACGTAATTAAGTAACAAAGATACTTATAAACTTTCGCAATTATAATATTAGTTTATAACAATCTCGAAACAATGCAACAAAAATCATAATAAATCAAAACAAATAACTTGCTATGTAAGACTTACATTTAAATGATATTGACCGGATTACTCACGTCTCAAATCGAGTTTAGCTCGACATGTTTCGGGTTATTTCGAAACCCTTCATCAATGGAGCCCGCGACTCGGCGGCTGCCGCAACACGCGCACTACGCGCCACCGCTCAATCAACAATCAGTCAATCAGTCATCGGTCAATATCATTTAATATGAGTGAGTCTCACAGTAGTTTCATGATCAAAGACTTACATTTACTTGCTTTTAAAGAAATCATCTAAACGTTTTTAATTGCTGGTTTCTTTACAAGCGTGCGCAACTATCTTACCTAGCACCTCTATTAACGTAACATGATGTATCATTAAGAGCGCAAACTCGGAGTAAAGGTGACCTAATTAAATTTACCTCTAAAAGGATACATATAGTTCCAGGTGGCTCAAAGTAAGATGTTTTAATTAAGTCTAAGACCTCGCGATAAATAACTAGTCGGCGGGACGGCCCGGCCTGCACTAATTGCTAGTATATTTAATCCGGTAAAATACAACGGACCCTGATTTCCATAAGCTTCAATTGTTTGTGCCCCCTGTATACCTGGATCCGATTTAGTTGCGACCATTCCCATTTGTGTTTATCTTTCGGCGACGAACACTGAATAAGTTAACGTTCGGGCTGTAATTAATTATTTGCGTTTACAAAAGAATCGGGTTTTATTCGGCTTACACATCTAAATGTACTTAGTTATTATGGTGGCCGTTTTTTTCACAAAAACATGTTAAAAATTTGTACCTCAAAGGTAATGAATCTCTTATAGCACTGCCCTTGTGTCTGTCTGTGCACCTGTCTACTGAACCGATTAAATTGAACTTGGTACTCACGTGCATTTATGTGACCCAAACATGGCAATAAATAAACAAAAGAATTTTAACACATTCGCTGCCGCAATCGCTACGCGGCTACGCTCGTAGCGCGTAGCAGCATTTTTCCGCTTTGCAGCGAAAACTGCCTACGAACAGAGCTCGCGCCTAGCGTGTTCTGGCACTGAAAGTGTATAAAAGGTGTATATATTGATATTGAAATACACCCAGTTCATTCTCAAGGGGTCAATTGAAAATTCTTCTCTGTAATATACCTAGATGTTAAATGAATCCTGACATGTCATGAGAGTCCCACAAATCGGTTTTTATCTATACCTAAAATAATGGTTCTAAAATTATATTGATGAAATAGATTAATTTTGATTGTTGACATCCATTTTTGTTACCAACTGATGATAAACAGAACCCTATTATAAAAGTCGCTACACTGACCATCCAAAGGACGTCAGACATTTCTAGATAATACGTATTATTATTGCCGCTACAGCAAAAAATTGTAAAAATAGGATAAATAAATTTGAAAATTAAAGTTGATCCTTTTCAGTGAGCAATGTTATTCGTACTAACTCGTATTTTGGTATACTTATACAGTTTCATAGATTTTATAAAAATTATAAAAAAGGAAAAGATTATTTTCTAGTGTTAGCTCTAATTGGCTCGCTAGACCGAACCGAACTTAGTCTTGAAAACTCTATCGCAGGGTGTTCAATAGAGTTAGCCTGGTGAATTGAACGTATACGTATAGTAGGACTTTGGTCTTCCTCTTAAAATTTGACGTTCGAGATCGAGTGCCTTGAACGGTTCTCTTCAAAAATGCCAATCGATCTAAAGATGGTAGAGCGTCACGAAGACCTGTTCAAAACAAGCTCCTCCCAACCTGTAGGGTCAATACCACGTCAATACCGCATACGTTAAGGTGCCTCTTGAGCACGTCTTCGTAGTGCTGATTTCATACAATAAATATATTCAGGCGTCGCCGTCATCGAAACCCATGTGGAGGACTATATACAAAAACTAAGCGTTTCGGTGTTGGCGATCGCGACCAGCGACCGCGACACACGACCGCTACCGAAGGTAACAGAAAAAAAAAAGAAAAAGGAGAAGAAGAAGGGTTACATAATTCTAACGCACATTATTTGACTGTGAGAAGGTATGCGATGAAGGTAGAAAAAAGAAGCACTGATGGATCAAGCGACCGCGACGAGCAGCAATGGGTTGCTCGACCTTAACCTACCATTTTTTTAAGTGTATGTAATTCATTTAAACTTTTATGTTCCACTGAGAAACAGTATTAAATTTTTACGATGAGGGTACTTTCTTAATCCAGAGCAGACTGAACGACTCCATAGTATCCTATGATGGATCCTAAGGGTACAAGAAACTTAATATTTGTTGTTTTCGTTGTTTCCTCATAACCTACAAACCTGAAACTCAGAATGATAATAGGTAGAAATAAATACGTATAGCATATCGACAAATAATAAAAACCAGGTAAGCATGAGTCGGTCATAGGGAAAAAATAATTTCGTCTGTCAGCGGTTGTATGTACTCTATGCACTCAAACAGGTACAGTCAGCTGCAGAGAAAAGGTACCCCCCTGTAACGGCGGTATCCATACTACCGCTATTACAGGGAAGTACCCTTTCACTGCAGCTGACTGTACCTATATCATACCAAGTCATTATTACGTTATTTATCGGTCCACGGTCCAGTTAGAACAAACGAAAAACAGATAAATGTAAAAGACTTAATAACAATGACCAAAAAATTCTAGTTCATAATGTACCAATCCGTATTTTCACAGAATTTAGGAAAGTTGTAATAACATTAGCCGAAATTGAACACAAAATTACAATAACAAAGGAAAAACCCACATCTTATTCTCGAGTCTTAAGACAAATAATTTATTTTTAGCAGGAGATGTCCTTGAACCCTTCGCCAAAATCGTCACAAGTGCTTCCAGTTGACGTCTTCGCAAGTGTCTCGAAATGAAATGGGTACTCTTTATTTTGAGCATGTCTTGTTATAAAAACCTAATGAAATTTCCCCGGGAAGAGGTTAGCGTATGAGTTTTGTTACAAGTGGCTGGCGAACGGAGCTTGCTCGCCGCGCCACCAGGCCGCGGTCCGCTGCCTTTTAACGCTTTTTCCACTCAACATTGTTACCTTCGCAAACTAGACCGTGCCGTGAGTGGCGTACACAACCTGTATTTCTTCTTAACTAACGAAATAGAGCGCATGTAGTATCCAGCTTCCTGCACAATGCGCTGCATTAAGCGCAACGTGAAACACTAGAATCTTTTGACGGTAATTGGTGCTGTTATATTTTACTTCTTGCATATGTAAAAGCGTCTGGGAAAGACGAAACTTTTGTTTAACTATGTATACAGATTGAAATAGAAAAGACTCTTCATTTAAAATTAAATATCTCTGATGTAGCGGTGGTTTACAGTTTTAAATGGATTTATTTTAGTGATTTATTTATTACAAACAGGATAGGAGGAAAGTTCTTTTATACAGTGAGTAAAAAACAATAACTCTCCGAGTTAAAAATAAGCAAGCTCAGTTTCCGCAAGCCCCTTCAAATCTATCTTGGTTATTTTTGAGGATCGCTAGAGAGCTGCGAGGGTAACTTGGAGCTTATTTTCCACATTTCCCGTATACACCCAAGTTAGCAAAGTTTATTTTCGTTCAATGCATTTCTTGTTTACTATCAATCATATTGTTGAGAACCCGCCGTCCTATTTGTCGTGTTCGATTTTAGATTTTCACTTTTTATTTAGTTTCTCGTGAAAATAGTTTGGAGATGATCGTCGACTATATTTATCGTTGTGGTGTCTGAATAAGTGATAAGAATCAACCCACTCGTGAGACAGGCTGTACCGACAACGAACAGATAAAATAAATGTAGCTAAAAGGGTTCTTTTTGCAGTTAGTGTCGATCGGAATCCTAACAAAAGTGCTATTGGAATGGAGCAGTAATGGAACGCTGTAAATCTCTCACTAGACAGCACGAGGCGAGTTGTTCACAACAAAACATTTTTTTTCATGGGAACACCAATTCACATTTTATTAGTTCAATACATTGTTGCTCGCTTATAATGAAACGCGCTCCGAGCAGCTCAGAGTGAACATGATGCGTATTGATATTATTAATTTCAAAATGTCATCTCCAAGTTCTAAATATCATTATGATAATATTAACCACCTATTAAATTAATATGAAAAGTTTTTTTACAATAAACTGACCAGTAAATGACTCTAATCTGGAAACTGATGGAAACTTCAGTTGAGTCAAATCGTACGTAACAATCTCTATAAATACTCCAGCCTTCGTTTCGCTCTAAGTTGGATCAATTTGTTCAGAAATACATACGATACGATAATATTGATTGACACAATAATCTAGAATTAGAATACTGTGATTCTGCAACTTTGAAAAATGCTTCGTAAATCTGTGTGAAAATGGAATAGATTCGTAGTAAAATTTCGTTATTTCATACACGTTAAGCTGTGATTGTCGAGTAAGGTAAGAAAATGAAACAAACGAGAAGCTTGTTTTGGAGCCGGTTTATAATTCAGCACTCCCTACCGATGCCCACATTACAGACCGCGACGAGTTTTCGGTTAAACTTTTTCGATTTGAGCTGTGCATTTAAAATTATATTTTCACTGGCTAAATGAGAAATCCTACGAGTATTTTTAGTACAGCCAACTGGTTAATTACAAATACAAAAAAAAATGTCGTTCGAGTGAAACTTTACAGTCACTAGATTTGAATGTCGTAATGTGGGTAAATACCAATCTTTGGGCGTTTTGTTTCTGTTTTTCCGTGTTTGTTACCGGTGTGGTGTCGGGTTAAGAATAACATCTGTCAATTTCTTCCGTGGATTCCGTAAGAGGGGTCTGAGGATATAAGTTAAGGTAGGTGACAGGCTAGCAACCTGTCACTATTGTACTGTTGGTGTCAAACTTAATACCTAAAATTGCTAAGAGTGGCTCCGAAGCGGTAACGTTTCGTGTGCTCTACCTACCCTATTTGGGAATACAGGCGTGATGTTTGTGTGTGTGTTACATTGCTGATGCAATTAATTTTGTTCGAAAATAACATGTCAATTAAATTTTTATGTAAATTGAATAGAACCTGGACTCGTTTACTGATAAGATAAAACACGTGTATATTTATATGTATTGTTCCTGTTACAGAAACATCCACTATAGGTACATGATACAAAACATATTTGGAAAAGTATTTAACTCTCTAATAACAGCTGTCTAGCCTTGATATATCTGCCTCGATAGACTACCTACATAAAAGGTATTTTTCTTAATATGGATTTCTAGGTAAAATAAAGGATCATCTGCCACTTTATCCATAATACAAAAACGAATACGCCGAGTACTCGTTCAAACGCTAATAGTAAAACAGTGTAGCAGGAAATGAAATGAAATTTAAATTTTATACTCACGACGAACAATATCAAAATTCCCTTTACCTAACAACTAAAGAAAACCCAACACACACATAGGCACGTGACACTGTGCGGAATGAGGCGTCGTCATTGGCTGAAAATAAGGCTTTCTAATTTACATTCTGTATACGAATTGCGCGAATGTGGACATGAAAATAAAATTGTTGTCGTTTGTTTTTTCTTGCGTAATGGACTTTATTGTATTATGTAAATGTTTATCCCACCAAAAACATTACATGTAAAAAGCTGCAAGTCTCGCAACGCAATGCAGTTCTTGTAATGCTAAAAAGGTTTGAGATGCAATGTTATACCAAGTCGGTTATTTTTGTCAGTACCGGGGGGTTTCCATAGAACTCGATTTTCACCAACTTGCTTATTTTAAAACCATAGAAAAATACAGTTTATAGTTCTCAAATAAAGAGTAAACCAAATTATTTTTTAAACACATAAATGACTTGGCCATCGCAAGGCTACATAATGACATAAGAATTATAATCATCAACGTCTGCTATTTAAAGTAATTATAATTAAAGATAGCGCTAGCCCCAGCCTTGCAATTCGAGTGATACACATAATACGAGAATGACTAAAGGTTGAGTGCGATGGCCAAGTCATTATGTGTTTAAAAAATAATTTGGTTTACTCTTTATTTGAGAACTATAAACTGTATTTTTCTATGGTTTTAAAATAAGCAAGTTGGTGAAAATCGAGTTCTATGGAAACCCCCCGGTACTGACAAAAATAACCGACTTGGTATAACATTGCATCTCAAACCTTTTTAGCATTACAAGAACTGCATTGCGTTGCGAGACTTGCAGCTTTTTACATGTAATGTTTTTGGTGGGATCTCATCACTTTTTGTAGGCAGTTCTTTTTTTTTCGGGTACTACTTCTTGTAATAACGCATTACTATCTTCATTTGTTCATCCTTCCTTGTCCATCGTCCATCATCCATCCTCGTTTATCGTCCATCGTCCATTCTCGTCCATCGTCCATTCTCGTTCATCGTTCATCGTCCATCGTCCACTTTCGTCCATCGTCCATCCTTGTCCATCGTGTGCCATCCATCGTCTATCCTCGTCCACTATCCATCATCCATTCTCGTCTATCGTCCTCCGTCCATCGTCTATCCTCGGTTATCGTCCATCGTCCATCCTCGTTCATCGTCTACAGTCCATCGTCCGTACCGACGGTCGTCGTCGTCGTCGTTGTCGTCGTCGTCGTCGGTCGTCGGTCGTCGTCCGTCGTCCATCGTCGCCCATCGTTGAACTTCCGTCGTCCGTCTACCGTCTGTCGTCCATCGTACATCGTCCATCGTCCACCCTCCATCATCCGTCGTCGATCGTCGGTCGTCGTCCGTCATCCGTCGTCCATTGTCTTGTCCGTCGTCGGTCTTCGTCTTTTGTCCGTCATCGCCATCGTCTATCGTTCGTTGTCCGTCGTCTGTCGGCGTTCGTCGTCTGTCGTCGTCCGTCGTCTGTCATCGTCTGTTGTCCGTCATCGTCCGTCGTCGAACTTCCCTCGTCAGTCATTGTCTGTCGTCGAACTTCCGTCGTCATCCATCATCTTTCGTCGGTCGTTCGTCTTTCGCCCGTCTAACTTCCGTCATCCGTCGTCGTCCGTCGTTTTCTGTCGTCCGTCGTTCATCCTCCACCATCCATCGTCCGCACTGGGCTCGCGTGGGAACTAAGGCCCAAGCCCTCTTATTCTGAGAGGAGGCTTGTGCCCAGCAGTGGGACGCATATAGGCTGGGATGATGATGATGATGATGATCCATCGTCCGTCGCCCATCGTCCATCGTCCACACTCCATCGTCCAACGTCCATTTTCTACCCATCGTCCATCGACCATTATCCATTGTCCATCATCCATATTCCAATTTCCATCGTCCATCCTCGCGTCCACTCGCATCGCACACACATTCACAAACAAACGAACTTTGGTACTTATTACATTAGTAAGATAAACAATTTCATTTTAACCCTTAATACTCAGGTATTAAGACTCAACATTAATACGTATACAATACGACTACGTTCAATAAAGTCATTGCTGTGTAACTTTGTAATCGCTAGTATTTATATGGGATTACAAACTTACTTGTGCAGTTTGTATAACTTTGAAACGTGACTGAAATTGCAACATTTTGGATTTTTTTGTGACCATGTAGGCTAAAAACTAATTATGTTTAAAATTTGGAGCTTGTGGGTCTGCTAGAAGTACCTTAGAATTATGATGATCAAAAGTCAGTGTATAGGTATGTCAGTGACAAAACTGAGGAACTTTAACATGTGATAGTTCTTAATCTACGAGTTCAAACTGAATGTTATTGATAATATATCTAAGTCCCATTAGGCCCTATAGGTAACTGAAAATTCAGGGTTCTAGCTTTAGCCATAACAAAAATACAGGGTGTTGAAAATAGCCTGAATGGCTTCGAGAAAAGTATGGTACGGCCGTGCCTTTGTTTTTTTTTGCTCGACTTGGCGGGGGCACTACCGTGCCCCCAGATTACGAATTTCACCAAATTAGTTCATATTAGCTTCATAAAATTTCTATTGGCATTAATAACAAAGTGATTTTCAAAAATTATGTGACTAAGGAAATAATTGACACCAACTGAATGTTTTTGCTATTAATTTTAAATAGTTGATAGGTAGTAGCTTCCATCAACATCATCTTGATGGGTGGCGGTCATTCACCGAGTGGTTTAAGCATTCCTTTTACCTCGCACATGTCATTTATTTAACAGTTTGGCGGCCGAGGTTTTTCCAACTCACTACAATATGGCCGCAAGCTTACAAGGCCGGCAACGCATCTGCAATCCTGATGGTGCTGCAAATGTCTACGGGCGACGTTAATCACTTAACATCGGGTGAACCGTCATCTGGTGATCATGATATTGCAAAACATATAGATTTTATACTCTTTAATATATGTAGTTTTACTTTAAGGAAACACCTTAGTTGGCGAGATAAAATGAAATTCAAAAGAAACTCAAAAACACTGCTTAGTTATAATAATCAAAGCAACACGTCCTTTCGCGCACACGTATCTTTCTCCCCGTCCTTCATTCACTCCATCTCCCTCATTCGATCATCACATTCAATCAGTCATTCAGCATATTTATATATCACTCATTCCTACATATATTTATTTATAAGAATAAAGAAAAACTTTACATACCTATATTTTTTGTAATTAAAAAAATGCTTTATAGCAGACCAAGATCCATTTCTTAGTAATAATACATGTCTTATTTTTAAGGGTTAATAAAAACAGGATATCATCATCATCATCATAAAAAAAAACATATTTTTCACATGTCGTATAGACCGAACATATTATGGATCGAATGCATTTTTTATTTTTATTTTTATAACATACTTTGTACCATATGTTTTGTGAATAAACATTCATTTCATTTCATTTCATTTCATTTCATTTCATTTCATTTCATCATCCCAGCCTGTATACGTCCCACTGCTGAGCACAGGCCTCCTCTCAGAATGAGAGGGCTTGGGCCATAGTTCCCACGCGGGCCCAGTGCGGATTGGGAACTTTACACGCACCATTGAATTGCTTCGCAGGTTTGTGCGGGTTTCCTCACGATGTTTTCCTTCACCGCAAATTAATAATAAATTTAAAATGTAATTCCGCACATGAATTAAAAAAAACTCAGAGGTGCGAGCCGGGGTTTGAACCCACGACCCTCTACTTGAGAGGCGATAGGTCAAACCACTAGGCCACCACGGCTTCACAGGATATGAGACACTAAAAAGAGGCTTGGGTTTACAGAAATAGATACCTAACTGCCACGCGTAAATAAACATATTTGTCTATAACATAATGAGAATTAAATGCACCTCTCTTGATAATCAACGCTAAATTACGTTTTAAGTTGGCGGAACGAACGGCGATGCGCGCAGGCACCGCTGCGCTATAAAGTGCAATTGTGCTGCAACTTTCACCCTCACGTCGTCCCCTAAATTGGTATTATCAACCTGAATCCAGCTATTACATTATTGTAGTAACTGAATTTCATGAAGTTCTAGATATCAACTAGGAACAAAGCTCACCGCAGATGATTTAGCAATATAATCTACAGTAATCTTCGCGGTCATTCTTATCCTTTCCAAATAACCACTAGAAAAAAACTCAGGTGTCATCTGTTGTATCCAATGTAATTGTAATGAAAACTATTGTTAGTATTTTATTGTTAAACAAACCTTTTCTATTTTCAACCCCCAACGCAGAAAGAGGGGTGTTAGAGTTTGACCGCTTTGTGTGACTGTATGTGGTACCGTAGCTCTTAAACGGGTAGACCGATTTGAATGCAGTTTTTTCATTTGAAATCAGATTTTATAGCAATGTTCTTAGACATGTTTAATCAAAATCAGTTCAGCCGTTTTTTGAGATATTGAACTTTGAAGTGACAAAGTCGCGGGTTTTCCAACTTTTTGTTAGTTATTTTATTATATTTCATGGTCAATTGATTGTTACTCATCGTGTAATAATATTCTTTGTAAACAATACCGTAATGAAACTTGTTGTTCCATATGTTTATTACAAATAGAGGGCGCGTTGTAAGCATCTACTTCCTGTTTGCACGCTTCACAAAAGATCAACGAAACCCTGTGTTCACAAAATGTTTTATAACAACTAGATTCACAAAGCTTCATGTCAGCTCCGAACATTCTAGAATACACTGAACTTTACGCCGTTAAGACAGTACGTACTGAATTAATTCTTGATCACGAGCAACCATTATCATTTAGCGGTTAATAAATGTGAGGGCGAAAGTCGAAGGTAGCGAACAGGAGGGGTTCAAAAATCGCAGACATAACCGTAAAAAGTTTGCGAGTAACGCACGCGGCATGAATTCGAAACTCAGCCCAATGATCCTGTCGTTAAAGAAGCGGGACCTGCGACACCGTTTAGCGCTTATTATTGTTGATTAGCGATTATGATAGCGATTTATTATTGGTACTCTTTAAATCTACTTATCTATTCGAATAGAATGTTCATTTAAATGACCGATATTATAAATTTTATTACAACAATATAATACATTACCTCTCTGTACAGTTAGTCATTTAAATTGGAATTATTCAGTTGGTTTGCTTCTTTACGGATGTGAGGCTTGGACAATTAAAGAGGATCTCCGGAAACGTATTGAAGCATTTGAAATGTGGGCCTATAGATGCATGTTGGCCATTAGCTGGACACACCGAATGCTACGCCGTGCTGGGAGGTTACACCACTTAATGCAGACCATCAAAAAAAGGAATGTTGCCTATCTGGGTCACGTATTAAGACATGACAGATACGAACTCTTGCAACTGATAATGATGGGCAAGGTGGCAGGCAAAGGAACAGTGGGTCGTAGGAAGAAATCGTGGCTACGCAATATCCGGGAAATGGACGGGAGTTAAGAGCGCCGCGGAGATTTTTAGACTGGCAAAAGACCGAATCAGATATGCGAAGCTGACTGCCAACCTTCACTAGTTCGAGAGGCACTTAAAGAGAGAGAGAGAGAGAGAGAGTTGGTTTGCAGTATTTGGTCTATTCTAGGATTAGGTTGAACGTTCACGACAAATCCGATAGCACTTTTACGACTTTTCTTTACACATGAAATAAACCTTATTCTTTATATAATTTAAGCTAATAGAACCCATTTCTCGACAGCCAATTTCTCGCCAGGCAAATAAGTTACGATCCACATTCGGTACGACAGGAACGGCATGAGAATAAAATTTTAAAGCTATTGACCGACTTACATCCGATTATTTATGAGGGAGACGTCGCTACAGCCAAGGGCAATTTCACCTTATCATCCACGGGTTAAAAATGAATAGAGTATCCGATTTACATTTGTTACGGTCGGGTCTAACGGACGTTGCTAGAACCTTTGGCGTGTTTTACCTACAAACTTCGCTTGTATCTGCGCCCTTTTCTACTAATGCTTGTTTATTTGATAGTGGCTGCCTACCTTTAAAACAAATCTCAAGAATTTTACTACAAATATCTACGCAGTGATATAAGTATACACTCTTGGTCTAAAACGCTTAGTTGGAATGGACTAATTGCAATGTTGTGCCGTAAACATTTCCTAAAGCACACACTTTTTACCCAACTTCGGTGTAATTACAGAGAACGAAGTTTTTTACAAAATTAAAATACTGGAACCAGGAAATAAACGAAACACAAACCGAAAATGCTCAACAGTGTACAGTACCGAGTCGGAGCAACAAAACAATATCCCGTGCTGTTTCGTTGCGCCTACTTGCCAGGTTTTTGTTGGCCATCACTCAAGTCTGCAAGTTCACTCATAAATATGCAAGTCCAGAGTTCTAGGAGCATTCGTCGTATTTTACCACTTTTAGTTGGATTTACACAATAGAGCCGCATAGGAACTCGGCTGTGAAGTTTCGCCGAGTTACAATATCCAAACGTCATAAATATTCACAACGATTTATACCAGCCATCCACCGCCTTCAACTGGCGGGTTAATGTTATTATTATATGTATCTACAGGTCTTTTTGTGTTACGAGCTTGAAGCTAGATTTTGTGCTAATTTGCTGAATGCAATGTTCGTGCCTAATAGTAGTGCCAAACTGCAGCACAAACAACGACACATAACTGCAATGTAAATTGGAATGTTAGCACCACAACATTCACACATAATTGCCTGTTCTGGTTCATCTATACCCATAATATGGTGATTCTTAGTAAATACATTTTTAATACTGTTATTTTTTTTTGCCTTCGAGCTAAAATCCAACATTTAAGATGAAGTAATGTTTCTTTGCGCCTGTAATAAATTATCGATGTATTATTTTAATTAATATATTTTGTTTCTGTATTGTTCATGAAGCCTGTTCCTTGTTGATAGTAAAATCATTACTCTTCCTTTGGCTTTGCCGTAGTCGAGTAAAAAAACTGAGACAGTAGGAAGACTCAACAGCCTTATTACCCAACAGTGAACATAAAACACTCGAGCAGCTACAGAACACTGATTGAAATTATCGACACAGAGCAAATTATGAAGTAACGTACTTACCTAAATAAATACAGAAACAATAAACAACACGCCGTTTAAAATTATAAAAATAGGTTACTGTAACCTACCATAATCATTTATTTTTAACTCTGTAGCATTTAAGCTCACAGTGTGTTTATCTATCATTTGTCACCTACAACTAAGTGAGGAAAACTATTCTAATAAGTAGTTACCTAAACGTTCAGCTGACACGACAAGCGTGTGCCAATCTGTAACTATGATTCGGTTTATATTCGTATGTCAATTAGCACATGTTTATGAAAAGCACTAAAGTATTATTAAAGAGAAATAAATTGGGTAACGATATTAATATGTAAAAGCTTTTGTTTTTGTTCGAAACTAAATTAAAAAAAGTCTGTTCGTGAGTGCTCTAACTCAGCCTCACAGTAAATTACACTAAACAAATTTTCCTCCGTTCACTGACTACCGGCGTAACGAACGGTGGTTTTTTCGACGTAACGTCAGCTGTTTTTACCGTTGGGGATTGGAAACGTTAGGACGGGACAGGCGTGTTAATCTCACGGTGTAGGGAGCACGTGACGATATTATTTTTCTCGGCATCATATAGAGTGATTAATAACATCCTTCTGCCATAATGACGTCTTTCAATATCACTCCGGTTTCAGTTAGACTCTGTTAATGGGTTAATCGAAGTCCAACTGCTGAAACCTATTAATTATAGTACCTAATTGTCTAAGTAATTAATCTAATCAAGTTTTCCTCGAGAATTGTTTGAAGTGTTTTCTGTTCTGTTACTTAGTAACGAAACAAGTCGTTAATCAATATTTTGTTTTAGGTTCTTAAATGTGGCTCCTTTTTTAACAAAGGTATAGTTTTTACGCAAATTGCATTTCAGCAATTGTGATTCCTAAAAGTTAATATTTTATTGACGTGCTCTTTTATTTTTAAAAAGGAACCTCTTCCAATACCTCGCGACTTATCGAAATCATATTTCAGGAACGTGAGGAGGACGGCGTAGCATACCCTTTTCTAACGCATTGTCTATAAAGCCACATTTACACCGTCGAGGAGCTGACATGAGCGAGTTGCTTGTCAATTATCATGATACAGTGGAGTATCAGAGGGCGTGCTACATCGTAGTTATCATTCAAGAATGATGGTCTACGGCGGCTCTTTTATTCATAACAGCGAAGCGAACGACACGCACAGCAAATTTTACGTACTAGGTACCTTTCGTGTAAATCACGACATATGACGCTTTAGTAGGTTATTAGGGTGATTTAGACGGCTTTATTTTAAATCTTGTTAGCATGCGTTTTGAAATTTTATTAACTTTTATAATAAGTACTTTATAAAGTTCACGTAAAAATAAAATGAATAATGAAACGCTCATTACCCAGAACAATAAAAAAACGATAAAAGATATTTTGAAAAGTTTTCTCTAAGTCCCTTCTAAGGTTTCGCTCATAAAAGCCACGATAATAATGCCTTTTATGTTCCAGCGCGTTTCAGAATGTTCAGAATCAAGTAACAAGCATTTTTTCTGTGTAAACGAAGCACTACCCTTTTCTAAAGCATTGTCTATATCACATTGTCACCAGCACGCGGCGACACAAGTTATTCGTCGAGATATATCTTTATTCTTGTAATATTTCTTCATGAGTCAGATTACGAACTAAAAAAAACTTTTTTTTATTTACTTTATTGCTTTATTACATACGAGTATATGTAGACTTTTAAAGATGAAACCCAAGTACTAATTGAACTTCTTTTAATTAATTAAAAATTATAAAACATATTATTCAAAATTAAAATCTAAAACCGTATTCCTAGCGTATTCCATGACATTCTAATAACAAGACTCTTTTTTATTTTGCTACTTCCATAGATATGCTTCATATCCTACATGTATACTTTATGATGTTACATAATGTTAAATATGTATGGATGTATTACGAGTATAGAGACATTAATCAATAGATTCTCTTTCCCCGGCCCAAGGTCAATCCAGGACACTAGAATTGGGCAGTCGCTTATTTGTAAATTAATCAATTTATATAACAGTTAATAGTGAAAAAACGTGTCATTTTTTACTAAAAAATTTAAATGTACACCTGTAATAGAAATTAAAAAAAAAAACGACGATATAATTTTTTAGTTATATGCGCTATAACTAAGATATCCTTATGTTAAAAAATTCTTAGCGTTTGTAGGTGTAATGCAAGTGAAAAATTACTAAAATGTTGCAGAATTGGAAAACCTCTATCGTTCTTTCTATTCATTCAGTTTCAACAAGGCTATTTAATCTATTTTTATTAAAGAAATCTAAGTAGTTTTAGTTGGTTATGTAGGTTAAGATTGTATTTCTACGCTATTTTTAAATCCCGGTCAGTAAAAGATTAAATAACACGCAAGCGTATTTACAGTGCGGTCTGCACAGCAAATAGGGAGTAGTCTTGAAAGTGGCGGTTGTGTGGAGCACAGATTTGTTAGCCGCCAGCCTCAGAGGAGCAGCTCTTGCGCAAAGATGCACTGAGGTGGAGGTACCGGACCTGACTCCCCAGAGCCGTCCACTACGATCTCTAATGAGAGCGCCTTACTCGTTAAATAAATTGGATAAAGACGTTCGTGATCTCTCAAGAACAACTTGAACCTCTTCACTGTGACTAGCAATTAACTAAATTAAAAGATTGTTCGTGCACTTACCGAAAAGTCTGTAATGGTGCCGAGTTTGTTCTTTATTTACCTTTTATCGTTAATTCACTTTTAACTAGCGATTTTTATTCACGTTTTTACCATTTTCATAGTTACTTTAACTTGAAAGAATCTTTGGTCATTATTTTAATAGCCATTAATTGAATGGGTCTCGCGTCTGGCGTTCTCTTTTATCTCATTGTGAAAGATCTGAAATGCCTGGGCGGATATTTAATCGCGCTATCGGCTGCCTGCAGATTTAACTAATTATGCACAACCCCGAGCACTGACGTTATCGATACCAATAAATTACGAATTTGTGTATAGAGCTGTTAAAATAAATCAGTCAATACCTTAACGTTGTTCGTCTTTCCTATTGTTTTTCTTTTTTTCTTGCTTTGCTATCAAGAAAAATGTACGCACCTAATACAAGAAGCAGAATAACGCATTTACAATGTACGAGTAAACGAGGGCTATAAGTATAACAAAGAAATCAATCCATTTCGTTAACCTAGGGTAGAAAAGTAGTTTTATGCCAGTTACGAAATAAAGACGCATGACTTTCTTCTGACCATAACCTTACGTAATCATACAATAATTTGACTTTCTGTGGACGAAAAAAATACTTTTTACATTAATTTCCCACCAATCCATTGATCATGGAAGACCTGAATCTGCAAAGAATTATTAACTGACTTAAACTGATTTGATTCTTCGAAGGCATAAATCAGTGTACGGTAGAGCGCAGCGCACATATGACGCGGCGATTTAACGGCAGAAGGAACAAAGGCGACTGTCCCGGCGCGCGACCCGCATCACCGGATTAACTGTCTGTAACACTATGTCAACCGGTCGCAAGATTTACGCTTACATTTTTTAATATAAAAATTTCTATGGCAATGTGATCGTGGCTTACCAGTAATACAATTGAAGCGATGGGTTTCATAGAATTTTTTGGAAAATTTAAAGGATCACGTTTGGGTACGAGACTGATGGTTCAAATAGCCTCAGAGTTAACCATCGCTTTTTTAACAGCTACTCAAATTAAAACAAAACCCTTTTCGGTTTGAGTAAATAAATCAAATTCAAATAATTATACCTACTGCTTATAATGCAAATATTTAATAAAAAATGCTCAAAATCTCTACTAGTAAAAATTCTAATAGTTGGTATCCTAATATTATAAACGTAAAACTGTATTCAAGCTTTCTAAACAATGATGAGTTTCTTGCCGGATTTTTCTCAACAGAGGTTTTTCCGAACCAGTGGTAGTTTTTTTTGACATTCATAACCAGCACTTATATCCTATTGAATAAAGATACTTTGACTTTGACTTTAACGGGGCTAGATGTATAGTTATATCCTCGAGTGGTGACCACAAACTAGTAAACGAAGCGTTGGCAGATCTCCCACCAGGTGGACTGGTGACATCGTGAGTGTGGATGCAAATGGCGAGTTGTCGTTTATTGCGGCATTCTAAGGGGGAGGCCTTTCTTCAGCAGTTGACGTTGCCCGGCTAATGATGATGATAATGATGATGATAATAAAAATCAAGTAAAATCTCAAATTTTTTCTACTGCCAGGCCTAATGGTTCACGAAAGTGAAGCTGCTGGTAAAAGCTGAACTGAAGACTTATTATTTTTGCAATTCATTACAGCTGCAAAGGTACAAATTGTGGCATGATAAACAAAGACCATTGTAAACGAGTCGCGTGATGGACCGTAATCACAGGGAATCACAGATGTACTGGCATATAGGTGCTTGTTAAGTTAACTAGCGAAAACTCTCCCACTAACTGACAAAGTCACTCACTGAGTTGACTAGTAATTGACTATATTTCAAAATATCCATTCAGATATTGACACTTAGCGCCGAGCCCCGTCAGGGAGGCTCATAAATGGATCTAGCTGGTTCCATGCCCACGGCCGCGGACTACGAGTATAAGCTTTTAATCTCTGCATTGCGTCACACCGAGCGGAATGAGGGTTATCGGTTTCCCTGCTGATAAACACAAACGAATGAGCTCGGGTCCACAATCCAGCTCAATAATGGTGCCCATCCGCGGGATAAAAATTGATTGTTGCGCGCAATCCAATAGGTATTTTTTCCGCTTCCGTTGTTTGGCGTCTCGTAACAATCGCAATTGAATAATTGCTTTCCATTTTCATTATTTATCGCGGCGGTGACGGAATTTATTGGTTATTAGCCGAAGATTAATTGCCCGACAGAGGCATAATGACTTGAAGCAAAATCCCGACGCGTGTTAACAACGTTACGACAAAATGAACAGCGGAGAGCCGTAAATACTGATGTAAGCGCGCGGCTTACCGGAGTTAACCTTGCCAGCTTCATGACAAATAAGTATACCTACACAGATAGGATTACTGAAAAAACAGCGACTCACCTAACGCGGTCCTGACTAACGATGTATAAAATTTCCATTGTCATCAATCTCTGACGCCACGCGGAGGATTCGCGAACTCTTCACTAATTGCAACGTGAACAAAAACTCAAAAGCAAAGTCATCGCGCTGCAAATTTTTACGCTACGTTCTTTTAAAACAAGTTGAAATAGCTGTTTGTAGATTTAAAAAGTTAAATCACAAAGAATAGGATGGAAACGAAAACGCTTCTTTTTCAATTCTGCGGCCGTGTTTCATAGTGCGACTCGACACTTGTCCAGCGGTATCGGTGTTTTCCTCGTAGTGCCTTAGAAGTTTCGCTTACACATTTAACAAGAAATAATTAGGAAGCGTTAGGGAGCAAGTAGGTAGATAAATGACGAAAAGAGGAAGCGTTTAAGAATGTTTGTTGTTATAGTTTTACACCACCTACTATATTTGAGTGGTAGGCTATCTGCGTGAAGAGACATTTCTCTGTTGTACCACCGCCCATAGACACCTGTTAACATGAGGGGTATCACAGGTGTGTTGCCGGTCCTTTGAGAGACTGATAAACTCGTTTTTTAAAGATTCCTAAGTAGCACCGCTCCAGAAACACTGTCCCACGAAGCTGGTTTCATACTTTCCCCGCGGATAGAAGGTTTTTTTTAGTTGTTGTATAACGTATAAAAGATCTCATTACGGCCTATTTACAGAATAAATGATATGAATTTGAAAAAAAAAATTAATGTATGTTGCTGGTATAAATAAATTAAAACCCAAAAAACGTAACTAAGACACCCACAATATTTTCAACGACACAAAATTAAATGATATACAACGTGTGATTTCCGTAATAAGAACATACTATATATTTAAAGGGCTGAAAGCATAAGCCCTAAATCAACGTAAATTAGTATTTCCAGATTAAAAAAAAATCATACAAATTAATTCGCCACGCAGTGTGTCGGTAACAAATCTAACAACTGACACTTGACATTTGCTGCCTCTCTGAATCGGCAAACAAATGTTTGCTTTAGGTACATTCTTGCTCGGGAAAATAAAAAAGAATACCTAATAACTCTCCATTAATAAAGGTAATTGTTTGTACCTATACAGGATTTAGTATAAAAACCGACCAAGAGCGTGTCGGACATACCCAAAATAGGGTTCCGTAGCCATTACAAAAAAATTAAGCAATATTCATACCTCAGGCTTCATTCCTTAGGCTGCTATTTACTCTTAAGCTACTAATAATTCTCAAGCAAACTTAGCCGTTTTTCTTTTCCTTTTAAGTTTGATAAACTTACTACCACCCTGAATTTTTCCAAATCTTTCCACCCACCGGTTTAGATTTTAGAGGGGGGAGACGCTCGATTTTAATGAAAATTAAAGTTTCATATTTCGCAAACAAATCACTAAATCGAAAAATCGTTTTAGAAACCCCCTAATGGTTTCAAAATACCCATCCAACGATACCCCACACTACAAGATTGGATGAGAAAAAAAACATCCCCACTTTACATTCGTGCAAAATTACAGCTTTTTAGCATTGATAGTCCCTGAGCAAAGCCGCGGACGGACGGACAGACAGACAGACAGATAGACAGACAGGCAGATATGGCGAAACTCCTTCCGTTTTTGCCATTTTGGCTCCGGAGCCCTAAAAAAGTTATATTGCGTTGTAAATGACCATTCTAATCACATAACATCTGTATACGAGTAGAAATGATCCTCGTTGGAAGGTAGGTGTGTCATGTAAACCGATTCATGGCCTCTTTTGTGCAACTGACACTTAACGCCCTCTCCGAAAATAATATTAGGTAAACACGATGTAGGGTACAAGAGCCTTCCCTTCTAGGGCAGGAAAGTATACAACCTACATTATAGTTACGTAGTTGTTGATCAATTATTACGAATATAATATCTAATTATTATTATTATTTACTGTTACGATACGTAACGATTTTACGCCAGTTGTTACCTGACGAAGTTATTTGGAATATAGTTTAGTTTTGTTGTTGTAACCAACTATTACATAAACAATAACAACTGTTAGTGATATGTAAATTTAAATAGGTGTAGTAATTTCAGATTTACTTAAACATACTAAAATAACCTACAACACAGAGTAAAACGTTACGTATCTCCATAATCATTACTACTTACATATTAAAAGCAGATATACGAGTACTATATATACTAACTAGCCACCATGATGTCTTCATAAAGTAAAGTTATCTGATGAAGCATTTTCATTTTAAATGAATTCCATTAAGTATGATGTTTGTCGATGCAATCTACATAAAATCCACTTTAAAAATATTAGTCAATTGACTTTGAATTTTTTTTCGAAACTTTGCACCTGATCCTCCAAAACAAGGTCTCATCATGTAACGGCAAGTCACGTAAATTAGGTGGGAATCGGTGGGTTGTGTACTAATCCTGAGATAAAACGCTTAAGCTGCCGTCGTAACGTCTCGTGTGTAAGCAGCTTTATTTGTTGTAAACATTTGCGTCCTCCTTTACTTTAAATAATAGAGGCATTTCTTAACACCGCTCAACACTTATCCCAAATGTAACATGAAATAAACAGTATTTTGTATATTTGTACTGGCTTACATAAATCCCTGTCAGTGTTTTCCTGTTTGTATTAAGTTTGTCGAGCCAACATGTCAATTGGTTGGGATTTATTTTTTCTGTGTGAGCTGGTTTACACAAAGTGAAGGTCAATGAGGATAAATAAGGAATAACGGGTGATAG
Organism: Choristoneura rosaceana; assembly: GCA_037349165.1. NCBI lineage: Eukaryota > Metazoa > Arthropoda > Insecta > Lepidoptera > Tortricidae > Choristoneura > Choristoneura rosaceana. The sequence goes on along the minus strand of JAZBNJ010000040.1, from coordinate 8,717,649 downwards.
CAACTTTGTAATTTCAGGGAAAATCTGCTACGATGGAAGAGATTTCTCTCACGAAAGTCACTTTTCCTTACATTTAGAATTATGACATGCTGATAAATATTAATACAAATAGCAAAGTAAGCTACCAATTTTGTCTGGACCACTCAATAAGTTTGTTGTAAGTACGCTACAAGCGTGGAGGTCTATGTATGAATAAATCATCTATTTTATTAGACACTTTGTCTTAATATTAAGTTACCGAATCAACTTGCAAATCCATACTAATATTATGAATCCCTCTTTAGTTTACCTTTACGCCGGACTATAAATATAATGTTGCAAATATCAACATCTTATTATTTCAGTTGCTTGCGTATTATTAATAAGAATAATAGAGAGATCATTTTTACGTATCGCATGTCCTCCTACAAACGGACAGATATCTCTAGGGAGTTACTGCGCGGGGGCGGATATCCAGCACCAAATTACAGAGCAAAACTATCCAACATTGACCTCGCACGCCCACGCATCAATTCCAAACAATTGAAATTACAATATTCTGTTACATCAATAGAGATATTGGCAATAAATAAACCGATAAAATATTGCCGTTTAAGGTCGAGCTCAATTTGTATCCCCTATCTTGAGTATTGGGAGATCAGTACCTCCAACAGGTTTTTGCGCCATGATTTGTGGGCCCCCGGGCCGCGTTTGATCTGCCACGCGCCCGCCCCTTGTCTCAGCCACAACAACTTGTGTCTTAAGCAAAATAATTTCTTCCGTAAACGTTCGTGCCATAAAACATGGCGGATAACTCGAATTAGCTCATTGTGATTTTTTTTCTCACAGTACTCCCCAACGAGTCTAAGTAACGTGATAAATTTTGGGAAAGTTTGGGGAACTCTAGAGCTGTAAACCTATTAGTCACTCGCCGACAATATTAATTGCCCACTACTGCCATTAAAACTTTGCTTCAAGTAAAAAAAAGTATTATTGCGATAATTAGAGAAACAAACTGAAAATAGATGTACAAATCGTTAGTCGATAATTTCATTAATTAATGCTTTTGGGTGTCCCTTGTTTTACCGACAAACTTTACATCGAAAACGTTTCATGGAATATTTAGTTGTAGTTGGTAAACAGTTCATTCCAATTTTTATTATTTCATAGAAAAACTGTTCAAGGAAATACTATCTGGCAGATTATTATTTTTGTAACAATTTTAAATGACAGAATTACTAAAAAACAATGTTTATTTCTTCGAAGTTTTATTACAATACATTGTAAAATAATCTACAACACGTACAGATGACGAAACTGAACCGTGTACTAAGGTGGAACCTTTTCATATTTTTATGTTAGAACTGCTACCAGAAAAGTAGTTAGGTTAGAACTGCGGCCCTTGAAGAATCAAACTGTCACCAGAAAAGTAGATCAGGTTAGGTTAGAACTGTGACTCTCACAATAGATTATGTTATTTGAAAGAAAAATTAAACAATAAACTACCGGAACGTTTTCCGTGAAATACTACAACTGTACAATCATCGGGAAATTAAAGATATATAAATTGAATTTGCTTGTAATGACAATTTTGCGAACTGAATTTTCGAGGGAATGAAAACACTCGAAACGTTGACTTTGAAATAAAATTCGATTATTTAAGTGTCGGTAATTTTTTCACTTATTAAATATTTTACATTAATATGTTTCCTTCCTTAATAACTACTTTACTATCGAAGTATTAACTAATTTGGTAAAGTTTATACTGCTTCTGCTGTTTACTGTGCTTCAATAAATACCTAAAATATCTTGCAAAAATACCCAGAAAGCAGAAAAAGGATCAAATGTAAAAGATTCATTGAGAAATGGAAACCAGGAAATGACTCTATGACTTACAACCTACTAAGATCGATCCATTTTTAGTTTTGATAAAAATAAAACTTATTCAAATGATAAATCGCGTAATTAGTTTCCCACTTGTTAAAACTTATTTATTAATGTATATGTCGGCGGCCGATCGTAAAATCAACCAGATCACGAAATTCCTAGGCACATCATGAAATGGCGCCATTTCATGATATGCCTAAAAGTTGTCCAGGCATATCACGATGTGCCTGAGAAACAATACGGCAGATCGATTAGAGCAACGCATTCGACGATATTCCTTGCTTTATACCGGGCATATCGTGATATGCTGAAAAAAAGAAAAAAATAGGTACGACGAGCGAAGCGAGGAGTGGTTAGTATGAATTGTGACTACTACGCACGAGCCGAGCGAGCGAAGCGAGCGTGCCGCGGCAGCGGCCGGCGAAGTGCCAGAAACGATTTGCCGCTATTTCATGATATGCCTAGGAATTTCATGATCTGCCTAAACTAGCCAAATCATGAAATGGCGGCGTTTCATGATATGCCTAGGAATTTCATGATCTGCCTAAACGTCACCAGGCAAATCGTCAAACGGTGAGTTTTGAACGATAATATGGCGGATGTCCCTTAGCCAATTCATGAAATGGCGCCATTTCACGATATGCCTAGGAATTTCGTGATCTGGCGGATTTTACGATCGGCCGCCGACATGTATAAGCGGAATATTTTGAAACTAAATTGTGACAAGCGTAGGTTGATGTTAAGAAAATTACTGAAAAACTTTTGTAACAAATGCTTAATTTCACTCAACAACCTTATGGGGCATATGTGGCTCTAAATGACTAGATGGAAATTTTGAAGTTTAAGTTGCTCTTTATAATAATACTTATGTATTCTTAGGGAATAATCAACACGAAACATACTTTTTGATGATTAGGTAACTTAGACTCTAATTAAAGCCTTCTGGCTTTAACTTCCAATTCTGGATCTGAATACCGGTATAGGTGCCTCTGGTCCGTGCTGTGCATAGTTTTAGAAAAGGACGGACTAATCGCTTCTCGTGGGGCGTAAAATGCGAAAAAAGGGTCGATGTGTGGAGGGCAAGGATTTGTAGGTGCAATGAATACAAATATTTTAGTACCCGGGTTATGGATGCTATATTTCTACCTCACACTAGCACAATAACCAGCAAAAGACGTTGACAGCTAACAATTGGGTAACTCGAGTTTTCTAGGATGGTCCATTATTATATTTTTATCGTTAGTAGACTTATAATGTAGCTTACTCCTGTATATATTTTCACCTTCCTTTTTTTTTGTAAAATAAATTAAAAGTTTATTTCGGCAAACCACACGTTTCGTGAGATTAATAGGTTTTGTGCCTTGGTCTGTTTGGTTAAAAAAAGGGTCGTATTGACAGCTGTAAGTTGTCAAATGCCGCCGTACAGTCGTTGTCCTCATATTATACGAAAAGTATAGCACAGAAATCAATGATATTTTACAATCAAGATCTTCACTATATTTTCTATGCCTGTAGTTTTACGATTTTTGTAAAAATGCTTTAATAGCCTGTAATTCTCGTGTATAGTTGACATCTTTTTTTGTCGACTTTTGAGCTCCTGCAATTCTGATATTACACATTTATATGAAAATCTGAAAACCACAGGCATAGATAATTACGTCTAGTCCAGAGCAGAGTAATTGTTTATACTTAGTTCATTGATATAGACACTGCAAAATACAAAATTATTTAAAAGACAAAACAAAAAATTACTTAAATGGAACCAATCTTTTTACGTCTGCTGACAATCAGCTACAATTATTTAAGTTAAATTGCGATGTTTTCAATTGCAGGCTACTTTAAACAAAAAAGCCACAAACTGGACCAGGAAGCACCGCACTAGTGTTGTACACAGTGCCATTATTCCCCTGCGCTACTCGTATTTTATCCGAAGAGACGCAATTCTTCCTCCTAAGCAACGCTCATTCGGCACCTATCGCCATATTAAGATAAGAAAAGGGATGTCGTAAACTTGGAAGTGGAAACACGCATTTTTATTCCCTGGATGCGGCGTTATTTGACTGTTTTTTAAACAAAAGATACCGTTAAAGTTGGCGAACCGTAAATTAGGACTTAAGATACACTAATAAAAAATCTGACTTTGTATGTTTTGTTTAAGTATTCAATCGTTTGAACTTTAATAACGGTTTTGTGATGTTTTTTACAGGTTTTTCTGTATCTCCATGTAATTTTCGCAGTTATATGGAATATTAGTTCGTTATTTTAAATAACATACATATCTACCTACTATACTATATAATAAAGCGCTGTCGTAAAACAAGGCAAACAAAACAAGCCAGTTATTAATTTGCCGTTTATATTGTCTAACCCAATACCCAATAGGTGGGCTAAAATAGCCACAGACTGGATACCACAAAACGGATTTCTGCGGCGTGGCAGGCCCAGGCGTCAATGGCGAGATGATCTGGACGCCTTTCTCCGCAGCTGGTCAGAGATTGCCCAAGACCGGGTCGAGTGGAGGACATGGGGGGAGGCCTTTGCCCAGCAGTGGGACACCTCTATAGGCTTGTAAATAATAATAATAATAATAATAATATTGTCTAAGTAAAAACACAAATACCTTATTCCTTTATACAAAAATACACTAACTAATATCGTATTAATTTTAATAACAACAATAATAATATTATCGACGGTCTATCAAAAAGGAAGCTAGAGATAAAACTTTTTTCTTGTGAAATTGCAGTAGATTCGAAATCTAGGTCAAACAATGCCACCTAAACAATAATAAGTGCCATATTTCACGTTATCGCCATCTCTGAGCTGACTTAAAATATGGTAACTTTCACAAACCTGACTACTAAGAAACAAGGTGAACATAAATTCTTGCAAAGCGCAATTTTGGCACGTTATGCTAAATCTTAACCTGCCGTTCGAATAATTTGTGATAGGAAAATGGAATTGTATGCAGAATAATAAAATCCTCCTACCCTCCGAATCGGCCTAATAATAAATTTTACCGTTGTGGTTTCCACGGATACGTTGTTTTGATCTCAATGAGTTATTGCCGACGTCTGATACATAAATTAGTTTATATGAAAATTATAATTTAAAACATATTATTTTTGTTGGCAGTTGATTATTCCGTGCCGTGCCCGGTTTTAGAATAGGACGGACCTATCTTTTACCGTATACCTATATACATACGAGTATACCGTAAAAGGCGACTAGGGGCCTAATGTGAGAGTGAGCAGCAGCGCTCTCAATTTCCAACTAATTACTCCATACTTTAGTGCTGCGGTGTGGAAGGTAAGGGGAACTTACCATACCATTTTCTCAAGAAAGTCGTTAAGAAGGTTCATCTGATCCTCATCCAACGACTAAGAAAAGAGAGACTTGATTATTACGCGTTGCGTTGTCATCGTAATTGCCCTATTTTCATGTGGAATCAGAACCAAAATTGTATGTTTTACTCCTATTATATATATAAAAAATGACACGAATTATGTCACCAACGAACCCTTTCATATTTCGGCCACATAATGAGATGGGGTGATGAGAGCCTGGAGAAGCTGATCGTGGTTGGGAATACGAATGGTAAACGAGCCCGGGGCAGATCTCCTACCAGATATGGACCGATCAAATTAAGGACTCCAAGGCCCCGAGGTTTGGCTCCGTCGTCAGAGCTGCCATGGACAGAAGCCGATGGAAACAAATAATCCTATCCAAATGTCGTAGTCATCTCAGTCATGAGGGAACAACTGGAATGGATGGGATGGATATATAAAAAAACTATGTAAATAAACAGTAAGTAGTTTCGATGAGAGTGGACGAGCTCCGTTCGCAGAGCTCCTATTCTGCGCGGCTTAGGCGCTTTGTGCTGTGAGCCATAACGCCTCTCTCACCTCACCCATCAAAATCGAATCCCAACGCAAGCAACAGAAGATGCATCAAATTACTTGCTGAAATTTGGTGATCTTTAATAAATATAGTGATAATTTAATCAATTATTATTATCCTTTTAATTATATTATTATTTCAAGCAATAAATGAATTAAATCACATCATTACTCACATGTTTTATTCAAAACCTATTCAATTTAAAAATGAAGCCATATTAAAAAGATTTACTGAAAACGTTTACTTATCTTAGCAATAGTAAAATTGTAAAAAATGTCCTTTTGTAACCATTTTGCAACCGAATTGCTAATTACTGATCATGAGCCATGATGATTTTTTATCTTTGATCTGATCAAGTTACAATTTTTAGGGTTCCGGAGCCAAAATGGCAAAAACGGAACCCTTATAGTTTCGTCAAGTCCGTTTATCTGTCTGTCTGTCTGTCTATCCGTCCGTCCGTATGTCACAGGCATTTTACTCGAAAACTACAAGATGTGTACCAATGAAATTGGAGTACAGGATGTCTTGTCAAAGCCGCTATTTAGTTTTGTAGTTAAATTACAAAAATAAATATTTATAGGTATGGGGGGCACTCCATACACGTAACAGAAATTGAAAAAAAAATGTTTTTAACTCGTATCAACGTATGGCACATAGTTCGACAGCTCTTTTGGAAAGATAGTAAGGTTTCTGAAAAACTTTTTTGATTAAGTGAAGATTTCCGGAAATAATCGCTCCCAAAGTAGCAAAAATCTTGTAAACCGTTTGTCCAAAAAATATGGAAAGGTAACGCTTAATAAATACGAGTACTTTCAACGAAAATTGATTTCAATATACCGCTTTTGAGTTGTTGCCGAAAAACTACGCTTCTCAACAAAAGGACGTAAGTACCGTGAAAATACGCTCTTTTTCTGGTAATAGATTTTAAGACTGTAGTAAGTGTTTTAATTGTGTTATAACGCACATAATATTACTTCATTTTTTTCGTAATGGCTACGGAACCCTATCTTGGGCATGTCTGACACGCTCTTGGCCGGTTTTCTAATTTAATTTAATAATTAGGGTATAATAGTCTAGTTGGCGCTAGTATTCTGAGAGCCGTTTGACAACTTTGATATTTGGGTCACTATTGTGATTGGGTAAATAACCAAATGAGCTCATCGCAAGTGAGACATAATTTCAAATAAACCTCACATTACTAACGCCATGTAGCGATATTTACCTCTTATAATTAATAACGCTGCACCTATTAAATACTATTTTAGCAGGTTATTAATTTATTTTTCAACTAGTGATCAATGACTAATAATCAAGGAATAAGAAAGTAGTGGACGTCCTAGTAAAAAAAAAGTATAAGAAAGTTCTGTCAAAAATGTTTTAACATATTATCATGAATTATTAACTGCATAAGCAAAACTCTGTCTCGGGGTCGGAATAGAGAGACTGTTTGATTACGCAAAACTTAGAAACTATTGATACTTTGTGTTGAATCTATTGTCTTTTGTTTACCTATATAAAATACTACCTACTATGAAACACATTTAATTGAAAAAGTATCTTAAAAGCTTTTATGGTAAAGACGTAAGCAAAACCAAATCAAACTATCATCTAATCTGTGCTAGAATAAAAAATAGGATAGCTCATTTTGTAATTAAGCATTTCGATTCGTTAATATTCTGGGACAGAATTTAATTAGTCCATTTAAAGGCGAAACGTATACATTCACAAAGATGAGCTAAGTTCGTTAATGTTTCCTAAACCCGTTTTCAGCTTTACGTTTTGATACCCTATTCATGCTTGCCAACCACGGCTGAGTTTAATTCTTTGGTAATAATACTACCTATCTAATTTTGTCGTATAATGCTGAAAAATCTGTGAATTACTCGAGGATTACGACCGGATAAAATGTCATTAACCCATCAGTGTTTGTATGTGAGCGGTCGTGATGGATGCATTGAATACATACAGACGTGTCATTCGTCATTAGGTACTAGTAATGTAGTCAAGAGCGCTCATGACAGCGAATCAACTCTCTACTTATCTTAATTCGTGACACGCAGTAAAAATCTTATAAACTTGTATGCCTACTACGAGCGAATCTTTATCTTCTTTAGCTCAGCAATGCAGCAGTAGTGGTAATTTTGCTCACGAACTGCAACATCTATGCGTGTCGATATGTCTGCGGTCGATCGTAAAATCCGCCAGATCACGAAATTCCTAGGCATATCATGAAATGGCGTTTTAGTATCGAATTTCCTCATTTTCGTCTTAACTAAAATCCTATTATCAAACAATGTAATGAGCCAAATACCAAAATTTCACCCTCGGTAATAAAGTTGGTCAATGAGTAAAACGTTCTGGAGTTGTATCCGGGCTGGCGAAGCCGGCATACTGACCGCAGGTTACTGTTACTAGCTGACCAAAGGAGCGCTTATCAATATTGCGGGCACGTTCGAAAACTTTCTGCCACAATTACCTGAGAGCTCAAGTGTCGGAAAATATATTGGTTTTGTACGCCGAGAATCGATTGTCTGACGAATTATCTTTGTCTAGAGAAACGACACTCGTCTGGTTCAAATAAATAGCTGGAGGCTTAAGAAACCTTTTACATTTTCGGGGTTTCTTTTTTAATTTTCGTACTTCTTACATTTCTAAGGCCACTTTGTAGGTTTATAAAGGAAGTAAAAAAAAAAAACCAGGTATATTTTTAACGATTTACTTAAAACATTAGTTAATTTCACGGAACACAGTCGCAGACAATGGTTAATCAGATCATCTCAGTGAAGTCACAGTACGGTATAGCCACAGTCACTGACTCTGACAAGTTCAAATGAGTTCATGAAGAATGTATCCTAAGTAATATTCATAGTTCATTCAAAGTGATTATGTATATTTATTTATGACACTTTCACATTTAAAGTACTCAACTAATCGTGTTGAAATCTGTTATGGTGAATGTGAGACTCTGAGAAACAAACACATAGCAAAGCCATACAAGAGTTTATTTATATTGTCGCACATCATAACAGTATCATATCAGTATATTGAATGTGAAATCTGTGTAATAAAGATAAAAATAGTCGTTATGATAGTTCACTTGAAACTAACACAACCGCACTACAGCGATGTTTCGTTCTACGATATTGTTGCAAATTCATTAACTACAATGTCAAGAATATTTGACTGTTTTAACATTCATAACACAGATTTGATTTGAAATTCAGACATCGGCATTTGCTGAGTGGCATCCATTTTGGTGCTTTGTTAACTACTGTTTTATTTAGATTAAGATATCATGTACAAACTTTTTTTTTACACCAAATAAATCAATTCTATTCTATTCTATTCTATTCAGCAAAATAATGGTGTAAGTATTTTTAATGGTGTAGTAGGGACGGTCAAAAGCATAAATAAGGATTTAAATATGTATTTAATATATTATTACCTACTGTTGTATAAACATTACCAAGACGTCAACAATATTACACCTTTATGCCACTGTAAACATAAGGTATTTTTGCATTCAGCTGCAACCTACAGTTTTCTACTTAAACGTATTTTAAATCCTTCTTTCTGACGCGCACATGGTAACATAGGTTACGGATGAGCAATACAATTTTCTGTCATGTAATTTTAGAAATCTCCTCACTACAATATTTTTGTTTAACTGGGTCAACTCCGCATAGAAATTCATATAAATAAATACGGTATATTTTCCAGATTATGCAAATGTTTTATTTAGACAAATCGTTTTACCCTACTTCAGGGTTTATTAACCCTTTAATTTGCATCATGAAAATTTATTTATTCCCATTTGTATTACGGCCATTTTGATATTGAACGCCCTTATTTATGTTGGCCTTTTTTTCATAATCTGAAGTGGAACTGAAATTGGATTTTATTTGAGAACCAAGTCAGCTTACTTTTGTAATATCCCATTCCAACTCAAACTTTCAATAACCTTCCTATAAATTAATGGCTTGATACAAGTAAGATTAGTACACAAAAATATAAACGCTCTCATTTCCTCGAGATTCCTTGGAATCGATTAATAATAAGCGACAAGCTCTGTCGAATTCTGATATACGAGGTAAAGGAAAATATTGTTTCGTCGAGCATTGGTTAGTTAGACCGGTTGTGGGTCAAATAATAAGCCGCAACCCGCCACAGTGATTTATCGTTTTGGCTTTGCGGAACCTCACTCGGAAGCTTGGTAAAAAATGATCGCACTTATTAACACCGACTTTATTAAGTTTTGCCAATTCATAATGTACGCTGCATTGTTTCATTTCAAATGAAACAGGTGAAAGATAATGCCATCGTTAAAATACAACTAGGAAAAAACTGGGCTGAGCTCAAGCTCAAAATAAAGCGACCAGTGTAATAATATACACGCAAGTAAAAAATATTATAACTGTGTACCTATGAAGATTTATAGTTAGTGACTTAGGTACGACATATGCATCGATAATGCGATTAATTTGCAACCATAAAAATTTCGACGGGAACTACAAATGTGTACTACAAAGTTGTACCATGGTTGTACCATGGTTGTACCTATGTTGAGTGTATGCATTAGAGCAAACACAGCAAAATAGGGAATATTAAGTACTGCAATTTTTTTCCTTCAGAGTGCAGCACTAGCACATACCATATGTTTCTGGTTTAGGTTTATATTTTTTGAGCATCATAAATGTCCGTAGGATGCCGTAATATCATATTATTTCAATATTTTTTTGGAAATATAGCTCTATCGCTACTATATGTATATACATAAATGTGTCATGATCTCTAAAGGTATTAATACTCTTTGGTCATAATCCGTCATGGTGACAAATTATAAAGAGAACTGACGTTGTTATGACGGTTTCTTTACGATTTCTGCTAGTGTCACCCCATGCGCAGAGCTTTGTCTAATATGCCCTATTAAAATAAAATCAAGCAAAAATAGCTTATAATTCCCATACAATCTTGGTTGCGTACTTGAAAAAAAAATACTTTTTTATAGTTTCACTGTTAATTTCGTAGATAACAGTTGACTTTTTGCTGCCGTTGAATTATTATCCAAAAGATACGTCATCAGAAGATATTTATAACTTTTCACTTTTATTTCCAATAATTTATCCACCATAATCAACATTATAAATGTGTAGCATTTTTATAAATAATAGCTACCTAAATCTATCAAGTTGCGTATCATGTCCAAGCAATATTTTATAAACATTATCACCGTAATAAAATTCTCTGCGGTCACCAACACCAAATGAATCCACTTCCTAAAAGTTTTCAAATATTACCACCATTATTTCATGAGATGACAGAGGTTGGGCACATATTAGCAAAGTTTCGGATAGTCGTTTCGTGTCACTTTCCTTCACTCATTTTTTTAATTCCATCAAATATTAGTAGGATAATTTTTTTGGGAGTTTTCATCATATTCATTAAATTCATTAAAATGGTAAAATCGAATTGTCATTTTTAAGTTACACACATTACGATGCATGTTAAAACGTTAATCTCATGATTAACTTCCATAATTCAATTTGTTTACACATTATAACGAGATTAATGCTACTGAACTTCCGAATTTCTAACTAAATTGTCCCCGCCTCGTAATGTGTCGGCCAGATGGTTAACGCCAAATTTCATCAAGCAGCCTACATGTCTGTATTCCGCCGACTCGCATGTAGTAATTTTACGAAAGACCGCCAAAAAGTCTCGTTTCATAAACGAGCAAATTAATTTACATTTCCACGTTTACATAAATTAGAGAGGTCGTATTGCCATACATTTGAGCGTGGCAGCGAGCGTCGCGGCACCCTCAGTCCTGTGTCGTTGGAAATGCTAATGTGTAAATATGAGGCCGGCAAAAACTGCTCGCCTGTTCACCTAGGTGCTAATAATTTCAACTTGTACGGCTTACTGTGCCAAATTATGTGTCTACCCGGTCACCTCCTGTATCAAAACAAGCCTGCAGTGCCGGAATATATTGTTTTAATTTCATTGTAACTGTAATACTGTACTCATCGTTTTTCCGGGTACATTATGTTAAGTACCGATGTACCTACTTAGTGTTTCAACATATTCTATTACTATAATGATATCTAATATTTTAACTGTACACAATCAAAGCGTTATTCCCGCTTTTAGAATAGGATCTATTCCTCTTTCTGTAGGTAGCGCAAAAGGCGTCTAAGGGACCTGTTGTAAGACTAGGCAGCAGCTTTCTTTGAAGTTCTAAGTACGAATCTAGATTCTAGCAATGTGGTGTGCATACAAGGCTAGGAGAGTTCACTTCTCTATTTTGTTCAGAAAGTCGTCATGAAGGTTCGATTTTTTTTTTTAGCTTGTATTGTGTCTCACTGCAGGGCAAAAGTCTCCCTTTTCTTATTCCAATCGTCTCTACTCTTGGCCAGCTCTTGCCAATCTGGCTGGAATCGGTCCAACTCGTTCCGCCATCTCCCCCGAGGTCTGCCTCTGCTCCGATGCCAATCGCATGGAGCCCAATCGGTGATAACCTTGGTCTAACGATCCGGATCCATGCCGCAGACGTGTCCCACGTAGTCCCATTTTAGTTTGGCGGACTTCATTCCTACATCGTCAGTTTTGGTTCTTGAGCGCAGATCAGTGTTTCTGATTCTACCATAAATCCGAACACCTAAATACTGCGCTCCATAGCTGGCTGGAAAATCTTGGGTTTGGACTTCTGAGCCTAAGTCAACGACCAGCTTTGAGCGCAGTAGGTTAGAACGGGCAGGATACACATATCGACGAGCTTGCGTTTTAGGGTTAGAGGAAGTTTGCCCTTCATTAGCACTTTCATCGACCAGTTTTCCAGGCATTTTAGTGCGTTTATCGATTTCACTGCCTTGTCTGTTTTTGAAGGAGGCTATCTGGCCCAAGTAAGTGTATTCGTCAACATATTGTATTACCTGCCCATCTACCGCTACTCGCCTACTCTACGGTTGTCACTATTCGTCATAAAAATAAAATATGCTCATCCGTCGACCAAGATCACTTTGTCAAGAGTGTGGCAACTTTGAGGAAGAAGAATGTTAAAGTTAAGTTCACAAAGAACTGTGAAGCAATGTGAAAAATATTTTTTGGGTAAAAATTTAATTTTGAATATAAGCTATTTTGCTCACTCTACTTTTTATTGATTGTACTTGCATTGTCACCCAAACTACATTTGCATTACCAAATATTTCGTGTCGATGACATTTCAACCGTTGAAGAGTTCCGTCCTGTGGAGACGATCCTGGCTGAACTACCAAGATTATTGTATTGTCACGCAATTAACATAAGTATGTGGTAATAAACGAAGAGTTACTGGAGCTAGAAATCAAAACGAGATCCTCACCAGTCCAGGGCGCACGCTACACCGCTTCATCACCTTCAAACTATGAAAGCTAGTTACCGCAAAATTGCACAATTTATTCTAGAAACAATCAATATTTTTATTATTCGCTGGTTATTTATAGCTAAGCGCTATCTATGCGAAATATTTGTCTGTACGACATAAACATTAAATGTTCGTCATTTTCTTTGTTAAAAATTGGTGTTTGGTACAAGATATTCTGGAATTCCAAATCTTTACCTTCAAATCTGAAAGTAAATTGAGAGGCTCTGCTCATTTTCTCGTTGCTTAATGACTATAATTTAAACTTGATAATAAAGACGGACAACCCGCTTTGTTTGTTCTCAAAAGGTAAAATTTCGTGCACCTAAATGAATACTAATTAAGAAATGTGCGCTGGAGAAATAAAGGTAAATTGAGGAGCGTGACATTTTGAAATGACTGACATTACATTGATAATTTTCTATGTTTTGATTTGATTAGAACATAATTATCTAGGTTACACTACTTTAAAAATAAACTGTGACCTAGTGGAGAACACAAGAACAAATATATTCTTCATTGAGCACCACTCATTAATAAAAATGAATATTATTATGATGTTGTATAAAAAATGTGTTGCGACCAAACAAAGAATACAACTGGATGGAAACTCTAATCAATTATTTTCTTATAATTTTATTTGTCAAAGACATAGAACCACTGCTTCCAGGATTTTTTGATCATCTTTTGGGATGCGGAAGGTTTTTTTTTAGTTTAAAAACAGCAAAATATTTAATAAATAAATCAGTTATAGATATCACAAATGAAAATCGTGGAAAAAGAACCATTCAAACTATGTTGTTTATTACTTGTAACATGTTTTAACGGCAGTACCTAACAGATACGCTCAATAAGTTAAAACACTGTGTTTACAACAAACGGCAAATTAACATACGTCATAAACGCTTACAGCATTATGCGCTAATATAATTCACGTTCGAGTAACATTTGCATAAAGCGCGTTTCCTAACAGCGACGGCGGGAGTGTTTGTTGATGCACGGGACTGCTCCAAACGTCACATGTGAGCCAAATAGCTATAAATCCAAATAACATGTCACATGCCACGAGCTGATAATGTTGCGTGGCGCTGCCCGGAGAAACCTCTAATATCCGATTTGTATTCACGGTACCGTTGTTTATGGGCCATTGAAATACGAGCACCCATTGACTGGGCAATTTACAGGGAGGACACTTTTGTGCGCTCCAAAACTGTCCGCCGATCGCATCGTCCACATTCTAATTATAAGCTAATATCGAAACGCGTTACGTTATTACGCGTTATCGCTGCAATTGTTATGTGCCTGCATACTACCGAGCTTTCTATGAATACCTACCGTTAATAAACATTTGTTCGTTTTTGAAGAATATAAAAGTCTCTCATGAATAGTTATTGGAGTAGACACATTAACTTATATATTAAAAACAGTTCTACCAGACCACATTTCTAATTTTCATTCAATTTTTATGGAATAATCGAGAAAAACTAGCAAAAATGCAACATTGCCAGCTCAGCAGGCATAACGCTCTTAAACATTATATTATACCTAATGGTTATTATAGTATGAAATAAAAATGTACTCATCATTATACGATATGAGCCTGTTACCCGCGACTCCGTCCACGTAAAATTCGGTGTTAACTATCCCACTGGAACTATAAAAAAAATCGGGATAAAAACTATCCTATGTCCTTCCCTGGGACTCAAATTATCTATATACCGAATTTCATCTAAATCAGTTCAGCGGTTTAGACGTGATGAAGTAACAAACAAACAGACTTACAAACTTTCGTATTTGTTATATTAGTGGGATTCTTAGTGCGGTTTTAGCCTAACATTTTATTTGAACGTAGAAGCTCGTTTTTGGAACGCGCGCACCGGCGCGGCGCGGTTTTATTTTCATCGAGCGACAACATGTATTGTCCTTTCAGACCAGCGTTTTATATGCGCGTATATTCTCATTTTTGAAAAGAGCGCCTAGACGTGTATGCTAGAACGACCTCATACGCGTAAAAAAATAATTATTCTGAAACCGCCTTTAACCTACGAGTAACTATAAATTAAATGATTCTTGAGTTCTTTTTCTTTGCAGTAGATATTGAAGACGCATGCCACACTTGCGGAAATCTAGTGCTGGCTCTGTGGTAATAAAAATATCGCATCGCATAAACTTACCACAAATTTTTAGTTTTGGAAAATCTTTTAAGCTCGAAATTAGTATTATTCCCTTAACTGATCCTGCAATTTTTAAATACATAATGTTTTTTTTTTTTGCGTAAACTAATCTGGAATTTGCATATTTAATACTATAAATAGTTTAATGCTAGTCTGTGATAGGTGTGATTAGCGTGATTAATCCGGTTTGTGGTATTTTAACTATGAGTGAAAATCACGAAATTTTTAAACATTACATCTCACACAGCCAGAACTTAGCCAGTCAGACTTTAAGATTTTAAAATATCCAAAAACTGTATTTGACCCACGTTGAGGTATTAACAATACATCACAAACGTGAACACGTTAGACAATAAGGCCACAGTTCAATATTTTTCTGTTTAAATATCACGAAGGATTTTTCTATAGAAGTATTTCGCTGTCTCAAATACCTACTCTAAAACGTCAACCAACTCTCGGATAAGAGTATCAATACACACCCACTGATTTTGCGCCTCGTTAAAATGAAGGCTCAATTAAATATCCAGTTTTCTCGTTAACGGTTATGGTTTACAGAACAGGTTCTGGTAATTTCGCTCTGGTAATTAATATCCATCTTGAAAACATTTGGAACTTTTACAAAGTGGATCGAATTACCTAGAGCCTTGCGGCCTTGCTTGTTAATTTAAACAAACGGCGAAATAAAGGAGAATTATTATTTACCGTTAAGCACCTGACGGATTCAAATTATATGGACTTTCCTATAAGGCTCCTTTGTCGCGACATCAAAAATGTTTTCAAGTTTCGTATTTCAAGTTAATTGGTGTCCGACGTGAAAGGTGCACTTGTAAACAATGTTATTTCAACTACCCACTGACGCTTTGTTGGTGACTACGGGTAGAGCTTGGAACACAGAGTGTATCATTATTCAGAAGGTTGTTGTTTCAAACGTAGTTTGCAGTTCACATCGAATCCAAAGTTTCCGTTAAGATTATTCATAACACACGGTACAGGCTGTACAATCCGCGTAACGAAGTGACCTGGAGTGCTCCGAGAGATCCCGTCAAGAGGCCATTAAGACGCCCTCCGCCGCGCCAATCTTCTTGAGCATCACATCTAACTCTTAGAACAGACGTTCAAAATGGAACTAGGTACATCGAACATTTTTTTGCGATTTTTTTAACTACTTTTGTTCAATAAATTGATACAAAACCTACCTTCAGAAACTGCTTTTTATTTATGCACTGTAAACTGCACAGCGACAAATCACTGTTCACTGTTCCGTTTTATATCAATTTAACTTATTTATGTCCGATATCCGTTACTAAATATTCTGTCAGTTTGTGATTTACTTTATTCTGTTAGTTAATATTTTTACAAATACGCATAAAATACACAAACAGTAAAATACACGAGACAACTTTGAAGATACTGGGAACAGTAATAAAAATTAACGCTTTAATAAAAAAAAAACTTTCTCGATAATCTTCAAGTTTCGACACAAACGAAAGAGTTTTATATTATCTAGCTCCAAAAACAAAATGATGACCGAAAAGATTTTACTTTCTCGGTCCCATTCTATTATTGAAGAAATATACGAAAACGAAGGGTCGGTACGTATTGTTATATAATCAAATTTGTTATTGGATTAAGTAGAGAATGTGCAGATGGCGCCCGGAGAGTAAGTAAAGAGCGAAGTGATAGGGTCTCGATATACGTGTTCCGGTTACTGACGATCACTTTCATATTTTTGATATTCAGATAGAGCAACCACTGGGAACAAAAACCCGAGTTAACGTCGCGATATTGAAAGCTTATGGATTTTCGATGTTGTCAGCTATAGTTGATATCCAACGGCTGGCACGCGAGCCTCTGTTAGCCTTTTAGTTTCATACGAAAGAAAAGTAGTACGTGAAAAAGAGCTTGAAGAACTTCATTAAGCTGAGACTGATTGAAATAAGTCAACTTGTCAAAAACGATAAAAACGAATGGCCTAAACTGAAGCTTACCAAAGCTTATATTGATTGTTATTATATATACCACTTTCAGTTTCCCTACAATACAGCGACTATTAGAAAGTGGAAGCGAATGTATTCTTGGTGATAAAATAACTACTCATCACATAGTATTGTATGTAGAGGTCTAGAGGTAAACATATTGTTTTTTTTTATTCGACTGGAAGGCAAACGAGCAAGTGGGTCTCCTGGTGGTAAGAGCTCACCACCGCCCATAAACATCTGCAATGTACCCCTGGTATTGCAGATGCGTTGCCAACCTAGAGGCCTGAGATGGAATATCTCAAGTGCCAGTAATTCCACCGGCTGTTTAACTCTCCACGACGAAACTCAACAGTGCAAGCACTGCTGCTTCACGGCAGGATTAGCGAGCAAGATGGTGGTAGCAATCCGGACGGACCTTGCACAAGGTCCTACCACCAGCAAAATTTATTTTATTTTGCATTCCCACCACAATGCTGACACTAAAATCTATACAAAGCGCAGATTTCACACATCTTTTTTCTAATTTAATTCATCTATTTAATCTGTTAAATAATGTAAGTACCTATTCACTTCAAAGTTAAATTAAAACATCTTCACGCTGCATATAATTTCCGTAAACGTTAACAGATTCACTAACGTATTCCAAACGCTGTTTGGTCCGCGGCCAATTTTAATTGAATGAAAAAATGATCGTCTATGCATTTTTTCGTTTTGGTTGATGGGCTAATGGAAATTGGCAGTGGTCTCTGCTGCCGGCCGTGCCAACTTTTGCGGAGCCAGCTATCGCTACGCGCCGCTTCGATGCTACGCGAGATATAACGCTACGATTGAATAATGGTCTCATGGCAATTGCCTGCCATTGCCCGATTTAATGGAATTGATTACTTTTTTAGCCTAAACGTTAATTGAAAAGGTGGGCTACGAAAAAGTATGAGGACTGACCACAACCTAATTGGATTGTAATGCATACGTTTTTCTACTGACTTGTATTTATACTTGTAATGTAAGTGTGTACTTAAAGCCTTTATTATACAAAAAAACGAGCAAGTGCGAGTCGGACTCGTGCACCGAGGGCTCCATACACATCTATATTAACTAGGTAACGAATATACAGATATATAATTGAATATCTTCGGGACCTTGCCTAAGGGGTACTCTTTGGACTATTTGTTTTAGTTTTAGGTTAATTTATTATTTTATTTTAAGTTATTGTTAGAAAGGTATGTTTAATATGTATATTATTTAGTTTATTTTATCAATAAAGTACTTTAAATTCAAGGAGACTAGGGTGAGGCATGTATTTGAATGCGATTTATCTGATGCAGTGACAAACCCGGATTGAATATACCTACAATTTAATATACGATTTCAATTATACAGCATTAGGTATCTACATTTGTGCATCCAATAAGAAAATAAAAACCAAAATGAACAAATACCTCAATGAATTAATAAATTAATATAATTTAGTTTTACAGAGACTCGTAGAGCAGGTCCGTCTAATTATGTAACCAATTTTGAATATCAAAGTTAAGCGAAGTATTTCTTGATTTCAAATATAGTAGGTATCTATGCAATTTCTTGACTCAGATATTAAATTCCGTTCGTTCATTCAGGAACAAGCTTCGCTTCCATGTCTAAAAATAAAGAACAAGAAACAACTCCATATTGATTTAAATTCTAAAACTTAATTGTTTTTCTATTTGTAAAAATTACTACAAACCTTATCCATCCCTATGTTAAAACTAGTTATTGCCTGCGGCTACGCTCCCTTTCTAGTTTTATTTTTAATTTTTTATTAACATTAGCCCTGTGCTGGATGACAATAACGAACACAACAAAAAAGAATTATCCAATACGGTGCTGTCACATTACCATATAAAATGTACCTACGTTTTTTTTTTAGTTTCTTCTAGAACGTCTCCATATCTTTGAGCAAGCTGTAAGTTAGCTGTCACCTGTCACTTTTCAACTGCTAAATATAGTACTTACTTACTAGCTTATGCCCGCGACTTCGTCTGCGCGGACCTAGGTTATCGCGCAATGGCGCCCTCTACCGGAATAAAAAGTATTCTATGTTGATCCTTGGGGCTTACACTATCTCTATACCAAATTTCATCAAAATCGGTTCAGCGGTTTCGACGTGAGCGTAACAGACAGACAGACAGACAGACGGACAGACAGACAGAATTACTTTCGCATTTATAAAATTAGTAGGGATTAGGCATAGGTACAATGCATACCATAGATAAATAATTGTGTTGTTATTATTTACCGCACAGAATTTAACAGAAACTACTGCCTATGCGCTGCTTATGTCAGCCACCCGTGACTTGTTATTCTACGAAATTATGCAAGTATGTGACCTAGACATATAAGCGTGCTAAACTTGTTTAAATTGATCAAACAATTACGCAAATTACGTCCCGTCTACTTCTTTAAATCTAATCTCTGGATGTGTTTCATTGTGTGCCCTCATATGTATACGAAACAATGCCAACAAGGCACTTTAATGTGTTTGAATATATTATAGGGCGCTAAAGTGTTTTCATCCATCTTTAGACTGGAAACTCGATCGAATGTGCTCTAAATGGACGTATTGGCATGCAAAGCCTTGTGCAGTTTCTATTGAATTGTAAATTTGAGTCCTGAGACCGAGTACCGGTTCTCCGGTTAAAATGTGGTAGTTAAGGAAAAATCAACGCCATTATGGTTCAAAGCATAATTGCGAAGCTAATTTTCTTTAAAAAATATCCTGGCCTGAATAATTTTACATTTCTGGCTATTAGACAGCTCAAACAGAATTAAAATTTAATTTATTCCTTAACAATCACAGTTGTATAGTAGTCGTAATATTCGCTCTAGACTTAATATTTTTGCATATTTACCGTGTATAGGTATAGAATCCTACACTGCTCGATGTTTGGCATCTACTTGGCCAGTTTTTGTATTCAAATCAAATTGAAAGTTTTACGATAGAGATATTTAAAGACAGGTAAAATATTCAATGTCACGATGTCACGAGATACAGATATTTTCCCGGAAAATTGTTCAAGTCACGGAGGAATACCGTTAAATTAATTCCTTCCACACGGGGCAACAGATAATTTCTCAATAATTGAAACAAATAGGCAATTTGATTATTATGAAATATCAAATTGATTGGGTGCTCGCCATAATGTATAGGTAGGTACCTATCGGGTCGTGATTGGCGCAGACTCGCGAGCACTCCACTCCTGCGGCTCGTGATTTAATGAGTGTGAAAATTTCATGTATCGTTACGGCTAGCACCGAAATCAATCACGATATTAACGACATGTAAAATAAATTGAACGAGTGGGTCGACTCGCTTCGAATATGAATGGTTTTAATTTTACGTACATGTTTTGCTGCGTAATTTATCAAGATCTACCTATAAAGTTCGCATTTTGTTAAAATAATTTTGACAAGCCTATTCCCGCGAGTACTTTGTATTTCGCGATAAAAAGTGGCCTTCATTTAATCAGGGACCTTTCATTCAGTAAAAGAATTTTTACAATTATTTCGGTAGTTTCAGAACATAACACAAGTAAATCAACAAGTTCACCCCGTTTTGGTATTGATACTTAGGTAGATATTTTGGATAAAAGACGATTGTAGGTCGGTACCTGTACCGGTGTTTTAGGTACTCACATCATGTATAAATTTTTTCTGTATATTTATTACCATTCTTGAGCTACATACAGCCCTATGATAGGCAGTCAGATAGACAGCGTAATGAGAGTAATAGGATTCAGTTGTCACTCTTCGTCTACGGAACCCTAAAAATTATTACACAATGTTTGAATGTTTTACCAATAAGGATAGTTCGACATAGATAAGTGTAGGCAGGCGACGAAATTAAATCACGCACCAGGGTAGAACCTTTTCATAATCAATTACGCTACTATTACTTCAGCAGGTATATGGAATGTTAACTTGAAATTAGTAGCGTAAAGGTTCCACCCTGGTACATGATTTAGCCTCCTCGACTGAACTCAACAGTTCGGTATCTGAGAGACCGAGCTGCGCTCGGGCTTAAACTCTAAAGCACGTGTTTTCCCATAGGTTTTCCCAGAGATAATAGCGATCTAGTAAATAATCTAATTCATTGAAATGTATTTAGCTGTAACACAAAACCATTATCATACTATAGTATAGTAACTATACTATACTATAGTAGCCGTTACCCGCAACTCCGCGCGTCCGCGTAGAATTCCTACATCGCTATTCCGCGGAAACAAGGTATGCAATTTTCCGGGATAAAAACTATCCTATGTCCTCAAACTATCTGTATATCTAAATTCGTTCAATGGTTTAGACGTGATAAAGTAATAAACGAACAAACAAACAGAGTTACAAATTTTCGCATCCTACTAATATTATAAATGCGAAAGTTTGTAATTCTGTTTTTTTGTTACTCCATCACGTCTAAACAGCTGGACCTATTTAGATGAAATTCGGTATACAGATAGTTTGCATCCCGGGGAAGAACATAGGATAGTTTATATCCCGGAAAAATGCATAGTTCTCGCGGGATAGTGAAAAACGAATCCTACGCGGACAGAGTCACGGGTAACGGCTAGTTGATAATAATAGTGGGACCAAAAAGTATTAATCTTTACATCAATAAAACCGTTCCTCGTGTATACTTACATAAAATGTAGGATTGTTTTCCTTTTCATTCACGTCTGAAAACTTGCGAGAATCACCTGACCTTCATTCAATTTGTAAGAAAAACGTGAAACCCTAACTTTTCCACTCGTTTTAAGTAACGTGATTTTAGCACTTTTGTGTGTGTATACTTGTCGTATTGTAATGAACACGCAAACAAACAACATACCATAATATTGGTCCTAAATAAAATCATCATCAGCAGCAGGGCTATATACTACAAAACTCGAAACTCGAAGTTCGTGTCGTATCGTCCCTCTCGCTTTCGTATTAATAGCATAAGTGTCAGAGGGACCGCACGACACGAACTTCGAGTTTCGTAGTAGCCTTGCAGTAATCGAAGTAGCAACGAACATCAGAACCAGCCCTATATATACTATATCAGAACAGCCAAAGACAAGCCGATCAGTCAAACAAATTTTGCCGTTACAAAAAAATATCCCATTTTCACTACAGTGTTGGAAAAGAATAGAAAAGCACGGGTAGTCATGTCTCGTCCATTCATTTCCAAAACAACTGCCAGTTGTCAAACGCATTCGCAGGCCCTATTTCAAAAGGCGTGCTCCTGATACCTATTATTTTATCACGTACCAACTCGTTCTGTTTTTTGTCGCCACGTTTTTTCAATATGATTTTTATGGTTCTATGTTCCTGTGCCAAAAGGAATGGTATATAAAAAATGTGTACACAAATAAAATTATGCTTTTTTTAATTAAATAACTCCCCAGAGATGGCTTCGTTGCTATGGTATGAGACGCCTTAAGCACCTAGCTACCAGGAAAGATTGCAGGAGTTTGCAGTATAAAATGACAATTTAAAATGGGCAAATCAATCTATCAATCATTTATTTGATAAAAGCGGCTAAGTATTATTCAGGTGACAAAAAACATTCATGTTCTACACTTTTTTCCGTTTATGGAGTACAAATATTATAGAAATCCATCATCAGTATTATCCTAAAATTTGTTTAAAGAATTGAGTTTGGCATCGTCCTAATAGAGCACGAATCATCGCACGATCGCATGATTGTCAGTGAGGACACCTATTCGAGTTCAATTATGTTTGATCGCACGTTTGTTTGTACCTACGAGTGAAATTCACACGAACCTACGGCGATTAGCATTCGTATTCTATTATTTAGGACGATGCCTTTGGTTCATAATAATGTGTAACACTGATAATTGTCATACTTGTTTACAACTCTATATTACGTATCTTCTAAGCTTTGACTCGCACAACCATAAAAAAAGAATAGTGCAGGAAAAGTGTATCGTGTATTTCTCGTTAAAGGGATTCATGGGGCTGTCAGGCGCGCGTTACCGCAGACTGCAACGGATTGGATGACTAGCGAGCGATACCTTCTTCCCACTATGCACGCCGCATCACTATTTCAATTCCAATGTTTTGTTTTTTCATTCTCGAATATATTGATTTCCCTTGCAGATAGCAATTTAGTCGCAGTTGACGATTTCACGAGGATTTGAACTTCGCAATATCGCAATTCTGTACAGAAGGTTCAAAGAAATTATTTAAAAAATATATTTAATCGAGAAGATATTTTTTAAGAGAATTATGCAAATAAAACAAAGTTGGAATTGGTATCAAATTTGTTTTAAGTAGTTAATAGTCAAAGTTATTATTACATCAAATTATTCAAGAATAAAGTAGAGTTGATTTAGATTTTTAGAATAAAATAAAGAGTGGTTAGAACAACAATTTATTTTTAATTCTTCAAAGGAATATTTATCAAGAAAAACCAAAGTAGACAGTAGGTATACGATTTGTAAAACAAAAGAAATGAGTTGTTTAAAAACGAATTGTGCTATAATTTGTGCTAACGGCACCCGCGCCTTGCCTCCGCCCGTCCCGCACGTGCATATGTGTGAAAACTTTTTAGGAGACCATAAAGAAAATTCTTTCTCTTAAATTTACGATTTCCCTATCGCGCTTAAGCGGCAAATCATGGCGCACGATGGAATATATTGTTCTTAGAATTCGTGTACGTGTACTAAGCTATGTCGACTGATGCGCGCCAGGATTTTGCATGCATTTTCACTCGTGTTCAGACAGAAGTATTACGTCAGATTCTTATGATAAAAAAGATCATATTTTTGCTTTCTATTTTAAATCTTTACTTAGAGCGGTAGGCACATTTTCAGTCTAAACACGCTTAGTAATTTTTCCTTGAAAAATTAATAAGCGGTAGATTTTATTGTATAGCTTTGTAATTATATGGCGTTCAAATTAATTTGGCATTCAATTGGAACTAAGATTAACAAAAAACGTAATTCAATATCAGCCTTTTGAATAATTGCCGCTACGTTGCTTAGCCGTCAAATTTATTCATCAATATCCAACGCCATTCCCGACGCCTCAATTTCAACAAAAGCTTCCGAAGAACATGAAAATTCATCAAAACTTTATTGAAGCTGAAACAATACATCAAGGCGCTAAAACATCTTAATAGCCCAAAGATTGATCGTTTGGAGCCGGGGCTGCAAGCATTATCTTCGGACGGAGGCATTGTGTGCGTTTTCCGTAGCGCGCTGGTTCAATCGGCCGGCGCGGGAACAATGAGTTAGGCGGCGATAAAAACACTAACCTAGTCATCGGTGGTAACAAGACAGCACCTCCCGTGATTCACTTGTCCCACCCATGCCGCTAAACGGCAATTTATCGCTCACCAAGCGACAAGCGTAGAGCGATGGCGCTTAGTAAGGAGCGCTACCTCTTCGTAACTGACGTTACTGTTTTATCGCATGCAACACAAGCTTCTACGGTAAATGACTGTAGAAATAATTCAAACTGCTTCTGGAGCGCACTATCACAGTAAATGCGAATATTCGAGTGTCTGTGTTATTCTTTTAAAAAAATATAACAAGAGTTCTGAGGTACTTAACATTTTTTTTTAATCAACTTAATTATAATCAACTTAAAGGTTAGTAGACGTCACAGGTGACCGAAGAGCTGGCAGCTTCCTTGGACAAAGAATTAGCCTAGCTATTCAAAGAGGAAACGCTGCCAGCATCTTCGGGACCTTGCCTAAGGGGTACTCTTTGGACAATTTGTTTTAGTTTTAGGTTAATTTATTATTTTATTTTAAGTAAGGTATGTTTAATATGTATATTATTTAGTTTCTTTTATCAATAAACTTCTCTTCATTATTATCAATGAAACCAATTAATGTGCTCCTCTTTTTATTGAAGTCGGCTAAAACTTTCACTGTTTTGTATATAACTTCACGGGGTACTATCATAAATCAAATAAGATGCAATATCGAGTGTTTTTCTTTAAGCAACCGCTAAACTACCACAATTACCTACATCAGAAAATTCCTGCAGCTTGTCTACTTCAAAAATAAACTTAAAGAATGTCGGATAAAAATGCGTAAAAGCTAACTTCCGAGTATTTAATACCGTTTCATACATACATAGGTACACCCGCCCCAACAGATACGTACCTACCTACTCTTACGCAGCCGCTTATGTGATTATTAGAGGGCCACTTAACATTACAGAGCACTACTCCGCTTGGCGCACATTCACAAGGGTACGTTTCTCCGTTAGTTCCCAAATATGCAAGCATGTGATAAATACTAAGTTTAAGTCTGTCACCCTATAATTGTTACGCATACTTACGTAGGTGTTCATACAAACTTAGCATTCTGAATTCATTACTAAAGTGTCACATTAATTTTGTTTAAACATCAACAATCTTTTAAGTTCCTTCCTATACTTATCTCTAAATGGTAACAAAATTGCGAAAATAATTCTGTATGTCAGTCTGTTACCTCTTAACGTTTAAACGGCTGAACTGATTTTAATGAAATTTGGTACAGTTTGGACATTGATATAGTTTGAGACTCTGGGAAGGACATAGCATAGAATTGTTTTTATCCCGATAAATTGCATAGTTCCGGCAGGATAGCGGTAAACAAATTCTAAGCAGACGAAGTCAAGGAAAATAGCTCGTAGCAGTAAAAACCTAACTAATTTTGGGCGTTTAATACAAATTAACATAATCCTAATGTAAACAATTTCTTCCGTGGATGTCGTAAGAGGCGACTGAGGATATGGGTTAAGGTATACCGTAGGCGGCAGGCTAGCAACCTGTCACTATTGTACCGTTTTTATCAAACTTTAAACCTAAAATTGCTAAAAGTGGCTCCGAAGCGGTAACGTTTCGTGTGCTCTGCCCACCCCATTTGGGAATACAGGCGTGATGTTTGTGTGTGTGTAATGTAAACAACGAAATCGAATAAAAAAATCTGTACGATCATTTTGCCATGTTCGTAATGAAGAAGAAACTAACTGAATGTACTTTAAGAGCAGACTCCAAAACGCTATCACATCTAAAGTCAACATAATCATACTGTAACCCTCACAAGCCCGTGGAGCTGTCACACCGATCAAAAATAGCACTGCTCAAATAAGACCGCAGATTTACAAATTACCGCGACAATGAACTGAGCGAGCGAAGACCCAGAGTGTATTCAGAAAGAGATTGGCATCATGTTGGCGCGGCGTCAGTAGGCCGGGCACGTCCCGCGACCCTATCGCGGGCTTCATACACTGCCCGGCGACATCTGCACATTCCCGGCGTTATCGACTGAAGGACACATTTTTATAGGAACAAATTTAATCTAAGCAGAAGTAGGGATCAGTCTCGGGAGTGCCCTGCTCGCACGTGTCTACACGACGTGAGCACGGGCTAACGATTTTTCACAGAACGTTATTATATGTGTCCGATAAAGGACTTTATCTTGAAATTGCGCTATGGGCCTCAGGTTTGGGCCCTTTTGTTTAAAGCTTGGTTAGATCGAAGTCTGTGGCTTGGATTGTATAGATTATATACTTTCATAGTCTACCAAGTGTAATCGAGGTAAGTATCAATTATATTTTTCCTATGTTTTAAAATACATATGTGGAAAGTAATAGTTTTCTAAATAATTTATTGAATCAGGCGTTACTTTGCGGAGGTCCATATCAATGAACTAAAATAATTTCTTTGCTCACCCGCGACCTTAAGATAGCTAAGTCTATGCAAATTATGCGTGTTCATGCAGTTCCTCCACCTCCACACTGTACGAACACACACAAATTACACAAACCCATCTATCACCACCACCACAACTCACTGACGCGTTTCGAACTCAACCAGAGCTCATCCTCAGAGTGACACAACCGTACACCATGCTACCAGTTGTTAGACTAACAAACCACCACCACTGTTTTAATTTGTCAAGCAAAACAAAAAACTACCCGCAAAATATTAATAAATTTTAAATGTGATACAAAACTACCTTGATTGCAGTGACTGCAGTAAAGTATATGTAGGTCAGACCGGGCGCAGTTTTAATACTAGGTTTAAGGAGCATGTATCGGCATATAGGAACGGGCATCCTGATAGATCTAATTTTGCCAAGCATCTGTTGGAATTAAATCATTCAATATCGGACTCAGATTCGTATGAAGTGTTACATTACTGTGACAAGGGGTTTCGTCTTGATGTGTTAGAATGTATGGAGATAATTAGGTACAATAGTATGGGGTCTATTATTAATGAGCAAATAAATTTAGTGTCATCTCCCTTGCTACGGCTTGGGTCTAATTTTAGCAACGGTAGTTATTAAAACATGCCTTGACAATAAATAAATAAAATTAAAAAATCAAGGTAGTTTTGTATCACATTTATAATTTATTAATATTTTGCGGGTAGTTTTTTGTTTTGCTTGACAAATTAAAACAGTGGTGGTGGTTTGTTAGTCTAACAACTGGTAGCATGGTGTACGGTTGTGTCACTCTGAGGATGAGCTCTGGTTGAGTTCGAAACGCGTCAGTGAGTTGTGGTGGTGGTGATAGATGGGTTTGTGTAATTTGTGTGTGTTCGTACAGTGTGGAGGTGGAGGAACTGCATGAACACGCATAATTTGCATAGACTTAGCTATCTTAAGGTCGCGGGTGAGCAAAGAAATTATTTTAGTTCATTAATAGTTTTCTTTTGAAGTCATTTCGATCGAATAATTAAATAATATTGACATTGATGATAGCAAACAACATATAGGATAGGAAGAACAGCGCCGTTCGCGAGAACGGCAGATCGCTGATTTGGGACCATTTCGTGACATGCATAGCTATTTTTTTGTTTTTTTTTTTTTTCTCTTGTTTTTTATTTAGGTTTTTTTTTGTCACGAATAAATGTTTTCTTTCTTTCTTTCTTTCTTTCAAAACAAAAGCTTTTAAGATAAAAAAAGAATATGGATCATACGTAATTATATTGTTTTAAACTTTTGCGACACACTTAATAGATATCTTGCGCATGACCACGAGATTATCGTACCTAATCTAAATAGTAATTACGTAATTTTAAGTCTCGGGAGTGGTAGTGTGACGAGTGATTATGATGTAGTTACATTCGAGTACTGCCTTTTCGCAACGTAACGTTTGGCAATGACATCGCAACTTTTCATTTCGCAAACTGTAAAACTGTAAATATTTCAGGATTTATTTCAGTGCCATCGCGTAGAACTCATTAAATAGGTTAGGTTAGGTTAGTTTTATGAAAACCCTGAAATATTTACAGTTTCAGAAATATTAAAGAGTTGGGAAATGATTAGTTGTGAAATGAAACAGGTTGCCAAACGTTTTTCGCCGAAACATTAATACCTAAACCAATTACATTGTTTGTTTACTTTTAGGTTCGACCAATGACCGAAATGGATTATTATTGCATAAACATAGTAGTTCTGCAAATTAATTTGAAAAAACTTATGATTTAATAGGGTTTCGTTTTGATCCTTCGTGGACGGAACCGTAAAAAGGCTCACAACATGAGTTTAGTTTTTTCAGATTCAGACCTGATGAGATGATGTGGTCTGAAATGCAGCACATTTGTCTAATAATTAATTAAACAAAAAGTCTATTCTGACTAAACCGTGATTTTTTACCCGACTGGACGGTACGTTGCCGTGTTTTTGTGGTATGTCTTTTCAGCTGCTAGAGTGAGTTATTAAGCCAGATAAATTATTATCTAAACAGCGTGACCTTTAAACATGTGTAGCAAGGGGACCTAAAGTAAATATGTCGTAATAGCATAACATTTCATACGATTCGGTAAACATTCGTTTAACGTTACGTACCCACTCATAACAATCTCTAAAGGCTTTCCACTACGATTAAGTTCTCTCGTGAATATTTCAGTAGACGTCACGACGTATGCAACATTATTTAAGCAATTAGAGAAGACTTTGCCAGCATTGTTAAGTGTACATAATGACACTGCAGCAAACGTATTAAAAATAACTTAGTTTATATATGTGAGAGTTCCCAGCATGCTGTCTTGTCTCTCATCACAAGTTTTCGTAGCTCTTGGTTTTAGATTATTACTGAGACTGCCCATGATGTTCTAGATTTGATGTGACCAGTCTTACGTGTTGTTTCCCTAGGGATCCCAAACAGCGTATCGGTGCGTCGTACGCTCAAAATTTCCTTAGAAAAACAATAAATTTCCTGTGAGCCACGCTCGAGTGAGTTTCGGTGTCGCCCGAGTGAGAGCACGCTCGCCATAATATATTGAATTTGAAACGAACAAAGTTTTACGTTCTCCTTGCCGCATGTAAAAAGATTTCCTCCAAATGTTTGCAATACAATAACTTATTTTCGGCCTCAAAAACAACGTTATTAAAATTTGCTTTAGCCAGTCTAATATTACTAAAGCCACACCTTACTTACCTGCGTCATTATGAGGCGAGTAAATAGGTTTATGTATGTGAGGCAAACCGTATAAGTCGTTCCTTACAATTTTGAACGGAACGTACGTCTTTTAACATTATATCCAACGAGTATATAACAATGTGATGTTGCTCTTTATTCTGTTAACATATTATACACCTCGTAAGTAGTTACGTTTTAACCACCCATCCAAAAAGAGGGGTGTTATAAATTTTAAGCGTGTGCTGCCTATCTGTGGCGTTATAGCTCCGAAACAGATTTTGAGCGCAAGTTTTTTAACAGAGTTTATGTATCATCACGCTTTAATCAGAGACCATGGGAAATCAAGCGATTTCAAATGTAAAAAATTGACGTTACGTTTATAGGTTAATTACCAAATAAAAGTCTCTTTTAGATTAGTAACATCTTCGTAATAGACAATTTGAAGTTCATAATTAAAAAACATGACTTAAGTTCTATCCCAAACCATCAAATTAAATCACTTGTTTGAGCTAGTTATGTATTGGTCTTCGGTACATTTTGAATCAGCTTTAACCGCACAGTTCCATGATTTCTTTTATAAACTTTGTGGCGCGAGATTCCAAGACGCCTACAAAATATTTATCGAACTTCCCCGAATAAGATAACCGATTACGTACACAATGTGTTTTGATGAACAGCTGACCCGTCCGTCCTCATCGCTCATCGATCCACGCCAATATAAATTTGTCCAAGAAGTTTGATCAGAATGTTATAACTTCGCGGATGTCTATTGATCGACGTTGAATCACTTTTTATCATAGCGGTTTACCTTCAGTTAATCCGCAAAAAATATTGGTGAAAAGGTGCGAGCTCTCCAGCCTTAATCCTTGACGATTTGCGAAGACGGAAAAAGGGCTCGCGAGCTCCGGAGGATCCCTCGCCTTATAACCGACCCGTCTTCTGCCCTCGCTTGTCATCCCCACTGCCGTATATTCTGCAACACAAATATTAGAAGGAAAAGCAACTAGATTAATGGTTATCGTCGATATTTACGCAAACATAGTTAATATGTAAACCTCTTCTTAAAAATTAAAAGAAGTTGGCATTAGTATTTGTTATAGTTAATTAATGTAATTATTTTTAAAATTGCTACGCTCCAACAGAGCATCATTTTTTATATTTTTTGTAAAAAGTTTTGCAATAAATAAATATTGAATACTGAAACTCTTGTAGAGTTGATATTGCTGAAGTTGAAATTGATTTATTTATTCTTGGCTCGTCATTTCTTTCAATTTCATATTTTGTTTAAAGATAGTGAAGAATTTTATATTTTTCACTAAAATGGCAAGTATTTCGGTTCATTTACTAAATTGATTACTGATGCATTATACTTTCTTCTGAAAATTGGTAAACTTTTTTTTTATTTTATCTTAACATAAAATCACAATTACGATAACTATTTAAGCCTAACTGCATACGATACTCGTAATTTATGCAAAAGACTTGCATGTCAATATGTAAAACGTTGCAGTAAAAACGAAAAATTTGAATCAAACCTATATTTATTTGTGAACCCAAGTAATAAAAAAATATTTTAACCCAAGAATGATACCTCGAGCAATTTGTAATCACATTGTGCTCAATTTCGTACACAAGCCGCCCCGAAGATAATTAATTACAGCGTAATTTATCAGCAATCTCGTTAGCAAAAGTATCTGTTGATTGGGTGTGTATCGCGTTTGTCTACATTTCAGAGGTATCTATTAATTATTAAGTTAATGGTAATTATTCAGGCATCTTCGCCCACGTAGGAAACCTTTCAGCTAGACATTTGTGTAATCTATCTCGCGGGCTAGGCCGATCGGCGATCTTACTCATTAATTATTATTTCACACCTGCATTATTAATGGAGCCCGAACAATTCCTGAGAAAGGATCATTAAGGTCTCATTCAGCGGTATCTGATTGATTGTGAAAGTGACATCTGACAAAAAAGGGGTATTATCTCAAGTGGAAATGGCACTGTTAATTTTTTTTTATATTACGCAGTGGCATCACGATTTCTTAAAATGCATAATACAAAACTTTCGTCGTCCTCATAAATTGACGAATAGTAATTGCATCCTTTTGTCGACTGTTCTTTGCAGTTTTGTGTAATTTGATTTCAGGTTTTTTTTGACGTAGTATTTTACTATCGTTCAAACCCACACCTGCAAGGAATATTGTAACTCATTTTCATTCACTTTACAGGGCGGAACATCAAAGATTTATGTACTGAGCGGCAAAAAATCTGGCCCTCAAATGTATGCAGAATCGGTAATTTTGTATGAAGGGTGGACCAAATTTTGTGCCGCTGAGTATGTTTTTTTAATAAAAAACAATTCTTGGTACAGAACCGCCGTGTACATTATAATCAACAAAGCTAAAACTAAATAATTTTATTATTGTTTTGTCACAAATACATTTTCTTACCCTTTTTAGTGACTTACGATGATATTCTACAACATTAGAACATTACATTTGGAAAATTGTGTTGTAACTCAGACATACAATTATCTTTGCAAGTATTCAATGTTAATATAATAAGGAGTTATGACGAGGAATAATAATATAACGAGGAATAAAATGTTTTTTCATTCCATTGCGTCAAAGATACCTAGTTTGAAAGGACTATAGCGTAACTAAAGTTGCTCTTTTATTCACTCCAGTGTAACCCTTAGTTACAATGTTTTCCATGCTCTAACTATGAAACGCAAAGGTGTTGAGATAAAAGGATAAGAGCTAAAAAAAGATAATTTTATTTCTTGCACAATCATGATTTTAACTCAAAATTGTCAAAAAGTGAGACTACAATGATATTCCTTGCAGGTGTCGAAACATTTACTAACTTAATTAAAGGAGATATAAAATAACTATACGAAAATACGTTCAATGAACTTTTACTTTTCACGTTTAATAATTGTAGATTAAAATGTAATTATGTGCTTCCGCGTCTTTAAACAGATTACTTGATCAAAAGATAAAACGACGAATTATTCCTTTTAAGTATTTGTTAGCATAATTATTTGAGAGATCATTAAATTATTGCGGTGTGTTCAGTGTTCGTGGATTTTGAGAACATCTTACGTACGAGTATGTTGTTAAATAACTTTATAGGTAAACGCTAACGACAAAGCTGGCGAAATTAATTGTTTTCCGTTTTATTCACGGCTTTTTAATTTTCGGAGAAAACCAACATAAAAAGGAAATGTTTTGCCTTGGTTTCGTTTCGGCTTTAAAAACTCATGGTAATTAACTTTCATTTAAATTAGAGCTTATTCTATGGAGGAAAGGAAGTTTCTCCGCGCTGGTATTTAACGTCGCACCTGCCCAAGGCGTCTTAGCGTGGTCTAAATTAATGCGACGCGAACTCAGCAAAAGTCAATTACACTTTATTAAAACCGTCTCCATTTATATCAATTTGACGCAAACTGTTACAAATACTGGTAATGTTCCGTCATTTCATCCGAGAGTGAGGCGGGGCTACGCGTGCGCCGGCGGGCGTTCGGCGCTCGGCGCGGGCTCGGCGTTCGGCGCTCGGCGTTCGGCGGTCGGCGGGAGACAAAGCGGCGCGGCAGCCGCTTCGCGGTCAGTACCTAGGCAGCCGGCGACTCCGCAGCCTGATGCGCCGCGTCCCGTGCTCGCGCCCGCGATCTCACTTCTCGATCTCCACGCTGCAACCCAATTTGATTCCCAATCACCCGATGAATATTTAACTACCCCGCCGATGCCCGAGCTATATTACCCCGGCCATGACACCACTTTTGTTGACGTACTTGTTACCATAAAAGTTTATTAGACTGCGATGTCGATGGGTTAAAGTACGCAAGATGAACGACCTAAGTTCAGATTCGTGTTCGATGGCGGCGCCTGTTTTATTACTGCTCTTAATTGCCGGCTCCGCGACATCATCCGACGGTAAGTTATTAGCATAAATTTATACACCTTGTTATAAATCTGACAGAGTGCTGGTACATTATATATTTTATGAGGCTTAGACAACAGCTGTTTGTTTTAAAATAGCTTTGTTTGGATTGCTTCGTAGTTTTTGTATGCTTGCAAATTTTGCTTATATTTTATTTAACCTTTTGTTAGTTGTTTCTTTGTTTTCAAAACCTTGGTCAAATTTCATTGTGTATTTCTTTAGAACAATTATTTATTTATAGATAGCCTAGTTAGTAGATGTGTATAAAAACAATTTTCGTTTGCTTAATACTGATATCACTGCGACTGCGGTAGTATTACTCAAAGTTAAGCGACTATAAATGTCAACAACGCTTTGTGAACAACATAATTTGTTTTCAACAATAACATAGAAGGTTACAAATTTTCAGATGTTTCATGTACAGTATCTACATTGGGGAATTTATGTGTAAAATAAGCTTTGAAGTATTCAAATTGTTTAATCTCAATATTATAAAACCAGGTTTTCCCGAGAACTGAGTCGTGGAATGTACGAGTATTCCGTTATTTAACTTGCGGTTACAAATTGTAAACAAATAGGTACATCTGTAAGTATGATATTATCTACGCAATCTACATTTTTGTGCCCACGCGTAAATGTTCCCATTATCGCAATTTGCCTTTCAACACACAACACTATTGAAAAAAAAAACAACAAACGGTTTGCAAAATATATTAACCACTATATGTAGCTGCTGCTCGCGACTACATCCGCGTAGAATTCGTTTATCGCTATCCCGCGGGAACTAAGCAATTATCCGGGATAAAAAACTATCCTATGTATTTCTCCGGGACTCAAACAATGTGTATACCGAATTTCATTTAAATCGGTTCAGCAGTTTAGACGTGATAAGTTAACAAACAACAAGGCAGACTTACAAACCTTCGCATTTGTAATATTAGCGGGATGACTTTACCGACTTTTAGGTTGCTGAAAGCTCAGGTTTGTTTTCAATAATGAACTACACCTACTTTGAGCTCATATCTCAAAAATCTAAGGGAACGCAAAGACATATCTGCTAACACTTTGAATAAGTCGTAAAGTAATGCTGTCTTATTACACATTTCATACGGCAATGGGATAGAAACGAAGTCAAATGGGGCCACGCTAGTATTATGTAGGTATGTATGTATGTATGTAAACACTTTATTGTACAAAACAAGTAAAACACAATTGACAAAAAAATTAAATATATGTACAAAGGCGAACTTATCCCTTTAAGGGATCTCTTCCAGTCAACCTTTGAGTGGATGAGAGAAGCATTCAGGACAGACAGGGAGGGTAGTTTTAACGGTATCGTTTCTTCTCTTAACATATCGCTTGCTTAGCGATAATATCCATAATGTGTGTTTTCTTTTGGAAGATTGATAATGTCTGTAATCAATTAAATAAAAGAGAGTTCTATCTTTGCATTCGTCGATATCAGCTAGCTTACTTGCTGAAAGTCCGAATGAAATGTTTGTCAGAATGATCATTTGCCATAACTCTTTTTATCTCTGTATCCAATAATTGTTCAGAATTATTATAACTGCGGGACCGGGGATTAGACTCTCGCTCCGAGTCGTTCTTGATGCAAAGGCTATCTATCGCCGTTCAACGCGGCAACGCGGCAAGCGTGTTGGGCACCTTTGCGTCGGGAACGATTCGAGGCGGTCTTTTTTAATTATATTAAAATGTTATTTAAGTTAGTTAGTAGTATTTAGTTCATTTATTAATTATTTTGTATTGTGTGTTATTTAATAAAGTATATTTTATCTTTATAAAACAAACCTAACTTTATATAGTTTTCTATAGGATGTACATTAAAAAATTTCAGAAAAATTTAAGGTTTTACTGGGAAAAAAAATATGACAAACGATGACTCACAAAAATAACGATATAACTAGCAAAGAGTATGCGAGCTTTGGCGCAGCAACGAACGAAATTGCCTGTGTCAAACATTTACGCAGTATAATAGGTAGGTTCGTAATTTCACGTTCTTTTTCCTCAATTTCAACGAAAACATTTGCAAAAAAATTACAAGATGTTGTGTTAATAAATTAATGAATGAATGTTTTTTTATTTACAAACATACAAAAGGTATATAATATTTGACGTGATATTTGCAGATGTAATAGCCCGCTACATTGCAGTCATGTGGCCACCGCAGAACATAATTTTAATTGAATCTGGCCAGTTCATTCCAATTTTCATTATTTCATAAAAAAAACTGTTCTAATGATACATATTTAACAGATAATTTGTTTTGTAACAATATTAAATGGCAGAATTACAAAACAACGATGTTTATTTCTTCGAAGTTTTATTACAACACATTCTAAAATAATCGACATTACGTACAGTCGAAAAAACTATACCATGGCTGAAACCTTTTCATAATCAATTTTATATATATTATAAATATTATTAGTAAATAGATGACATAACTCTTACCAGAAAAGTAGGTTAGGTTAGGATAGAACTGTGAACTGTGAACCCTTTGCAGAATCAAACTGTTACCAGAAAAGTAGACATGTAGGTTAGGTTAAAACTGTGACCCTCGCACAATCGAACTGATACCAGAAAAGTGGGTTAGGTTAGAACTGCGACCCTTTCAGAATCCAACTGGTACCAGGAAAGTAGATTAGGTTAAGTTATAACTGCGACCCTTGCAGAATTAAACCGTTACCAGAAAGTAGGTTGGGTTAGAACTGTGACCCTCGCACAGTTAAACTGATATCAGAAAAGTGGGTTAGGTTAGAACTGGGACCCTCGCACAATGGAACTAATACCAGGAAAGTTGCAGTATAAAACTGTTACCGGAAAATTATATTAGGTTAGAACTGCAACCCTTGCAGAGTCGAGCTAATACCAGAAAAGTAGGTTAGGTTAGGTCAGAAAATTAGGTTAGACCTGCGATCCTTGCAGAATCACACTGTTACCAGAAAAGTAGGTTAGGTTAGAACTGTGACCCTCGCACAATCGGAAAAGTAAGTAAGGTTAATTTTTTCCTCTCCGTCAACAAAGAAAAATGTTCATAACTATGACAGCATACAAAAACAGCAATGAACAGTTCTGTGTCGAGATAAATAACTTAAAATCTCAAGTAAATACACATAAGCGCATTACATTCCGTTCTCAGCATTATTTAGCATATGTAAGTATACAAAATATTCAAGTAATTTTACGTGGAACAAGTTTTATGTTACTTGAAAAAAAAAAGAAAAAAAAATGACAAACGTGAAATAATACAATTGAATCATCGGACAATTAAAAATATATGAATTGAAATTACTTGTGATGACAATTCCACGAACTTAAATGTCGATGAAACGAAACGTCGTCGTTTTGTTCGTTCGTGTCGTTGACTTTGAAATAAAATTTGATTATTTAAGTGTCGGTAATTTGATAACATACTCGTACCGTTCTGCACCGCAAGACTGTTCTCGTGATGACTATAGTTATAATAGATAGGTAGGTAAGGTAAACGTCCGAGTGTTCAACACACTAATGCCCAATAGACGACACTCAGCAGTCATCTCTTTTGCTAATGACAAGATTAAAGATAATAGAGAGAGAGTGAAGAGTAAGATAGCCGGTGAAAATTACTGACACTTGAGATATCCCGTCTTAGGCCTCTAGGTTGGCAACGCATCAGCAATTCTCTGGTGCTGCAGGTGTCAATGGGCGGTGATGATCTCTTACCATCAGGAGGCCCACTTGCTCGTTTTCCATCCAGTCAAATAAAAAAAAGATGCCGATTATTGGGACAGTGACGAGCACTCATACATTTACCTTATGTATGTTGCAACAAGTGAACGTATTCTGAGGGATGCTAGTTGGTATCGCACTGTGTACAGTCACCAGCACCCTAACTGACACAACAAAGCGTGCATAAATATGCAGGTGACTCTACCACACACGCGTGCGTACAACTGCATGCGTCGTCGAGTTCTTGTATTCGTAGCAGTATAGACACAGAACTTTATTATACGAGTAAGTAAGAGGATATTAGATAACATTTTCTTTTGTATCTCTCTTATTATTAGTTTTGTGAGTATTAAGTATTATCTTGTAGTAGTGCTGAGTTGTGAAGCTCTTGCTTCTTAGAAATGCTGTGGTCGGGTCGCGCTGCTAATTATTTAATGGTTCCAAGTCGCACTTAACTACTGCTTCTGTACTGCCTAGAAACAAGGGTAAGCTCTGGAATGTGAAAGCTTATTTATGATTTTACATAGAAAATCTATACTTGCACCTCTGAAAATCTTTTATTTAACTTACAGCATTCATATGTAAGTATATAAAATAAGATGTGATTTCAAAATTTGTTGACCATTTTTTAATCTCTTCCTCAATTGAGATGAAATTTGGCATAAGTAGGTACATTATGTGTGTTTGGTGACAAAACAATAACCTGGTAATGAAATTCTGATGGTTTGACCAGGATCGTCTCCACAGGACAGAACTCTACAAAGGTTTAATAGCATCGACTTGAAACTTGGTACGTACCTATATGTGGCCAGCAAAAAAGCATGTAACTGCCTATTAAAAATTAAATTCTAAAAAAAAAATATCCGTATAAAATTTATACTAAGGGATAAATTAAAAAAATCTATAAACTTGCTCCGAGTGCAGAAGGTATATTAGAGTAGCATAAAACACGCCTGCGACGATCATTCAAACGGAACAGCATTGCAATGGAAATCCGTGAAAACAATTAAAACATCAGACAAAGCTGAGATTTATTATTTAAATGGCACGAGCTCATGGCGGCGCCGAACAATTGGCATATTTTTTCACCACGCCTGCTGAAGCGGTGATATCTATAACCCCATTATTCAACGGATTAGCTTTTTGCTGGATGAGCTGTAGAATATTCAAAAGGGAATTATTGGATTTCGTTGAATCTGTATGAGTGTGGCGTTACGATCGCCGCCTTTACGCGTCTATCGTCTTTTGCATTCATTATTCTTTACATTCATTAGGCTTGGGTTCTGACTCCAAATGGACGTATTTAAACAAAGCGGGCTCGACTCGTTGGTTCCAGAAACATCGATGGAGATATTTCGATGGATACTTGTATTAAAATTATTGTGTAAAATGAAAGATGATTGATAGCCAATTTGTGTAGCATTTCAGTATGTTTTGGTATTAAATAATTTTATGTGTAACGTGTAAGCTCCTTCATTATGTAGCCTCTAATTTTAGCCTCTAATTTTAGAGGCTACATAATGAAGCTCAACAAACTAACATTTTCACAACGTATTAAAAGTTTAGTACGCATACTTCTAACTAAAAATAGTTTTAAAGGCACAATTTAAACATAATAATCATGAAAAAACACGTTTTACTTGTAGTATTTTTTATTTACTTACTTTCAATTAAGGTTTTGATTACCGTTTTAGCATAGTTTTTGTATAGATGTAGAGTCTTTTTGTCTAACTAATCTAACCTAACGTAATCCCTAATTAGGCCCAAGGTAGTGATACATAATATATAACAGTCTAATTAACAGCCAAGCCAAGAGGAAAATTATCACAGCTAAGTAAGCTTTTCAATCTAACGAGTACACGATACGAGTAACTAGTCAATCAGCCTATGTATTAATAAATTCACATTGTATTTATTAATCTATTAATAAACAAATTAGTTATCCATATTTAATAAAGTCTCGTGTCCATGTCCAAGACCATAACTTCCTTATAAATTACTGACTCGAGTTGTAGGAACTTTCATCGCACAATTTACCTTGTGTACGAGTATGATTATTTGTGAGTTGCCGGCACTGTGCTTCAATTTGTTAGTCGACTCGGGGCCGCCTTTGCTGGGAACTTGGTCCCGCCAGAACGCCGGCTCATTGGGACGCCAATTGCCACATAAACAAGCCTCCGCCCGACCCGAGTTATGCGGTCGCGATACCAAAACTTCCTTATTTACTATCCTCACAACACATCATAAAACATTCATTCTAAAACCACAGCCGAATGCTACATAATGTATTATATTCTTATAAATGTTATGAAATAATAGCTGGAGGCCGTCATGGTCGCTTGTTATTGTTATAAAGATAAGGATATCTCATGTTGCGAATGGTAGTGGTACATTAAAGTTTATCAAAATTATGCCAACTCGTTTGGCCTTAATGATATGAGCTTATATGCGTTGTGTCTTTACCCTACTTGTCCATTGAAAAACTATTTAGGTAGCTGCAGAGCACCTCTCTGAGTATACCTACGTAAAATATTTTTCAACATGATTTCCTACAAAAATATGATTAAGGAAAAGTGGTAAAGTTAGTCTTTCAGTGAAGAAACCAACAACTAACTTTGACCCCAATTGAGGAGTATTGTATGATGCCTAAATATTTTGTTAGTCCTTATTCTACTTGGGATGTTTTCTTGCCTCTTTCAATGGTCAAAGTTTGCTGAAAGTTTGTAAAATGTTTTGTTTAGGTTTACAAATGATAGTACATATTGAATTACACTGTCATTTAGCTGAGAGTGTCTAAAAAGTATTGTAATAATATAGTACAAATCCATGTGAAATTTAAATATTTTATTTTTCTAAACAAAATCGGCAACAACTGTCTAATTTGCCTCACCTAAATAAATAAACTTTTATAATTTCTTTAAATCATTTATTTGCTGTAATTTCATATAGTTTTTATTATTTGATAATTATTGATAAAATCAAAATATGTCAGATTTTTTTTTAAATTACGTTGTTATACTAAAATCAATGTTATTCTCCCTATTATGTACCGACCTCGTTAAAAACACTTAACTCGTTACTAAACCAAAAAATAGCCTTGTAACAATTTCGCGTGAAATAATTATCCACACAGTTCCGCAACCCTTAATTAATTTACCACATTACGTAATCAAGTCGAAAATTAGGCAGGTAGTTAACCGTCGTTTGCTTTGACATTAGCTAACCAGTTAATGAATTTTAAATTCCAGCAGCTACAATAGGAATTTGATAATGTTCCCTGATTTGGTAAATGAAAGTTGAATAGCGTGCTTGTTGGTGGGCCGAGGAACGACAACGCGGGAGCCACGATACTCCGCCTCGGCGAGCAAAAGACGATTCGAACTGCTTTCACTCAAAAAAAAAATTGTGAATACTCACTCACTTTGCTGCACTTTTAATGGGGTGCGGGGCCTTCTGTCACAGGTATCTTGAATACCTACTAGGAGGTCTCTGACCGTATTAGTTGTACAAATAGTTAGTGTTAATAAATACGTTTTTCATTTCATTTCATTTTTCATTTTACACTCTTTGAAGGTGCGACCAAAGCGCTGCTTAAAAAACGGTGATGGCACGGAATCGCAGTGACGCACCGTATGTGCACCGTTTTTATCGCATGCTCTCCACACCGCTGCTTAAAATAACAAACGGTGCGGAATCGCAGTGACATTCCGTAAAGGTGTCGACTTTTGTTCGGTAAAGACGATATATGCGATATAATCGGTACGCATACTCTCCACACTATATCGCATGCTCTCCACACCGCTGCTTAAAATACGGAATCGCAGTGACGTGTCGTAAACTTCAGGTCTTTCCCGAACAAAAGTCGTGACGTTTACGGAACGTCACTGCAATTACGCACCGTTTGCTATTTTAAGTAGCGGTGTGGAAAGCATGCAAAAAAAAAAACCGGCCAAGAGCGTGTCGGACACGCCCAAAATAGGGTTCCGGAGCCATTACGAAAAAATTAAGTAATATTTTTCTAAGGATTTCGTACTTTATACGGAATCTTCGAAGTATAGGTATATTTTATACCTTACGCTGCTATTTACTCATAAACTACTGATAATTCTCAAGCAAACTTAGCCGCTATAGTTTTCCTTGGAAGTTTAATATACTGACTACCATCCTGAATTTTTTCAAATTTTTCCACCCACCGGTTTAGATTTTAGAGGGGGGGGGACGCTCGATTTTAATGAAAATTTGCACTTTAAAGTTGAATATTTCGCAAACAATTGACTGAATCGAAAAATCGTTTTAGCAAACCCCTAATGGTTTTAAAATACCTATCCAACGATCCCCCACACTATAGGGTTGGATGAGAAAAAAAAAATCACCGCCACTTTACGTCTACGGGAGGTACCCTAAAAAAAAATGTTTTTGAATTTTTAATTGTACTGTTTTGTCGGCATAGTTTACTTATATATTCGTGCAAAATTACAGCTTTATAACATTGATAGTCTCTGAGCAAAGCCGCGGACGGACAGACAGACAGACAGACGGACAGACAGACAGACAGACAGACAGACATGGCGAAACTATAAGGGTTCCGTTTTTGCCATTTTGGCTCCGGAACCCTAAAAACGGTGCGCATACGATGTGTCACTACGATTCCATATTTTAAGGCGGTGTGGAGAGCATGCGATAAAACCGGTGCGCATACGGTGCGTGCGTCACTGTGATTCCATGCCGTCACCGCTTTTTAAGCAGCGGTTTGGTCACACCTTTAATTTTAAGCATACTCACGTCAATGACTGACTGAATGGTTCGCATATGTAAAAAATTCTAGGACATACTTAACGAGTTTAGGATATTAACTTTTAGCGTCCCGATACCAATAAGACACGATTTTTATGAGTCGATATGAGTATATATGCTTTAAATGAAATTGTTTACCATACTTGGAGAAAGAAGAAAGATCCTGGATCAAAGGTTATGACGCGTATTGTGCAGCTAGCAACAACTTCGACAGTTTGTTTATATGTGAACCAACACACAAACACACACACACAACGGTTAAAAGAATGACAGATTTATAGTTATAGGTTAAATTCGACAAATTCCAGTACGATTACATAAAAAATGTCTTATATTCCCTAAATATTTTGTGTTATTCTTTTAATTCTCTTTGGATTGTAGGCTATGAAGCGCACGTAGGTTAGACGAAAAAAAAACAATTAATTATGCATGAAATCCTGCGTAGAACCACAACAATGGGTTTTCTCAACTTTTAGCTTCTTTTCACCTAAATTTGCGGAATTCAGTGGCCGTGTGTAAAATTTTAACGCGCCCTCCGTCCCTCGGTCTAATGAAGCCAATTTTCTGCGCTCGCTCCACCTTGCTCTCCTTTTGAATTTTCTCGCGTATTTTCCTTGTCATCCATCTCTTTCCGCATTTCCATCCAGACAGATTACTCTTGATTTCAAATTCCACCTTCATTGATTCTTACATTTCAAACAGATACAAACAAGACAAATAATGTACGCATCAGTGATTCCGACCTTACTGAAAGAACAACGTTAGAACTCTACTGTTTATACTTAGATATTTGATATTTAATGACATATAAATATACATTTTTTAAGTGTGTGCTCCAATTGCGTTGCTGTAAAAGTGAATCAGATACCTAACAATATTATTTTAAAAGTAACTAGGAAGGGATTAACTTACAAAATTTTAATTTTTGATCAAAGGTGCTCTAAGTGAGTATTAAAAAAAAATATTGATTTCTATTTTTAGTTATTATTATTATGTTGATAAAGATGATCTCACTTTACCATTATACTATTTAAAGAATAAATAAAAATAAAAAAAATGTCTTCTTTCTTTCTTTCTAAAGTTAGGTGCATGATTTAAAGTTTCGCTTGCGTAAATGCCTGAAATCATTATAAACGTCAGTTAATGTGATAATTTCATTCTAAAACGAATCAGATTTCATATCAAATATAATTAACTTTAAAATGCTACGTCGCGACAGGGTATAATTTTCATACAATTATTGTACCTACAAAAAGCTCTCCATTGAAATGAAAAAAAAAAACTGAAATTAATTTTGGCGTATAAATTCGTAATCTTGATTGGATGGAAACATCGCCGCAATGAGGTAAAATTTTACATTAATGTTCTCTTTTAGAAATTGTTTATAATTAAAGCAACAAAGAATACGCGAAGGTTAGGGTTAGTTATTTTAACTTAATTTTTGAAGTGGCAAAAGCCGCTCATGCGTGGAATTTTTAACCTTTGACGGAAGGTTATGAATTTCAAACTTTTAAGGGTCCAAAGAGAATTTATGGGACAGAAGGCTATCTCAATAGCTTCAGGCTGTATAAGAACTTTTTTGGATGGTTTGTAATGCTCGTTTTTTATTATATTTGTTAGCTCTAAATTGTTCGCTCTGGATTGTGTAAGACTCACGCTGGTTGGTTTGGAGTCAGCTGCGACGGAAATGGCATTACGAATGTCTGCACAACACAGATATACTCTCTACGTCTCTATTCAAAATTAACAAGCCGTTGGTTTACGTAGCCGCTACACTCGGGGCACTAGTTTCGCAATAATGGCACGGCATTGTGCCCGGGACTTGACTTATAATCCCGCCATTGTAAGTGTTTCGTGTGTCTGTTGTTCGGATACTTTATTAAATTACTCGTTAGTCCTTTAGTGCGGTGTTTTCGTTTCTTATAAGAAAGTAGTGTAGGTCACTCACTATTTCACTCTTGCCATAATGCAAAATACCCCTACCTGTAATGGACCGGAAGATGGTGACACAAAATATTAGGTCATTTGTACCTGTATGGTGGTTCTTCAGGGGTCTAATTACGGAATGACAAAAAATAATTAATTAATTAATGTATTCGCGTCGGTATGGCAGGCTGTAAGTCATACCGGAGTAGTATGGCATTACGCTGCCGTCTACATCTTTTTTTATCGACTATTGGAAAATACAAGCATTTTTGTGGAACAAACCATTCGACACTCGTTATTTATCCGACACGTTCAATTAACGCCAACGCGATTGGGCCGCCGGTACCAGCGCT
The DNA here is from genome assembly GCA_037349165.1 of Choristoneura rosaceana. Taxonomy (NCBI): domain Eukaryota; kingdom Metazoa; phylum Arthropoda; class Insecta; order Lepidoptera; family Tortricidae; genus Choristoneura; species Choristoneura rosaceana. The sequence goes on along the minus strand of JAZBNJ010000040.1, from coordinate 8,673,183 downwards.
ATGACCATCGTTTTCTTTTTTGTCATACCGTAATTAGACCCCTGAAGAACCGCCATACTGGTACAAATGACCTAATATTTTGTGTCACCATCTCGCGGTCTATAATCAGCATTATGGAGAATGTATAAAAGATAAACACTGTAAATTCGATTACGTGATTAAGTTTTAAATAATTGATTGATTCAAGCGTTAGGTATTTTGCAGAGGTCCAAAGATCACAATCTGTGGATTAAATAAAACAATAAATTAAAAACATCAAAAAAAACCGACTGCTTTAAAAATACTGAAAAGAACAAAACAAGTCTAGTGGGCTAGAAGTCTGTTTAGTAGCTAACTTAAAGTGCACCAGTCGGGACCCATTAGGTAAGAATTTTTCAGCGTCACGATTTAAATGGGTCCCGACTGTTGAACTTTAAGTTAGCTACTAAACGGACTTCTAGCCCACTAGACTTGTTTTCTTCTTTTCAGTATTTTTAAGGCAGTCGGGTTTTTTAATTTTTTTTATTTATTGTTTTATTTCACACTTTTTTAATAGTTCCGTAAAAATGGTAGATTAACCCATAATACCCACATACCCATACCCATACTATAAAAATATAACCCATATATATTTAGAATGGGCTAATTGTTACCTTTCATTTGATACCCCACTCGATAGATTTGAATAAAAAACATTTTTCAAAAACTTACAATTTGGCGCCAAAAAACCGCCATTTTGATTTTTCAAGAATTTAATGTACCCAGTGTCACTCGCGTCGTTAAGACGAATCCAATGACGTATCATTTATCAAAATCGCTTCAGCCGTTGAGTAGTTATGAGCAGACATAGGAATAGACATACATACATACATACGAGGCAAACACATAACCCTCCTTCTTCGCAGTCGGGTAAAAATGGAAGCAATACAGTTTATACTGCCAAAGATTAATAGAAGTATACCAGTATGACAGCATAATGCGTAGGCTTATGATAAGTTTTAAACTGATACTGCTCATTTACTTTCGTTATTTAAATATTAGAAATGTATTAAATTATTTTCCTCTAATTCTTTTTCATTCTTTGGGCTCTGCATGTTATTTCACAAATAATCATAAATTCGAAAATGTGTGTGTTTTTTGTTTGTTACCTTTTATGTCTAAAGCGCTGAACCGACTTAAATTAAATTCGATACACAGATAGTCTAAGGTCCGACAAAGGATGTAGGATAGTTTTTTCCCGGAAAATTGCATAGTTCCCGGAAATAAACAAATTAGATAAACGATAACGATAAATTAATTCCACGTGCACGCAGTCGCCGGCCACAGCTACATATAAATATATGTGTCGCACAGACATAGCGGTGGTGTACGCTTTTAGCAGAACAATAAGGTAATTTAAGGGCTGTACATTTCTTAATTACTGTTACACATTCTACAAATATCGATTCACTAAGGCTCATATTTCATCCATCTTTTTCCCAACAGTGTGCCAATAATGTAACATGAGGCTGCTTCCGGAGCAACGTCACCCACACACCTCTCACCACCCTTGGGTTAAAGTTCATAGACATCGTCACTACAAAGATCAGTCTAATTCAGGTTTAAACTGCTTTATGATATAGAGTCATCAGGGGTAAACGTACGCAGGAGGTAAGTGTACGCAATTACAAACATTTTGGACTCAAATACATGGGGTTGCGTAAACTTAGTAACTGCGTACCTTCGTTTACCCCAGATGACTCTAGGCTATCACGTTGTTTTCAATGTATTGTATTTCTGCGAAAAATAATTGAACCGTTTCCCAAAAAATCACGTAACTAAAAAAAAAGAAAAATCTTACCTCTATTTTTAATGCAAATAAAATTTATAATCTGAATATTCTTACAAGTCTTATTTTGATTTTACAGTTTTTAAAGTGACAATGATGAGCAAAATGTGCATGTTTTTACTTATCTGTGGCACACCACACACGACATCTCGATGTAATGTACATTTAAGTACATCACGTACTTACCTAGTTCGAAATTCCCGTATTTAGTTAAGATGGCTCGCTCATCAACATCCAGCCCAAACACATGGATCTAGAAACAGAATTTTTCCATAGAATATGGACGATTTAATATTCAATTATTAACGTTACACTTTCGTCTTTGGGTCACCGCCTTTCATATTATTATGTCCGGTTTAACCTCCCAAGACTCGATGTTAAAAAAAAAAAAAAAATATTGAATAATAATAATAATTAAAAACTAATATAATTCTTTTAATATTATTTCTAAGCGGACAAGTTTTTTGTCGTTTATTGAAATAAACAGTTTTTTTTATCAAATGTCAACTTTTCTTGAATGAGTTCAGTTTAAAATTCTTGCACTACACATTGCACTCGAGGTCTCAGGAGGTTTAAAGTTAATCGGTTCCGTAGTTTCGGAACAAATTGGCTATGACAAATGGACAGATATATAGAGCACACAAGTGATAATATAAGAGTTCTTTTTCTATTTGAGGTAGATACGGACTCCTTAAAAAGTAATAATATAAAAGTAAATTTACGTTTATACAGTGGAAGATAGAACTATTTTTAAATGAAGTGGCTAAAATAACAATAGTTTAAAATTGTAATCGAAGACATGTTATGAGAAAATAACTAAGAACCTACTAGCAAGTAAAGAGAACTGTGGCAGTATCACAGACAATCATAATAACTATTTATTACACCATTAGTAGGTAGTAGTAGTACAGTCAACGTCGTAAATAAGTAATCACTTTTGTACCTTGTTACTTTAACGACATGTTTGAAAAGCCTTACGAAATTGTCTAACGACTGAAAGCGACAAGGCACAAAAACGATCACTTATTCATGACGTTAACTGTACCTATCCACTGCAAAACCAATGACGTCAATCATTACGAATACTTACCAGTTACCAGCATTCATTGCGGTGACTAGATACGGCCGCGGGAGCCGGTACGGGGAGTCACGGCAGCCGACGACGCTATATTTCACCATATTACGTATGTGCACAACACTTTCCCATATTTTCAGACTGTCTATATCAACCCTGTATTCACGCGACGCTTCACGGTTTTTCGATGTGCGGTTTCCGCACCACAACGTCCACCGCGCCGCTTTATTGGCAGTTCAACTGCAACGCCCTATATAGTGCTCAGTCACGAAGCAAACAAATGTATTAAGTGAATCCTCGCGCAGCGCGGGATTTCACGATTGCACGTCGTTTTGCGTTATCCATACGGTCAGGCACGCGCCGGGTCCAATCTGCAGATATGAGGCGTAAACCATAGTCACTCGCTGACGGAGGGTACAGCGTGTTGTAAAACTTTTACAGCTCTTCTTTTTCCACTCGTCGAAAACCTTTCGTATCGGAATGCAAACACGTACACGTGAGCGTGGACGGTGAGTGTTATCGCAAAATTTTAAAACGAAACACGCTGCTTCACATGGCAAGAGGGATCGTTTATTCATTATCATAAAACATTAATAATGCATGGCCCTCGACTTGTTTATCGCAGACGGCGACCGTTAAACTTACAGTAACATTATGTAGAAAATCAACTATTAACCGTAAATAAATCGGCACTAACCGACCCTTCTCCAGTCCTAAACTTCTAACATCATACTTGTAATGGTCATACTTGAACAAACAAATATGCGAACTCGAGACACTCAAAATATTTGGGATTGGTCACTTTTAGATAAAGAAACTCTTCTCTTGAGATCCCATTACCTAAAGCACTCGAGCAAGGGATAACATCTCGGGCATGTGGGGAATAAAAACCCGCCTGTCGGATGCTGTTCAAGATTTACATAGATAGGTGCGAATAAATATTATATTTGATCTAAATACGCTCGCTACTTTTTAGGGTTCCGTACCCAAAGGCTGCTAACGGAACCCTAGTACTGAAGACTCTGCTGCCTGTCCGTCGGTCCATCAGTCCGTCTGTCACAGAACTCTATCTCTTGAGTCGTGTTAGTTAGACACTTGGAATTTTCACAGATTATGTATTACTGTGGCCGCTATAACAACAAATACTAAAAGCAGAATAAAATAAATATTCAAGGGGGCTTCCATACCATAAACGTGATTAGTTTGCCGTTTTTTGCTTAATATTACTAACGATAGGAGGTAGGCACTTGAAATATTCACAGAATCTTTGGTTGTATAATCAGTTTGAAAATAAATAATTAAATTAGAATAATATATTTAAGGGGGCTACCATACAACAAACTTGATTTTTTTGCCGATTTTTTTTTTTTGCTAATGTTGTATAGATAATGGTACGGAACCCTTCGTGCGCGAGTCTTACTCGCACTAGGCTGGTTTTTATCTGATTTTACGTGCTAAGTCTTCAATGCTCAGAGTAAATGTCACAAAAACTCTATCGAATAGTTGAGAAAACACTGTTAAAGTTGGAGTTTCATGCTTTGTCGTTCAAGTTATTTGGTGGCTTGAAATAAAGCGAGGGTGAAAGTCAATACATGTGATAAGGCATGGAACTGGGGTGATATTTATGCAGCTGGGCGTTGCGTGGTGTCCCGTGGTGTCGCGAGGCCGACACGCCGTGGCACGGCGCCGTCACTCCGCCACGTCACGCCACACCCACGCCTTCGCCACGCTCTTATGTCGCCCACCACTGATTTATAACGGCAATATAACGCCAACTGTCATCCAGATATTTTTATAACTTTCATACGGACGCCGTATTCTTATCGGTCGGTCTTGGCGAGTTTTATGCTTTGTTGCAAATTTTTCACTTTATTTCATTCATACTAAATAAAGTTTAATATTCTAAATTGGACATCTAGATGTTGTATAAATAAAAATATCACTATTGATACTTAAAACTGTAAACTGCTAAGCTCGAACAATTAATTAGTACTTAAATACTTTTAATGAATACATTATGCAAATTTTGTTGGAACGCTGCCTCGCAAAAAGTTAGTTTAATTTTTTTGTCTGTCACGTAACCGAAGGAATCATAATACTTAATCTTTACTTACACATACCATCAAAAAAAACCTTGTGTTTTGAAATCTCTGGCACAGAATTACAATAATTGACGGGAGTTCTAAAAACATTGCACATCCCTAATAGCAATCAGGATAAGCACACACTGCTTGGGATAAATACCCAAACTTTCGCAATATAATACGCATCGAAACAGTTTCCGGCACTAAAGTATCGAACTATACGCGCGTAATGGAAAATCATCTCTCGCCGCGATAATTCGCAAACTTCAAATAACTTAACTAACCACAGTTAGTTACTCGTATGCGTCTGTGTGCGCTTTGAACAATGGAATCGACTAAAACTAAAATTAGACGCAACTGATAATAAACAGGGGTGGGGAAATCGGATCCAAGCTAAATTGGCTTTATCAGCATCTTATTGTGGAGGGCCGGGCTCCCGCCTTATCCACAGCCACCGCTAATTGTGTTCATGTGTATACACAACTCCGATTCCCTCAATTTCGCACGACGAGCCTCGCATTTCGACACCCACCGCTCCCAGCCGTTTACAAGCGTCGATAGCGATACCAGGGCGCGTAATTGCCGCTAGATTGATAGCTATAGCACAATACGTACTAGCCGTGTCCAAGTGAATCTTGTTGCATTTTGCATAAAATCGATACTCATGAATAGCTCCGCAGCGAAGCCGCTGTAAGCCGCAGGAGAATAGAGGGCTGAATTTGTCGGTTTTATATTCATAGCCGTGATGTACTCGCTGAAACGGACCCGGTTAATTTTATCTTTGATCGACAATGACATTTGTTCAGATATATCCTGCCTGGAGAGCCTGTCGTTTATCTTGTAGTGCAGTTGCATTCAGAGAAGGAAAATTCGAGCGCTTCCATGCTATCTCAATAAGATGCAATGACAAGTGTGGAAGAAAGACTTCCATTATTATTTCAGCGGAATACCAAAACTCGTATCTATAACAATACTTTTCATAACAGAAGTACGTCGTAGAGTCCGGCTTCGTATTGATTTTTTAAACATACTAACAGCGCCATCGTTAAGTGCGTATACTTAAGAAGTGAATAATAAATTAAACGTAAGCATCATACTCGCAGTAAGTATTGGGCTATTATTGTTTATTATTTTTTCTATAGGTCAGTTCATTAACTTTAATTTCATGATATCGGCATTAGCAGAAAATATTCATCGCAGGATGTAAGCCGCCTCAGTGGTTAATGTAAGACCGTGCATTTGTCGGTCCGGAATGTATGACAATAATGCAAGACCAGATAATTCGTCCCCTTTATATTGAAAATTACAGAGGGCATGAATTATCGGGTTGAGCAATACGAATGTTTTCTGGGTTGCTAATTACTGTGAGTACATTATCCGTTCTTAAGTGAACAGTGACTGGACAGGTATATTTAACCACAATAAACCATTTTGGTCATCTTCCACCTATCTATTCATCCAACTAATGTTATAAATGCGAAAGTGTGTGTTTGTGTATTTGTATGTTTGTCCGTCTTTCACATTGAAACAAAGTGGCGGATTGTCGTGATTTTTGGCATAGAGATAGTTTATGGGTCAGACAGACCCTACACACGACACACGAGACATAGCCTACTTTTTACCCCGGAAAAATGCATAGTTCCTGAGGGCGCGCGATAACCGAATTCCACGCGGGCGAAGCCGCGGACAAAAGCTAGTAAATAAATAAATAAAAACTTTTCCTAATTCATTAAAACATAGTAACATCCAAAATAATTCATACGCGATCTGATATAAAATTAAAATTTCGATTGGCATTATAGGTAATGAACTAAATCTTCACACCTAAGTGCCTATACCAACGTTACAATATTGCAAAAACACACGAATATCGGAGCATGTCCACAACATTGGGACATTTCTTCTCAAACCGTAATACTATGTCTGTTTCTTATGTATCTAGTTACTCGACACGGTGCTGTGTAGGTAAATGAGATATGCAGGAGCGGTATAAATATAAGTAAGTAGTATGTGAATATTGACATTCATGTCTTCAATTTCAGGGTTAAATTATTAACGTGATACAAATTTCGCTTTTCATCGTATCAGGCTTATTATATATCACGATACTATCTACTACGAAACCTAATATTAATGCTACGCCGCTACGAACTTGTTCAACTATGCCGGCGCCGTAGCACTCTTGGTCTCTACACGTTGCCAGAACGGAAGAGTTTGCTACGATTTAAGTACGAACTGGACTTACAGAATATTCTTGTATATTATATATGAATATAAGTACAGGGAGAAATTTTGAACGTGATTCAAAATTTGTGTTCAAGCTCCGTTAAAGCTGGACAATATAATGTGTTCACCCACTTGTTGAAATTAGTCGAATAAAATTTAGGATGTTCATACTATGTCGCAATTAAGTCACGAACTCGATGTATGGAGCCTGCAAATTTAATCAGACTGATTGTAACCGCTGGGTTTAGTCTTCAAATTTTGGACGGTTGTTCTTAATACAACCTCAATGAAGAGCACGATATACAATTTCGGAATTTCCAGGGGAATTTTATAAAATCCCGAAATTTCCATTGTACCAGATCGAATAGTTTACCCGTGCGAAGCCGCAGGTAAACTCTAATGTTCTACATAAATTTAACCCTGTATCGCAAAATAAATCAAAATATAATTTATTCCACGCACTAAAATCACTTTGACTTCGGTACTTATTTTTCATAAGTTTCATATACGATTAAGATATATTACAACAAGTTAGTTTTTACGCCGGGCATATTTCATTTTCAAGTAATATATTCCAGTCCAATTTCCATAAACCTTTTCAATTTCAAAAGAAAATTAAATCATACTTCGAAAACCTCATTAATTAAATTAACACATATGCCCAAATCCATTAACATTAACTTTTTCACTTAAACAAAAACCGAATGCGTGATTAAATAATCAGATCCGCACAAAATATAACCACAATGGTTCTTTGACGAGTTTTTCAATTAGGGCCAAAGTCGATTTAGGGCGAAAGAGGTAAGGTACAGAGACAGAGTGAGGGTAGAGGGAAAGAAAATCTAATTTGTGTGGGTGTCCGGTCGCTCTTTTGTCACAGTACTGGAGCAATTAGGCAAATACGAGGTGCGGGGCACAACCGTCACGTGCATCCACTCACGGCCCGATGAACCGACCACGTAATCATATTCCAAGTGCCGCTACTAGGGCTACCATGTGAAAAAAGGTACAGTTCGGAAAGAGAAATATGGTATTTTTAATACCATATTTTACAAACATAACGGAAGAGGTTTGTGCGTAGTGTACGGTTTTTTCATACTGTGAAAAATAAATATAAGCAAAAAAAACAAGTATTCATCCGTGCATGGATAAATTGGGATGGATGGCAGCCCTGTCCGCCCTTACTTAAACCGACACTACAACTACAGTGGCAGGGATAATTGAAGTAGGTACGTTATTAAATCACATGTGTGTATAAATGCGATGTGTAGGAATGGTACAAGAGTAAGTAGTATGCAGTGTTATTCATGCGTCAGAAAATAATTGGGTAGTAGTAGTATTAAAATTAATAAAAAAATATTATCATTATCATCATCATCATACATATATCAGCCGTAAAACGTCCACTGTTGAACATAGGCCATCCCCACAGAACTCAAGTTGCTTCAGTTGGAAGAAAAATCCATACTAATATTATAAATGCGAAAGTGTGTTTGTCCGTCTTCCACGCCGTAACGGAGCGACGGATGGACGTGATTTTTGGCATAGAGATAGTTTATGGGCCCGAGAATGACATAGGCTACTTTTTGTCCCGGAAAGATGCACAGTTCCCGAGGGAACAGCGCGCGATAACCGAATACCACTCGGACGGAGCCGCGGGCAAAAGCTAATATGGACATATTTAAATTAGCAACTATAGTCAAACTAATAATAATAATATTCATTTTTCAATTTAGGCTATAACAAGCACTTATGAATGTCAAAAACTCTACCTGTGGAAAGAAAAACATTTCGTCCTTTTTAAAGAAAACTCTTTTGATTTACTTTATTTTGTTCTCAAATTCTGAGATAGTGAGTGGCAATACCATGCTGTTTAAGACTAAAATGACTAACCACCTGTTTCACCATCCATTGATTAAATTAATTTCATGAATAGCCTCCTAACGGCCTAGTAAATTTTTTATTTATGAACATCAAACTTTATGTCATTTATGATAGTTTGATTTAAAATTACAATAAGTCCTTTATAAAGGACTCTGGGCGTTAGGAGGATAAATGTGATGCCGTCTCTGTTTGTTTTGTTTGAATAGACGGAGACGGCCTCACATTTATCCGTCAGTTAAAATTAATCAATGAGTGGTGAAACAACCCCTTCATGTTGTACCTACCAATTAGGCTTAAAATTTTATTAAAAGAACTCTCCAATTAAGACATAAAATTTTGTAATATATAAAACTATATTTAGAAGTCTAGAGCTGGGTATAAGTATAATTTCACCAGCATAAAACCTGTTACATTCTTTTTTTATTTATTTCACCAAATAAATAATTACTTGCTATAAGATAGTGTAGCAAAAATATTATATACATCTAGTTTAACACTTATTTCAATAAACTTGTGGATTCACTATGAATACCTTTTTTTAGTGGTAGTTTTTTAAAAAACAATTTTAATCCACACACAAAACGACGCTTGCTGTTAAATTTTCAATTAAAAAATAAATAAATACTACAGGGCAATTGATACCAATTGACCCAGTCCCAAAGTAAACAAACCTTATCTATTAAGATACTAAGCAACGTATAAGCATACTCAAGAACAAATATTCGTATTTGTCACACAAAATATCTGCTCCGACTTGGGATAGAACCTGGGACCTCAGAGCTTAATTATTTGTCACAGTGATTTCTCTCACTCAGTTTAATTGCATTCCAACTGCGATATTTACGATTGGTTCGTCAAAGTCTCCGAGTTAGAAATTAGCGACTAAACATCAGTTTGATTGCCGGTCGTAGCAATAGCGGCAACGGGTAATTCACACTGAATTATAATTGTCATCCTTAAGCGTACACTTAGGTACTAATACGTTTTAAATCCCGACAATATGGCATAGGTACTCCAGGTTTAAGTTTAAATACTGAACTAGACTAGAAATTCAAAAATGGTAATGTTGTGTATGTGACTAAGATTGTAATGTGTTACAAAAACGTATCATCAAGCATAAACCTTATTAGTGTTTTTTTACTAAGCTACGAGTATTTTAGTTTCATCAAACTATATTGGTAAAACTTTTTTAAAACGTGAAAATTCAATACCTGTGATACATTTAAATACACATTTTTGTTCGATTCGTTTAGGTTTACTTTTAAAACGACCATGACGAATAAAGATTGCGCATAGCAGTAAAGCTTTGTCGAAGAAAACGTGGGTCGAACCTCACTCCAATCGATCAAAGCAATATTTGTGCTCAATATTCGTAGTACTATCTATAAAAAGTACAAGAACGCCTACTTTGAATAAAGCATCAGTCCGAGTAACAGCCGCGTTACGCTAAGCCAGAGCAATAAATCCTCGGAGCTGGTAAATTACGAAAGAAGTCCAGGGCTAGTTTAAAAGCACATTCTTTGGGCCATCAGTCTTCGCGGTATATTCGAACAACATTCCGCGATTGTTTATTCGTTGCTCGGTAAGCTCTTCTTTCATTAGAGTCGGCGACGTCGCTAGCAGGGAGGCCCCGTGCCTAAAGATTGATGGGGCTCGGATGGATTTGTTCTATTCGCGTTCACACTCATCAATCATTCGCGGATATTTTTCCGTGTCTCAGGTTGTTTAGCCTAAATAGATTGTTGCAGGCTTTGCCGTATCGACATATGTATCACATTAGCTTTGATGTGACGTCACGCCGAGCCACTCTAAAGTGACGCAGTGATAACTCGCGCCGAGTGGGAAACTCTTTTACTTCGCGCCTGAAATGTCATCAGTCAATATCTCGGTTGACAATGGCTGTACATTTTTGTGAAGATTTCGTATTAGGTATTAGGTAATAATTTACTAGCACTAAGTAAAAATTGATAACGAGTTTTATTTAATCCCCTTGCTTTATGGAATATTTTTACGACTAAAATAAAAAACAAACATGTCTTTATCATAAAATCAATCTGATATTTCATCGCTCTCATTTAGGTCACTATGCGAGATCAACGACGGCGCTAACCAGTGATGCGATACTAAATTAGCTTCTCTACACAATCATCTAATTAGAGCGATACGGATTTAAAAATCCACAACGAACCATTATAATACCTACCTAAAATAACATTTGAAGAAGTGTGTGGAGAGAAAATCATATGTCGAAATTTTTATATCGAATCCACTTTGTACAATTTTGTTTTTTATGCTTAAGCCAATTATTTTTGCTCTGTAATCATATACATGGAAATATTGGCAATTTTCACCAATTTAAGCAACATCTTCAAGTTGACTTGTATGGAACGAATGTACCATCTGCACTATATCATGCCCGACTGTAAAAATGGCTGTTTCATGCGACCGCCCGAGTTAGTACCAAGTCATCGGTGACGATCAATAAACTTTAACTAGACACCTGCTAGACACTATTTGTTGGGGACAAGTTTAATGCTTCCTTTGATGGATTGCCTGTTTTCTGTGGTAATATTATATTATGCTCTTCGTTTCAATATACATTTGAAGCAAAAGTTCAGATATTGTATGCTCAAAAATTCAGTTGGCATTATGCATGAACACTATGTGTTGATTGTATTCCGATTTATTTCGGCAGTCATCAATTCAATTAAAATTTTATTGATTTCGTTTTGTCTCTTCGCATACTATTTTTACGGTATGTATTCCGGATTTTGCGCTATTTTCGGTATTTTTATGAAATTATGTTCAGTACTGATCCAATACTGCTATACTTAGTTTAAATTATAATTTTAAATTCAAACGCAAAAACCATAACTGACGACGTTCCAAGTTTATCCGACTTTTTTATCAAATGCTACTGCTAGCTTTTAATAATTTGCATTGTTCATGTTGTTTGTTTGTTCATGTTATGTTAGTTGTCTTCAAATCTTATAAGTAGAATTTCACCTACTTTCAGTACATGTTTGAAGTTAATTAAATAAGGTACAGTACAACAAAAGTATATGAAATTAATTAAATACGAAACTATTGTTGCATAACAGCCATTCTCAAACTGTGCTCCGTGAAGCTTCTGCGGGGGTTCTGCAAAAGTATTGGCCATAATTAAAATAAATACTTAGTTATGATGCACCGTAAAGTTAGAGAGTAAATACTCGTCCAACCTTCCATCAAATTAGTTGTTTTTGACTATTTTAGGACTCCGCCAAATAATGCGAGTTTATAATAAGGTTCCGTCACTATAAGTTTGAGAACCGCTGCTGAATATCAATAAAGATGGTTATGTCGTTTGCCGTCACAACGAAAAATACATATTTACTGTATACATGACATTAGTATCTAGTAACAAAAACTAAACCCGCGAAACCGACAGCTCAAACCTAGGGTGCCAATCTGTGACACATTCAAATAAATCCAGCTTACTACGAACCACTTACTAGTACAAATAGTAAAAATGTTACATACACCTTACATTGTATTAACATTGTAATTTTTGTATTGTATTACATTGTTTAACATACTTCATTTTTATTGTTGTTCATAAAAAGTTAAATACGGTACTGATTGCATGCACGAATCTATAATATCTATCTAGTCTACAAATACTTTTTGGTAGGTACCTTTTAAAAATTTTAAGTCGATTTTAATTCAGCTTTTGAACACGCCATCGAAAATCAAACAAAAAGTCACATTGAATTATATTCTTTAATGTTTGTATTTGTCTTAAATTTTTTGACTTATGTATTTAGGTACAGGGACTACTGTTTAGTTTAGAGCTTCTTTTAATGTATATTTTTAACTAATATTCCAAACATTTTTAGAAGAGCCCTTGCTAATTAATTACTCTACGGCGAATAAAAAAAGAAGAGATTTGTGGTTCATGGAAAACGTCTAAAATATTGTAAATACCAATTTCAATTTCTACGAATAACAATATGTCAGTAGGAATACGTATTCCGAAAAATGATTGATACTGAGACTGACATTTTTTTAAGTATGATTAAATATGATATGATTAAATGAAACCTACAAAAGGCCTCTTTTTATTTGTCAGCTGCTTTTCAACATACAATTTTGAGCATTGCAGTGATATGAAATTGGGTTATTTGATTTTAAAGAAGAAGAAGATTACAAAAACTGTTAAATGTTAAAGAAATAACAATGAATACTAAGTACCTATGTCACACCTAATTCACCAATGGCAATAATATCTAAAAATAGACAACACTTTCCCACCGGGCTCCAAGATAACGAAAAAACAACTGAATCTACCAGCACATAAACAGTTACGTTTATTTCATAAAATTAGTGGTCAATTGTTTTTCTTTTTTTTATTTCAGAGTCCCTGTTTCCACGGTTTGTGGAGCCAGTAACGAACGTTACAGTGACGGTGGGTCGTGATGCTCTACTAGCTTGCGTTGTTGAAGACCTAAGAGGATACAAGGCAAGTCACCGTAGTTTAGTACTTGTAGTGTATTGCATTACATTACTATAAAATAAATGTGCACATCGCCGGAAGTGCGGGTAGCGCGGGTGCTATGACAGTTCTCGGTTAGTCGTGCTCTGTCAGGCAACCGGAGCGGACCGTACTCACGGTAATGAGCTAAACCCGAAAAGGTGTTTAATTTCATTCCATTAACTAACCCTGTGACGGAGGATGTCACAAGTGGCGACGAGGATGGGATGGGTAAGTTTACCCTTTTTAATCCAATTTGTGAAAAGTGTAAACAAGGACGCCATTAACCCGACACAGGCTATTTAAACCTAGAACATGTTGCAAAATCATTAATCTGTTGATTAAATCGATTAATTTATTAATTGAATATATCGATTTATTGAAATTGAAAAGTCGACGAATTTGTTGTTTAAACTCTTTATTGTACAAAAAGAAAATACAAAAAATTTACAAAATAAAAATAAAATACAAAAATTTATTTTATTACTATAATACTTGATTTAATTCCAAAGACTGTTTATTCAAATATATCTAATTTTTTGTTAAGTGACTATTTTAACAAAATTAAAAAACAAATCACATATTCTATCGATTATAATCAATAGAATCGAGTATAAGTGGATGTAGGCGAAAAGTGATTAGACGTTTAGTTGAAGGACACGAATATAGACGAATGTTGTATTATTCGATCCAGTGAGTGTTTGTACAAGAATATTGATGAAATCGGGTTGTTTGCATTTCTCATAAATTGGATTGATATAATGCGTATTGCAATTACTCCGGAAAGATAAGGTGCCTGACAAACGGGCACATTGTTGTCCCTAAGAGCATTTCATATCAATTATTCCTGTGACACAAAAAAACGGAAAATTTGATTACTTAGTACAATTAGTTGAATTACTAGAGAATTATGAACGGGGTTCCTAAAGTTAATAGTAATGCTTAGAGGTTGATTGCTATTGTTTCCATGCACCTACCCACCACAATAAATAAATAAAATAATAAAATTTCAATGATAACAGATAATCATAATTATTGATAATCAATCAGTAAGGGGATTGAAAGAAACTAAGTACACTAATTACAAATAAAAGCAACGGTTGGACGTCAAGTGCACGTCACCGTTAATTGTAGGTACTAATTTAGTCAATTGCTTATTTTGACATCTAGCATATAATGTAACCATTATTAAAATAGATAATTCTCGATCTAAAGAACGTAACTCGTTCCTGAATTATTTATGTAAATTCTGAGACAATATGCCCACACACCACATACTGGATAATGCGTACCTATATAAAGTAAATTATTAATTATTAATTTCCTGAAATGTGTCACAGGGGATATTGGGGGTGGTACCTAAGTCCTCTGCCCAATATAAGTGGTAAACTGACAATGTCAGGCGGTACCAAAAGTGGTGCCAAAAGTAGTACCAAAAGTGGTAACAAAAGTTGTACCAAAAGTAGTACCAAAAGTGGTAACAAAAGTTGTACCAAAAGTAGTACCAAAAGTGGTACCAAAAATAGTACCAAAAAAAATAGTACCCGGGTCATTCTACTTTTAAGTAACTATCAATGTTTGTGAAATATAAAGTATACTTAGACCCACTTGCAGGTAAAAATAAAAAGATCTGGATTTGGTTGTTAAGCTTGACAGTTCCATACATTTTGACACTACTAAACTAGGCTTAACGCTAACTCGAGATTTATGTGTTTCCAGCAAGTGGCCATTAGTGATTACTTTCAAGTGTAAATAACTTATATAATGACTGAAATAACTAAATTGAATCTTCTAAAAGAAAAGGAAAAAAACTTTAAATTTAATGAAATTTTGTTGAAAAACTCACGGAAAATACATCGATTGCCATACAAATGGCGAGGACAGGCTGTCCACTGCGTTACCTACGTTATAGATAATAATGATTACTTTTCATATGTAGTGATAATTCTAAATGTACCTAGGCTTAATTATATGCCTATTTAAATGATTAATGATAAAACCAAGCAATTTATCGTTTTCGAAAATATTTTTGAAAAGCACATTAAAAAAATTACTGGTCAGCAAAAAGTAGAATGACCCACATAGTGCTGGAATTACGGCTGGTAAGCTGGTAATTACAGGCTGGTACAAAGAATAGTGCTGGAATTAAGGCTGGTAAGCTGGTAATTTCAGGCTGGTACAAAGAATAATGCTGGAATTACGGCTAGTAAGCTGGTAATTACAGACTGGTACAAATAATAGTGCTGGAATTGCGGCTGATGAGCTGGTAATTACAGACTGGTCAACAAAGAATAGTCAACCGAGTTAACTCGGTTGCTACTAACCGAATACTAAACTGGGTTTATCTCGGTTGGGACTAAAGGAACATTCAAACGGGTTTATCCCGGATGATGCCTCTCGAGGCATTCGGCGAAAATGGAAACGCTGATTTGAATTTTGCTAGCGCCTAACAACAACTGATGCTGTGAAATGTTACGTTTCTACATGTGGGAGGCTCATACCCTTACCCCTATAAGAAATAAATCGTAACTTAGGTACTAGATGTAGACTAATCAGGCTATGACGCCAATTTGTACCAAATTGCGACTTACAAACTTGACGTATACTTTTCACCAAGGCAAAGTAAAATCTATGAACGCAACCTAGTTAGGCTATTAAAGCTATATACCTGTAGCTTTCAGTTACTATAATTTGGTTTTATAAAGGCAAAACACAGCCTATAGTTGAGTATCCATTCCTTTACAAGAAAAATTATAATAATTTAACCCGTTATCTAACTAGGTGTTTTAATATAATTATTGAAAAATTAACAGATTTGAGATTTTATTCTTGAATCAATAAATAAACTGTTATTAGGTTGGGTCTCGCCGATAGTACCGGTGCTTAAACCCAACGACGACGTATGATGTTACGATACCTGGCCAACAATTTAATAGTTTGCACCAAATTGCTGTTTGTTTTGAGATAATACTACTTTCGTATTTCTTCGACTTGCCAAAATAAAATATTGTCTGGTCCCTCTGTTACGTAGAGTTGGTTTGGCGAACTATGTGCCAAGATACATATGCGTGTGGTAACAAGGCCATATTGAGGAAGATCACCCGTTGCCTAAAATGTTGTTGCGTTTTCCGAACCTGATGATAAAGTGAAGAGTCTAGAGACGTCACGACATTTATTACTATACTAGTACAGGGTTATACCGCACAAAAGACTAAATACGGTCTGCATATCGTGTGCTCCAGAACACCCTCAAAATTATAGAAAGGACCCTTGCGATGGGGTTTTATGGCTGTGTGGATACCTGATTTGGTCACCGAGTGCCCCTTAGGGGTTTATTATGCTTGGAATTAGGAATATGCAGATATAACGTCTCAAACATTAGGGGCCAACCTTAACCAACTTCACAGAATATTATAATAGTACTGACGTACCAACTCAATAAGTAGGTAATTAAGCTTTATGGAGCGCAGTGTTGTCACATCTACCTATTTACCATTCCAAATTCTTCCAATTTCTACTAACTATGTAAGACAATTTGCTGAAGTTATATGTGACACGGTTCCTGTTCAGTCTCACAATAACGGCCACGAGTGATCGCCTACGGGGATTAGAGATAACTGACGTAGGAGAGTGTCATTGTTGGAGGGGACCACTCGCACTAGTTTGGGCGGTAAAATGTTTAAAAGGCGTCTTATGGAGAGAAATCTTCTGATTAGACAAAGACTTCAAACCGCTGGGGGTTATTACTTAAAGCTAGTTTTTATTTCGTTTCACCTGTCCTGACGGTGGCCATCAATCGTGCAAATTAAATTTAATCTACTTCCCAGTTACAAATTAAGCTAAAATTTTGCATACTGGTGTCAATTGCGTAACAACACAATAATCTGGTGCTGACATCCCGGTATCTCGGCCGGGATCGTCTCCACGGGACGGATCTCTTCAAACCGGTAATGCCACCGACTTGAAATTGGTATGCAGGTGTAGTTTGGTTGACAACGCAAGTGTAGTCAACAAAATTTTTAACATTTAAAATATATTTAATATTTGTTTAATAATAAGCATATTACAGGTGAGGACCCAAGCTATTACAATTTTTCTACTGAACGGGCTGTTCATCTGTGGATGGATGTAATTTGTAGTTGATGTTAAATTTTGATAACTGATAAATCGCAATAGCGCTATTTAAGCATTAATATAATTTTCTAACGTTATGTACAATTTGCTTGTACATCTACTTACATCTAAAACACTATATGCCAATGTCAAGCACAAAAAAAAAAAAAAATTGTCAAGAATTAAGTGGAATCATGTACTTACTTGAATTGTTTAAATGAATGAAACGAATCGATATCATTAAATAATAACTATTGTAAATCTGTTAAAATATATATAAGTACCTCGTTGAGTTTCTTGCCGGATTCTTCTCAACAGAGGTTTTTTCCGAACCGGTGGTAGAATCACAAAGAAATTCATATGAATTGTTAATTTATTATAGATAAACAAAGTAAAGACTGACAAATTAATTATAAAGACAAAGAGATAAATAAATACAACTTAAATTAAGTTCCTACTACGATCAATAAATTTTGTTTAAATTAAATCGCATTAGCATTACATTATATCATTACAAATTACAATAATAAAAAAAAAAAAGAATTAATTACAAAATTAAAATTAAATAAAACTAAATTAAATCAAACAATTAAACAAAATTAAGTCAAATAATAAAACAAAAAAAAAAGAAATAAATCATAAAATAAAATAAAGACTACTCAATACCCGTCCACATCATTCCGCATATTATTTATACAACTTAAAATAAGTAAAATTAATACTAAAAATAAAATAAAGGTAACTAAGTAATGATTAGATAACCGCCAGATTAATGTTTGAATAGATATATGATTGTACCTCCGAAATGTATTGCCTAAGAAATATCAGAGAGTTAATGTATGAATTTATTGTAAAAAGTATTATTTTAAATTAGATGTGTATTGCCTAAGTTTTCTCATTTTATTCTTATGATTGCTGGAGTGTCTTATTTTCATTTTAACATTATTAACTTATAATGAATCAAGTCAAATCATGGCGATGTAACAAGTTGATGTAATACCTACAATTAGGATTACTTACTTACTTAATTTTACTACTATCTACTAGGTCTACGTTCTATGATTTGTATAAGTATCTTATTTTGGTGCGGAACATAAATTGTGGCAAGTTACGAATTGAATTATTCGAGGTTACTATTAAACTTAACAAAAAGGGAAAGATGTAGTGTATTGCATTACATTACTATAAAATAAATGTGCACATCGCCGGAAGTGCGGGTAGCGCGGGTGCTATGACAGTTCTCGGTTAGTCGTGCTCTGTCAGGCAACCGGAGCGGACCGTACTCACGGTAATGAGCTAAACCCGAAAAGGTGTTTAATTTCATTCCATTAACTAACCCTGTGACGGAGGATGTCACAGTACTGTTTAATATTTCTGTAGGGTAAGATATATTAGTCTTAATAAGATGAGCCAGTAAAATATAACCCAACGGCAACAGCCACAACCTTATTTGCGTCCGATTAGAATTTTGATTTTGCGCGAGATAAGAAGGAGGTATAGATTATTTAATACGATATTTTAATTCCGGTGATCTCCTCTATTCCCGCTCCCACGCACTCACACATATATACCACAAAATAAACCAATAAACACGCAAAAAAAATTTGTTATTACACATAATTATATTTGTAAAGACATTACGTAGATAGTATCCACTCATACATTGCGCAGTCTGAAACTTGAGTTTGTTAGAAACGATTATCTCTGTCAAAACTTTTTTGCAACTTTTGACAAAATCTATTTCATTTAATTTAAAAACTCTCTACAAAAAAAAAACAAATTTATCAGACTACAATGCACTACCTTCATTCGAACTAAACGCGTTAGCATGGCAAATACATCAGAATGATTGGCTTAGACTCACGTTCGGCCAATCAGATCGGTGTTGCATACAGCATTGCTATTGCGACCCGTGTCGCGCTAATGAATGCAGGCCTTCGAGACTTGTATAAGCCGAATTTGCACAGCCTTTTGAGACAAACTGACTGCAGGAAAGCGGTTCGACTGACAAACAAGGCAATTCAGTCCATTATAAACAGTCTTAATAAAGATGTGAGGTACTTAAACTTTTTGTTCATCATTACGATTTTCATTTAAAACAACGACAGAGATGATCATAGAAATACAAACGTACTATCCTCCCGAATACTTCATTTTACCAGAAAATATTAATAGTAATTTATGTGACTGTTACTGAGAAGCATTAAAGTAAGAGTGTGGGTTTTTGAAACGAGCTGATAGGCGAGTTCATATTAACATCACACGACTTTTTTAATGCCTAATTAATCGTACATACAGTAACATAGGTCGCTTTATCTTCACACATAATTTATACAAAATCAACTAATACTTGCAAACTATACATCAAAAATGGCGGTAGATGTAAACTTGTCTGACGGTGATAGATAACTTACCGTAGACTTTTTTAGTCCAGACGCCGACCCAACTCTCATAATATCGTTCAATATCATGTTACCTACATGCGAAATTTGTCAAAATTGTTTGCAATGCAATTGACATTTCATTTCGATGAAAACGTAATTTTCACTGATATTAGAATTGACAACCAATTAAATTGCTTTGTTTTTGAGAGACATTCGAGATTTGAATGTAGTAATTAAATAAATTTCGATATTAGGTATTATTGAAATATTAAATTTTTACAGATAAAAAAATTGTTTATAGTAGTTTTAACAAAACAATTTATCTTTATGCTGGTCATAATTTGCGATTTTTTAATACATTATCAAGGGTTTATGGTACGAGTATACGTGTAGATAAACTTGTTTATATTCTGATTACTCTTTAAGTGTGTTAATTTATGAGATCAAATGAAATGAACACCCCGAGAGTCCTTTTAGGTAAGCTCATAAAGCAGTTTTAATTCTTTCGAGCCCCCAAATTGAAACTCCTGTAGTGGAGCAACGTAAGTCTGCAGACTTTCCATCCCGCCTTCACTAAGCCCATTAAGACTTTCCAATGAAAACAAGCTTCCTGGGAAACTGTAAACGATCATATTGTCGGTTCCGTTCTTTTAGTCAACAAATGATTATATGACTCATTTGAAATTTCGTTTCAACTACTATGTTTTACTAGCTGGTGCCCAAAGATTCGCTATCAATGTAGTACTAGTAGTGTAGTACTCCTTGTGTTGTGCGAATTCCGAAAATCCGTCCAATGCCTTGTCTACTTCATTGACCGGAACTCTTTGCAAAATTTGAGATTTGCCATGGCTTCCCAGAGTATGGGCTGAGTATTGATGAGTCGGTCAATCAGTAAGTCAATCTATATTTTTTATTTATATTGTGCATTTAGTTTCACCCAGTATCTAATCTTATTTAAGTATTTGTCACAAAACATTAATTATCCTCGGGATCAAAGTAGGAAAGTCCTCCAAAGAGTCTATGCTCAATTTAATATTACAAATCGTCTTTCCGATTTGTAGGGCCCTGATGTAGTGTTGAAAGAGCTTTTTTTTTTCTTCTACCGAATAAAATATTGGACATGAAATATTGAAAATATTATGCTTTCAAACTCCGTACACATTGGCAAACGTTTTGTGAAATTTGTACGATTCGCCGCAATTCTGTTTCTGATATTCGTCCCATCCTAACCGGTAGTGCAGCTTTCAGTGCGACAGCGTTTTCGATGCGACCAGCACATTTCCGATCAAATAACATATACATTTTTTTCACTATACGGATAAAATACAAAATTAAGTGAGCAGATGATTTACTTACTTACAACAAATACCGGACATGTATAGGTACAATATGGGAGAGAGTAAAAAAATGGTGTCAAATTAGTAAATCTATTTATACCTATTAGTCACTAGTCACACATCGATTAAGTTAAAAACGTCAACGTCACTATCTTGAAAATACACATTTGAGATGTTTATGATAGGTATAAATTAAAAAAAAAAAAAAAAAAAGAGATTGTTTAGCATTAATTTTCCCAAATTATGAGCACTAACTAATATTGCATGACTGGTGGACCGTAACTTAAACGTAAACGTAACGTAACTTGTACTATTATTTACTTATACTGTGCCGTAACTAACGAATTTATTTATTTATTCAACTAGTGATTACCCGCGGTTTCACACGCAAACCATCAGAAACAGTAGGTAGCTGAACTTAAATTCTAGTATTTAAAAAAATCCCATGGAAAGTTCTAAAAATTACATAGTGGATTTCATTTCCGTTGTATACCTAAGTATAAAACAGCCGCGCCAAAATTTCATGTATAAGTATAATCTTAGTGGTTGAATTTTTTATTTTATCCCGCTCCCGTGGAAATATCCACGTTATTTGATACAAGTGGAATATTTTAATTCAAGCGTCCTTGCGGCAGGGGACCGCTAAGTAGATAAATTATGTTGATAATTGAAATTGAATCGATTGTTGATTGTCATTGATGGCAATTTTTATAGTGACGCTGACGTTCGTGTGTTCGTTTCTGCAATGACAAGTATTAACTTTATTCATATAAAAAATCCAAAACCGGATAGGTAGACTTACCTGCATCAAATTCCTGACCACAATGATTATGGCTACGACGACTGCATAATAAATTGTACATTGTACAAATGTATCACCAGAATGAGAATACTATACATAGTTATAACCCGTACTTAGTTAATTTTTGAACACTTATTTAAATCTCACCATTTACACTATCAGTGAAATATATTAGTCTTATAACCCTGTTATCCGCGCTGGCTTGCAGTTTCATAGCGCGAAATCATGTCGGGAGCTCGGTACACGTCATTGGGTGCGCGGGAAAGTTTTAACAAGCCAACTTAATATCACTTTGCTCGGAATGCACGATTCGCCAGATATTAATCATGCAGGGGACTAGTTAGTGAAATTAGAGCGTGATTTATATGAGCGTTTAAATTCTCAGTAGCTACTGTCTGGTTTTTATAATCACTTACAAAAATCGTTGCGAAACGTACCAGTTTAATATATTTCGGCGTCAAAAAGGATGAAGTTGTGAGCATGACACCTAATTAGTAGTAGTTTTTTTAATTCAAAGATAATAATAGTTTTACGATAGTTTGCGGAGGTCCATATCAAAGAACTAGCTTTCTTCCTCCGCTACCATCAGAATTGGTACAATACGAACAAAGTAAAAGTTTCTAGTTTATTCAAAGAAAATGTTAACACCTTTAATGTGGGACATCGGTGACCTGTAAAGATAACGATCAATCACAGTCAGCTGCATAGAAAAAGTAACGCGCTATAACGGCGGTAACCACACCGCGGTGGGGGGGGCATACTTTTATACACAAGCATACGTGCATTATGTATGTATGTCTATAGCTGACTGTGATTGATCGTAATCCTTATAGGTATTTTTGACCGAAAGTGCCAATACCAGTATTTTTTAAATTAAACATAAAACCCATTATTGTAGAACTTAATTATTTCCAGGTCGCATGGGTTCGCGTTGACACGCAGACTATCTTGAGCATCCACCACAACATAATAACACAGAACCCTCGCATCAGCCTGTCGTACAACGACCACCGCTCGTGGTACCTGCACATCAAGAGCGTGCAGGAGGTGGACCGCGGCTGGTACATGTGCCAGGTCAACACCGACCCCATGCGCTCCCGCAAGGGCTACCTGCAGGTCGTAGGTGAGCTCACTGACATCTTACACACACCAAGAGCGCGCAGGAGGTGGACCGCGGCTGGTACATGTGACAGGACAACACCGACCCCATGCGCTCCCGCAAGGGCTATCTGCAGGTCGTAGGTGAGCTCACTGACATCTTACACACATCAAGAGCACGCAGGAGATGGACTGCGGCTGGTACATGTGCCAGGTCAACACCGACCCCATGCGCTCCCGCAAGGGCTATCTGCAGGTCGTAGGTGAGCTCACTGACATCTTATACACATCAAGAGCGCGCAGGAGATGGACTGCGGCTGGTACATGTGCCAGGTCAACACCGACCCCATGCGCTCCCGCAAGGGCTATCTGCAGGTCGTAGGTGAGCTCACTGACATCTTACACACACCAAGAGCGCGCAGGAGGTGGACCGCGGCTGGTACATGTGACAGGACAACACCGACCCCATGCGCTCCCGCAAGGGCTACCTGCAGGTCGTAGGTGAGCTCACTGACATCTTACACACACCAAGAGCGCGCAGGAGGTGGACCGCGGCTGGTACATGTGACAGGACAACACCGACCCCATGCGCTCCCGCAAGGGCTATCTGCAGGTCGTAGGTGAGCTCACTGACATCTTACACACATCAAGAGCACGCAGGAGATGGACTGCGGCTGGTACATGTGCCAGGTCAACACCGACCCCATGCGCTCCCGCAAGGGCTATCTGCAGGTCGTAGGTGAGCTCGCTGACATCTTACACGCATCAAGAGCGCGCAGGAGATGGACTGCGGCTGGTACATGTGCCAGGTCAACCCGACCCCATGCGCTCCCGCAAAGGCTATCTGCAGGTCGTAGGTGAGCTCACTGACATCTTACACACATCAAGAGCGCGCAGGAGATGGACTGCGGTTGGTACATGTGCCAGGTCAACCCGACCCCATGCGCTCCCGCAAAGGCTATCTGCAGGTCGTAGGTGAGCTCACTGACCTCTTACACAGATCAAGAGCACGCAGGAGGTGGATCGCGGCGCAGGTTATTGTGTACATCAATATTGACTCTGACACTGACCTTATTACCGTGACCGTATTAATAATACTAAGCAGTTAACAATCTTCATCATCATCATCTTCATGTCAGCCGATAGACGTCTACTGCTGGACATAGGCCTCCCCCAAAGCTCTCCACTCAGACCGGTCTAGTGCTTTGCGCATCCACCGCGATCCCGCGATCTTAACCAGGGCGTCGCTCCATTTTGTTGAAGACCTACCGACAGCTCGTCTCCAGGTCCGCGGACCCCATTCGAGAACCTTCTAACCCCATCGATCATCAGTGCAAGCAAGCAATGCAAGCAATGTGCCCCGCCCACTGTCACTTCAGTTTCGTAATTCTTCGAGACATGTCGGTAGCCTTAATTTTACTGCGGATATCATCATTTATGTTTTTATCCCTACGCACGACGTGGGCACTAACGCCTCACGAGGAAGCTCAAAGTTACTCAGCCCTCTGAGATGGAGAGGACTATAGGTACTTAGAATTTATCTGCGGGATAGAATCATAAATGACGATAACAATCTTAAATACAATCAATTACGTAACGAGCAAGTGGTAGGTACATATCCACAAGTTGTTGGTAAGATCTCGGATAATATATAATGTTTAATCCTTTAAGCCTGTTACTAAACATGGCAAGATGCCATAATCCGTAGCACGCGCTGATTTCCTTACAAATGTCTTACGGTTTGATAGTGGTATGGGTATAATTAATTAAACCTATATTTATAACTAGCTGGTGCCCGCGGCTTCGCCCCTAATGTAGTTTTATTTTTATTTTCTAAGTCTTCTTTTATAAGAACCTTCTCCTGACACTAGCAAAAACAACAAAAAAAGAATTAGCGAAATCGGTCCAGCCGTTCACACGTGATGCTGTGACCAAGGGAAATAGGGATTCATTAATGGACGCTGTTATGCAATAGCGTGTCAACCCTGATCAACTCTGCAATACTTACAATGTCAATCCTTAGAAAATAATTGTACAGTTGACATTCTATTGCAAAATGCCAGTGTGTTAACTCAGTATTGCAAAACAGCGTCCTTTTTAACCGACTTCAAAAAAAGGAGGAGGTTCTATGTTCCAATGTTTGTATTTTTTTTTTTTTATGTATGTTCACCGATTACTCCAGCAATAGTGGACCGATTTTCAAAATTCTTTTTTTATTCGAAAGGGTATTCTTCTGAGGTGGTTCCATTGTCACCAAGTTAAGATCTGATAGGCTAGAAAAATATTTTCAAGGGTTTTGTAGTCGGTTCCATTTTTTTGTTATTTTTTTCATTTTTTTGGAGTCGGTTTTACTTTTTATATATTAAGATTAGTTTTGTAAGCAAAATTTAGTTAGCCATTATGAAGACCTAAGGCTACGCAAACGCTCGCAATCGCATCAATACCTCTTTCCACCGCCATTTATACCATGTTTGACGGAACGAATGGTAGATGCGATAGCAATGATGCGCTTTACATTAAGTATGTGCCCACTAATTTGTTGTCAGAAAGAATCCCCTACTGTAACTTCTGGACACTACGCCAAATATGATATTTCCTTCCTCTATATACCAGTGTTTTGCTACTGTAACAAGAAACTATTAATTTATTAGTAACAGTAAGATGGCAAACGCCCCTATTATTTTAGAGCGTTAATTTTATTAGTTTAAAGCATTAATTTTAAAGTCTTAAAAGAAACTGTCTTAAACATTACTCTTTTTGCTATCATGTTTGTAGTGCCCCCTGTGATAATCGACAATATGACGTCTACGGATATGGTGGTGCGTGAGGGCACCAACGTGACGATGGTGTGTCGTGCTATCGGCTATCCAGAACCCTACGTCATGTGGCGGCGGGAAGACGGACAAGAATTCAACTGCAACGGCGACGTAGGTGAGATAAGTGGATGACATGAGCATTTTCAAAAAAGTCACAAATCTGTCAAAAAATTAGGAACACTTTTTTTCTTCCTCCACATCAATAGTGCTAAGTAGATTCTGAGTAAGAAGAACTCAAAATTTAGGTTCCGAAAAAAATTAAAGCGTTGTTTATTGAAGTGAAATTGCCCATTTATTTATATCATATAATATATTAGCCTACGAGTATATTATAGGCTCTTAACGTAGGCGATGACGTGCTCTTGAATACTTTAGAGCCTAAGCACGCTGGCACGGCTGCTGGTATGGGTGTAGGTGAAATCTGACGCACACGGCGCGTCCAGTTAGCGCTGTAATCATACTATTTTTCAATAAGCGCCCATCCGCTCTGCGCAAACCGTGTCATTTAGCGTATCGTTTATCAAACTAGCGGTTTGCGGGCGAGTTAAAAGCGAGGCCAGTGGGAACCGTGTTCACTGCAAGCGCGTAACGATTTGACCGCGAGTGTGCAACGATGTCGCTGCGAGCGCGAAGTGAATTCGCTGCGTTAGCGCCGAAAATGCCCTATTATTATCGTACGAGAGTCTACAATATGGCGTTTTTGAACTCAATGCGCGCTCGCCTCGCCTTCCACTCGCCTGCAAATCGCTAGCGCGATAAGGCCCTTAGGGCGCACCTAGTAGCTAGAAAATCAAGAAACGTAATAAGTGAAACAAAAAGGGTAGCTATAGAAATAAAAAAGATTTACACCCTACTTCACTATCACGGACGGATAAATGTGATACCGTCTCTATTTGTTTTGTTCGAATAGACGGAAACAGCATCACATTTTTCCGTCAAATAAAATTAATCAATGGCTGGTGAAATAGCCCCTTAGACTATTAACATTATCATGTAAATGAGTCATTATTGTCATTACGTTGGCCTTAGGCGACAAACAACTTTAGTTGTCTATTTCGAGAATACATAAATAATGAATGGTAGGTGGACTGGATAAATTGTCCCAAGAGATTAACTAAATGTATTATTTATAGCACGAAGGTATTTTTTTTAAGAACATACAGACTTTTTTGTGTGAAAAATACACTAGAATTTATTTCCCGGCCAGTCCTTGATCACGTTTTTCCAAAACCAATTACGCATTTACACCATTATCAACACTGCCGGCAAGGAGCACTTATTTTTCCGATAAATAACCGGTCAAAATTCTCAAGCGTCCGATCGTTATACTGGCGTTGGCTCTCTCACGGAGAAACAAAACAGATGGAATAAAAGGAAATCTCTGGAGCGCGAAAGTACAGGCCGGAGTTCACGTGAATGGACCCGCGGACGACACTCGACGCGAGCGCCTCGAAAACCCTCGACCTCTGACCCTCGATTGCATAATCGGAATACGAATATTATCATTCTGTCTCTATCCTAAAATATATTTATAGAGGGGGACAAAGCAAGACGTTCATTCTGTTTAAGCGAATCATTGGGGCAATGGTTCGGGAAACAGACCTTCCGGCGGAATGACGACGACTTGAACCGATTGTTGCGCACGATAAGGCCAAATTGTACAATCATCGCATAGCAGAAATATTTGCACAATTGAATCAACAATGGGAGATATAAGTTACTAGTAGTACGTGTATTATTTAGATTAGTAATATTCTTTCACAGCGCCGCAACATTGTAATATATTTTATTTATGAAAGAAACATGAACAACCCAGTCCTAAGTATTTACATTTGTAGAGATGAAATCAACAATCAAAAATTTTAAATTTCCTTATTTCCACTCAATATTAATAAAATAATTCTTTATTCTCAAACGAGGCCCGTACAAAATCAAATTACCATAGCTAAAAAACAGTAAAAAATAATTAAATTGAATGAAATGAAATGGCAATGAAAACAGAAATTACCACACCAAGACTTAAACAAAAATCAAGTGCGTTAATTCGAAAAGCTCACGCGGTCATTGCACGCGGTTGAACTTGATATCCACTTCAGTCGAAATGCTCAACGGCCACTTCAATAGGGTCATGCAGAATATTTTAACAATATATCGTCATGATTAAGTCCCAGGTGTGATATTATTATATTATCTAAACCAATATCGGAATTACCACTAAAACTTAAGTTAGAACCTACGTGTAAGTTTATTCTCTTTACTTACGAGTTTCACCTCTTTTATTTTGTACACAGTGAACGTAGTGGACGGGGAAAATTTGACAATATCGAAGGTTTCACGACTGCACATGGGAGCGTATCTGTGCATTGCCAGCAACGGCGTGCCTCCTTCTATCAGCAAACGCGTCATGCTCATGGTGCAATGTAAGTATTCTTACAGCTTTATCAAATTCTGCTGCAGTATTCTCTGACCTCGTCTGTGGACTTGACGCTCGTAAATATTATACGGAGTGAAGTATCTCGAAGTCAGTCGTGCGTAGACTTCGACGTTGATCAACGACGACACCACATTCCAATGTAACGTCCACAAAGCTGTGAGTGGCTGTGATTGTTATTCTAGCGCAGTGCTGAATCTGCAGTCGAGGTTGAGTTAAGAAAATGTATACTGTTAACCTTTTTTTTGTATTTTTGTTTAACCCTACAGTCAGAGGCAGTGTAAGGGCCACTCCACTACCCACGGCCTCGCGGTCATAACTACCCTAAGATTAAATAGCCTAGCCCATGCTTTATCATTATGCTGTCATTTCACCCCGAGATTGACAGGCATTCTTATTTTAAATTTGATTGTGATAAACAAAACTATATGTGAAATGTCTTCCTAATTCAAGATTGCAAAACAGCGTATTTACTGGGTTCTATTTTAAAAAAAAAAATCTCCTTAAGTTTGCAGATATTATTTTATTAGAATTAGAAAGCATTCCCTCGTTTATCGTTCATTTGAATTAAATTAATTGCTTTATTCATTTCCTACCAAACGGAATTGTTTTGTTTGACATCAAAGCATGATCTAGAAAATAAATTTAATTAGTATTCGGCTCTATTGTCAATTAATTGCTCACACGAAAAGTCGTTTGCAGCGTTCTAATTAGGCACATGATATTGTTTTCACCAAATTTAGAATCGGTTATAACAATTGACAATTTCTCTGTACAACAATTGACTCGCATATTTACATTTAATGCGAAGGCTAGATATCCAATAAACATAAGGAAATTATAAGTGCAGCGACTAATTTTTTATTTAGCATCCGCTACGGAACGTCTCTTTAGGGTTCCGTGCCTCAAAAGGAAAAAATGGAACCCTTATAGAATCACTTTGTTGTCCATCAGTCTGTCATAATAATAATTTTGTTTTTTTGCAAAAAACAATCACACGTCTCATAGATTTGTCTGCACATATATGGTTCTGGAATAAGAAGAAAAATATCTTGATGGCCAAGTGGTTAGAGAACCTGACTAAGTATGAAGCTTGAGGTCCCGGGTTCAATTCCCAATTATCAATTCAGTTTCTCCTTTAAAACCTGCATATTCAAATAAGTCCATGTATCTTACTTTTATTTAGTGCTTACCTATTCAGTCTGATACAACAATCACAAAAATTGCAGCATCTATAAGAATGAAAATTCTTATCAACTATTTACATCAATGAATATGAAATGTCGCCAAATTTCATATGAATTATTTATGTAGCACAAAATTTATACTGTCAAATAAACTTGAGTGCTAATTAAATAACTTTGTCCTCACCCTGTACACGTGCATGGTAATACAAATGAGTTGTATAATTTAATATCGGAGATTCATTCACCGTTTAGCGGGTGGCAGAGGCCGCAGTCGCAGAGTGAGATAAATATCAATTAACCGTTTGATATAAAGAGCCCGGCGCGTCACTCAGCCCGAATGGCGGTCGTAAAACAGCAGCCAAGCAAATTGTACCAATATCACTTCCTCATCAGGAAGAAAGAAAATGCCCGCACATTTTGCCCGCCCCATTAACTTGGCCTCAAATTCTTCCGTTGGTAAGTACGTGAGCATTTTCACGTCGTTTTCTTTTGGCGGGAGTCAGCGTTCAGAAATATTATTTTTCTCGGGGCGGGCGTCGTTAACGAGTATTTACGAGGACACGGCGTCTCTACCTGACGGCGCCTTCCGCCGGATCGGCC
Source organism: Choristoneura rosaceana (assembly GCA_037349165.1). Taxonomy (NCBI): domain Eukaryota; kingdom Metazoa; phylum Arthropoda; class Insecta; order Lepidoptera; family Tortricidae; genus Choristoneura; species Choristoneura rosaceana. The sequence goes on along the minus strand of JAZBNJ010000040.1, from coordinate 8,642,826 downwards.
GTAATTGCGCCCAATTAGAGCATTATGCTGACGTGAATACGGTACGGACGCGATAATGGCGATACTATCTCTCGCGCCGTGCTCCGCGGCCCTCCTTCGCTCGCCTCCGAAACCAATGACTCGCTGTCTTCCCCTAATTCACATTCCGCTTCTCGGGCTCCCGCTCCCGACGCTTCGCGACTCTCTTCATTTCCAACATACGTAAAACGTTCACGTAATTTTTACTCGATTAACCAGCGACGCAGCTTCTGAATTAAATATTATACTGAATCTATATTAGCACATGTATAGGTTACGTATTTCTGATTATCGTATATAAGTAGATATCGTGCTAGATTTAACATCCATTAAGGTCCATTAACATATTTGTTGTGAATTAATGAGTAAGTCATGACAATTGTTGACAAAAAAACTAAATAGGTGCACGGACATGAGTTAATGATTTAAATTTTATCCACCAACAGCTTATATATGTCGATGTCGATGGCGCCATTTCATGAATTGGCTAAGGGACATCCGCCATAGCCTTAAAAACCGTATAACGATTTGCCTAGTGACGTTTAGTCAGATCATGAAATACCTAGACATATAATTAAACGCGGCCGTACCGGTCCTGGCACATCGCCGGCGGCTGCCGCGGCACGCTCGCTTCACTCGCTCGGCTCGTGCGTTGTGATCACAATTCATACTAACAACTCCTCGCTTCGTTCATCATACCTAATTTTTTTCTTTTTTTCGGCATATCATGAAATGGTGCCATTTCACGATATGCCTAGGAACTTCTTGATATTATGCCTCTCTCAAATTGTGCAACAGTGTGACACCACTGACTTTTGCATATTATTATAAGGTTAATACGGTAGAATTCGCTTATATAATGATATTGAGGAGAAGTGGCTCTAAAATATAATAAGCTTATCTTACTGATTTTGATGGATTTCATTTAATGAAATTAAGATGATTTTAAAAGACTGAATTTACTCTTGGTCTACTTAGATATTTTTTAAAGTACATTCATTTTCGAAATACATATTTAAAGTGAATGATTACTTTTTCTGTGTCTTATTTTTAAAAATCATTGATCGTTGTTGTTCGTTGTCATTGTCATTATCGCATGAATGACCTAGATATTAAAAAGTTATTATAAGTTTAATTTATGACCAATAAAATATGAGTTTAATTTATTATTCTAATAAGGGTGGATGGGGCCGCGAAAACGAAAAAGTGAGGAAGTGTTAGCAAAGTTAAAAATAGGTCACAAAAAGCGAACTAAACGAAGTCATTGTAATATATCCGAACTTTTTATGGCGAATTTTATATGAAACAAAACTTCACATTGGAATTATGTCATCTAAAACGGTTGGTCTATGGTTGGTCTCTATGGGCGAAGTCATATTAAATGGATTTTAATTAACTTACATACTTTCTCAATCGGGTGCTAGTCTTTACCGGCCCGAATAACACCGACATGGAAATATCGGCCCTGTTTTTTGTGTACACGCCCATAGAAACTGACACGAGCTTCTATGGGCGTGTACACGAAAAACAGAACCGGTATTTCCATGTCGGTGTTATCCGGGACGGTAAAGATTTACACCGTCTCAATCAATTCAATTAATTAAATCTCGATTTATTTATTTTTGTTTATAATGTTTACCCAAACATAGTTAATGCTTAAAACAACTATTTTATAATTTATTTAATTCAGTGACAAGTTGCATACTTTCATATATTATGCAGATATGACGCGGAAAACATTCAACGTACAGATGTAAAAAGAAATTCTAAAAAGGGTTTTTCTGTTGGATTGTCCTTAACGGTGCAGTTACGTTAATAAAATTAAATATTAACAATTTTCCCATTACTCAAATGACATGGGGATTGAATTCTGTAGGCTCGTGTTTCCAATGAGCATAAAGGAGTGAGAAATTTGCATACAAAATGTGATCCAATTTGATTCCTGATTTTTGGGTATGCCAAATTAGGATTCCAGTTAGTTCTAAACAGTAAGTTTAGAACATAATATTTAGATAGATAGGCAAGCATGTCTTTAGAGGCCCCTAGTCAAAAATGAGAAAATACGGAAATAATACTCGAGTGCAAAATTAGGCGAATTAGATTGACAACTGATAATGTTACCAGACAGCAAAAACAAAATAGGCATAGAAATATGTCGATACAAATTTGTCGATATCACCTTGTGTAGACGTGGAATGAAAATGTTTGCCACTTTTGGACTTTATTTTCAGCTTTAGGGCTGGAAACGCCAAAAAGGATAACAACAAACAAAAACGTAACGAAAATTTCACAATATAGGAAATAAGTTCCAAGCATACCGGTGGCAGTGTAGTCGAATGAAATATATGAAATTTAAATCAAACAAAATGGCGAATGGCGTCCTTACTTATGTTCAACAATTTTCACAATTAAATTTCTTTTTCGTATTTCTATTACTATTTCGTATTGAGTTTTTTTCTAACATCGATATTTTTAATATCGATATTACAGCACTGGTGTACCCACCCGTGGTAACACTGCACTGCTACGGTACAGCAGTATACACTACGCCTACAGTATTAGTTTTGCTATGTCAGTCTGTTATTAACACAAAGTCATCCAGTAGGTACCAGAAAGTTATTATTCATGTGCATAAATAATAATACCAGCAAGAAAGAGGTAGAAAAAAAATTGGATTTTTTTTTTAGTTTTATGTTATTTATATTATTTTATACGTGTAGTAGGGATATTTGTTTTTCTCGATTATACAATAGTGTAGGGTGTGTCGTAGGATATTTTTTCAAAATATTGTGGGTTTGTGGTGTGATTGTGGTCGACTAGGACGATGGTTAATAAATGATAATTATTGTGTGTCACGTGCGCAGTCCCACCGATGCTATCGATCCCGAACCAGCTGGAGGCGGCGTACCTGGGACAGGACGTGACCCTGGAGTGCCACACGGAGGCCTATCCCTCCTCCATCAACTATTGGACCACTGACCGCGGAGACATGATTATATCAGGTAAACATTTTTTTTAAAATAAATTATTATTATTATTATTATAATTATTATGGGTCATTCATCGAGCATCAAACCCATAAAATAAAAATTTATCCTTTCCTAAAATTAGACCGCAAATGGTTCTTTTACGTGTCTCTTTGAGCCAGCGACACTTTCTGAAAGACCATTCATTCCCTAGTAGATTTCGGCGGAAGAAAGTTAGCAGAAAGTTTTTTTTTTCAAGCCTAAAATGACTTGACCATTAATACATACATACACTATCTATCATAATCTTATGTAATACATTTCATACTTCTATTAACTAAATAATAAACTCTATTAAATAAATTAATGCGCGAAACGATATCACGAAAGAGCTATTAGTGATTAAATGTGACAAAACACTTAAAAATTTCAGATTTGAATAAATAATATTACCTACCACATGGTTGTTTGATTACATGTCGCTGGTGTCGTTTCATGTTATGGAGATTTATGTCAGTTAATTTGAATGCACAAGGGACTTGACGTCGCATAAATTTATTATTCTAATAATACTTATCTTATGTTTCTGCGAATGATCATTTCACTTAATTTTGTCTAAACTCAAATGAAGGTACGCTATAAAATCTCTCTATTGAAGTAGATCTTGCTAACAACAACAATTGAACTCCATGTTTAATTATAATAGATTTCATTTTGGCTTTAGGGTTTACGCGTGTTGGTTTTATGTTAAAGGATAACAGTCGTTCGTAATTGCTTGCAATTTTTGAGCTGTTTTAAAATATAAGAAAGGATATAATTGTCTAATCCCCATACAAAAATGGAGGCTTGCGACACGAAAACCGTGATAATTGAGTCAGAACCCTTGTCTGCAGAATCAGATTAGTGCAGACGTTGCCAAATGAGCAATACATTAAAACCATGTACTTAGGTACCAACGAAAAGGTTAAAAGAGTAATTATTGTAAAAGCTTTACGCCTTTTACAATATCCATTGTTTTAAGTTATACGCCCAAATATCTTGAAGATGAAATGATGATTGATAAGACTTAATTGAAATCAATAAAACAACCAAGTAAATTTTAAATGAACTCGTAACTAAAATTTTCTAAATCAACCCGTCTTTTCATTTTATCAACATAATAACTATTCATAATTGATTGATTGAGTAATTCTTAATTAGCAAAATACTTCTTTAAGGACATAAATCCGTCTGGAGAGTAATTTAAATCCAAAAATTTGACAATAACCCGAATTTTCAATGTAGAATTGATAAATTCTCATTAACTCCTTGAATTCGCGAGGGCTTCAAACTTTTAAGTAATTGCATCCTTTGTTCACTTGGGCCCGGACATCCGTCAAAATATTCTGGCATTTAAAAACAACTTCGGCCCACCAGTTCTTCTGACTTATTCGGTTACGAGCGCGAATCAGTCCACTACTGTAAAGCTACGCTTTGGGGGAGGGGCTTAGCACATATCCTGCGGAGCAGGTTAAGATGTATATTTCAACTAATATGATTAATCGATTTCACACGTCTGCACTTCTTCAACATGGAAGTGCTGCCTAAACACTATTTCATCATCATCATCATTATCTCAGCCTATATAAGTCCCACTGCTTGGCACAGGCCTCCTCTCGGAATGAGAGGGCTTGGGCCATAGTTCCCACGCGGGCCCAGTGCGGATTGGGAACTTCACACGCACCATTGAATTGCTTCACAGGTTTGTGCAGGTTTCCTCACAATGTTTTCCTTCACCACAAAGCTCGTGGTAAATTGCGCACATGAATTTCGAAAAAACTCAGAGGTGCGAGCCGGGATTTGAACCCATGACCCTCAGCTTGAAAGGCAATAGGTCAAACCACTAGGCCACCACGGCTTCAACACTATTTACCACGAATGAAACTCGATCCTTACCTGAGGCACTCGTAGTCTCTTACGCACAAGCCATGCGTGTTAGCAGGTTATGTATTTATACCATTTCACCTGTGTCTTCCAGCATTAAGGTTCACTGTAAGGATCACTGTAAGGGTCTTCCAACTATGCTTTAATTTTATCATAACCGCACTGAATACCCAGCACAAAGCGGGACTTTTCTGCTCTAGAGCAGAAAAAATGAATGAAAATCCTTTATTGCATTGTTTTAGATTTTTTTTAATTGCACCACCAAAGAGGTAACACAAGTATAAAATTAGCTTGCATAGTTAAAAAAAAGAGTTTTAAAATACAATAGAATCACTCTTGGTGACATTCCTTCGAGAGAACCATCTGATGTTACTTTTAGTACTAGAAAGCCTTTAAAAATATTTTACAAACGGTATAAGTAAAACTAGCTAAAAAGTTTATATTTCATTCAAAAACTTTTTTATTTTATTGGTATATTCGAATCGATGTGAAAAAACGCCGAACCGTAAAGTTGGTCTGGCAAACGCACATAAAATAAATGGAATCGGATTAAACTTCAATGTAACACAGTATTCGTAAAGGTCTCGACAATTTTGTGCTAGACTTGCTATAAGGGACCCGTCAACCGGCTTACATCCAACGAACATTATTTACAAGACCTGTATACACCGTGTTATTTTTGATTTCCGTTAACTTTAATCGAACATTTAAACAGGTCAAATAAAATTAATTTCTCCGAGACACCTAGTGGCATAACTTTTACTGTTTTAAAGATAATTAATGATTAGCACTAAAACAGCGAAAAGGCTCTTTACCTATTTATAACATTTTTTTTTAAAGTCCGTAACTAATCCATTTTAAATTCACGCATATTTGGAAATGTACCTGAAAATTAAAATTAAAATTTATTATTACACACAAAGGAATAGTTACTTACATTGTTAGCAGTAGGTATACAGTGGACCCCAAACTAGGCTGAGCTTGTATTTTGGGACCCGTGAGTTGGTTTACATCTCAGTTTACAGTTGCATGTTATTAGATATTACTGTACTTATACTATTATATAGGTATAGTAGATACATATTGTCGAGGAATCATTACGTATGTTTTGGGCAGCACAACCAATAAGAAAGGTCTGGAAATCTTGCTAAAGTTATTTTTTTTTTATAACTTTCGCACTATGAATAGAACTATTTATATAAACAGGAATTAGCACCTAACCTTTTATTTGTTTGATCCATCGGAGTCGTAAAGTAACTCAACACGATTGATGTATTTCGATTAAACCGTCAACAAAAAAAACGGAACCTAACTCGGATCGGTAATCTTTAAAAACAAAAAATAACACTGCGCAAAATATGAGTTTTAACGCGATCGATATGTATACGACAACTATCAAGGACAGCACTACACTAAAGGCGATTGGGAGAGGCGTGTGGATAGCGGGGGAACAGGCTCCCACTCTTCACCTTAGGCCCTGACTGCATTCAACTCGCGCGCTATCTGTACCTACAAAGTACGGAACCCTCGGTGCACGAGTCTGGCGCGCACTTGGTCCGTTTTTTCATTGGTCTTATCGATTGGTCATTTGATACCTAAGTATAAATGACCTCACTTACTCAGGGCTTTCTTAGGAAGTTACGTGAATCGATTTCGATAAAATATCACCGGTCGGTTAAATCGGTTGTTGGAATGCATCCATTAATAAAGTCGAAGTACTTACCTAATGCATCGATTTTAAGTTTTAAATTTGCACTTGTAAACTAATTCTGAAACATGTTAGACCAAACTTAGTTATATATGATCTAGATATGATAATATTTTATCTACTATAATATATGAAAATTATCTTACTTAAGAACTAGGTAAGTACTAACTAAGAAAAAATATAATTAATAAAATAAATTTATTTATTCTACAAAAAATTATACATGAAATCTTAATCTAAATATTAATAGTGCACTAAATATTATCAGTAATTTCTTCAGTCATGGCGCTAGTTTTCAGGGCAACCAAGAAAACAACAAAATATGGTATATACATAATACATCTTATTTCCTTGAATAGGATGTATTATACAAGGTGTTAATTTAATAACTGAAAACCAGAAAGTAGTAAGTAGAAAGTTGCTAAGAATCAAGAGAGTATCTATTACACGTTTTGTGTTTTTAATTTCCTATTTTATTGTGCCCAGTCTCAAAGTTACGAATGTAAATTTAGCGAAATTGCATACTATTTAGTTAATTTAATGCTGACCGTTTTGCTGTCAGTTTGATTTTCTGCTGAAAACATGCTGAAAACGTCGAAGCGCAACTGACAAATACAAATCTAATAGAATTACTGACTTAGCATTTTTTGAAATAATGCAAGTTTTCAAAAATAAATGCATTCAACTATTTAAATTAAAATAAAAAATATTTTCGGGGTGTCTGAGGTTTTTGATTGTTTAATTAACACCTTGTATACCATATTTTATCTGTACTAAAAAATAACTTACAAGTTCAATTTGCTTCTTATTACCAACAGGAAATAAGTACATCACAAACTTAAGTGATGAAGGGTACAGCAGGAAAATGAAGCTCACGATACGAAGAGTCTCGTCTAAAGACTTCTCCTCGTATCGTTGTGTGGCCAAAAACTCGCTCGGAGAAACCGACGGGCTGATTCGTCTTGACGGTATGTATAATAATCGAACATGTTAAAAAATCGACTTTAAACTATCATAAAACAAAATTCTTCAAACCACCGTACCCCGAACTTTTTAACTAATAATTCAAGTGGTTCCCTACTTGATTACTACAGAAAATATTTTCTAAAGAAATATTGTCTTTACATCTCAAATTGACAACCCAAATGTACACTCATCGTCATCATCACTCATCAAAAGTGCCAAGGAATATTTTTTGTCCCTAGGTACATTTCAATACTTATAAGCATTATTTATTACTACTGAGTCAAAACATCAGTCTAATAGGGATAATGAGTATCTCAAGACTTTGTTAATGTGATTTAATAACAAAACTTTATAGGTTATCATTGTTTATATTATAATTTTGTTTAGAAATTACCGCTCCGCCTACAACGAGTACCGCGGTTAACTACGTCCCCGCATCGCCGGAAAAGAAAAGAGGTAAATTTAGTCACTAAGCAAGAGTTGTTCTTTATTTCCCTCAATGTCCTGAGTCATGAGTGCATGTGCCAAATTCAAGGCTTTCTTATTCTCTTTTTATTTTAATTTAAATCTGTAAAATTTGTATTCTTTAAATCAAATGATACTAGAATGCAGTTTTTTTTTTGTTTCTGGTACACGAGAAGTGAGTTTTCGCATACAACTGTATTATCTTGTTTTATAGACCTTTGCTATACTAAAATAATTATCCATACCTAATCATTTGCGCAGCGAAATGACAAAACTTTACAGTTTGAAAATATAAGATTTTATGCCACCTGTCACATCACATACATTTCGAGAAAGTTTCCTTGTGAAACATAACTATTATAATATAAGTTTATTTCTGTGGCATAACGGTACTCGTACATTTTCGAAACAGTTTTGTATAGTAAATTACCAATTAAGGCCAGTTTATCTGAAATCAACCAATTATTGGGTCAACTTTGTACATTCAAATTTCTTCTTTCTGATGTCAAAGTTTATGTCTTGATTATTTAAAATTTCAAATAACGCTACATATTAAACTTCCTTTCACCAAAAAAATCTGAAAAACTGTATTTAAAATCGTGAGCTTTAATTGGTTTTCTTTAAAGTTATCATACCATTTTTGCAAACAAATATATAGATAATAGATATTACATTTAGAATTTTTAGAAGAATATTTAACGATCACTAATTTAGGAAGATTAAATTTCTTAGCATCCAAAGTATGTCAAGGTTATGTACGTTAATACGTTACTTTAACTTCCCTTAAAAAAAGCCTGGCTGCCAGTGACACACTGTATAACAAAGATTCTGTTGCGCTGAGGTCTTAAGGGCCCAAAAACCAACGACTTGTGTAAGCTTAATGCCATCAAAACTATCTTACATCACGAGGTTGCCTGCTAGAAGCAGGGCATTGTGACTTCCGACAAGGAGTGATTGTTGCCCAAACTAAACACAGACCAGGCTGAGATAGCCTCAAGTCACGCATGCTACTAAGTACTACATTTTACTTAAACTCAGTGAAAAACACGAAATTAGTGTATTACGCAGAGTAAAAAACTTTTTAAGTGAAAGCACCAACATATTTTATATAAAATATCGTTTAACGTTATTATCTTTGTATTTAAACGAGGAGTAAATCTTAAAGGTTGATGACGAAGTGGAGTAAAATATCTTAGCAAACTTTATATTATTAACATCTGTAACGTGAAATAACAAAATAACATTTATAATTACCTATTATAAATAATTTAACTATATTCTAAATATTTCACCTCATCGGTTTTTAATAAATATACCATAGTGATATACCTACTTCTGACCTACACGTTAATGTATTTCATTCTTTGCCATTCGTTTCTACACATACTGTACGAGAGGAAGCTTAGGTACATCACGAGCAGAACCCTACGTACCTATCTTTTACGATATGAGCTATTATCTGAAAATTGTTTGAAACCAATCGAAATGTAAAATTAATTGAAACCGCAAATAAAACAAATAATTTGACTTGTTTGTAACTAATTAAAAATAAACAATAACTATAACAGACAGATTTTACTATGTTACTGAACCACGATGAAACCTCAATCCAATTGGTTTCACGGCGCTGATTAAGGCATCGAAATAATTAATGCCGTTACGGCAGCTCCAAAGTTTTTAATGAAACCCTTCCAGGTCTGATCAGGTTCCGTGACTCTGGTTTAATTTTTCATGAGGCCGAAATCAATTCGGTTCTCCTTGCCAACTACGTATTGGTAAAACTTGAAACACAATATTGCTTTGTGAACCGCTATTATAAACAAGTCAATAGCAGTCGAAAATTTTACCATCCTTACAAGCCTTTTATACATTCATCGTGATCCTGCACCCGGCCGGATGGAAAAGGTGGATTTTGTATTTATTGGTTTTGCCGCCGCGGCCCAATGCTTCCGTACAATTGGGTCGTTAGTAATATTATTGTGGGAAAAGCGATTTTGTTTGCGCTTTGACTTCCAATGTACCGTTTATTGTTATAGATTTGGGCTTTCCTTTATACTCTTTATGACGTCATACGTTATGTTCTGACTTGAAAGCCCACTTTCATGGCCCTTCATAAATATGACGCTATAATTTTCCGGATCGTTTTTCAAGATTTGGCGACATTTCTAATAAAAGCAAAGTAAGCCTTACTTTACCTTTACCTTCCCAGAATCGGATACTTAGTTACAAAATATCTTAGAGATCCTTTGTTAGGTTTACTTATAATATAACCTGCTTTCATAAACTATGATCTGGGACTTGGAGGAATGTGACTGCCCGTTCTTTTGTTCTTTGCCTGATTTAGTTTTTGTTCTCAGGTAAAAATAAAAGTCGCTGGCGAGACGGCTCTGCTGAAAACAGAGTTATAGGAGATTACGAGGTCGAGGAATGGAAGGATTCTGGCGGTAAGCTATAAACAATAACACCATTATGATAAGTATAGCCATAGCGTTTTTAAGTATTCTTCTTTTTCAAATCACAAACGGTTTAAAATTCCGTGAATCCTAAACAAACTAATTTCGTGTTCGTATTAACACGAACCTAACACGTACGAAGCGTAAAAGTGATCTCAAGAACTACTAAACCGAGTCGGAATGAGGCAAATATTAGCATGTGACACCGCAGGCAGCAAGTACGTAATGCAAATAATAATTATTATGGGAGTGGCTCAAACGGCGGAGTTGTATATCAGAATAATAGCTTACGGTATGGATCTGCTTACCAGACACTTAAAGCTGGGTCATGCATTGTTGTAAACAAAAACAAAATGTCTTTACATCTCGTGTTCGTGTTTTTACAGTACTAGTGCAACTGGCCTAGAAACTGCTAAGACAAAAATCAGCCGACTCTTGTCCGACACTTGTCAGACACGTACTTACGTAATTTTCCATAGCACCGAAAGGTTGCAATTATAATATCAAGCAAAAAGGTAAAAAAAAAACCGCATTATTTATTTAGTGACCTCCTTAAATTACAAACATTAACTGTTTTTAAAAAGGTATATTCTAAATTTCCTGACGTAACTATTACGTAACAGTACCTAAGTAAACGGCAAAAATGCCTACTTTCCAATTCAAGCGCTGCGTACTCCATATGGAGTCCGTTCTCGCAATGGAGAACTTCGTAGATGTGCTTCCACTGATTTGAGTAAGAAGTCATAAGCTACTCCGGTTCGCTCAGTCCGTTACGTTCATTTACGCTCAGTACCCTTTTATAGAGAAAGGCGGGCATAAGGCAATAACAAAACAATTACGCATCTCAGGTACAGACTACGAATCCACCCAGTCTTCCACGTCGTGCCGCCGTCGGCCCGGGGTCGTCGTGGTCATCGCAGCGTTCCTGATCTCAAGCTGACACGCGCTCGGCGTCGCGACATAGTGCCAATACCAGACGTTGTGCTAAATGAGATACGATATCTAGGATAAGTTAGCCGTGTCTATAATACAGTAGCTGTAGTGCGCCTCTGTTGGTGACGTTTGGGCTGATAGCATTATGCGTTCTCAAATAGGTTATAATTTATGTCATTTATTCATTGTATACTAATGGTAAAAGTTCCAGACTCAAATCGTCATGATTGTATAAAACAATGTTTATTTCTTTAGGCATTAAAAAAGCGAAGCTGTGAGAGACGCAAATTGGAAGACCGACACGGTGATACCTATGCCCAGTATTATTGCAAGCCAATAACTAGAATTAAACAAACTCAATAGCAGTGGGTAATAATAAATTTTAATTAAATTACGTTTGATATATGAACAGATTTCGTGGGCTGTTTACTAATTGCCTTCCTGCAAGATTTGTGACACGGTTGTACTAAGGTGAAACTTGTTCATAATTATTTTCCCTGTTAATTCTTTGGCTGATAATGGGGCGATTTGTTTAAACGAAATATTATAATATAAAATGATATTTACAGCGAAAACGTTCCACTAAGGTATACCATTCAGTTTCTTCAAGTGTACATCAGACAAGACGTATTTACAACGTCGCTAAAACCTAGTGATATTTTTGATCATTTGAAGTAAAAAAGGGTGTAGCGTAGCGACTCTCTAGAAACCTTCCAAAATATAAGCAAGCTTCAAAGGTTAAATGATCGATTGAACATCGAAATAGTACAATCATTCTTCAAAATGCTGTTCTTTGTAAATATATATTTTTATGGAAATGTAAAGAATGTTCTCATAACGTCAATGTATATGAAATATCTCGATATAATTGAAAGACTGATAGATTTCTACGGTAAATGTGCCATATCGAATAATTATTATATAACCGTGTTTATAAATAGTTCACAGTTTGTCTTGTAGTTAATGTTGAAGGAAAATAGTTAAATGTTAATTTAAATGTGTTAAAACAATTACTTTGCTCACCCGCGACCTTATGATAGCTACGCTTATGCAAGATATGCGCGTTCATGCAGCTTCTCCACCTCCACACTGTAAGAACACACATAATTCACAAAACCCATTTATCACCACCACCACACTACACCGACGCGTTTCGAACTGAACCAGAGCTCATCTTTAGAGCAACATAACCGTACACCATGCTACCATATGTTAGATCAAACGTTCGAAACGCGTCAGTGTAGTGCGGTGGTGGTGATAGAAAGGTTTGTGTGATTTATGTGTGTTCTTACAGTGTGGAGGTGGAGGAACTGCATGAACGCGCATATCTTACATAAGCGTTGCTATCATAAGGTCGCGGATGAGCAAAATTATTGTTTTAGTTCATTAATATGGACCTCCGCAAAGTAACGCCCGATTCAATAAATTATTTGTTAATGTAAAGTAAAGCAGACAATTTTTTTAAATAGCGATTTTTTTATTCGAAGTAGAATAGTGTATTATTTATAATTTTTACCTGTGAGATTTTACAATTGAAGTTACCATACACTCATACACTCTAATACAGCGTTTATTTTAAGATTTGGCCCGAATTATATTTTAAATGAAGAAATAAATCTTGTTTGCTTATTGTTATTGTGTTTTCGGAACCACTAAATAACAGATATCCATAAGAACGAAGTAAAGAATAATCTTTAACTTCTAATATTTCAAACAAACGCATACGAAATTAAAGTAACCGCTTATTAATTCATTCATGATCGAGTGTTTGTTACTGAGTGATAGAGCGATAAGACATGTATATTTTACGATAGCATTATGGCTATCGTAACTTTTTGAAAGAAATGGAACCCCCAAACAAAACACTCAAAAATCTAAATGTAAAAATATAAATAGAAATTATTTCGAAGAATCTTGAGTAAAATAATTTTGCAACCGAAAATTTGTAAATAATTGTATCATACGTCATGCTTTAACTTGTACTTGAATGTTTTTATCTACATTACATACTTACTTATTCAGCTTCCAAAGGCTTACTTAAGCAAACGAGGACAGGAACGAGACTCCAGTGAGAGACTGAGGGCCCCCATGGGACACTTTATTATCACCTTCTGCCGCTCGCATATCATTAAATATCATCATTCATTAATTATATCCTCCTTACGCAAACCCAAATAATATACTTAGCGGCACAAAATTTAGCCCATTTTACATAGAAAATTATCCATTCTGCATACATTTGAGGGCCAGATTTTTTGCCGGTCAGTATATTTACTTAGGTAAATGATACAACTGTAAATATAATATACTTATGTGGGAAACGAAAAAAAGGCTCGTGTGAAATTCACTGTTAACTGTTAGTTACACACCGATATACATTTCATTTTGTTAAGGCTAAGGAGCTCCCTTTTTCGTTTCCCAGGTATACCTAGGTGCTGTGCTATGTAAAAACAATAGATAAATTACAATTTTTAGAAACAGAAATCATAAATTAAATGTGTTTATTATCCATGAAATATTAATGTAAATATCATCATCTGCAATAAAGACAATATGGCGTGCTTTGTTAACTAAATATTAAAAATACATACATTATTACTTATAAAATACAATAAACAGTGATGCTTAGTGCGCTAAAACCATTTACATGGAACCAATTCTTAAATTCTATTAATTTATACTTCACATCTCTGTATTGTAATTACACTGCAGCTATACTAAGCTGCAGTAGGTATGTGACGCTTCTATCTCCTGCGTGGCAGAAAAAATAATTTCGACTATTTTAAATTTTAGCGCTACTGAAAATCAATGATATAGTCCGCTGCATCATTGGTAAGTACAGTCGCCATCAAATAGTTCGGAGCGGCCAAAGTAATCAAAATATCGGAAAAATCTAATACCGACCAGATTAAAAGAGTTCATGTGCCAATAGGTATCTTTGACCCCCTTGACCGCTCCAAAATATCTGATGGTGACTGTACAACTCATATACAGGGTGAAATCTAATACGTGGTACAAAATTAGTGTTTCATGCTCAGTTAATGCTGGGTAATATAATGCTTAACTCATTTCTTGAAATAAGTCTGGAAAAATTGTGGTTTCTATACATTATTGAAATAAGAAATCATGAACAATGTATGGAAACTGCAAATTTCAACGGACTTATTTCAAGAAAAGAGTTTATGAATTATATTACCCAGCATTAACTGAGCACGAAACACTAATTTTGTATCACGTATTAGATTTCATCCTGTATATGGCCCATACAAAAAAAAGGTTGAGTATAGCTGCATTACAGCGTCGCGTCTGGTGATGAAAGCTTGGATTATATACCCGACACATTATCCCTACCGTGAGATAACATTCCGTGAATATGACATAAGTTCAGAGATTTTTTTTTGTTTTTAGGGTTCCGTAGTCCTACAAGAAAGCCTCATTGTGTCACCATATCCGTCCGTCTGTCCGTAGTTTAGCTTAGAAAGTATTCATTCTAAAACGCAAAAATTTTGTATTGATATTCCAGGTGTAGCCTGTAATATGATCAAATAATTAAAATATTTAACATACTCGTCAAACCGAACGACATTAGTTCAGCGACTTTTAAAAATAATTAGATTTTAAATTTTTATTACACTTTTAAGCAATGTAAAGCAAAATTCTTGTTGTTTGTAGGGTGACAGGTGATACCAGTTGTATTCTAGGATGGCGTCAATTGATAACAGTATTTAATTTATTTTTATGAAAAAGGGAAAATCTAATAATTCGATTATATTTAAAAGTAGCGGAACTAATGTTGTTCAGCTTGACGAGCACGATCTGTATTTTTGTATTTTTTTTTCTCGTATTAAAAGCCACACCCGATTTAATAATATGTTCACCATGCCGCCAAATTGCTAATTAAAATAAAAAATTACATCCCCTCCAAATAAAGTGGGGATGATTTTTTTCTCGTCTAATAAACCTATAAAGTGGGATATCGTTAGATAGTCTAGGGTATGGTTCGATCTGTCAAATACATTACTCGTTTGCCATGAGTTGTTTTAAATTTATAAATAAATCCGTCTGCAAAACATTATTTTAATTTTTTTGTTAGAGGCAAGTAAACAATCTATAAACCACTGAGCAAAAAAATAGCCTAATAGGGTTTAGAAATTAATGCCGTCGATCACAATTTAATATTTAATATTTGCCACATAGGTATTTATTAGTACGGAACCCTTCACTACCTACCTTCCTTCCTATGGAGCGCTGGGCCCGACACGCATCACTTAGCCGATTTTTATTTTAAGTTTATGTTTCGATCAATTTATGGTTTTGCTCAAAATAGAAATAAGGACACCTTCAAATTTTAATATTAACTTGGCGTTTTATTGAGTCGGTACATCAAGAACATGCGTTCTGCTTTAAGGTATGTCTATTGGTTCATGTTGAACAATTACAGTGATGTATGTATTGTTACAGTATGAGTAGTTGATCTGTTCTTGTAAAATATTACGATTATGAAAATAAAGTAATTATTTATAGCATATCTATCATTTCGCGCCCATACACATTTTATAAACAAATTTCAATACCGAGCGGGAATCTATATTTGAAACTGCAATGTCACAACTCAAACACTTCAAACTCCTTATTTGTCAAAATCGAATGAGTAGGTACTAGGTACCTAGTTTAGACGCTACGCTACGCTACGGTTGTGGTAACTAAAAACATACAAAGTCATGATTCATTAAATACATATAAACCAACATTTATTAAATTCCAGATTTCCAAACCATCGTAAATAATAGATGAGATCCTTAACAATAACGATTCTAGACCTACACATATTACACATTCGCTAGAGCTTATTTTGGATAGAATAATAGAGACCGGGAAGCTGTACTGAGACTGTCGACATATTAATGCTCCCACCGCTAAGTCACGACTGACAAGCTGGAATACGACTTCGGATTTAAAATTCGAGAGAGTGTAGTTCTATTCAAAACTTGTCAGCGATGATGGCGTCTGTCGGCGGAGCGCTAGCGCTTCCTATTTCTGGCACATCCGGCAACGATCATAACGTAACATACAGGAACAATACAATCAATATAGGTCTAATCGATACAGCAGCGGAAATTAACAGCGACCTTCCGTAATAACAAGTCCAAGACAAAGAAAACATATTTAATAGAAAAAGATTATCTCGTGATAACGGAGTTATAGATAATATACTATGTGGGTCTTTTCATTGTCTTGTAGTTAAGAGTTTGAGAAATGAAGCCAAACTGTCTTAAAAATGAGTGATAGTGACACTCAAAGTGGTACAACAAATTTCAATTTACTAACCTTGAATACTTTCAGCTATCACGTAAGAGTATGACCTGGGCCCAATTATATGAAAAAGTACAAGTATCTAAGCATTTATCTTGAAGTATTAGCGACTGTGTAATGAAATTCAGTAATAACTATTTGCCTGTACTTACACATACATGAACTATGCAACTGATCCCTATATACCGGCTAATATTAGGGAAACAAAATGCACCGCTCGAGCGATGTTATTTAATTTTTGTGGCTTTCAAATAATCCCGGTACGCCTTTGTTCGTGAAGCTACAGCAAACAACAGGAGCAGCAGATAATGCTGATTCATGAAAGATAACGAACGAAATGTAATTTATTTTCTATAGTATAGAATATACAAACATATTGTGTTATTAGAATGATAATTCGATACGTAACGGTAACGATCCAGCGAATAGCTATTGTTACGAGCGCTCTATGACTATGAGGCTATATCGATTTTATGCAAAATGCAACTAAGTTCCTCGACGAAGCAGTCTGCGCTGTATTACCCATAAACCGCGCTCGTTCTGCCGAGGAAATACTGCGCGCTTCATTACAAAATAAATCATTGATTTATAAATTACCAGCACCTGCCGATACGTTACGGAGTACTACTTAACTATGTTTATGTACTTTAAGCACATTAAATCTTTCGCCTACTTTCTTCACACTAATGTGTTTACTTGCATTGCAGTCCTATAATATTCTTTTGCACTGATTGCTTAAAGTGTTTTTTCTATTACTTCAATCGTTATGTATTTTTATGAACATTCTCGTCTTAAATAGCCTGTTATATGAATCATTATGTATTGCTACGGTAAGGTATATCGTTGTACGTCACGCGCAATCAGACAAGAAACATTTCGCTTTTATAGCCGATATCGCCTCCTATAAAGAAAAGTATAAAAATAATAAGGCGTTCGCGAGGAAAAATAAAATATAATAACGCAGGCGTCTCGTCCACCGTTCTGTAAGTAGAACGGATTTGGAGAATATTTAACGTATACGGGGCTGTGTGAAAGGCAAGTCCGGGAAGGGTTCGTGGTCAATTTGTACGATTTGAATTTCATACCAGCGGCTCTCCAATCATAAAGTACGATATCGATGACAGTTACAATTTTGTTTACAAGGATTTATCTGCGGCTGTGTCGTCGTGGAGCGGTGAAGCGATGTTCGTTTTATTCCCCGAGGGGTGATCCCTGTACCGGCGTGTGATTACGATATCTGTCAGCTTTACGAATACACAAATACATAAGAAACACGTCACTTTAACTAGCAGCTAATATTGATTTATATTTGTATAAGTGAAGAGTTGCTTAATTGTGAAATAGTGACAGCTGCTTATTATTATCACGGATTAAAATAGTTTAGCGTTTAAGTTAGAATTTATTTTAACAGTCGATAGTGGAAAGACGACGTTTGAATACATAAAACATCGCCAGTATGTGGTAATATACCATAAATTCATATCTGCGACCGAATCAAATCTTCTGAAATAATAATTTCTCATAGACACATCAGATACTACTTACTTGATATTTGCATCGTTTTCGCAGGCCGCTCTAATGTGAAAAAACGATATAGTACACACCAACCAAGAAAGTGGTATATAAAGGACTCTATCATCAAAATAAAACACCAAAAATTTGTAAGTACTACTTACACTACCACATCTATTGATATTAAAAAAAATTAAACGATATTTTGTAATATTTTTCAGAAACTATCGATTATCATGATCAATTCGGTCTTTTCTAAAAACATTTCCTTTTTATTACCTTCATAAATAAAAATACATTTTGTCCGTTAATTTGCTGTTTGAATTGAACCACTGGTTGCCACCGTCATAGGTAATTCATGGACGTGAAACATCTAGCCTAAGATATTTTTTTCTATAAATTTTTCAAGCGCATTCAATTAATAACTTTTCTGAATATCTAGAACTGATTTTGCATGATACTTTTCACTATAAAGGCATAATAAGTTCGAGTATTGAAATTATTCGCGCTTCAATATTTGAGCGCGGAGTAGTTATCGAGTTATGCCTTTTCAGTCTGATATTGTTCCTGCCCGTTCTACATTTCTCCAGCTTTTATCAGAGAAATAATTTTCGTGTCCATCACATTAATGACGAAAGCAACACCAACATTTTTAAAGCTGTACCTGTCCACCATTAAAATAATCACTTCCTGTGTACCATTTACACAGATGGGAAGTTGGAGGTTTTGTGTAGCATTTAAGTAACTGTATTTTACGCAAAGAAGTTCTTTATAGTACAAGCAAAAATAGTGATCATGTTTTTATATTACAAGTTGGTCTAAGTATTTCAATGATGTATTTATATTATATTTACCAGTTATTTTAACAAAAGGTAACGCTTTTTATTGCATACTTCGCAGTAAAAATTATCTAGATGGAAATAAGCAACCATTCACTTGTGTGGATGTATTCAGTGCACCGATTTCGATTCATGCAGAGCAAGAAGCGATGCAACACTACTCAGCCACACCCGTGTTGTTACCTGCTAACTAAAACTCGATATTCGTTTACAATCCCTGGCAAAGTGGAGATAGAGAATAGTCCCCCAGGTCAACAATATCGTCTAATAACAAGGTAGTTGAGAGTCGAGCCCCAGTTTCCTCGAACGCCTTGCAAGTCCCGGCGCGGCTTACAGCTGAACTTGGCGTGAGCTCACTGGTTTTATTTTTCATTTACCATCTCTGGCCGGCTTAGGGTGCCGTTCCAAAACGGGGATTGGAAATACGAAACGTACATCTACTGGAGATCCTCTCGTAAATCGACCTCTATCAGCCTGGGCCACGTATCATGGATTAAAATTTATTTTCGATTGTTGAGGTCAGTAGAAAACTCTAAACTGGATCATCTCATACACATACTACTAAAACTAGTACTTCAGTCAAAATGAAGTGGATTCCCTAGGGCAGGTTCCAAGTAATGCACGGAGATAGGTAAACACTTCTTTTATTAATAAATTACAAAATAATGAGGAGCGACTTTGAGAGCAACGTTCTCGGCTCGGACGCCATGAGAGAGAGAGAAAGAAAGGACAAGTTAAAGGAAATTTATTTATGTATTTTAGTGACACTAGTTGAAACTAGTGTAGAAAACTCTAAACTGGATCATCTCATACACATACTACTAAAACTAAAATACATAAATAAATTTCCTTTAACTTGTCCTTCTTAAAGTCAATATAACTACCTTGTATATAATCTAACGTACACAAATTAGATTTAAATACGTAGTGTGGTGGCGTTGGTGGGGCGACCTTAGTATACTTAGATATTTCCTAATGACTGGCCATTGTCAAAAAATGGAACCGACTATAAAACCATCCAAAATAGTTTTCTAGGTGCATACTAGCTCGAAGTGACTCGGCACGAACCAGCAGGAGTGGAAAAATAGTCGTCTACCTCTACTGTGGGTTTCAATCCCTCCAGCTGGGTCGTGCTGAGTCACCGAGTTCGAGCTAATAGGTACCTAGAAAAATATTTTCAAGGGTCTTGTAGTCGTTTCCATTTTTTTTTTGGAGTTGGTTTTACTTTTTTGTTGCAAAAATCGCCATAGGTGAGCCTATAAAATGTGAGGTTTTCCTCGATTTCCCTAGAATCCCATCATCAGATCTTGAATTCGTAACAATGGGACCAGCTGAGAAGAACACTCTTTCGAATAAAAAAGAATTTTTAATTAACTAATTGTGCACCGATTTATCGATGAACATACATAAAAAATACAAACATTGGAACATAGAACGTCCTCCTTTTTTGAAGTCTGTTAAATAAGGGGGGGGGGGGCTTTGCCTAGCACTGGAGACTTCACCGGGCTAATCTAATACCTTTAAACGAGCGATTTCGTCGAAATTTGGTATGTAGGGGTTTTCAGAGATGAAAAATCGATCTAGCTTGGTCTTATCTCTTGGAAAACGTTTGTTATCGAATTTTAGCCCTAACGAGGCTCGGTCACCCAGGTACTAAATGCCTTTCAAATGACTGTCCCGTGATCGGAAATCCATACCAAAAACCATAATAATGTTATTTATAGAGCTTCTTCTGAGACATTCTTCCTATTTTTTTCAAAGCAATAACCATGGAGAACAGAGAAAAAAATAAATTAGAGAGAATGGTTAGGAAAAGTAAGTAAAATACAGACAAAGTTAACTTTTCCATGAATCAGAATGAAGTCGATTATAAAAGACTGCGCAATTTATGAAATGAGGATATTAAATTCTAATTACTCGCAAATGACAGCATCTGCGGGAAGGCAAGCCCGGCTCTGATCATTAATAGTTATTAGCAGCAACGCTTAAGAATTCCACCTCTCATGAAAAATTATGCAATTCCGACACATTGCAGTTTCTCATGATTATGTTCAAGAAGCAATAATTTATGACTCTAAGCAATATGTAAGTAGGTTACCTATGTTGAATATAACAAACTGTTTTATTAAATCATCTACAACCTCCGAGATATTTCAAACATTTTTTTGCATATCTACCGGCTCTTGTATAAAACGGTGTTTTAATAAAAAGCGGATAACAGCTTTCAGCCAGAATATTGTCGCAGATATTTCAATATTGGTGGGATTAGCAGCCTATTTAAACATGGCTCTCAATGGTGCTCCTGCCGCATATTGGATACAATTCCTTTCAACGCAGCCCTAGAAAATATTTGTTGAACCTTTTTAATTTCACGTCACCCTTTTCATAAGTTTTAAAGGCGCAATCAGTTTAACTGAGTCCATACAATCAGCTTTTGAAATAGACGACAATAAATCCGATCGGGAAAACTCTGAAAGGAAAATATCCACTTTTTCTTTAAATACCTACTTTATTAACAACAAGCTACAGAGAAATGGTAGCGTTTATAACGCGAATACAGGCAGTTCCCGACAATTTTTTTTTTAATTGTGTTTGGTTTCACCTTTAAACAACCTTTATTTGAAAATGCTTTTGTTGTGAAATTGATATTTAAAGGTAAATTCTTGTTGGTTCATGATTTCCGTTGGTTCATAAACGATCTTCGATTGATCTTCTAAAAATAATTGATGCATATAAAACTATCTCAAACTTAAACGATTTTGATTTATTTGTTCTAAATGTGGATTCGCTGACAGTAACTTTAAATCAAACAGCAACTGTAAACTGCATGGAGGAGCCAAGTAGCTCAAAACAAACGGACTATTCATCACACGTTCGGTCTTTTGCGGTGCTTGTTGAGTTATAATGTATTTTAGGTTTCATAGACGACAGCTATGCATAAATTGTACGTCTACTTCGACCGAGCCGCGGCCATTTATCACGACCGTCCCCGCTTCATAACCCGTCTATCGCATTGTTATCATGTTGCACGACATTTATTGTTACTGTTCTATCCCAATCCACTCTGTTTTCATAGACAGTGATTAAACAAAGGCTTCAAGAAATCAACTTAATTCGCTTTTGAAATAATTAAGATCAGCCAGTGCTTTCAGCTCACGTTAATTCAGCAAAAATATTTTAAACATTAAGCTGCAGATATTTGCGATAACTCCGTCATGACGAGGGGCACCGAATGAAAAACAAGTAAGGAGGTCGGAGCAACAACACTCCACTGTTATGCCATTAATCAGCAGAGGGCCCATTTCATAAAGTGACATTTTCATTGTTACGTATCCCTAAACTTCGCACTTACTCATTTTATATACACTCCGCTAATTGGTAAGCTAAGCATTATAAATTAATTATTAATAAAGTTTACATTAGCCAGGTCAATTAGGATAGCACGCTTTATTTACCAGCTGCTGCGCCGAGCACTTAAGCGTTACTATCCATTTTTAAGTCATTTTATAAAAATGAATTCTTAACTTTTACGTAATATCGATTTAAAGAAGTCGTGTCATTTTTAGGGTAACAGTAATGCGATAACGATGACTGTCAGCTTTGGTTCTATGATTTACAAATGAGGCGTCCGACGTTAAGTAGGAAACGGTTTGTGTTGAATACATCAATGCGGGCGACGTCGGAAGCCTTCAATGCCTTATTTATGCCTCGCGAGTGTCGACGGCGAGAATGTGTTGCGTGATTGATGTTACACCAAAACAAGGATACATCAAATCTTTTTGTGAGTCCAGCATCGCGTGATGCTTCGCTCCCCGCCATAGAGCCGCTACCCGCTAGAGGCTTCACGCTCTCTTCATTCCGAATTCATACGGCCTTTTGGCGTAGCACTAGAATAAAATTACATTCAATTTCTTCGTATTAACCTGTTCCTTTACGTATCCAATGTTTGCAGCGTTTTATTTTATCGAAACTGTAACCTTTCTTATGAATGTGATCGCGTAAAATCCTTTTCCTTTCTACGAAGGTTTGAGGATCACTCTTTCTTCTTTTTCAACGTCGTGGTAGATATGCTCACTTTGAACAGTGAAATGCTTTTAAACAGGAAACGACATCTTTAAAACGAATTTAAAAAAATTAGAACATAAATGTCAATGCAATAACATCCGGTTTCCAAAGCTCCAAAAGTTTAAGCAAAATATCATAGCAACAACGTCCGCTTCTCTTCAACGTTTATAAGTGCTTTTACATGTAGTCTACTTTGAACAAATAATTCTGCGAGTTTTAATTAAACTAGGAACTTTCCGCGCTGGACAAAGGTGAGTATTAATTAGCTAAAATACGTAACAAATTTGCCTGTCTAAATATAATGAGGGCGACATCGAGCCTGCCGTGTCGGTCGGAGAGTACAGGGAAGATTTGATAAATATCTTGAAACTTTGTTGAGTCGTATTCACGATGGGGCTTTTAGGAATGTAGTAACACAATTCGCGCGCTCGCTTTCTTCGCCCGCAGCTCCGAGATGCATGTATGTACGTAATACCTCCATCAATACCGGAAGACCTACTCTTGTTCTTTGTATTCCGAAAACAATCTTCCCAAATCGATGGCATTTGTTGTTGTTACCAGACTGCAGCAAACACAAAAAAAGAGAGTGTGTTTAATGAATTTATTTCACTGATTCATTTTCATAAATTATGTCATTCTTTGTGTGTTCAGACGAGATATTTCTATATTATTGATATTCCTAAACGAAATAAAGTTATTCAATATTCAAAACATTTGTCAAGTCTCACGGGTGTGATTACTGATACACTTATCAGAATTTAAATTCAACTTGCCCTTTCAATATATTTTTTTGAAATCAGTAGACGTTGTTAATTAATAGAGGTGATAATAATTATCCCTGAACCTACGCGGGAGCTCCGCAGTAAATTGTATTCACCCCCTGTGACTACTTAACCCTCTTTTATGAATTCGAGCTCATAAGTTATTGGAATAACAGAAAATTATAAATATAGGAGGAAAATGCGAACTTCTGGCAATTTTACTGGTGTACGTTACATTGGGCAGATATAATGAGGGCTAACGTTTTTTCTCTCACTAGTTGGCGCCACTGTTGCGTGAGGTTTTTAAAAGTCTGTTAAAACGGCCGTGTAAACAAAGTTTAGATTAAAATCATATTTAATACATCGTAAAACAGTACCATAAACATATCGAGCAACCACAGTATTGCATAATCCCGTTTTGTTCGGAAAAAAGAGAGGACAAAAGTTTTCGAACGACAAAACTGTCTCAAATTACAGACGTTCATTGCCCCTTATCGCATAATTGCCATAATTAATTTCAGATAATGCAAAATACTCACAAAATTATTCTAATTATAAATAAACCCGCGTAGCTCACCCAAAAACTATGAGATTTGTCATTTCGTTGACCTCACGCTACACTAGCGCCTCTAGCGGAAAATTCATTCGCGATAGCCCCCATTAGTAATATGTGCATTAAAACCTCCTGCACATATCAAAAACATACTGGCTGAATGAACATTCCGCTTTCTCCCGCACGGCGGCGCCACCAGTCAGTTGCGCAAATTTGACAGCTCGAAATGAATGCCGGCCGGCGCGCGCTCTTTTAAATTATTCATAAAAAACTCTGAAAGTGCTGTGATTGTGACTTAAATGTGTCCCTGGGACTGAGGAATAGAGCCAGAACAAACTGTAAGTGAAACCTATATCTTGCCCAATTCGGTTTTGCTAATTATTTTCAATATTCAAATGTCGTAGTTCAAACATTTTGGTCAATCGAACCGCATCCTCAGTTTGCAAACTAAATACACATTCATACACATAAAACACACATTTCACGCAGTTTTAAGGTAACAGGCTTATTTCTAATCTAAGTTATTTACCTAGAATAATACGTATAAAATAAACGTTTTCAATTTTCGTTCTTTGCAACGCGTCGCGCGCGTCTTTTGTTTTTTAATTCGAAATGGACGAAAAAGAATTCGATGTCGAACAACTTATCAACAAAAAAGAACTGCTTTTTATACGATGTCAAACGTTATTTGAACTATCCAAATCAACTCCACCAGAGCGTTTAACCGAATTTAATTTGCGACTTAAAGAACTTCATTCGACTCGGGAATGTTTCGAACAATGCATATTCGAGTTAAATTCTTATAATAAGAAACAAAACCCGAAATTTAAACCAAATTATCAAGAAATTCAAACCTTTGACGACATGTATTTCCGTATTCTGAGTGTAGCGGAGGCTAATAGCGACACTTGGCAATCGTGTGACGGCAGCGGTAGCGGACCTTCGTCGCGCTCCGCGGGCCGCGGCCCGGGCGCTGCCGGGCCAGACTCGCGGTCGGCTAAGCCGCGGCTGCCTAAACTAGAATTGTTCCATTTCGATAGCAAATTAGAAAACTGGCAAACATTCTATGACACGTTTACGAGTTTAATTCATAACAACAATGATATTACGAACATTGAGAAGTTTTATTACCTGCTCTCCGCAGTCAGCGGTTCGGCATTGACTGTGGTCAAAGGGATGCCAGTGACGGCCGATAATTATCCGATAGTATGGGCTTTGCTAGTCAAAAAATTTGAGAACACTCGTGCCTTAGCTACGAGCTATTTAGATCGGCTGTTTCAATTTAAGCCTTTGTCAACTGAGTCGGCTACTGGTCTAAACACATTTTTACAAACGTATCAAGAGTGTGTTAAAGCATTGAAACTTTTGAAAATCAGTAACCTATCGAGTTTCATACTGTTTTATATGGGATTGCGAAATTTAGACCCCGTCACTAGGCGCGAATTCGAACAATCTGTAGATCAAACCGATATACCTACTTACGAACAGCTGATTAATTTCGTGGAGAAACAGGCGCGTGTTTTGGAAATGTCTGAGGTTAAAATTAGTACATCAAAAATTCAGTTTACGCCTAAGAGTGTTCCTAACACCTCTGCAAAGCCGAATTTTGTTCGAACAAATAATAATAATGCTGCTAATTACAGTAGTGCACCGAAGCAGTTCCAAAAGCCGTGCTTGTCAGCTGTGAGTAAGAATAATAGCGAACGATCAAATAGATGTCTATTTTGCGACAAACCGCATTCAACTTATCGATGTTTCGAGTTTTTTGATTTAACACCGGTGCAGCGTCTTGACAAAGTGAAACAGCTTCAATTATGCGAAAATTGCTTTCGTCAGCATTCGTTGTCCGAGTGTACGTCAAAAGTGCGTTGTGTGCTGTGTAAACAACCGCACCATCACAGTATTCACTTAGATACAGTTCCAACTGTTCAAAATTCATCAATTAATCAAAACGGTTCAAATAGTCAAAACATTTCAAGTATTCAAAACGTTTCAAATGGTCAAAATCAAAGTCAAAGGTCAATGCCAAACGTCGGCTTGACTTGTTCGTCAAATTCAACCGTGCTGTTAGGCACTGCCATGGTGCACGTCGCAGATCGATGGGGAACTTACCACGCCGTACGTGCAGTCATTGACAGCGGTGCCATGTCCGGTTATATGACAAAAGAGTGTGCCCAGCGCCTGGGTTTGTCTCGACGCAAGTGTCAGTTTGAACCCATGGGTCTGGGAGGTGCGCCAGTGCAAGATTTCGGTCTGGTTACATGTTCAATTAAACCACGAAACTCATTTGGTCCGGTGCTTAGCACTGATACTGTTGTCGTAAGTAATATAACTAGCAACTTACCTACAGTAACCTTATCAAACAAAGTTATCAATAATTTCAAAAATCTAGAGTTAGCTGACCCGAACTACTTTTCGGCGGCTCCAGTTGACTTGTTGATCGCAGGTGACTTATTTCCCTACATTTATGACGGTCAAAATATACTACCACGTGACCCGGGTTTGCCCGTCGCGATGCATTCCATATTCGGATATGTCATTACTGGTCAGACAGTACTGAGTGACGATTGTGAGTCAAATACAGCCTCGCTCAACTTGTTCTCTGCTAATAAAACTAGTAGTATCGATAAAATCATGAACTCTTTCTGGGAGACTGAAAACGTGCCGTATGACGTCACTAAAAAACCAGAAGATTTGTATGTCGAACAATTGTTCCAAAACGAACACAGTCGCGATACTACGGGACGTTATACAGTGAAGTACCCGTTCAAACCCAGTTTTGATCTCGGCGATTCGACTCCACAAGCGTTACGTCGTTTCAACAATTTAGAAACAAAGCTGAATCGTCTTCCGGAACTTAAGGAAGAATATAATAAATTCATGTCCGAATATGAAAGCCTTGGTCACATGACTTGCGTAGGTGATTTTGGTACTGTGGATTCTAAGTACATAATTCCTCACTTTTGTATTCTCCGACCGTCAAGTACCACGACAAAACTCCGAGTAGTTTTTGACGCCTCATGCAAAACGACAAATAATAATTCTTTAAATTCAGTCGTTTACGCCGGTCCTAAGCTTCAAGCAGATATTAATGAGATTTTAATAAATTTTCGTATACATGAAATTTGCTTGTCAAGTGACATTTGTAAAATGTTTCGAATGACCTTGATCGAAAAATCTCAACGCAATTACCAACACATCTTGTGGAGGTTTCAACCTGATCAACCTTTAAAGGTGTATGAGTTAAACACGATCACATACGGCGTTGCTAGCAGTCCGTACCTAGCGATCCGAGTCCTGCATCAACTGGCTGACGACGACTGCGAGAAGTATCCTTTAGCGAGCAAGGTTCTAAAAAAGGGTTTCTTCGTCGATGACCTTCTGTGGTCAGTGAGCAGCTATGATGAAGCAGCTAGGCTACAGGATGAACTGTTAGAGTTGCTGAGTGGAGGAGGATTTCTGCTTCGTAAGTGGGCCAGCAACTGTCCCCAGGTACTGGCTCGGGTTCCAGCTGATCACCGCGAAACGCCCATTGCATTCGAGGATGACAAGGACCTATCCATAAAAGTTTTAGGTCTGCAGTGGCGACCCGCCGAAGATGTGTTTTCCTTCGTATTCCATCCACTTCCAGCTTCACAGGCGATCACCAAGCGTAGTGTCTTGTCACAGATAGGTCGTCAGTATGATCCCTTAGGTTTCGTGGCTCCTTGCATATTCTACGCGAAATGCTTCATGCAGAAACTCTGGCTCCAACAGCTGGGTTGGGATGAGCGGCTGCCTCCGGAACTAGAAAAGGAGTGGCTCACCTACATGTCAGAGCTCCCGCTATTGTCGAATTTTAGCCACGAGCGCCAGGTTACTGTCAAACAGCACAGCTACTACCAGATACTAGGATTCTGCGATGCTTCAGTTCAAGGAATAGCTGCGGTCATCTATTTGCGTAGTTTTAACAATCAAGGTGATTCGAAGGTCAGTCTGGTCATTGCAAATCCAAGGTTGCAACCTTGAAGACAGTGACCATTCCACGTCTCGAGCTAATGGCTGCGCATTTGTTAGTCAAGTTAGTCAAATATACGAAGTCAATATTGTCTGAACGAATTCCTGTTCATGAAATACTCTTGTTTACCGATTCCTCTGTGGTGCTGAGTTGGTTGAATACACCCAGTTACAACCTCAAAACCTTTGTGGCTTCGCGTGTCTCCAAAATCTTAGAGACCGTGCAAAGCGATTGTTGGTTTCACGTGAGCGGCGCGTCCAACCCCGCTGACGTGTGCTCGCGCGGAGCGCTACCTTCCGTGCTGTTATCGACAGCGGAGTGGCTCGGAGGACCGAGCTGGCTAGACGCACCAAGAGAGAATTGGCCAGTAAAATCAATTGATCAATTTAAATCGGCAAATGTGCCAGAACTCAAAATTCCATGCGCGACTTTGGCTCAAACTAGCGTGCAAAACACAACACGTGACTCAAATCTTGTTTATAATTTAACTGAAAAATATTCGAGTTTTAGCAAACTTCAAAATGTCTTAGCTCGTTGTTTTCAATTTATTAACAATTGTAGATCGACGAAGTCTAATAGGAACACAGGTCCTTCGTCTCTATCAGATTTAAAGAACGCACACGATGTGCTCATTAAATCCGTTCAGCGAGAGCATTTTGCAGCTGATATCCAAGCAATTTCCAATGGTTACAGCTGTAGTTCTTCACTTAAAAGGTTAGCACCTTATGTCGACCCCCTCGGTTTTCTCAGGGTGGGGGGTAGGTTGTCTTTCGCCGAACTACCGTATCAAAAGAAGTATCCATTATTGCTTCCTAAAAAGTGCAACTTTACAAAAATTCTTATCGACTATTTTCATAAAATTTATTTACATATCGGTCCGCGTACATTGCAATTAAACGATTATTTGCACACGCTGCAGCAGCGACAAAAATGGCATAGGAATTGTCGTAATATTCAAGTTGATGAACTCGTTCTTATGCATGCTGACGCTCCTCCGCTTCAATGGCATCTCGGTCATGTGACGGAACTTTATCCAGGAGCTGATGGAGTTGTACGGGTGGTAAAAGTAAAAATCCAGAATGGCGAATACACGCGACCCGTTGTAAAGCTTAGACCACTTCCAATGGAATTAGATTCAGCATAATTTTTATTTTCCTTTGTTTCTTTGCATGAATTTGACGCAAGAAGGTGTCAAGTTTATGACAATTTTAGGTTCGAAATAAGTCATTTATTTTACTCAATTTACAGCTACACGTGTTTAGTTCACTAAGTCAACAAATACTTACACTATACAGTCCACTTACCTTATTCAATACCATCCCTGGTTTTGTTTGTAAACTGGGGAATCTGGGGTAGATTCCCGGTGGGGGGTTTATGTACGTTACATTGGGCAGATATAATTAGTAATATGTGCATTAAAACCTCCTGCACATATCAAAAACATACTGGCTGAATGAACATTCCGCTTTCTCCCGCACGGCGGCGCCACCAGTCAGTTGCGCAAAGACAGCTCGAAATGAATGCCGGCCGGCGCGCGCTCTTTTAAATTATTCATAAAAAACTCTGAAAGTGCTGTGATTGTGACTTAAATGTGTCCCTGGGACTGAGGAATAGAGCCAGAACAAACTGTAAGTGAAACCTATATCTTGCCCAATTCGGTTTTGCTAATTATTTTCAATATTCAAATGTCGTAGTTCAAACAACTGGTATGTAATAGTTTTTGTCCTTTTATTTGATCTTATTGAATACGAAAAACCAAATTTGGCCATTTTTAAATTTGAATGTCTTGAATGCCAATAGTGAAAAACTTTAAAATATCGACATGTGCTTTATATTTTCAATTAGTCTCATAAGTTTGGAGGTACAAACATAAAGCAAATGGGTCCTTACTTCCGTTAATACCGTTTCTTTTATTAAATTTAAGGAAAACATCCAAGTCGTCCCTATGATTTAGAAACCGAAACTCGTCGCTCGCGATAATTTATTCCCTCGGTAATGGCTTCGACTGGGAATTCGTCCCGGTTTTTAGCGTTATCAAAATTCGCTAGTCACGACGCCTTCTATGCCGCAAACCCTTTCGAGTGTCGGGGTTAATTGGATCTTTTGAAAAATTCCCGCCGAAATAATTTTTCATCTATCACTTTGCCGCGTAATTTGCGTCTGTTTGCCTCGCCAACACGGCTTTGATGTTTGCGCCGATCTTTAAATGTGAGCCGAATTACCGGCTCGAATTAATTCATTTAACCGGAATAATGTTAACGTTTTATTTTATTGCAGATTATGAATGATTTTCTTTTAGTTAAATCTGGAGCCGTGTCAGCCAGTATTTGATACTTTCTAAGGAAAATAACATGAAGTATAGAGTCTACTAACTTACCTTACCTACCTTACCATCCATATACTTTGCGTACCTTATAACAATATAGTCCGTTATATCAATCTACAGGCTTTTATTTAACTTGAGACGTATGTTTGTATGTTTGTTGTGGTCCAATTTTCAACTCGAATTCCACCCACTACTAGTAATCGAATTGGCTTGTAATTCGGTACAAAATATGTAATTTCGATGAAAATGCAAGTATAGTCAACATAATAACTTTTATCAAAAATATATTTATCCATAGACTTTTTTACAAATAAACTTTGGCAACTGTTTGTTCTTAGATTAAAATTCACTACCAATTGATGTTCCTAAATATCTATTTTATCACAGAGGAAACGTCCAATTTTATTACGTTTAAGTAGGTATGTACAAGAAAGGGTAATAAAGAATAGACGTAAGATTTCTTTACCAACGCAGCAATTCTAACTTCAATAAAGTTTCCGCTAGTTGCATTTGCCTTTTATTTTGCTTTTATTTGCATTTCAAAAGTAATAAAATGATAACAAACGAAACTGACTATTGTTCTTCTCATAAAAGTGACAGAGAAATTTAATCATAGTAAGGAACCAAGAAAATACGGCACTTACAAAATATCCGTCAGTATTATTTCACCTTTTCCTGATGTTTAGGTAATCTATTAGTTTAATCTTCTTAATGAACGGTTACGGAAAAAGTATATACAATAGGTCAGTATTTCTAAACCTGTGGTCCGCGGACCCCTGGGAGTCCGCGAGTATATGTATGGGGGTCCGCAGTCTTATCTATGGACTTATAAATTAACTAATAAATTCCAGCAAGTCTTGTTTGTAATCCTTACGCTTACTCAGCACGGCGAGAGTACGCCAGAAAGCAGGCTCCGACCGAGACTGGCCCAATACCGAGTGAAGATTATTTCTTTTCACAACTAAAATAAATTATCCTCGATTTATTCCTGTATTTTTATTAAGGGGTCCTTGAAATTGTGTGTGATTTTCTAGAAACGCTGCAATAGGTCATTATTTCATTTATGCATTAGCTATATTCTGTTCATTTTATTTTGAAACTATCCGTAACCTTAAGACAAAAAAAAAATAAGAACGGGGCATGGGTATTGCCTGTTGCCTATTATGTCCCACTGGTGGGAACACCGCATCAAATTAGTTCACAGGTTTCTTTGACATGTTTTTCCTCGTCAAAAACGACGGTCATCTACTAGTCAGTATTTACTGGTAGGGTATCTACATTATACTTTCAAAACTGCTAACAGCGTACAATATCATACAGGACTCTCTGTGGAGCGGTCGTAAAAATCCAATCAATGAACGGAGTTGACTATACTACAGACTAAAATAGTACGTAGTATTGTTATACCCCTGAATAACCAATGAACTTCACTAACGAGATCACTATCTGCACTATGGGCTTAATTGCTCGAAAAACAACGGCAGCCGTTAGCTAGTTTAGACATAAATTGACGGTGATGATAATTTGAAAATGATGGTATTATTTAACAAGGGTGTCGTGTTGCAATTAGTATGTAATATTAATGCGGAACGACGACGCTGCATGACGGCCTTAACGGCTGGTTTGACTAATATCTAGATAAATAGGTAATGCTTAGGCGATTAATGTGTACAAACTGCATAAATAATGACCAATGCGCGTGGTGCTTAGCGTATTATGTCATATCGATGTTCGGATTCGGCCGGCTTATGTTAGATTTGGATCCATCTCATTATTCAGACTCTCGTTTGTTTTCACTACTTAGCAGGCTCCGAATATAACGCAGCGGCGTTGCGCTCAGAGACTCCATTGTCAAACGTGTTAGTGCCTTTTTGATATAGACTGTAGTATTTTATACATAGTTGTTCGCGAGCATAATGGTGCAGCATGAGGTAGTATCAGTATTTGAGGGTGATATTTTTAATAATACCATAGCGTGCTGAGATTCTATCCAGTTTATATTATCATGATTTTTGTTTAATCACAAATGTGAGATAGTTTTCTGATCGAGATAGCTCTTGAACGATAGATATCACAATTTACTAAAATCTATCGTTATCTGTATAATAAAGAAGAATCCGATCTAAGCAAATAATAATGGTCCCGCCGTCATTACCATGAATCTTTCCAGCTTTTCCAAGGTAGGAGGACTATCATGATTTATTAATGACAATACTTCGCTACGTCCCGGTGTGCTACGGGCTACGGCGTAGAACGTTGTGCTACGGTGTAGCCCGTAGCGCTTTGCTCTATACCTGCCACTATAATTTTAAACAAGGTTTTTTTCCGATGCTGTAATTTTAATCTTTGTGTCACCAAACTTTAAGCCTTACCTAGTAAATAAGCTAACTTTTTTATTATTAGACACACAGCTCCGTTATTTTTTTGGTAGAATTATAGTACATTATGCAGGTGGTAGGACCTTGTGCAAGGTCCGCCCGGATTGCTACCACCATCTTGCTCGCTAATCCTGCTGTGAAGCAGCAGTGCTTGCACTGTTGTGTTTCGGCGCGGAGAGTAAGACAGCCGGTGAAATTACTGGCACTTGAGGTATTCCAACTTAGGCCTCTAGGTTGGCAACGCATCTGCAATACCCCTGGTGTTGCAGATGTTTATGGGTGGTGGTGATCTCTTATCACCAGGAGACCTACTTGCTAATTTGCTTTCCAGTCGTATAAAAAAAAAAAATTAAGGGGCGTATGAAGGGGATTACTAAAGAGAGTATTTTAATGACTCGAGTTTGTAATCCACTTACTGTAAAATAACTGTAGTTACTGTAATGTAGCTAATTTTTAAAGATTTAAGTCTCTTTAGCCTGAAATGACCTAACTACTTACTTTTATACAGGAATTTATTCAATTAAAATACAAGAAATAAATAAAACAAAAGACAGTCAGGCTAATACATGTCAAAATTAAATCCACAAAGAAAAAAAAAATCCACAAAATGTTTCGTCAGGTAACTTAAGCTATAAACAAGAAATTAATACAGATCTACCCACAACTGGCTCCGCCAAAAACGCTTCCCCTTATTGCGCAAGTCTAAACCCAGCCCGACCCGCACCCGGTCCAAAAGTACCGAAAATACCCGCCGCATTACCGCGCTGTATTGCCAATGATATCCGTTGAACCAGGTACGAGCCCGATCTAGGATCGCAACCCCTTTCGCGCATTCGCACCCCCAAAGCCCTCACGAACGTTTTCGCTTCGGAGCACCATGGTCCTGCCGTCTCCACCGCGACTGGGACAAAATCATACCCTGGCGTTAAGTTTTGATACTTTATCCGCTTTAATCTAGCCGCATTTTCTGCAGCCGCACCAGCCCTACGCGTCGTCTGTGTGAGATGAGTGGGAGCATAAGTGCTCACACACGTTGCATCCCACAGCAAACTCCTCCCCCTTGCCCAGGGGACCAAGGTCAAACCATCCGGCCTTTTACCATCGGTGCGGCTTAAACCCTGAGGCTCCAGTACACAAGGCAAATTTGCGGCAACCAACGCGCGACGAATAATATCATTTAATGCATGATGCCTCGGAAACCTACCGGCACACCGGACACAACTTAAGCCATGATGCCCGTTTGACTCAACAGCAGCCCCACAAACACAACGATGAGGTTCACAAACAGCACATCCAAGCCTCAGGGCAGCACCCACCCTGAGCGAGTCATTGTCTAGCAAAGTCCCCAAATGCGATGAAGGCAACGCGTGCAACCAGGCGCCTGACTCGGGCTCCGCAACAGCCATCAGTCTAGCAACCTCAACCCCCGATGCCACTTCCAACATACCATTGTAGACCTGCCTACTAAGTATGTCGTCCCATGCTCTCTGCGTTCCAAGACTGTCGGGCCGCACGTCACCTGAGCCCCTGCTTACCCACTCAGAAATAGCTTCTTCCACGTACGGAACACGGACATTGCCACCATCAGAGCATATAATACGAGTGACAAGCCCCGAAGAAGCATGAGCCGAGGCTAAAAAAGCTACGAGTCCAAGATCATGCGCACGCCGAACCCCCAAACCCCCAAAACGAATTGGAAGAGTAGCCTGAATCCACTGTGGGCCGTCGAGGCTGACGTTTAATATTGACTCAAGGCCCAGGCGAAGAACCTGATCAAAATCATTAACGTGCCGCGGGAATAACCAGATCGGTGCTGTTCTAAAGGTGTAAACCATGCGTGGCGCAGCAAAACAATCCCGCAATAAAACCAAAGCTATATGGGCAGAAAGGTGCCGCAAACGCTCCAAAGACGCAGACAAAGAAGAAGCCTTTGCCTCCAGAGTACTCTCTACTCCGTCCACAAACAAAGGCGCCCCAAGGAGATTAAACGAAGCTTTATCCATTATTTTTAAGCCAGGCAATAACGTCTGAAAATCTAACGCTGTCACCGACGAAGCACACGAATACAACTCGCACTTCCCAGCATTAATCTCCAAACCCATAGCCGATAAAACAGGCAACATTTCCCGAAGATCATCTAAAACTATCTCTGGGCTCCCTCCCAACGTCCCATCATCCAAGTACCATACATTCAAGGGAGATTTCAGGGACGATACCACCTTTTGAATGGCCAAACAAAAAATCATTGGACCCAAAGGATCTCCTTGTTGGGCACCAACCTGAGATGATAATGCATTGCCGTTATAAAAGAGATTGCTTGGAGATGCGTAACACTGATACAAGAAAGGATATAATGTAGGTACAAAATCCTTAACCTCCTGTAAAAGTGTATCCCTCTCTACGCTATTAAAAGCATTCCTTATATCAATTTTCAAAAGGACATTATCCGTACCGTCATTCGTCATCGCAAAAGACCGCGCTGCGTGGATAGCTGCCTCACAACCTAAAGGCGTGCCATAACCTATCTGATGAGGTTGAAGATATTCCGCTATCTCGTCCCTGACTGAGTGACACCCTAACTTAGCAACAAGCCGCCGTATTGTATTCCCGACTGCAATCGGTCTAACACCCCCATCTTTTTTAGATAAAGCACACAAAGAAGCGCCATATAAATATGGACAGACTTCCTTGTTAACCATGCCCCTCAAAATGAAATTGCATAGTTCAGTTAACAATTCTAGCAATCTGGTTCCATTACTACCCGCAGAAGAAGACGTTAACTCCTTCAAATGCTGAGGCCGCAACCCGTCCAAACCAGCCGCAGAACCATTGTAAAAAGAGCCCAACGCTCTTTGCACATCAGAAACAGAAACCGTCAAATGCGGGTGAGACGAACCCGGTTCTGCTGGGAACAGCAATTGCCTGGAGGGAAGAGGATGCTTCTCTCTCAAAGACTCCAAGGTTTCACCATTGTCTGGAGCAAGAGATGAGTCCGATAGCAGTAAGCGGACTGCACCCCTCAAATCCCCATCGTGAACCTTACCCTCGATAGCGCGATAAACTGATTGTGAGCCTCCAACAGACTCCTCGGGAAAATATAAATTCACACTGCCAATATTCTCCTTCACCTTAGAGGTAAGCGACCCACGAGCAGCATTGTCTGGAACCCTCAAAGCAGCAAAGGAAAAAGACAGCAGTGAGAACCATTCCCGCAAATCATTTGTTCGCAAAACATCATACTTTTTGAAACTAAAGTCATAACTCCCTTGAGAAGAAAAACTACACGTAAATAAAAACCTCCCGCGGGAACAATTGAGGCCATTGTCTTTTATTTAATTATACAAGCATGGAATAACATCATTGACGAGCAAGTGTGATGAAAAATTCATAATTTCGCTATGATTTCACACCTTTATTTTAAAACCGCCTTGCTCTTGATTGGTTCTCGTTCTTTATCCTTACCATGTGATAAAAGAAGTAAAAGATACTGCAGAGGAAGACAACAGCCTAAACGTTTATTATTGCACAAGCAACAGTGAAAGTTGGAACTTGAACATTGGTTATTTCAGATCTTAAACAATACAATACATAATAATGAAGGCAGAGAAGTGAACACCAACCAAACCAGCCACCAACGAACCTTTTTTAGATTTAATTTAGTTGGTATTAAGTTTTTAATTTAGGTATTACGTTTAAACATATAGTTTTGTTTTACTCATGGTTATTTTTTCCAAGCATTTATTTATTAACAGATTATATAAGACTTAGAACCCTTTCAAAAAATTATATTTGACATTATCATTGCGATTAATTTGGACAATTTGTTATAAACGCACTACATGTACAATATACTCTGTCTGTGTAACAAATTTGCTGACGTTAATTTTATGGTTCTGATTGTAGAACATCTTCTTTTTGGATAAAAACAGCGCTTGCATGTTAATTTAATCAAATGCTTTTAACAAAATAAAAGCTCTGGATTGGGAGATGTAAAGTCACGAGGAGAGACCTTTGTCCAGCAGTGAAACGCAAATATAAGCTAAGAAAAACTGCATGACGGTGAAGACCAATCCTCAAAACCATAAGAACTAATAGCATTGACTAAAATTTCATTAAATTCTCAAATACTTTTCACTCAAAATAGAGAAAATTTAATTCCCGTCCCGTATTTGCAATCAGTGTTTATTGTCGACGGAATATATACGTACGCACGCATCGCTCGCGCCGCGAAACGTTTTGATATCAGCTTGAAAAATCAGCATCCCAACTTCTCATATTTGTCGTAACACTTATCGCTTCCTAAAAAGAGAGCGCGTAAAAAGAACAGCCTGTAAGGATTTCCCTCGGAAAGTTCGCCGTATCACCGTCACTTTACAAATAATGTTTACACGTGGGCGGAGGCAAATCTGAGACTCACCTTAGCCCGCCCGGCTTCCTATAATCCATTTGGGCGAACAACTGGAGTCTTGTCAAGGTGATTGATGTACAACTGATCCATACGGTGACTTTATGAATGCTACTTCGCCGTGACGCCATACTAAATTTTCACTTGACAAAGAAAACGCCTGTTATATTTATTTCACTATCTTTATTAAAAAAAAGGTTAATATACGGGTAAATAATTCCTCTATCTACCTATTCCTAAGATTTCTCACGCATGTTTGGAGCTGCACACACTTGCGAAGCAATTCAATGGTTTGTATAAAGTTTGCAATCTGCACTAGGAGCGCGTGAAAACTGCAGCCCAAGCCCTCAGATTCTGAGAGG
This sequence comes from Choristoneura rosaceana, assembly GCA_037349165.1. Lineage (NCBI taxonomy): Eukaryota > Metazoa > Arthropoda > Insecta > Lepidoptera > Tortricidae > Choristoneura > Choristoneura rosaceana. The sequence continues at coordinate 8,604,883 of JAZBNJ010000040.1, read as the reverse complement.
AGGCGTAGATAAGCCAAAAGATGATAATGGTTTAAAATTAGACTTGCCGCTTGCTCACGCGATTTACACCCGTTTCAAATATCTGCGTAGCCGATCTTTGTATTATGCAGTTGGTGACTGTCTAAATAAGATAATACCTAATCAGAAATTATCTAGGAAATTTGGTTGCGTGCGATTCCTTTATTCAATTTGGTGGCTTTTGCCAGTTGCGTATTCCAGCAGCTGATAAAGTCTAGTAACTCTTGTACCTACTCCTATAAGCATATTCTGTTTATGTAGGAACTATTTAATCCCATCAAACAACGAAAAGCCTAGTCAGCTCCCGTTTCAGCATCTTATCCCAAATCCGGGCTAAAGCAGAAGTAGGTGACACATTCACCGTTTTTATTTCCGATATAAAATAGAGCCGAGACAATAAAACGAGCCATTTATCGGATCAACTGGAATGTTTTGCGACGTTCAAATTAACGAAGCATTAAGAATGCCTTGAATGTCAATAGCAGGGAGCCGCTGGGTATTTACACTCGGTTAGCACCGCGATGCGAAATAGATTTCAACTTTATTGCGCCATTTGCTCATTTCGATTCGAAACAATATAAAGCCTATGGCATAATTACTTTAAGAAACTGCGAAATATATACAATGTCTGCATTTGATTTAATTTCACAAACATTTAATGAAGCCACTAGTTTTCCAGCTAATCAGTTCAATTGTAAACCATTTTATTCAAAGATAACGAAGTACGAATCTAGCTAATGTTTCATATTTGCTTAGTCTTTATCTATAGGTGCAACATTTAGCAATCATTTTAGCAATAAATTGTGATTAAATATGTAATGACCGTTTAAAAGTCAAATACATTAAAATTATAAAAACTGCTTGCCAAAACTAGAAAATAGTTTTCGTTTCTATGAGGCAATCGATTCATTGAAGCGGTGAAATATCGTCGCGCTCTGCAGCGTGCCTAAATATCCAATCTAAGTGTTATTTACTTTTATATTTCTCCCTCGAAGGCTTACTGATTTTATGCTCCACTTTATGGCACAACCAGCACAGGCCGTAAAAATAGTCTCCCGACTGATTGCCATCGCTAGATCAAACTGTTAGGAGAAATAACCATTAAATCGTGCGAGTTGGGCCTACATTAAATTCATTTCTGTTACATTTTAAAGTTGTAAAATCGGTCCTAAGCTGAGCAAAGTATGCAGCGTAGGCTTGTAAATTATTTAAAGATAGAATACCTAGGATAGAACCATTTTAATATAGGCTTAATAACGTAGAGAAAAATTAAAAGAATAATAATATGAAGTTCCGGTATTTACTTACTTACTAGGGGATTCTAACCTTCCTTATAAAAATACAATGTACTTAATGTCAAGCCACACAAGTTTTTAGAGTTGTCGAACTTGATCACTGTGACACGGACATCTGGTTGGTACGTACTCTGATATCCCCAATTAATAATTAATTTTAATTACTTTCTGTCAGACGAATAGGATGAGGGTAGAAAGAGAATAAGATTGCGAGCGCTCGAGCATTAGACAATACGCCCACTGGTTTTGTTTTGTTCCGACATCTTATCACACTGCACCACATAGGTGTCCATTTGTTCATTTTACATTTGACATTAATTATTCATTATTGTTATTAATTTATCATTATTATTATTTAGCAGACTTCGACATTAGATTCTGATGTTTACCGCACATCTAAACATATAAAGCTAGTAAATACAACGAGGTAATTATGTTAAAAGTTATTAATATCTTAATGTGAACAATTGAAGCAAAGTAAATGAGAAAAATCGATGACACTCCACGCCCGGAGAGTCCTCGCAAAACTTAATTAGTGAATGCATTTCTGCATGGAACTATGTCATGAACAGAAAACGTGATCTCCTAGGTAATTCATTTCCTCGGGAACTGTTTCAATATCTTTTTGAATTATTTTTAAACCCTGAACCTATATCTTCTACGGGTATAGTTGATATACTTAATGTAAAATATGCGAAATTAGTTTGCCATAATAGAAATTCTAAGTTGCAAGAAAAAGTAGACGAAACAAAGAACCAAGGGTCAAGAGTCATTCATCCATCCGAACAGAAAATAATAATATGTTTTATCACGTACGGACTTTAAGATTTTAAAAACTTGCATTAACTTGGTCTTTTTAAAAAAAACATTTAACTTCACCTCGTATATAATATATTTGTTTGTTTTAAATAATAATAATAATAATAATAATAATTTATTCAGACTTTTCAATCCATTTTGTTAGTAATACATAATCACTTATTGAACTAATGTTAGTAGCATTCTACATAATTATGTTGATTTTTTTTTAATATAATTATGTTGAAATATTGCAAATTAATTTTGTTTGATCCACTTTGTGTAGTGGCGCGCCACGGAAGAGGCCTATGTCCTACAGTGGACTGCTGTAGGCTGATGCTGATAGTACGACATAGGTTGAACGACATACAAATACTTACAGTCAACAAAAAATACAGTAAGGAAAAAAACTGGTATTCAAAATGAAATTACTAACAAAAGCTTAATCAAGCTTCATTTAAATGTTAAAGTAATAACAAGCGAATTTTATTACATTGCGGGCGCACGGCTATGAATTTACAAGTGTGTTCGATCATGCGGCAATGTACCTCAACTCACACAATATTCCCCGCACCATCTAATTGGATGGGATTTTACTAACATTGTGCAGCTGGACAATATCAAACAGCGATATAACTTACGAAAGCTGTGTAAGTAATTAATTAAGAACAAGGAAAACCATCGATTCGCAACAAAACGAATTTCGGTATACGTAAATGTAAATAGAAATTACATCCTTTGTTTGATATCGGAAAACCAATATTAGGGATATGAGAATTTTTATGCATGCGTAAACATTGGCTACTTATAACATTGGCGACGGAGGATACTTAATGTAAAGTGCGCCGACGGAAGTAGATTGTTCAACGAGGGACTAAAACAAGCTATAATGACACGGATGCTATAGTTCGAGTGGCATTATGGTTGTTTAGTCTTAACGACTTTAAATTTGCTATTCAGATGTAGTTTGAGTGATTATACCAGTACAGTCAATAAAAAAGTACAGGCAGCAAAAAAAGCTTGTGTTAAAAGTGATTTTTCCACAAATACTTTTATTTCTTATTAACAGGTAAATAATAATACACCAAGGTATATATCGCTTATTAAAAACTAACCATAAAATGTCGTAACTCGAGTTTTATTTCTCGTAGGGGGCTTTGTATGTGGAACTATCAGTTCGGAAACACTTTCAAACTACAGAAATGAAGAAATATTATATTTTTTGACGCAATTAATTTTGAGCACTTACCAAAATACCGCATTATCCCTGTTCATACGTACGTTTTGCGGATTTCTTTTGTCTGGCCAAATGGGTTAGAAAGAAGCTTTGAAGATTTAAAGGCCGTTTGTTCAGCAGACAAAGAGAATACGGAGATTTAGTGGCAAGGAGAAAGATGGAAGCTGTGTACTGTGTGAAGAACTAAAGTATAAAAAGATTAGTAAGATAATCAAGTTACGGAGGCTGCCCCTAATTGCCGGTAATTAACTGAAGTAACTCGAGTGTCAGCTTTCATTGTCATTGTTATTTTGTTGTAAGTTAAATAAACAGGTTTGAAGGTACCGTGGAGCTAATTGAATTATACTAGTACGAACGAGGGGAATGAGCGATGTGGCAAACCCCAATTTGCACTATAAAGTAATGTTAGAAAATATGAGTGTTCGTCCCACGGTAATTCCACAGTATCCCGGGATAAAAAGTAGCCTTTGTTAATCTGTAATAGTTAGTTCTATCTGTGAAAGAATTTTACATTATTATAATTTATTTGTAAACGTGGACGTTTTAAAAAAAAGTGTACCCTTTCATTATTTATGAAATTTAGAAAAAAATATGGCTTTTCCTACTCAAAATCAAGAACACAATCGATTCCGATAGTTTAAAAAAATTTCCCCAAAAAAATGACAGTTTTGCAACGTTTTTTTTTATACTGACTCATTAAATTTTGTATGAAAAAATGGGGATATTTTTTAAATTATCGGAATCGATTGTGCTCTTGATTCTGAGTGGGAAAAACCATATTATCTCCAACATTTCAAAAAAAAGGAAAGTGTGCACTTTTTTTTAAAATCTCAATTGTAATATTTATACGAGCAAGACACGGAAAAACACTAACTAAAACTATTTTACTACATTAGCGCAGTTTATTTTGTAGATAACAGAAATTATAGAGCAATGTATTTCTCGAAATCAATGCGCCGAACGCGGTTAAACCATCCAAGAAAATGGGCTGCCTACTGACTTTAATAAACTGAATCCATCGATGATTTCGTCAATTTGAAACGCAGCATGTATGTATGTAGATGCACGCCGGAATCGGAACGGGCGGTGCAGCCAGCCGGCCGGCGCCGGACATTATCGCTCACGGACCGTTTCACTTCACAATCTGTGAACTACTGACGTCACTGAAGCGGTTTGTCAATCATATGTACATTACGAGCTTTTATTTAATGAGCAATGTTCTTAAACTCCAATTCAATAAAATCTGACAATCCTGTAGACACTTTCAGCTGACAAAATATGAACACCGGGCTGCCTAGTTCCTTGTAATGTGACTATTATTATTTTTTGATTCCTTTTAGATGATAATCACAACAACAGGGACATATATAATAATAATAATAATAATAATAATAATAATAATTGTTTATTTCCAAGAATACGGTACAAAGATGGTCGAATTATGTTAAAGTTCGTCATATCCTGCCTCATCGGCGTAGAAATGTTAGAATTACAAGTTTGATATAATCAAGTGTGCCTACGATAGGGTGTATTAAATGTGTAGAAAATTGTCAGATTCTATTGGATTGCACCGTAAGTTATATTCTGAAATTTTTATTATCCATTAACATCTATGTATAGACTGCATGTTTCTTACATCAAAACGGCGCATAAAATTGGTTCACAGCGCAGTTTTGTGAACCTCGTCGGGTGACAGGCAAAAGTCACTAACTGCAGAAAAAAGATTGGTGGAATATTAACCTTACAATGTTAAACATAAGTTCGATTATCCCTCTTAGATAGATAGATAGAAACTTTAAACCTCATAACAAAATAACATGGCTCTATACACGTTTTTGATAAAAACAAAGGAATAAACATGACTCTTGACTTTTAAGTGGTAATTGGTGGCTTTTGCTTGTCACCCTACGGTTTAACTATGGTTTGTTGACGTCTGTGACAGGGATTATGTCAAAATAATATTGATGGATAAAATTGATGCGCCGCGCGTTTTGTTATAAAAAGACAGTCTAGTGCCCTAAGTAAATATGTCTTACATCATTTCTTTCCGTCAAAGAGAATATAGGATAGATAAAGAGTGGAAAATGAGATCGTGAAGCCGGGAATGCACATGCCTGTAAAACAGATCAGTAGCTTGCATATTAGTAAATGGCATGTAGAAGTAACCGGGACACAGTTAATACATTTGCAAGTTAAACATCTTCTTCGTCTTTCTTTTCGCTACTGGCATGCCTGTAGCTGTCGCGTACGTTCACTCATGCCGGTTTCGCAGCCCCCAGTGTCCCCTCCCTTATTGCATGTTAGTAAATACAATTGCTTGCGATCTACTTGCTTGCCAGATACAGGCATGTCAGTTAGTGTATACACAATACAATAGCTGGCACGTACGAGGAGCTATTATGCAAGTGTGCCAGCTAAAGGCGTATGTAGTGTATTCCCGGTTTGAGCGCCCGCGCATTAGACAGTTACAGCTACTGCAGCATTATCACGAAACTCGAAGTTCGTATTGTGCGGTCCCTCAGACACCTATACTATTTAATACGAGAGCGAGAGGGACCGCACGACACGAACTTCGAGTTTCGAGTTTCGTAGTAGCCCTGCTGATCTTACGAGTCTAATTTCACCCACTTATAGTGACTCATAGTAAGTGAATTGCATTTTAAACATCCAACTAATCCCACTTCCCACTAATACTACAAATGCGAATGTTTGTCACTCTGTTTGTTTGCTTGTTACTTCATCACGTCTAAACCGCTGAACTGATTTAGATGAAATTCGTTATACAGATAGTTTTAGTCCCGGGGAAGGAAACAGGTTAGTTTTCATCGCAAGAAATTGCATAGTTCTCGCGGGAACTGCTAGTATGTAAATATAAAAACAACTGATAAACACTAAGTAGATTGTAATTGTTTTTACTAGAGTGCAAAAATCCGAAACACGAAACAGATGAACAAGAACCGATGCCATACCTATTCAAGCATTTTATGCAAAAACAATTGAGTGTTGTAGAGAAAGTAGCGCCCTCCTTTAATTCCTACTGTTTGTTATTCCTTCTTTTAACTACTGTTTGTGTAACAATTAAACATAGATCCCATTTCTACATGTTTACTCTGACAGTTAGAAATTATCTATGTACCTATCCAATTTATGTTAGTGTATAGAATGCTATTTAAGCTATATGATAAAGTAACCGTTGACTTAAATGTTTTAGGATATATTGCGAATGTTATATACCCTAAAACATAGGTTAGAGAACCTGACTACGAAGCTTGAGGTCCCGGGTTCGAATCCCGGCCGGGACAGATATTTGTATGAATAATACGAATGTATGTTCTCGGGTCTTGGATGTTTAATATGTATTTAAGAATGTATTTATCTATTTAAGTATGTTTTTCCGTTGCCTAGTGTCCATAATACAAGCTTGGGACTAGGTCAATTGGTGTCAAACGTCCCATGATATTATTATTATTATTATACTGATATGCTAAGTATTAGAATTGTATAGGGAATGCAATTTATAACTTTTACAAGTTTTTGTCCACTAAAAATATCTTTTACCAAATTTTCCCCGTGTGACCCTCTTAAAATATTCCCAAACGTTTGTTTTTTGCTTAAATCACTGTTATGATTTTTTACAAATTTGCTCGAACGAGTAAAAAACTATAAAACTGAACTTAAAACTTCGCAAAAGAACCGCATCGTCAGAATTTGATGAAGAAAAAAAGAGCGTTTATCTAGGTGGCTGCAAAAAATACTGGTAACGTGTTATAAATACAAGCAGCGGAAAAATAAAGCTATCCGTGTAAAAATATGCAAAGTCCCAGCATTTCTTTTTGCTAACCCTCGTAGCTTACATGCACATGTTGGTGCATGTGAACACGACAGGCGCTGGCCGCGACATCGGGTGTAAATTCGAACACCGCCGGACGCTATCTCCGATCCGGGGTGCGCCGTGCAGTTTTGTCTTTACCATTTTTTTACAGACTTCAACTTTCAATCTTTAAATTTCGATTTTGAAGTCAGATTAATACAGGTTAAATTAAGGTACAACATTTTGTATTTTTTTTCATGTTACGTTGCAAGCGTAAAAACTACAAAAAATAATCAGTTTTATAAATTAAGAAAAAAAACTAAAAACACGCTTTGATGACAAATAATGTAGGCTTCAGAGCAGTCGCTTCATCATCAGGCCTAACCTGAATATTTAGACCACTAATGTAAGGCCAAAGAGGACGTTAATTATTGGGTAGTAGCTGTTTTCCGTATTGCTTAATATGTAAAAAATAACTACTAACTTTTTAAGTAAAGTATAATGTTGTAGCATCTGGCATTTATCACTCCACAAAGTGTTCGACCATTTTCTACGACGTGTATTTTATAATGTATGTAGACCGATGCTGGCTCCCCATATTATACTATAGACACATCAATCAACAGACAGATCAATCTACACACAGCTTTTTATATCATCATCAAGTGGCCATGCATTTAACTTTTTAAGTCATAAAAGTATTTAGCGCTAATTATGATAATGTAAAGTCAAACAGAGGTTTAAAAGTGCGAAATATTTAATCTATCCTAGACCTTTGATAAAAATCACGGGGATGATTATTAAATACAACCATTTCATGAAATGGTCGGACATATTAAGTATGAAGTAATTAAGTAATTCTAGGATCTGGCCATGACATACTCGTACTGAACAATGTCTGCATTTGCGTGAATCAAATTCCAAAATGGCTACAGTTAATTAAGCTCATCAGGCTATTAAGAAATTAATACGGCTGCATCCGAGCGACGCTTGCTTACACGAACAACAGAACTTAAATGGCGCGTTGTAGTTTTAACAATGCAGTGGATCGCTAGGTAAGAGCGCCGCGTAAACTTGCTGACGCTCGATTAATAACGTGCGGCTCTATTGCTAGCAGTTCTGGTAACAGTAGAACAAGGAAAATCAGGATGTTGGGTGGGATACTTTCACTTCAGAACTTAGCTTGAATAAAAAGTTTGGTGACACTGACTATGTATGAAGCTTTAAATGTGTATGGGTAGCCTTAATCCGAGTTTAGACTTGCAAGAAAATTTGTGTAAGTTGCATTACATTGCGAGGACGTCTAATCAACCAATTTGTAGTTGTCAATCAAGTACCGCAATGTAATGCAACTTGCACGATTTTTCTTGCAAGTCTAAACTCTGCTTTATAGTACGAGTAAGTGCAATCATGTGCAATTGAGAATATGGATTCGTTTGCCTACCAAAGTAAAATCTTTTCACTATTAATTTCAGCATAACTTATTTCTTTTCACAATCAATTTCAGAATAATTTATTTGATACTAGATTTTTGGCCGCTGCTTCAATCGTATTAAATTCAGTTTTTTTAATATTATAATTTCAGAATTTAGATTAATTAAAGTGAAAGTTGCTTTTAACATGCCTGTGTGTCTACTGTAACATTTTTTTACCTAAGTTAGCTACTTAGAATTGAATTGATTTTGTTAGAAAAACAAACTTCTGGTAATCCCTTGAAAACAGCTCATTTTTCGCAATAAAAGGTAGGTGCCCTATTATTTATTCAGACTATTCTACTATTTATTCAGATGCAAAATTTCATGACAATCGTTTCAGAGGGATTTCAATAAAGCGGAATGCGTATTAAACAAACAAGTAGTTATCTCAGCAAACAAACACACTTTCGCATTTATAAATCATACTAGCTTTTGCCCGCGGCTCCGCCCGCGTGGTATTCGGTTATCGCGCGCTGTTCTGCCTCGGGAACTGTACATTTTTCCGGGATAAAAGTAGCCTATTGCCTCCTCTACATATCGACGGATGCGTCGGCAGATTGTATCTGCGGATGCGTCCGCCGAGGTGTAGAGGGTGGTTTTTGCTTGTCTGTGGTAGGTATTTAACGTCGGCCGATGCATCTGCCACTCATCCGTTTGGTGTCGGTTTTTCGACACGGATGAAAGGGTGACAGCGCGAACGCAACGCGCCTGTCCACATGTCTGCCGATGTGTGGACGGATCGCAATTTATCCGAAGATATGGTTGCGGATCCATCTGCCGACGCATCCGTCGATATGTAGAGGAGGCATATGTCACTCTCAGACCCGTAAACTATCTCTATGCCAAAAATCACGTCGATCTGTCGCTCCGTTACGGCGTGAAAGACGGACAAACACACAAACCCACAAATACACTTTCGCATTTATAATATTAGTATGGATATAGGTATAAGACAGTAAGGATAGCATTAACAGTTTAATAGTTCCTCTCTATATCCAATTCAGCCTATTCGACTGTATACAAGCTTTGCTTGATTATGAGTAGGTAGTTACATTAAACATAACCGATTAAACAACCGCTCTGGGCAATTTTACACGTCTTAGCAATATTTCTCAATCTAAAGGTGCTTATGCTATTGTACAAGTAGCGGCACGAGAGTTTAGCGCTGAGTGAAACGTGGAAGGGATAGCTGCGCATGGGGGCATGGGCGCGGGGGACGTAATGCGACTGGAAAGCCAATCGGCGCTACGCACGCCCGCCCTTCCCCGTGTGATACCTTACTTTTGACTTCTGCGCAATAACCGTCAGCGCTAAACTCTCGTGCCGCTACTTGTAACTATCAAATTAATGTGAATTTTCACACGTTATAAAAAAACAAATCCCGACTTCATTAACATTTTTTTAAACCAGTCTACTGTCGTTATCGGCCGTTGTTAGCAAGCTCGCACAACTGAGCAAGTTGGCTTGTTAAGCCTTTGTGCTGAGCCGACTTTATCAAAAGTATCAAAACAACGTATGATCGCATTATGGATATCCAACGCCTTTGTTTCACCGACACCGGGTAAATAATCCGCATGTCTCAATCCCTTCGTTAGTCTAGCGATTAGTGCGACGGCGCAACAGATGACAGATGACATAATAAGTATATATTGATAATGAATATATCCTGAAAAAAAGGTAGGTATTATTGAAACTTCACTTGATTGAATGACCGGATAGGCCAGTGGGTAGAAAACCTGACAACAAAGTGAGGTCCCGGGTGCGAATCCGATGCGATGTTTCTATTGAAAATACGAATGTTTGTTCTCGAGACTTGCGTGTTTAATACGTATCTATTTAAGTATGTTTATTCATTTTCTAGTACCTAGCCAAAACACAAGTTTCGCCTAGGTACTTTGGGACTAGGTCAATTTGTAACAAGTGAGCCGTGATATTTTTTTATTTAACTTTTAATAAAATTATCGTGCTATTAAGTGCTTAAAAACACTACGTAACCAAAGATACGAGACCGAAGTTCCGAAGCTGCAAACCCGAAACTCGAAAATCGAAGTTCGTATCGTACCGTCCCTCTTACTCTCGTATTAAGTAATATAAGCGTCAGCGGGACGGTACGATACGAACTTCGATTTTCGAGCTTCGTATTAGCCCAGCTGGCACTACGAAGTGCAAATTTCGAACTTCGTACCTTGCCGTCCCGCTGACGCTAATACGAGAGTGGGAGGGACGGTACCGATACGGTACGATTTCGTAGTTGCCCCACTGATTTAACATTCCGATCTTTTCGACTGATATGACGCACCATACGCGTGGAAATTACGCGACAGCAATTCGATGTGATAACACCTGCAATGCAATTTTAGCTACTATCAACGCATGTGCTGAAACTACGTCACGTGTCACGTTTTAGTGTGATCAGCCGCGGAATTTCGGTTAACATCACTGTATCTACGCCCCTCTGGACGGCCCGTGTCTCCTCTTAGAATGCGAGGGCATAAGCCATAGTTCCCACTCAGGCTCAGTGCAGATTGGAAACTTCTTACACACCACTGAATTTCATTGTTAGTGTGTAGTGTATACAGACTTCCTCACGATGTTTTCATTCGCCGAATATATTGATATTAAATTTAAAAAAAATACCCTTGTTTCCCGTATTTAAAATGCTGGTAAGCACAAGTAGAACGAAAAAATATTCTTGGAGCAAAACTAATAGTATGTACAGACAAGAAAACAGATCAATAACTTAAAAGTCTAAAAAACTCTTGATTTACGCATATGGAATCATAATCACATTATCAGTTATTTAGTGTTCAAAAATCACTAAAATGAACGCCAGCTGACGCACCCGCAGTGGAAAATGCACGTGAAATGGAGAGATTACAATATATACACATGAACCATGCTAACAAAATGTATAAATTCATATCGTACAAATGTTATAGTTTTAGAGTAATAAACAAATCATTAGGCGTATTTATAAGAAGGGCTCAGTTCATCTGAACACGTACCTACTTACACGTATTTGAGAAATTTACTGAGTGGTTTTTGATTCGACCAATGATTTCCGTTAGTTTTTCTTGTGACATATACCTAACTAAAGAACCACATTTTAACCCCGGACGCAAAAAAAAGAATATTATATGTAAGTTTGAGCCTACGTGTGTGTTGTATTGTCTGTGGCATTAACAGCGCTAAACAAGGGTAAATCTAAAAGTTCTTAGAATGAGGGTGAAAACAAAACAAATTTACTTTTCTTAAATATGTTCTTAAATTAGTGATATTTTTGTATCCTTGTTTTAGCTTTGCTTATTGAAACCTAAATATACATACTGTTTTCCTAGTTCTTTTCTCTTCCTTCTCTCTCACGTAGGTATCATTAGCACAGTTTATCTAGAATAGGTAAGAGACTAAATGTTTAAAATTGCTTTTGTAATATAGTGAAAAGCTAAAACAACTACTTTAGAAAGCAATTTCATACAGTGTGAACGCGTTACATAACGAAAGTTAGATAACGTGTTACACATACATAACATGGATGTGAAACGATGGCAAATTATCTCGGCTCGCTCGAAACCGGTCAAGTTAACTGTACCCACGGGATTACTTAAATACTATCCCTTCGTCCAAAATCTGAACAGAAAGTCGTTTCGTCTAAATTACATACTCTCCAGAATCCTCGTATCCTGATTGAAACAAAGAAGAGTCAATTAATCACAATTCTCACAAGTTACCCTTCAGTTAAAACTGTATTATCACGCCAAAGCGGACGTATAATTAAACTGATCTTCCAAACTATAAGCCTCAAAGTCGGGAATTTCCATTTGCATAAGTTACACGTTTCATTTCCGTAATTACCATTTTGATCATTACCATTAATCTCCTCACGAAATCCCAAAGAGAATGTCAATCGTTTGACTCTAATCACGGGATTTGCTTTAAATGCTTGCGTTCGTACAGAACTCATAGCGAATTCCTTTGAGAAAAAGTTGTTAAAAAAACGGGACAAAAACAAAAGGAAATAGTCGGGGCGGTCCCAAGAGCGTCGTTGTTAGCCCTGGGACGGTACTTAAATCAAATGTTCACCATTCAAGGAAATTATAAGAACAGGGCACGGATTCGCCGTACCCTCTAAGAGAATCCCTCGGATAAAAGAGCTTACGCAAAAACAGCGCTGAGAATAGTTTCATCGCCGCTACAGGCTCTAGAACAATCACTCACGCACGCCTTTCTTATCCCGTACGGCGCGCGATATTAATGTGACGGAGCGATGTAGTGAGCAGCAGCTTCCCTTTCGAGCATCCTGCACAATTCAATAAATCCTACAGACGCAATTTCATTGTGTTACATCTAAGCGACGAAAATCAGAGAATCCCGAAATAAAACTTAATTACCTATTGGCAACAAGCTTTTTAATATTCAGGACCGAAGCGCGGCTAAGCATTCCTCTTATTTCTTTTTTGTTATCTTCAAGAATATTTCTTTACCTCGGAACAAACTTAAGGGGCCTAATCCGCTTTTCAACTCAAGCTTTTACTTGCCTTATGACAGCGAGCTTTAAGCTTCGAAAGACGTTGTGGAGAAAGTTTTTAATCTTTTCACAAATACTATACCGTTCAATTCAACGAAAGCCTGCGCTTATCGATCCGAGCTTCGCACTCGCAATTTGCGTAGCGAGGTGTTCGCTTAAGAAAACACGAAGATATACGTGAAAAGAAGAAAAAATAATAAGTAAAGCTTATGCGCCTTCAACATGTGTCCATATGTCGAGATCCTCTGAAGCCGTCCCCTCTTGCCGGATATGAATAAAATTTTCTTAGATAAATTGAGAGTTCGCGAAAACGTGTCGATTTCTTTATTTATTCAATACTTTTCTCCTTTGAAACGCCTTTCCTCGGATTCGTCCGCGCTTATCTTATATTTATGAATTCTTTTGGGTTTTTGTAAAACCATTTCCTTTCTCAGCGACATCAATGTCGTTTAAGCAAGCAGTTACCTCGTGATTGTGAACATCGATTTGATCGTCTGGAGTTTCTTTGAAATAAATAATTAAATTATTTTATCAAACCAGCATGCCATAGATAGATATCCGGACATTTTCACTTAAATATTAAGAACCTTTATAAATCTTTCGAAATGAAGAAATTTTGGGTTTTTTTCATTCAAACTCATGACTAGGTATTATTTAATATTATAAAGAAAGTATTCTGAATTAGTATATCACTCTTTGTGCCACTTTTTCTCACAGTTAAAATGGTTAATCGGAAACATCATAATGGATTAAGAGCACTTTTTTCTTTATAAATTGAATCCTTAATACGCGTGATTCTGGATCAGAAAACGGATAAGTACAATTTGTACATGAAATAACAAAACACATAGTTTAAAACAAGAAAAATAAAACAACATACTTGAAATGCGCTGTTCAGGTGACATTCGAAAAAACCGTACAATATATGTACCTAGAAAATTAAATTAAGGCACCCTAACCTCTACTACTCATTGCACTTTTCCCCTAATACTCGTCAGAATTTAATAAAATACAATAAACGGGTAGGCAATTATATTATTGAAACGCTCAAAGACGCTACTATGTGACTTCAGTGCGGAAAAACTACCATGCACCACTTGCATGCACCATATGTATATCTTCCAGCGCACTGCTTCCACGTTTAAAACAATCCACACACATCCATCACACAGACTAAACTATAACCACCACTATGTTAAGCACTAACGAGTTTCCAACCCAAATAAGAGGTCATACTCTGAGCCAAAGTACGACTTTATGTATTATATCCCATCCAAATCGTTAACGTACCAATTAAAACATTTAAATTTTGTTCATACCTATATAAAAAAATATTACTAGGTTCCATCCATACCAATGCGTACTAATATTTTAAACGCGAAAGTAACTGTTTGTATGTTTTCTGTTTGTTACCTTTTCATGCTTAAACCACTCAAACAATATTGATAAATTTTAGTATTGAGGTAGATTGGACCTTGGAGAACGAAATAGGCTAATTTTGCGGGAAATATGCATACGTAGTTCCCGCGGGATAGTAATAAACAAATTCTTGTTAGATGAAGTCGCGGGCAACAGCTAGTGCATAATTATTTTTTACTTTTTTGTTGACTTTTTTGGCGGCATTTTTTTGTCAGCGTTTTTTTCCCGGCGTTTTTTTTTTACTTTTTTCCTTTTGATGGCGTTTTTTTTTACTTTGTCACAGGTATAACAATTTTGTCAAGCTTCTCGACTCCTGTCGTATGTGTAAGGAACCACTCACGGGCAACCTTCGGCACAATGTTCGTCGTTATTATGCGGATAATGGTCACTTAGCTCTCGATTGAATTCATTACCTACTGCGCCGTAACCGACTCATGCCGGTAATCACCAATTTCCTCTCATAATCACGTATCGTTGTAACTAAGCTATTATCGCCTACATATTTGTCGGGTTAATAACACACTTATTAGATACTTAAGCAATCAATAGAATAGACTATAGACGGCGTCTGCTGACTATATACTCGTATAAACCGGCAGCCCATAAAAATATCTTAAAAGGTATTGAATATTAAGGTACTGAAATATATGTACCATGTTAATAATCGTTTTCACGTCATAAAACAATAACGCCAATAGACGTATCTGTCAACTTGAAAGTTCGACTTTAGCGACATATTCGTTTGATAGGAACTTGTTTGAAAATTGATAGACCACTTACCTATTTGGCTGATGGTATGTACGCTGTGTCGTAATATTAATGTCGAATATGTCAGCAGATGGTTTTGTCAGTTTAACTAAAAACCCCTGTAAGTATTTTTCGTGATATTTTAGTTAATATTCTCAATTTTTAGGGTTCTGTACCGTAAGGGTAAAAACGGATACCCTATTACTTAAACTTCGCTGTCTGTCCGTCCGTCTGTCACCAGGCTGTATCTCATGAATCGTGATAGCTAGACAGTTAAAATTTTCACGGAATATGTATTAAGTACTATGGCCGCTATAAAAATAAATAATAAAAACAAAAAAAAAATATTTAAGGGGGCTCCCATACAACAAGCGTGATTTTGTGCTGTTTTTTGCTCGATATTAATTACGGCAATAGGTAGAGAAGCTTGAAATATTCATAGAATAAATAAGTAGTATATTCACTTTGAAAACAAAATAATCAATTAAAATAAAATAAATATTTAAGGAGCGCTCCCATACAACAAACGTGTTTTTTTGCTGTCAAATGTTGTACAGATAATGGTATGAAACCCTTCGTATGCGAGTGCGATTCGCACTTGGACAGTTTTATTTAATACATTTTGAATTAAGTTGCGATTATAGGTAGACTACAAGGGTGTTCAACCAATCTAATCCAACAAGAATCCAACCAACTGCTGAAATATTCCGAATTAATTTAAATACAACTTGAATTTTATGCAGGTAAACTACCTAAATAAATAACCAAATCCGTTCTATTTTTAAATCCCTTGAGAAGTTCACTCATTTCCGATTATCCGCAAACAGCCGTTAGAAAATAAAAATCTTACTCGAAGATAAATATCTTTTCCCACTAAATCCGAATACGTGGGAGGGTTCACGCAAATGTTAAAGGTTCAAATCGCTTGCATTCACGCGCAAGGGTTGCAAACCCTTAAAAAACCAATGAGTTACTGTATCGTAAACCGGCTTCTCGAATACAAATTAGAGTAATCAAAAGGGTTGACTTCAATCGAATTTCTTCGTTGGGAATGTCCGATGTTATTAGCCAGAGCGATATCCAGGGAGTCTGTGAAAAATGTTCTCCACGGCTCAACAACCGCCAATATCTCCCGGAAACAGTTTAAAAACGTTTCGGTAACGTCGACTTTCCTAACCTTCGCTTTTTTAGGCTCGAAGGGGATCTGCGCACCATAAAATGTAGAGGTTTCGTTTGCAGGTTGAGAGGTGAGATTTTAAAGGTTTTTGAGTAGGTACCTACAATATTTTACTGTGTAAAGCAAAATCATAAATTGCCCATACTTGTTTTCTTTTACTTCAAAGTAAAATTTTAGTGTAGGTAATAAGTATGAGATGTACCAAACGTACTGATGATGTAACAAACAAATAAACAAACAAACAAACAGACTTACAAACTAACGCATTTATAATATTAGCGGGACGGTTGCAGCTTTAGGTAAAACTCAGGTGACAAACACAGGTGAAAATCAACTAATTATATTAATAAAAATATACACTGGAATCATTTGCTATTTTGAGGTAAGCTGCGATAACGACGATTTATTTCATTATATTCTTGCATAGCTATAGTCTTATTTCGGTCGCTAAGCAACATGCGATACTACCAAATATTTTATCAAAACTAATAAACCAAGCCAGATTTTCATTTTTCTCACAATCATCCCCCTTTTTGAGCTATTTATAGCCAATGGTATTATTATACGGTGTTAACTAAGTACGTATCCAACTTTGCAGACTTAAAATAAGCTCTTGTAATAATAGATTATAGAGTTCCGCTTGAGAAAAGCAATCGTTCTTTCACCGCCGTAACGACATACAGCGAAGGGTGGTCTACCATGGCAAAGTATGAGAACAAACTTCGAAAGCGGATCAAAGTATCGCGCAACTTTGTGACTGCAAGAATAATAAAATTTGTTGCAAAGATTTTTAGTAACGATTACATTAAAAAGTTAATTATTTTTTTATGATATATTAATATTTTATTAATTTCAATGTTGTAGTTAATAATCCTATTTATTTTATTTGACATTTGTGTTTTATTTAGATTTTGCAGGTGATAGGACCTTGTGCGAGGTCCACCCGGATTGCTACCACTAACTTGCTCGCTAATCTTGCCGTAATGTAGCGTGCTTGTACTGTTGTGTGCACTGCGTGGAGAGTAAGACAGCCGGTGAAATTACTGGCACTTGAGGTATCTCATCTTAGGCCACTAGGTTGGCAACGCATATGCAATACCCCTGGCGCTGCAGATGTTTATGGGCGGTGGTGATCTCTTTCCATTAGGAGACCCACTTGCTTGTTTGCCATCCAGTCAAAAAAATTCTTAGCTTATACTCGTAAGCGTAGAATTGTAAATTTATATTTTTTTTAACTATCCAAATAAAGAATTTTTGACTTTTATAATTTTATTTTTTGCGAAACCGAAGTGACAGTGGGCGCGGCATAGTGCTCGCAGGACTGATGGACGATGGGGTCAGAAGGTTCTCGAATGACGTCCGCGAAACGGGAGATGAGCTGTCGGTAGGCCTCCACTCCAACAACATGGAGCGACGACCTGGTTAAGATCATGGGATATTGGTGGATGCGGAAAACACAAGACCGGCCTGAGTGGAGAGCCTTGGGAGAGGCCTATGTCCAGCAGTGAACGTGATGATGATGATTTAACATATTTTGTGATTTACTTCAATTTCTGCAGATTATTAAGAGTCGTGGTAGCCTAGTGGTTTGACCTAAGGTCTTTCATACAGATTAGTCAGGGATTCGAGGCCGGACTCGCAGTTAACTTTATCAGATTTTATGTGTGAAATTTCTTTGAAAATTTACAGCGACTGAAAATATCTGAAGTAAAACTGTACACACTTACAAAGTAATTCAATGATGTGTTTGAAGTTCTCAATCTGCACTGGGCCCACGTGGGAACTAAAACCCAAGCTCTTTCATTCTGAGAGGAGGCCGCTGCAGTCAGATGTAAAGAGATATCGACACGACCAAAGTTACAAACATTATGTATTCACGACCTTAATATTAAGTGCATAAATAAAATCGTGTAGGTATACATATTTTTGTAACTTTAGCTGAGCCGATGTCCATAATATGTATTTGCACTTGCTTGTACTATATATAAGCTGCGATGAATTGATGGTTTTTAAGTAGCTACTTATTTACCTGATGTCTTGTAACCCAATGCAATCTAGCCTTGACTTGTAACTTTCTTCAATTCAATGTTTATTTACTTACCATTTCCAGGCGTATATTAATAATGAAAGATTTTTTAACAGGGTTTATTACCCGGCCCAACGTTCAAA
The DNA here is from genome assembly GCA_037349165.1 of Choristoneura rosaceana. Taxonomy (NCBI): domain Eukaryota; kingdom Metazoa; phylum Arthropoda; class Insecta; order Lepidoptera; family Tortricidae; genus Choristoneura; species Choristoneura rosaceana. The sequence continues at coordinate 8,586,212 of JAZBNJ010000040.1, read as the reverse complement.
ACTCGAAGGAATTAAAAAAATACCCAATTGATTTGGTATACCTACAAGACCGAGGATTTTGTATAAGTATTCTCAATTGGATACACAGTACCGCGGGCTAGTTCCGTAACAAAACGTTGCTCGACCGTCACCAAAAAAGTCGATTACTTTTCGCGAAGCGTTCGCCTCTCAAATTGGCTCCAGATCCATTTCTGTTGACAACTTTATCGAGCGGTTTTCGATAAATTGCGGCGAGGGAAAACTAAATAAATCCGAGAGGACTTTAGATAAGGTAATGGCTTCAGTAATGTCTGGCGGCTGCCGACGCCATAATGCAATCGGAGAGCCAGGCTCGCGCCGCACAAACTGTTAAGCATGTTGGCCTGACTTTTTTCTAGATTTAGTTTGGAAAAAAGAGAAGTACGTGTGTACGCTTAACTTTGTGATCCCAACTTTCGAATGATTTTGTCGCAGCTTGGTGTTTTTTAACTTCTGTGACTACAAAGTGACTGCTTAGCTGACGGAATATTTTAGTGCAGGAAACTGAAAGATTTTGATGAGGTAGGTATTTAAAGCCGCAAATTTTGAAGCCGTGGTGGCCTAGTGGTTTGATCTATGGCCTCTCAAGCAGAAGATCGTGGGTTCAAAACCAAGCTCGTACCTCTGAGTTTTAATTCATCACTTTAATATTTTTTATATAACATATTATTTTTCATATTTTTAGCGGAATTAGTACGGTCAGTATTTTTTTTTTTACTTATAGTTATCATAAGTAATATTTAAGAAACGAAGAACTAACCTGAGTTTACTAAACCAAAAATGTATACATAAAATTACAAAACCATTAGGTACCTCTCAAAATTTTAATTATGGTACCTCAAATAGATGATATTCATAAATATTATTAGGAAGGTATTGGTATTACGGGGAAATCCATGATATATTTAGGTACATAATTGTTTTCAAATAGACTTGTACTTATTAAGCAAAGTGTAATACGTGAGTAGTAAGTACTTACCCATATTTTACATTTGTACTGATGAAAGTGTTTTCATCAGTACAAAATGATTCAATCTATTGTAATGGATTTATGTAAATGTTGTAACTGCGCCTGACCTTACGTGTGTCGCACATTCCGGGCCGCTCGCAACGTCTCCGTCTCCAAGTTTTTTCATTAAGTCCCATTGCTTACAGTGATGAATAAAACATGTTTTAGATTACGTTCGATGTTTTAGAGAGAGCCTTAGTTCTATGGCTAAGCTTGACTAGCTACTGCTATGAAGTCCCACAATAAGAACTAACAAAAATAAGTAAAAGAAAGTGGTGGATGCTTTCAGATACCTACACAACAGTATCTTTCTAGGTTTTAAAGATAAATCGCAATTTTTATTTAAAAAATAATTTCTTGATTCAGCCTTTAACTAGGTACTTTATCGAGGTCGGTAGATATTAATAAATATACATTTTTACCATGTTACTCCGTCTCCTTCTGCCATGTGTAATTGTGTAAGCCTTGATAGTTATACCTACAAAAAGACTGCTGTGCTCAAAGGGCCAATAAAATACTAAAATGCTAATGTACGACAAATCATAACCACACACCCAAGTTTTCTCAATTTAAAGGATGCTTAACAAATATACACAAAACTTTAAATAGTTTAAGCGCATCTTGAGATGCATCTTGAAGTCAAAAGACAAACTCATTGTCTCCGACGGTCGCGGGCATTGCGACTTCTCAATGGAGCTCGACAAAGATAAACTTTCCGATTCGCTCATACTTATATAAAGTTCGCGCGAACACTTCAACTGAAGAGAATCACCTGAAAACATTGGCCTCGGAAACAACGCGACGTCAAAAAAGTTCCTAACAAACACCCACTAGGAACCTTTTGAGATAACATAATATATTACAGTGGAATTAAAGGCGCGTTTTTCTTAGTAATGTTGTTTGGTATCGGCCTGGTTGGATTGTATAACATCGTTTTTTATAAAAACCATTATTTAGTGAAGAAAAAGCGTAGGTGACAGTAATCGATGTCCGTAGTTTCCGACCGATAGTATTTGTTACCAAAACCAAAACAGAAACCAAATTTCGGTTTGTAGTTCCGGTTCGGCTCGAACCGCAACTTTATTCAAGACTATTCTAGTGTACATTTTTTAATCGCGTTCATTCAGTTTCATCTCAGCTTTTTTGTACCGTCCATTCTAACTTTACCTTTATAAGATTAAGTTAAGCTTGTAAAACAACATTTAAAAAATACTATGGAATTAATAGTTTTTTTTCTATTTATTTCTGTTAATTATTGTATATATTATTTATTTAATGACTCTGTGAACTTGTAAGTAACAGACACAATTGACTATCATAGAATTAATAAAATTAAATAATTGACACTTATAAACTTACTTTAAAAAAATACTGAGATTGCTTACCTTAGTCCTACACATTATTTAGAAATAACAGACTTTTAAATAATCGTTTTGGCCATTGCGTGTGATGAAACTGAATGATTCATTGGGTACCTACTTAAATTGTCTTGTGACACGCTCGCGTGAAAAGTAAAGGTTAAAAGTACCTAAGGGAGAAAACTAATATAGATAGGTGACATTTACACTCGTAGTTTTCCAGCAGATTTTCCTTGATATCTCCCCGTTGGTATGAGTAAGTAAGCAGTGCGGTCAACGTCAGCGGTTTCAACTGAACTAGAGTTGATAAAGTCACGTGCTTTATTAGTTTATATGTAGTGTAAAGTTAAAATTGCTACTTGTCTACATTCACATCTTTGGTTTGTTTTTGTATTCTATGTATCTATTCTACACCCATAAAAGGGTACCGTGACTGATGAAATGACGGAGACAATAAACAGCCTAAACTAACTGGAGTATCTAAGTACTTATCAGTTTAGGTGACATATGCCTTGAGGATCGTAGATGTGCACTAGGTAGACATTTTTTCTACGGGTTAGGTTAGGTTAGTTTATAAAGATTAGGTTAGGTTATAAAGCTAATTTAAGCGTACCGTCATACGTTTTTTTTTACTTTTCTTTAAAATATTCAGTATCATCTCTGCACTGGCTAGGAACAAATAAAAAAGTTTGATTATCTTTTAAACAGTAAGAGTTTGGCAACTAGTATCTTAGAGAAATTAACATAGTTAACGGATATCAAAAATAACACGGTGTATAATATAAAGCACGTTCAACGAGCTTTGCCCGATATTTGCACAATCGTAAAAATGCTTCTTCTCAGAGATGACACAAAGAAAGATCGTTTTCTACACATAAAAACCTTTGTGTATAACATGTAGGTGCCTACCTAATACAAAGTTTTCTCGAAAATGTTCGGAGCCAATTTTTTAGATTTTTTTAGAACCCGCTTTATCGGGAGTACCGTCAATTTAATTTAGGTAATAATAACACACTTTATGACAAAAAAGTACCTACCTATGTTTACTTGAGAAAGGTAAAGTTGCCACATTTGACGTTATCATAACTGGTTCAAAAAAGATTGAGGATTTCGCAAAAACCTCTTAAATGTAGCATTTTTAACCCTGATTAATTCACACCGCTACATAAAAAAAACTTACCCACCAGTTTGAAATCGCGGAAGAATAATCTTGAAACTTGGCAAAAGTTTAATTTGGCAGGGTAACGATAAACATCGTTTTGCATAAGTTCTTAAACAAGGCTACAACATTTCTAGGAATTGGAGTAAACAATAAGCAACGCTAAGATGAATATCCCGGTCGTTTAAGCGAGCTAATTCAACAGCAATGCAGGCAAGTTCCCGGGATAAAGGTATGGACTTCGCGGCGAGCCGGATTAAACTTGTTTTTAAGTTTATCGTGGCTTTAATATTGTTCGCGAGGACTTAAACGTAACGTATAAAGCCAGCTTGTAGAAACTGACTTAGTACACAAATCTTCCACTACATACGTAAGAGATAAACCTAATGTGGTGATGGAAATAATAAGAAAAGCGGCAACAACAGCTTACGCGAATATAGGCTTCTCGTATTCGCTTTGAATAAAGAATTTTGTAGCTCGGCATCGGCAAGTATGCAAGCTGGGATCCTTAAAAACAAAATTTCAAGCTGATTTATTAAAATTCTTTCATAAACATTGCTGGCAGGGCTATTAAAATACTTACTTTATCGGAAAACAAAATGATTATAATAATTAAATACTTAAATTCAGTGCCAGTGCCCATGAAATACCTAATTTGTAAATTATTTTTAAATGCAAAGCTTTATGTTGTACTTTATGTATTAGCTTCTATGAGAGCAAGAATCCGAATGGAAACATTTTTAATTCATTCTCCACAGCAAAGTGGCTTAGTTTCCGTCAACAGGATTTCCTAAATTGCATCCCACTTACATTTCCGCGCGTCAAGTCTAGGGAGTGTACAAAAACATGGTCCGTAATTTGCTAAGACGAATAACGTTTGATTTAATCCGGCACGTAGAGCGCCGGCCGGCTCCGTCGATTTACTTTTATTGCTATTTCGTTTTATTTCGCCAGGCTCGATGCTGTCTGATGTGGGCCTGTTTTCGGGATCGTTAACAGCAAATGTGCTAATGTTTTTTACACGGCGTTGGTCTAACAATAAGCGCTGGTGATGCCCGACCGCCATGGCCGTCGTTACTCGTTAATGCGCGCCGATTAACGTTTCGCATTTTTAACATCCATGTCAGTTATTTATTTTAAAATCTTTGCTGCTGCGGTTCATGTGCCAGCAATAACAATTATTTATGTCGATTGAATAACATTGGACTTTTAACATGACCAGCAAATTGATAATTGAAAAAAAAATCTAGTCAGTATTTTTGTTAATAGAGGAACAAACGTCATTTGAACTAAATTATATATTTTTCAAACACAATATGAGACAAGACAATGTTAAAAACTTAACGCAAGCAATAACGCATTTGCTGCAAAAAACTTTCGGGAAATTGATAAAGTGACTGTTTAATTCTGAAGGTAGATGCAATTTCGGTTCTTTGTATAGCCTTTGACTATATATACACAGTGCGTTGAAAATACAAACCGAAATATAGATGCACAGAAAAACCAGAAAAATAAGACCAACACTGGGAATCGAACCCAGGTCCTCGGCATTCCGTGCCGCGTGCTATACCCCTACACCACTGCTGGTCAAAATAAGACCAACACTGGAAATCGAACCCAGGTCCTCAGCATTCCGTGCCGCGTGCTATACCCCTACACCACTGCTGGTCAGCGGCACAGACACGAATTTCCCTATGCATCACATATCTCAGCTTGTTTTTACTTTTACTTTGTAACTTAAGCAGTTACCTAGCGCCATCTATATTGTCTAACTCTCAACGAGAAGCCTTCAATATCTCCTTCGGAACTAACCGTTCACCCGGACAAGAGATGTCGCTATTAAGCAATCAAATTATGATTGGTTTTTTGGAATCTTTTTGTATTTTTTATTTCAATTCCAAATTTTTACTTTTGACCAGCAGTGGTGTAGGGGTATAGCACGCGGCACGGAATGCCGAGGATCTGGGTTCGATTCCCAGTGTTGGTCTTATTTTTCTGGTTTTTCTGTGCATCTATATTTCGGTTTGTATTTTCAATTTAGGTTTCACGGGATGACCGTAAAAGTAAAAATTTGGAATTGAAATAAAAAATACAAAAAGATTCCAAAAAACCAACACAGTGCGTTGTATATATTGCCTTAACACAGCGGAGTGCTTGTGTGAAAATGCTAACTGTAAGCTGTAATAGCGTACGCAGAATTTCGAATCCGTAGCAACCTTTATTATTTTAGTTGTTATATATAAATATTACTTTTCCATTTTACTTGCACAACGAAGATAAAAAATGTATTCGTACCTACTAAGTAGGCAAACCAATTTTAAAACAGTTAGTAATTTAAAAACTTAAAAAAAAAAATTCCTTTATAATCAGATTAAATTCCCAGAGGAGCTGGGATGACATTTTTTGCAAAATTACATATGACAATCTCTTGAGTTGCAGTACAGGTTCGGAACGTGCCAGGCTTCTGGCTGTGGGAACGCACGAGGCCGGCTACTGGCTTCACGCTTTCCCATCGTCAAATACGGGAACATTTCTTGAGCCTGACACGCTTCGAATTGTAACCTGTCTACGGCTCGGGGTTTCGGTCTGCGTTCCCCATAAGTGCCCCTGTGGCAATGACGTCGACCAGCTAGGACATCACGGACTCTCTTGCCAAAAGAGTGCAGGCCGCTTCTCCCGACATGCTGCACTTAATGACATAATACGCCGGTCCCTTGCCACCGCCAACGTGCCTTCGTTGCTTGAGCCCGCAGGTATTGCAAGAGACGATGGTAAGAGACCGGATGGTATGAGCCTGATTCCATGGAAGATGGGTCGTGTGCTTGTGTGGGACGCCACTTGTTCTGACACGCTGGCTCCTTCCCATCTCCATGGAACCTGCAACAGAGCCGGTGCAGCATCCGAAGCGGCTGAAAAGGCAAAAGTATCCAAATACAGGGGTCTAGGCACCGAATATGACTTTGTCCCATTCGGTGTCGAGACCCTTGGTCCGTGGGGTCCTAGTGCCTTAAAACTTTTCAAGGAAATTTCTAAAAGGTTAGTAGACGTCACAGGTGACCGAAGAGCTGGCAGCTTCCTCGGACAAAGAATTAGCCTAGCTATTCAAAGAGGAAACGCTGCCAGCATCTTCGGGACCTTGCCTAAGGGGTACTCTTTGGACACTTTGTTTTAGTTTTAGGTTAAATTTTTATTTTATTTTAAGTTATTGTTAGAATGTTATGTTTAATATTTATATTATTTAGTTTCTTTTATCAATAAAGTATTTAACATCAGATAGCATATTTTGTTAACGTATTATAACTTTTAATTATATAACTGCATTAAAGTAAAATGGGTGTTTAGTTGGTAAGTACACTAAGTTAAAGGCACTAAGTTTTATGTGCACCTCGTCCATCTATACAAAACTTTACCACTTTGCGTACCTCAGTTGTTAAGAAGTTTTCCGTACGTATCAAAACAAATGTTAAGGTATTACAGAAGTTGGCACCGCATTCAAAACGTAACGGGGACTGGGCGAGTCGTTGCGATTGAATCACTTTCGCAAATAGGCCTCATCACCGGCGCGGGGCAGGGTGAAGTGTGCTGTGTTAGGAGTTTATGCGATAGGAATTTGTATTAATTTCCTGTGCCAGCCCGCCGGGACCCAGTTGGATGCAGTCGCTGTGGCTAGCGCAAACACTGCGGTCAGCCGTCTGTTCTGACCTGCTCCAAACACTGCAATGGACATGCCCGTATAAACTCACACGCTAATTTTACCACAACCACGGAATTTCTGTCCGGTAACTGACACTCCGAACTTCACGCTGCCCGAATAGAAATAACTAATAAGTACGAATCGAGATGTAACCAAATGTATTTATTGTAAACTGATGCACCGAAATCGATTACAAAGCAAGCTAAGTAAGAGCCATGGTGCCCTATTGGTTTGACCTATCGCTTCTCAAGCAGAGGATCGTGGGTTCAAACCTCGGCTCGCATCGCACCTCTGAGTTTTTCGAAATTAATGTGCGAAATCACATTTGTTAAGTGTCAATTTAGCATTAGGGTGAAGGAAAACATCGTCCAAACCTTCACAAACCAGCGAAGCAATTCAATGGTGTGTGTAAAGTTCTCAATCCGCACTGGGGCAGCATTGGAGCTACGGCACAAGCCCCCTCATTGTGTGAGGAGGGCTGTGCCCAGCAGTGGGACATAATATATAGGCTGGGATAATGATGATGAACTGACACTCTGAACTTCACGTTGCCCTAACAGAAATAAATAATAGATAATTACGAATCGAGACGTAACAAAAATGATTTATTGTAAACTGATGCGACGAAACCAATTACAAACCAGGCTAAGTTTCATCAAACAAAACGGGACAATCAAGAGACCGATCTACGCCTAACCCGAACAAATAACTGGACCCTGGCGGCATTATAGCGCCGTGGCTTATACTCAGAGTACACAGAACATTAATGGAGGACAAACTATTAATGCTCATAATGAAGTATGTTTTAGTCAAACGGATAGCATTAAATAAAATTCTGTGTATTCCGACCGCTTAAATCTTGACGCTGTATCGCAAAATGACACACTAATCTAGGCTTCTCCTTGATAGTTTTTCTGATGTCTCCGTCGGATTCTTAAGTCATTGGATATCGCTCGCGTTATCCAAGTGGCAAACTCCGTTTAATACGAGGGCATAAACTAGCAAACAAGTTTTATCTCCGTAAAGTTGGCGTCGCACCTTCATCCTTCACGTGCTGATCTCCTCCGCAACAATAAAGTAACGCTAACTCCCGCCACACCGGGATTACTCTTTACAAGTATCGAACATGTTTAAATTGTTAAAGCGGCGTGTTTTCCAAACTTTTTACTAGATACTTGTACCGAGTGTAATTTTTATAGCAAAATGCTTTTAGAAAATCACTCTTTATTTTCGTAGTTTTTGATTCTCAACTACCCGAAACTTTTAGAAGAACATATACCTAAGTTTGGAATACGTGGAGAAGAAAAGTTTTTCAAGACGAACTTGCGGTAGATTTACTTGTGATACAATTGAAGAACATTCTTAAGTGACGGGTTATTTCAACAAATTAATTTTAATTCGTCTTTCTACTAGTGCCAGAATTTGGGGTGTTTTTTTCTTTAACCTTGAATTAGGAGTGATAGATCCACTCATTTCAACACTAGGTTACTTAAAGTTACATAGTTAAACCTGTGCTACGCAAACTCGTTTTAAGGTCGGACTGTATGTATTACGAAATTTTTGTAAATATACGAGTAGATAGACGTGGTATCTTATTTCTGTAAACACTTGTAAAGTGAATCCTACAGTGAATATTATTTAAAAACAATCGCGGCCAGTGTGTAACCTCGTAAAGTCAGCATTATATAGCTTCATAAGTAAAGACTGAAGCGCAGACGTTTGTCTTCGGTAGACCGCTGAGTTCGGCTTTGGAGATAAGTAGGTACATTAAGTAAACCGACCGCTAAGACGACGTTTTTCGTATTGAAGACGTTAAAAATATGGTATTTCTCTTAAAAAAAAATTCAAGTACCTGCGAACGGTAACAATTTACTTCCGTTTAACTAGTATAAAAATTGGTAATTACTTTTGTGAAATTAGCAATTACTTTATAATATGTTTTATTACGATTCGATCACTTTAGCATGTAAGTACCTACTAGTTCAATAATACCACATCACATACATATCAGCACAGATACATCACATATCATAATGCTCCTCATCATACAAAGCTAATATAACAAGGATTATGCTACGGTCACACGCGCGCCGTGCAGCCCGGCGGGCTGCCTGGCGGGCTGCGCGGCATGCAGCCCGTCCCGGGCCGGCGGACATTCAAGCTGTTCACACGCACGCCGTCGTGTCAGTCAGTGCCAGCATGGCGAGCAGCGAGGATCTCGGTGTTGTTGCTGCCATATCCTTTGGCTTAACTTATTTTTATTGGAAAAAGAAACAGAATTATGAACGACGGAGAAAAAGAGAAAGACTGCAATCTCCGATCGTAGCGACTTTCTTAGCAACGCTGAATGAAGATCCACTCGTCGCGAAAGCGCGGGAGAGACTGACTGCCCGCGCGCGTGTAAACAGTCACCGGGCGCCCGCACATTCATCCTTTGAACTTTGCCAAAAAACCGACACTTGCCCGGTTCGCGGCATTCACGTTCACAGGCGCGTTCACGGGCTCGGGCGTACCGTTTACACGCTCGTGAATGTGAATGTGCACGTTGAATGTCGAGTTGAACGCGCGCGTGTGAACTTACCATAATGGTAAGTTAAGCTTGCAAAAAGAATGTGAGTGCCTGTGTGTGGGTGTGTGCGGAATTCACTTTCCCACAAATTAACCTGAATAGATTCTAAGATAACAGTCGTAAATAGATAATAAGTAATACATTGAAAGAAAATTATAAATAATTACATAACCTTCCAAAAAGCCCATTACAGGCCATGATATAAGCAGACAACCCAAACTACGTAAGTGAGGAAAATCATTACGTAAACATTGAAAATTGTTTTATCGGTTTAAGTAGGTAAGTAAATCTAGCGCATGAAAGTGTAGTAATCCCTATTAGCTGAGGGTTTATAGTGCAATACGACGGTCCGGTGTTGTGGGGCCATCGAGCTTTACGACCAATGAAAACGGAGCCTCTCAACTGAGGTAATTATGGGATTACTTATATGTATGCCACTTACCCCCAAGCACCTATACGCTCAAATTTGCTATGTCCACGATTGCTTCAAATCAAATTTATGAAGCGCCCTTGTTTAAAACATAATCTAATTTGACGCACAAATACCTACACGATTATAAAAGAAGCAATTTAGATACCGTCTGATGTGGCAACTCAATCTTCCCTTTTCCCTCTAGTTACTTAGAGTGTATAATGAGACTCGAAATTTGGCGTGGGTATTTTATATGAAGGATTCACGGAAAGAACAAGTCGGTCATCTAAGCAACTTTTTGAGATACAGCGATTCCAAAATTAGTCATCAGGAACTATTACTAAGCTTAACATTTCTTTAAAAGTTATATTGCTACCTTATATTGCTTGCAGATTATTTAATTCGATGGTAAGTAAGTTATAGTAATTTGCGAGCTCTACATTTTGAGATTAAAATCTCAGTTAAAAAAAAAGATGACTAGACATGTTCTTTCCGTGGACCCTTCATATACAATGTAAATGAAATCCACGATGTTAATTTTGGGAATTTCCATGAGAATTTATAAAATCCCGGAATATCAGTTCAACTGCCGGATCTAATAGTTAATGCGTGCGAGCCTGCTGGTATGGTATAGTATGGAATAAAATTTCACGGCAACCAAGACGTTGCCGGTCGCAACAGGCATTGGTGGTACGTTGATGGTTGTTGGACGCAGCGGGCAGTTTGTTGGATTCCGTATCCCTCAAGCCCTCAATGCTGATGAAGATGCGCCGTGTTGTGTTATAGTCTAAGATCCATTTAAGAACAACCTTCACCGAAATACTTAATGAATGAAAAGTATTTTATATTAAATTAAATATTACATGTGTTAATTATATTGCAAGTGGATTGCCTAAAAAACTCGAGTCAGAAGTTAAAAGAAAAAAACTAGAATTGATTTAAACCTGCCAACCCGTAGTTAGGTATGCCACGAGAAAAGTAGACAAATTGTACTAGCTTTTGCTTGGAATTCGGTTATCGCGCGCTGTTCCCTCGGGAAATGTGCATTTTTTGGGGATAAAAAGTACTCTCTCTCTGACCCATAAACTATCTCTACGCCAAAAATCACGCCAATCTGTCGCTCCATTTCGACATGGAAGACGGACAAACATACAAACACACACGCTTTCGCAATTTATAATATAGTATGGATATGCTTCATACTTTCGATTGGTATGAAATTGGATTGAAATATATTCGTGACATTCATCATTGACATTGACCTATGAATTAAAGAAAAAGGATTTTTCATTTATTTTTTTACTTCTGTCTGACTGTCATTTTTTAAGCAACCCGCTTGCAATACATTTATTAACATATTTAATTTAATATAAAATTATTTTCATCCATTAACTTGTTCGGTGAAGATCGTTCTTAAACGGATCTTCTACTATAAGTTGACATTTTATCTAGTGGTGAACTTAACGAGTACCTCTAGGTAAGGTAAGGTATATACTTAAGTATACATATCTTAACTTTTGTATGCACACCTTTACCTAAACAAAGATAGTGATTTGATAGAGTTAGGTATCTTGTAAAATGATTAGTGTGTTCCCAGAGAAAGGATAATATCAATATCATTTATATAAAGTTATGAGACAATTAATCAAAATTAGTGTCGTGCACACTGTCCCTAGCCAATAAATTAATTAGGTCAAAACACAGTGAGGCCGTAGCGCGAAGGCCGTCTTCGGAACATTGTAACGCAATATTACCATCTAATGAAACTTCCTGCGGGAACGGGATAACACCTATCCTTACTACCTGTGGTTATGACGCTGGCAAATCAGTTTCAATCGGAATCCGACCCGAAGGTATTAAATGCTACCGCTTTAACGGAGAAAAGCTTATCTTAAAGGTAAGTATGGAGAATTATTACTTTTATTTGCAATACCATTTTGCAATTTTATTGAATATTAAAAATAAGCCTTTCTACGATTCGCGCTGTCATCGTTCATCCACCATTACCTCTCATATTTCGTTTTCTAGAATTTTTTACCGTACAACGGCAAAACCTACTAGACACTGGCAAAATTGTCCTCCAATGGACAGAGCCATATTTTTTTAAAGAAACAACAACAAGCCTTTTTACAAAAAATGGAGATTTTTAGGAGAAATTACTTTTATTATTTTTAAGTTAGCGTCTTTTCTCCTGTGGAAAAACGCAGATTAGCCAGCTGTCTATCCCGTGGGAAATTGAAACACATTCTTTGTAGACCTCTGCAATCCTCAAGAAACATGTAAGCAATTTCAGGTAGGTACCTATCTAACGCTAGTGGTTTAGGCTGTGCGTTGTTAATCAGTCCCTCATTTTGTATCATTGCTTGCTCTATGGTTGCATGGTGAAATGCATTTTATTCATCGTACCTAGATACTTGTATCGTGTTTTTAAGAGAAAGATTATTATGAGTTATGACCTACATAATCGACATCGAAAAAGAAATAATAAAACTTTGTTTTTCAACACGGCCGAGTTCTACTCATATTTCTGAACATGGTAAAAGCTTTTTTATAAATCTTTGAATGCAGTTTTTCCTTTTCACTCGAATCGATGATATAATTCTTTAGAATAAATCTTTCTAGATCTTATAATTTCAGAGTTCCCGAAACTACCGTCTAAATAATCATTATCTAAGTAAAGCCCACCTACTACTTAACTACTGCTACGTGGGGGAGTGTGTGGGTGATACTTTGTTATCTGAATTTTCGGCACCTCCTCTTTTTCAATTAGAGCAACGCTGAGCTGGATCAAAAATCATAAATGTATTTGTAACATGTGTTTTTATGATAGTTTTGTACTAATTTCATATGTTTCTTGAGGTTGGTTCCAAGAAATAGGAGAGTTGATAAACCCAACCTCTAACATAATATCTGATACATCATTATTTACTATCAACGTTGCTCAATTAATGAACGTTGTCCAGACGAACAAACTATCATCGATATCATAAATCAGTTTCAGTTACCACATGCTCTCTCAGCGAGTGTGGACTGCTCGATAAGCTAGACCCGGACTGACGAGACGAATTGCTACATCCCTATCTAACTAACCGTGCCAGTATAACGAGGCCCCCCGGACTACCCACTCCGCCTGACTCCACAACCCCAATGAGAAAGTAAACTGGGACGGAAACGAAAGTTCTTGCTTCACTGGACACTTACGGTCATAACAATGTGTACGTGTAGACGTCCACGTGTTTACAGTGATGCTCTAAACTTTGACGCATTACACGATTTACGCGGTAGTCTGAATGACGCAAGAGGTTGAGTATTCAGAGTCTACTTATTTAGAGAACTACTTTTTAACTACATATTTGGGTATGTAACTATGTAGTTTAAAGTACAAAGTACATTCGTAGTCCGTTTAAATGTATCATCATATTTAGGCATCACAGTCAAAACAAGTCAATCAATTGGTGTGAATTGTCCCGTGATATTTATTATTATTTATATATTATTAAAACGTACTAGCTCCATTTTAGGCTTCCGTCCGTAGCCCTAACAAGGAATCCTCAAACTTTCGCCATATCCGTCTGTCTGTTCATCCGCGGCTGAAGTTAGATATTGTTAGTATTAGAAAGCTTTAATTTTGCATGGTGTTTATATTAATATACATATAAACACATAATTATGTGGACTAAGTGGTAAAACAATAAAAAAAAATTGTTCAGTTCTCATCTAAATCCGTAATGTATATGGGGTAACATAAGATAGGTCTTTTAGAAACATTGTGGGGTTATTACCAGCATTTTCGATGTAGGGATTCGTTGGCGAAATATTAGACATTACATTAATGAGTTTTATATGAATATATAGTAGTTATTTCACCCTTTACTTACTCAAGCTTCATGCCAACAGTTGAAAGAGTTGGAAAAATCTTAATATTAGTTTGTAGAACGAATTTAGAATGAATTATAACAATTTAGTTTGGGACTAGGTCAATTGGTGTCAAGTGTCCCATGATATTTATTTATTATTTAAATAGTAGGCTTTCCATGTTCACAATTAATAATCTATGAAAACTGATTTGACACAACTACTGAACCGTTCGTTGCGCATGCCCCGACACGTACTTGGCCGGTTTTTATAGCAACACAGTGGCAATACTGTGAAGTTACCGCCTACTCTTTCCTTTCTTTACCATGTCTTTGTTCATGTCTTTAGTTGACTTTCTTAGTGCGTCGTGACTTTATCGCTTCCACTGCGCGTCGTATATAGTAGTCATTACGGCATCGTTGCACAAGCCATCAGTTTCGCATCTTAAGTCTTCGTTACGTAATTCAATTGTAAAGTAACCACGCACTCGTGTAGTCGGGTCACGTATCTTCTTTACTTACAAGTTTCAGTCTCTGTATATGCAACCTCCGGTCACTGAAAAAAAAATGGATTCAAAGACTTGACTTGATAGACTGCTGTTTACTATATCGTGATTTTGTGACACGATGTAACGGCATTAATGTTTGTAACCAGTCTCATTTCTTTTTCTTCTAACAAATTTTCACTGTTTAAATCAAAATTAATTGCATGCTTATACGTTGATTATCTGAGGGTCATCGGGACCTGGTGATCTGTTAAAAAGGTATATCTTAAAAGTTGTCTACATAGTTATATGGTGGAGAAATGAATAAATTTTGTTATTATAATGCTTCGGGGGGGCTGAAGAAACCATACGACCCCGTGCAACCTGTTTTAACACGACCTAGGTTTCAGTCTAATTTGTCGCACCATCAAGCTTACGTCACCGTACTAGCATGACGTCACTTCTACCATCTGCTCAGTTCAAGCTAAGTTGGAATAGAAACGCGAACCAGAAGCAATCAAAGTTTGAATTCAAGCATAAATTGTAATCAGTAAGTTACCTAGGGTTCCCTTATGTGCAACGTAAATAAATGAATTTTCAAACGTGGCGTAGGGCCACTTTGAGTTGTTTGTCAAATGACTGATAATTTATAATTTTTGACTTGAGTGAGACAATAGGCGTCTACTTTATTATGGGTTTTATACATATAATGGGTTTCAATCACTCCTGCTGGGTCGTGCTGAGTCACTGTCTTCAAGCTAGTAGGTACCTAGAAAAATATTTTCAAGGGTTTTGTAGTCGGTTCCATTTTTGTTATTTTTTTTATTTTTTTTGGAGTCGGTTTTACTTTTTTGTTAAAAAATTTCTTTATTTCTCACTTTTTAGTGAATACCCGATGGAAAGCAATTACCACCGCCCATGGGCACCCGCAACACGAGCGGTATCACAGGTGCACCGGCCCTTTGAAGTGTGAATGTTCGTTTTTTCAAAATTCCCGCGTAGGTGGATTTTACCTCGCACGCCGCTTAGCTACCTCGTACAATTCTGATGGAATCGTAGCCGCAAGCTGATTGCGAATGACGTGGTGTCATCTGTTAGCGTCACCCTCTAGACGGCAGCGCTGACGTTGATAAACACTGGCCATAAACTAGCAATGCTAACAACATCATTATGGACAATCAAAACTTGCTTTCATCCACATGCGAGTAGAATATGATTGGATTCGACGCTCGTGCTGTCAATAATACCGAATTTACGTCCCGAGGGACCAATCGTCACGAAGCATGATATCCTCGGCAGTCACTATTTCAAATGAAATAATTTATTTTACCTTGGACACGGTAACAAGTGGTTTTTATTCAGTATTCAGTATTCAGTATTCAGTATATTTATTTCCATAACAATTTACATTGTGTCGGACAATATATATATCTATAAACATACATGACATGTCTATTACAATATAGAACATAACACTTAAATCTAGCACATAAATTAACAATATCATAAAATTTGAGCCACTTTGGGACCACTACAGGTGACAGACACTAATTGAAATAAACTGAAAAAAAAAAACAACAAAAAGAAAACAAACAAAAGTCAACATGAATAGAAACAACTTTTCTTCATAAAATTAGGGATAACTATGGGTAAATTGCACTTATTACTTACTTTAGACTATTAAGTACCTATTAACTTTTGTAGGTTTAAAATATTATAATGCTGACTAGGGAATTAGGAACATGCTTCTTATTTAATTTAATATTAATTATTATTACCTACGAATTCATTGACATCATAATAACACATCTTCAAAAGAAAATTTCTGAGGCGATATTTGAAAACACTTACATTATTTATAGACTTAAGGTCTTTAGGTAGGCTATTGTACAAATTTACAGTTTGGTTTCTTATGCTATGCTGAACTACTCTGAGGGTGGGTGCTATAGATTTTCCTAAGTCTTTTCTGCGTGTGGTTTGTCTAGAGATTCTCTCTTCACATGTCTCGTATCTCTCCGGGTGTTTAACAACGTCAGTTAGTATCAGCAGAATGTAGAGACAAGGTACCGTCAGAATATTTAATTTTATAAAATATTCCCTGCATGACTGCCACGATGGGATGCGTACCATTGTTCTAATAGCTCGTTTTTGTATTATAAATGCTTTTCGAATGTTGTATGCATAACTTTGACCCCAGAACTTAATACTATATCTTAATCGAGATTCTACCAGAGCATAATATACCATGATTAGTTGTTTTAAAGTAACCTCATCTCTTAGGCTCCTTAGCGCGTAACAAGCCGAGCTGATACTGTTTTCCAAGGCCTTCAGTTCCTCTCTCCAGTTTAGTTTGCTGTCAACCCGTACGCCTAGAAATTTAACCCAGTCTACAGTTGCAACAGCCATACCATCTAAATTCACATCAAGCGATTCTTTATTCGCAGCTGTCGTCTTAAATAACATGAGCTGTGTTTTATTCATATTTAAGTGCAATTTATTTACATTGAACCAATCCTGAAACTCCCTTAGAACTACATTTACTCTAGTATTAAGATCTTCAATATTAGATGCGGAAATAATAGCATTTGTGTCGTCTGCAAATACCACAATACTAACATCACTACATTGCCTACCAACACAATTAATTAAATCATTGACGAAAATTGAAAAAAATAATAATTTATGAATGATTATATTTTGTTCGTACTTTTTTAGGGTTCCGGAGCCAAAATGGAAAAAACGGAACCCTTATAGTTTCGCCATGTCTGTCTGTCTGTCTGTCCGTCTGTCTGTCTGTCTGTCTGTCTGTCTGTCTGTCTGTCTGTCCGTCCGCGGCTTTGCTCAGAGACTATCAATGCTAGAAAGCTATAATTTTGCACGGATATATAGGTAAATTATGCCGACAAAATAGTGCAATTAAAAATTCAAAAACAATTTTTTTTAGGGTACCTCCCATAGACGTAAAGTGGCGGTGATTTTTTTTTTCTCATCCAACCCTATAGTGTGGGGTATCGTTGGATAGGTATAAAACCATTAGGGGTTTGCTAAAGCGATTTTTCGATTCAGTAATTAGTTTGCGAAATATTCAACTTTAAAGTGCAAATTTTCATTAAAATCTAGCGTCCCCCCCCCCCTCTAAAATCTAAACCGGTGGGTGGAAAAATTTGAAAAGTTCAGGATGGTAGTCAGTACATCAAACTTCCAAGAAAAACTATAGCGACTAGGTTTGCTTGAGAATTATTAGTAGTTTATGAGTAAATAGCAGCATAAGGTATAAAATATACGTAAACTTGGAAGATTCCGTATAAAATACGAAATCCTTAGAAAAATATTACTTAATTTTTTCGTAATGGCTACGGAACCCTATTTTGGGCGTGTACGACACGCTCTTGGCCGGTTTTTAAATTGAAATTTCAATCCCAAAATGTAGAGCTCGTAAAATACTATGACTTACCACTGAATTAAATAATTCAATAGATTCAAATATATATTTTTAACTTTTAAATAAATGGTAACCATATTAATTGTTCGTGATAAATAACTTTCAAACCGCTATAACTCAAAAATTTGCTAAGGTGACTAGACACGTTCTTTCCGTGGACCCTTCAAGTGACGTAGCCTCAAACTACGTAAAGCTATAATAATAATAATATTAATTAATGAAAGAAGTTGATTAATTAAAACTATGAAGTTCAATCAATAACAACTAAAGTTAATAGCCCTTACCCGCGACTCCGTCTGGGAAGAATTCTTTAAAGCTAGAAATACACTGACGCCGGAGGCGGAGCGGTGTGGCGCAGCGCGGAAGCGGTGCTGGTTGTAATATTCGAGCTAACGTGAAAGAGGGCAGAGGGCTCGTCTGTTTAAAGCTTTATAGCGCGACCACGGTAACTGCACAATTTCTTGAATAAAAACCTGTCCTTCTCAGGCCTTCAAACTACCTACTTACCGCCTTTTTAAACCTCATCACAATTGGTTGAATACGTTAATCGTGGAAACGTAACAAACAATTTTTACAATATTTGATGGGTAAATAGGAAATTCCTGAATGAGCCGCATGCTATTAATCCGACATAGGGACAGCGGAATATAGGACACCAACAACATCGGAACTAAAGTCCTTCAGTGATCTATATTTCAGTGTGTTTGATTTATTTGAGATTGAATCCAAAACAATGATGTTTTATTGCGCCATCGCCACGTTCACACTCCGCTGCAGTGATCCAACGCTGAATATGCGTTATTCATGAAATGAACCATTGGTCACTCAATCTTCTGTTTCCCTACAGGGATAATAAACAGTGGCATTTCAGTAATTTATGTTTTCTGTGAACGCAATTACTCGAAAATCATGCTTAAATTGTAGTATTTAAAATCAATAGGAAACAAAAAGGACCGAGAAATGGCTTTACACGTAGCCAAGTAGAAACAAAGTTTGACTCCGCGCATATGTTCACGACAGATATCTATGGCACATCGGTTGCATTTACGGCGTCCCGAAGACATTACAAAAGCCATTCCCTTATCTAATGTTCTTCGTGGATTTATTTAACTTTTCCACGCCTCGACATCTTGAAAATCGTTCGATAAAGATGTCAACAAGAAAAAGGTCACCAATTGAGAACGATACCGCAACAAAATTTATTATTTTGTGATATCTTAAAACACTGATATGATCTAATTGAGACACACTATTGTCTTGTCCATCTATACAATGTACTTAAGCTTTTCTAGGTTGTAAAATGGTTCAGTACCGTAGTGGCGGCACGGCGGCGACCGCGACGAACAAAGTCGCAGCAGATAATGACTTCATCAATAAAGCTAGCGAGCGCTAAGCTTTCGCGCCAGGTAGGTGTGCCTGCGTAATCAGATTATGTTAAATTCCCACTACATGAGATATAACATCGACTGCCAAAGGATCAATCAATATCAATTTACCAAATTATATCCTCTTTGTTAACAAAGGAAACTTAAAACAATGGTTACGACAATCACTATTTACTTAATCGAAAAGGGGTGAGGGAAAAGACTTATCGAATTAAATATCTAATTTGAGGAGTCCAGTCCATTAACTTTGAAAATAAATGGACGTTTCAACGATTCGAGGAAGAATAAAAATTTGTTAGGCTATAAATTAACCGACCCTCGAGGTGAAGCTCGCAATCTGCATTAGCCGAGACCTGCACTTCTTTGCTACGATTAAATGAAATTTCACGGGCGGTTGCTCCCGGAACTCGCTGGACAAAGGTCTGGGATATTTAAATTGAATGCCTTTAACCCGACAGCTTTCCTGGCTTCTCAGAGCACCACTTGCGACTTTTGAATATCTCTCTTTCCAAATTGAACAGTGATTCGTCCTAATAATAAAATATCCCGATACTGATGTTTGATACATTATTCAGTGGTCACTTAATCACTTTGTAAATAATACGTTTGAATTCATTGTGGAAAGAGAATATTTATTATTCATTCTACAAAAAATGAAGAGACCGTGTCACATTGATGGACTTACATTTTTAAAGAGAAATCGAAGTCTCGTAGAGCACTCAGCGCGGAGAGGATCTTATTGCTTTTTCGGAATTTTTTATTCGTTTTGTTTACAGCTTTCATTCGCGTAGAGGTAAAACTGATATAAAAGGAACGGACCGACGTGGACGAAAACTAATCAATGAAGATGTTTAAGTTTAGCTTTATTTGTTAAAAGAGCTTTCAAATTACCCTATTTGTAGTGTTAACCTTCTAAAAGATTGTTTCAGCTCTACTGCATTCTACATATTTACTTTATTCGGTAAAATACAAAATTTCGACTGAGCAAGTTATAAAAAAGTAATCGCATTGCGAATGTTCATTTTCCAATTGAACCCCACAACGAATACATTATCTCCAAGTGAGGTGGGCGTCGCTTTTGAATGTTCAATTTAAACGAGAACACCAACACAAAAAACTTAACAAACAGGAAAACAAGCTTGTAAACTCTTAAAAATAGACCTATTATGAACAGATTTTCTAATATGTATTATAATAACAGATGCTTTTTCACCAAATAAAAAAAAATTCGTGGGGCAACACCTTTACGTAGGTATTATCTCAAAATTTTATTTTTAAATTTAAGTACTTAACACATTTTATGCATAGATGCTTCGCGTTCAATTTATGAAGCTGTAAGCAGTAAAATAAGAATGTAGGTAAAGTCTAGTAAGGTGGCTTCAGCGTTTAATAATATATAATTTATGGGCCTGGTATCTACTTACTTACCACTTACTAGGGTTGTATATTGTATATTCACTTTAAAAATAAATAATTAAATTAAAATAAAATAAATATTTAAGGAGACCTCCCATACAACAAACGTGTTTTGTTTTTTGCTAATGTTTAAATTTTATGGATAATGGTCCGGAACCCTCCGTCCGCGAGTCCATCTCGCACAAGGCCAGTTTTTGAAAATTTCGCCAGTCCAAAGTACGGGTTGCAGACACGGAGACCCTTTTACCCGACTGCCCAATGGTGGGTTATTTTGAATATTGTACCCGTGCGGAGCAGGGGCGGGGCGCTAGTACTCAACACACGAGGCAGGTGATAAAGACAAATCTTATTGTACCATTCATTCTTAAAAGGTGTTCTCCAACTTGTCAAGCATTATATTTTGATTAGGAATACATTTTAATAAATATTTTAATACAATTTTTTTGCTGACTGTACTTTTTGTTGATTGTACTTGCATTGTCATCTAACTTACAAATTTATAAAAAATTTCAAGTCAATCCGACCACTGAGAGTGGATCAAAATGTACGTGCAAAGATTGGACCCAAACAAAAACTAAAAGCTTGCAATTAAGAAAACTGATGAAATGTCTAAAACCGCCTTTCCCAGAAAGGCAGCTCTACAAAAACTAGTTTACATGAAATGTTAAATTGCAAATTCGAAGTCATAATCGTAAACAATCGAAAGGTTCTTCAATACAATTTTAAGATACCCTCTTAAATACTAAAAAAAAAGTTTCGTTTCGGTTCGCGATTCGCGATCGGGAGCGCTGGGAGGTATCCCTTTTGCACTAATCGAGCAATTTCTCCCATGTTATTAAGGGTAAATGGGAATGTTCGCAGGCCGTTGCGTTCTCAGAACGAGTTTCTTATAGACGGTATTGAATTTTTAAACAAATTTTTCGACCCGCTCCGGCCTCGCTACCCACTTTATGTTATAGGATTAGAACGTTATTGCTCCAATAAACTGACAGCTCTCCCTTTCGTAAATTTGGTTAAGGTGTCGAGTTAATCCTATTGGGCAATACACTTAATACTTACCTAACATAGCATTGCCAAGTAAAGAAAAAATATCTCATATCGAATTCTGAGGCCATATTGCCTAACAAGCGAGCGCTCGCCATCGCATTCACAAGATATCTCTATCTACCCCCAACTTATACCGTTTGATAGAAACAAATAACCAATGTGACTGTGATTCTGAGTGTGTAAGAGCTTGTCCAGATGACATGATCTACGCGCGAGTAAACACTCACATGGGTCGCATCTAAAATGCATCATCTGGGTACTCAATTACGCGTAGCTTTTCGACGAATTCGGGTATAATTTTGCAAACAGGCAATTTATAACCTGGAGTAGGTAAAACAAAAGATATATTTTATACTAATCGAAAAATCACATAGTTGTCGCTAGATAGCGACAAATCAATTCTTGGCAGAAGAAGTCGCAGGCAACAGCTAGTAGAAACGTAATTCTTTATGTCAACACACGTAAGCATTACATTATCGTGTATTTTTATGCTTTACACAAAGCCAGCTTAGACTTAATACTTTTTATTACACACACGGTACATCGATAGGATTATCTAGTCGCCGACATTTTCATTTTACTTATTCATTCATCCATGTGCTTGTTTCCCCACGATAGGATTATACGGATGGACATTTATTTTTATTGCGCACCGGCTTAATACAGGATGAAAGCTTTAACATTAAAATATACGAAATCCTATAAGACAACAAGGTGAGCTCGGAGCAGTTTAAAACTTAATCGTGTCGCAAAAATACTACAAAACACAAAGAATATTTCCCTGGGGTAGCGTTAATGTTCCGGTGCTGGCGTGGACCATTCATCTTGACAATTTTATCGACCGAATCTCTGGAAATTAAGGCAGGAAAAAAGTCAATAAATCCAAGAAGCAAGCTGGAACAGATAACGAATGTCCCGGGGTGCGACCCGCGACGCGCCGCCGGAATCGCGCAGCCCGCCGTGTTAATGTGACACTAAGACCTGCGAGCAAGGGTAAACAAAGCACTAGGGAAAACTTCCGATATTTATTCTCTCTAGTTTAACTCTTTCCGGCTTTATAAATAGATAACAACCGGTGATTTAGTTACCTAAATTAAATTTCCGTTCGTCAAACAATTTAAGTTCATTACAAACTTACACCTTGTGTCGTATGTGTTTTGTTTGGGAAATTTACATCGCAGCTCAAAGCGAAAGTTGAAATTTAAGACGCCAGATGTCAGTGATATTACTTGCAAACTAAGCTCTCCTCCAAGTTTTTGTTTAAAACCTGGTTACTAGTTCTTTAGGAATTCACTCTTTCCATTACACGCTTAAGTGCTTTATAATGTTAGTTGCTGCAGGAAAATCCACGTGCTTCGGCACTGTGCGATTTTTTACAAAGAATATCCGTAACTCTATTGCAGTGATCAATTCGTCGCCGAAATGGATCCATTTGTTGCAGCCCTCTCTGGAATTGGTTATTCTCACAACTGTACGTGTCTAGAGAAATGTGCGTTCAAACAAACTTTTAATACCCAAAATATATCGATAGTTGAAGTGGTAAACATAACAACATTCAAGGAAATAAATCTTTTTTTTTTTGTAGTAGGTAATAATCTTCAAAGTTTTCGAGATGAAAACAGTGTGGGATCATTTGAAAAGATTGGTTACTGCCATAAACATAGGTTGTGCTATAAAGACCTTCCTAACCAATTTCAAGTTTCTAGGAAACCAAAAACCTTATCTTGATTTCCCGGTCATTTCTACGGAAAAACCTTGTTTAACGACTGAATCTTTTATTTTGTTGACTTACGATTTCATTTTATCAATGCTTCACGGGGTAGATACCTAATATATTTGAGTATTTGATATTAACTTAATCGTGATACCTTACGCGCGTTCCTGGGAGAAGCGGTCGTGACTGAAGATCTATATTTCGATTCGTCTATACATCGATTGTTCGTCAGTGGGAAATGGATGAAAATTTTAGAAATGCTTGAAACTTTTTTTATCGATAGGATAACCTTTCTTATTAACAGAAAAAATATCAGATTTAATTTAAAATAATGAAAGAGTTTTCTTTACCGCCAAATTACGACAGTCCGGTCGGTTATGGGTTGTTCCAATAGTCCAGAAAAAAAAATATTAAAAAATAATTAATGTGTCTCTGACTTGATCATTATGAAAAATTTCAAGCGTTTCTAAATTTTTCATCCATTCCCCATTTATCACCATCCATTGACTAAATTTATTTGACAGATAAATGTGATGCCGTCTCTGTTTGTTTTGTTCGAATAGATGGAGACGGCATGACATTTATCCGTCAAATAAAATTAATCAATGGGTTTTGAATCAGCCCCTAACATTCCATTACCAATCTATACGTCGAACGGATATCGCATATTCTATTGAAATAGTAGTTGTCGGCCACAAAATGTAATAGAGTTGATAGTTCAAGGCCGGTTGCGGTAAGAGCTCGTAGAACCGTGTCTACACGATGTACAGATCTTATAAAAGCAGTCACGTATCTACCGTCTCAGGTCGAGTGTTCCCTTAACGCAAGCGGTAGGCGTAAAGATGATTCTACATTTACAAAAAATCTGTCTTGTACCCGACAGCCACAATAAACGTGTATCACAACAGCTTGGTTCGCTGCATTTGATGTTTTTACCATTTGGCGTCCGAATTATCGACGTTATTTATACGTCAGCAACACACAGTGAAGATTTGAATGTACGGAAATTGTGCGGATGTAAACCTGGCATTACGGAAACGATAGGTCTGAAGGAAGGACCAAGGTCGGAACGCAACGGTAGAACACGATGCTTGTCCGATTTCATCAACATAATTTTATGTACTTACGCAATTTCAACATCAACAAAACCTATAGTCAAAATACCACAAACGGGACTTAACACGCTATTTTTAACAAGTAATATTTACCTCGACGTTTCGGCAACATTACAGTTGCCGTGGTCACGAGTAGACTGAAGTGTGGGGTGTCAAGTCCGCCTAGCAACGCAAGTTTTTCGAGTGACCACGGCAACTGTACTGTTGCCGAAACGTCGAGGTAAATATTACTTGTTAAAAATAGCGTGATAAGTCCCGTTTGTGGTATTTTGACCATGAGTGAGCATCACGAAAGTTTAAAACGTTATATCAACAAAACCTAGTTAGGGTTCCGTAATCAAAAGATGGGACGGTGATAATAAGCCAACGATTGTTCGTCTCGTCTGTCTGTCCTTCCATCTATCCTATGTTTTCTTTTTAGTTAGTTAATTAACTTCTGATATTTTATAACATTGTTTTCATACACTTAGTGTATGTGACAAAACTGAATTTTACTATTTTGTATTAAAATATGGGGACATTTTTACAAGCTTTTATTTAGTTTCACCTGTCCCGTTCTCTGTCTGTCTGTCTGTATACCTGATGCATCCTTACTTGTCTTATCATGTAAACAAACGTGACGTCATAGATGGTAGACATAGATAATAGACAATGACTAGTGATGGGAAATGTCGATAAAATATATTCAAATTCAAGTCTTTATTTCATGTTACAAAGACACATTATGATAGTGTAACCGTTAAGGAGTTTTACCTTCCATCATTAGCTCATCAACATGAGATCTATCAGACGCAAATACTTAAATAGCTTGTGAAAATATATGAAAAACGTAATGCGAGCCTACAAAATTTGAGGGTTGCCCTCGATTTCTGGCCACCTCGGAAGTATACACTTTCGAATAAAAAAGATTTTTTTAAATAAATGAGAAAGAGAAAAAGAAAAATCCCGTCTTTTCCCGTTCCCGTAATAATTTTTGGGAAATGGTCTCTTAAAGCTCACCTACACTCCCCAAGAAACCCACTTGCCGAATTTTAGATTTCTACGTCCAGTCAAACGAAAATTCCCGTTTTTCCCCGTTCCCGTGGGAATTTTGAAAACTCCACTCTCAATGCTCCTCTACACCCCTTTAAGCAACCTACATGCCGATTTTCAGCTTTCTACGTCCAGTAAAACGAAAAATCCCGTTTTTCCCTTTCCCGTGGGAATTTCGGTAAATTATCTCTTTAATACTTCCCTATACTTCTCAAGCAACTTGCATGCCAAATTTCAGCTTTCTACGACCAGTAAAACGAAAAATCCCGTTTTTTCCCGTTCCCGTCAGAATTTCGGGAAATACTTTTGTAGTGCTCCCATACACCCCCCAAGGAATCTAAATAATAAATTTCAGTTTTCTACGATCAATAAAACGAAAAATCCATCCCGTTGAACTGAATATAAAACCCGTTTTTTCCTTATCCCGTGGGAATTTCCAAAAATCCTTCATTAGTGGGTGCCTACATTGTATAAGGTATTGTAGATAAGCAGGAAGCGAAAGCAATTAGTAACGACGGTGAAGTTAATTACGAAGAGTAAACTATTTTTTGATGAAAAGAATTTAATGCCGAACTTTACAATACTTGTACAATTTAATTTAGAAAGGGAAGAACAAAGAATGACAGTTATATTTACGAAAACTAGAAAATTATTATACAGAAAGCAAAGCGCGCGTGCGTCGCGGCCGGCTGTCCCAAGCGCAGTCCATTCAGTTGAAGTCCCGGCGTCCGCGCAGCGCGCGAGCGGGCAGGCGCTCCAACCGGTCGGAGAACAAAAGGTCGAGGTGTGACTGCCGGTTGCCCAAGCTCATAAGCGGTAGCGATTTTATACGCGCAACCTTCCGCTACAAGTTCTCCCCCACCGAGACCGTTACTACGGTCGATAGTAATCGGGAAAGCGGACAACACGTCCGCTTCTCGTTGTCTTCTCTGGTAATGGGTTCTTAGTGGGTTCCCGAAATGGTGTTGATATGTCGTCCTTGATAACATAGGCAGGCTTTAGTCGGTCGATGGTCACTGTAAGCTCTTTTCCGGAAACGTCTATGTCATATGTTTTTTCTTTTCGCCGGATTACTCGATGTGGACCGGTATACGCTGTCTGCAGTGGCCTATGTGCTGGACCTTGACGCAGGAAGACATGAGTGCTTGTATGGAGGTCTCTTGGGATATAGAAAGGTCTGTTGGAGTGCCATGATGATGGTTGTGGTGCAAGCTTGTTCATGTGTCTGCTCAGTCGGCTTGCGAAGTCGCCAACGTCTACTGGTGTGTTTGACGGTGTAATGAACTGGCCAGGTAAGCGTAATGGTTCGCCGTACACTAGTTCTGCTGTAGATGCTTGCAGGTCCTCCTTCCACGCGCTGCGGATACCCAACAGTACCAGCGGAAGGGCCTCCGTCCAGTGCGTGCCTGTGTGGCATGTGATTGAAGCTTTGAGTTGTCGATGTAATCGTTCTACGAGCCCATTCGCAGCTGGATGATAGGCCGTTGTAGTAAGGTGAGATGCGCCTAACAGCGCCGCCATCGTCTTAAAGAGGTGCGACTCGAACTGGCGTCCGCGGTCCGTTGTGATACGCTCTGGACAGCCGAAGCGAGCCACCCAGCCGGATACGAAGGCGGCCGCACAGGTGTCTGCAGTGATGTCTGGTAGAGGGAACGCCTCAGGCCAACGAGTAAATCTATCGATGGCGGTGAGGCAGTACCTGTAACCATGAGAAACCGGTAAGGGTCCGACGATGTCTATATGCACGTGTCGAAAACGTGCTGTTGGTAGCTTGAACTCGGCGAGCGGTGCCGAGGTATGTCTGTGCACTTTACTTAGCTGACATTTCACACATGACTTTGCCCAAAGGCGGCAATCCTTTCTCACTCCAGGCCATACAAATCTTTCTGTCACCAACCTTATCGTGGCGTTTCCTCCTGGATGACTGAGGTTATGCATTGCGTCAAAGATTGAACGACGGAAGGCGGCAGTGATGAACGGTCGTGGCTCTGGAGTAGACATGTCGCAGTAGATTGGCAAGTCCGTATGTACAGTCCTGACTTTTTTTAATTTTAAAGTGGACCCGTGTCGCAGCAGATCCTGTAGCTCCGCGTCTGTCTCCTGAGCTTTTGCTAAGGAATGGTAATCAACGGTCGCCGGGAGGTTGCTTACTTCTTCGATTCGAGAAAGTGCGTCCGCGACTGAGTTGTCCTTCCCTGCTACGTATCTGATGTCGGTGCTGAATTGGCTGATGTAGTCAAGATACCTGAATTGACGGGGTGAGCAATTATCTCGACGTGTCGTGAAGGCGTATGTAAGAGGTTTGTGGTCCGTGTAAATTGAGAACGCACGAGCCTCAACCATATGTTTGAAATAACGGATTGCCTCGTAAACCGCCAGCAACTCACGATCGTATGGGCTGTATTTTACCTGTGACGGTTTTAGCTTCCTTGAGAAGAAAGCTAATGGTTGCCAAGTATCTCCTCTGCGTTGTTGTAGTACAGCTCCGATGGCTGTATTCGAGGCGTCCGTTTGAATCGCGAGTTCTGCTTGCATGCTCGGGTGTGCTAAAAGTGTGGCTTGTGAAAGGCTAGCCTTACATTGATTGAAGCTCTTCAGGATTTCCGGTGTGACATCGATGGGCTGCGAGCCTCTGACCTTTTTTCCCGAAAGAAGTGCATTGAGTGGCGCTTGCAGGGATGCTGCGCCTGGAACAAAACGGCGGTAGAAGTTTGTCATTCCCAGAAAACGTCTTAGTTCCTTGATGGTTTTTGGTATTGGGTAGTTGTTGATTGCTGTTACCTTTGATTCCAGTGGTCTGATTCCTGTCTCAGAGACTGTGTACCCTAAGAATGACACCTCTCGCTGTCCAAAAATACACTTAGCGGTGTTAATAAGGACACCGTAATCCTGTAGCCTCTGAAATAGCAGTCGTAGATGCTGCTTATGTTGCTCTTCGGACTCAGAGTGCACTAAAATGTCATCGATGTACCCATAACAGAAATCAAGATCTCGCAACACCTCGTCGATAAAGCGCTGGAAGGTCTGAGCCGCGTTTCTCAATCCGAAAGTCATGTAAGGAAACTCGAATAGGCCGAATGGTGTTGTGATGGCTGTTTTGGGTATATCCTCATGGTATACTGGAATCTGGTTATACGCTTTCACCAAATCTATAGTACTGAATACCTTCTTACCCGCCAGCTGATAAGCAAAGTCTTGGATGTGTCGTACAGGATAACTGTCTGGAATAGTCCTCGCGTTCAGTGCTCTGTAGTCTCCGCATGGCCTCCATCCATTATTTTTCTTCCGTGCCAGGTGGAGAGGAGATGACCACGCGCTCTCTGATCTGCGTGCTGTCCCGTTTTGCAGCATGTCGTCGAACTCCTTCTTAGCTATTTGTAACCTGTGCGGATCTAAGCGGCGCGGGCGGCCGGAAACCGGTGGTCCATCTGTGGTCCGAATATGGTGCATTGTGTTGTGCTTAGGAGCCTGATGCTTACCAGCTGGACGGGTTATGTCTGGATATTCCCTGAGAAGTCTGTGGTAGACAGTGTCGTCGCTTGTCGTGCGCACCGATGCGATGGTTTCTGCTGCCTTGTGATGGGGTACGTCGATCATGAGCGAAGTTACCCCGTCTACTAGCCGATGATTGTGGCAGTCGACAAGTAAGTTGTAATGACTTAAAAAATCGATGCCAATGATTGGCTTGGATACGTTGGCAATTGTGAAGCGCCATTCATATGCTCTTCTTAATCCCAAATCCAAATTGAGATTAATGTGGCCGTAAGTAGTGATGGGCGTGCCATTTGCCGCAAAGAGAACGTAGTTGGTTTTTGTGCCCACCGGCACTCGAAGGGCTGTCCGTGGATACACGCATAAGTCGGACCCTGTGTCTATTAAATATTGAATTTTTGACTTACGATCAGTAACGAACAGGCGGCCTGATGATACAGGACAAGCACTTGCGGCCACTAAATGCTGCCTCGTTAGTTTCCCGAAGTCTTGAAATTGCATGGTTGTTTGCATCTGGTAGCTCTGTTGCCGAACTCAAAGTGGTACCAGCAAAATGGATGTCCTTCGGGTCGTTCGCGTGATTTGTTTCGCGAGTGCGATCTGGCTCCGGATCCTCGGCGATAAAACCGGGTTTTGCTACGTGATCGTGATTTTGGGTTAGTTTGTACCTGCAGTAATGATTCTACTTGCCGTGTCAGTTCTGCTACTCGGGCTTCCAGAGCAGTACCTGGCATATTAGCTGGAGCAGCGGTTGAGGCTACCTGAGGTGTTGACAATGCCAATTCGTGAACCCTATCTGCTAGATCTGCGACGTCGTCTAGGCTCTGTTTATACTGCGAGGCGACTACGGTTTGCACATTAGGCGGTAACCTGCTTACCCAGATTGTGCGTATGAAGTCGTCGGGTATATCAGGACCTGCTAAGTCGCGTACGAGTCGCAGGAATTGCGAAGGTTTACGGTCACCCATTTCTTCATGTTGCATTAGCTGCAATGTTTTCTTTTCCCGCGATAACAAAGTTCGTTTGAGCAGTTCTGTTTTTAGTTTTTCATACTTTCCTGTTTTGGGAGGATTGATTAAAATATCCTTCATTGTTCTTGCGCACTCTTGATCCAACTGCGCTGCCACGAAATTAAATTTTGTGAAATCGGCGGTGATGTTAGATAGCTCAAACTGACTTTCAATTTGTGCAAACCATACCTCTGGTTCCTCTGGCCAAAACGGGGGTACGCGTACGCCGACTCGCCAAACGTTACCAGCCGAACCGCTTCCGCCTGTGTTTGGGCCACAGTCTGTGTTGTTACCCTCCGTTGCATCCCGGAACTCGCCGTCGTTGGTTCCTCTGGCGTTGCTGCTTCCATCCGTGGCGTCCTTGTTCGTTCCAAAATCGTTGGACATCATGCTCAAAGTCGGGGGTCACCAGTGTAGATAAGCAGGAAGCGAAAGCAATTAGTAACGACGGTGAAGTTAATTACGAAGAGTAAACTATTTTTTGATGAAAAGAATTTAATGCCGAACTTTACAATACTTGTACAATTTAATTTAGAAAGGGAAGAACAAAGAATGACAGTTATATTTACGAAAACTAGAAAATTATTATACAGAAAGCAAAGCGCGCGTGCGTCGCGGCCGGCTGTCCCAAGCGCAGTCCATTCAGTTGAAGTCCCGGCGTCCGCGCAGCGCGCGAGCGGGCAGGCGCTCCAACCGGTCGGAGAACAAAAGGTCGAGGTGTGACTGCCGGTTGCCCAAGCTCATAAGCGGTAGCGATTTTATACGCGCAACCTTCCGCTACAGTATATACATATGTGAAAAAATTTCAAGTCTCTCAGTCCAGTGGTTTGGGCTGTGCATTGATATATCAACAGTCAGTTAGTTTAGAATTTTATGTATATAGATTAGTTCTTTATAAAGTACGCAAGGACTTAGGAGGATATTAAGTATTAATTGCCACATTTGTCCACATCGATAAGTTGTCGTTTCCCATCAATACTTTTCAATCCGTTCCAAAGACAATCTTGACACTGCAATGTCAGACATTTTTGAATTTATTCAATCGTTCCTTCAATTATTGAAGGCAATCTTATTAGAAATGATATTTTTCAGTGGTTAATCGGTTGATTTCAATACTTTGTGAGTTTCTTTAAGTATACAGGAACATTTTAAGTGATGGTTATTATGTAATCCAAGAGAAAGGTGTGTCTGTGTCTTCGAGAAGTGTTTGTTTACATGATAAGACAAGTAAGGATGCATCAGGTATAGTCCAATCTTGCGCAAGTTAAATTCGACCAACTTCCAGTACTGGGATTGACTTGAAATTTGGCATACTTATGTAAATCACGTGACAATACAATAATCTAGTAGTGACATCCTGGTAGTCCAGCCAGGATCGTCTCCGCAGGAGGGAAATCTTCAACGATTAATAGCATCGACTTGAAATTTGGTATGCAAATGTAGTTTGGGTGACAATGCAACTACAGTTACCAAAAAATACAGTCAGCAAAAAAAAGCTTGTATTAAAAATTATATTTTTATGGTTAGGTTATCTAAACGATCGGAATCGATAGTGCTCTTGATTCTGAGTAAGAAAAACCATATTTTATCCAAAA
Source organism: Choristoneura rosaceana (assembly GCA_037349165.1). Classification (NCBI taxonomy): domain Eukaryota; kingdom Metazoa; phylum Arthropoda; class Insecta; order Lepidoptera; family Tortricidae; genus Choristoneura; species Choristoneura rosaceana. Next base: position 8,554,406 of record JAZBNJ010000040.1, on the reverse strand, counting down.
TTTCAAAAAATATTATTATTAAATATAATTTCAAAAAATAATACACTTACTAAAAAACACACCCAAACCTGATGAAGGTATTGTAATTATTTTTTCGTGACAATTATTCGTGAAGTGCCGTAACATGCAGGCTAACTTGGTTGCAGCCCTCTGAATAAAACTCAAGGAACGTTTTTTATTATAACGCTTAAGGGCGTAATGAGTCGTTGCTTTGCTGCTGGTCGCGCATTGGGACTTGCAATTCTTGAAATAAACGAACATCGACTCATTAAAGCCCTCAGTCGTCGACTTCGGTCTTCTAATAAACTCTCGTTCGTAATTCCTAATTTACCGCTCTTATGACACAATGTATACTCACCTTACAAGATTTTTTACCAGTTTTTCCAGAATTCGATCCCATGTTGAAATTCTCACTCGTGTTTGGATATTTTTCACTTTGTGTAAACAGAAATAATAGCCAAAAAATGTAAAAACTAAAAACAAAGTACGCGTAAACAAAACCGAAGTTTGTTCCAAACAAGGAATTTACTAGGCATTAGTTAAACAACAGCACAAACTTTCCTTGGCTTACCTAATATTCATGTTATACCTATTAGAAAGTTGAAGCAATTTTCGTAATGCAACATACCTTATTCGCATAGTAGAGACGCCAGCGCATTGCCATAGAAGTTGGTCAACTAATCCAAGTTTGCTCTACGAGCTAATGAGCTGACTTTGATTCGGATTCCCCGCAAGCTAGGGAAGTCGGCGCCGTCAAAGGCTACGTACAGTCGTTACTGTCAATACAAGAATATTGCATACATGATTTTGCAACTGCATGCTCAAATCATAAAGTGAAAATTGTGTGTATTATGCACCTTATGGATTCAAAGTGCCGAATAAAATATTAGGTGTTCTAGCTTAAAGCCCCTGTTTATTCAAACACATATTTATATAGTTTTTATTATTTATTTATTGAGAACCAAACAATCATCCCTACTTCATATTATAAATGCGAAATTAACTCTGTCTGTCTGTCTGTTACGCATTCACGTCGAAACCACTGGACCGATTTTGATGAATTTTGGTACATAGGTAGTTTGAACCCCAGGAATCAACATAAGACACCTTTTATTCCGGTAGAGGGCGCCACCGCGCGATAGCTTAGATCCACGCAGACGAAGTCGCGGGCATAAGCTTATAAATATATAAACACTGTTAGATTTTGACACCCTGATTATATTTGAGTCTTTCTTTTTATTCGACTGGATGGCAAACGAGCGAGTGATGATAATGGAGTGATGGTAAGAGATCACCACTGCCCATAAACATCTGCAACACCACGGGTATTGCAGATGCGTTGCCAACCTAGAGGCCTAAAATGGAATACTTCAAGTGCCAGCAATTTCACCGGCTGTCTTACTCTCCAAGCCGAAACACAGCAGTACAAGCATTGCTACTTCACGGCAGGATTAGCGAGCAAGATGTCTGTGATACCTTTTCTCACGGACGATTCATAAGAGGCGAGTAAGCAACCTGATGTGAGAATGTGTATAATATAGGAATACTTATCCGTCACCTGAGACTCGGTACAAACCTTGCTTAGTTTAAGAATTATATTGGTCCCAAATATCCCATGATATTTATTTATTATTGTTATTCATCAGTCTCATCCAAATACTTCAAGTATTTTTCTTGCCTCAATTCAACATTTCATTCCCGCACATTTTTACCTAACACTCTGAAAAACAGAGGTTCTCGCCGGGCTTATTGGACTGCGCGTAGACAAACAAAGCGTCTGGCCCCGTAATGGAAATTACATACCCCGAGGTCGGAAATCAAATTGACAGAAGAGGTTAAACAAACGAAGCGGTCAGGGAGCCGAGACCGTGGTCCGTCGAATATTAATCGGTCGGTAAATGCGCTTTTATTTGTTTCTTCCCTTTGCCGTCCCAAAGCGAGGGGCTGGCAGATCAGCTCGCACTCCAGTGTATTGGTAAACTTGTGCGAGTAATTGATGCAATTATCTTTTTGGGAAACTGAATGTGCAGTATATCATTGGAGAGTGCTAACTGGTTTGATATAAATCAGTTTGATTAATGGAATGATTCAAGTTTAACATTATAGGCCTATTATATAAATGAACTAATATAATGAATTAATGAATAAATAGTTACTTAAGTATCTTAAGTATTTGACGACCGGATGGCTAAGTGGTTAGAGACCCTGACTAAAAAGCTTGAGGTCCCGGGTTCGAATCCCGGCCGGGGCAGATATTTGTATGAATTATACGAATGTTTGTTATCGGGTCTTGGATGTTTAATTTGTATTTAAGTATTTATTTATCTATATTTAAGTATGTTTATCCGTTGCCTAGTGTCCATAGTACAAGCTTTGCTTAGTTTGGGACTAGGTCAATTGGTGTCAAGTGTCCCATGATATTTATTATTTATTTAATTATTTAAGTACTTTGGTAAAATTAAAGTACAAGATTGCACCTCACTATAAATTATTGTACTTAGATATTACTTGTTTAATTTAGGTATACAAAAATATAATAAAGAGATAAAATATGTATGTTTCTACGCACAGTCGATTTCATAAACTTGTGAGCAAGCATTGTTCAAAAATATCTGAACACGACTCTTTTGTTAACGGCGCAGAAGCGTGTTCAGATATTTTGATAAAATTTTTGCTCACAAGGTTATGAACAGTCGAGACTGTGCCTATGAATAAATAATGAGTGGTTAGCTACATAATTAATCTCTGGAAATACAAAGTGGATTGTAACATTTTTTACTAATGAAAACCTACACAACCCCCATGATAAACATAGGTTAATTTTTATTTCGGAAAAGTTTTAACTCCCGCTGGATACCTACAGGCGAAGTTACTGGCAACACGTAAGTTCTACAGTATTAACATGTGTATTGTATATATGGCACTGTATTTGTTTTTCCCAACCAAATAACGAAATTCAACCAAATAAACTCAACAGCAATTTATGGCATAAAACGGTTAACACAGCAATAAACTACCTACCCTGCGATCGGCACTTTAATTTCACTCATTAGGACGACCCGGTGAATGTAATTTTCAGTCTTGTTAAAATAATAATTTCAGTTGTGTTAAATTATACAAACACTGATTAATTGGGTACGCTATATCTCTGTCTCACTCACTACAAACAAAATTACTTATTATTTTAAATAATATGCCAGCTTCCACGCGCGGCTTCTTGCCCGATGCAATTTTTTTCTCAAACTTTATTTCGTTGAATCAATGACAATTACCAACACGGAAAAAAGCCCAGCTGTTCTCATAATGGTCATTTTAAAGGGAAGCGTGGTTAGAGGGTCACCAGCACCACAGCCTATGAAAACTCGAAAGACGGTTTACTAACGTTACCACCCCTTTTATATTTAGAATAACTACTTTGGATAACTACCTATAATGTAAACACATTATAATATAATATGCCTAATTTTTAACGCCCCAGCAAAATATTTATCGCTCTAAGCGAAGTAACATATTTCGCGAGTCAAAAAAGGTGAACTAAACTGCCAATTAGGGTTGGTAAAATAAAAAAAAATCATGGTATATTAAAAACAGTAGAACTCTGAGTGAAGTTGAAGCTAGGCCGACTGCTGTCGTTGATCATACACGGAGAATACACAGACTCGCTCTCGTCCTCCTCGCCGGCGGTGATAAATGCTTGATTTATAACGTTCTGTTCCAAAAACTTCTTGCAAAATGAGAGCAACTGTGGACAGAATCAACTAACGTGAGTTTCTCAAGTTATTTTAGAGATAACCAATGATTTGACATTGGTAACTAAGTGAAGGGTCCACGGAAAGAACATGTCTAGTCACCTAAGCAACTTTTTGCGTTATAGCGGTTTGAAAGTTTGTCATCACGAACTATTATTATACTTAATTATATTATAATTAAGCCCTGATGTAGACTTGTTCCAAGTGTCATCAGGATTTTACAAACCTACCTTACTATGGACTGCTTTCACAGTTTTATTTATCCTTTTAAGTTCTTGCTTGAGATGAGTATCTTCTTCTAATCGTTTATTTACGCTCCACGTGTCATCATTGAATACTATAGGTAACACATAGGGACTACCTGAAATGAGAAAATAAAAACTCTTAGGTATATTAAGCCATAAACGGAAATACTCTTTGTTTTTGTGCTATCCTGATATTCGCCCACACACAACCACGCACTTTAAAAGGTAAAGGTCAAGTTTAATTTGCTTTGCAGAAATAACTATAGTAATTACAATGCAAATACTCTACTATTTCCCCATCTTTTTCCTAGGCTCGCTCTTAGTCATTCCTTTGCTTAATTAGAATCTTTAATTAGTTAAGAAAAGAAATATCAATGGTAAAGTTTAGCCATTTCTAGAAATACACAAATTTTATCGCCAACCAGAACTACCACACTTTCTACAAACACTTAAATTTCTTTCTGCATTCGTATTTAATCATTTCGGTCATTCCATTAAATGTGGAAACTCAGTGCACTAAGTAAATCAAGTTCGTAACTTGAAACGTCTGAAAGAAAATCGTAGACAGTATAAAGACTACACCGTGACATACCATGCCCATAATAGGAACGTATCAGGCACGGAATGTAACGCGACACGGACTACAACTTGTCAGTAGCGTCTCATACCATAAGAAGCGTATCGGTCGGTACCATTTTAATCCTTTCCATGCATGGCACGTGACGGAGACGGTTGGTTAAGAAACGTGCTAATGGGCATAGTCTCATTTATTATTATTTATTTATTTATTTGCCAATAAAAAATTGCAGCATTACAGTAACACCAATGCGCTGTAAAATTTAAATTGTAGGTACTCACAAAAAAGACATTACAAAAAAGAAAAAAGTTATTTAGGGATGTTTATCCTTGCTTCCCTAAAGCGACGGAAGACCACGCCCTCCGGCCAGAAATCAGAGTGCAGGAGCATCTGCTGGTGCTTATCCGGCACTTGGAGTCTAAAAAAGCGAAAATTGTTGGCTCTATTAGCTCTATTTATTTATTAGACTCGAGAGCGGGCGGATAAAAACCTCGGCTCCCTTCAACCGACCCCGAGCTGCCTCGCGGATGTGCTCGAAGACCTTCTCTTCCGTCGTCTTCGCGTCCTACCGCGACAGGTCGATGTCCACCAACGGTACTGCAGGTTGGATACAGGACGACGCTGCAGGAATGGTCCCACGCTGATTGCGATTGCGCTTTAGACGGCGTTGCCGAGTGAAGCCATCATCCTCATAGTTTTCAATACAAAGAATATATTTTTACCTGACACGTTTCTACGGTGATGGTATGATACGTTGTTAGTGGGTGTAGACGTCCTTAAGACCATTTGAACAGATCTGGAACCAACTATAAGCGCAGAAATTGTTCAAAATATGTCTAGCTCTTGTGCAAGTGGTAGGACCTTGTGCAAGGTCCGCCCGGATTGCTACTACCATCTTGCACGCTAATCCTGCCGTGAAGCAGCAGTGCTTCCACTGTTGTGCTTCGGCGTGAAGAGTAAGACAGCCGGTGAAATTACTGGCTCTTGAGGTAAGTATCCCATCTTAAGCCTCTAGGTTGGCAACGCCTCTGCCTGCAGTACCCCTGGTATTGCAGATGTTTATGGGCGGTCGTAATTTCTTACCATCAGGAGACCCACCTGCTCGCTTGCCATCCAGTCGAATAAACAAAATCCTGCAGTCAGTACCTTTTATAGTTTCCAATGACCCATCGCTTATGACACCCATATTTGTGTAAAATTTCGTCTTATTGTTTAGACGTGTCTTCCATATATCTTTCAATGTTTTCGTGAACTCAGCCGCCTTGTAAATATGTCCATAAGGATTTTTCTTCGACAGTGCCAGTGTCTGACCAAAGTATACATTAGCTATACTTGTACATACATTAAGTGATCGATACCTTTCACATTCAAATACTTCTACAGACTGACCAACTTATTTGTGAATCAGACCAAGCAATACTACACTTTACGCGAACGACATTAAAACTTTTTCGAGTCACAGATAAGTTGGTCAGTCTGTATTTACGTAGAGACTGTCCAACTAGGTAAATAAATTAATCAAAGACCAGGGCCCAATTCCATAGCAAATTACAAGCTAATAGTATTAGCGATTTTGTATATGTACTATATGTTTCTAATTTCTTATGCAATTGGGCCCGCGTTAATTTTTAATTGAAGTCGCAGTAACTTTTTTGAACTGCAGGGCTACTAGGAAACTCGAAGTTCGTATCGTACCGTCCCTCTTGCTCTCGTATTAAATAGTATAAGTGTCAGAGGGACCGCACGACACGAACTTCCGAGTTTCGTAGTAGCCCTACTGATTGAAAGAAAAAGAAGAAACATACAAAGAATCATCATCATCATCCCAGCCTATATAGGTAGATGTGAATGCAGCTAAATGAGCCACTCTCTATAACATCCTCGTAAAAGATAAAACTTTGAAAAAAAAAACAGTTTATAACATTTTCCTCCGAACATTTGTTTTAATCAGTTTGAAATTAATTTCAACCCTTCTTAATATAAGTTGACCTTTATCTAGCTACCGCTACGTAGATATTTATTATTTATGTATAGACGAAGGAATTTGGTGATGGCGGTATAAGGTCAAATCCACGTCAAGTCTATGCCAGAGGAAATACCTCCGGTGGTCGAGATTGAATGTTTTGGGTTTTGGCAGTTGTACGCAAACTTCTGACATGCTTTCAGGAGCAGATTGAGGCGCAATATCTTAGGGCTAGTGCCGACAGTGGTACATTAACTTTAATACCTTTACTTTATAACGAGTTCGCAATAAACTCGAGACGGTTAGCTACAACGAACGAACCCAGCGAAGGCGACTAGAAGAACGCCAATTTTTTGCGAAGCCGTTTGCGAAAAGTATTATTAGATTCATATAGAGGCGACCTGAGTGTAACCTAGGATGATGCTGTGATGCTCCACAGCACCAAAACGCACCGTTGGAGAACCCCTATTATTTATTATTACCCCCCTTTTATTCCCCCCTAGAACCCCTATTATTTAACTAATTCTCACAGGATAAAACTATATTTTATAGACTGGGTTGATGATGATGACAATATCTTACAGTAGGAATTCGTCCTATTTGTGTCGGAAAGGTTCCGGTCATGGAGTGGTCATGATACAACCCCCTTTAAGAGTGGAGACCTCTAATCTAATACCTTTTCTATGAGATCCTTCTTCATCCAAGAAGCACTAAACTGCGTGTGATCCAAATTGAATGATGCCAGCATGTCTTTTCCAATCATGTCCCAGTCACACGACGCGCCGTCGACTCTATCGTGAATAATCAACGGTTTTTCAAACTCAACATGAAACACTTCGTCACTCGCAGCCCAAACTAGCACGTCATTAAGAACATTGCACTGAACCTACAAAGATTTGTAAAACAATGATCAGATACCTTCATTTTAATTGAAACGTTCCCTGCGATATTAAATTATTTCCTTAATCCCACCTTCAAATGATCGCCCAAAACAGATTTAGCGATAGCCGGTATAGGCGTCGGACAAAAAAATACATCGGAGGGCAAATTTTTCGATAAAGACATAAGAATATCTATAGGTACCAAACCGTCGGCAATGAATATTGGCTTACGGGCCTTCTTTTCCGGCAATATATTTTTTCTCCTAAATTTTACATATTTTTCGCTCGTTTCATCCGGCTTCTCCTCTTTCACTGGGCCGCGAAGGTTGTTGGCTATTTTTATAATCAAATACAGCGTATCAAATTGCTCGTCGTTGTCCATCCGTTCTAAATCCAAGATGTTTGGATTTGCGAAATTGGTTACGAAGCAAAATACGTCCGCATCTGAAACGCTACGGAACGGAATAACTTCAATCAGATCTATATTTAAAATGGAAACAACTACCTACCTTACCTATAGTTTTACCGAGTTAGCCGTGTAATGGAACCTTTTCATTCTAATCTAATCTTGTTTACAGTAGTCATAAATGTAAGTACCTACGTATGTATTTATCAAAGAAATAAAGGGGCATTTGTGAATAAAAGTTACAATTAAAGTTAAAATATCCTGCTAGGTACTTAATCGTACTAATAATAAAAACAAGCACCTACTTATCTATTACCTATAAAACGAAAGTTTCTAAATATGGTGTCCATGTATTTGTTACTTCTTCACGCTAAAAGGGCTGCATGGGTATGATAAAATTTGGTACTTTGATAATTTAACACATATGTACCTAGGCTTTTTATCCCGATATATTCCCATGGGATTTGGATAAAATCTCGAAATCTCAATGCTAGGTTTACCTCCACCCCCCCCCCTGTTTCTGTTTCACCACCACTACCAATTGATTAAATTTATCTGACGGATAAATGTGATGCCATCTGTTTGTTTTGTTCGAATAGACAAAACGGGACAAAACGAGACAAAAGGAGACGGGATCACAATTTATCCGTCAAATAAAATTAATCAATGGGTGATGAAACAGTCCCCAGGGTCATAAAATTTAATAGTGTTTTATGTTTATGTGCTGCGTTAATGAAATCCATGACGTAATTTTTGGGAATTCCCATGGAAATATCGTTAAGTCCCGGAATTTCAATTCAACCGCAGGGTTTACGCATGTGAAGCCGCGGGCAAAGTGTAGGCACCGTAAGCTGCTTCAACTTTACCCTCTGGCCCAAACATTGCCTGATTTGATTTAGAGTCGATAACTATTATTCTTATAGGTTTTAAACTTTTATCTACAAGGGAATTATTATTACGGGATTACGGCGGGGATAAAAGTTTAAAACCTAGAACGGTGCTAAATTATCGACTCTAAATCGAATCAGGCAATGTTTGGGCCAGAAGGCAAAGTTGAAGCAGTTTACGGCAGTACATTTTTACTTTTTTTGAGAAGGAGGCTTTATTGAAAAGAGTAAATAACTGGTTGACTAGAACTGAACAACCACATCGATCTTCTTTTCTTTACGATTAAGTAGATACAATTTGAAAACGCTTGTGAACCATTATCTTAATTTTGTGATTTAATAAAGAACTGATTGATCTGTTTTGACTGTTTTAGCCCTATGATGTAGGTACTAGCCGTTACCCACGACTTCATCCGCGTAAAATCCGCTCATCGCTACCCGCGGGAACTATGCAATTTTCCGGGATAAAAACTATCCTACTTACTATATCCTTCTCCGGGACTGAAACTATGTGTACCTATACCGAATTTCATCTAAATCGGTTCAATGGCTTAGACATGATGAAGTAACAAAGAAACTAATAGGTATTAAAAAAAACATCTATAAATGCGACAGTGTGTGTGTTTGTGTGTATGTTTATCCGTCTTTCACGTCGAAATGGAACGACGGGTCGACGTGATTTTTGGCATAGAGATAGGTAATGGGCCAGAGAGTGATATAGGCTACTTTTTATCCCGAAAAAATGCACAGTTCCCGAGGGAACAGCGCGCGATAACCGAATCCCACGCGGGCGATGCCGCGGGCAAAAGCTAGTATAATAATATTGAGAACTGAGATAGAGGTAGGTTTAGGTCTAGGCTGATTATTTTACGATGCAACAAGATACGTGCGAAAAACATTACGCTCTACTTGTAGTTGGGTAAAACTAATCATCAATATTATTGACCAACCTAGGCAAATCTGAAGAAACTTTAATAGAGTTAGTGCACTCTAAAGCACATCTTTCAAGCTCGAGCTTAAGACCATCTGCTTTTGCCACTTCATTAGAATAAACCAAAAGCACGATATCCACCAGTTGATGCCTTCCAAACACTTGACCGCTAAGAATTTTGACTACAATTAACTGAGCTGCAGGAGACAGAGAGTTTACGATAAGCACTCGTAATGGCTCTATCTTGAGGCCACGTTGGAAATTCATCGTGATCAATAAAATAAAATTGACACTTTTGTTAACAATTTAGGTAGGTATTTGACAGTTACGTCAAAAAATTAGTTTTGAATATAGGTTGAATAACTGTCGGTTAGTTACCATGCTTATACCACTCTTTCATTGATAGTACTTGATGTGTTCTTGATATTTGATGTGACATTATTATTATAAGATGTCGTTTCTGTTAATGGGACAAAATAAACAGCGACGGCGTCACTCTTATTCTTCGTTTCATTATATTACCTTTTTTCCATTACATTAATCATTAGGAAAAATCTATTTTTTTTTATTTTGATAGTATGGCGGTAGTGTTCTTTGTCTTACCTAATTTCCGATATTTTAAAAGTATTAAATGACAGGTGTCATCAGTCAAATTTTAATTGACACGTCGCACGTCGTTAAGTAAGCTGCAGGGCTACTATGAAACTCGAAGTACGTGTCGTGCGGTCTCTCTGACACTTACACTATTTATTACGAGAGCAAGAGGGACGGTACGAAACGAACTTCGAGTGTCGGGTTTCGTAGTAGCCCTGCTTATTCCTACAATCGCAGATGAATTCTGTTTTACGTAAAACATGTTCCTTCTGTTTTCATTCTAGTTATATATTATAAACGCTATGGATTCACTCGTCTTCAGACAATACGGTTCTGGTTTATAATTACTTATTTTTTATAAATGAAGCCTAAATAACTACTACAAAAAATCCTACAATCATTTGGCTATCCGACGAACAAAAGAAAAAAAAAGAAACGGATCGTATCAAAATATTATGCGATCGTAAGAATAAACCCTTCATTGTAAATTTACATTTCGTGTGCGATGCGAAATGTTTTCTAAAACTTGTATGTAATTATGGCTTCCTCTAAAGATAGTAATGCCGAATTATCTCCAGCAACATCGACGACGTCGTTTAAAGATACGTTCTTCGAGAGATCTCCTTCTGTTTCATCAGCAAGAGAAGATAAATGGCCGGAACTTCTGGTATCAAAACCCGAGAGATCCTTTTTTTCCAGTACAAAATGTAAGTACCTACTCTTCTTAATGTAATAAGATGCTTCCTTTGATTATGTTAAAGGAGTCAGTGTAGGTAAAACATGAGAACAACAACCCTGTAGTGCTTTGGTTGATAAGAGGAACATTATCTGTTGCCTTGTCTAAAAGCGTTGTTGTTTTTTTTTTGTATTGCAAATTGAGATAACTAACGCGATTAAATTTGGCATAGCAGACTTGATAGAATTCGTCAAATTAGCAGGTTATCTAATTCATTTATGTGCACACATTACAATTTTGATGTGCATCTAATGATATAACATCTGTTTTGTTTCTAGCAAAAATTGTGGCACATAAGCTTTAATTTATTATTTTATATTAGCTCTACTACAATAATGTTAATAAACCCCGCGTCTTTATTTATCCATCACCAACATATTTTTTATTTTTTTTTCAATTTAGTATGGCTGATACAACTTGAACAGTGTGGTCACTTTTTTTTTAGTTTTATGATTGGTAGATCAATGCCTCATGAGTAGCTCTATCGATTGACATTAAAATAAAAAAACTGCCAATTTTTGACTAGAGCAGTGTTAGATAAGCAATGATGTCTTCCAGTGGAGCACAGAATCTCCCCTCACTATGAGATGGTTTGAGAAATACTGTATGCATACCCAACACAAAATAAGTAAAAATTTGATTTAATTACATGACCAGGCAAGAAATTTGTGTGCTACCTTTGTATACATTTTGACAGCCAAATGGCTTAGTGTACCTATTTAATATTGTATCTATCTGTTTAAGTATGTTTATCTGTTGCCTAATACCCATAACATAAAGCTTTGCTTACTTTTTGACAATAGGTCAGTTGGTGTGAATTGTCCTATGATTTTTATTTAAGAAATAATCACTTTTCTCAATAGACAAATGTCTGCTTTGCTTACATCCTTTGAAATTTAATTCAAAGTTGTGCAATGAAAAGGTAAAAAACGGACAAAGATGCACAATACAATATGATTACTGTCATATTTATGTATGATATCTAGAATATTAGAGAAAAATATGTAACATTGGTGGTTGCCTACAAGAATTTTGGATTTTCCTGGAATAAAAAGTAGCTTTAGTTTATCTAAAGTAGTGTGACTCTATGTGTGAAATACTTTTCGGGATTGATTCAAACATCACCTTATGTACAAACAAGAACTGACCAAGCATGACATGTGCCGTATAGGGTTCCATAGTAATATGCATCAAATAGTTAATATTAAATCAAGCCATGGTGGCCTAGTGGTTTGACCTATCGCCTCTCAAGCAGAGGATCGTGGGTTCAAACCCCAGTTCGCACCTCTGAGTTTTTCGAAATTCATGTGCGGAGTTAAATTTGAACTTTATCATGAGCTTTGCGGTGAAGGAAAACATTGTGAGGAAACCTGCACAAACCTGCAAAGCAATTCAATGGTGCGTGTGAAGTTTCCAATTCGCACTGGGCCCGTGTGGTAACTATGGCCCAAGCCCCCGTCTTCTGAGAGGAGGCCTGTGCCCAGCAGTGGTATGTATATAGGCTGTGATAATGGATGATGATGATCTAACAATACCTCATACGTCAGATTTAGATGAGAAAAAAATCCCCTAAGTAGGCATACTAAAAATTATTTTTTTCTTATCTTTTCTTTTTTATTTTACCACTTTGTGTTTTTAATATATTTTGGCAAAATTACAGCTTTCTAAACTAGCAGTTTAGAATGATAAGGGTTCCGTGTATGACTATGGAACCATGTTAATTATGCCTTTTTACCAACTGCCCAAAGGAGGGTTAAAACATAAAATACAGTAACTAGATACCTGTAATACAGTAAAAACTTACTAGAAAATAAAATAATTGTCTTGCTAGTCAATTAAGGATTCAACTAAAGAATTAACAATCTAGTAAAAAAAAAACATTTTATACCTACTGTTTTAATTTCTTAATTTTTTTTTAGGTATTTATAAGAACAAACCTTTTTTTGTCTTCATTACATACCTACAAAGGCAAAAATTTATTTATGGGCCACTGAAGAATCTAGTTGCATAGCATAATGTTATATAACACCATACCATGGCATTGATTACTTAATATAAAATAATATCTATGATAATTAACTACCAAATTTAGCAACATCTGTGTCAATAGCAAATAACTACGAAACGCAGAATTCCTTCAGGGCTGGCCGCTTACTTTACTTAGTGTTACGCGCGACTCGTAACAGATGGCACCACCCAGGGAAGGTATTGATTTTTTCCCCTTCTGGGAGGTAGTCATACGCTAGAAAATCAATATTTGTTCGTACTGAACTTACTGGAAAACTTATTCAGTATTGTGTGAACTAGAACGACGCAAATTAAAGTATTAGCAAATATCGTCTATGGACCCGAGTTATGGAGTAACAAATTTGAGTAACATTGTGTATTTCGCTAACGTAACGAAATTCATGATTTCTTGTAAAGAATACAGTGAAATGCATTCAAAGGAGTGATTCAAGATTCACGGTCGCGTGTTCGTTGTTTCGCTTAAAGGTTTATTTGCTGGTTTATTATGCGTTCGTTGACGGCGGTTCACGAAGTGCGTTCCCTGCCCGAGGGCATTCCTTCGCACATCAACCAACCAGGCGATAACTCCGACGCCGAGATGGCTGGCGCACAGGACACCATATATCTGTGCAACTTCCGCGTCTCCGTCGACGGAGAATGGCTCTGCCTCAAGGAACTACATGACATGGAGATGCAAGACTCTTACATTCGCCCCACTGAACCCGGAGTCATCACATCTCCCGACGACCCCATGCATTCTTTGATGGGTAACAATTACGCGGTTATGTTTACGCCGGATTACGTTATTAAGTCGTCTAACGATAACATAGCTATGTTTTCATTGTAGCACGTGATCCTGTGGTGATTGAGCGCAGTAATCTGGTCAACATCTCCAAGTTGATTGTTAAAGAGCTGATTGATCAATCGGTCCGTTATGGAAGAATGCTAGATAGCGACCATCTTCCGTTGCATCATTTCTTTATCGTCCTCGAGCATGTAATGCGGCATGGACTCAAACCGAAAAAGGTATCGTTTTACATTTCACGCAACACGCATTAAGTTGTTTATAAAATTTGAATAGTGTTTTTAATTAAAACAGTTGCATTTACAGGGACTTCTTGGTCCTAAAAAAGAGCTTTGGGATATTCTTCAAATGGTTGAAAAATATTCGCTCGAAGCGGCTGATATTACAGCGAGTGTCCGAGATCTTCCAACTGTCAAGTAAGTTCACTTGTCTCAAAATTCTTTTTTTTAATTGCATTTAGTTTAAATATTACTTTTGTGAATAATATCAGGGATATGCGTAAGCAGGTTAGTTTATTACTGTACCAAGATATAAGCGCTTAGAGTGAGATATATTTTTTAAGAACCGCCATGGGCCGCGCTCGCGCTTGGCTGCGCCTGGCGCTGATGCAGAAGCGGCTCGCTGACTACATGAGGATCCTGCTGGAACACCGAGAAGACACACTAGAGGAGTACTTTGAGCCTCACGCACTGATGCTGAACGATGAGGCGGTCATTATCACCGGCCTGCTCGTCGGCCTCAACGTTGTCGACTGCAATTTGTGTGTCAAGGTATAGTTGCAATGTTTTTACGCGTTTCGTAATCGTATTGTTACGGTTTAAGTGGGTTTGTGTTAAACAAGCGTGCTAGATTGAAAAGATGTCGGTTTCCGCATGGAGGAAATGTTTTTTAGTCGGGAATCACATGGCACAACATAAAGCTTAACAGTCAGTCAATCCTACGTTTCATATATACCTAGTCGTGTCGAAAAAAAATATTAAATTTTGTGTAATTACTTAATTACGTACCTATAATTACTTTTGTAATGAATAATGATTAAAGTCTGGAATTAGATATTTTGTCAGATCTTATTTTTAACGTAACATGAATTTGTTGTAGGAAGAGGATCTGGATAGCCAACAGGGTGTAATAGATTTCTCTCTATACCTGCGCGGCAGCAATTCTTCCAACGATTTAGCTAGCAACGGGAACAACGCCAATACAGAACCCAAACAACGCCACATTAATACTATGCTCGATCAAAAGAACTACATTGAAGAGCTAAATCGCCATCTCAAGTAAGTATTCTAATATTTTAAAGATGATTAACAGATTATCATACCTCAAAAGATTATTTTATATTGTTATAAACTTAATATTAAATATGGATACCTTTTCAGCGCAACAGTTGCCAATCTTCAAGCCAAAGTAGAAAGTCTGACCACAACAAACGCCCTAATGAAGGAGGATTTAGCGATTTCCAAAAACACGATGATCACTTTGGTTGAAGAAAACAATCAACTTAAACATGCTTTAGGTAATTATGTTTCGTAATAAATGAGTGAATAGTAGGTAATTCGATGTAATGACATGTATGGTTAGGATTCTCGTCGTAATGACAGTAAAGCAAAATTACTATTCCGTTATCCTCATGTACAGTCAAAACATTTGATTCATGACGTAGTACAGCATATAATGTTTCAATAATCAGCATATATTGTTGTTTGTTTTCATTTACAATAAATTTAATTATTTTCCTTGTTAGGCCTCGCGATCTCATTATTGAAACAATTGAAACTGGTTTCACTGCGTACATTCATATAAAATATACGTAATATTTAAGACTAATAAGTTACTTAGTAAGCATAATGAAATAATATGGGTATGTACAATACAAACTTTTATAATGATGATGGTACACACAAAATTTTTAACCTAAACTCAGCTCTTAGATTTCTTGGAGTCTAGAAATATACAAAAATTTTAGTAAATTTACTTTTAAAATCTAACATAATAATATTCGATGCTTACTTAGTACTATTAATAAACTGTGGATTGTACTCCAACTACGAACAGCGATATGAAACCTATTCTGAACAAAAATAATAATCACGGAAATGGGGATTTCTGTAACGTTCATATTATCACAACACAAAAGAGGAAATTAGTAACTATTCATCAGATTGTATTTACGCTAACGAGGTAATCAACTAAATACTGAAATTAGTGTAACACACAGTGATGACTACAATTCAATTAAACCGTGCGATTCTTCTATATCAGGATCGCGACGGAAATAATAATAGGATATTAGATAAGACACCTTGCAGTCTACCATTTGTGAGTCATGCAGTTTAGTCGGCATTAGTATGCCAGAGTTGTCGCACGTATTTTGATGACAGTCAATATTTAGTGTCCGCGCCGTTATGCTCTATCGCTTAAGTTAAATAAATGGGCAATACTACGGCAAAAACGCAATCAAGACCGACGTTTTGGACGAGGTCTTGTAAGTTATTTTTAGTTTTGTGCCAATTTTAAGCAGTGTTTTGTTTTTGACAAGTGTTTATTTATGTGCCGCTTTTAACACTTGTATATTTTTTTGTCTAGGCCAAGATATCACCAAAGACAGTAGGATGAAAGTGACAGAATTGCAATCGGATGAGGAGGTAAGGGTTATGTTGATGTTGTTTATATGTTAGAAAAGTTGTTAGACGACCATGATAAACAAATCAACGGCTGATGTCATAATAGTGCTAATGTTTAACGTTCATATTCATATTATGCTTACTAATTATGCTGTTTGTATTAAAGCAGCTATTGCCTAATCAATTTAAATGTCCTTTCTCGTATTTTGCAATATCAATTTAATATTATTAGTTTAAATACAGATGAGTCACATAAACAATTTCAGGAAAAACGCAGTATCAAAAGTGTCACATCTGATAAAGCTAAGAATGAAAAGGACAGCGAACTGGGAAAGTTGTTGGACGAAGAGAGAAAGAAAAACGCTGAAATGCAAAGGGAACTGGATTTGCAGGTATTTTGAAAACAAATACATACCTATTTTATTTTTTTAATAAAATATTTATTATGTATGCAGTAAAAAATTATAAGCTGATGTGATCGCAACTTTTGATCTTACAGATTTCACTTAAAGCTGAAATGGAGGTAGCTATGAAATTATTGGAGAAGGATATTCACGATAAACAAGACACAATCATATCGTTAAGACGGCAACTTGACGATATAAAATTAATTAATCTGGAAATGTACAAAAAATTACAGGTAAGCCATATTATACACTAACATAACACACAAATGCATGGTGTAATTAACAGGGTTATAACTTCACAAGTTGAGGATCAAAATTACCGCTTTGTTTAGTTTCATTTGTATTCAAACAGACTAAGTATTATACTAACGCGACCATTCAAGAGAAACCGCCGTAACACTTTACCTTTGACCTCTAAAATGGCGCTCACCAGTTGCTCTCTCTTCATTATGGTTTGAATCTTAGGTTCTATACAGATTCTGTTCGCACAGTTTTCAACAATGGCAGATAACAAAGCCATTGCCCTCCAAGGCCTCTTATTGAGCGTGGGTGCTTAACTCGTACACTTGCCGCCCATGCATTCTTATTACTTACATCGTTGATTAATAGTTTCTGCATTACAATAAATAAATCTGTTGAAATCATCTTCGCTCATCTTTCTTATTTAATAGTTGTATATTTCGCTTTGTTTGCGTTCACAGACTTTTCAATATGTTTTTTTATTATTTACTATATGTATTATTACTAACAATATTAATATATTTATGTCACTTTAACGTTTTCTGTATATATTTACTCACCCGATACTAATACAATGCTGTATTTATCAATGCCGCGCTCGTACGGAAGGAATGCGAGATGGAATTGACGCAGAAGGGCGAAGTTGTTTCCAGGCTTCAAGAGAAGGCCGAGCAAATTGGCAAAATACTGAGCAACCTTGAGAAATATAACCAGTTCCTAGGACCCGATAACGATCTAGTCAAAGCCCTTAGATCTCCCATCACTACTGAAAGTAGTCTAGGGGACAAATTAGAAAAATTCAAAGCCGACAACTTAGCCCAAAAGGGTTCAAAGTCCAAGGATGAAGGCCCGCCGAACAAAAAATTGAATCTACAGGAAATACCACCTTTTCGACGAAGTGGCAGCAATGATAAATCTGTAGCGCAAATTAGAGAGTAAACTTTACAGGTGTTATTCTATTGTTAAAATTTTGACTGCCTCTTGTATCTTCTGTACATAATTGTTTCAGTTCCAATGCGCTCGAACTTATGTACCTTTCGAAAGGTAGTATTTCCTAGAAAAAAAAACAATAACTTAGAAGTTTACCTGCTAACATTATAATTCCTAAAATGGTATACTAACAGTTATATAAAGTTTACGTGGTTATAAAATAATGCTTACGCCACTGAACAATTATGATATGTCATGCTTAGACTATATTTTCGCTTTTTACTAACCATTTTGGACCCTCTATTAACTGAATTTCATTACGACTCTGCTAAATTTTACTGGCCTTGTTTTAGGAATGTGAAAGTTCCTTGAAACATAAAACAGAGCTAATAGCCAAATTGGAAGCAAAGACTGAATCAATGGGCAGCACGATACATCAGCTTGATGAGAAGTAGGTTCCAAACTTTTTACTAAGACATCGCATCAGGCGACAAGCCTGCCGGGGGCCACGGTTGGACTGCGGACTGAAGAAAGCAATACTTCGACATGTCACTAGACAAGGTGGCATGTCATATATTTTTTAGATTTCATGACATTTTAGCAGTCGGCGAATTAACATAGACCGATTGTTTTTAGATTGGCTTGCCAAAAACAATAACTTTAGCAAAACTACACAAACCAACATTGTTAAGAATAATCTTCAATATGATGTCTTTTTTTGGTCCGCGGTCTGACTCCAGCCATTCGGAAAAGAGTGCCTAGATTTACGCTATCCATTGTACTTTTAATGTGGCGCTTGACATATCAATATTGGAATTGCACCTAGGTGTGCTGCAATGCACAGCTTGCGTGAGGATAACTAGGGTTGTAGGTGGCTGTTTCTGTCCGCTCGATATTGGCAAACCCCCACAATTAACTAGCAATGTACCTAATACTTTTTGATAGTATATTTTTTTAAATTGTAATCGGATTATAAAGATGTATTAACACCAAAGTTATGCTACTGTTGCTTTGGCTTTCTCGTTGCTGTGATTGAATAAACTGGTTGTAATAATTCATTAAAACGTGTTACGTTTTCTGTTACATTTATTTGTTTTAAATTATTGTGTTAGGATCTGTTAACAGGAATCTTTTGTTTTGTTGAATAATATTAATGTTGAGTTACCCAAATGTATGCTTGAAATTTGAAACTAAAATATTTTAGTAGTTAGTTACATCCTTTTGAAACATACATGATAGCGACATTCTAAAATTATAAATTATAATGTAGAAAATTTAAGTATTTTGTATAACTTTCTAGTTGTATTTACAGTATTATTGTTATAAGTAATTCGCTGATTGTGAAATTGTATTTGATCACATTTCGATGACTTATAATTAAACTGAAAGACAAATATAATTAGCAATTAGAATGTGATAAAAAGTAATTGTGCTTGAATCTAGCAGCAATTATGTGGGGATCCAGGAAGGGCTTGGGGTTCCTATGCATAGTTTTGTAATTCCGAGATTCTAGTAATGTAAAAATATATTTATAATAAAGCATATTCAGTCGCATACTGTATTTTATTCAAACGACCACTATTGGCTTGTTTTCTTTTATGTTAATTGTGCAGGTTTGCCACTATCTTCTTTGTGTTTTGCATGCCTTTGTGTATGAATAATGCCTTCCATGCAGGTACCTACTAATTAAAATACTGCAAAAAAACAAAGTTGAGAACAATAAATTGTTATTTTAGTTGCATTAAATTATATTTGGTTTTACGAATGAGACTCACATTTCATTCTTTTATATGTACCAAACTAGAAGCATTGTGGCATCTAAGTACCTACATCATATCATGTTTTTTTTGTGCAATCAATTTAGATAGATAATCAGTGAACCATCATAGTCTAGTAGTGAACATTACAAACTAAGTAGGTACATACGCACTATCGAATGCATTGCAATACCCCTTCCCAATTATAGAATATTTTTTGCTATTTTTTATGCTAATCATGAGTATACTTACTGTGCTCGGGGAATATTGTCATTGTCATTTAGGGTTGAAACTCAAAATCTACGCAAAGACGTTATTGTACAAAGTCCGTGAAAACAAAAAATTATTTCCCATGGTAACCAGACCACCGCTGCCTGCAGAACCAAACTAGTTGTCTCACTATGCTAATAATAAAACTATATAATGTATCTAAAGGCAGCTGAAGATACCAGGACATAGAGTTCTAAGAAAACCATGCCTACCAACAAAACAAAAATTTTTTTAGGTAGGTATTGTATTGACCCTTTTCCAGGCCGTGCCAATTTAAATACGCTACAACAAAATGAACCATAATTTTATATCGTTGATCTTCGAGGGATATTCTTATCAGCTTAAATTCATTTTGTACCATATTCTAAGTTTAGCAAGATCAAATATTTCTGCAGTTAGGTACATTATATGCGGTTAATGGGTACATTAACTATACCTGGAAAAGGGTTAACCTTATTTAGTCAACATCGCTTATTTTTAGGTGATCCTTCCAGAAACGAACAATACAAAACCCAGTTGAATAATTCGCAACAAAGACGTATTTCATAGCATTATAGTTTTATAATACGTTAAGACTGGTATTGAGTTTCACCCCTACTGACTGATTCGTTCCATTTACCTCGCGACAGTCCCTAATATTAGGTACATCATAGTTGTGTACTTCCATCTACACTAGAAATGGTTACCATAGTTACCATGCAGGTTAAAAGAAGACAAAGCAGCTACGAAGAGTTTAGAGGAAACCGCAAGGTTGCTAGGACAGAAGGCCGCTAACGCTGAAACCAGGGCGGTCACAGCCGAGGGCGATCTGAGAATAGAACGCGAATGGAGAACTTCGCTACAAGTAAGTTTTTTAATTATTAGAGAATATTAAACGGAACCATTCATAATTGTCTCGAATAGGTACTTATTCATGTGTAATAGGCTGAGATGAATTAATTAATATAAAATATTTCCGCTTCGAATCTAAAGTTTAACTTTTGTGGCTAAAATTATTTTCTTGGCCGAGATGAAACTATTTAAATAGGTCAATGAATAAACAAACAATCGCAAATACGGCTTGCAACTGCATTACGATGCATTTCGATGTATAGTCCTCCACTTTTCATTCGCAAAAAAAACTATTTTACTCCTATTTTATTCTCAAACACATAAATTATGAAATCGATCCGCAAGTGAGTTCCAGCTACTTATTTTAAATAAAAATGAAATTAATAGAAAAATACTGTAATATTAAAAAGAAAAAGAAAATGTTGATGGCTGTTTTTCTCCTTCTGCAGGGAAATTTTGTAGGTGGCTAAACTAACTGGCTCCTTCATCTTAGTGTCTAGCTAGACTTAGAAAAAAAAATATAGACCCACATTTAACGCACTCACTGCCATCTGCCTTCCACAGGTGCCACCGACGCACATGTGCGTTAAAAATGTATGATTAATTATGACAGCGGCACTAGGTGAAGTTCCGAAAACGTATATGTGCGTCGGTGGCAGTGAATGCGTTAATCAACCATTCGTACGACGAAATCCGTGTAAAGTAAGTATTTTGAAGTGGTTGCTTTCCTTCCTATACAAAGTTTACTTTGTCATAGTATAACAAACAAGAAAAGTCAGATGAGTTGTTGCCTCTACATTTTATAGATGAAGGATAGAAAAAGTATACGTAGTTATGTGACGCCAAAACTAGTAAAATTTTCGTTTTCCCGGTTTAAAGCGTAGTGCGTTGCATTGTTTTCAAACAAAGTTCGTGTATAGGTACTCCTTGTGATTTCGAAAAAAATTCTATGTTGCAGGAGTCCATGATACGGGATCGAGATAAGATATCAATGCTAACACAGGAAGTAGAATCTCTGAAATCTATTGGACAGGTAAGAAATGTTAATAAAGCTGTTTGACGGCATCATGGTCTTGTTGTAGTTAAAACTTTCATTATTTTTACAAAATAATTCCGTAATGGCGATGGAGACTTTCATTATAATTTTAGTCACCTCGCACACCATGAGATGTAACTCTAGTCAAGGATATTAATGGTATATATATAGTAAAATACTTAATAAATGCCCCTCTTTCATATATTAGTAACGTATTACAAATTCCGCTCCTCATTTTAAAAGTGACTAGAGTTCCATAACAATTCCGTACACTACATGCAACTTGTTGGATGCCCTTGTTGGCCCTTGGGCCTTTCCTAAGTTTTTTTATCTACATACACTTTACTTTGACTGTCATGAGTCATGACATGATACATAATATGTAATATTTACATACAGGATGTTTTCAAAATATTCCTCAATATTGCAAAAGGTTATTTTGCATTAGTTTGACTGAACGCCCCTATAAAGGTTTTTACCAGAACTTTTGATTCGGTTACACGGTACGCGGTACACTTTGAACATCGATCAAATTTATGAAAACATTTATTTACCACAGTCATAAATCCCGAAAAATCTGCTATTCCGGATTTCCGGAAGAATTTGTAGATGATGACGATACATCATTGGATATATTTATATGACACACTGAACTGTGGGTGGAAGTGTTATTGTTTTATCATATCACTGACATTGATATTTTTTTCATTTTATTTTTCCAGAAATATTTATCTTTACAAGAAGAGCAACATCTGCTCAAGATGCAGTACAGTGATGCGCAAAAGACTCTAGAAGAAGTTGGCGCCACACTTAGCGAGAATAAATTGCAACTAGCGGAATTACTAGAGAAGGAAGCACTAGCTGCCACTGCCTCCGAAGAAACACCCAACTGGACCAGTGACAAAGATGCCACCATGTGCACAGCTTGTGCCAAAGAATTCACGATAGCTAGAAGAAAGGTGGGATTGTTTTTCCATAAATAACTAATTTAGCAATATACCTCAATGTGACATATAATACGAGTATATGATAGATTTTTGTTACTGCTTCAAATAATTATTATCAACTTTCAAAATTTCTGCATTGTTATCAAACTTGTGTAAAAAAATTGAAGCTCGCTATGTCCTATCTACATGCTTGTCTTTACAACTTTACTTCTGATCTTTCATGATTTGTAGCGGCGGTTTATAAAAGGAAATCTGCTACGGTATTAGATTTTATTAAAACAATAATAAGCGTAAAACCAATTATGGATAACTTGGATGAAAACGAACACCGACAGACAACTTGTTAATTTGATCCGGTCGATTGATTCGGATTTTAAGCCGCTTGATTGTTTTTATCGACGATGAACCACGATTGATCAATTTGCATGGTACCTACGACGGTAAATCTCGAAAACTTTAAAGTTAAATTTGTCGCCAGTACCACTGAATCGGTTTTTTCCGAGCCTTTCTTTAACTTTTAATGTTTGTGTGTCTGTTAAGAGCGTTTATACCTGAGCTGCCAACGCTGCGTTTTTGTTAGTTTTTCTCGATTATTCCATAAAAGTTGAATGAAAATTAAAAGTGTGGGCTGATGGAACTGTTCATTATATATAAGTTAATGTGTCTACTCCAATAATTACCTCTACCTACTTCAATTAACGAATTGTACAGTGTACATAAAAGTTTGTATTGGAAATTAAAATATTTTTTTTTATATTTCAGCATCACTGCAGGCGGTGTGGCCATATATTTTGCGGCGCGTGCAGTGAAAAAACTGTTGCATTAGCGGGAAACACCAAACCAGTGCGCGTATGTGACGCATGCTATGCCGAAGTGAGGTTAACGTAGTAGTAGCGCTTTAAAATATGTTAAAAAAAGCGAATTTTTAAGACTTATTACCACCTTGGTCACATTTTTAATTTAAAATTTGTGATTTTTGTAAGGTCTGAATTAAAGTTATTAGAAATCGATAATAAAAAGTAAAAAAACAGATAAGAATGGAACTAACTGTTCTCAGACAAAATTGTGGCCATGTTCTAGCACTAACGTCGGAAATCTGACAGTTACAAAGAAATTGGCACCTTTATTTAATTTCTACTCTTTTTTTTATCAGACTCTACATAAATGGAAATAGAATTTCTGAATCTTCACTCCGTATATTAAATGTGAAAATAGTTATGAGCAAATAATGAAGTTATATCGGTCTTATTCTTAATCATTGCGAATATTTAAACTATTTATTTGACATAATTTGCTAGAATAAGGACTTATTTTTCCAGTAAGTTCCAAAGTCTGATTTATGGGCAAAAATAGTCATAGAAAATTGTATACCTAATTGTAATTTTAATGCTATCGCATAATAACAGCCGTAGGTCCAAGTTTAAAAGAGAAGCCTATAATTATATTATATGAAATAAAATCTACGGCTACGATATTTTTATTAAATTTTGGGAATTCTGAAAAAAAAATGTTTGGAAACTGAATCAATCTTTAAAATGTGGTGTATTGCCGCATAATGCTCAGTAATATTTTAAATAATATGCATTTATAAATTAAATATTTAAAAGTTGTATGTTTTCAACAGTATCTTATAAATTATAAACTAAATTAACTTAGAACAATATTATATTTGTATATTGTTTGAAATTATATAGTGTGGTGCTTATACTAAATCTTGTTTATCGGTCAGAACTGTTGTTTAATATTTGTAAATATGTATTTATATCCAATTTATTTACAGTTTATAATAATGAACTGGAAATATAAAAAGATTGAAGCATAAGATGTACTTAGAGTGTTTTATTTGTGACTGATACAATTTGTTAAGCTATAGAATTTTGCTTTTTAATCCCCATATACAGTCGAATTTTAATCAGTTTCGTCAATCATGTGTTCCAAAATGTGTTCCATGGCTGTTGGATTGTCTTCAGGGACCTAGAATAAGAATCAAACCAAAAACTTACTTAAATTACATAGCAGTTCATTCTCGTTTGTTTATATGATCAGAAATTTAACTCATAAATATATAACGTTTTAAACTTTCGTGATTCTCACTCATAGTCAAAATACCACAAACGGGACTTATCACGCTATTTTTAAACAAGTAATATTTACCTCGACGTTTCGGCAACGTTACAGTTGCCGTGGTCACGTGTACTCGTGACCAAATAAATATTACTTGTTTAAAAATAGCGTGATAAGTCCCGTTTATGGTATTTTTGATCATAAATATATTTTCGGTCAAACCAAGAAAATTTCCCTTCCAGTCGAATAAAAACAAAACTGGAATTAACACTTAATGTAATACTAAATATTTAAATATACCCAATGTCCTGCTCCAAAGACGGACCATAAGCTCAGTTGCCTGGACTTCTTGTAAAATCCATTTCTAAAACCCCTTATCGGCTCTCTTTTTGCATCTCTAAACTCTTCCGCACCGTGCCACTGTAGCTTGTGAACCCAGTTTGATGCTCCTGAAATATGTGGAAACAACTTTCTATTTTAATACTTACTCAAGCATTATGATATTACCCATTATAAATTAATTAATTTATTCTATTCTAATATATGGATAAAGCGTCTATTTGAAGAATTTAAAAAGATCTTACCAGCCAATGGCGTTACAACATCCAAGTTTCCATTAAACACTGTGATCTTAATCTTAGTGCTGTTTAATAGCATTTCTACTGAAATTAAACCAATTATCATTGAGAACTTTAGAAACAAATCTGTCTAAAAAATGCATGCAATGATATACATATAATATTTCTTACAGAATTTGGTGGACGGCACAAAAAAGTTCTGATACAAGTTTTCATATACTATATCTGATCGATACTCCCACTGCAGGCTCTGGTTAACTACATGTGAGAGCGTTGGCTTAACATATTTGTTTACTTTTATTTCCAACTTGTCCAATGCAGGGTAGGGACTGAATTGGTTGATATTATTAAAATTTATCGCCATTGACGTTTCCCTGTGCAACATCGTGAATAATACAGAATCTAGTTTTAACGCTCTCATAAATTCATTGTTGTCAATAACAACACTCATGTTCTTCACGATTTGTTTGCCTCGCAAATACGTGCTCTGGTCGATGATGCCCTGCAATTGGAAATGCGTCTTTACATACTTATTCCAAGTGCAAACAAATAATTTCGTCAGCGATTACTGGCAGGGCAAAGCTTGTGTATGGTAACACCGAGGATTGTATCCGAAGACGTTACTAACTCAACTATAGCTGCATTCTCGCTCGCCGGGTTGCCTGATGAATAATTTCACTCCACGCCAGTGATATGTTAACACGTTGAATGCGGCTCTAAATATTAAAAACTATCCACAAATGCGGTACGTATCAAATTTGACTCATTGCTGACTTGCCGTTCCTACGTTACGAATCACTTTCAATACGTAACTAGACCTACCTTCACAGGTCGGTATTTTTTTGGAAAACGTAATTAAATAAGTATTTATAGCCAAAATCGAATGGTATTGAACCAAACTACACCCTACTCTCATAGCACAAGGGTCTTAAGCATGGTTTCTGAATTATTAGGTATCAAAGTTATGTATTGAATTTGATTCGTATAGCACAGGAGTATCTAAATTTGCTAATTCTACGAGTTAAAATTGATTCGTACCGCACCTATTTAAATTTAGTCGATAAACGAATAGGGAAGTGAAATGAACCAGATATATATCGACTGTCGATGGCAAGCGTTTTGGTGAAATTTATTAAAACTTTGTTAATTTATTAAGACAATTTGTGGGTTCGGTTGATTTTTCGAAGTACCGGGAATATGGACAGGGACACTGACGGCGTTCATTACCTTATTTTCCAAGATTATCACTTTTAAATTTTCAGAACATAATGTTCAAGTTGAAACTGTATTTTGGTTTTCTTGCAAAACTCGGTCTATAATATCCTACATGATCATTTTATATTGATGGCGGAAGAAAGTAGCTCTCAATATATCACAACTAATTATCTCAAGGTGCAAGGTACTTCACTATTTTCTCAAATGGCGGTACGTGTTATAAATAATACGTATAGCACTGAAGTAAGACCATAAAAGATGATACGTTCAGCACTGAAGTGAAATTATTACGATACAGTGCGTTAGTATTAAAAATAATTCGTACTTTCAACATAGTATTCTCGAGTAGTACTTGATAAATCATGCCCAAACGTATATTTGTCTCTTTCAGGTTGTAAGATTTGTGGTTTTTATGGCTCCCGCAAGTTGGGACAGGTAGAGGTTATCGGCTGCCGCACCGACG
The DNA here is from genome assembly GCA_037349165.1 of Choristoneura rosaceana. Lineage (NCBI taxonomy): Eukaryota > Metazoa > Arthropoda > Insecta > Lepidoptera > Tortricidae > Choristoneura > Choristoneura rosaceana. The sequence continues at coordinate 8,527,263 of JAZBNJ010000040.1, read as the reverse complement.
CAAACTACGCGATCGCTTATTTTTGATACGTATAGCACTCAACGTGTTAATCATATTTGATATTTAATAATATACTTTACCATAAGGTACAAGAATTCTGGTTGTACTAATGCGCTTTCTCTTGGGTTGACCCAGCCGCTACCGATGCCTATGCCTTTAAAATTCATTTTGAGTGACTTCTTTTGAATTGCCTGTAAATACCAAATCATATAACGTAATACTAGGTAAATACATATTCGTTTTTTAATGAACTAAAAACAAATACTTTGCTAACCCGTGGTCTTAGGATAACTACGTCTATGCAACAAATGTGTATTCAGGCAGCTCCTCCGCCTCCACACCGTAAGAACACACACAAACCCAGCTGTCACCACCATCATGCAACACTGACGCGTTTCGAACCATCCAGATTTCTCTTCAGAGCAAGAACCGTTCACCATGCTACCAGATGTTAGACATTTATTGCATGGACGTAGCTGTCGTAAGATCGCGGGTGAGCAAAATAGGTAATTAATTCTTTTTATTTCATTAATATGGACCTCCGCAAAATAACGCCTGATCCATTTTTTTTTATTCACTGCACTATACGTACCGTATATAGATAATATCCTAATCTTGGGCTTATTTTGCCTCCGTAACTTTGGCCAATAATGTAAGTTGGTGTTTGACGAAACGCTTTGTGCTTCTTAAAGAAACCTTTAATGAGTTTTGACAAATCTATTGCTGCAAAAAAACATACGCTTGTATAATTAAATTCAATTTACAAGGATTATTTCGAGCGTCTTTCTGGTTCAAAGGTTGCCTATCGCGGTTCAACGATCCAACACAGCAAGCGTATTGCGCCGGGTATGACGCGGAGCGGTTTATTTGACTGATTGTATTATATTTAAAAAAATAACAAGGTAAAATGTATGCATTATATCAGGTAGGTATGTGAAAAGCAATAACGTTCTTACCCATTTCGCGATCTGTTCGTACTAGCAAAGAGTTATCCACTGCGTAACTGAACCCTGTACCAACGGGATGGTCAATCAACAGCACATTTCTACCATTCACCTGAAAGTTGATTATTAATAAATTATGATATTTGAGGAAAATCGTGGTTTGTTACAACACCTGTTAAGTTTAACAATTTACTGCGTTTTCCATTCAACTACTTATATACAAGTCGATTCACAAGAGCTGGCACGAGTGGATTGAATGAGTGAATGAAATTATGTGTGTTACCTTTACCGATTTGAACACATATATTCACACGAAAACACAAGCCGAAACATGAATGCATAGAAAAACCAGAAAAATAGACCAGCGCTGGGAATCGAACCCAGGTCCTCAGCATTCCGTGCTGCTTGCTATTATTCCCCTACACCACCGCTGGACAGGAGACTAGACACGAATTTTTCCTATGCACCAATATTTCAACTTGAATTCTTTTCATAGTCACTTTTAGCAGCGACACTAACGCCATCTATGAACTACATTCTCAACGAGAAACATTTTTCACTCCCTTCGGAACTATCCGCTCACCAGGGACAAGAGATGTCGTTATTAAGCAACAGGAACACACATTCACACACACATTTGTGAAGTGTGATAATTTGAACACACTTCACACAAATGTGTCACATTTTTATTTTCAAATTCATAATGTACTCTAGCGTTTTCCTGCGACTTCGCTCGCGAAAACAGAAGCAAGAAGAAACAAAACTCTCTCTAAGGGTCTGGCAGAATACTAGCGCGGCGGTCACCCGCAGTTTCATGCTGAATCAGCGCCTTTTTTCCCATAGCACAGGTATCCACTGTTTTGTTTAGTTAACACACACATATTTTAAGATTTTTTGTTTTTAAAATTTTAGCTAACGGTTAGCTTAACTTATAGGGTTAGTAACGTTAGGCAATACGACCGCTGCTGTAAACTAGTCCTTCCTTCCTTCCTGTAAAAAAGGTTGCTTGGAAGAGATCGCTCTTAAGCAATAAGGCCGCCTATTGCTTACTGTGTAATTTTCTCTCTATGTACCTGTTTTCTATGTTTTTTTACTATTTCTGGTGCACAATAAAGAGTCATTGTATCGTATTATAGGTGCCCAACTCACGAACTTTCGCATTTATAATAATAAGTACTTACGAGTACGTGCTTCTATATGCAACATATGTTAAATGCGTTCCTACCTTAGAGTATAGGTACATAAGCAGTTCCTACAAAAGCAAAGCAAAAGAAAACTGTCACGAATGCGAAACATGACATTTCTCTTGACCATGGTATCAAGGTATTCTGCGAAAGTTTGTAAGTAGGTAAGAACTTTCGCGGAAGCAAAAACTGCGCATTGGTTTCTCCCGTAGGTAGTCGCTCAGTAAGTAGGTATGCTTTGTTCGAACCTAGAATGCTCTTACCCAAGTGTGTTTTCGTGGTTCCATATCCATATTTAATGGACCAAACTCGGCAAAATTGCCAATTCCGGAAGCAGCTAGCCCCGGCCCGCCCTGTATCCATATTATAAGTGGTTTCTGGTGTGCCCCTGTCGACGTCCCATCTGCGTAGTACAGCCAGTAAAAAAGAAATGCTCCTGGACGCACTTGCACATAATCTTGGTCGCTTTTCCACGGTCTTTTATTAAATGCTTCCATATAAGGATTAAAATCAGTTTGAGTCTCTGCAATAACAAATTTAGTGTAGACAAAGAAAGAGAAAGAAAATGGTAATCATCTAAAGCAGGGCTTTTCAAAGTGGGGGGCGCGCCCCCTTAGGGGGGCGCGACAACATTTTAAGTGGGGCGCGGGGCCTCAGGAAATTTGAACACGATTACCTAATTATTAGGTAGTGAGAACTATTAAGGGGGCGTGGGAATTTCATTTTTGGCAGCAGGGGGGCGTGCCTAAAAAAAGTTTGCGAACCCCTGTCTAAAGTTTTTGCTCCAAATTCCTGTACTCGTGTGAAGTCCCGTAAATTACTATTTTTACGAATGGCATCAGGCAGATTAGATAGAATAGAAGCCCTTACAAAATTAAAGTAATAGGACAGGAGCCGACATGCTTTCCATTAGATGATCCGACTACTCGTTTTTCTCTTATAAAAACCGATCAAGTGCGTGTCTGGCCACGCGCAGTTAGGGGTCTAACTAATGCAAATTCAATATTATGTTTTGATAGACTATTTCTCCTTAACTTGTAAAACCTACTAGATTGTGATAGTTTACCTTTTAAATTCATTTTACCAGCCATGATTTTTTTTTTCACATTTTACAAGCCAACGGTAATTCTTTTAGCCCCCTCTAGGGGGGGATACTTTCCTCTAACAAAACTTAGTACTTAGTTTGCAAACGGATCCCTAAGTCGAAATATGTATATATATGGTTTTAGCAAACATAATTTTAAAGTTTTTGAAAACCTATCTAACAATACCTACCCCACACAGGGTTTAGACGAGAAAAAAAAATCCCCACTTTAGGTGTAGGGATGATACCCTAAAAATTGCAGCTTTCTGGTACAAACAGTCTCTAGGCTATGCCGCGGACGAACGGACATCACGGACATACCAAAATTATAAGGGTTCCTTTCAATTCAGATGAACACAATTTTGATGTTGATATATTATACATTTGGAGCTCTTCCCTATTAGGTACTTTGATGATAGTGTTAATAATGAAAGTACCTATTAGTCCGTGAGCCCAGCCCCCAGGTACCTACGTAACATGACATCACCATAAGATGCCTGGCAACAGGTGGGGAAAGTTGTGCTGAGCTAGAATCAAAAAACTAACGCACTTAAAATTAGCCGGAAGTTTGAGAAAATCCTTCACTTCCGGTCAAAATTTTAAGGTCAATTTACGTCACGTGACATCATTACGAAACACGTGGCATCATGAAGCCCTTTATCCGTAGAGAGGGGCAACACAAGTCTGTCAGTTCTGAAATAGCCGGAAGTGCCTGACAGACTGCGACAAAGGTGACCCCCAAAAACGATTTCCTACGTCATATGACATCATGACCAAAATTATTACAAAAGTTTCGTAATATTAGTGTCTTTAATAATATATAAGTCTGCCAAGCGTTTTTTAGCCGGAAGTCCTTTAAAAGTGTAATTTTAACTACAAGGAAAATGTAACCGTATCATGTTAAATGAGAATAATTTAACGAATTATGATCGATTGACAAGGATTATCGACTAATTCGTCGTGGTCGGTATATCTAGTATGTAAGAAAATAAAAATATTACAATCTTTTATTTTATTTGCCCCGTTGTCTGTAATCAAATCTCGCAGTATAGTTATTTGGATCTAAGTACTTTCAGTGGTTGAATTGAGTTGAAATTTGGCATTGTAATATAAAACTGGTAGCAAAGAATAATTTGGTAGTGAAATTCCGGTGATCATCACCAGGTCAGAATTGACTCCACGGGAGAGAACTGTTTAACGGTGAATGGTATAGACTTAAAATTACACGAATGGATTTTCGAAGGCAATACAAGTAAGTACAGCCAGCAAAAAAACTTCTACTAAATTATTTTTTCACGGGAACTAATAGTTTCAGTGAGTTTCAGTAGAGTGTTAGTTCCGAAATTGCTGGAAGTGCCTGACAGACGGTAGCAAAATAATAAATATGAATGGTTTAGTCTGCCATGGTCCCACTGAAAAACAGCGTTGCGGCTTGCCGTAACATTATGCTCAGTGGTGCCCACTTTATACTGTTCGATGTTATTCTTAATTCTTTCCATCTAATGTATTTTTATGTGTATCGAATATATATAAATAAATATTTCTCTCTGTCTCTCTCTCTCTCTCTCTCTCTGTCAATAAAACTTCTACTAAATATTTTTTACGGTAAACTAAGTTTTAATTTGATTTCCATTGTATCGCGGTGATTAAAATACACACTGTGACAACTAGGTACACATCTACCGTATATTATGATTAGTGAAATATGGCTCGACGACAGACGAAAACTGTTTTGTCGGCATAGTTTACATATATAATCGAGCAAAATTACAGCTTTCTAGCATTGATAGTCTCTGAGCAAAGCCGCGGACGGTCAGACAGACGGACAGACAGACAGACAGACAAACTAATTGTTTATAAAAAAAAAAACTTAAATATCGACAAAATGATAGAAGAAATCTTATTACAAAAATCTACAGAGACAACCCAAGTAGCATGACAAGCTGTATAGAAGCTGTATATCGGTTCCTGTTTATACTTAACGCTGTTTAATTAGGCTGTATAAAGGCTGTATAAGCGCTTATACAGCCGTTATAAGTGCAAAAAGGGCCCAAATTATACAGCTTTTAGCGTTATAAGAGCTGTATAAGAGCTGAATAAGAGAATAATAGCTGTATAAGAGCTGTTATTCGGTGTAATTGGAAACTATAACTCTACAGATAGTGTCTTAACAGCCTCTTGTAAGAATAATAGCTGTATAAGAGCTGTTATTCGGTGTAATTGGAAACTATAACACTACAGATAGTGTCTTAACAGCCTCTTGTAAGAATAAAAGTTCTAAATAGGTTTTAAAAGATAATTTCAGAAGAATAAAAAATATATCTTTGTGGATTATATAGATAACGAGTCCTGATGATGGCGAAATCTTTCTAAATCGTATTAGAAAAAGTAATATCACAAATTGTATCAAGGCGGTTTGTGTTGTTGGTGAACGTGCATTTTACATGCACATTCATATTTATTGTGAAGCTGTGTGTGTTTTTCAACAAAATATTCATGCGCCACCAAGAATATTGAAAATAAAAATAAAAGAAGACAAATAAGATAAATTTAAAAGTTTTTTTTTATAGGTTATAAAATCAAAGTAGTTATAAATAGACGCAATGAGGACACAGTCATCATTATTTAAGCTAATAATCACGATACGACCTTAGTTATTGTCAAATATTGTCAAGTATTCCTTTAAATATCGTTTCAAATGTTCTTTGTTTAATAGAAAATGGCGACCATTTTTTTAACAGCTTTAAGAATATTTGGAGAGGATTATAGTCTCAGTAGCTGTACTACATAATAAATGGAATCTATTATACAGCTTTTGGCTTTTAATCAGTGTTATATTAGAATATTTTTATTCTTTAAAATTAGTTTTAGAACGGAGTTGGCATATACTCTTGTAAAGAAATAAGTGTCAGATTATACTATAATAACACTTAAAGCTGAAATAAGTAAGTAATTACATGCAAAATACAGCCTTTATACAGCTTTAACGATAAAAGTAGCTTGCGGTATCCCACAATACTTAAAGTGTTATAGTAGAGTTTTAATATTCTATTAAAACACCATAAGCTAACGCGGATTCCTTAATAATGCTTTTATACAGCTTGAGCTGTATAATAACTGGTAAACCGCTCTTATAAAGACAAAATCTTTTTGTAAGTCTCTTGTAAGTCTCTTAAAGAACTTTAAGTTCTAAATGCGCTGGTTTATTGATGTTCACGACACTTAATTGCTGCTTGGGAACAAGACTCCGTGAAGTGGCACTTTATATCAGGGAGAAGATAAAGAGCATTAAAAAAAACAAACTTCCACAAAAATTACACCCCGACGAAATTATCGCAGGAGCGTGTGAAGTGCCAGAGGCACTTTATGAATTTATGTATACGGTCGTAAAAGTCGTACAGGCAACAAAGTATTCGTCAAGACCAATCACACGAGTCCAAAGTCAATGCGGCCGTGTCGTTTCATAATATTACGAAGTTCCTATTAGTTTCATTGTCAAATCAACTCCAGGTCTTAATAATATTGCATTGCCATCATTTACCTGACTGCCCAAAGAAGGGTTGCGTTTTTCGAATATGTGCGTGCGTGCGTGCATGCATACGTGCATGTGTGTGTGTGTGTGTTTTTCGTCAAGATGTCACATGACGTAGGAAATAGTTATGGTGGTCTACTTTGCCACCAACAGACGGTGGCAAAGATGCCCACCAAAAACTATTTATATTTTATTATTTTGCCACCATCTGTCAGGCACTTCCAGTAATTTCGGGACTGACACTACTGAAACTCACTGAAACTATTAGTTCCCGTGAAAAAATAATTTAGTAGAAGTTTTTTTGCTGGCTGTACTTACTTGTATTGCCTTCGAAAATCCATTCGTGTAATTTGAAATCTATACCATTCACCGTTAAACAGTTCTTTCCCGTGGAGTCAATTCTGACCTGGTGATGATCACCGGAATTTCACTACCAAATTATTCTTTGCTACCAGTTTTATATTACAATGCCAAATTCAACTCAATTCAACCACTGAAAGTACTTAGATCCAAATAACTATACTGCGAGATTTGATTACAGACAACGGGGCAAATAAAACAAAAGATTGTAATTTTTTTATTTTCTTACATACTAGATATACCGACCACGACGAATTAGTCGATAATCCTTGTCAATCGATCATAATTCGTTAAATTATTCTCATTTAACATGATACGGTTACATTTTCCTTGTAGTTAAAATTACACTTTTAAAGGACTTCCGGCTAAAAAACGCTTGGCAGACTTATATATTATTAAAGACACTAATATTACGAAACTTTTGTAATAATTTTGGTCATGATGTCATATGACGTAGGAAATCGTTTTTGGGGGTCACCTTTGTCGCAGTCTGTCAGGCACTTCCGGCTATTTCAGAACTGACAGACTTGTGTTGCCCCTCTCTACGGATAAAGGGCTTCATGATGCCACGTGTTTCGTAATGATGTCACGTGACGTAAATTGACCTTAAAATTTTGACCGGAAGTGAAGGATTTTCTCAAACTTCCGGCTAATTTTAAGTGCGTTAGTTTTTTGATTCTAGCTCAGCACAACTTTCCCCACCTGTTGCCAGGCATCTTATGGTGATGTCATGTTACGTAGGTACCTGGGGGCTGGGCTCACGGACTATATACCTAACCGTTGATATTTCGATTCACAATTTCACTAAAAGGCTTACATTAAACTAAGCTGGTAATTATTTAAAATTAACACTAAGTATTTAAATTAACAATAATTATACTAACACTAATATTAATTGCACTGCGGGAAACACTACTGTGGGTCCATAATAAAAGAAAAAGTTTACCTCCTTCGTATGCAAAGGTGAAAATAATAAACACTAGTAACCACATCATTGTATTTTTTTTTCTAAAACTTTTATTCAAAAAGTTCTTTACAAAAAACAAACACAAAACGCGTGTGAACTTTTATACCGCTCAAAGCCGTTTACAGACTGAAGCCCGTCCCGGTGAGATCACTCCTTCACTTATATCTGATGATTTAATGAGGTAAATGAACATCAAAAATTACAAACACCATTCCTGGCTCATTTAAATGGAGATTGTCACGCGCTCCCCATTAGGGAACAACAAACGTGGGATGACATCCTATCTGCGGGATAAACCGACATTGTAGCTCGAACTTTATACATTCTATAGATTCATACACATTATAGATTAATATTCAACGCGAACTTTACAGAATACGATTTGTCTTCGCGTTTTACCGTCACGAACCTCCTCCAAGTAAAAGGTTAAAAGTTGATATTTTTGCCATGCTCCACCGCGACTCTGAGACAGTGAAAGGTCGTTCGTGACGCTGTACCTACTAAGTATAAATTACATTATACAAGTAACTTATCAGGTTACGTAGTAAATAAATAACATAAAACATTTAATAATAAGTGGACGGATTAGGTACGGGGCGACACCGGATAGCCCAGTGGTTAGAGAACCACTGCGAAGCTTGAGTTTCCGGGATCGACCGCCAGTCGGGGCAGATATTTGAGTGAAAAATACGAATGTTTGTTCTCGAGTCTTGGTTGTTTAATATATATGGATTTACCAATGTATGTACTAACTTATGCCCGCGACTTCGTCGCTACGGATCTAGGTTATCGCGCGGTGGCGCCCTCTACGGGAATAAAAGGTATCCTATGCTGATCCTAGGGGTTCAAACTGCCTATATATCAAACTTCATCAAAATCGATTCAGTGGTTTCGACGTGAAAGCGTAACAGACAGACATACAGAGTTCGCATTTATAATATTAAGTAGGGATATTTAAGTATGTTTATCCATTGTCTAGTGTAGTTAAGTTTAGCCATAGGGACTAGGTCAATGAGGGTTTTCACGGAGGCGAAAAATCGCTAGATGGCGTTAGTATCGTGTGGTCCGTTTGACGTTTGCTCGTGATTGGTTAAATAGGTAAATGAAATGAGCCAATCGCAAGCAAACGTCAAACGGACCTCCCAATACTAACGCCATCTAGCGATATTTCACCTCTGTGAAAACCCTCATTGATGTCGAATTTCCAGTGATATTTTATTACCGCTATTCCGACGCAATGAGGGCTAATAAAAGACAGGCGAAATATCCCTAGACGACGTTAGTCTTGCTTGCAATGAGGGCTATCGTTTTTTCTCTCACTAGATGGCGCCACTGTTGCGTGAGGTTTTTAAAAGTCTGTTATAACGGCCGTGAAAACAAAGTTTAGATTAAAATCATATTTAATACATCGTAATACAGTACCATAAACATATTGAGCAACCACAGTATTGCATAATCCAGTTTTGTTCGGAAAAAAAGGAGGGCAAAAGTTTTCGAAAGACAAAACTGTCTCATATTACAGACGTTCATTGCCCTTTATCGCATAATTGCCATAATTAATTTCAGGTAATGCGAAATATTCACAAAATTAATTCTAATTATAAATAAACCCGCGTAGCTCAACCAAAAACTATGAGATTTGACATTTCGTTGACCTCACGCTACACTAGCGCCTCTAGCGGAAAATTCACTCGCGATAGCCCCCATTGCAAGCAAAACCGTTGTAACGTCAAAAAAAACCTCACGATACTAACGCCATCTGGCGATATCTCGCCTATCTTTTAGCCCTCATTGCATGATCAGTTGATCACCTAAACTCACAGGTCATGCCACTGTGTCGAAATAACATCGGAAACTCATTAAAGGTAATTGCAGTCTGCATTACATTACACATGTTTGATACGGTCAAACATGTGTAATACCTATAACTACCGTAAATCGTTAAAAACTGTTAATATTAAATATCTATATCATTTAAACAGTAATAAATCAACGAAAGAACTGAAAATTCCGTCGCTATACGCCCGGGGCCTGGACGGCCTAGTTGTAACAGCTTCTGTGGTTCTTGGCGGATAGCGGGTGTGGTGGTGGAGTCGTTTTTGTGTAGTTGTCTCCTGTGGCCTTGTGGTGGGCCTGACGGGCGAATGGCCGACTACATGGCCAATGGGACCCCCTACTATGTCCGGGCGATACGTCGGGTAACCCTCGTGTGGGCCTTCGTGTACGGGTTTTACGCCATCTGTAAGATGAAAAATAGATCAAGTCCAAAAATTTGCATCCGATATGTACCTATTTCTTAGAATTTAGAACATAATACCAATGTTTTTATGATACTTTAAACCTAATAGGTTTTTAAATCATACAGAGCATCAGCGCACTTACAGCTACCTACTACTACTTACACCTACATAAGACTTTGTTTTTTTTTTTTAATTTGTCGAATAATACATGTAAATGCAATAAGTAAAGAGGTTTTAGCTAAACTACCTATTCTTACTTACGGAAGTTTTTGCTACAGTAGGTACATACCTATCTCATATAATATACTTATAGCATCAAACTTGCTTGACACATGCTATGCTTCACAAACACAAAAATGTAGGTAGCAGGAAATAAAGGAACAAACGAAAAAGTGTTGCTGTGTTGCTGAGGGGAAATACAGTTATTCCTCCTGGGTTTCCCTTGTCCTCACATGAGGACAAGGGAAACCCTCACATGAGGACATAAAAAAAATTGAACTTTACTTGATTGATGTTCAGTTCAAATTGTAAAAACAGAAATTTTACGTCGGGTCTCAGGAGGATAATATTCGAACAATTTGTTTTTTATGTAGCTATAGGTACGCTTGAGCCGATTCGACCATATAAGTATATATTTTAAAACATGATTAAACTATTTATTGAGCGAAACATTAGGTATGTTATTCTTAAACAGAACCGTATTATAAATACAATTCCCAAATAAGTATTCCACGCTGCTCGACTTGCGTGCGAACTATTGCATAGTACTGTAACGAGTTTTACCTTTCAACTTCCTTTCAAGGACAATTTAAGTAGGTTGGTCCCTTGGTATTATTCTAATCTTTCTTACTACCGAATTTATGCTAACGGCTAACAATCGATAATGTACCTATTTGTATCTATGCTGTACCTATGAACAGAGTTTTATTTGATTACTAAAATGGAACTCTACAATTATAATTTAACTACCCGCTCGTTTATCATGTGATCACTATCCTGCGATAAATATCTACGCAATTTTTATTTTTCCGAGATAAAATCTAGGGGCTCAACTATTCCATGGCAAATTTTATCTGCTCAGAGCGGTGTCAGCGTGAAGTAGGAAACAAACAGGGAGTTAACTGTCACATTTATTTTTTTAATTTTTAATTATTTTTTCCTCTACTAGGTTGGCAACGCATCTGCAGTCCCCCTGGTGTTGCAGGGGTCTATGTGCGGTGGTGATCTCTTACCATCAGGAGATCCAATAGCTCGTTTGCCATCCAGAATATTAAAAAAAATGTAGTAGTAGAGATAATTTTTTCTGCCAACAAACTGTCATGCAGTTCGGCAGATAATTTATTTAAAAATGTATATATTCTGCAAGAAAAAGTACCTACTTAAGGGTAAGGATTCTATGAAGACATTTTTCCATCGATACCATTATCTGGCCTTGAACCTACATTTATAATCAGAACTAGCTTTTGCCCGCGGCTCCGCCCGCGTGGTATTCGGTTATCGCGCGCTGTTCCCTCGGGAACTGTGCATTTTTCCGGGATAAAAAGTAGCCTATGCCACTCTCGGGCCCATAAACTATCTCTATGCCAAAAATCACGTCGATCCGTCGCTCCGTTACGGCGTGAAAGACGGACAAACATACAAACACACAAACATACAGACACACTTTCGCATTTATAATATTAGTATGGATAATAATAAACAGAGAGCGGATTTTTCATGGCATTTTTTGACCTGTCAGTGACTTCTCACATATTGACTCTACCTAAATGATGCCAATATACCTATTAGACTTTAAATTAGACTGTCGTAAACTTATCGTTTTATGTAGAGCGTTCTTTTTCCGCATATAAATGGATATGTGACTCGAAAAGAAGTAGTTTAAAACCGGAAAATATTTAAAAAAATCATCTATATAACATTAAAACATAAGAATTTCAACATGAAATAAAAAAAAAAAACTTAACTGAAATTAAATCAAAAATTGTTATCTATTATTTTTTCCGTTACGGGATGAAAGACGGACAAAAATACAAACACACAAACACATATTAGTATGGATGGATTCGTCTAGCCATTTATACTCCGTTACACACGGCGGCCAGAATTATGTTCGGAGATTAACCGCACTAAATCGACACAGCAATGTTACAAGGGGCATACGAACCAGAAGGCTCTTGGTGCAATGGTGGCCGGTAGTGATTGTTCCCGAAGTACCCCCCGGACCAATATGGCGGCGTGGGCATGTAAGTTGTAGGTCGAGTTACAGGAGCGACGTGAGTAGTTTGCCCAGGATTCGGCCGGTTCAAGAAAAGTCCTCCGAACAAGAAGCGGTTGTCGTTGTGCCCTCGCCGGTATGAAGATGATTGGTATACTGCGAAATTATATTTATATCGTCACTGATTTAAAAAAAACTCGTACCTCAGAATAGATGATTTTCCGAGTGAACTTTATGTACATCACATCAAGGTTCAATTCTGTTGACATATTGATTATAGATACGAGATTTTTTCAAGGTAGTGACGATATTTGTCATAGTTAGGAAAATACCGTCAGCCAAACTACCACAACGACACTAAAGTTGAATTATCGTTTGCATGTCGTAAAACAATAATTTTATTAACCCCTGATATACTTAGGACGCGGATCCGTGCAAAGTATAAGGTAATCTTTCTGTTTTTTATTAAATCAGCAGTAGTTGTGCCTATTAAATCAGGTGAGACTTGAATGTAGTATTTTTTTTACAGTTCCCTCATATGAGAGGGACTTTAAGGGGCTTTTTCTTCATTTGATATGTACCTACTTGCTTAAAAATTAATTAATTTATTTGGCTGACAGTATTTATAATATAATATAAGATTAGATTCATTTGGTCACAATTTTTTACGGAATTTTAGACAGTGAAACTTACTTAATCACAAAATTTTATTTTATTTGCAGTTCATGGTTTTTTTTTTTTTTTTTGTTTTTTTTTTAAACGGGCACCGTACAAAATTGTCACTTTAGCCCATAGGGCAAAACATTAATTAAACAGAGAACAAAAATTACATCTTACATTTCATAAAAACTAGTTTCTTGCCACATCAGCCAACCTGAAAAGCATTAACGCCATGTCTGAGGCCGGCTGAGCTAAGATGCCTACAAACATTCCTGTGTCATACTTGTTCAGGTTGGCTGATGCAACCAACGCCTCCCTCGCAGCACGATTCCGAACACATTCCTCTAACAAATGTTGCACATCTTCTGTCGTACCACATAATTCACAATTTGGTGAATCACTTTTTTTCATCAGATGTGCAAACTTATTAAGAGGAACATGTCCGGTTCGCAGTCTATGTGCTGTTACAATGTTAATCCTACTTAAACTAATATTTTGAAACCAAGGTACGCGTGGAGGCTCACTCTGAATGCATTTATACCAAATACCTTTTTCTCGTGAACGTTCATCAAAATACTCTTTCCAAATCTCATGGCATTTAATTTTGAATTTATTCGTCGCCTCTAAATAATATGGTAGTATATAAATTTCGTGACCTTCCACAATACCTTTTTTAGCCAAATGATCTACTTCCTCGTTACCTTGCAATCCAATGTGTGCAGGCACCCATTGAAATCGCAAATTAATTTCATTCAATTGCAAACAGATAACTTTATCTAAAATTTCATAAGCTACAGGTACACCTCTGTACCCAGAAGCACTACGAGCTAAATGTTGTAACGCACTTTTACTATCAGTGTATATTACAGCCTTCCTAATACCTTTGTCTTGAATATACGATATTGCACTGGAAATTGCAATAAGCTCAACTGTCATAACACTAACATTCCCTACAACTTTAAAGATATTACGATTCTGATTATTTAGGGAGCTAATTGGATCATAGAAAGCGGCTCCGCGTCCCGAAGAAGATTTGGAACCATCAGTGTATAATACGTGCCAACCTTTATACTTTTCTTTTAATTCCGAAATCACATTTGCTTTAAGATTATTAATTTCATATGATCTTTTAGATGTAATAACACAATCCAAATCAGATGATATTAAAAAACCAACATCGATATTTGACATCCACGTAGATAAGGAAAACATCTGAAGAGGATTGGATGAAAATATACGTTCTTCAAAAGTATCGTTGCTTGCGACAACTAGAAGAGGAAGTTTTTTATTAGTCCAATACCTATTTTGGCACAAAGAACTTAAATTATCCAGAAGAGTTATAATTTCATTATTTGCTACAGAACGGATCTTTAAACTATACTTGATAGCAAGATATCGTCTTCTTACAAATAATGGTGGAACACAAGTTTCACTTTCCATAGCGTGGACAGGTGTACTTCGTAAAAAGCCACCAATAATCCTTAAGCCCTGGTTTTGCACTTTATCTAATTTATAGGTATTGCTTTTAGCACTATTATCATACAGAAAACTGGCATAATCCATTCTACTTCTAATCAGAGCGATGTAAATTCTACGCAAATGTTTTGGATGCAGGCCCCAAGACCTAGCAGCCAATAATTTAAATAAGTTTAACCTTTTTTGAACATTGGCCACCACTTCATTTATGTGTTTGCCCCAACGTAATGACTTATCAAGCCAAAGACCCAAATATTTGTAAGAATTTACCGACATTAGTTCTACATTATTAACTTTTAAATTAACTAATTTTTGTTTGCGTCCTCTACTAAATATACAATATTTTGATTTAGCTTCAGATAATTGTAAGCCTAAAGAGTTCAGTATAGTAACAAAACTATCTAAAGCACTTTGAATATCTTCCACACTTTGGGAAAGGTTCAAATTACTTTGATACAAAATGAAATCGTCTGCATATTGGCATATTTGTACTTGTTTAATATCCCGGCAGAGTTTCCTAGTGGCAATATTAAAAAAAAGTGGCGAAATAGGGTCACCTTGTGCTAAACCTTTACTAGTGTGCCTCACCAGGGAACTTTCACCACCAGCACAATCTTTAACTATGAGAATTCTGTCACTAAGAAAATTCCAAAAATAATCACAAATTCTTTTGCCCGCTCCTAATTCGTCTAAAATACAAATTAACTTATCAACTAAAACATTATTGTAAGCACCTTCAATGTCTAAAAAGCATGCCAGCGTAGACACATTTCTGGTAAAGCCTGTTTGGATATGTGTAACAACACGAGTTAAACAGTCTAAAGAAGATTGACCTCTCCTGAAACCCGAAGTAAGAGGGCTTAATAAATTATTCTTCTCTACATACCATTCAAGTCTTTTCAGCAACATAATATGTAAAGTCTTACACAGACAGGAGATAAGTGAAATAGGTCTTATTTTGGCAGAAGAATTAGTATTACTCCCAGGTTTAGGAACAGAAACAACTTTAATTTCTCGCCACTGGGAAGGTACACACCCAGTTTCAAGAATAAGATTGTATAATTTCAAGAGGAACTTCAACCCGCATTCGGGTAAATGAAACAACATAGAATACGTGATTCCATCATCCCCTGGAGCAGTATCCTTCTTTTTAAGGCAATTTTTTAATTCGTGCATTGAAAACCTAGATTCTAGCAGAGGATTGCTAGATTTACAACTGGGTGCTTGTGGCAGTACAAAATCAGGAGCGAGACTGTGGAGCATATTCGATTTATCTAACATAGAAAAATTGTGACTTTTCTTTTTAAAACCTTTAAGCCAACGCATTTTCTGCCACATATCTGAAGCTGACATCGATTCATCTATACTACTACAATAACTATGCCAGCAATCTGTTTTAGCACGTAATATAGCCTTTTTTGCATCAGCAACCTTTTGGTCTAATATGTTTAAATTTTGAGGGGTCGGATTATTTCTAAATTTTTTAACGCAAGCCTACGAGCAGCAACTAATTCAGATAAAGAACTGTTCCAGTACGGTTTCGGTTTAAATTTCATGTTCGGATACGGACATATTCTAACGAAAGGAATACTTTTGTTTGCTGCAATGTAGACATGGTCCACAAAAAAATTATACAGTTCTTGAACATCAGAAGTATTCTCTGGATAACTTAGTATTTGACAAATACTTTCCTTATATAAACTCCAATTAGCTAACTTAAAATTTCGTTTCTTAATTTCCACAACTGGCTCACTATAATTAATTTTCATTCTAATAATCAAATGATCACTACCTAAATTTTCGCTAATGACATTCCAAGTGAAATTTATTGCAACGTCTGTAGAGATAAAAGAAATATCTGGTGATGTTTCTCGAAGTATACCATTCACAGACTTGACTCTGGTTGCGCGTCCATCATTAAGAGATATATATCCGGATTCCAGTGCAGCATCAAAAACCTGAGAGCCCCTTGCATCAGTCTTGCAAGACCAATTAGAATGATGAGCGTTAAAATCTCCTGCTATTAATGTTTTAGACGAAAATTTTGAAAATATAAAATCCCAATCTGTTTGTGAAGTTCTGACAGTCTGTGGACAGTATACTAAAATAATATTTTGCAGAATGCTACAATTCAAAAGAGTGACACATATACATTCTATTCCAGTATTCGAAATGTTCAATATATGTGTTTGACTTTTAATTGACTTGTGAATGATCAAACAAACTCCACCATACGAATCATCCCTGTCCTTTCTAAAAATATTATACTCGCTAATGTTCAAGTCTGAGTTCGGTTCCAACCAAGTCTCAGAGACTAACGCTATGTGTACTTTTTCTTGTGCCAGAAATGTATCAAATTCCACTAACTTTGGTCTAAGACTTTGCGAGTTCCATTGTATAATGCTAAGCATAGATATTCTTTGCGAATTCACGGCCATAGTAAACCAGATAATAAGTTCTTTAACATATCTCCATCTCGCAACATCTTAAAAACATAAACACATAATTCCTCAACAACAAGTTTGCATAAAATTTTTACCTTGTCTTCCAAATTCCCCTCCGAATTTAAAATATCCCTAACCTTCCTGAAAAAACATTTAAATGAAAACTTTTTATCACGTGTGTCCTGCTCTTTTCCCGAATCAAAATCAAAATCAATGGTATTCTTTACATTTTCCGAAGATTTCACGTTTGGCTTTCTTCTTTTCGCTTGCTTTTTACGTCTTTTTCTTAGCTGGCTTTGTCTTGAGATTGAAATTGAGGAATCAGATGCTACTTGCTCAAATTGATTTTCTGTTTCATTTATGAAGGCAGGACTCCCCTGTCCTAGGGGGATCGGAGTCTCGGATACTGTAGACTTATTAGTGCTTTTTAATGCGTCGCTGTAAGAATATAAACCTGTTCCTAATCTAATATGGCTGGAACGTTCAGGTTTGCTGTAAGAGTGGTCATTTTTAACGTGATTCTGCTCCTTCTTTTTTTCACTGTGTAAAAAAACAGCCTTCTTATAAGTGCAGTTCATTCTTGACATTATTTGCCTTACTTCCTTCTCTTTAACAAATACAGGACAAGATTTATCTAGAGCCATATGAGCCCCCTTGCAATTAACACATTTAAACGATAAATTTTGGCAATTTCCATGTCCAAGTCCACATTTGGGGCAAATTATTTTCTTTGTAGGGCAGAATTTAATTACATGTCCAAATTTCCAGCAACCCGAACACTGCGACACTGGAAATGTATAGGGTTCAACTTTGAACCTGCATCCATAGCCGTACACATATGAAGGCAAAGAAGAGCTTTTGAAACAAAGACGAATCGTCTCGCAATCCACCCATTTTCCATCTTCGGACAACCGTCGTAGACGTATCGCCGATATAATGTCAACATCTGCCGTCAAAATAGATGGAATATCTTTTACATCAACATCTAAATCTATTTGTTTGAGGATACCAAAGCACTTCTCTCCAACGGCAAATTCACAACTGTATCCTAGTTCAGCCATTTTTTTACAATCAATCAGCTTTTGGGCATTCTCCTTACAATCAAAGACTAGCAAAACTTTGAAAGTGCCTTTATATTTCATTCTAAGGATACCACCAATGGACTCTGCTCTCAACAATTTTGCCAACGCTAGTTGCTTCGGTAACTCTGCTTGGGCCGTTAAATATACCTCAACACCTTCTACGACATCCATCAAAGACATTTTGCTGTTGGGTGTTCGAGGTCTCTTGCGTGCAACAGTCGTGAACCCCTCATCCTCAACGTTGTTATGATTCACTTGTCCACTAGAAATCATCGGCTGACTCTCGAATACCACAGAAGTGTGGCTTAGAAGCTCATCATCCTCGAAGTTATGTTGAGATACCTCAACCGCAACCACGCTACTTACGCTCATGGATGGTGACAGCGAAGAAAAACTTCGCTCACTCATCCCGTAGATCGCATATATTTACAATGGAAGATGTAATTAGTCGAAATAAAATTTTTAGAATTTAAATATAACTGACACCGTTGACGTACTTGACAGGAATGATGGTTTTATTTAAATCACGTAATAAATATTCGATACGTACCCAGTGTATACCATACACAGTAACCTATTTACTTAACAAGACGTGACCGAGTCAGTACGAAGGTAAACAAAATTCGCAACATTCTTTAGTTCATCGCTTTCACTAAGGTATAGGTTCCTCATTCAGTTTTAAATCAAAAATTTAAAAGTACCTCGGATACTATTTTACATTATATATATCTAAATAGTATCTATATATATAATATCTATATCATAGGCAAATTTTTGATAATTTATTGAATCAGGCGTTACTTTGCGGAGGTCAATGAACTAGAAGAATTTTGCTCACTCGCGACCTTATGATAGCTAAGTATGCAAAATATGCGTGTGTGTTCATGCGGTTTCTTCACCTCCACACCGTAAAAACACACACAAATCACACTGTCCCATATATCAATACCACCACCCTGCACTTACGCGTTTCGAACTCAACCAGAGCTCATCTTCAGAACAACACAACGTACACCATGCTATCAGATACACACACACTCAGAGATGTTAGTGTGTCCGTTGATTTCAGTTGGACTATTACAATAGTAGAAAAGAAGAGCATTGACTAGTAACTAAGTAGTTTCGATTTCTCGATCAAAATAAGTACAAGGACTTACAGGAACTGAGATCAGTTTCATCATAATCCTCAATGTCACCACAATCATCAGGGTCGTCCTCTTGGGGCTTCTCTTGCAAGTTATACAGCGAGTCGTGCTGCGCCGGGCCCCCATTAGGGCTCAGTAAGTCGTAAAAGGCCCCCCCAAAGGTCCGAGCCCCAAACTGATTAAAATATGCCGACCTCCTGTGCGGGGCGATCTTGTTTGTAGGACATCGCACCGGCTTTACTGTCACCCCTTCTAAGGGCACGAAGAAGACTAGAATCTGTAAATTTAAAGTGTTTCTTTCAATTTTACAGACAGCAAGTTATAATTGGAGTTATTGGACCAGCTGTTGCCTGCGGCTCCGTCCGCGTACAATCGCTATCGTTCACGCGGAAACTATACCATTTTCCGGGATAAAAACTATCCTATGTCCTTCCCCGAGACTCAAACTAAGTATATGTATACCGAATTTGATCTAAATCGGTTCAGCGGTTTAGACGTTAAACAGTAGCAAACAGACAGACTTACAAAATTTTTCATTTAGGGAAGTATCCAGTAACAGTAGTACTTACTATAAAACAGATACACTTATAGAAACACTTGACTTAATATATATTACCTACACGTGCATGCCTTTATGCGTTTCGGTGATCTCTGAAATGCCTTTATCGATTTTGATGAAATTAGCTATGTACCTAGGGGTTTTCAATCTAAGTAACTTTAATTTAATTTTGGTGATGGTAACGTTGGTGCGCGGGCTTGAACTACCCAATGCTTCAGAAGGAAACGATATATTCAGAAGTAAGAATAAACTAAAAGATAATAAATATCTAAATCAACTTGCAAGACAATACTTAAACTACGTACAAAGTTTCTGAGAAACCGAAATTACAAGTAGGTAGATACATAGGTAGGTACTCGTGCTTATACACGATTTGGTCGATAAATAGTAAATTTATAAAACTTATTATTTAAACTAACCAGTATTACACGGAGCGAGTCCACTTTGATTTCAAACGACATATTTACAACTTTGAACTTTGAACAAAAAATACAGGTACTTTTCGCCTCGACGCCCGACAGTTATCTGAATGCAGAACGGCACACTGTATTACTATTCCTTGGGCTCCCACGCCGCGCCGAATGTGAATCCTTGGGCAATGCCCGCTCCTTTTATGACATATAAATTGTTATAAAACTAACGCAACGTGCGAATGCGGGTCAAAAGGTGTCAACATTGTTTTCGGGTACTTTTTACGGTTTTTTAATGATTTTTCTCATTATTTGCAGTTTAGCCTGGAATCAAAAAATTACAAAAAAAAATCTATTGTATTAGTATAACGTGACACACAATACGTAACCTACCCTTGGTACAGTCAGCATCAAAACTTGCTGCGTAATTTTGTATCTGCTAACAAATAAAGAACAGAGGTGGTAAGCATTTTTGGACGTTGAAACTAATACCTTATATTAAATATATACCAACTCGCGGAGTGCAATGAATTAAGTGAAATGCATAAAATGCAGTTACTGTTCTTTTTTTAAATTTTAGGGCCTTTGCACACCGTGTTTTTTGAACGCGCAGTCGTATTAGTAGTAGTAGGTATAAACCTATTCAATCGCGATACGCACGCAGTTGTGTGGCTGCAGGGCTACACGAAACCTTTTTTTTTATTCGACTGGAAGGCAAACGAGCAAGTGGGTCTCCTGATGGTAAGAGATCACCACCGCCCACAAACATCTGCAACACCAGGGGTATTGCAGATGCGTTGCCAACCTAGAGGCCTGAGATGGAATACCTCAAGTGCCAGTAATTTCACCGGCTGTCTTACTCTCCACGTCGAAACACAACACTGCTACTACTACTACTACAACTACTTGTTACTACTTGTAACTCGAAGTTCGTGTCGTCAGGTTCCTCTCGCTCTCGTTTTAAATATTAATATACTTAAGTGCCAGAGGAACCGCACGACACGAACTACGAATTCGAGTTTCGTGTTAGCCCTGCTGCTACCTAAGTAGATGAAGAAAGAAAGGAAAACACGCTAACGTCGTATCTAAACCACGCGTCGACTTCGCGTTTTAAAAACAAGTTGTGCAAAGGCTCTTTCGTAGATCCTCTTTCATACAAAGAGATTTTAGATGGTTGGCGGTCCTCAACTGTGCGTTTCTCCAGAAATTTCTTGCTCCGCACATCAAAACTTTGGAATGAACTATCGCCTGCGGTATTCCCGGGCCGATATAACCTTCAAGCTTTCAAGAAAAGAGCGTACTTCTACCTTAAAGGCCGGCAACGCACTTGGGCCAATCAACTTTTTTACCGACACTTTGGGCGTCTCCTGCGTTACCAAAATTTTCTCTGGCGTTACCAAAAAATCGCACTTCCAACAAGATAATTCACGGTTTAATAGGTTGAACTTACGTAGGATGGCATGTATTCATGTCCACCATCTATTAAATTACAGAAAAAGCAGTTTAGTTACAAAAATCTGCAATTGTTTGAAAATTTTTGCGGACAGATTAGTGTCGGTAAAAAAGTTGATTGGCCCACTTGTGACTCTTCTGGTGTTGCAGGTGTCCATGGGCGACGGTAATCGCTCACCATCAGGCGATCCGTCTGCTCGTTTGCCCCCAATACCATAAAAAAAAAACATTTTCTGCTGTTAATTATTGTCGGACTCTACCAAAGAAAGTTTCCAACAATTAGTACATTAACCTACTAAGAAGATTAGAAATAGTTCATAGAACTAACAATACTTTACAGTTTCTAATCAACCTCCAAGTACAGATTTATTTAATTTCTTGGCTTACCTAATTTTTAAGGAAGCACCGCTCGATAATTGCTCATAAACACGTTAACAATTACTAAGACTACAAAAAGTATTACGTTTCACTGGTTATTTAGTAATATCTATGAAAGCACGAAACGTATATTTGCGCATTATTTATTAATAGCAGAATAGGTACCTAGTCGAAAAAGTCGTGACATTTGTTCTGAAAAGAAATACATTTTTTTTTTATATGTATAACAAGGGGCAAAAGAGCTTCGGGCACAGAATAGATAATAGTACAAGTTCGGGTTACGTGACGAGAAGCTATCGCCGCCGCCCATGGACACCCGCAACAGGACGGATATCAGAGGTGCATTGCCGGCCCTTTGATCGAGAGACTGATATGGTCGTTTAAGTTGTACTTGTACCGCACCGAGAATCCTGTCCCAGGAAAGCTATTTCTACTCCTCTTATTGTTCTGGGCAAAAACTAAACTTGCCAAAACAAACGTTAGTTAAGTATAAGTATTTTAGGCCCAGTCGAGAAGTAGGTACGAGGTTGACACCTTTGTGCTACTAATGTTATGTAGGTATATTTGCCAAAGAATTCATGGCGAAATTTATTATGAAAAGGTTCCAGGCATTGGTCTATCTAATTAAACTTCAATCCAGGTTTCATCACCATGAGAAGAGACTGTGTGCGAGATTTACTTAACTACTAAAGTTATTTAGATAGAATGCACTAATTAAAATTCAAAACTTGACATACTTCCATGTATCCATTTAAAGCATTTCTCCGTTAGGTCGTTGATCAGATCATGGCATTTCTATAAAAGGATTCTCAAGGTCTGTAGATAGTTTGTATCATATTGGATTAGCTAACTCCTTAATCACAGCGATCTCTAAAAGGCAATAGAAGCTTCTTTTAATTTCTTAGTGTATTACAAATTTTGTTGATTCACCACAGTCGCAGCAATCTATGTGGCAATACTGAGGGGCTACTGAACTTGCTACTAACTACGAAACTCGAAAATCGAAGTTTGTGTCGTTCCGTCCCTCTATTACTTATACTATTTAATACGAAAGTGAAAGGGACGGTACGATACGAACTTCGATTTTCGAATTTCGGAGTAGGCCCTCTGATGCTTTACTTAATGATTAATGACCGTGATAAAACCCGCTCTGTTTTGTCGCACAAACGCATCGGTTTGCATGTGAGTGGTACGAAAAATTCAGTCTTATTCAGAATGGAGCCCTTGCGATTCAAAAATCATGTGCGTAAAGTAAAACACTAATTATAGTAGGTACCTAAATTCTTTTTCATAAAAAAAGATCATAATAATTAATTAGTCACGCGTAAAATATCTGTCCTGAAAGTAAATGTGTTTACTTATAATAGTAATATTTACAATGAAACTCGATTTTGCTGCATTTTAAATTACGTATAATCTTAATAAACAAAAATTAATCCCTATTTCCCTTGGTCACGGCATCACGCGTGAACGGCTGAACCGATTTCACTAATTCTTTTTTTGTTGTGTTTGATATTGTCAGGAGAAGGTTCTCATAAATAGTAGATTGTACAACAAGAGCATAAAACGAGCCATTTTACCCGAGGCGTTCATATAGCCACCTGAGCCGGTACGGCGAGGGTGGATAGACACGTCGAGGGGAAAATGGGTTTAATGCGCGAGTTTTACACTCTGCTTTTCACTTCGATTGCGAGGAAATTAAATAGCAGCAGTGGAAACAATGATTCAGTTTCTATGTACCTCTTATTTTTTATGCATTATATTATAATAATTCATTTTTTTTTATTTCACTGATTAATTATGATTGATTTGAATGATTTTCAGTTTTATATAAATTAAAAATTATTAAAAAATATATACAGAAACTTTTTTGTTTGTGGCTGTTTACGCCTGATTACCTTGGTCTTAAGTTGGTTTTAGATGAAGATTTTATTTTATGCATTAGAGCATAAAAAGTAATTTTATGTCGCCTAGATACAGCATAAACACGAAATTTACGAGCATGAGAAGTGAAAAGAAATTTAAGGGGCTGTTTCACAATCCATTGATTAGTGTTAACTGACGGCTGAATGTGATACCATCTCTATTTGTTTGTTAGAATAGACGGAGACGGCATCACATTTAACTGTCAGTTAACACTAATCAATGGATGGTGAAACAGCCTCTTAGCAAATAAAAAAAAATACTACACCGGGGGCGAAGCCGCGGGCACCAGCTAGTGAAAAATAATCAATAAGAGACTTCCTTCAGTTTGCAGTCTGGTTGTCGGTCTATGACCTAAAAATCTATCCGTTCCAGAAGGGCTACTCCGAAACACAAAATTCGAAGTTCGTGTCGTGCGGTCTCCCTCTGACACTTATACTATTTAATATGAGAGCGAGAGAGGTCGCACGACACGAACTTCGAATTTTGTGTTTCGGAATAGCCTTCAGTTCCAGTAGAAAAATAATAATTGTAAAATATATAACTGGTAACACTTAACATAAACGTCAACGTCAAATCAATCAATCAATTCTGTCCTACTCCTACATAAAGTGTTCAAACGCATTATATTTTCCGAACGATTAATTAATTAAAATTAGTGTAATTTTATGAATCTAAAATGGCAAAACATCAGGGTAAAGTTTATTTAGGATACGAAGAGGAGACAGTTGGTGAAAAAAGTCAGACGTTGTTGAATTACACAGTGAATAAAATTGGTGGATTTCCCGTAAGTTGAAGCATGTTTTTATTTTTTTTTGGTTAAGGTTAGTACTATTTGGCTAAAATTTTTTCATGTCTGCAGGATTGGCCGCCTCTCGAGAACGTACAGTTTCCTTCCAAGTGTCAATTATGCGGATTGCACCGACTTTTAATCGTCCAATGTTATGCCCCCCTTGAGAACTCGGTTTATCATCGCACTCTATATATTTTTGCTTGCATCAATCCCAATTGCTGGATTCAATCTGAAAGGTGAGCTGTTTAACTATTAGCACATATAGAAATGGTTGGTTAATTCATTTCAATATTATTTATTATGTTTTCTTGTAGTTTGTTGTTTCTGTTGCCTTACTATTTAAATGTGCTTAATAATATGAACTTCAACTTATTTATGTGATATTTATTTATTCGTGGGATGGAACAGGTGTTTATTCCTACCTGGATTTCATTGATCTGGTTGGTTGATTTCTTTAAATTCAATTATAAAGTAAGGTTGTTTTGTCCAGTCTATTTTGTGTCATTTCAAGGAAGAAAAATACATGATTATGAAAGAAAATCTATAAAAATAAAACAAAATTAAACAGTCTTGCCTAACAGTATGCATAATTATATCACTCCTCTTGCATTGCATGCATAGGTGTATTCTTAATCTATAATTTCCCAGTACAATACAAAATACCCCACACAAAACTAGTCATAGAAATTGTTTTAGTTGGACTTGTGTCCGAAGTCAGTATCAAGAAACTACGAAGGAGTCTAGCATCACTGTGCACATGCCAGCTGTGGAAACTAATCTAAGCTGGTGTTCAGGAGCTGACGAGTGGGATGAAAATGATAATGGGGACACGGCCAATGGTAACTTCATGAATGTGGATAACGCTCCAAGCCCTAACAATGGCATGCAAAGGTGAGTTTTTGTGTGTTAAATCTTGCATCACCTTGGATTTGGACCACATTTAAACTTATCATCAGATGTGATTATGATATTAATGCTTTCTTGGTTTTAATTAAGTCTTGTTTGTTTCAATTAATACGAAATGAAACGAAAATTGGAAAAATATAGGCTCAAATTTGTAAAGATTATATAAAGAGTGTACACTGATTGTGCTATTTGGGTAACAGAATTAAACATAACTATAAATATCTACTGTAATATAAACAGTACATGTAAAATAGGTGTAGAGAATTATTTTTTTATTTGTGAATCTAATTATAATATTTAATTAAAACATTAAAGGTAACAAATACATAAAATTAAAATAAACAAAATAAAATCAACTTAAACCTATACTGGATGACCTATCTATACTATGTAGAGAATTGACATTCCAAATAGTATGTGGATAATTATTTTTATTTTTTACTACAGAAATTCAGATGAAGATGAAGAAAGTAATTCTTTTGAGGTAGAAACTGTGGAACAAGCACTTGGGAATTTACAGATGTTTGATGCACACAACGCCAAC
Organism: Choristoneura rosaceana; assembly: GCA_037349165.1. Taxonomy (NCBI): domain Eukaryota; kingdom Metazoa; phylum Arthropoda; class Insecta; order Lepidoptera; family Tortricidae; genus Choristoneura; species Choristoneura rosaceana. Next base: position 8,500,965 of record JAZBNJ010000040.1, on the reverse strand, counting down.
ATGTCTCCTGTACAAGGTATGCATAATTTTTTTTTTATTCTGGACTAAGTAACAACCCATAACCAACCAGACTGTCATAGTTTGGCGGTAAAGAAAACTCTTTCCTTTTTTAAATTAATTAATGCTACTTAAAAATCTGATATTTTTTTCTGTTAATTAGGCAGATTCTTCCTATTGTTTCTAAAATTTTCATCCATTCCCCAAAGTATGAAATTCCATTACTGTACAGTTTCTTACTTTTTAAATGCATTTTTTGACTGATACGTCTGAAATTGACAAGTTAATCCAAACAGCCAAATACTCATGAAGATAACATTCCTTCTACATTTTTTTTTTAAATTCCTGGACTGAGATTTAATTTTGAAAGAAACAGCGCATTTGAAAATGTCTCAAGCAGTTTCACTCTTTCCTTTTTTTAGCTTTTATTTTTATTTCCTTTTTAGACACCTACCTAACCTACCTATAAACAATATACTAATAGTATTATGTGTAAGGTAAACATGAGTAGTATGTACACAGTCGCAATCACTACTCCGGCGAAATTACATTTTTTTTTTAATTTAGTATAATAATATAGCGTCATAGAATCTTGTTTATCTAGACACAGACGTAAGACAATTTTAAGTTAAATTTCGTATTCAAAATATTTGCCGGTAGGTAATTAACTAACTAATTTAAAATAGACATCGACAACCCTAAGCGTCCGCGCCAGAGTAGGCAGTTAAGTCTCCTAAAGGGTTGAAGTTTACGTCCTTCCTCTTTTACTATGGTATTGGTTTAAGGTATTGTTTATAATTCATATACCGTTTGTTAGGTGCCGTGGGAGCGATCGGCGTGCCGGTGGCCGCGGCAGAGTTGGAGGGGGGGGACGAGCCTGGCCTCGTCACCGTGGACACGCCTACCAACACTAATAATGACATCGAGGCGCTGCTGCACCAAGTAAAGCCCGGTTCACATTTATCCTGTCGTGTTGTGTCGTGACTCATCTGAACGGTATCAGTTTTATACATTTTATATGATTGCGTTCACATTTTATTTGATGCAGTGCGTTGTGACGGCTTGTGTTGTGTCGCATCACAAGCATAGAAAGAGAGAGAGCATCACGACACAACACGACAAATAAATGTGAACCGGGCTTTAAAATGTATTAGGGCGTCGTGTCGAGGAAATCTAAGAAGGATTGCATCGTAATTTTCCACGCCACAACGTCACCATTGTGAAACGATACATCCGATTCGATCCATAAAGTATGTCATAACTTTAATTAATTTGATCAATTGTTGCCCATTTTTACACGCCGTGTACATTTATAGGTAAGCCGCTCTAAGCCCGGCCTTCATTCAGTGGCATCCTTGATGAAAACAATTATGGCTTACTAAAACAAGGTTGTAACAGGTCATGCTTACGGCGGTTGATCTATCCTTCTGCGCCTCAAATCTTGTTTTCTCACCTATTCGCCTATAATTTATAATAAGGCTCCTAGCCTGTAATTAAACAATTTTTAAAGTTACAAATGTCATCATCATCATCATCATGTCAGCCGAAAAACGTCGACTGCTGGACATAAGCCTCCCCCAAGACTCTTCACTCAGACCGGTCTTGTGCTTTTCGCATCCACCGCGATTCCACGACTTAACCAGGTCGTCGCTCCATCTTGTTGGAGGCATACCGAAAGCTCGTCTCCCGGTCCGCGAACGCCATTCGAGAACCTTCTGACCCATCGGCCATCAGTCCTGCGAGTGTGTGTGCCCCGCCCACTGCCACTTCAGTTTCGCAATTCTTCGGGCCTGCCTATATAAACCTGCGTATATCATTGTTGTTATTGTTTTCAGACAGCAGAATTGCCACAAGACGTGCGGAGTCGGCTGCAATGTGCGCCCATGCAGTTTGTGCCCAAATACATCTGCGTGGAGGAGGAGTGGCACAAAACACCCAACAACGACGACCGTGTCACTGAACTGCTCAATAAATATAAAAAGGAAAATGGTAAATTACCTTAAAAAAACAAACCAACAAAAAAAATATACGATATCTTTACTCAGGGTGACACTATTTACCGGCCCGGATAATACCGACCCGATATTTCGTGTACACGCCCATACAAACTTATGTCAACGTTGTCAAAATGACATGAGCTTCTATGGGCGGGCCAGAGGCCGTATTGCCTAATGTTTTTGACACTCGTGATCGCAATCAAATGACATATTTCGCATACAAAAGCTGTCATTTTATTGTGATCGCGAGTGTCAGAAACGTTAGGCAATAAGGCCTCAGGAAATAGTGTCACCCTGTACTCAAACTAGTTTGGTAATGTCGTTCGGAACTTGAAACAAAAGATCGATTTTCTTTTTCTTTTCCATTTTGCTACCACCATCTTGCTCGCTAATCCTGCCGTGAAGCAGCACTGCTTGCACTGTTGTGTTTCGGCGTGGAGAGTAAGACAGCCGGTGAAATTACTGGCACTTGAGGTATCCCATTTTAGGCCTCTAGGTTGGTAACGCATCTGCAATCCCCCTGGTTTCGTAGGTGTCTATGGGCGGTGGTGATTTCTTACCATCAGGAGACCCACTTGCTAGTTTGCCATCCAGTCGCATAAAAAAAAAATTGAATCTTAAGGAAAACAAAGGAAACGGATTTTCCCGAGCGACATTAACTTTCTGTGTACAGTACTTTTTTAACTGAGAACTGATGTAATTGGTCAGAGTTGGAGGCGTGCGCGGGCGGCGGCGCGGGCGACGACGAGCCGTATGAGGATCCCACGCCGCTGCACGGCGACCGGCTCTTCCACGCCTTCCTCTCGCGCCTGCGCAAAAACCCCGGACAGATACTCAGGTAATCCTACCCTACTAATCCTACTTCCTACTAATATTATAAATGTGAAAGTTTGTGAGTGAGGATGTGAGTGAGTGAGTGAGTGAGTATGTTTGTTACTTCTTCACGCTAAAACGGCTGGATGGATTTGGATGAAATTTGGAAAAAAGTTAGCTTATAACCTGGATTAAGACATAGGATACTTTTTATCCCGATATTCCCACGGGATAGGGATAAAATCTCGAAATAACAACTGCTGGGCTTCGAGTCATTAAATTTGGTATGTAGGTAGGTGGATGTCTGGAATTACTCATAGGCGACTTTTTGACCCGATATTCCCACGGGATACCTAGGGATGAAATCTCGAAATAACAACCACTGGGACTAGAGCCATGAAATTCGGTATGTAGGTAGCTGGACCTCTGAAATAACACATATGCTATTTTATAACCCGATATTCCCACGGGATAGGGATAAAATCTTGAAAAAATAACCACTGCGCTTAGCGTCATGAAATTTGGTATGTAGGTAGTTGAATAGAATAAAGAATAGAATAGAAACGTTTATTCACAGATTTCACAAATTACATAAATGAATACACAAAATAAACAAGTATAAAGCAATGACATTATTTGTGAAATCGCGATAAAGCAATGACATTATTTGTGAAATAGTTGGCCGTCTAGAATAACACATAGGCCACTTTTTGGCCCAATATTCCCACGGGATACCTAGGGATAAAATCTAGAAATAACAACCGTTGTGCTTAGAGCCATGAAATTTATTATGTAGGTAGCTGGACATCTGGAATAATACTACTATTACTTTTTATCTCGATATTCCCACGGGATAGGGATAAAATCTTGAAATAATAACCGCTGGCTTAGAGTCATAAAATTTGGAATGTAGGTAGCCGGAGGTCTGGAATAACACATAAGCGACTTTTTGACCCGGTATTCCCACGGGATACCTAGGGATGAAATCTCGAAACATCAACCACTGGGCTAAGAGCCATGAAATTCGGTAGGTAGCTGGACCTCTGAAATAATACATATTCTATTTTTAACCCGATAAAGTCAAAGTCAAAAAGTCAAAGTCAAAATCTCTTTATTTAATTTAGGCTATGATAAGCACTTATGAATGTCAAAAAATCTACCACCGGTTCGGAAAAAAACCTCTGTTGAGAAGAATCCCCAGAATTTCCACGGGATAGGGATAAAATCTTGAAATAATAACCGCTGGGTTTAGAGTCATACCAAATTTCATTGGTATGTAGGTAGTTGACCGTCTAGAATAACACATAGGCACTTTTTGGCCCAACATTTCCACGGGATACCTAGGGATAAAATCTAGAAATAACAACCGCTGTGCTTAGAGCCATGAAATTTAGATGTAGGTAGCTGGAACTCTGGAATAATAGATAGGCTACTTTTTATCTCGATATTACCACGGGATAGGGATAAAATCTTGAAATAATAACCGCTGGGCTAAGAGTCATAAAATTTGGTATGAAGGTAACTCGATGTCTAGAATAACACATACGCTACTTTTTATCCGGATATTCTCACGGGATAGTTTTGAACTATTTTGAAAACAAATGACTTTCTGCCAAGTACCTATCTTGCGGCGCATTCTTCTTGGCAATGATGGTCATTCCGAAAGCGCTGGTAGTTTAAAAAATGACGTGTAAAAGGGCCCAATGCGCCCTATTTACCTACTGAATAAATGATTTGAATTTGGATAGGCAACATTTTTGAAATTTCAGCACTGGGTTTAGAGTCTTGAATTTTGTACAGCTATTCACAACACAGCCTCAATGAAGGAAGACCACGATATAAATTTTGGAAATTGCCAGGGGAATTTGGTAAAATCCCGAAAATTTCAAGTGCAACTACCAGACCGATTAGTTTACGCGTGCGAAGCCGCGGGTAAAAGCTAGTATTATAAATGTGAAAGTTTGTGAGTGAGTGAGTATGTTTGTTACTTCTTCACGCTGAAACGGCTGGACGGATTTGGATGAAATTTGTCAAAAAGTTAGTTTATAACCTGGATTAAAACATAGGATACTTTTTATCCCGATATTCCCACGGGATATGGATAAAATTTCTTAATAACAACCGCTAGGCTTAGAGTCATGAAATTTGGTATGTAGGTAGCTGGACGTCTGGAATAACACATAGGCTACTTTTTATCCCGATATTCCCACGGGATAGGGATAAAATCTCGAAACAACAACCGCTGGTCTTAGAGTCATGAAATTTGACCATGATTTGTTTTTAAAGTAACGTCAATGAAAACAACGGCTTAATTTTCGGGAATTCCCGAGTTTCGATTCAGCTGTTGGACCTAAGGATTTACGTGTGCGAAGCCACAAGTAAACACTAGTATAATTAATCTGTTTAGTTCATCGATTATTTATTAATTGAATAGATCAACGTATTTTTGTCTATTTTATTATTTACAATACTTGATTTAATTCCAAAGACTGTTTATTCAATTATAAAAGCATTTAAGGGAAGTAAATAAAAATCACTTATTCATCCGCGCATGAATCGATTTTTAAAATGTCAAATTTTCCACCATCACTACGTTAGTCTATGCTACCACAGATTATACACATGTTCCAATCAAGAAATAACGTCAGATTTTGAAGATTTTTCAAATGTGAAATAAATATTGAAATCAAGTGAATTTTGGTGAAAAAAGTGATTAGACATCTAGTTAAAAGACACGAATTAAAGATAAATGTGTTACTGATTCGATCCAGTGGGTGTTTATACAAGAAATTTGATGAAATCAGTTTGTTTACACTTTTAACAAATTGGATAGGCAAAACGTATACCATTACATAGCTTGAAACATTTCTATCAGATGCACTAATCAAATTAGCCGTATCTTTTTAGACAATCCCTATTAGTTGGTGGTGCCAAAGTGCCTATGTTATACTTTATGCCATAAAGTTCATAGTATAAAAAGTCAGACCTGACTAAATGCTAGTGCAGCTAAAAAAAACGTTTCCTGAAATACCTACGCCGAAAATCAACCAGCTTCATTGAACTTTACTTCTTCATTTCAGGTACTCTCGCGAAGAGCCCCCGCTCCTGGGCGCCCCGTTACCCTCCGCAGATTCCCCGCCCCTCCCCCACATCTGTAACCGTTGCGGCTCCCGGCTCATCTGCGAACTACAGCTGGTACCAGAATTTGCAGAAGCCTTAGTATTGCGAGACCATAGTCTTACTCACTTACACTTCCTCTCTGTTTTTGTGTTTACTTGCGCCCAGAGTTGCTGGCAAGCCGGCGACACGCTTGTCAATGAAACTGTAGTTTTTCAACCGGAGGTCGTTTAAGACTAGGAGACTAATAGGAGTTATGATGACCTCCAATAAAAATCGTGTAAGTCACATTACATTGCACGGCCATAAAGTAAATAAAATTGAGTTAGCCAATCGAACGCAGCAATGTAATACAGGTTGCAAGATTTTTATTACAGGTCTAAACTGTTCTTTAAAAGTCATTTTATAATTCGTCGTATTTCAAACGGTACGGGATTACAATAGAGGTACGTACGCACGTCTGTACTAATTGTGTAATTGTACAACAGTACTTTTGACTAGCTACATACTTCTGCAGAACTATTGTAAGGAATAACTATCTCGTGGATGACGAATTATAAAAGTACCCTTCCATTGATTTGACACCTGATGTCAATTTGAATAATTTAGCCGCGGCGCACATTATCTGCAATCAAATCAGCCAATAATTAGCCGCGACCTCATGTTCGCCTATCTTGGGTGATACTATTTACCGGCCGTACAATACCGGCATGGAAATACCGACCTGATATTTTGTGTACACGCCCATAGAAACTTGTCAGTTTGACACAAGTTGGTATGGGCGTGTACACGAAATATCGGGTCGGTATTGTCCGTACCGGTAAATAGTGTCACCCCCTATCTTTGGCTGGAACGGTGAGGGTATTTCTGATAATGTGCACCGCGAACAAACTCCAGACCTAGTAGTTTGGCTCGTCGAAACGATGTCTCCACGTCCAACCATAAGCGAATTTACTTTAATTTAATATTTATTTTCATCCATGTAGAACAAAATAAGTATTTATTCTCAAACGTATTAGAAATCAGAATGTTTAACTTGTAACTTTTCTATAGAATCCATTACTATCTTAAAGCACTAGATGGCCAAGAAAACAGAAAAAAAAACACATAATCGTCCAATTACTGAAGCATTCATTAAAAAGTGCAATTAGTAAAATTAACTCGATACAATTATCTTAGTAGTTTGAAGACCTAGTAGGTAAGAAAAACATTCAATTTCAGTAGCCAAGTTCAAATGACAAGAATTCCTGATATTTTTCTTAGATATATTTGAATTCGTTGTTTATATTTTCATGATCTGCATGAAAGGATTGTATACATTCAGCTGTGATGTAGTTTTCATTAAATCTTACTTTGTATGAATTTATAATAACTATGACTATTATTACTCTGATCGAATAAAAGCCAAACTTAATTATGGCTTTTCATTCTCATTGTCTAATATTAGAATATACAGTTTTATTCTTTTAAGCTTTTGCCGTTATATTTAAGCTTGTTATTTATTAAATTGTGAAGGTACTTATTCTATTCCTGTTATCTAGTAGTGTCCTTATTAACCTATAGGTTAAATATGTACTTATACAAACTTTTTAGCGTGCGCTAGTAAGTAAACGAAAAAAAATCTAGTAAGTAATTGAGCTATGGTTCAATTTATTTTACCGCACTCAGAGCTGTCAATGAACTGTAATAAATTCTAAATTTTGTTATTTCTGTAACACTAATGTAACTAATTACAATTCGACATTATTTGGCGTCTCCAGTCGTGGGCAGTCAGCATTAAATACAAAAACAATTAAAACACCTATAAACAGTCAAGTACCTACAAGTGAACTTATCAAACTGGAGACCGCTTTTGCCATTTTATTATGAGCAAAGTTCAAAAAGATGGAGGTTTCTAACTGATAGTTAAAAATAAAGTGTCTTTCTGCATTAGACTACAATTCTACAATGTCTGGTAAAGGTTGACCAGAATTATAAAAAACTTAGCCATATTGCGAAAAATCAATAGAAGTAATTTCTTGCACTGGTGACACTATTCAAATGTCATCTGTCTATTGCTGTCAAAGTTTAACGTTGTTTGCGCGTGGTATTTTAAAATGATATTTTTTTTGTTTTTGTGCGTTAAAATGCGAAGATTTTCCATAGCCTTGGAAGGAAAATAATTCCAATGTATAAAAGTATTTGTCATAGAAAAATTCTGACGGATTCGAAAATATTCCTTTAAATAACATCACCGACACCGTTGTCGATATGACTGATAGGTATTGTATAATAAGTGTAAAAAAAATGCAATATAAAACTAAAAGTGCTGCCCTCGCGTCAGGTTTTTTATATTCCTGGTCAGCCTTTACAACGGAAGTTTTTCGAGTCAATCATTATGTTTGGCTAACTACCGGTTCAAATTTTTTAACCTTTTGAATTCCATCCATAACTCATGACAAGAAATGCTCAGTAAACAGTAGATCTTCCCTAAAACTTGCGTGAAGTCTAGTCGATTTATGGATAAGTGATTTGACATAAAAGTGGCCATTAGAAATCTAATTTTCATGTTTCAATTTAAGTACAGTCGCAATCAGATATTTCGGAGCTGCCCCCCGGGTGATCAAAAATGCATGCTCCGATATTTTTGACCGCCTCGATGGCTCCGATATATCTGATGGCGAAAGTACCTATCTACTTTGTTGTCCCAAGGAAATTAGAATAAGATCCATTTTAAATGTTTTGTTATTAAAATTATAGTAAGTTAACGTAATTACATTATGTTGTAAATTAGGATACATACTATACAATAAACTGTAATAAAAATTTAATTATTGTTTCTCTCACATTCCCTTTTTATTTCGTGCGTATTCACTATACTTGTACTAAGTGGAATTTTTAGAAATGAAACTGATAATTAAATAAAAATTAAACAAACAGAAAAACTACGAAAATACCTAACTTCGGTGCCTCAACACAAGTCAGCAGGAGTGGACCTAGCCATCTGTCTTGCCTGCATACTACCTATTGGGCTTCTATTATAACACTCCTGCTAGCTCCGTGCTGAGGCACTGATCGACTTGCAAACAGGTCACTAGAAAAGTATTTTTGTGATTTTCTGGAGTTGTTTTATTTTTTATTATATGATTATTTTTTTTGCTTTCTAGGGTAGGGTCTAGTTTACAGCAGCCATCGACGCATATATGCGTTTTTGGAACTTCCCCCAGTGCCGCTGTCATAATTATTCATACATTTTAAACGCACATGTGTGTCGGTGGCACCTGTGGTCAGTCAGTCAAGTCAAATCAGGTGGCATTGAATGCGTTAATTAATCATCTACCTACTGAATAGTAAAATTATTGTCGTTTATTTCGATTTCATCATCTCGACCTCATATTGCATGTCCTATTTCTAGTCCTGTAATTTCTTTACTCATTGTACGGTGACGTCATTCCGGTTTGTATTTTCGTAATAATTCTCTATGGTTTTGATTGTGTAAAATTAGGATTTAAGAAATTTACAGAAATGTAATGGATTATAAGTAGACACATGCTTTATTTTTATTAAGATATTTTTTTATAAGTTTGTAAAGTTATAATTTTTATATCTCGATGTACCATTGTATTGTTGATAGAAACTTTCGAGAAATACTTTTTTTTATATAGCAACACAATCTAAATTTTTTCTTTTTATGAATCGGCGAGGCGGTGATCCGGTGAACGTGCTCAATCGTGATATTGAGAAAATTGTGCCCATAGAAACTGAAGTATAATCAATTATTTCTCAAATTGACTTGTTTACGCAGTGTAATTTGTGAATAATCACCATGAGCGAAGCTGCAATCCCACCTCCCGTTTTATGGGCCCAACGGAAAGAAGACGTATTCCTCACGTTTAGCGTTGAGACTAAAGACCCCACTATTAAAATAGAAAAGGATTCAGTTTATTTCAAAGGTTTAAGTGCACCGGACAATAAACCACACGAAGTAACCATACCTTTATACGACGCCGTGGTTCCAGAAACTAGCGCCTTCGTAAATAAAGGCAGGTGCATAGAAATGGTGCTGCGCAAAGAAAAGAAAGATGCTCCCTACTGGCCGTCGTTAACGAAGGACAAGAAAAAGCCGCATTATCTGAAGATCGATTTCAACAAGTGGAGAGATGAAGATGACGAGGAGGAAGAAGGTGGAGGTGCTATGAATTATGACATCGAAGAGATGTTGCGCTCGATGGGTGGCGGTGGCGTCGGCGGGGCCGGCGACAAGCCCGAGAAGCCTTCCTTCGACGACTTGGAGAGCGACTCCGATGACGAAAACCTACCTGATCTGGAATGAGCCCATATGTAGAGATAATACTTAATTGTGTCTAATATTTTACAGTACATTATGTATATTAAGGTTTTTACAGTTATAATAAAACTTTGCCAAAATTACTTTGTTATTAGTTGGTGTCTGCACTACATATTGATAAATTAAGTTAATTATTAGTTCAAAGTACTATTATAGGCTTGTATAAATTTTAAATCTGGCTGTCATTGGATGTGGCAAATCTACCTTCCGAAGTGCTAGATATAATTTAGTAATCATGTGGTAATTTATACTGTTACCTTAATGCAGACCTCGGTAGAGTTGCCATTGATGATATTTTGGCCAAATTATTTGCTTATAAATGCTATGGCAGTTTTAATACTATTTCACTGTACAGCCAAAGTAAATCAACCAAATTATGAAAATAAATTTAATACAACTTAATCATAACATTTCACTAAATGCCGTGGTAGCCTAGTAATTTGACCTATGGTCTCTCAAGCAGATCATTATGGATTCACGCCTGAACTTACAATGAAATTTGTTGTTGAAGCAAAACAATGTGAGGACACCTGCATAATCTGCGATTCAATGTTAACTGTTCTCGATATGCTCTAATTCTGCATGGAACTACAGCCAAAGACCTCTCAGTCTGCGAACAAACCTGTGCCTAGCACTAGAAGGTCTATAGACCAGAAATTAACATTTTACTATCTATGATCATAATTTGAGAGTAGTCCACAGTTAAAAGATATGATTTGTATTGATAATACAAATGTATTGACATCATTAACATGATGAATTCAAGTTAATAGTATATAGTTTTGATTGAGGTACCGTGAGAATTTTTAAACATGGTGAAAATACAGACTGAATGTAGAAGTCTAAGACTGTACAGGTTTAAGCCCAACCCCATATCGCACATCTAGATTGAAAAGGCATGAAAATAAAGTAATACCTACAGCATTTTAATTTAGCCCATATTATACATCATCATCATCATAGGTCTTAATTAAAATGGTGTATTATTTTGAGTAGATACTGCTTTAGATCTTGTCATTTAGCAAAAAGTTTCATTAATTGAATGCTAGATTTTAGCTTACCTACTGCGTAGCCTACTGCAGTTTATTACAAAAAGAAATTGCTACAACTTTCAATTTCACGTACTTTAAATACAAATATTCTTTATTACGCACCACAAATCAATACAAAAAACTTATAATATAAACTCATATTCAGGATATACAATTAAGCGTCTTATCGCTTAAAAGCTACATCGCTATCGCCTTACATCATCAGGGATCGTCTAAACAAAAATAACTTACACTTATGTTATTCCCGAACCAAATATATAAATATATAATTCCGTCCAGCTGTATTAGCGTAAAGTATTAACAAACACACACACACACACACAAATTTTCACATTTATGATAATTAGTAGAATAAGGGTAGAGATAGGTACATACTCATGCAGAGTTCGCTCCCATCTCTGATGTTTTTCGAATTTCATGTGTGAAATTACATCGTAAAGAAACCCGCGTAGCAATTCCATGGTGCGTGTGTGAAGTTTCCAATCCGCACTGGATCTCCCTGAGAACTTCAACTTAATCCCTTTCAATCTGAGAGGTCTGTGCCCAACAGTGGGAGGTAGGTAAACTTCTTTCGGCCCCTTGTCCCTGACGAGAGCAGCTTCTGTCAATTCGTCTGATATGCGTCCAATTTACCGCCTAATTTAGTCGTTTAAGAGGACAAGAATTTTCATCGTTCATCCATTGTACCTCTCATATCTAAATATGACACAGCCATATCTAAATATGGCCCTAAGGCCTGTTTCACCACCTGTCGACTAATCAATGTCAGATAAAAGTAATGCCGTCTTTGTTTATTCGGACAAAACAAACAGAGACGGCATCACTGATATCCGCCGTCACTTAGTCGACAAGGGTGAAACAGGTCACCAGTGTTCTATATTTTTTTAGCGTACAACTCAGTGGCGGACTAAGCCCGTCAGAGGCCCGGGGCGGCAAAGCTGAATGAGGATCCAAGCTTAAAAAAAATGCAGTTTAAAAAAATTTAGGTACAGTCAGCTGCAGAGAAAGGGTACCCCCCTGTAATGGCGGTAGTATGGATACCGCCGTTACAGGGGGGTACCTTTTCTCTGCAGCTGACTGTACTAAGCACATTTTTAGTCTTGTAGGATTTGATCAGGGGAACGCGGAGGCATTTGGGGGCCCCCCAAGACCGGAGGCCCGGGGCGGGCCGCCCCTTCCGCCCCCCTGTTAGTCCGCCACTGGTACAACTACCGGCAAAGCCTACTAGACGCTGGCGAAAATGTCCTCCGATGGACTGGACAGCTATTTTAAGTGTTAGCAGAAAAAAAAACTAGAACTTTCACTTAACCGAAATAAGTGTAGTTTGGATGAATCTTACTTCAAAAGACAGGTACAGTCAAGGTACAACAAAAATATTTATACACGACTTTATGCACTTAACAAGGCAGTGTGATATTTTTGCAACTTTGGCCGTGACGACATCTTTGCCCTTGTCATAAATAAGTGATCACTTTGTACCTTGTCACTTTAACGTCATGGTTGAAAAGCCATACGAAATTGTGTAACGACTGAAAGTGACAAGGTACAGAAATGATCACTTATTTATGACGTTGACTGTACTATTTTAGGGGTACTGTCAAGGAAACAATCACGTACCAGAGTCTCCATCCTTTGTGCTACTAATATGTTGACATCCTATAAATCTGCCAACGAAATCATAGCGAAATTGGTTATGAATATGAAAAGGTTCCACCCTGGTACGTGATTCAATATCCTTTATGAAAGAAAATGTATCCAGTACGTACAGTTATAATATTTGAGTATAAATATAAAGTTGTACCTTATATAATGAAACGGTGATATTTATTAAAATTAAACTTCAAATTAATATAGTAATTTTTAATATATTAAAAGTATTTTACAAAAACATTCATAACAAAAAAATATCATGATAAAACAATGTCACAAGTCTGTCGCAGAATTTTAAGTAGGTATAAGTTAAATAACATAAAACATTATTGAGACCTTATTGTTGAAATTGAGAAAGAGTTATTTTCTTAATAAGTATCTACCTCTTATAGCATTATGTTAGGATTATTTTAACGGAAGTTAACACCCAGCGTTCCAACAGAATTTAATAACTAAAATTATCATTTTATTTTGACTTTTCGGAAAGTGATACCGACACACTAAACAAGTGGAATTGCTGGCCATGCCTTCTTATATTTAATGTTAAAGCCATACAATAGACTAGTCTGTTGAGGCTTTCACATTTCAGCATGTAAGACCCTCCATAGCCAGGACTCCACACTGGTGCACCAAAGCTTTGGCAGTCATACATGAAGTATGATTTGCCGACTCTTCCAAACGCCAAATTCTTGGCAGGACTGGTCAATATCCCCAAAGTTTCCTTCTCAAAGAAATAATCTAAGGCTTTGCTAAGATTAAATCTGTCCGGGTATATATTGTACACAAAACCGAAAATGATGTTCTCAAATTTGACAGAAAACGAATATGGGAACATGTCGAAGCTGCTGGGCAGATCAGCAAGTTTAATTTCAACATTTTTCGTGTTTTTAAACTTCTCATAACATTTGGCATGATATCTGTCGCCTGCGTTCACAATACCATCCAAAAACGATCCAGTCCAAGCACTCAGGCTGCAGGCTTGGGTCATGACGACTGCCACCACGCAAGTGGCCAAGTATTGTTTGCCGCGACGGATCTCGTCAAACTTCTCGTCGAGCGGGTGTACTGTCCCCCATAGTGAATACAAATCCCCGGGAAATTCTATGTCCCATTCCTTCCACGTAGAGCGTGGAGTTCTTCGTTCAAACCCTAGGTCGTTGGTGGGATTCATTCGAGACCAAGGCACGGCCTCGATATTGAGCCAGTACATCTTCTCGTCCACTAAAGGCCGGATCCTTCTGCGCCTCAGATAGGGCATGTTGGGATTTTCGTCCGGCTTGAACAGTGGACTGAGCCTGTAGTGGAGGGCGGAATGTCGCGGAGCGGTCTTCACGGAAGTCAGCTCAAACGTGTAGAATTCTGGATTGTCCACGGTCGACCCCGCGATCGTTTTCTTCAATCTCTGTATGAGAGCATCTTGGGAGCGGTACAACGTCCACGTGGCGACGTCTGACCCTTTTTTATTTTCTGGCGGCTCTCCGGGTTCTTTATCCTCTACTTTAACTTTTTTCTTCATTTTTTCTTCATCCTTTTTCGGATAGTCTTCTGATGGTGGAGGGTAGGGATCGAACAGGTGATAGTATCCCTCGGACTGAACGATGACCATGCTGCACTGCGGGTATCTTATGATGACGTACCGGAGCCTACGCAAGACGGCTTTCAAATATTGTTGGACTCTTTTCTCTGGGTTTTCGTTGATCACTATAATTTTCTTAATATTGATGTTTATAAATCTGCCGTCAATGATAACATTTTTTATCGATCTTTTCTCGCATATCGCATTATTAGTACATTTTGAATTTATTTCTAAGCCTTTTTCGATGCAAATGTCTACCATCTGATGATCCCAGGTCCTGATGGGATGCATAGCGGCCATCAGCATAGCCATAAGACTCACGAAGTGGCAAGGCTTGATGTCTGTACTGCCTTTTCTGTCTTTTAACGAAGTCGTACCTTCTATCCTGTAGATACCGTTGTACAGTTGATATCCCCGTACTGGAGGCATCTTGGGCTCTTCTCCTTTCAAGCCTTTGTCACTCGTGGGTTTTTTATCGACCACAGTCGTCTTTGACTTGCTGGACTTTGGCCGCCCAGTATTGTAGTCGTAATCTTCCGGTAGCTTCACTCGAGGTTCAACCAGAAGTCTTCGCACTAGGATTCTGCTAAGAATGAACTGTTGGTCTTCAGTTCTCCCATCTTTGTTGTACAATATCCTGTAAACAAAAAAAATGCGATTTGCCATCGTCTCGACATCAAAACTAAGAGTACGAAGGATGCCTAAACTAACCATAGCAAACAATAATAAAATAATCATTATGTATCTACGTAACTTATCCGGTTTTCATCTAGGTATAGGTACTAATGTGATAATTAAAACGGAATTAAAATATCTTGCTTAATTAAAAAGGTAATTCAACAATTGGGGATGTCTAAAAAAAATTACCCATGGTTTTTATATTTTTTTTGTATAGAATATTCAATTATAAGAAACTAATTTCAATATTTTTTCATTTAGTTCACTACTTTTATCAAAATTAATTATTGAAACTATTTTGGTTTATGACGTCACAGTTCGATAAAGTGCTACCACATAGTTGATTAGTGCCATGTGGCACACGCTTTTTAATTAATTTTTTATCTGTGGTCAAACTTAGTGTCAACCAACTTTCACTATTGTCAATGTCAATCCGTCCGTTCAATCCAATCGTTTAACGCGCTGAACTGCAGGGCTATTGCGTAAAGAACACGGGATTGTAATCGTCATGTTCTTTCAAAGCAATTACAAATTCGACATTTTCGCGTAACAGAATCTAGCAGTCATCAAGCGCAATTGTCATGAGAAGCAATATCAATTGAATGGAACGAAAAGTTTGGTTTTTGCAAATATACTTAATCAACGAATGATTTCGATAAAATTGATAAGACTCGGATTGAGTGTTTTCGGTTACAAAATAACCATATTCGGCATGTTTTTTTGTTAATTATAGTATAAAAACTTAAATCTACACAATATTATTGTTAGTTAATGAATATTTAAAAATATTGGAAATTAAACTAAACGCAAAGCGCAGCGGTGATTTTTAAACGTCAACTTATATCTATGCCCGTACGTCAGTGCAACGTCAGTGCGTGTTCTATCAACGCCCGCGAAACGAAACAATATTTAAAGTTAGTCCTTTAAAATTTAAGTTTTTGAGTTTATTGCATTAGGTAAGTACGTATTTTAATTAGATAAAATAAAGTTATACTTAATGCATTTCATTTAAAGTTATTTTCATAGTGCTTAGTCACTACAAAAATGGATAAGCATTTAACGAGCGAGAATCGAAAATGTTTGTTTAGAAGTAACTTTATTTCACTTTCAAAAACTTATGCAATGGAAATTAAGCAATTGAAATACATATAAATAAATAAAGCGCCCATTGCCTTTGATAAGACAACTTTCTAAGAAAATTCCACAATTCTTAAGAAAATAAGAGATCGTTGATTTTAATAATAAAGTGATAGGTTGTATATTGTTACTTTATAAGCATCCAAATTATATCTTAATTGTTTCTTTTTAAACCAGTGGAAAGACCTCGCTTCCATCCTAAACTGCTGCGGTGTAGGAGCCACAAAGACGGCAGAAAAATGGCGAGAGGTAAGTACATAAATTGAAAGTTTTGAAGAGTTTTTGTCATTATTTAATAATTTGACTGCCAATGCTAATTAACGTGTGATAACAAAAAAAAATAGAATAGTTTTCAGCAATAAAAAACAAATATTCTGTGAGACAAATCATACAATTTATAGGTTTATTATTTACAAAACTATTACTTAGTTTGACGAAACTTAGACATAATCCCAGAACAAGACCGCTGGGTGGCATTTTGGTCGATTTTCTGCACACAATTTTTAATTCTTCTTATCACCTTTCCAATTTTCTAATATAGACAATGTGGAAGATTATGTTGCACGGCAATTGCAACAAATCTGGCAATTGAAAGATTCTCTGGGTGTAAAGCAGTGTAAGCAGCTGTAAAGCAGTAGCTGTGTTATTCCCGAGATCCAACTATGTTACTCATTGTTTCAAATATCAAATCCATCCAGTCATTTTCTATAATCAGTAAATGGCATTGTGCATAGCTATATTGTATTTATATTTCTTTTATAAAATATTATTATATCAGTCCTAAATCATCCCTTCCTTCTAGTACTGGAATAACGCCAAATACGCCGTGCGCAAGAAGGCGTGCGCGCGGGCAGCAAGCAGCTGGCCAGCCCGCGCCATGCCCGCGCCCCGGAAGCCCCGCGCTGACGGAGCAAGAGGAAAAGATCTTGGCGTTCATGGGGCGAGTGGCGGTGCACGGAGAGGAGGCCGTGTCCACTGTATCAAGAAGTGGTTGGAACTGACAAGACAGTGTTGGGTGGGCGGCAGCGTTTATTTGATCTATTCGACATACTGGCTGTGAGAAACCATTGCATTGCTTCGCTGGTTTGTGCAGGTATCTTCACGATATTTTCCTTTACGCTAAAGTGCACGGTAAATTTGAAATTTAATTTAGAAAGAAAGAAGGTTTTTTTATATCACCGAATGGCAAACGAGCAAGTGGGTCTCCTGATGGTGAGAGATCACCACCGTCCATAAACATTTGCAATACCCCTGGTATTGCAGATGCGTTGCCAACGTAGAGGCCTAAGATGGGATACCACACAAGACACAACAATAGTATTAAGTACAAATAGACAACACGTAGGAAAGTATGTGTCATTGCGGTTGTGAATCGGACACTGGCTCAGCATAATGCTGAAGCGTTAATAATAAACACCCCAGCGCTGATTTTCAGCCAGCACCATTGGTGACCCTCGGACCTCAACAAAGATATTACTACACAGTTTTCTTACTATACATAAGACTACATCCTTACTAAAATTATAAATGCGAAAGTGCATTTGTATGTATGTGTGTTTGTCCGTCTTTCACGCCGTAACGGAGCGACGGATCGAGGTGTTTTTTGACATAGAGATAGTTTATGGTCCCGAGAGTGACATAGGTGACTATTTTTTATCCCGGAAAAATGCACAGTTCCCGAGAGAACAACGCGCGATAACCGAATACCACGCGGGCGGAGCCGCGGGCAAAAGCTAGTAAATAGATAATTTCGTCTTAACGTGTAACTTTGACTTTGACCAACCAATTTGTATGAGCTTTTATTTTTATAAACATGACTGTCTAGCAATATGATAAATGTACAATCCAATGACAGTTCTAATACCGTGCTTCGTGAATAGATGTCTGTGTGTAGTAGGTTTTTTTTTTCTATAATTCTAATGCACTTTTTTGTATAAGTAGAATTTTGTCTACACTAGTACTATTTCCCCACACTTCATTTTGTAAACTATGGAAACATATTATTTATTTTGTGGCTTTGAAAGACATTAACATTAGTACATAAACATTATTATAAATTTTTACACTCTAGACAACACCATTAGGTACCTACGCGGGCTAAAAGGAAATATGAAATTAACAACTGAAACGAAAAATAAGTTTTGTGTAATAGAGCTGGAAGAGAGAGGAATTACAGCTTTTGAAATGCCAACAAATAGCCTTTAATCTTTCGCCCAAAGGTGTAACTGCTAGTCACTCCGAGTATAGGAGGACGAATGTCATTCCATCACTTAGACGCTGCGAATCTGAAACGAATCTGCGGAGGCCTTAAATCTGCGCACACTTTTTGACCATGTGATTTTTTCAAAAAGGTACAAGGGCGTCATTTTGCCGCACTACACCGAACAAAAAGGTCACAATGTGCAACCGCCTGCGAGCATGCATTTTTAGCAGATCAGTAGCATTCAAATACGGAGTGACAAGGGACCGAGGAGGAACTTCGGAACAAAAACGAGCACATGCATTTTGAACTCGTTGAATTAATCTCCTGGAACTACCAAGTATTTCGCACATAAATTCCGGATAACTTGAGATGCGAGTCAGGGTTCGAATCCACGACCCTCTGTATAAGAGGCCATAGATCAAACCACACAGCTACTGCGGCTTCCCTGACTAGCGGCCTTTATAATGCAGTCAATCGTTGTAACAGAAACTAACATTGACGGCCAATCAATGGGGGCGAACGGTTGATTAAAAATATAAATTTGTTATATTTGTGTATTGTGTTTTCAGATCAGCGAATAGTGCCCGCAGCTCCCGAGTGGTGACGCATTATGAAAAGCGGTGGCTGTTGGTAGAGACAGCAATGATTGCTGCCACCCGCGAAATGCTCGTAGCCCGGATGGTAGCCAAAGTCAGCGTGGCATTGCAGGAGGTGGCGGAGGTGGCGCGGGCATTGGACCGAAGGGCGGGTTTAAGAAAGAACGTTAGGTCCGTTTCGCTTGCAACGGTCATGGCACGGTCGCCGTTAACTATTAGATCTTTCAACGAGCGGTGAGGAGGAAAGGAGTGAAATCGCTGATGTATGCGAAAGTGTAAAAGTAATTGTAAAATAAGCTTCATAACGATAAATACAGTAAAAGCACTCAATAAATAAATCTGTTAGATCACAAAAATTCATTCACCGTCCAAGTTTTCTTACAGCAATTATTTTATTTTATAGGTACATATTTACTAAAAAAGTGGAAGGACGTAGTCTCTGCCTACCCCGTTGGGAAAGAGGCGTGATTTTATGTATGTATTAACTAAAACATTTCAGACACTTGCTATTTTAGCGCCACTCTGGCTGGAGAAATCTAGAATCTTATTTACTGCTTACTTTTGCAACTTTTTACTCATAATAGGTTGTTCTCCTTTCCTTTACACTGTAGTAGAGTCTACAGTATAGAGTGACTGTACACTGCTTGTAGTATGAACAATTGCTGTTAGGTTCCGTTACCTCCAGAGATGTGCCAGAATGTGTAACGATGAATGTGTTTTACATGAACCATTAGAAAAGTTTAATTTTCCTAGCCTCGCTGACCGACTGATAAGACTGATTATAAAATAAAAATATTAAAATAAATAGTGAAGGTTTTTATTTACTGTAATTCCTCTTCTACATACATTTTATTGAGAAATACATACAAAATTCAATTCTTAAATCTCGGTGAGGTTACGGCTAAGATTAGGACTCGCAATCATATAGTGTAGAAACTGACAGGCACTACCTAGGACGCCTGCGCTGCGTGCCTCCGAACAACCGCCCTCGCAGTAGTCATTCTTCAGCTGAGTATTGTGCGCCTGTAGGAGAGGCCTTAGAGTTAGTATGTATGTATACAGATAGACATTGACAGACATTGTGATACTAAATTTGTGCTTTATTTATCCTACTAATATTCCTACTAATATTATAAATGCGGATGTTTGAGAGTACAGATGTTTGTTACTCATTCACACTGAACTGAAACAGCTGGACGAATTTGGATGAAATTTGGTATGTAGGTATCTGGATATCTGGAATAAAACTTAGGATAAAAGTATTTTATTTCGATATTCCCACGGGATAGGAAAAAATCTCGAAACGGTTGCTACGCTGAGCTTAGAGTAATGATATTTGGGATTCTTGTTTATAATGCAACGTCAATGAAAACCACGATGTAACTTTCGGGAATTCCCAGGGGATTTTATTAAATGCAAATGTATGCAGTAACAGGTAGGTACGTATATGTAGAATGGGCCAAATTTTGTGCTGCTGAGCATAGTTTGATAATAAATTTAATATTTACTAAAGGTTATTTAAAAAATTGTTAAGGGCTGAATAAGTTTCCACAAGTAATCGTGCGCTTTGGTTTGGGAGAGTGCCCGGTGCTGGTAGGCACCCACACATTTTTGATATGGCCCATTCCTGTAACATGTGATGGCTGCTTGCACCTACAATAGTAAACATCCGTGAGTAAACACATATATTATTAAAGTACATTCAATATGAAGTGGGCACTGCGAAGTATATAAAAACAACTGTAATTATGAAGTTAGAAAAAGAATTAGTCTATTAGCTTATGATCCAATAGTAAAATTCTACACCTATTTTTTTCAAGGGTTCCTATAAGACAAAAAATAATCGTTTCAGGTTTCAGATGGTTTCTTATCTGACTGTGAAGCACTGATTATATTAGAATTAGGCAAACGCTGCCTTTAGGCTTGATGCAATGAATTAGTTAAACATACCTTGAGTTCCAGCTGCACGACTGTGTTGCGCTCCCAACTTCCTATAAGTAATAGGGAAAATTTTGTTGCACAGTCGGACGAACTGCGTCTTTGTGAACTTGAAATTTGCCCAAAAATAGAACTCAGTCTTGTCAGGCAACCGGAGAGGATATATGGCTTTCTTGGCGCAAAAGCCTCCAGTCGCGCTTGTGTCTGCAGTCGGTCTTCCTCCGCGAGCGCCAATAAATTTAATATGTGAGAGCCATCCACGCGAGCCATTTATTACGCCTCGAATCACTGTTCAAAAGAAAACTTTCATTTTCAATTACTTAGGCACCAATTTAATCAAGATATTAATATTATTTTTATTATAATTTAACGAAAAACCTAACTTACGATATCAATTTGCACAGTAACGGTCACAAAGTTGTCTCCGGTTTGTTTTGACAGTTTCTATCAGTATGTAGACCAATTTTTAATTGTCATTTTGCTTACGCGAAACCATTTTTTAGCAAATCAATGGCAAATCATTCGTTCAATTGTGTTAAAAATGGCCGGCCTTAGCTTTCAAATGCTTTGACGTTACATGGACGTTACGCGAAACGAATTACTTCATTTTTAAAGCAGCCTTGATTTCAACTGTCAAAAATGAATACTAAAGCGGTTCCGAGTGCGTTAGGCAATAGGCCTGCTGCTTTTCCCCGGATTCCGATTACCCTAATATTATATTCGTCGACCTGCAGGGCTATTGCGTAAAGAACACGGGATTGTAATCGTCATGTTCTTTCAAAGCAATTACAAATTCGACTGACATGAAACATTCGTTTCGCGTAACAGAATCTAGCAGTCATCAAGCGCAATTGTCATGAGAAGCAATATCAATTGAATGGAACGAAAAGTTTAGTTTTTGCAAATATACTTAATCAATGAATGATTTCGATAAAATTTATAAGACTCGGATTGAGTGCTTTTGGTTACAAAATAACCATATTCGGCATGTTTTTTTGTTAATTATAGTATACAAACTTAAATCTACACAATATTATTGTTAGTAAATGAATATTTAAAAATATTGGAAATTAAACCAAACGCAAAGCGCAGCGGTGATTTTTAAACGTCAACTTATATCTATGCCCGTACGTCAGTGCAACGTCAGTGCGTGTTCTATCAACGCCCGCGAAACGAAACAATATTTAAAGTAAGTCCTTTAAAATTTAAGTTTTTGAGTTTATTGCATTAGGTAAGTACGTATTTTAATTAGATAAAATAAAGTTATACTTAATGCATTTCATTTAAAGTTATTTTCATAGTGCTTAGTCACTACAAAAATGGATTTAAGCATTTTAACGAGCGAGAATAGAAAATGTTTGTTTAGAAGTAAATTTATTTCACTTTCAAAAACTTATGCAATGGGAATTAAGCCAATTAATACAATTTATACAAGGTTTATTATTTACAAAACTATTACTTGGTGAATTTTAGAAAAAGGCCCATGATCAGCAGTTTGACGAAACTTAGACATAATCCCAGAACAAGACCGTTGGGCGGCATTTTTGTCGATTTTCTGCACACAATTTTTAATTCTTCTTATCAGCTTTCCAATTTTCTAATATAGCTACTAAAGAGCACAAATAGAGACAATGTGGAAGATTATGTTGCACGGCAATTGCAACAAATCTGGCAATTGAAAGATTCTCTGGGTGTAAAGCAGTGTAAGCAGCTGTAAAGCAGTAGCTGTGTTATTCCCGAGATCCAACTATGTTACTCATTGTTTCAAATTTCAAATCCATCCAGTCATCCCTACTAATATTATAAATGCGAAAGTAACTCTGTCTGTCTGTCTGTTACGCTTTCACGTCGAAACCACTGAACCGATTTTGATGAAATTTGGTATGTAGGTAGTTTGAACCCCAAGGATCAACATAGGATTTTATTTATTTTTAACCTTTTATTGCGTTAGACGGCGCCACCGCGCGATAACCTAGATCCGCGCAGACGTAGTCGCGGGCATAAGCTAGTTTTCTATAATCAGTAAATGGCATTGTGCATAGCTATAATTATTGTATTTATATTTCTTTTATATTATTATATCAGTCCTAAATTATCCCTTCCTTCTAGTACTGGAATAACGCCAAATACGCCGTGCGCAAGAAGGCGTGCGCGTGACGGCAGCAAGCAGCTGGCCAGCCCGCGCCCCGGAAGCCCCGCGCTGACGGAGCAAGAGGAAAAGATCTTGGCGTTCATAGGGCGAGTGGCGTGCACGGAGAGGAGGCCGTGTCCACTGTATCAAGAAGTGGTTGGAACTGACAAGACAGTGTTGGGTGGGCGGCAGCGTTTATTTGATCTAAGTATTCGACATACTGGCTGTGAGAAACCATTGAATTGCTTCGCTGGTTTGTGCAGGTATCTACACGATGTTTTCCTTTACGCTAAAGTGCACGGTAAATTTGAAATTTAGTTTAGAAAGAAAGAGGGTTTTTTTATATCACTGGACGGCAAACGAGCAAGTGGGTCTCCTGATGGTGAGAGATCACCACCGTCCATAAACATTTGCAATACCCCTGGTATTGCAGATGCGTTGCCAACGTAGAGGCCTAAGATGGGATACCGCACAAGACACAACAATAGTATTAAGTACAAATAGACAACACGTAGGAAAGTATGTGTCATTGCGGTTGTGAATCGGACACTGGCTCAGCATAATGCTGAAGCGTTAATAATAAACACCCCAGCGCTGATTTTCAGCCAGCACCATTGGTGACCCTCGGACCTCAACAAAGATATATTACTACACAGTTTTATTAGTATACATAAGACTACATCCTTACTAAAATTATAAATGCGAAAGTGTATTTGTATGTTTGTGTGTTTGTCCGTCTTTCACGCTGTAATGGAGTGACGGATCGAGGCGTTTTTTGACATAGAGATAGTTTATGGTCTCGAGAGTGACATAGGTGACTATTTTTTATCCCGGAAAAATGGACAGTTCCCGAGAGAACAGCGCGCGATAACCGAATACCACGCGGGCGGAGCCGCGGGCAAAAGCTAGTAAATAGATAATTTCGTCTTAGCGTGTAACTTTGACTTTGACCAACCAATTTGTATGAGCTTTTATTTTTATAAACATGACTGTCTAGCAAATGATAAATGTACAATCCAATGACAGTTCTAATACCGTGCTTCGTGAATAGATGTCTGTGTGTAGTAGGAATTTTTTTTTTCTATAATTCTAATGCACTTTTTTTGTAGAAACAGAATTTTGTTTACACTAGTACTATTTCCCTACACTTCATTTTGTAAACTATGGCAACATATTATTTATTTTGTGGCTTTGAAGGACATTAACATTAGTACATAAACATTATTATAAATTTATACACTCTAGACAACACCATTAGGTACCTACGCGGGCTAAAAGGAAACATGAAATTAACAACTGAAACAAAAAATAAGTTTTGTGTAATAGAGCTGCAAGAGAGAGGAATTACAGCTTTTGAAATGCCAACAAATAGCCTTTAATCTTTCGCCCAAAGGTGTAACTGCTAGTCACTCCGAGTATAGGAGGACGAATGTCATTCCATCACTTAGACGCTGCGAATCTGAAACGAATCTGCGGAGGCACAATAGCCTTAAATCTGTGCACACTTTTTGACCATGTAATTTTTTCAAAAAGGTACGAGGGCGTCATTTGCCGCACTACACCAAAAAAAAAGGTCACAAGGTGCAAGCGCCTGCAAGCATGCATTTTTAGCAAGGGACCGAGGAGGAACTTCGGAACAAAAACGAGCACATGCATTTTGAACTCGTTGAATCAATCTCCTAGAACTACCAAGTATTTCGCACATAAATTCCGGATAACTTGAGATGCGAGTCGGGGTTCGAATCCACGACCCTCTGTTTAAGAGGCCATAGATCAAACCACACAGCTACTGCGGCTTCCCTGACTAGCGGCCCTTATAATGCAGTTAATCGTTGTAACAGAAACTAACATTGACGGCCAATCAATGGGGGCGAACGGTTGATTAAAAATATAAAATTGTTATATTTGTGTATTGTGTTTTCAGATCAGCGAATAGTGCCCGCAGCTCCCGAGTGGTGACGCATTTTGAAAAGCGGTGGCTGTTGGTAGAGACAGCAATGATCGCTGCCACCCGCGAAATGCTCGTAGCCCGGATGGTAGCCAAAGTCAGCGTGGCATTGCATGAGGTGGCGGTCACGGCACGGTCGCCGTTAACTATTAGATCTTTCAACGAGCGGTGAGGAGGAAAGGAGTGAAATCGCTGATGTATGCGAAAGTGTAAAAGTAATTGTAAAATAAGCTTCATAACGATAAATACAGTAAAAGCACTCAATAAATAAATCTGTTAGATCACAAAAATTCATTCACCGTCCAAGTTTTCTTACAGCAATTATTTTATTTTATAGGTACATATTTACTAAAAAAGTGGAAGGATGTAGTCTCTGCCTACCCCGTTGGGAAAGAGGCGTGATTTTATTTATGTATTAACTAAAACATTTCAGACACTTGCTATTTTAGCGCCACTCTGGCTGGAGAAATCTAGAACTAATTATTTACTGCTTACTTTTGCAACTTTTTACTCATAATAGATTGTTTTCCTTTCCTTTACACTGTAGTAGAGTCTACAGTATAGAGTGACTGTACACTGCTTGTAGTATGAACAATTGCTGCTAGGTTCCGTTACCACCAGAGATGTGCCAGAATGTGTAACGATGAATGTGTTTTACATGAACCATTAGAAATGTTTCATTTACCTAGCCTCGCTGACTGACTGATAAGACTGATTATAAAATAAAAATATGAAAATAAATGGTGAAGGTTTTTATTTACTGTAATTCCTCTTCTACATACATTTTATTGAGAAATACATTCAAAATTCAATTCATAAATCTCGGTGAGGTTACGGCTAAGATTAGGACTCGCAATCATATAGTGCAGAAACTGACGGGCACTACCTAGGACGCCTGCGCTGCGTGCCTCCAAACAACCGCCCTCGCAGTAGTCATTCTTCAGCTGAGTATTGTGCGCCTGTAGGAGAGACCTTAGAGTTAGTATGTATGTATACAGATAGACATTGACAGACATTGTGATACTAAATTTGTGCTTTATTTATCCTACTAATCCTACTGACTAATAATCCTTCTAATATCCTACTAATATTATAAATGCGGATGTTTGAGAGTACAGATGTTTGTTACTCATTCACACTGAACTGAAACAGCTGGACAGATTTGGATGAAATTTAGTATGTAGGTATCTGGATATCTGGAATGAAACGTAGGATAAGAGTATTTTATTTTGATATTCCCACGGGATAGGAATAAATCTCGAAATAGCAACCGCTGAGCTTAGAGTAATGAAATTTGGGATTCTTGTTTATAATGCAACGTCAATGAAAACCACGATGTAACTTTCGGGAAATCGCAGGGGATTTTTTTAAATGCAAATGTATGCAGTAACAGGTAGGTACGTATATGTAGAATGGGCTAAATTTTGTGCAGCTGAGCATAGTTTGATAATAAATTTAATATTTACTAAAAGTTATTTAAAAAATTGTTAAGGGCTAAATAAGTTCATACTTTCCACAAGTAATCGTGCGCTTTGGTTTGGGAGAGTGCCCGGTGCTGTTAGGCACCCACACATGTTTGATATGGCCCATTCCTGTAACATGTGATGGCTGCTTGCACCTACAATAGTAAACATCCGTGAGTAAACACATATATTATTAATGTACCTACATTCAATATGAAGTGGGCACTGCGAAGTATATAAAAACAACTGTAATTATGAAGTTAGAAAAAGAATTAGTCTATATGCTTATCATCCAATAGTACAATTCTACACCTATTTTTTTCAAGGGTTCCTATAAGACAAAAAATAATCGTTTCAGGTATCAGTTGGTTTCTTATCTGACTGGGAAGCACTGATTATATTAGAATTAGGCAAACGCTGCCTTTAGGCTTGATGCAATGAATTATTTAGACATACCTTGAGTTCCAGCTGCACGACTGTGTTGCGCTCCCAACTTCCTATAAGTAATAGGGCAAATTTTGTTGCACAGTCGGACGAACTGCGTCTTTGTGAGCTTGAAATTTGCCCAAAAATAGTTGTCAGGCAACCGGAGAGGATATATGGCTTTCTTGGCGCAAAAGCCTCCAGTCGCGCTTGTGTCTGCAGTCGGTCTTCCTCCGCGAGCGCCAATAAATTTAATATGTGAGAGCCATCCACGCGAGCCATTTATTACGCCTCGAATCACTGTTCAAAAGAAAACTTTCATTTTCAATTACTTAGGCGCCAATTTAATCAAGATATTAATATTATTTTTATTATAATTTAACGAAAAACCTAACTTACGATATCAATTTGCACAGTAACGGTCACAAAGTTGTCTCCGGTTTGTTTTGACAGTTTCTATCAGTATGTAGACCAATTTTCAATTGTCATTTTGCTTACGCGAAACCATTTTTTAGCAAATCAATGGCAAATCATTCGTTCAATTGTGTTAAAAATGGCCGGCCTTAGCTTTCAAATGCTTTGACATTACATGGACGTTACGCGAAACGAATTACTTCATTTTTAAAGCAGCCTTGATTTCAACTGTCAAAAATGAATACTAAAGCGGTTCCGAGTGCGTTAGGCAATAGGCCTGCTGTGCTAGTACCTTGGACTGAAACTACTTATCCGTTGTAGTTTGCTTGCCTCTGGATACCGAGATGAATAACACTAGTCGTAATAGCAAAAAAGTTTTTGTGCACGTAAACAAGAACTTGAAAAGGCTATGGTGTTTTATATTAGATATCGATGTCGATTCAAAACGCCAGTATTATTGCTGTGAAGATCATCTAAATGTAAGTATTTTATTTTATACACTTACTAACCTTCAAATATGTACAACTATTGTCGTATTTCATTGTCGATGCCACAGGGGTGGTTTATAATTAAATTGTTTTAGATTGGGTTCAGTTTACATTTCTATACTAATATTATAAAGAGGTAAAATAAAAATAATGCAGTTTTTTATGTACCCATGTAATTTAGTTTTCATCCTATTAACCTTCTGTACTCATAATTTAATTTTTATTTTATTTAGCTGGAAGATTTAGAAAATTACCAATACTGGAAGTTAATGAAAGGACGGCCCAAACTAAAATCTACAGCAAGCCTCCTGGCATTTGGGTCAAGCAGTATTAGTAATATACCTACAACAGTTATTGAAATCCCTGGATCATCACAGGTATGATTTTGAAATTGTTATCTTAGCCAAGTGCTAACTATGGTCTGTCCCATAATTCTAGATAATAAAATGACAGTCTGAAATGTCAAACGTAAAAATAATGTGGCCAGCATAAAACGAACAGTGCGGCTCCATGATTCCGGTTTCGTAAATAACCGATAAAAATGTATATTTTACGATAGCAAAAATAACATTAAAGTATTCAATAATATACTACTTCTCATTTTAAAAATATAAATACACTTTTACGATAAAGTGATAAAATCTAAGCACAGGTACAAAACAGGTAAAATACAGTGTTCATCACTTAGTGCCAATGTAAAAAAATATAATACAGAGGGGCTACTACAAAACTAGAAAAACGAAGTCCGTATGGCAGCGTCCCTTTTACTCGAGTATTGAATGAGAAAAGCGTCAGCGGGACGGCAACATACGAAGTTCGAGCTTTGCAATTCGTAGTTAGGGCCAGAAGAACTCTGTTGTTGTAGTAAATGCGTGTTGATATTAGTTTTAGTTTTATATCTATTTGAAATTTACAACTTACGTAATTGCTGCCGTTACTTTCAAGTCTTATTGTATTTCTTGAATCCATTAATATGAACCAAAATTAATTTCTTTGCTCACCCGCGACCTTAAGATAGCTAAGTCTATGCAAATTATGCGTGTTCATGCAGTTCCTCCACCTCCACACTGTAAGAACACACACAAATTACACACGAATAAATGGATATATGAATGAATGAAATGGAAACAATTCTACAATTTGATAAGTTTGATAAAAAATTAAATGAGATTATAAAATTCATTGAATAGTTTTTCTATTAAATATATTCCATTCAAGTTAATAGTCGTTAAAATAATAATACTCCAAGTAAACATACGAAGAGCCAATATTATATGAAATATTTTCTGCGAAACGAAATTCTACGAAAATTCTGTCTGTGAAAGAAGGGAACACCTATTAAGTGTATTTTCAGCTTCTTATGGCAATGATCTTACTTAGAATTTAATTGAAACTTAAACATCAACATCTATAAAAAGTCGAAATTATCTTCAAAACTGTCGCATTTTTATTAGACCTATTTTGCCTTTTCTAGAATGTCCTAAGTGTCCTACATGTTAGTATACCACGGATACGTTCCTATCTTAATATTTTATGACATACATATATTGGTACACAGGTACCTAGAAAATCTTTCGGTGATTACCGGTTGCGGCACATCACTATTTATGAGACGCAAAAAACAGGTAACACATGAAACGTCATTTTATTATCTAGAATTATGGGACAGGGTATAAAGACCTTTTTGTTGTAGGTAGTTGTATCCTCAATCTCAGTTAATTTAAATTTCTAAAAACATCTCTATCAATACTCGGGTGAAGACCAAAAAGTTGCACACCGTTAAAGCTGCGTTAGCACCTAGTTTTAATTTCCATAACTTTTTCCATTGTGACACGAAAATTATCCATACAAATGTATGATTAATTTTCGTGTCACAATGGAAAAAGTTAACCAGAAATTAATACTAGGTGCTAACGCAGCTTTAACGGTGAGCAACTTTTTGGTCTTCACCCACTCTCTCCCAAGATCTTCAAAACATGTTGACCATTCTTTACCTATTTTAATCACAAATTATTTTTACAGCATGAAACATCAGAATTCCGAAGACTTTTTCTGCAAGATAATGTACTCTCAAAACCATCTGAAGTTCGCTGTCGCAAAATAGTTCCTAGTCAGATAAATACAATAAAGGAAAAAGTGAAATAATAAAAAGTGAATAACAGCCAAAGTAGTTTTATTGCACATACATACTTTCAATCTTGAAACTACTTACATTATATTTTCTTCAGTATCACCTTGTCTTGTTAACTTTTTTCAGGCATAGCATTTTGACAACCAGATAAGAGGCTTATAAGTGGTTAGAGACCCTGATTATGAAGCTTGGGGTCCCGGGTTCGATTACCGTGTTGGGGCAAGAGAAACAAATGTACAATTAATCGCTTAAGGGAGTGGAACCTTATTGTTGCAAATGTCATGTTGACATTCCACACATCTGTGTTAAAAAAAAATAGGGATCCCTTTGTTTCCCATACATTTTTTGTTCCGAATTTCGATGGTCAGAAATTGATATCCATATAATTTATAAATATAAACATCACTAGTCTTAATTTTTGTGCAGTATAATGCTTATTAGCTCTAATATTTATGGCACATAATATTAAATTGTATAATCACAAAAGTCACACATCCCTACTAATATTATAAATGCGAAAGTAGCTTTGTCTGTCTGTCTGTCTATCTGTTAGGCTTTCACATCGAAACCACTTGACCGATTTTGATGAAATTTGGTATATTGAATTGAAATTTGGTATATTGAAATGTTTGAATCCCAAGGATCAACATAGGATACTTTTTATTTTGGTAGAGGGCGGCACCGCGCGATAACCTTGATCCGCGCTGACGAAGTCGCGGGCATAAAGCTAGTTTTTAACTATAACGTTCAAAGATCTAACGATAATACAAGTGAGCAATATGGTTCGGAACAGAAGCGACTCGGATAGGTTAGGTTTAGAAGGCTAGGGCGGGACATAATTCAGTTTCCCTGTCTACAGTCGAACCTTTTGTTGTCTGACCCATCATAGAACATTTTCAAAGTAAGAGTCATGTTGATTTTTCTTTGTCAAGTAATGCTATGTCACTGATATTTTCAGTGAAAAGGTTCCTTTCACAGTGGGTTACGATACAGTGGATTTGACTGTAGAAGGGTGAAATTGTCCCTTAATAGGATCGCTTTCAGTTAAGCTATGAAAAAAGTAATATTACAACTTTTGAAGAGGCTATTTATTCTAGCAAAATGAAAATAGAACATACTTTTTAGGATACTTTGTCCCTGTTTTATTAATATAACAGAACAGGCTTTCACTTAATCTAGGATAAAGCACTTGCCAATAGTTTTGGAAATATGTATTTCTCCCAGAAGCCTATGGACTTTTTGACAAGCTCATCTAATATATAGTCCTGTTCATAATTAACAAGAGCATATGTATTTTCTTATTTGTTTTCAAAGGGAAGCACAGGGTGTCGTAAGTGCAGAACGATCGGTGTCCGGGGCCAAGCCAAGTAGTTTTCAAAGGGAAGCGTAGGTTATCGTATGTGCAGAAAGATCGGTATCCTTGGCCAAGCCAAGTTGTTTTCAAAGGGATGCGTAGGTTGTCGTAAGTGCAGAATGATCGGCGTCCGGGTTAAAGAAAGGTACATTTTTCGTTCAGAGAAGCTTATCGGAATCCGGTATAAACACAGCCAGGGTATTTTACTTGATTCATCTCAATACCTATACATATATTCGTCGCAAAACAAGCAAGAATGACAATTGACAGTAATGACACTTTACCGGCACTGTCAGTGCCAGATGTCAAGATTGCCGGCCGGTCTAAATCAAACTCCGTAGTACAAATCCATGCGTAAATTGTGAAGAATTCTAACCACACATAATAAAGTACGATTTGGACCGGTCACGTAATTTACACCAATGTCAAATGAAGGTCATTGCTTATTTGTTAAATAATAAATTCATTACGTTATATTAAAATAAAATAACTACAGAAACCGAGTTAAAAAGCATTTATCTCGAAATGGTTTTCGATTTACTGTACATTGCAAAAAAATAGACATCCCCAATTAAAGATTCTGAATAAGAACAATTAAGCAAGTAACTTGACTAAAATGAGTTTAGGTAAATATTTCTATAACTCACCTAGCAACGAGATCATGCAGATTTCGGAATCGCAAGAAGCATGCCTTGCCGGCTTTTTTTTCCTCTTCCCTCAGTCCCATGGGGTTACAAGCGCTACCATCAAACAAGTAATACAGGCCGTTCTTCTTGAAAAATGCGCAACTGTAAGTTGAAGTCGTTATCATTCCACGGTCGTACTTGTTGAAGAATTTTCGAGTCAACACATCTTCCAGTTGCCACGTGGCCCCTTCGCCGACCACGTCGATGTTGGCACTAAACGTCTAGAAAATATAGCAGAAGTTATGTGGGTGCTTTAGGAGAATCTACGCCCTATGAAAGAACATATATTTTATTTTACTTCCTGTGGTCGGATTGACTTCAAACTTGGTATATGTACGCAAAAGCAATGACCATTTTAATGGACAAAAAGAAATGTACTGAATTAGACCTAGCATACTAAAATTGTATTTGCAAAGTACCCAATACCCACTGGATAGTGAGCTTTGCACGACCGACATTATGGTGGGCTCAACGCAACCTTCATCTTCCTGACCGGGAATTTAGGTTCGAATTTCCTGAATGCACCCCTTCATGGTATTCAAAAATTTTTTGATACCATTGCCTGCGGGCAGTGTCGTAGAAATAAATAAAAAACCGGCCAAGTGCGAGTCGGACTCGCGCACGAAGGGTTCCGTACCATTATCTATACAACATTAGGCCCCTTGAATATTTATTTTATCCTGTTTTTAGTATTTTTTGTTGTAGCGGCCACAGTATACTCTGTGAAAATTTCAAGTGCCAACGTTCAAGTGAACAGACGGATAGACAGACAGTAGAATCTCAGTAATAGGATTTCGTTGGCATCCTTTGGCTACGGAACCCTAAAAAACATGAGAATATTTGTTTATTTACCTGCCTACCAATACCAATCTTTGGTATAACATGCACGGGTGCAGTCTGAAACCTCTCCAATTTGTTAGCATGCAACTTATTAGCCGTGTCCACTACGAAGTTGACAATACCGCTCGCCCACGTGTTGATAGTATACTTGTATGACGTCACTATGGCCATGATGGCTGCGAACGGTAGAATATCAATGGCTTCAGATTCTGGTACCGACGATGAACCTCTAATTATGCCTGTGCCGTCAGGAAGTGTCTTGAAATTGTTCGGTTTAGCAAGTTCTTCTGAAGGCGAGATATTTAACTGATCTTCTGTAAGCGGTGTAGTCATTTTCTTGCGAAGTTGTCTGAGTTTGAAGCGGAATTTTGCGTCTTCTGTGAGCAGGATTTTTCGGTCTACGTTGACGGGTGGCTCTACGGTTTGGACTTCGTCTTCTATCACTTCTATTGGGGCCAGCTGTTCGAAACAACAAAATTTATTATAGTTTTGGTATCATAGTTATATCTAGTTATACCTAGTAGACTAGGCAGACCCAGGGGTTAGTGTGAGAGGGGTCGCTCTTGGCGAAATTAATTTTCTTAGTTCTCTCTCATTTGACAAGTCCTCGTTTCAGTGTGTGTCTTTTACTCCGTTACGCTAAAACGGCTAGACGGATCTGGATGAAATTTGGTATGTAGACGTCTGGAATAATTTTATTACAACTTACTTTTTATCCCAATATTCCCACGGAAACGAGATAAAAACTCGAATGCAATTTTTGGGAATTACTTATGGTATTCTTTTTAATCGACTGGATGGCAAACGAACAAGTGGGTCTCCTGATGGTAAGAGATTACCACCGCCCATAGACACCTGCAACACTAGGAGGTTTGCAGATACGTTGCCACCCTAGAGGTCTAAGATGAGATACCACAAGTGCCAGTAATTTCACCGGCTGTCTTACTTTCCACGCCGAAACACAACAATGCCAGCACTGGTAGTTTAAAAAAAATTACGTGTAAAAGCCCATTGCGGCCTATATTTACTGAATAAATGATTTGAATTTGAATTTACTATTTCACGGCAGGATTAGCGAGCAAGATGGTATACAGATAGTTTTGAGTCCAGGGAAAGTACACATGATAGTTTTTATCCCGGAAAATTGCATAGTTCCCGCGGGATAGCGATAAACTAATTCTACACGGGCAGAATCGCGGGAAACAGAAAGTATTCTATATAGGAAACGTGGCACGACAGTACCTCCTGCTCGGGTTCGGGCTGCGGCGAGGGCGGCGGCGGCGGCAGCGGCGGCGGCAACTCTTCAGCCTTCCGCCGTGCTTCTTCTTCCTCCGCCTTCTTCCTCGCTGCTTCTTCCTTCTTCGCCTTCATAGTCTCTTCGTCTTCTTCTTCTTCGACAGCTTCCTCCTGTTGTTATATTAAAACATGTTAAGGTGAGATATTCCATTTTTTGCTATTTTTCTCCAATATTTGTAGCATCCTCTCCACACACATAAACGAAACATTAAAACAAATTGAAAGCACATACCTCTTCTGGTAAGCCGCCTTCCGGTATCTGTGGAATAAAAGACGATTTGAAAACAATTATGTTATTATAACTACCTACTTAATGAAAACGCTCAAAGCTAGAGGTCCTCCTTTTGTAACAAGAAAGTTGACAACTTTTAGGGGCAGGAGATTTTTTAAGATTTTTTTTAAGCAAAAGGCTACTAGAAACACTGGAAAGCCAAAAGTTCTTTCTTACAGACTTACTTAAAACTAAAAATATCTTTTTACACTCGTACCTACTTAACGCTTAACTACTCGCGACTCAGAATCTCGGAAGTGTTTCTGATTTTGTAAAAATGAGACTTCTTTTTTGAATGCCCCCTATTGAACCTATTAGGGAACTTCGCCGAGGTTCATTCCACAGCTTAGACCATCAGTGGTCCACGAGAACTAAAATAAGGTCCCCGAAACCTTTTTTAAACCTTAAGGTACGCCCGCTGTCATGCCAAAAAATATTTTTTGAAATGGTAGTTACAATGTATTTTTAATTAAACCAGTGGCCCCTGTTGAAAATAATGGCATCAAAGTGGTCCCGTCTCAAGAAAAGGTTGGGAACCACTGGCTTAAGCCCCATTTAGACCGTTCAAGAACTTCCATACAAGTTACATTACATCGCGGGCTATTGAGGGGCAATGAATAAGTTGATCAAACGAATACCGCAATGTAGTGCAACTTGCATGCAAGTTCTTGAATGGTCTAAATGGGGCTTTAGATAGTGTTGCGATTTGGCTCTGAATCAACCTATCGGGGAACATACCGATCTATTCAAGGCAAAAATAGACATAAGTACAATTAGAATTCAGTACAGAAATAAATTGTTATTACCGAAATCGAATCTGGTAATGTTCAGGAAGGGTCCGCAATACAAATGCACTCAAATAGCTAATAAAATCCCAGAATACATTAGGCAAGAATTTGTCTGGACAAATATATTCAAAAATAAGTTAAAAACCTTCCTTATCAATAAATGCTATTATTCTATCAACGAGTTCTTAAATGATGAAACAGTAAAATAATTAAATATTATAAATATACCTAAAAACTGAAAATTATGTAATTAATAATCGAATTTCTGACTTTTTTTATTTTGACATGACATATATATTATCTGAATCATTACATTTAATAGCTCTTTAACATAGAATAATATCAATCAATTAAATAATTTTATAATGTATTAATCATATTAATGTATAGGTAAGTGTAATTTATCATTTTGTGTAAGTAATTAATATAATATAGTATTTGAAATTATATAATCTTTGATTTTAATAAGTACTTATAAACTGCTGTTGTGTGCTCTTACAGGGCGTCATGGACCGACTTATACAAGTTACCAATGTGACATCTTATTGTAATGAACGTGACTTGACAATCTATATATATAAAAGAAAGTCGTGTTAGTTACACCACTTATAACTCAAGAACGGCAGAACAGATTTGGCTGAAAATTGGTAGGGAGGTAGCTTAGAGCCAGGAGACGGACATAGGATACTTTTTATCCCGATATTCCCACGGGATAGGGATAAAATCTTGAAATAACAACCGCTGGGCTTGGAGTCATTAAATTTGGTATGTAGGTAGGTGGACGTCTGGAATTACTCATAGGCGACTTTTTGACCCGATATTCCCACGGGATACCTAGGGATGAAATCTCGAAATAACAACCACTGGGACTAGAGCCATGAAATTCGGTATGTAGGTAGCTCGACCAATGAAATAATACATATGCTATTTTTTAACCCGATATTCCCACGGGATAGGGATAAAATCTTGAAATAATAACCGCTACGCTTAGCGTCATGAAATTTGGTATATAGGTAGTTGGCCGTCTAGAATAACACATAGGCCACTTTTTGGCCCAATATTCCCACGGGATACCTAGGGATAAAATCTAGAAATAACAACCGCTGTGCTTAGAGCCATGAAATTTAGTATGTAGGTAGCTGGACCTCTGGAATAATACAAAGGCTACTTTTTATCTCGATTTTCCCACGGGATAGGGATAAAATCTTGAAATAATAACCGCTGGGCTAAGAGTCATGAAATTTGGTATGAAGGTAACTCGATGTCTAGAATAAAACATACGCTACTTTTTATCCGGATATTCTCACGGGATAGTTTTGAACTATTTTGAAAACAAATGACTTTCTGCCAAGTACCTATCATGCGGCGCATTCTTCTTGGCAATGATGGTTTTTCCGAAAGCGCTGGTAGTTTAAAAAATGACGTATAAAAGTGCCCATTGCGGCCTATTTACTGAATAAATGATTTGAATTTGGATAGGCAACATTTTTGAAATTTCAGCACTGGGTTTAGAGTCTTGAATTTTGTACAGCTATTCACAACACAACCTCAATGAAGGAAGACCACGATATAAATTTTGGAAATTGCCAGGGGAATTTTTTAAAATCCTGAAAATTTCAAGTGCAACTACCAGACCGATTAGTTTACGCGTGCGAAGCCGCGGGTAAAAGCTAGTAAATAAATAAATGTTACCACTGGGGGCGGGGGCGTCGGCGGCGGGGTCGGCTCGGGGTCGGGGTCGGGGTCGGGCAGCTCGTTGCTCTTGTCGCGCGGCTTCGGCCACGGCGGGACCACCTGCGTCACCGACACCGTCGGCGAGTCCAGGTTCACTGCCAACAAACAAAGGTTAGCACCGAATTGTATCTAGCAGAGTTTCCACGACTTCAGTCCACAAAGTACGTTTATTCTGTAAATTAACCAGTTCTGAATCTGGCAGTACTGGTTCTGCCAAAATGGTAAAGTACCTACCTTACTAGACTAGGGTATCGTCACTACTTTAAAAAAAACTCGTAGCTCAAAATAGATAATTTTTCTGAGTGAACTTTATAGACATTACATCAAGGTTCAGTTTTGTTGACATATTGATTTCAGATACAAGATTTTTTCAAAGTAGTTTTTGCAAATATAGTCCACAAAGTGATACGGCTACATATGAACTAATCTAGGTAAGTTAAGTATACCTACACATGAAAATGTCAAATATTTATGAAATCTAAGGGCATGTTTCACCACTAATTGGTAATTTTTTTGTGACAGAAAATTGTGATACCGTTTCTGTTTATTCTGACTGAACAAACAGGGACAGCATCACGGTGATTCAGTATTAACCCTACGTACGCACCACGCGGTTAGCCGCGTGGTTTTATTTAGTTGCTGCCCCTCTTTAAAGTCTCTCAAATTGCACGGTTAGCCGCGTAGTGATACTAGTTGCATAGAAAAGTGGATACTTATGTTAGGGTACAGTGTATGTAGCTTTAAGGCGCGTAGTTGTATTGTATTGTAGCCTAAAGGTTAACGCCACGGATGAAACCAAAAATTTGTGTGTATAGTTCCTTTCGGTATGAAACGCTCACCTGTGTTGTACAAACTTAACTGTCTTGCACGTGTGGTAGCGAAATAGGAAGGTAAAAGGTTAATCATCATTAATATAGTCTCTGCATAGTATCGCCGAAATCAATCCAATCACCTACACTTGGTTCTCATACTCGTACATTTTACCCAGTTTCAATTTAAATAGAGGTAGGGAAGGCATACTTGTCTATAGGCCTGCATATTAGGTAACATGTAGGTAGGTATATCTTACCGACTTTTTCGAAAAGGGGCTCGTCAGTCATCGTTTTATATTTCATAGGAATGGGCGGAAGGTAGTCCTCTTGTACACTGTCCACTAGAGATATTATGTCGCCCATTTGCTCTTCGTCGAGTTTAGGCTGAAACACATTTGATTACTGGATCACACAATATAATATCACAAATTCAGTCTTAGATATTATTATGTATAATGTACAGAATTTTATCAAAGTCTAGTAATTCTAGCTAACAAAATCAAAGATTCAAAAGCCAATATCATCGATCGATATGTTCAAGGATTCATTTTACGTCTTCTGCATTTAAAACAATAATTAGCTATTTCTTGGATTTACTAAACTATAGTCTGGTGAAGATATAGACACCTATAAGTGCAGTTCAAAAAGTTACATATTTAATATAAAGAATTAAAGAGTACTAAACATTGCATTGTAAGGCAAATAATTTTAACAAGACAGTAATTTTAGTTTTTTTTAATCGATTTCTGAAAATAACAGAACTTTTGCAGTGTTCTTTTTAATCTGTCTTCAAAGTTATGGATTTATACGGTACTGTCCTGTGTGTCAGTTAATACTTTTTGAACTCCACCTTACTGTAGTCAATCTAGTTTTAGAAAATCCTTACCTCAACAGCTTTAGTTTTCGATTTAGGTTTGTCATCCGGGAATGTATCCCTGGGCAACACATCGTGATACAGCTCCTTCGCGTCTCCCCGAGACTGGCTCTCCTTTAAAACAGTTCGTTTCAATTTCTTCCGACCGGGCATTTCTTCGTCGCTCAACGTGCAAACTATTGCCATCTGCAGAGATATAAAATACCAGACGTCATATTCAATACGTAAAAATGCCTTTTTTTTAATATTCCTATCACAATCTGACAAGGCTAAATCACAATGCATGGTAAGTCTTTACAATAGCGTGATAAAATAATAACCGGGTCGTGCCATCGTTGCTCCAAGCAAAGAAGTCGGCCGCGTCAGTGAGGTTTTTTATGGCAGGCGGCAGTCGAGCATGAGGGCGCCATCACCCAGGGATAGTTGCAATTTTGAGCCAGTGTCCGATTCACAATCGCAATGACACATACTTTCCTTCGTGTCGTCTATTTGAACTTAATACTATTGTTGCGTCTTGTGTTGTAAATAAATGTATTTATTTTATTTCTTTAAATTTTTTGGAATTGGTGATGCGTTGCCAGCCTAGAGGGCTATTAAAGAAGACCTCCTGTGCTAGTAATTTCACTGACTGTCTTATTCGCCACGCCGAAACAAGCAGCGCAATAAATTAGCGAATAAGATGATTGATGGTAGCAATCCAGACAGACCTTGGATAACGTCCTACCCGCAAAAAAGTAAAAATAACTAAGTGCAACAAACTCAATAACCTTGGGTTGTTTCTTCTTCAACTTCAGCACTTTGAACGCGTGAATGTAAAACTGCGTGCTGGCCGGCATGTAGTCCCAGTTCTTAGTAAACACTGCCGCCATTGTCGACGGATTTAGCAGCATCCAGCAACAAGCGCGTCCCGATTTGAAAGCCCGCTCGCCGTCCAGAGTGCGAGGGTACGGGTCGAACATGTAAAACATCTCTTTCTGCCGCCAGATGGCCATAGTGTAGTTGTTAAACTCCAATATACCGCTGTTATACTCGTGACTGAAAAAATCCTCTAAACCAGTCCTAATGTTCAACAAGCACTCCTTCGTCGTAAATAACTGTCCTTTGACCCGTTCCCGGTAAATTATAATCTCGCAAGCGTAAGGCCCGATGGATATCTCATTAGGAATATTATCGATAGTCATGTCTATCATAACTTTCGGATGAAGACAATCTAAGTACAATTTATTGCCCAAACGCAATATTTTGTCTAGAGTCTTCGTGAACCAGGTGTTCGGAGGGGAGATCTTGGCGTAAGTCATGGCTACGACTGCGACCGGCACGGCCTGGCGGAACTTTGCTTCCTCGAAACATCTGTCACCCAAATGCATATTACCATTGACTATGGCACAATTCTGGTTCATAATTCTGTAGCCCATCATTGCTTTCTCGGCTTGAGTAAGTTCTTTGTCAGATTCAAAATCTTCATCTGCATCTTCAGGTGCCATTTTGAGTACTTTGACGGGTGCCAATAAGAATTTCTGATCTTCTAGGACTGTACGAGCTAAAAGTACTTCGGCCAGTGACTCTAAGTCGGCAACGTTGATGAGAGCAGCACAGCCGGTGGCGAAGTTAGAGAAGGCGCGCGAGTCTCTGCCAGCCGGGTCGAAGAGGTAATAACATACTCTATCCTTCCAAATCACTACCTTCAGAACCCTAAGGCAAAAATAATGGAATAAGCAAGCAAGCAAGTGCAAATATAAATAAATAAACATGAATCAAAAATGAGCAGCTCATCACAACGAGACTAAACATTTGCCTTTGAAATTCATTTGCCAAGAATATCAAAGGTTATGATGAACTCGCAAGACAAATGACGAGCGTTACGAGTAGGTACCTATCTTAAACACACGTTCATGATTTTGGGGTTTGGACAAGTGCAATATACTTCAATACTAGTGCATGCTTACTACTTCTGGTGTGAAATAATAGAAATAGTATTTGTATTGTATTGTATTGTATTGTATTGTACTTGTTGCTAATATTGCAATGCCCTTAAACAGGGTTTGTACTTAGACCTAAGGTGACTGTACAAAGTGCAATGATGAAATAAATAAATAAATAAATAAATAATAATGATTTTTCCAGCTAAGTACAATCCGTGAGCTTTTAGAAAACCCTTCGGGTTTCGGGGGAAATCGGAAGAATTCGTTAGTAAAAAATGACAATTGTCTTTTTGACTCAGTAGCAATCCATCACGCGTAGAGTGCACTCGTTGTGTTTTCATTGATGTATATAGAGCAGTTAAAACCACCAATTGCATATATTTATTTAGGTAGTTTGTTATTTTTCGGAAATTGATTTCCATGGCGAGTCAACTTAAGCAGGGTATGTCTGTAAATAGCCAATCACTGGAAATTGATTACAATATATTTATAAATATTTTGTATATAAGTTGAATTTTTTAAGAAAAAAGTGGTCGTAAATATTTTAATAAGGTACTAGACCGTGTTATAGAAGCAACGGGATTTCGAAAAGTGCATTAAAAAAATATAAAACCAAAGCAGACCAAAAAAATTCATTTGACATACCCAAGAGAAGTAGATACAGTACAACAACAGCTCTATATAATTCCAAACGAAAGTACTGTGTTGAGGCGGGGTGTTCTCAATTTAAATTGACGATGGAAGAATTCGAAAATGCTGATTTTGTTTTGTTTGTATCATGACAAAAAGTCATATTGTATTAAAATTAGAAAAAGATAAAGAAGCGTAATATTATTATAGTAAGGTTCATTTTGTACTGATGGTTATTCTTTACATAACTTTTTACGGTAACTTTGAAAAGTTTTGCAAGTTGATAACAGAACAGAACCGCGTATCACGATCGCGTGTCATCGTCAATACCCGAAGCATGCTTCTAAAATCCGAAGGTTTTTTTAAGATCTCACGGACTGTACCTACTTTAATATCTTACCTCGACAGCAGCACACCAGCGCGATTGTCCTTAAAGAAAGCCTTCAAACCCCTACACAGATTGTATACGGTGGGGTCCAAAGACATAGTGTAGCCGACTACATCGGGCTCACCCAACAAAACTTGCATCTTCTTGCGGTTCAGTACCAACGTCTGTTTCTTGCCAAAAGGCAGTACTTCGCATATGCCTTGGACTTTTGAATGATCGTGGACTTTATCCAGACATTGAATGTACCTAAAAGGAAAGTTGATTTATCGTATCTTAAAAAAATCTAATTAGTCATAATTAATTGTTGTTATGTAGCCTTGTATCTACGCAATCGAACCAATTTGATTTCTGATCCACAGCAGCACGTGATTCACGATTTAGTTGGCTCGATAGGACTTGAAATTTTAAAATTGAAGAGCTGGTTTAGAAACTATTCTACAGTAGACTGGCAAGGCGCGTACCACGTATCACCAGCTAGCACGAGGTTGTCGATCAACTTCATCGTCCATTGCTTCGGATGGTAGTGGAACGCCAGACAGTAAGCCATCACACTCATCGTTAGTGCTTGTCGCCCTCTAGACCTTCCGCCTGAAATCACCAAAACAATTATTTTGATCCAATAAGTCTTTGTTAAAGTCCTGAAAACGAACATCTACTTAAATAAAACCACACACTGATGCGAATCTTGTCGTTTCTCATGATCATGACCAAGGTGGTCGTGTATTGTAAGTATACTTTATCAGAGAGAAAATCGGGCATTGCCTTGTCTGTGTCACTTATGTGCTTTATAGAGCAAGAGCCCGCGACAGCCAGATCTTCGTTATTTTATAAAAGCTAGTTTTTTATATAGGTATGTTCCTAACAAGGTAAGAACAATTCAAAACTAAAAAGTTTGGGTATTGGGGGCTTTTGGTAGGTAACACATCAATAGTGAATAAAATTTTACCTAGAATTCGTTATTCAATCTACAGAAAACAGGGATATCCAAAAAACGAATCTACTCTTATTCCTCAAAGAGCCTAATCTGTAATTCTACTTAGGTATGGGAGCCCACCTGCGGTCGGCGATGAGGCTTTCCATCATGTGACCAGCCCACATTTTCCCTCATCATATTTTATAAAAATAGTTAGGTACTTACCAAACTTAGCGTCATACATGTTAAACGAGCCCGTCAGTATTCCGTAATGAACTGTAGACTTTCTCTCCTTAGTGCAGGGTATAACGGTCAGCGAGTGCGTTTCCAATGTTCCTCTTTTAAGGTTGGCTGGTATGTAAACCTGAAACGTACCTATATAATGTTTTTATTTTGTCATGTTTAACCCTTTCGTTCCGGCAAAGCCATATATAAAATCTACCCAGTTTTCCATATTCATATATGTAATGTCAATGTTTTTAAGACGAGTTTACTCGTCTACCGGATCTGAGAGCATATCGCACAAGACGAGTTAACTCGTCATCCGGAACGAAAGGGTTAAAGAACGGAAGACCCTGTTTGGGTGCCCCCAATATAGGGGTCTTTTTTTCAGGAATTCGTGCTTACACTATGGGTTCACAGCTTCAAAGTGGAAGCCACTTGGACGAGTATCTTTGTCGAATATTTGGTATGGGGACAGTAAACGTATTAGATTTCTCATCGCGAATAAGACTTTAGAAAACCACTGCTATACACTCACGTGTTCCGGTTTCTGTATCTCATCGAGACCGCAGAGTGAATCGTCATCTTTCAGATGTTTCTGCGTCCCTCTGGCTCTCGGCTTACCGTCGGTCACCCCCAAAGTTGTATAAGGCAAATCTTTGGACGGACTGCAACATAAACTTGTAGGTAAATTCGACTTTAGTTTCAATAATCCGGTTCGAAGGACCATATACTGCGTTGCAACCATCTTATTACGTGTTTTGCCTTTTTATATGTGTCTAACTTTTTTTAATGTTGCCAAGCAACAAGCGCAAGATGAAAAGTTGCACTAGGTACTTTCCATTATCATGTCACTCTAGTAACTATCAAACGCAGGGATGCTTATTCGAAACCATCAAACTAATGGATAGATAACGAATGTAGTATTGATTGATTTTTTATTTTTATTATTTACTTTAACATTTAAGAGTGATAGCCAGCTCGTTACAGTTGCTCCTTAGTTTATATATAGACTGCGAATACTTACCCCTTAATTCTTTTAGCTTCTTCACGTCTCCTCGCGGCAGCAAATTTTCTTAAAATTAATAAAATGTCAGAACATACACTGTGGTAAATATATCAATAAATCAGACAAAAATATTTACGTACCGACATTTCTTTCTAGTGCATGTTTTCTTGCGACAAATTCTGAAACATATATAAACATAAAACACTGGAGAACAGAGTTTTTGATTGATCTCTATAATAAATCTTTATTTACCCGCCTTTGTGACATGGTTTGGTCTTCGGTTTTTTTTCCCTGGAAAAATATATGACATCATATTATTATCGGGATCGCGGTGGATGCGGAAAGCACAAGACCGGTCTGAGTGGAGAGCCTTGGGGGAGGCCTATGTCCAGCAATGGACGTCTTTCAGCTGACATGATGATGATGATATTATTATGAATTATGCTAAGTATTATTTCACTTTTATTTAACTTGCAATGTATGTAGATACGGATTACATCTTGCAACTAAATTTTGAGCTACTTCTAGTGGTCAGGTTGATTTCATATTTGCTATACGTATGTAATTCCGCTGACAATGCATTACTCTGGTTATGAAATTCTGATGGTCCGGCCAGGATCGTCTCCGCAGAACTGAACTCTTCAACGGTTACGGTACGGAAATGTAGTTTGGATTACTTCGGATGACAAAGAAAGTACTGTCAACAAAATAGCCAGTCAACAAAAAAAGCTTGTATTAAAAATGCCGAGATTAGCGAAAGATACTTATTTACTTTGGTAGCCTTCCCGGCATGTGGACCACGTCAGGGGCAAACTCTTTGTCCCGGTTGATCACGATACCACTGTGCGGTTTGAAGAGCCTGAAAAAAGAAAAATGTTTGCAGTAAAGTTACACAAATTCTTCGTTCATGGCCACGCAGTAGTGGCTTTAGGGTAGGGCCAGCTGTGTCAAAAATATCGAAACATGCACAAGCGTTAATCAAATTGTGTACAATTTTCATAGGTTCATAGCATAATACTATGCTTACTATTTCTGGTGTACAATAAAGAGTCTTTGTATTGTATTGTATTGTATAATGTCTGTGCTGTGCCC
Organism: Choristoneura rosaceana; assembly: GCA_037349165.1. Taxonomy (NCBI): domain Eukaryota; kingdom Metazoa; phylum Arthropoda; class Insecta; order Lepidoptera; family Tortricidae; genus Choristoneura; species Choristoneura rosaceana. The sequence goes on along the minus strand of JAZBNJ010000040.1, from coordinate 8,456,055 downwards.
ACTGTTAGATAAGGACGGACCCATCTCTTCCCGTGGGTGTCGTATTAAAAGGCGACTTAAGGGACATAACGTTAACGTGTGAGTGGGCTGCACTCTCTATAGGCAACTACGCTACGAGCTCCGGACTCCCGAACTGCGGTGTCAAGGGCCAGGTGAAACCACCTCACTATTTTCCCAAGAAAGTCGTCATGAAGGTTCACTACTTATCATCAACCGACGACCACGATCACTCTGCCAAGAGGGTAACGACTTAGAAGAATAGCACGATCGTGACTTAGAAGAAGAATAGCGTGGCAGTGACTTAAAAGAAGAATAGCATGATCGTAACTTAGAAGAAGAATAGCATGATCGTAACTTATAAAAAGAATGGCATGACCGTGACTTAGAAGAAGAATAGCACGATCGCGACTTAGAAGAATAGCATGACCGTGACTTAAAAGAAGAATAGCATGATCGTGACTTAGAAGAAGAATAGCATGACCGTGACTTAAAAGAAGAATAGCATGGTCGTGACTTACTCGAATCCTGATTTAGCTGGCAAAGGTGGCTTCGACTCGCCAGGCTTGGCGGCTGCTCTTTGAGCCTGGATCACTTCCCCGCTGGTCTTAGGGCTAGGCACCTAGAACAAATATTAGGAAAAAATAAGTTTGGACAAGTCAATCAATTACAATCGAAAATTACCATAAGCTTCACGGCGAAGAAAAATATCGTGAGATACGTTAGCCTAGAAACTTGCGTGGATTCCATACCCAACCCAATCTGCATTGGGCCCGCGTGGAAACCACGGCGGTGGAAACCATTGTATGGATGGATGTTTGTTACTTTTTCACGCAAAAACTACTGAATGGATTTGCAACAAATTTAGCACACTGATAATATATACCCTGGATTAACATATAGGCTACTTTTTATCCCAATATTCCCATGAGATAGGGATAAAATCTCGAAATAACCGCTGGTGTTAAAGTCATGAAATTTGCTATGTAGGTAGCTGGACGTCTGGAATAACACATAGGCTACTTTTTAACCCGATATTCCCACGGGATAGGGATAAAATCTTGAAATTTCAACGGCCGGGTTTAGAGTTGAAATACGATGATTGTGATGGAAATGGGCTGATGATGAAGAGGAAGAACAAATGATGTTAAAGCCCAACACAGACGCGTGCGGGTCGTTCGCGGACCCGCTACGGGTGTATTTACTCGTAGTATTTACATGGCGGTATATGGATGCACGATCCAGCCCGTGCCCACCGTCGGTGTGATGGTGTCCATTTACCGCCATGTAAATACACCCGTCGCTGTGTGTATTGGCTTAAAGATGGATTTACCCAAAGCGCTGCGCTTCACCACATGGGACGAAAAAAATATTGAAAAGCATCTTACGTTAAAGATGGATTTATCAGAAGCGGTGTGCTTCACAACAGGAGTGGGTGTCGAAAGCATAATGTCACCCGGCATCAAGTCAAAATATCTGACTCTCTTTCTATAAATTGGCTTGCCCTTCTTCCCTTTGAGTATGCCGCTGTTAGTTTCTTCATCAGATGATGACTGGAAGTCGAAGCCAGTATAAGACCTGTTGAGACATCAAAAATTAACTTTTTGATTTATGCTGGCTATACCTTGACAAGTTCGTATATGTGACACTCGATAGAACCCTGTTGCAGTCAGCATTTGCCGCACGTCAAAAAGAATCTTGATAAAGGCAGCCAAGGCTCCCTGCTAAAACGAGGTTCTCGCGATTATCCCATACAAACTTGTCAAGATAGTCTACTATACTTCTATCGTTAGAAAACTTTACCAAGCTTGCTTTTCGCTATTGTTTTTTAATGTGGGTGATCGGCCTGCGTCGGTCCAATCAGCACCGGCTCTGGGGTAACAAAAGAAGAGCGGTCTAGGCGGTAGATGGCAAGGGGTGCCACCTTCCAGTATCCAGTATCCAGAGCAAAATAAAATTTTGATGACTCCTTTTGAGGCACGGCAAGAGTTAGAGCCGGCACTGGGTTCATTGCACCCCTCGCTATTTGGTTGGAGTAGGCCACATCTGTGGCGATAACTATATACTTACTTGTCCGGCGGTGGTCCCGGATCACAATGTCCAATATAGCGCAATCTGCAAAATAATATATACTTCTTTTGAGAGAGAAACAGAGAGAGAGGGAGACACTTATTCACACAAATTAAACTCCCATGGAAACACAGCTTTATTCGCATAATTAAACCCGGCTATTGAATTGAATTTCCGGGATTTCACAAAATTCTGATGAAGAATCCCGGAGATAATGTCGTATTCGCATTTCAATAGCGTCGCATTAGAGAACCGTGCCAAATCCCATGACTTAAAACTCAACGGTTGAGATTTCGAGAATTTATTCCGATCCCGTGGAAACATCGGGATAAAAAGTAGCCTATTTGTTATTCGCCAAACGTAGTTACAGCTTGGATGAAATTTGGTACAAAGATAGTGTGACTGGAAAGGGCATGGGACAGTTTTTATCGCGGAAAATTGCAAAGTTCCCGCGGGATACAGGCGCAGTCCGAAAGGAGGGGTCACAGAATACATGACCCCCCCTCCCAAATCGTAGGTACACGTCAAATTGAAATAAATCTTCTAAAAACTTACAAAAAAAAGCATTTTTTCCCTAGCCGCGATGTATTATATTAGTGACCTACAAAATTTCAGGTTGCGACTGCACCTAGCAGGATAGCGTCGTAAAACGAATTTTACGGAACGGGGTCGTAGGCAAAAACTAAGTATCATATTCCTGTATGAGAAAGTTTGAAATTTGATGGAAAAATCACATATAAGTAATCTAGTTTAAATAATGATAAGTACTGCACTATTACCTGGTATGCATTGAAGGCTTCATGGGTACGCAGGTGTCCTTATAGTGGCGTGGTTTGAACTTCTTGCATTTAAAATTAAGGGGTACCACGACCTTTTTCGGCTTGACTTTCCCTTTAAATAAATAACATTTAATTAAAAAACAATAAATATTAGTTACTACTAGTTCTTTAGTGATGGATGGCTCTCGAATATGGAAAGATCGGTCTTGACTTGATTACCTTCGGATGGTGTATATGCGGAAAGAAACAAGATGCCGCAGTGGAACAAAAGAGAAGAGGTCTTTGCCCAGCAATGCCGGCTTTAAAGGGTTGGCGACAACGACCAAAACGAAAACCAGACTCAGTGTATTAACTTTTATAGAATTATCTCGTAAGAGTAAGTAGGTATGAGTATTCTATGTCTTACATACACCTCTGTCGCTTGTACTTAAAAGAAAGGGTGACAAAGGCAGACTCCCGGGGCACCTAGATGGCTAAGGCCGACCCTGGCCCAGCATTGAGACATTCAAATGAAAACAAAGTTGCTCATTCGAGCTTCGTCAACGAGAAAGAGAAACAAAATCACTTACGTTGTTCTTCATATTTGAGAGCTTGAATGATCTCCTCGACATCGGTACAATCAGTTCGTTTTGCGTGTTTGCACACCTGCTGCAGATGAGGGGGACAGCTACAACTGAAACGCCAATAACTTCGTCAGAACAAAGTCTAAATCAATCAAACCAAAGCAACAAACGATGTAAAGTACTAACCGTTTCTTTCTCGTCATTTTTTTGTATTTTTAATGATTTTTTCTTTTTGTTTTAATTATTTTTTGCTTTAATTATTTTAGGAACACATCGAATTTTGTAATGACTTTGATTGTCACCGCGACCGTCTGACGCGTGTGACTTTTATTCTTATTTTAACATTTTGCAATAAATCAAGTAGGTTTGTTTTAACTTTGGTTCATCTTGTGCTCATCCATCCAAAGTAATAATATAAAGCGCTAATTAGAAATTAACGAGAAGCCTAAGCGAGAAACTACCATAAAAGACAGGGATCACTTCCCATTTGTTCTATAAAACAAAACTCATAGATTTGGTATGTACAATTACGAACACTATAAATTCTGGGAGACTAGTGAAAAAGAGATTAAGTCTGCAGAAATTACACAGCTATTTTCTATTTTATGTGTAAAGAGGTTTAAGTCGAAATCAGCTGTTCAACTTCTGCAGAATCAACCCCTTTTTCACTAGGGCCCCAGTTATACATGCACTTTCCCAGTTCAAAATGGGTATGAAATGAAATGATCGGTTGTTTTATGATAAACGCAAAGCGATTGACCCACAGCAAGATAATCTAGTTAACAGACATTGTCTTACGCGGTGAGCGCAACGGTAACCGCTAAACTGTCGGACTAAATAGAATCATATTTTTTTTACCCAGGAAACTACCCAATTGTAGATAGATCATTCGGCCAGTGATGTGCAATTTTTAGGTCACGTTTGTACCCACGATGTCCGATGGCACTTTGTTCGTTACCCCTCACGAAACAGGTTCAATCCTTCGACAGTGATTACCCCAGGTTCGGAACTAATGGTTTAGTTGCTGAACCTTATGTGAAGCGCGCTTTGTACCGTCACCTGCGTTAATATATGCGACAGCGGAGCGTGCAAAAATATCTGACAGATATAGTCCTTCCTAGAAATATTTAGTCTTAAGTCTCCTCCATCTCTTTCCACTTTTTTTGTTTTGAGCAGTGCTCATCCAGTTATTTCCGGCTGTTTTTACAATTTCCTCAACCCATCTTTTCTTTTGCCATCTTGAGCTGTGCTCATCCTGTTATTTCCGGCTGTTTTTACAATTTCCTCAACCCATCTTTTCTTTTGCCATCCTCTTTGTATTTTTCCAGCAGGACCAAGCCACTCTGTAGTTTGTAATGTCCATCTATTATCCTGGTATCCAGCTACATGACCTGCCCACTTCCACTTCAGTTTCAAGGCATGTTGCAATGCATCTGTTAATTTTGTTTTCTCGCATTTATCACTTTTATACATACACTAGCTTTTGCCCGCGGCTCCGCCCGCGTGGTATTCGGTTATCGCGCGCTGTTCCCACGGGAACTGTGCTTTTTTCCGGGATAAAAAGTAGCCTATGTCACTCGGGCCCATAAACTATCTCTATGCCAAAAATCACGTCGATCCATGGCTCCGTTACGGCGTGAAAGACGGACAAACATACAAACATACCAACACACTTTCGCATTTATAATATTAGAATGGATAGGGTAACGGAAGGATATCAGCTTAAAATACAATAATTGCATTATACCTTCTTTAGACAAGTTTTAGAGGAATGGATACATAGGATCTAAGGAATAATGCAAAAAAGTTCAAGGTACATAAATTTATTTAGATTTAATAATTAGTATTGAGCACATAAGTGTGTACAACTAAATGTTATAATTTTTCATTCACATAGCAGTATGCAATATATTTTTACCAACTTTAGGTAACTGAAGTAAATGTGCAGTACTTATAAGTAACATTCATTTTAAAGGTACTATGTATACATAAATTCTACCACCCAAAATTATAAATAATCTACCTAAACCTTTTACCCCATAAAATGTCTTGTGAAAGTGTTTTTAATTATTTTTTTTTATTTTCCAACTGATATTTTTATTAACATTAAATGAAGAATTTCTAACAGGGGGAACACTGCTAGATGGCTATAGTATTGTGAAGTCTACTAGATATTTCAGTCTAAGTTGTGATTGGCTCATTATTTACCAACCAATCCCAAATATAACACAAATAGATCAATGGGACACTAGGTCAATTGGTGTCAATTGTCCCATGATATTTATTTATTATTATTTATTTATTACATCAGTTGCCAAACTGACCTCAAAATACTAACGCCAACTAAAACATCACTGAAACTCATGATGAAATTACCCACTTAGGAATGTGTATAAAAGTCTAAAAATTACCTGCCTACTGAATTTTTATAAAATCAACTGAACATAGAGTTGTGAAGAGTGTCCAGGTCTTCTTTTCTTTGTTCTGCTCTTTTTTTCTCCTTTTTAAATGCTTCATAGCCTTTGTGGTCTGTAGGTAACTCATAACGGCAAAATGGGCATGAGTTTGTCTGGAAATATTTTTTTTATTACATTTAGTACAGTTTATTGTAAGAGATTCTTGCCCTGGCATCTAATAGCATAGCTAGTCTCAAAGTAGTGTATGGTTTGCTCCATGTTTATGTTATACCTGATGCTAGTAAGTATCCAAAATAAAATTATCCCAGTTATTACTTTTGACTTCTTTAATTTATTAAATTCATAAATTTTTACTTATAAAAAAAATGACGCAATATTGAAAAAAGGGAAAAGATTTTATTATACTTCATATTATTATTGTGTGGATCATAGTTATTGAACGCATAGTGATTTTAAACTAATGTCTCTTTTATCAACTAAAAATTAAAAAATTAAGGTGTCAAAAAAGTACATACCTTTCCTAGCCAAGTAAGAATGCAAGTACTATGAAACAAATGATTACATGGCATTTTCTTCGCCTTATCTCCAGGACTATACTTTTTTAAACAAATTGGGCAGTCTTTAGTCCCTTCTTCAAGTGTTACCTCTGGCAAGTTCTCTACAGCTTCTTTTGCTGCCGGAGGAGGCAATCTGAAATTTAAAATAACAGTTTAAGGCCATGTCCAGAAATAACAACCAACTCAAATTCATGATTGCATAGAAAATTTAAAAACTCTTCAGCAGCGTAAATCAATTACCTAGTGATAAAAAATTAACTGACGAGTATAAGCACGAGGTTTTAATTAATTCACCATTCGCTGTCGTCATTCGGTAATTTGGGTATTCAAGTTATGAAACAGAGTAAGTGATCTGAACTGGTGACGTTTTTACCTTGGCCACTCTCCTGAGAAATTATCTTCGTAAAGACCAAAATCCACAAGAAACCTTGCCATATGAAGCAGGTGATCAGGCTGTTCTCCGTCCGCCAGCTCCCTCCAACCCATTTCTTCAAAATATCCAGCCATAGTTTGGTTTTCAATTGACGAAACAGAAGACACTGATTTAAGATTGTTACGAAATAAATAACCTAGTATGATCGCAAAAGATACTAATGTTAGCTATGTAACTGACTAAGCAAGATAATTGGTTTTCTCGGCAAAATATGATTTTTATTTATTTTGATTGGACTGCGATGCGATGATTTTGAACTTTTGATGGCACGTTTGACACTTGACTGATATGACTGACAGTGACACTGACGTTTACATTTTTTTTTCTTCGTTCGGTCAGGCTAAGGTTCGGGACCATAATCACCTCGTCATCAATTCATACCTGAGTTTAATATATTTTATGTACTTACTTTAATTTTTTGCATTTTTTTTCCTCGCAATGTGATGAAAATCATTGCGTGTATCACTCGCGTCATTAAGTCTAATAGACTCTCGTTAGTGATCCCCTTCTTACGCCCCTTTACCCTTAGATGCATATGGTTTCCAAAAAAAACAAAAACCAGCCAAGAGCTTGTCGGACACGCCCGAAATAGAGTTCCGTAGCCATTCCGAAACAGTTAAGTAATATTTTTTTAAGGATTTCGTACTTTGTACGGAATATTCCAAGTTTTCCAACCACCGAATCGAAAAATCGCCCTAGCAATCCCGTAATGGTTTTAAAAGACCTATTCAACGATAACCCACACTACAAGGTTAAATGACAAAAAAATAGCCCTCACTTTACGTCCATGGGAGGTACTCCAAAAAATGTTTTTTGATTTTTTTATTGTACCATTTAGTCGGCATAGGATACATATATATTCGTGCAAAATCACTGCTTTCTAGCATTGATAGTCCCTGAGCTAAGCCGCGGACGGACAGACAGACAGACATGGTGAAACTATAAGGGTTCCAATTGGTTTTATTAAAAGACTACATTAACCTTATTCTGTTTTGTAAGCAGAGTAAGGATAGGTAATTTTAACTACAATTTTCATGGAGTCTCAAAAATGATATCATAGCGTTAAAAACAAAATTAAAATTAAACTTTAGCCCTGATTTTTTAAAATATTTTTTCATTAAGTATCAAATGAGTGTTTCCTAACAATTTGTCATATTCTCGACGGAAAATATTAAATCATGCAGCTAATGGTTGATGCACAATGTACTATTAACGTCTAGCGCAGTGGTGGTGGACAAACTTTCTTCATGGGTGGCCAGAACAGTAACTAATAGAATCTATTTCACAATAACGAATATTTCGTTACGTAAGTAGGTAAACAAGCATGCCAAGACAGGCCTACACCCAACAATCATCAAATTGAGAACAAACTAGGTATAATAAAATTTGCATAGGCATATTAATAAATGCTTCTTGTTTTTAGCCGCACGTTAAATATTTTCAATGTTAGTATCACGCCCACCTGTCCAATGAGTATAGCGCGTAGTAAAGACGTAGTGAGCAAGTAGCCAAGCTCGCTACATTCCGTATCTAGATAAGGGCATGGAAGAAACAGAGTTGTTACGTTACCGGTCGACGTTTAGTATCCTAGCGGACTGTGACTCGACCGGTTGTATACAACTATAGGTAGTAGTTTACGTGCTAGTAACTCACGGACTTACTGAACCGGTAAGTTGTTTATGTTTAATTCACACATTACTAGAGTACCAAGCAACACCTACTTCAAACCGTGCGTATAAATACCTTGTTTTGCCAGTGAATACACAAATTTAATTCTTTTATTGTGACATGCAATAATTACATCATTTAAACTAAACGCAGTTGCCTTGTTTGTTTTTGAAACAAGAGATGTTAATTATCTAGGAAAACTCATGTTGGCTAATCAGTAATCAACTTATTTATAAGTAGCAGCAGTAGTATAAGTAGCAGTAGATTAGCAGATAGTAATGTGTTTCCCTTTACGTATTAATAATTCAATTTATTTTATATTTCAGCAGTTTAGTAACTAACGAAATCAAATGTAGGTAGGCACTTACTCCATTTTTCCTCATCTAATCTAATATTATTGGCATAAAGTGTTTATTTCATTTGTCGACACCAAGCAGCACAATTTTTAAGCAAATTGTAGTTAGTTACAATTGATTACCTAACGGGAGCTTCTATTCTAAGGAACGGCTAACTAGATAAGTCGCTGTAAAGTAACAAGGTTCTAAAGTGACCAGCTGCTTATTGGTGCTGACTATACTTACGAGTTATGATGACGATATCAACCTACGTTGGTTTCTGAACAAACTAAAGTAGGCCGAGCATGATCTCATCTATGTACCCTCCTTGAACGAGATTTTATTGATCTGACATACTAGGTTACAGTCATCCTTACCGACTACTTAAATAATCCCGTTTAACATCCTCCTTGGCCTAATAGCGATCTAGTGATAAAATAACTTACCGTAACCACCTAGATCCAAAATAGAAGCATTAGACGTGATTTGAAATGTGATGAACCAATACCTATAATGTACGTAACTAGGTAACTAGTACGAGTTTACTTGGCTGCAACAAACAAGGACATACTTTACACCACACAAGCTTTCACCGGGAAAAATAAGTTATTTGTCACGGTAGGTACCTATAGGAACTAATATAAATAACCGTTTAAACAGTTATGGTCCTTAAGTTAAGATTTATTTCTATGCGTGCGTCAAGCGTTTCCGTCCCGATGCACCAATCAGTGCAGCGGTGCTTACCTTCAAACAAACGACGCATTCGTTGACCCCAAACACGCTTTCACTACTTGCAGCTCGTATCGGAGATGCGTGGGTTCATTCACAGTTAATGCATCTACACCATCTACTTGTATGGTACTCGTAGGTATGTTGTTTACTACGAAGACAGTCTAAACAAGTAAGGGACTTTATTGTAGAATGTACCTCCTTTAGTGGGAGTAGAACTGCAAGGTAATAAAGTAGATATCTTTTTCATCACACTTGCTCGTAAATAGTGTCGTAATATGCAGGCTACCTTGGTTACAACCCCCTAAATAGAACCCTCGACCTTTTGTTCTTGTCATGAAACCCAAGGTCGCGAGTCATTGCGCGTATTAATTTACTTGTTATACCCAAGGTCGGTAAATAAGTCATTGCCCGTACTGATACTTCTGCGCGCGTAGTATGCTGGCGCTTCCCAAGAGCGGAGCCTAAGGTATCAGCAATTTCGGCAAAAATAATATTTTGTCTTACCAATAAACTATTTTACTCGCAAACGTGAAGAAAAACATTGTATGTCGCACGGGCGATACTAGAATTACGAACATCCACTCGAAGCTCTTCGACTTCGGGCTTCTAATAGACGCTCGTTCGTAATTCCTTATTTACCGCCCTTAAGACACAGACTATTGCAGAGTCTAGGGAATAATCCATGACCACGAAAAAGAGAAGGAACACGTACCTACTAGGAAACAAATCAGATAGTGCTCAAATTTTTCTAGAAAAAAAAAATTTTATAACAAAAAATAGAACCGACTACAAAAAACCATGAAAATAATTTTCTACCAGTCTGAAGTCGGTGCCTCAGCACGAGCCAGCAGGAGTGGACCTATAATCGTCTACCTCACCTACAACTATACCTACGAGTAAATGGCTTCAATCACTCCTGCTGGCTCGTGCTGAGGCACCGACTTCAGACTGGTAGAAAATTATTTTCATGGTTTTTTGTAGTCGGTTCTATTTTTTGTTATAAAATTTTTTTTTCACGCTTTTTAGTGTAAAACATCTAAGATACAATAGTTTAATGTCACCTGCTCATCACCTTTTACGAAAAATTGCTTTTTCCGGTGCAGAGATGTTCAGTATTGAGGAGTCCTGGTGCTTCACCACCCATTCTATTTCACCATATGTGTTCCGAGGAGCATAAATTGCATAAATTGCTTAGCAATTGAAATTCAACCCATGAAATACTTGTTATTGAGTAGTAACTCCGATGGTCAATTGTGGTCTTCATCATCAGTTCCACTTTACCAAATGATGATTTTCAAGAGCAAATGCACGAGTTACTACTAAATATATCAAAATTATCATAGGTGTCCCTACAACATTTGAAGAGTTCCCTCGATTTCATTAGGATCCAATCATCAGATCCTGATTTGGTGCTTATGGGACCTAATTGAAAACATTCCTAGACGAACGCAAAAAAATTTTTTCAAATCGGTTCATAAATGACGGAGTTCTGAGGTAACAAACATAAAAAAAAATAAAAAAAAAAAATAAAAAAACATACAACCGAATTGATAACCTCCTCCTTTTTTTGAAGTCGGTTAATTAATCCGCATTTTAACCTGAACCGAGATCTAAATTCAAATTTAATGTTCATTATATTTTCTTATCAGTGGTTATCGTTACACACCTAGATGACGTCTTGGAATTCGTTGTGCGTATCTATGCATTCCGGTTATTCATTTAGGAAAATAAATGCCTGATTCATGCAAAAGTAACAGCTAAATTCGATGTGACGTGCCGGAGGTTTAAACGTCCTAAGCACTAACTAAACAATAACAATCATAGTACCGTATGTTCTCATAAAGTTACACAAATCATCCGTATTATACTTATGTGCATCACATTCTCGGAAGTACTAAGCCAGTAATCAACGTGTGAATGGTTAGGTAAATAAAATAATTAAATAATTATTGGTATTGATGTCACTGATTTGGGTCCATTCCATTATTGATTCAAGTAGAATCAAAAGTCAGTTCATCACATTTTAGAAAGTACGTCATAGAATAATAGCGCATTGTATGATTTAATGCGATAAAGTACGAGTCAGATTTCATAGCCAATTTTATAAGTAAACTCTTAGCTCTTGTCCGCAATTTCACATTAAAAATCACGTTTCTAAAAAAACTCTTTATACAATAAACTTACCTTAAATCTAAATAGTACCTTACCTAACGAACAGAAATAAGAATCACGCGATTTAAAACTCATGTTCGAGGTGAATAAACTGTTAACACAATGTTTGTGTTAACGATCGAGTCAAAATAGCCGTCCAAAAATAAAGAAATCATAGTAAACCAGACGTTTGAATAGCTCTATAACCATAGGTATACAAATAATGACTTATTATTTATTGGTATGTGTAGGTAGGTATATGGGTCGATCAACTTTTTCCTGTACCGCGTTGCCATGGTTACGTCCCCTGGAGAACTCTTTAAAATCGTGTATTTCTCCATGTTTTCTGTGATTATAATTCATAGAGCGTAAATTTTTGTCGTAGATACGAGCCTATTATTTAATGGACAATCTCCTAAGCACATTAGTAGCATACACCATAACAGTTTTTGAAGAAACTCTGTCACTGTTGTCTCTTGGACAACATGACAAAATTAACAAACAAGAAAAAGTTGATCGACCCAAATATGGACACTGGTATTTTGCTAGATTTTTGGCTTGTAGGTACTTAATCTAAATTTAGTATCAATTCAATATTTATACAAAACTAACTTAAAATCCTAAGAAGTATAGTGTCTTTAAATCTTAATATTTGCCGCATATAACGGAATCCTACGCTGCGTGTTTTCCGACACGCGCATGGTCAGTTTTAATGTTACAAAACAATAAGCGTAAATGCCTGATTAGCCTAACCACAACCACAGATTGCGAGGCAGGCAAGCTCTGATAGTAAGATCGAACATTGTTACTGTACATACCAACTGATACCTACTAAAATACATAAAATTGAGCACTAAGAATTTAAGAAAAGCGAGTCTTATTTTTACCTGCCTTGAACACCTAGTAATGGACAAAAATGGCCGCCGAGCCAAGCTAACACGTACTCGTAGGTAAGGTACAGTCAAAAAATGTGAATCAGTACCAGGGTGGAACCTTCTCGTAATTCATTTCGCTGTGATTTATTTTGCAAATGTATAGGATGCAGTCAATCTTGTTCTTACTCTACCTCGTTTTCCTTCTATTTTGCCTTCCAGTTGGTTAAGAACAAATTGTCGTGTTTTAACCAGGTGAAGGAAAGGGTGGGTGACGTGTCATATCAGGAAGTCAAACAGCTGGCCAAAGACCGCGCGGAGTGGCAATTACTCCACCGACAAGAACATAGCTCTTAAATTTAAGAAGAAGAGAGAAGCTATAGAATGCAGTAGCGAAGTGTTCATTGAACCCTATTTCCATCGACTTGCTCAATATTTACAAAATAGGACAACAGGACATACAAGATTTGTGAAAGATGTAAGCGATCTTTGCTTCGGTTTTACCACGGAAATATGCTGACGCTCGCCACTGATAAGATGTCAACATGACATAACACACAACATGACATGCTACACAAAGGTTCCACCCTGGTTCCATTCAGTTTCCTCAACTGTATGCCATGCATACACTCAAAGTATTTATGATTATAATTATCTGCAATCAGTCCTGGACACGACTATAAGCGGATTCATTGAGTGTGTTTGTCGAGTTGAGGAAGCTCCCCAGCGGGAGCAGTCACTCATTTGTGAATCTGATGTTCAGTTCTTGTATGTCGTGTCGTTTCAATCGTTTGCGATAGCTGATGTTTGAAAGCTGATTTGCCAGATTGTTCGGGTGATTTTCCAACCGACTTGGTACTGTCATATACTAACATTTTATTTCTGAGAAAATATTATGTCTGGGGACCCGCCCGGGGATCTTGCTCTATAAGCACAAGACGAATCGAATTACACATTATTGCGGTTTTTCTGATTCATCAATACTTACGAGTAGGGTACCTGGAGGGTTTGTCCCTAAACGTAATTTGTTTGGTTCGATACCTTTATACATTAGGTACTTAGGTAGGTACTCAGCAGAGATGGGTTTTTTCATTCATCATCAATGTTTTGAGCTGTCACAGTCTCAGATAAGCGATTTTTCATTTATCAACTTCCGATATAGGTACTTATTGACACAATACAGTACAAAACACAAATTCTAAACCGACCAAATACGAGCAACTTTTCGATTTTAATTTTATTTTACTTTTATTATTTGTTGTTGTAGCGGCAATACAAAAACACATTGTGTATTAATTTCAGCTTACGAGTATATCTCTTACGGTTCTTGAGATACAGACCTCTGCGGAACAGACGGGCGGACAAACAGTACAGCAACATTAAATAGGTTCCTTTTGTCACCGCATAGTCTTGGGGGCATCCCAAGTGTATGTATGGTACCTAGGGTACACGTCAGACCCAAAAACTAATAAGAAGATTCTGTCTAGATGTGCAGTCGAACAAACTGATTCATGTACGAGAGCAATTATATTATATGTTACTAGTATTTATAAGCTGTATGAGAGTGGAACGTTTTAATAATCAATTTCGCTATGATTTTTTTGACACGAGGTGTTGATGTCAACATGCACGTAATTTTACTGATACAACATAAAGGCATAGTTTTTTCGACTGTCCCGGCCGTAGCATTTACCTTAACGCGGGCCAGCCGGCCGTCGCCGCTTAATCTGGACTGAGTAAAAACGTAAATATGACCCGATAAGATAATTTGGCACCTACATCCTTATCACGATAGTATTCATTATAGAAGCTTATGTAGGTACATTAATATGTGATAGAAAACTGTTACTATCCCCTCTTAGTAGATACGGCGACCAGTGGCCGCATAATTTTGTTGATTCGATTGTTATTTTTTTAGGCTTCCGTAATCCTACATGGAACCCTCAGGCGGGAAACAGCGTAGCTATATCTATGCAAGTCTATGAATACGCACACAGCTACGCTGACGGTACGCGCGTACAGTCGGTCGAGCCGTCGGTCCGGCTCGCCGGTCGTCGACCGACGAGCTATGAGATTGTATGTCCGGCGCCACAATTGACGGAAATTCCGTCGCGGAACATACGCGATCCGTCGCGGCGTTCCGACGCCAATACATGTTATTGTATATAAATTACAAATAGTAGGCATACTACGCGGAAGATCGGTCGCTCCGCGTAGTATGCAATAAATTCCGCCGTGGAAGATCCGCGACGGAATTTCCGTCAATTGTGGTGCCGGACTATGGATGCGTTCAGTGCTTCGCTGACGGAGCGACCGATCTGTGAACTGTACACACGCGTCGCAGTTCGTCGTCAGCGCAGCACTGAATGAATTTTCGCAACCGACGGTATGCGCTGACGGTCAGGACGTACCATCGGTCGAGCACTGTTTCCAGGGTTCCATGTAGGATTACGGAAGCCTAAAAAATAACAATCGAATTAACAAATCGTACTGTTAGTGCTTGAAATCGGACAAAGCCGTAGCCGTCACGAAAATAATATGTGGCGTATCATTTGAATTAGGGAAACATTCAAACTTGGTTTTAAGTTCGACAATAAATTCAGATCTATTTTTTTCCGGCAATCATTGGTTTAATCTCAGACAAACCGAATATGCTCTTCATAATTAAAAATTTAAAATTATTGAAGAAAACTTCAAATTAATTTTAACTGCTGTACCTATCTACTGCTGGGAATTATTATTCCGGTAACTTAAATGGATCAGGATTTACGATATCCAACTATGCCAAAGCTGATAAACTTTATTATCTACGCTACGTTATAAGTAGTTCTTTAAAATAAGATTATGAATACCTATCGTAGGAAATTTATAACGGATATCGGTTGAAATATTTCAATGACAGCATTCAGCGAGTAACAAATTTATTCAAAGTAATTTTTTAACGAAACAGTAACCTTTATTTGAATTTGGAGTAATTTTAAAAGAATATTCGATCTAAATATATTGTCAACTAATATCCAAAACTTGATACATCACTGGTTAACGCTTCTGTATCTATCTTTTTTATTATGAATCTAAAAATGACATATTGAGGTGATAAGGTTAAATAATTAAAATATCTTTAGTGCCTAGTATGTAATACCTTACTATTTACTTTCTCTTTTGTTGCAGATCATGGGGAACGTTTTGTTTTCGATAATATGGCTCATTATCCTAATATTTATCGGATTCTGGATTGCGGGCATCGCCGCTGGACTGTACATCTTAATAATACCGTTCACAGTATGCATAGAAGCGTTAACAGTAAGTATACTGATTTTATTGAAATCGAACTGCCATTAAATCTTATAACAAAAAAAGCATGGGGGCCCATAACCTATAGTAATAAATTAAAATACTTGGCAGTTTGACTTAAAAAAAAATAGTCGAGCTTATTTGAAGTTACACGGTTCACAAGGTTATACTATTTATAACAATTCATTCATAACGTTAACTTCAGTTGTTGGGTGCTTGTTAAGGTGTACGTACTCTATATTGTGTTTTTGGAATTCCGTAGTCCTACACAGAATCTTTATAATTTCGCCATATCCGGCGGCCGTCTGTCCGTCTGTCTGTTCGTCCGTCCGCGGCTTAGTTTAAAGACTATCAGTCCTAGAAAGCTGTAAATTTGCAAACCACGCTGACAAAGCAGCAGGTACAATAATATTTTACGGTATCTCCCCTACACATAATCATCATCATCCGGGCTAGACCTTATCCCATCTACTTGGGGTCGGCCTTCCTTGTTCGCAATTTCCACTTCGCGCGGTTATGTGCCATGCTCGCGTCCAGTTTTACTTCTACGAGGTCTTTCTCGACCGTCGTCAGCCAAGTGGAGGGTGGTCTTCCACGTCCTCGCTTCGTGACTGGCAAATTTAGGGCAATCTTAACGATGTGGTCTTCCGGCCGTCTCTGAACGTGACCATATCATAATGTCATACCATAATGCCCCTACACATAATGGAGATGATTTTTTTTCTCGTCTAAACTCGTAGTGTAAGGTTTATCGCTTATCGTTGGATAGATCTTTCGAAAACATTTTCCAATTTTTGTTAACCGTTCTTCGCCCTACGATTCCAAATCAGGTATCATAGTTCCGGTTTAATGCTCTCGTTTCAATATCAGCTTGATATGGGTTGGTGTACATAGAAGATAATGTTTGATATCTAATATATCTATACCTATAGAGGTTTGTTAGTAAGGCAAGCCTTGATTTTGGTATCAATCTACATGCATTAAATAATGTCACCTAATATTCCATCATTATTATCATGATCAACCACAAAACGGTTTCCCTAGACTAGATGTATTTATAACGGCGTGGCGTCGTAACAAATGATTCCCACCGGATTGCCTATAGACAGCGCGCGAGTTGAATGCACAGTTGAGGCCTGAGGTGAAGAGCGGGAGTCTCTCCCCCCGCTATCCACACGCCTCGCCTCAGTCGCCTTTAGTGAAGTGCTGTCTTTGATAGCTATCGTAAACCAAATCGACCGCGGTAAAACTCACATTGCACCCCGTATTATTTTTTGTTTTTATGATGACTGATCAGAGTTAGTTTCCGTTTTATTTTTGTTGACGGTTTAATCGAGTTATATCCATCGTGCTAAGTCACATTGACACTACGATGAATGAAACAAATAAAAGGTTAGGTGCAACACCATCGCATTCCTGAGCTCTGCATTCAACTCGCGCGCTCTGTACATTTTTATTTAACACGACGTCACTGAAGACAAGTTTGACCAAGCTTTTTTACAAAGGCCTAAATCGAGGGGTTGCTTTCGAAGACGAAAGGTTGCCTAACGATAATGTTCACTCCACGCCCTATTTTACAAATTAAATACTCGTACTTTCAAATCGATGTTTAAAACAAAAAATATTCATCTAAATATAATTTATAATCTCTTACCAAGTCATGTGCTTCATACAGTAAATGTATCACCCATCACGAGAGATCCATCCGTTTGCGAGCTAGGATGCCATAGAATCTATGGCATCATAGTTATGGCATAGATATGTTAAACTAGGTTAAACTTATGTATAACAGCCCTCTTTTTACGTTAGGATTTAAACATTATGTAAATTATTTTCTATTCTAATTAAATTTCTATTTTTTTCAGGGACTGACCGATTTCCTGCTGAAGGTGATACAGTTTCCGAGATATTGCGCCCAATCTATGGTGGATGGCAAAGGGTTTAATTAATTCATAATCTAGTCTAGTCTGATAATAATTTATAAACGTTTTCGCACATTATGGTGCCATAACTTTTACTAGTGAATGTAAGATTACGTGATAAGAATTATTGTTACAATGTAAATTAAAATTTAATACCAAAGAGGTTTTTATTTCTTTGTGGAAGCTCAATTTAGGTTTAATCGTGGGTAAAATGAAAATATTGTTTTGTATAAAAAATGTAATGAAAATAGAAGTGTTTATCGTGCAACAAGAGTAATTTTTCATTAAAAATACCAATAGCCTAAACAATAATCTTACCAATGTAATAGGAGTTTCTGGTATGATCTAAGCTTTAAAACAATCATCAACAATTACTAAAATTGGCACCAAAACCAGAAAACCTTTATCAAAGATCTTAATCATATCATTCTGGTTTTTTAATCCTAATTAAAAGGAAACTATTGCTACGTACTGACTTAAAAATATTCAAAATTAAACTTTTATTTTTTACAAAACTTAACATTAATAATATCAATTCAGATACATAAAATATCCGTTGACTTGTTTTCAATAGCATAGCATAGCTATCATACAAACTGCATATGTGTTTAATAATCTACAAGTACATGTACAACCATTAAAATACATATACTTCTCCATATCTCCATATAATGGCAACATAATAAATTGGAAATAAAGTATATATACGAGTACATTTTAATAAACATTGAAACATTAATGTGTGTCACTGTCCCAGGTACAGCTCGCCATGTGCGTGAGTTTAAATAGGCTCATGTCGAAACAGTTCTTTTGACAAGCTAGAAATACAGGTTGATTGGTAATTGGACCTTTACTTTAAAGCAGAATCTAGAGGTAATTTTAGGTCAATCAACTAGAGCTCTAAGTTGAATGTTTTTTGAGTTAAATATTTTTCTGTCTGGGTTACCATGGATAAAAATTCCTAGGATAACCTAGGAGGGCATTTGGACGGTTTTTTAAGAAAGTATCTCTAAGACTTGAACAATACATACAGGGCGAAACCCGAACAATTAGCAATTTATATTTATTTGAATGGGTGTGTTAAAATTATATTATAGTAATGACTTCCGCACAAAAATTATAAGCGACCTAAGGGTTACCTAATGAATAGCTCTTCACGGCAAATACGTCCCGGCTAACTGTCCAGCTACAGAGCAACATTCTCGATAGGCATCACTAGATATTATTTCTAAGTTCTAAAGCCATCGACTCGTGATGTGTGTATCGAATTCGGAATAAGCAATCAAGGTATTGTCGATCAAGAAATTCCTTTACCACCTTGAGATTCAATATCAGTTGTATGGCTAAAATCATTAAAGACTATCACCCTAAAGTCAATGTGACAATCAATCTAACTGTTTTTTTACAGCTGTAAGAACTGTAATAAAAAGTGGTAAAGTACTTACTTGGTCAACTATACAAAAAAACAGGTTTTCGGTTTCTCTCATCCATCATCCATATATCATAATAATCTCATTCCTTCTCCCTGATAGCGGTAGCGATAAGGTCCACAGATTCAAAAAGTATGTTGGCTTGATCCAGATACTTTCGAATACGATCTCTGAAAAAAAAGAAGTGAATTATATATTTATAGATAAAAAGTGTACTTACATTATACAATCAATCTATTGGTCACCAAACACTCTTATCTGTCTACTTTGGCGTCTTGTTACGTCGTACATCCCCCACATTTATCGGCGCGAAATCGGCTAAAAACGCTAAGTGTTGCCGACTACCATAAGAGTTTTTTTTTTATTCGATTTGAAGGTAAACGAGCAAGTGGGTCTCCTGGTGGTAAGAGATCACCATCGCCCATAAACATCTGCAACACCAGGGGTATTGCAGATGCGTTGCCAACCTAGAAGCCTGAGATGGAATACCTAAAGTGCCAGTAATTTCACCGGCTGTCTTACTCTCCACGCCGAAACACAACGGTGCAAGCACTGCTGCTTCTCGGTAGAATTAGCAAGCAAGATGGTGGTAGCAATCCGGGCGGACCTTGCACAAGGTCCTACCACCTGTACGAGTAAGATAGTGGCGTTGCATCTTGCAATCGTACAGAATAATGTGTAGTTGTTT
Source organism: Choristoneura rosaceana (assembly GCA_037349165.1). Lineage (NCBI taxonomy): Eukaryota > Metazoa > Arthropoda > Insecta > Lepidoptera > Tortricidae > Choristoneura > Choristoneura rosaceana. The sequence goes on along the minus strand of JAZBNJ010000040.1, from coordinate 8,436,147 downwards.
AAAATCGAGCTTGAAGTAGCTTAAGCTACCATTATATCTACGTATATTATAAAGTTTATTCTACTATATATTACGTTTATTTATTTGTACTCACCCATAAATAGCCACTTGAGTGTCGTCTATCTCAGAGTGCATAAATCCTAGATCTTCCAACATGACCCGAACTTTCGTGTGCGTATCTCTACGGCGCAATACGCTGTTAAAAATAAGAAAATAGTTTAAGTTACATTGGACAAAAGTTGCCCCGTGTGGTGCCGGGTTCGGGTTACACATCTCCAATTCTTCCATGGATGTCGTAAGAGGCGACAAAGGATAAGGTTAAGGTATACCGTAGGCGACAGGCTAGCAATCTATCACCAGGCAGCGAAACTTTGATGACCCGCATGACGTCAAGCTTCAGTGTTTTTATCTAGATCTAGATTATAGATAATCACTAACAAGTTATTGGCCTCTTTAGTTTACGGATATTTTATTGGCATTTGAGACGGCCAGTACCTATAAATGTCACTATTTTAATATGTTGTGTATATTTTATAAAAACACCCTATATATCAATTTGTGACATAATGACGTCACCGGCATCAAAGTTTCGCTCCCTGCCTATCACTATTGTACCGTTTTTGTCAAAATTTAAACCTAAAATTGCTAAAAGTGGCTCCGAAGCAGTAACGTTTCGTGTGCTCTGCCTACTCCATAGATATAGATTACACTAGATTACGCAAATGCATCTACACGTGTCCGAACCCCGACCAAACGTCAAAGACTGACCGCTAACTGACTAGTCATGACTAGTGACTGACTCGAGCCCCACGGCGCGGGCGGGCGGCGCATTTGAATCGATTTTGCGCGGACATCGGGGAATTCACATCGCTAATTAGCTATTGAGACGTCACAGTAGATATAAACAAGAGCGTGTCGGACACGCCCAAAATAGGGTTCCGTAGCCATTGCGAAAAAATTAAGTAATAATTTTCTAAGGATTTCGTATTATAAACGGAATCTTCCAAGTTTAGGTATATTTTATACCTTACGCTGCTGTTTACTCATAAACTACTAATAATTCTCAAGAAAACTTAGCCGTTATAGTTTTCCTTGGAAGTTTGATATACCGACTACCATCCTGAATTTTTTCAAATTTTTCCACCCACCGGTTTAGATTTTAGAGGGGGGGGACGCTCGATTATAATAAAAATTTGCACTTTAAAGTTGAATATTTCGCAAACAAATGACTGAATCGAAAAATCGTTTTAGCAAACCCCTGTTTTTAAAATACCTATCCAACGATACCCCACACTATAGGGTTGGATGAGAAAAAAAAAATCACCGCCACTTTACGTCTATGGGAGGTACCATAAAAAAAATTGTTTTTGAAATTTTAATTATACTGTTTTGTCGGCATAGTTTACCTATATATCCGTGCAAAATTACAGCTTTCTAGCATTGATAGTCCCTGAGCAAAGCCGCGGACGGACAGACAGACAGACAGACAGACATGGCGAAACTATAAGGGTTCCGTTTTTGCCATTTTGGCTCCGGAACCCTAAAAAGTGACACGATTGGTTTTCATACAGATTGAGGCGTTTGCGTTATCCAGTGTAATCTATATCTGTGGCCTACTCCATTTGGGAATACAGGCATGATGTTAGTATGTGTGTTGTGGACAAAAGTGGTTATCAATACATTAAAATAATTATTATTTAGTCACAAACCTATTTAACTGATTACGCAAATTGTTTAAGCATTCGCGTACTGCTTTGATCTTTTCTCCGAGATTTGTTTTATACACTTGGTCCATTTTCTTTTGGCTGTATAATTCTTGGTATGTAGCCACACTGTAACAAAACTTCTCTAAATAAAGGTCTTAATTTTCAATATATTATTTGAAGTAAATGATTCAATTTTAAACATTAATACAGAAATAGGTATCGCGTATGCAAAGTGTAATATTTGTATAGGAAATTATCAAAAATTTCAACTATGCACGATGAGTTTTTTTTCTATCCTCAAAATTTTTGTATAGTCGCGGAATGAAAAGGTTGACCACCTTAAGGTCTGTTTTTGCTTGCTCAGTATAAGTATAAGTTATCATAATTATCTGCTTTATCGACCGAGTATGACATATTCCGTCATAATGTCATTCAAAAAGGTAACATGTGCCTGCAACGTGTAAATGAATTTATTAGGAAACAGGTCAACCTTTAAATTCCGCCACTGTATTTTACATTCCGTGAAATTTCGCAAAATTTAAGTAGGTAATTAATTAGAGCAACTCATAACATAATTACCAAAAAGTGTGCAAGTTCGCTAAAGCTGTGTGTACTGGATATGTTGTCCTGTCTAAAACGAATTTCAATATTTGGGTGCATATATCATCATCATCTAACTTAGTGACATATTGATTTTCCGATTCTGATAGCATGTTGGAATCTGACTTATCGTTGCTATTGGAACAATAATTGTCCTCGAAATTTAACTCATTTCCGTAGTAGTTATTATCATTGGAAAAATCATCACACCCCGCATCAAAACTATTTGATCCATTTAATAATGTGACTTGATTTGAATGCTTTTCTGCTGCTGATTTTCGTGAAAGCTTTTCTTCTATTTCTGGGCAGAAATTAAAATTTCTTATTATTTTAGGGCCAGTTGCTTCCATCGCTTCGTTTTCTTTTGCATTTTCGTTGATACCGCCCGCTAAGCTGTGGTTTGAATGACAGCTTTGCTGCGGCGAAAATACTGTTGCAGTGCCTGAATGGATATCTGTTTGCGAAGTAGTTTTCTGTAGCCTCAGACTACTGAAGAAGGACACGTCTGTTTCTATATTTTGAATACCGTCATCTTCATGCATCTCTTTCTCGGTCTGAAAAAGAATATGATACAGATACAAATCCTGATATACATGAAATGATAATAGCCCTATCTAGCTTTTGGTGGAGTTCAAAATGTTTGGTCACTACAATGGCAAAGAGAGTTTTAGTTTTTTTTTTCTTTTATAAAAAAGTCACGAATAAATCTTTTTCTTTCTTTCTTTTAAAATCTTATACCTTTAAACAAGTTGTGCCAGAGGTGGATAGGTCTTTCCGCACAAGTGTAGGGAAAATGTGAATACTGCAAATATTTATACAGGTCGATTCACAAGTGGTGGCAGGAATGACTTGAATGTTTAATGATCCAATGATGATGTCCATGTATGCATCCAAAAATGAATAATTTAAAGGACTACCTGGCCGAATTCGCTGTTTTTACATCACTTACTTGAACGTTGTTTAAACAATAAATTTCCGTAGACCTTTTAGTTTGCAAATTATATATATCCTTAATTTCGCCTATAGTGCAGTAAATAAAGGTTTTTTCGGGCTGAGGAATTACTGTTGGGTCCACTCCAACAGTAATTCCTCAGCCCGAAAAAACTTGACAGTATGATAAAGTATCAATAAATAAAGAGTATTGTATAAATATCCAAAAAAAATAATAAAAAAAATGCTCCGTTCAAACTTTCTTCAACATAGACATACTCATGTAACGTATTGGAACAATATATGAAATATAAAAAAAATATCCCAGCAGAAATTAAATTAAATTACTAATATAAACAGATTTGTGTTTCGTCACTACTTTTAAAAAATCTCGTATCTCAAATCAATACGTGAACGAAATTGAACCTTGACGTAATGGTCATAAAGTGCACTCGGAAAAATTATCCATTTCGAGATACGAGTTTTTTAAAAGTAGTGACGATTTTTAGCTTATACATACCTAACTTAGGTGTTTTTTTTTGGATTTTTTATATTTTAGTTACGGCTCATACTATACAATAACCAAGCAAAATTTCATCGACTGAGGAATTAATGCTTGGGTCTCCATACAACAACTTCCTTCATTTACTGCACCACTACTGATATTTCAAAAAAGATTAGAAAGCGTATAATAAAAAATAAAATTGAAATAAAAAAAAATCCCTAAAACCTTTTTTCAAGGTAAACTCCCTTACTAGGCAACACTGACTCATGAAACTTTTTTTTTTTCAATGATATTAGATTTTAAGAAGTCGTTGAAATCGATACTATTTAACCTCTTTTGTGATCCCGGCTAGTGAGTGACTGCGCGAGCGACGAACCGCATTCGCCTCTTAGTCGTCGTTCTTAGAATTGATTTTTGACTTTTTGTGTCACAGAAAGTTGCTATTTGAAAAGCTTTGTCCTTGCTTTATAAATTATAATATTATTAAACATACCTGCTCATTGTTATGACTGGATTCTATTCTTTGACTGGATCGAAGATTGTATTTGGACGGTGATGGTTCGCACGATGTTCTTTTTGGTTTTTCTGTAGGCGACATGTTGGTGGCATCTGCAGCGACTAAGTCATCTCCTGCATCTGTATCAAAGTCAAATCTTTATTCCAAAATATGTATTAATACAGACTTCCGACTGTTTCTGTCAGCTTTGGCATTAAATATACCTATTTAGAACTGTTTATTCCGTTGTTATCTTCAATTCAATATTACAATAAGGTACATCACCTGTGACTAATTCAGAGATATTTGCAGTATGATCGTGTTTCTCTGTTAAAAATGTATCCATGAACACGTTTTGTGCTACATCCAAATTTGGGTTCTTAATGTCGTTCAGCAACTTGGTTAATGAATCCTTGGCAATTTGTAGATCTTCACTGTCATTTAACTGAGACTAAAACATAAATCATAATGGCAGAATACAACTCCCAATTCTGTAATTCCCAACAACAGTTGCAAAAAACGACAAATACCTGCAACGCTTCTATTAGATGCACGCCATAACTATAAAGACACATGAAATCGGACGGATTTAAATCTGCAAATATTTTACCTGAAACAGTACAGAAAGAATTTTAATAATTCCATAGAAGAAAGACATCATGGTTAGTTAATGAACAAAAAGTACTTGCCTTTGCTATCACTTATTTTTAGGAGGAATGCGCCGCATTCATTGCATGCAAACATGATTTTAGAATTTTCCTTAAATTTTGTTTTGATGCATACAATAGCCTCATAGACACTCCATGGTGGAGGCATAGCAGGGTCAATGAAGCATGGCTCTTGTTGCAGGATTTGAGAGAGAGCTTCTTCCATTATCTGGACAAAGCGTGACAACCATTCATCACATCCTCTACTAAGATAGTCATCCATAATATCACTTGTGACTTCAAACATAACAATTTGTTCATTTTCATAGTCTTTTGATTCATTTAAAATAGCATTTTTGCTAATTTTAGGAATAACGTCTTCATCAATTGAATTTGATATTACGTCCAAAGAAGATTCCTCCACCACTTTGTTTATCGTTTCATGTGTTTTTTCAATGCTTGCGTCGCTAAATTCTATGCTTTTTGCGAGGTCTGAAAAGTTGTCGTTCTCAGGGGGTAATAAATCACTAATCGATATTAGTGATGAAGGTGGAGATTTAGTAGAAAGAGTTTGGTTGTTAGAAACTACACTGGCTTTTGGGGATTGTGAAGTTGTTATTGAAGGCTTAATTCTTTGTTTTCGCCATCTGAACTGTGGCTTTTTAACAGTGCTACGATCCGTTGATAAATTATTACGATTTAATTTTATTTTCTTTGCTGCTACTTCTGATTCTTCTTTATTCTCATCAAGAGACTTGACATCAGTATCCACTTTTACAGTTTGATCAATTTTCAGTGATTCCTCGAGATAAGGTGATTTAGGTACTTCTGTGTTCAATGGTTGCACAAGTGCAGGTGACTTTGGGTTTTTCGACACAGGTGACTGAACAATTTTTGTACTTTGTAGGAATTCAAAATCTGTTTGAATGCAAGCATCTACGGTTTTTTTGACTGGTATAATTTGCTCTGTTTGAATTTCAATCTCTTTATGCTGCATAGAACTCAAGTCATCCCTATTTTCAGCATGATGAACAGTAACATCTTGCGTTGATTGACAAACTGTTTTTTTGTTTCCTCCATTTCTTTGAGTAATTGTTATAGTTAGATTTTCATGGATGTCTGCTTTCAATGTATTAAATTCCTGGTTCAAGTATTCTTTTATGCGCTTAATTGTGAATGTAGTAACACCATCAATATTTATTTGACTTGAAAATTCATTATCATCAAGTAGAAAAAGCTGCAACAAAAAGCCCATAAATAAATTGCATCAGTTTTGGTGAAATTCTCAGTAACATTACAGTAATTATGTACTCACAACATGATAATTTTGCCCAATTAGTTCTAAACAGCATTCCTCAATGGTACGGTTCTGCAAATTCTTTAAACCAGTGGGAACTTTGTCTGAAATAACATAAATATACACTCTAGAAATTAAATGTGAGCAAGTTTTGAGATATAAATACATAGCTATGAATGACCTTGTATGTTCTAACTCCTTCGACCGCACGGTAGTTTCAAGTTCAAAGCCCCCCCTTAGTTCTTGCTTTACAACTTATGACACATTATTACGTGCATTCGCTTAGTTGTGGAACTAAAATTATCATTAATTTTTCACTTTATTTTGAAACAGAAAAACACTACCAAAAGTCAAAATCATAGGATCAATCGTAAGCCGCGTAAAAGTAGTAAATACAGGTACCGTCCAATTGAAGTAGTTAGAAGTTAGTATAATATAGTAGTATATTTTGATGAACATAGTACCCATCTGCTGTGCTGCGTACCGAAGAGCGCATCGCGCGCGTTGGACCAGCCGGGACCCGCTATCGGTGTCTCCTGTGGCGCTGCGAAGCTGTTTTATTACTTCCAATGGAGTCAACAAAAAAATTTGCTGTTCTGCAAAGAACCAAATTAAAAATTAAATATGTGATTTGACTTGCATAGGTTTAAGGTTTTTTTTAATATATGAGACTTAGGGTCATTTATTTTATTTTATTTATTTATTTATTTTAGGGATAATAAATAATTGTACATAATATATTACGTTGTGATTCTTTTTTGTATTAGATAGCTTATTTAACACAGATTTAGGATCTATGCTTAACTCAATACCTGCCATAAGGACCTTTTTGCTATGGATTGCCAAATATTTCTATTACAATACTATACAAAATATAGCAGACGGAACATTAAAAAACAAACCTGCTTTGATAAATTTGCTTAAAAATTTCCTGTTATTGAGCATAACATGTGTATTGGCCACAACAATCCAACAATCAGCACCACTGCATTTTCTCCAAGCAGATGAAATATCCTCAATATTGTTAACCTAAAACAATAGAACAAGTTGCAAGCTGGCATATTACAACTAGACACAGTTCAGTATCAGAGAAAGAGAGTCAGTCCTTATCAAAGTCACAATAAGCTGCACAATGTGTGTCAATTTACTTTGGCCTAGTTATCTTTCTTTTGTTCTCCAGCAATTTTGTTTCAAAGGCAAGTTTGAAGGAATGGCTTGTGAGCACAGAAAACTGTCCATTATTAAATAATAAATAATAAAATAAATATTAATGGACACTTGACACCAATTAACCTAGTCCCAAACTAAGCAAAGCTTGTACTATGGATACTAGGCAACGGATAAACATACTTAAATATAGATAAATAAATACTTAAATACATATTAAACATCCAAGACCCGATTATATTGTTTTTTTAACCCCTGATGCAAAAAGAGGGGTGTTATATAAGTTTGACCGCTATGTGTGTCTGTGTATCTGTGTGTTTGTCTGTTGTGTCTATCTGTGGCACCGTAGCTCTCAAACGGGTGGACCGATTTTGATGCGGTTTTTTTATTTGAAATTAGGCTTTCTAGCAATGGTTCTTAGACATGTTTCATCATTGGTTTTGTCGTTTTTGAGATATTGAACTTTGAAGTGAAAAGTCGAGGGTTTTCCAACTTTTTTACTACTATGAAACAGAGGAAGGTAGACATAGACATAGACATAGACATAACTTTATTTCGACATCAAACTTACAGTAATACATAATTTACAGAAAAGATAAATATTTCGTGATGTCGAAAAGGAATTGACTCAGCATATATATATATATAGAATTTAATTTATACCCTACCTCTTCTGATGACAGTCACCACTATCTAACACAATAAAGATGCATAAATATGATAACTTTATTACTAGGGCCAGGAGGAAGTTGCAGATATTTTTGCATTGTCTGCTGTGGCAGATATTAATGCAGGTGATTGTACTTGAGTACAAAGCAAGGACATATCATCCTCAGCTAATTTTCAAAATCCTAATTAATATCTGATTTCCTAAAGTAGATATGTAAGAATTTGTTTGAAGGTTTGCCATTCAAAGTATTTTTGTATATTTTTTGTTAGCCTCCTGAGTCCTGACGTTTTTTAACAAACTTAGTGCATAAGAACTGCTTTGTAATTTTGAATATTATTTCAAAATTCTTAAAATTCCTTATTTAATGAACAATTTGTATATTCTGCCGTTATTTTATTTTTAGTGTTAATTAATCCTTTATAAAGTACGCGAGGGCTCGGAAGGTTATTATGCAGATAAAAAACATAATTACATAACATTAATGAGCTCATGGATGTTACCTCTAACCATTCTTCATCAATATCACTTGAATCCAAATCATCTGCTGTAAGTGTAGATGTTTGGCGGCTTGTATTGCCATAACTAATTCCATGGTTTTCATGTGTCTTATTTTGCACTGGTTCTGAAACATACATTTACAGATAAAAATAAGAAATCAGAAGGTTTTACATTAACACATTCACAGACTCTATAAGGCTGTAGCTCTCAAACAATACAATTGCAAATTGTATCTTGGCTCCATGAAGGTGATTAATACTCAGTAATATGTATTACTTATCAGTGTACCAATAAAACACTTGCACAAACTTGCTGTATAAAGAGGATGTGGTTAATGTAACATCAGCAAAATAAGTGGTCTATCAATTTTTAAACAAGTTCCTATCAAATGAATACATATGTTGCTAAACTTGAGCTTTCAAGTTGACAGACACGGCTATATTGGCATTACTGTTTTATGACATGCAAACAATTATCAACTTTAGGGTGGTAGACCACAATTTTGGCTGATGGTACAACCCCATATTCGTCAACTTGGAGTATAGAACAATAATTTATTATGTATCCTGATAATTCAGACACTTATGGCAATTACATGATCATGATGATGATTGCAATGATCCAGTTGTACCTTATTACGATTCATTCTGGATCAACAAATACAGGTTGTACTTTAACTTAACAGCCCCCTTTAAAAACAAACACTAGACAGTGGCGTAACTACGAGGGTGGCAGGGCTGGCACAATGCCATGGGCCCTTGACCCCAAAGATCCTCGGCCCAAGAAGCCACAAGCTCAGAAATATTTTTTTTACATTGTACCTGAGTATTTTATTTTACTTCAAATCAAACTAAGTACAAAGTGATGATTTTTACTGATAGGGCCCCATCAAAATAATTTGCCACGGGCCCTGGATGGCATAGTTGCGCCACTGACACTAGATACATAAATTATCACAGATGCTTTCCCGGCACAAGCTTAAATAGTATACAGTTACAGGAAAGCTACTTGGATTAAAAATCATTTGCACCAGGAGAGGACTGTAACTACACCCTCCCAGAATCTGACATTCATGAAAATACACAGAACAAAAACCTCATTTTCATAAAGTAGTTAAAAAGCTATACTGAGCAGATACACCCCCCTTATAACAATCCTGAGACCCAAGACATAAATAATGTTTACTTTTACAGTTACTGAAGTTTACCGAAAGCTAATTGAGAAAGCAAGATAACAAAATATGATGGAAAAACATTATTCAATAGACTTGCAGGGCTACTACGAAACTCGAAGTTTGTGTCATGCAGTCCCTCTGACACTTATATTATTTAATTCGAAAGCTAGAGGGATGGTACAATACAAACTTTGATTTCGTAGCAGCCCTGCTGTAACTCATTCAACATTGACAATATGAAACAGTAAATCAACTTACCCTCTGGATGGGTTCTTTGATCTTTTCTTCTAGAGCTCAGTTTATCTCTTAGATCATTATTTGAATTATTTTTGAAGTTTCTTAGAGAGTTCTGATTCCATCTAGCAGGACCTTTATTGAATTTTTTCTTAGGAAACCCTTGGAAGTATGATGGGTTTTGACTGGCTGCTTGATGTCCAATATGGAAACAGTTTGGTAGAGCGTTTTGTATTGGTATATTTGGGCTATTAAATAATGGTTGTGCTTGGTTGGCTAAAGCTGAAACAGCTGAAGCTAACAATACTTGATGTGGAGGAGGTATCGCCCACATAGAAGGGTTGTACAATGGAGTAGTATTCATGCTAGAGTCACTTACTGCATTTAATGAATTACATTGGTGGCAATGGGAATTTTGAAATGGAGGGTCTATACATGGCTTAGAAAACTGGTTGTTGATGATCTGTTTATTATAAATCCTTGCAACACCATCTTTTAACTGGGCTTGTGAGTGAGGGATGTCCACAGGAGGTTCGGATGGCTCAGGACACTCTCCCACATGTGTCCCAGACACTCCCTCCCTTGAGAGGAGTTGTGCTTTTTCAATCTGTTTATAGAAAAATGAAAAATATTTTGAAAATATTAACATTGCAATTATTAGTACCCTTTTCATGTTGTTTTAACTTTTGACTATACTATTATATTCCATAGTGTTAGTGTTAGTGGAATTACAAAAGTTTGAGAAGCCATTGGGAGTCATGTTCCTACAAAACATACAAGGTATGAGGGAAATTAATAACTTCATGCTTTCGTTTTTAGTAACAAATAGAAAGAGTCCAATTAAGAGCACACAAATTCTGTTGATAAATTTCAACTTACTTCAGCGGCACTTAAATTCCATGCTGATTTGCCAGTCAGTGTATTAAAATAGTAGATTCTACCGGAATGACTCTGCGATCGACATATTATCCACGAATCTCCAATTGCCTGCACACTTTCTTTATATTCACTTATTTTTTTATTTTTAGTGCACTCTGCGTTCTCAGCCATAATAAAAAACTAAGCATTAAACGCAAAAATTCGTCAAGTTTATCGTAAAGTGGTTATTTCAAGAGTTTTTATTATTTTTTTATTTCATTCCGTGTTGGTTGAATGAAGTGTTGCCGGCTTAGATAATTAAGGTTGCCGGTTACGGTGCAACGATCTACCGCACAAAGCGGCAGTTTCTACTCTAGACTAGAGCAGAAAAATGTAGGAAAATTCTTTATACATTAGTTTAGATTTTTTTTAATTGCACCACCAAAGAGACAAGTATTTTTGCTATAAAATTAGCCTGCGTACTATGTTGCAGTGCATAGTGTAAAAAAAAACTATACAGTATTAAGTTACTCAATCTGACGATTTTATGAAATCTGTTGCTACCAATCAACCAAATTTTGTGTTTCGGAGTAGCCCTTCTGCTACACCTACACCTACACTCTGCCAAAAAAAGTGAGAAATTAAAAAAAAAACAAATTGGCGGGAATCTTGCGAATTTTCCGTGGACGTTTTTTGAGAATGCGATAAAATCACTAAAATGAAATCATCGAGTGCTAGTGACATACTTCTTTACATATTTCTTTCCTATTAACTGTTTAGCATGAGTTTTTTTTGCCTTCTATGAAAGAAGAACAGATTGAGAGAGAGGTGTATACCTCGCATTAAGTAATTTATATTGCCCCATACACGCTTCCCAAGCTTCGGCAAGCTCTCACAATCACAAGCGTGTAAGCGGCCCGTTTGGATATGCTTGCGTGAGGCCGCGGCCACATGAAATCGCTCGACGCTCGCTTGGTTCCAGCAAGGTTCCAGCAGGGCTACTACGAAACTCGCAACTCGAAGTTCGTATCGTGCTGTCCTTCTCGCTCTCGTATTAAATAGTATAAGTGTCAGAAGGACCGCACAACGCGAACTTTTGCAGTGTCAAATCTGGTCACGTGAAATATAGCGATAAAGCTGAAAATGTTGAGCTTTATCGCTGGAAAAAAAAAAACCTCTTTAATTTGGGCAAAAACACAGCTATTTATTTTTTTCATTCACAACAATTTCTTTTATTTGCACCACTGCCAGGACTGCTACTAAATGAGATGAAGTGATCAGCTGCTACCCGATGCGGCGACTTGACGCTATTTTTTTTAATTGCGGGAAATTGCAGGTGGTAGGACCTTGTGCAAGGTCCGCCCGGATTGCTACCACCATCTTGCTCGCTAATCCTGCCGTGAAGCAGCAGTGCTTGCACTGTTGTGTTTCAGCGTGGAGAGTAAGACAGCCGGTGAAATTACTGGCACTTGAGGTATTCCAACTTAGGCCTCTAGCTATGCCTCTAGGTTGGCAACGCATCTGCAATACCCCTGGTGTTGCAGATCAGATGTTTATGGGTGGTGGTGATCTCTTACCACCAGGAGACCCACTTACTCGTTTGCCTTCCCGTGGAATAAAAAAAAAATAAAAAAATCACCCTCAAAATTGGGTCACGTGACCACATTTATCGCTGTAATGGAGCGACGAGCGTCTGCAAGCGGCCGCATCGCTGGGCTACTACGAAACTCGAAGTTCGTGTCGTGCGGTCCCTTTCGCTCTTGTATTAAATAGTATAAGTGTCAGAGGGACCGCACGATCGTTTGCATCATGCATGTCACAAAACAATAATACCAATAATTGTGTGTCAACTTCAAAGTCTGACTTTCTTTAGTGACACGAGCGACATATTCGATAGGAATTGGATAGGAACAAGATAGGAGCTTGATAAAAAATTGATAGACCAGTTATTTAGCTGATGGTACCTGAAATAAATCACTATAAATGGCTGTAATAATGCATTTTTTTTATATTTACCCAAATAAATGTTTGCACAGCATGAGTGACATTTTCATTTATTCAAGAAAACTGGTCAACAATTAAAATAAAAGAGAACACTGTCAACATGTAGTGTCTAATGGGGGCTATCGCGAATGAATTTTCCGCTAGAGGCGCTAGTGTAGCGTGAGGTCAACGAAATGTCAAATCTCATAGTTTTTGGGTGAGCTATGCGGGTTTATTTAAAATTAGAATAATTTTGTGAATATTTCGCATTACCTGAAATTAATTATGGCAATTATGTGATAAGGGGCAATAAACGTCTGTAATTTGAGACAGTTTTGTCTTTCGAAAACTTTTACCCTCCCTTTTTTCCGAACAAAACGGGATTACGCAATACTGTGGTTGCTCAATATGTTTATGGTACTGTTTTACGATGTATTAAATATGATTTTAATCTAAACTTTGTTTTCACGGCCGTTATAACAGACTTTTAAAAACCTCATGCAACAGTGGCGCCATCTAGTGAGAGAAAAAACGATAGCCCTCATTGTGTCCTAAGTTTGCAGGATTTGCAACTTATGATAACTTGTAAAATTAAAAAATATAATATTAGGACATCTGTTCAACAGAGTAACATTTTATTAAAGTACATTTGAGGTAATAGATAAGTAAACATTTGCTTGCTGTATTTTGAACTATGAAAATGCATTTAAACTTTAAATTACATTATGTATTAAATTTTACATTCACAAAAGTATCCATCTGTTTTATGCATTAGAAAATGCATGGATACTTCTAAGTTTTTTTTTTTACAAATTAAGTACAAATGCCATCAGATTATTCCTAAGAGGCAATTCAATATATATTTAAAAAGGAGAGTAAGTTATTAAGAGCTAATTACGACAAATAAAATACAGAGTAAAACCATGTAAAACTTACAATAGTAAAAAATTATTGTCATAAAATGATTGCACCTCAGTAAGTATTCTTTAACTTAGGTCTAGTCTAATAGCTTTTCTTTTTAATTCTTAATAGCAAAATATCAGAGCTCCTGTAATTTTTATGTTGCTCTTCCTCTGGAATATGTTCCACAATGAAAAGATCAGTAAGTTTGTCATAAAACTTCTTCCACAATTTCTTTTGTATTTCAGAATCTCTGAGCTCTTGTGTTAAGTACATGGTAGGTTTCTTTGTGATGGTGTTGCTGAAGCATTGAAGTGTCTCTAACAGAGGGTCCACTGCCTGAAAGAGAACATTAAACATTGAAGTAAAGCAGTGAAAAAAATGAGTACTTTCCATTTTGAAGAGATAAGATTTATCTGACTATTCCAGCAATTGTGATATGTATATCTTTATAGTGGAAAAATAAAAATTATGATTGTCAGACAGATTTGATGTTCATATAGCTGGGGTGCAAATACGCAAGGTGTCAGTCTTCTTTTTTAATTCCTATAATAATTATTTTTACAACTCTGGATTAACTGAATTAATTTAATTCAATGGAAGCATAACTATGTAGTAACTTATTAAAATTTCCAGCCTAGCTAACACTAATAATGTGTATGTATGTCCTATGTAAATAATTTTGTACTGAAATAAATATTTTTAATTTTTTCTATTTATAAAATTATGATGATGAATGTTTTTTTTTTTTTTTTTAATTTATTTAGGAAACAAACGGTTACATTTCAGTGCATCAACATACATAATATATACTTAAGAACCAATAGTTCCATTAATTATAAAAAAAATGATATATTTATATGGTGCTTACCTCTTCGTAATAGACACAATCAGCAAGCACTATCATGTCGAACTCATCTTTATGTATCTGAGAGCTGTGATCGCCCCACACCAAGGCCTCTGCAATAGCATAGCCACCCATGCTGGATATCTTAGATTTGTTTTCCTTGATGTTCAACCTTAATAGAGGAAGTGCTTCAGGCAAGTCTGTAAGGGTGACTTGAGCACTGACAATGAAAAAAAAAACCTTGAATAACATTGCATTGTCAACAATATTAACAAATTGGATTAACACCAATCACATTAAGTAATTAACTAATTACCCTAATGTCGCAGCTGTCAGACCAACCACCCCTAAGCCAGATCCAAGTTCCAATACTCTTGTTCCACTTAAAAAGTCTGCCTTATTTTGAGACATAGTCTCAAGGTACTTCGCCAATACCAAAGACGCATCCCACACAACACAGTTTACATCTCCCTCTATTTTTTGGAATATTTTCAACGTTTTTAAACACACTTCGATGTCAATTTCTCTAGGAAACAAATCATTGGATTGAAAACTTGATCTTCTGTGGGACATTTCTTAGGCAGCGACCAAAATCTGTAAAGATGAATTAAATATGTATGGTAAATGAAATTGTTTTTAATAATTTAAGTCAATAATATGACTTTTAAATAACGGTAATTTATTATCAAAACAAACCACAACAATGACACGAAATACCTATCAATAAACTTGACGACTGACAGTTATGAGGCAAGGTACAACACAAGTATGAAGAGTAGGTAGTGCAATAAAAGTTTCTTTCATTTTCAATTGCTTAAGGATGGTCGATACGATAAACACAGCTTCTACCAACATAATCAACAAAACATGAGGAAACAATATTTCACCTAGCAACATTAATAAAAATTTGTGTGGCAAGACTGAAATCATATGACAGTCCGCCCATAGCCAGTAGAATATTTTTTTTAGTCGAATAAAATGGCTGTGAAAATGGTCGTTTTCTGGTTCTCCCTTGTTTTATTAATAGTCGGTGGGTATAGAATTTCGTAGATCTATCATTTCTGCAGCAGGTATGTTTATGTTGCTTGATATGAAATTTGATTCTAGGTTCCCAGGCCGCTGGGGAATTCGATGTGATTCACAGCCCTCGGTCCCTGAAGTTCACAGGAGCAAGCAGAACGCTCGAGAGCCTGCTGAAAGAAATATTCTCCGCTTCTCTAGGACTATCAGTAGAAGAGGTATGTATATGCACTCATGTAAGAAAGAAGATAGTTGGAGATATCTAATTTTATAATCTTTACAGGATGCTGAGTGGGATGGACTTTCCATAATAGATCCCTTCACTACCCCTGAAGCAGTGGTTGAAATCTACATCGATGGAGTTTCCAGCCTTGGAAATATGGTAAGTTTCAATTAAGGTCAAGTCTTTTCATACATGTGACTAAGAAACAAGTTAAAACCAATACTTTTTGTATTACAGGCAGGTCTCAAATCACATGCCTTCCCATTGGTTGTTGATGAGTATGAACCAGATACTTTTGAAGCAATTCAACACAGAATCAAGCAGCGCTTCAGCAATGGTGGCAATAAGCTCGTCAAAGTCAAGCTTTCAGACCCTAATGAGGTGAGTTTAGTATAAATACATATTTTTTTTGTTCTAGCTACATAATAATATTATTTGAAACAAAGAAGGCTCAATTGCAGGGTTTCTTTTTGCATATTAATTGTTATTTGATATTGATATCAATGTGGGCACTTATGGATTATATTTGTAACTGTTTTAAAAGTTAGTTTTATTTGAATTTTCAGCTTGCATACTATGCTGATATCATTGGTGAAATTAAAACACCCAAGATCAGCAAGCAGACATACCAACACTTGAAGTACTCTGTAGAAGAAGACTACTCATTCCTGTATGAGCTTGAGACACTAAAAGCTATCACTGCCAAGGTAAATACAGTTTTCAGTCACTGCAGAAAGTTTTATATTTTACTTATTTTTATAAATTTCATTCTTATCAAGATCTAATCAGGAATCCTGGCTTTTGATAAAAATATTTTTAGCACATAATTAATTCTCAACTGTTTCAATATGGATTTTTTTTTTTAAACTGATATTTAGGATATATTTTAGGACTATCCTGTAGAACCCTATAATAGGTTAGATTAGTTTTATAACAATTCTGAGGATATATTTTAGGACTATCCTGTAGAACTCTTTAATAGGTTAGATTAGTTTTATAACAATTCTGAAGTAGGTATATTACAGTGTAAATGAAAATTGTTCTTCCATATACATAAATGAGTTGGGAAATGAATCTTTTGGCATAAAATTAGAGAACCATCTTATCTTGGAAAAACAACAGTTTTCAAAATTTAAAGTTTAACTGAAGAGTTACTATATATGAGACTGGTTATCTGACCCATCAAGAGTGAAGTCTACGTGGAATGTGCATGGGAGTTTAAAAACTAGTCTTGAATACTTTTTGCAGGGAAGACCTTGGAGCTCTGCTCTACATTTTTTTTTGGGGGGTTTTTGTAGACATAGCACATGTACACTGATGTTAAATATTATTTGTTATGATAATATGAACTCAATACAAAACGGGACTGACACAAATGCCAATTACACATAAAACGAAACTTTTCCATGACTGATCTTCACCATTTTCCTATCCTCTTTTCAATTTCATTTTGACAGAAAAAAATTATGAAAGTGAATGTAATTCTGTGTGTACATGATGATGATGATGATATTTTTAGAAGGGAAAAGTGTGTGTTACCATCCACCTATCATAAGTATTTTGTAAGTGCAAGTTGAAAATATTAAATATACTACTCAAAAGTATATAAAGGCCACTTGACTTTTACCAGTAAAATTAAATCAAAGATATGCTCTTGTTTTTTAATTGAATACATTTAATTAAATGAAAAGTATTTGTACCGTGTTGGATTAATAAAACAATTTTTAGACAAGGAATGTTATAAAGAATTATATTTACTAGTATTTTCGTTTCACCCATAAAATTCACGTGGTCCTTATTTTCTTTTGAGCAGTATACATATTTTTTTACTTTATTTCAGGTCAAGTCTGGTGTCATCTCGGCTGACAACATAATTGACTTCTACAACTTCCGTTTACAATCACTCCATGCTTTATCTGACTTCCATGGCCCCAACTCTCTGCAAGTAAAAGAGGCAAAGAAGCTGTTAGGTAAGTAATTTTTTTCCATGTTCAAAAAGGATACAAACAACAAGATTAGTAATTGCCATGCATTGGCTACAAAATATTTACATTACATAGTACAATTTCTAATAGTGGGTACACTCCTTTATCCCTTTGCTAAGCTGTCTCCAATCAATCAACAGATTAGCATTGAACAGATACTGCCACTTACCACACCACTTTGTAGTCTAGCCTAGACAGCTGGGTTACCTTACTAGTTATTATTTTTATGCTAGTGCGTTACAGTTATTAATACATAATAAACAGAGTGGAATAAAGGAAACATTTTTAGTATTTCAGTATTTACAAGTAACAACCAAATTTCTCCCAAAGAATACATTGCTTAACTTTAACACTAATTATAACAAGTAATTGTTTTTTTTTTCAGGTCAAGCCATTGGGGACCTTAGCCTGGCCTTTGTGAAAGCCTACGATGGATCGGTTCTCGTGACCACCGTCACCACCGATGTCGCCCACACTCGCCGTACTGTCCGCCAAGCTCCCGCACTAGAAACCTCCACCTTGGTAAGATAGCCTTATTATAACCAACAGCTTTTTTTGCAGTTTCACTCTAGTGGAAAGAATCAAAAAATACTAGCACCCACCCACCCCACCCACACACACCCACTTTTTCATTCAATCATCCAAAACATATTGAAAACTTGAAAATTTTCATCTTGGTCTTTTGTTTTTTTGCAAACAAATAGTCACAGGATTCACATTTAAATGCCCTATTAAGATGTTTAGCGATTGTAAGAACCTTAACATTATCTTTTGTGAAAGTCTATTGTTATCTAAAGGTGCAAACTACAGTAGCTGCACCCTCAATTCCTGATGACATAATACCAGAAACAAGTGATTTTATTGCAAGATCCAATTCTTCTGGAGACGCCGGGAATAGTGTGAGATGTACTTTACGATACAGTAGTGGTCACATACTTTGTTTAAAATTTAGCTATGTATCATAGAGTTAAAAGAAGTTAGTTAGTTTATTTTCAAAATGGCTCATCATCGGGTATTACTCAAGTATATTATTATGTAATGGTGCAGGTGAACCAGCCATAGTTGAAGATTGCACACAGTATATGTATATGTATATTGTGTACAGACTTTGATGTCTGCATACATCTGTTATAACATTGTCTGTCGATATTAATAAGTATTCATCAAGTACTTATATTATATTATGTAGTAGTCAGTCACTTGAATTTACTACTGTATTGTACTTTTTAATCTTGAAGTAGCTTAGATATCTTAAAAGTTTGCTAAGTAGATCTTAATGATATTATAAATGCTAGTTTGTGCCCTTGTATACGTTTGTTACTCATTCGCGCTGAAACAACTGGACTGATTTGGCCTTTGAATCGTTTACAACGATGCGCGGACGCTCGGGATCGTATTTACTATCTCTTTCTCCCCTCATACATATTGAAATGAAGAAATTGTAAAACGATGGTGAGAATGAGTGTGTTAGACAATATTGTCTCTGGACTAGCGCATACACCTTTTTATCCCTTAATATTGCATAGTTCCCGTGGGATGGCGATAAAAGACTCTCAGACCAAGAGTGATTGGCTAGTGATGTGTAATAATACTAATAATGTGACATGTGATTTCAGACCACAGAGGATTCATACTCTGGCGACTATGCAGCCATCTTCAACATCATCCTGTGGTTCTCAGTTGTGTTCGCATTCGCTCTGGTCGCCATTGTCTACGCCATCATGGATATGGACCCTGGCAGGGACTCCATCATCTATCGCATGACCAGCACTAGGATGAAGAAGGACAACTAAACTATCCTGTGGTTGTAGCGTTCCTTCCATATGTTGTTGGTAGTTCAGTGCACTAAGAATGTCGTCCTATCTTTTTGCACCTGCCTATCCTTCAGATCTTTGCGGCAGGTCGCTCAAGTCATCTTGTTTCTTCGCAAATAATTGTTATTTGTACAAATAAGTGTAACTTAGTGTTATAATAGTTTTAAAAGTAAAATGTTAAAAATGGAACTTTATTATTTATTTGCGATATCTTGTATATAGAAATGCCCTATGAACGCGTTGGTGGCACAAGAAGTGCAATATTTATGTGGATTAACCGTGTCTTTGTCGCTTGAAATTATGAAATTCCTTCCTATTTGATTATTCAATGATTTTAAATTCAAATCAGTAAAATCGTACAGTATTAATAAGAAGCGCAATATAATGTATGTTTGCAGCGCTGTTCACTGTGTTCTTAATTAAAATAATAAATACATTCCTCCAAAATTTGTTTTCTTTTCGACTTCTAGTGTTGGTGAAACATAAAACAGTAAAACAGCAAATATGTATGTTAGTAGATTATATGTATTTCTTTTTCTCAAGTAAATACAGAGTTTATTTATTGTAAATGTATAGCATAATAGTGCCAATACTTTACTATCATATTAATATTATAAATTGACTTAATTTAAAATATAATGCATTTTGGTAGTACAAATTATAGTTTTATTAATAATATTTGCATTAATTGTTATAAATATAAAGGCACATTATAATTTACAGTCATTAATTTCATTTAGTTATAATTTTAAGCATACAACAACTTAAAAGTAATATTACACAAAAGTCACTGCACCACAGCAAATAACTCTTAAATAATTATAACAAAAAGTAAATTTTTATAACCATATTCAATTAGTTTTTAAGAGTTAGGGTGAACCTTTCTGGGTCACCTGACTTAAATCTAACAGAAAACTACGGAATTGTACTTTCTCAAATTTAAGAACATTTAATTAGTTATTTTTAAGAATTATGATTTATTTTATTATGTATTTTAAAATAACTTAAAAATTAGTGGAGTATAAAAGAATATGACACAAGAGAACAGATTTTAAAGCGAAACTGCTTTCCGCAACTGAACACTTAACATTCTTGAAGCCCATCGCTTTTTCACGTATTAAATTTGTGGGTACCTAATCTTTAGCAACACATTCATGGATTTCACAGACTGAAGGATGATAATGATGTTCGACCAAGTTTTTAAATTTGTTTCCATTGTAAACTAAAAGTTAAACTTACAATCGTAAGTCAGTGTGCGCCTCCTTCGTAAACGCACTGTCGCACTCACCCTTTTTTTTTTTCAATTTTTTAGGCTTAACCCTTTAATGAAAAAGGTCTTCCGCGAAGACCGGATCCAGTCCGATCGTTCCCGGCTTACAATTGTAAGTAAAACGTTTAAAAAAGATCCTGCATTCTAGTCTCGTTGACCTCAACTCAATAATAATCAGAGGCGTATTTAAAGACTTGGCGCCCCGGGCCAGTTAGTTTTGTAGTTCCAGTTTTCATTTAGGGGAAAAAAACCTGCAATAGGTGGGTTCACCGCCTTTCGCAGCTCGCCGCCTCGGGCCATGACCCCCTTGGTCCTAGGGTAAATACGCCCCTGATAATAATTATAAAAAAATAGAAAGACAGCCTTAAACTTCGCTTTGATCCGTGCTTGTATACGAAAGATACAAGAGTTCTGAGATACAAGAGTTCAAATTAATATCAAAATGTTGAATTGAATGTACGTGGGGACAATATCGAGAGTCCCGTCACTAGCGTCGGAGCGTGTAGTGATGCGCGCGACGCAAGCGCCGGCGTAGCTCGGACGGCAGTTTCTCGTAGCAGCGGCGGCAAGCCGGCCGCTCGTCGTATTCGTAGAACTTGCTGCGAGTGCTGAGCGGCGCGTCGCATAGGGCGCACGCGAAATGGTGCACGCACCACGCCTTGTTTAGCGCCGTGAATACTGTCGACGAAATATGGTTGATAAATATGAATAATGCCTACAGCCTAATCACGCAAAATAGGCGCACCTAGACGTCGAGGTGCGGAAAACACCCCTCCAATACCTACTATATCTATAGTCTACACCTATGGTTGATAATAGGCTAGTTTTTATCCAAAATCTAATTAGTCACATTGCATTAGATTCATCATCGTCATCATGTCAGCCGAAAGACGTCCACTGCTGGACATAGGCCTCCCCCAAGGCTCTCCAATCAGACCGGTCTTGTGCTTTTCGCATCCACCGCGATCCCGCGATCTTAGCCAGATTATTAGAATATATTGGGCACGTATTTTATCTTTTTTCAACTAAACAAAAAATTTTGAAAATTTAGCCAGTTGACGGCTTCCCACGCCCGAATTTCGACGCGCTTTATCTTTGTCTATTTTGTTTGATTCATCATCATATCAGCTGTAAAATACAGGCGTAATATCGCTAGATGGCGTTAGTATCGTGAGATTTTTTGACGTTATGGTCTTGCTTGGGATTTGGGCCAATTGCAAGCAAGACCATAACGTCGAAAAACCTCACGATACTAACGCAAGGTAGCCATATTTCGCCTAACTTTTAGCCCTTATTGTCCCGTGACAGGTATTTTTATTAATAAATATGTTCTATATAAACACTTACCATCACCAGCAATGACTTGATTGCAGACGTAACAAAGGTTCCCGAACAGCTGGTGGTAATGTTGCTCGCAGTAGGCCAAGCCTTTCTTCTCGTAGTGCCGATGCCCGTGGAACGGCTTCTCGCATTTAGCGCAAACAAAGTGCTTCGAACAAATAGCATATTAAAAATTACCGTGTGATTAAGGTTGGGTCACCCCAAACCTATCGACGCGGAATCTTTAGCCGATCAAAAAACTCTTTATGTAAACGCAATAAGAGCGAAAAAGACTTCGATCGACTCGGTCGACGCGAAATGACGACGTTTACCGACGGGAAGACGTCTTTTTCGCTCTTATTGCGAGGAGATAAAGCGTTTTTTTTAACGGCTAAATAAAGCCGATTCCGCGTCGAAAGATGTGGGGAGAGGAGAGGGAGAGGTGTATGTGTCGACGTGGTGTGGTAAGGACAAGAAATCTTAATACAATGCTCGGAACCGGTTTAAAAAATAGCGGTAAATACCGGTTTATTTCGGTTAACTTTGAACTTTCACAAGAACGCGAACGTTTTTAAGAACTTAACTATAACTTAAATAAACCGGTTTATTCGACGAGTGACAGCTGGCCGGCCGGCGGCGAGCGGCGACGTTTATCCTGCGCCGGAATAAACCGGTTTTTATTGATCTAAACCAGTTAATCTGACATGAATTTATGGAAATGTTCCCTTAAAAACCGGTTTAAAAATAACGGTTTTGAGAACGAAACCAAAATGAAAAGGTTTTGCGCCAAGTACATGATAACGGTTTGGGAATTTAACCGGTATCCGAGCCTTGAATCGTCATCTCAAGGAAACGGAATGTTTGCTGGAATAATATTAGGTCGTTTACCTCAACGTGCCAGTGTTTTCCGAGCGCAGTGACAATCCTCTCCTCGATGGGGCGACGGCAAGCGCCGCAGATCGGAATCCCCATCTTGTCATGGCATCGCAGGCAAAACAGGTTGTTCTAAACATAAATATAATAATTTTAAGGTTCAAGTACAATGAAACAAGCGATTAGGTTACAAAAAGTTGATTCAGTGATATAAGGTAAAAGCGCGCGGTAGAGAAAGAAAGAAAGATTTATTTTGGCTTCATAAGTACCACCTACGACTAAGACTAGAGAGCCTTGGGAATCATTATTAAAAGTAAATAAAGAACACGACCATAATGTCGCGCAAAGTGTTTAGTGTGATGTGATGACAGCATGCTAGTTTAGTCTTGTTTGAAGTTGAATGTTGATGTTTTGTGCAAGTAATTGTTGGCGTGAGTCCAATAACTTCGGACATTTAATTTTATTCGTCACAAAGTACGAAATTATTATTATTATTATTTTTTAGCCTATTATTGTGTCCCACTGCTGGGCAAAGGCCTCTCCACTCTCCTCTCTTGCTCCACTCCTGTCTATCTAAGGCGAGCTCCCGCCATCCCACGAAATTATAATAAAAATAAATCCATATTTCAAAAAAAATTATGTCACGAAATGGTCCCACATCAGCAAAATTACCGGTCTTCAGAGAGGGACGCGAACCTTTAGACGTAGTTAGAATTTTCAGCTTCTCACGGCGCTTTCCAACCCCGGCAAGATAGCAACGTCAGAGTTGTTTTAATGGGTATACTCCTCTCCCTCCCACTCAGGGAAGACAAGGGAGAGAGTCCCACATAACCAGCTGGGCTTCGCCAGGGGACAGGTAGCCGTAAAGGGTTCAAAAAAATTATACTCACCACGTCCGTAGCGGCATAACCTGGTCTGTTCTTGACCTCTCGCGCGGTATGGTCCAGCTCTACGCCGCAAGTGGCGCACGTGAAATGGTACCCGTGCCACACCTCGCCGCGGTAGCGGAGCGGCTCGCCGTCGATCACGCCGCTGTTGAAAAACAAGGTGCACGTGAACGTGAGACGGATGATAGATGATATCTGCTACTGAGTGCAGAGTAGTCTCTAGTCTTTAGATCAGTTGGGGGGGGGGCAAGCAAGTGTAAAGTTCAACATGATCTTGACTGTACAACAAATAAATGGTTTTTTGACGACATTCAGATCGTTGGACCAGGGGCGGATCTTGAATATGTGGGGCCCTGGGGTAATACTGCTTAGGGACCCTACCTAATTACTCAAACCTCATGATCGGATTTTTTTTAATTCGAGATTATTTTTATTATTCACAATATCGTCTATTGTTTTCAGTTTAAAGAAAGAAAGAAAGAAAATACATTTATTCACAACACAAGACACAACAATGGCATTAAGTACAAATAGACAACACATAGGAAATTAGGAAATTAGTTAGGGACATAGGGAATTAGTTTAGGTTGGGGGCCCTCTGTATCCACGGGGCCCTGGGCTGCAGCACAAACAGCCTTTAAGTAGATCCGCGCCCCTGTGTTGGACAGTTTTCCTTGTTAACGTATTTCACATTGGCTTCATACTTGGCCGTATGATTTCAAATCGTCAATTTTCCATTTGTACTCAATGAAAGTAAATCAGCGGGACACTTACTGGCACTTGTGGCACATGTAGTTCTGTAGCCCGTCGGCCTTGATGCGCGCGTTGCAGGCGTGGCAGAGCGCGCGGCCGGCGTGCTTGATGAAGCCCGCGTCTGCCAGTTCCGAGCTGCACTCCTCGCAGCGGAAGCAGGCCGGGTGCCAGTTGGCGTTCATGGCCTTGATCACGCGGCCGATCACGAACTCGCCTGGGGACAGCATCATATCGTCACTACTTTGAAAAAATCTGGTATCTCAAAATCGACGATATTTCCGAGTGAACTTAATGAGCATTGTTTTAAGAGTCAAATTTGTTAACCTATTGATTCGAGATACGAGATTTTTTCAAAGCAGTGACGGAATGCAGCAGTTTGGTTTTAATATTTAGTCTCATTATTAAAAGCGCGTGTACGCGCGTACATGTACGGTTTTGTTTTCTTCGAGCGTTGGACATGCAAGAAAGAGAGCGTACGCAGTCGCGCGCATTCCAGAAACTACTGTATAGGCGCAGAATAAACGCTAGGTTGAACCCTTACTTTTTCTTTTTATACATGTCCCAGTGTGCACAGGCCTCTGTTTGGAATGAGGGGCCTATAGTTTCCACACAAGTCCTATGTAGATTGGGAACTTTACACACTCAGGATAGAATTGCTTTGCAGGTGCATGAAAAAAACTAGTTGAATTAGCGGCTGTTTCACCATCCATTGATTAGTGTTAACTGACGGTTAAATGTGATGCCGTCTCCGTCTATTTGAACAAAACAAATAGAGACGGCATCACATTTAACCGTCAGTTAACACTAATCAATGAATGGTGAAATAGCCCCTTAGTCTCAATTCAAAATCTTGAAATTAAATAGTTTTATCTTTTTAGTTTTAACAGATTTACGGGATTGTATGTAATACAAGTTTGTGAGCCTTCATACCGAGTTTAAAACATAGTCCCTACTAATATTATAAATGTGAAAGTAACTCTGTCTGTCTATCTATCTGTTACGCTTTCACGTCGAAACCACTGAACCGATTTTGATGAAATTTGGTATATAGGTAGTTTCAACCCCAAGAATTAACTCAACATAGGATACCTTTTATTCCGGTAGAGGGCGCCACCGCGCAATAACCTAGATCCGCGCAGACGAAGTCGCGGGCGTAAGCTAGTACTTAATATGTGAAAATAACTCTGTCTGTCTGTCTGTCTGTTACATTTCACGTCGAAACCACTGAACCGATTTTGGTGAAATTTGGTATATAGGTATGTAGTTTGAATCCCAAGGATCAACATATGATAGGTACTTTTTATTCCGGTAGAGGGCGCCACCGCGCGATAACCTAGGTCCGCGCAGACGAAGTCTCACGCATAAGCTAATAGTCAATAAAAAGACACCAATAAACCAATACAGTTGTTGTCTTATCTCATTCTTTTCATTCCACTTACCGCATTTACCGCAGCATGGTGCAAACAGCACTTGGAAGTCCTGTTCGCAATACTTGCGACCTTCAAACTCGTAAAACACCCCATCAGGAAACATACGGAAGCATTGAGCGCACCTAAAAAGTCAAAGTCAATGTCATGTCGTATCAGGAGCTGAAAACGCTGGCAGAGAACCGAAAAGAGTGGCGATTACTCCACCGACAAGAGCTAAAGCTCTTAAATTAATGATGATGAAAACATTATTAACTTTCTGAGCTCTACTAAGAGTTCAAATAGATGGCTAATTAAATTAACATCAGTTAAACCCGTTTTTGTAAAAATTTAGGGCGTGATATTTAGGGCCTAGCCTAGTTGGCGTGGGTGCACGGACGGAGCGGAGTTAGCGCTCCTCATACCATTTTTCAATAGGCGTCCACCTGCTCCGTGCAAACGGTGTCAGTGAATGAATACACACACATCTACAACATGTCATGTAAAAATAGCAGGATTTTGACATTTACTCATTCATTTAATTTCATTCATTCTCCTTTTGTGCAATCAGTTATTTTTGTAGCTGTGTTTGTAATCATTCAATAAACTCTAGTAGCACTATCATATCTATACCAGATGATTAGACATAAACACATTTGAAAAACAGATCACACTTGCAGGTGGTAGGACCTTGTGCAAGGTACGCCCGGATTGCTACCACCATCTTGCTCGATAATCCTGCTGTGAAGCAACATTTGACATCCAGTAGAATAAAAATAAATCCTTCTAGTGGCAGTACAATAAAAACAACAACAAACACAAACAACACTTTGAATGGCTATGAAGCTTAAAAGTATTATCCCAGACCTCCTTGTGCCAGATTCAGTTCATTCAATTTTGTAATGTTTATAAATCTATGTATACTCACACAAAGCAATTGGTGTGCCACAGCTCTCCATTTGAATTGACAATCTTTTCATTGGACTCAAATCCATCACCACAACGGGTGCAATACATATTCTCCAATGACATGGTTGCGATTCTGTAAAAATATTGTAAAGAAATTACTATAGGTATTTTAAGTTTAAGTTTTAAGTTTCGTGAGAGTTGCGGGAAACCGATGGATGCAAGTGGCGAGTTGTCGTTCATTACGGCGTTCTAAGGGGGAGGCCTTTGTCCAGCAGTGGACGTCTTCCGGCTGATGATGATGATGATGATTTTAAGTTTTTCAATTGTGTTTTCTTTCTTTTCTTTTGTACATATAATAAACAGTTTACATAAATACATACTATACTCGGAACATAGTCAAAGTCAAAGTCAAAATGTCTTTATTTAATTTAGGCTATAACAAGCACTTATGAATGTCAAAAAAATCTATTCCTAGTGTGGATAGGGAACTCATATTGAATTCACACACATTGAATTGATTTGCGGGCATGTCCAGGTTTCCTCACAATATTGTTGTACCATAAATCTCACAAGAATTGCTCATTTAAAAGTATTTGATAACAAGAATGGTATTGTGTTAAGTGTTGGTAGCTGGTTCTTTTTCTCAATGCAATGGACACTGCACCTTTTTGAAAGTTGGTGTTAGGTACAGGTTGATTCACAAGAGCCGGCTTGAATGGATTGAATGAGTGAATGAAAGTATCTGTGTGTTCTTATTTGAATACACTTAATCTCATGCATCTGTCATTCTCTGACATTACTTTCGTTCAATCCATTTGTGCCAGCAGTTGTGAATCAACCTGTGGCTCTGCATCAAAGTGCAATTGCTAGTAATATGATATAACTAGCCCACGGCTCTGCCCGCATGGTATTTGGTTATCGGGCTTGTCCCTCAGGAACAGTGCACTTTTCCAGGATAAAAAGTAGCCTATGTCACTCTCGGGACCATAAACTATCTCCATGCTAAAAATCATGTAGATCTGTCATTTTATTATGGCGTGAAAGACAGCCAAACACACAAACCCACAAACACACTTTCGCATTTTTAATATTAGTATAGATATATGACTATAAATTTGTATGTATTTATTACAATTAATTCAATATAAATTTACTTTCTGTTGTACCAAGAACAAGTTTTGATTGCAACTGGGAATTTATTAATAACCTAGAGCAGTGACTTAACATAAAAAATTACAAATATGACTAAAACATTAATCAGCAGGAAAATGGATATTTTGAGATTCCTTCCTGTAACAGGAAAATGATGTCAAGCCAGTTATTGAATTAATAGCGTACTAAATTAAGGTCAATTAAAATATTTTAGGCTTATTCAAATTTCTTAATAAGCTATTTTAATTTTAATGTTACTTGATGTGTTACAATGCTTGATGGTTAGATATGTGGAAATATAATATCAAATGGGAACATGGGACTTATATTCTTTGAAATTATTAGGTACCATGAAAATGTTTTAATGACTGTTATTGAATTCAGCAAAAAGATGGTATAAGTGGGTTTAGCCATTGATACCATGTGTAGTAGCCGTGCTAATGGATATGTAGGTGCTAGTTACCATAAAAACCACTCCCACATAAGCAGGTGGTGCTTACCCTGGCATTTTAACCACTAATTGTTTACTAAAAACAAAATCAAAGACGTCGCTGGCTTACTACTCTGTCAAAAAGAAGAAATGTGTTCATCAATAAGCCTCAAATACAGAGATTTAATGAAGAACTCCTTAAAAGACACCGTAATGATGTAATGCAAACAAAAATAGCTCACGAAGTACTTACACACTGTTAAGAAATGGATAAAGAACAGTTAATGCACTTTAAGCACAATTTAATTTTAACTTATAGAACTTTAATATTTTTAATAGCACTCCTTGCGATTTGGAAGTAGACAACTATAAATTACTTAATAAAGTTTTTCCAGGTAAAGTTATAGCAAGCAAAAAATCAAGGCTGAACGGAACACAGAGAGACGATTGCATTGCAAGGCTGCAAGCGAGCGATGACACATGATGACAGGCCACAGATATATTATGTGTATGGATTGGATATGGGTGAAGAAATAATTTCTTTAGAGTGAAATCAAGTTAGCCAATATTAGTGTCCATTCTATTTTAAGATAAAGCCGCTCTCACATTAATAGGAAATTTCATAAATTCAATAGTGTCGAACTTATTCATAAAAATAAATATCACTATACTACACTAAAAAAAGGCCATTCCTCTTTCATAATATTAGTGAGAATCAAACATCAATTCTGAGGGTCTACTACGAAATTCGAAGTTCGTATCGTACCATCACTCTCACTCTCGTGATAAATAATCATAGTAAATATAATATTAGCGTCAGCGGGACTGTAAGACAGTAAGGTAAGACATGTAGTTCGAATTTTGCATCTCATAGTTATAGGGCCAGTGGACCTGTTAATTTCTCAAATATTTTTTATCACAATGTGTGGCAAGCCTAAACTATATAGAACTATGTGCGCACTGTCCTGTAGCTGTAGTAGCATGAAATAAAAAAAAAACTGTCATGTCATCTGTCAAGCTGTCAAGTCAATGCACTGCACTTGTTTGCGGGAATTCGTTGATAATCGCGGGTTTTTAATAAAATAATTTAAAAATGGACGAAGCAACGTTTGGATCACATCTGAATACCTTGAAGGAAATGTTATTAGACGAGGAAAAATTGGTCACCTACGTATCTATCAGCAAAGAGCTCTGTGTACATGTGAACGAAAGCAAATTGTTGATGAACAAAGTGGTTCAAGATATTAGAAAAATGCAACCTGACACTAAGCTAAACATCAACTACGTTATATCAGGATTAGCGGAGGACAGTAAAGCATATACGTACGTGTGCTCAGACAACGATATAGCTGATTATCGTAAAAAATTCAAAGTCGTTTTCTTCGAACATTTATATAGTATAAATAAAGGAAAACCTGCTGTAGACAAAGTTGCTTTCATGGCGATCACAAATTTTCAGGATTATCATTTATGTTCAGGCTTAATTAAAAGCACTTTGTGCTCAATGCGGACAGCGGAAGAAATTGGTAACCTAAAATCTCACAGTGTTGTAACAGTGGTAGAGGAGAAACCAATTAAACCACCTGTAAAGAAAATTAAAGAAGAGAAAGCTAATGATGTTAACATAAATGGGCATGGTGATACAAAAAAGGTGTTGGAAGTAAAATCAGAACCTATAAAGCAAGAGAAATCATCACCCAAAAAAGATAATGCTATCAACAATAAGCAAAAATCAGTGGTTAAGAATGCTAATAAGTCCCAAAAGGGCATTTCTGGATTCTTCAGCAGGTCTGAAAGTACTTCAGCAAAGAAAACTACAAAAGACATCAAAAGTGAAGACACTGAGATTAATGTGAAATCAGAGAAAAAAGATACAAACATACACAATAATGTTGAAAAAATGGATGTAGATGAGAAAATTGAAAATGAACCCAAAGAAACAAAAGTTGATAAAAAGGAAGAAAAAACTTCGGCTAATAAAAATAAAGAAACAAATGGGGCTTCAAAAAATAAAGCTAAGAACAATAACAAGTCCCTTACTCAGATAAAAAAGAATGCTAAGGTTGATAAAAAACGAAAAAGAGTTTTACGTGTTTCTGACAGTGATAGTGATGAGGAGAAAAATGATCCATTTGTGGATGAAGATGATGCACACAATCAACAGATGGACATTGACTCTGAAGATGAGATACCTCCCACCCCAGCTGTGAATACTATTAAAGTAACTTCAGCCTTGTTAAACCCTAAGAAGAGGAGAAAGATTGTTAACAAAACCTACACCGATGAAGAAGGCTACATTTTAACAAGGAAAGAAGAAGTTTACGAGAGTTTGTCAGAAAATGAAGACATTACGGAAACAAAGGAGAACATCAAAACAGATGTTAAGAAAGTTGATGACGTTTCTCCTAAAAAGTCTGAATCAAAAGCAGAAGTATCTCCCAAGGGGAAAAAGACTGGAACAAGGAATAGTAAAAAGAAAATATCTCCACCACAGAAAGGAAAACAAGCCTCTATTATGAGTTTTTTCAATAAAAAATAATTTGCTCCAGTCAAATAAATCATGGTTCTTGTTGAGTTTGATATAATTCCCCAAGATTATACCCTTCTGGCCCAGTTTGCTCTTGTTGTACATATTTCATATTGATGGTTGTAAATTAATAAAATCATGACCTTCTGCTCCCAAAATGTAATAATGTGATAATTTCTATTTTCTTGTAAACTGTACCATTAAATAAAGTTTTGCAATATCTGGCTCATTTTATTAACTTTTCTTTAGCTTGCCTTGTTTATTTGTTTGTTAGGGTCAAATCTTAGAAGCTAAATTTGACCCACTTCCGATAGTCTGATTGATTTGAAATTTGGCATACTTATGTAAATCTCATGACAATACAATAATCTGGTAGTGACATCTTGGTAGTCTGGAACGGAACTCCTCAATCGTTACGCCACTGCCTTTTCTGCCCCTGTTATTCCGCCACTGATGACTGATTAAACCTAAAGGTCAGTGGGTTAATGTCTTGGTGAGCTTAACATTGGAAGATCATTTATTAATATGAAAAAAACAAAAACTTGTTTTAATCTCTTTATTTAAGATACATCAGTCTTAAGGAGCATTATCTTTTAGTTCCGATGGCTACCACCCAGTTTGGATGCACTTGTACATCTACAAGATGTGAACATTTCGTGTTATATGTGGACGTCAGGACTTCTTGACTAGAAGTTTGCCTGTAACAAATAAGTTGATAAGTTTCTAAAGTTCGAACCAACAATCCACTGCTTGAGAAGTCTAGGTAAACCACTAGGCTACATAGCTTTTTATTATCTTCTATTTTAATTCTGGGTCTGAGTCTTAAAACTATGGTCTCATTATTTACTCACTTATTTTTACAATGGTTGTCCCATACTACTTTGACGATGCCATCCATACCGGCGGAACACAGTAGCGCGTTGTCTGATGAAGGATCGTGCGGGTCTGGTTGGACCCTGTTCGTGAGGGTAGGCCTCCCCACAGCAGACCAGTCAAGAGCGGTCACCTTACCGTGGTGACCTCTATATTCGTGTATACAGGTACACGCCGCTAAATCCCACACTTTTATCTTCTTATCGTCACCTGTAAATATTTAAAACGCATTGCCTAAGCCAGACGTTTTTAACCGGAGTACTGCGGCACACCGGTGTGCCGCGTATATTTTCAGGTGTGCCGCTATTGCTACCAAGTGTATGCTATTTGCTAATTTGATCTGTATGCGTTAAAATGAAATACCTAGAGGAAACAATTTCACAAGCATTTTTATCTCAAGATGGGTTTTCAATTTAGGTACAATACATTATAAAAAAATAGACAACCAAACCTTTTATGAGACTTAAATAAAACATAGATTTTGTGAATTGGGTTGGGTACGAAATGAGGGCTATCCTTTTTTGTGTATTTCACTTTTGCCATCCAAATGATTGAGAATTGATACATTAGCTGTGTAATATCGCAGGGAGCCCATAGGTTCTGATAGTGACGTACCAGCACTGGCCAGGCAGGAGCCCGAGGGCGCGAATGCGAGCGCCCGAACGGCGCCACGGTGTCCGCACAGCACTCGCATGAGACGCGCGTCGCAAACGGCCCATAACCGCACGCTGCGATCGGCGCCGCCGGTCGCTATGTATGCCTCGTTCGGATGGAATTTTACACACTGAAATAATAAATACCCTCTGACTTAAGATCGTCGGGGATAGTTCAGATCCGCTCATCTGAGTTACGTCAATAGGCCACTCAACTTTTTTACCGACACTAATCTGTCCGCGAAATTTTTCAAACAGTTGCACATTTTTGTAAGTAAACATGTTTTTTCTGTAATTAAATAGATGGTGTACATGAATACATGTCATCCTACGTAAGTTCAACTTATTAAACCGTGAAATATCTTGCTAGAAGTACGATTTCGGTAACGCAGGAGACGCCCAAGGTGTCGGTAGGTAAAAAAGTTGATGGCCCATCTGCACTGAAATACGTGTAAGTAGTTTTACAGGGTTCGGTTTTAAACGGCACCCGAGTGGCCGCATACAGCCCAGTCCCGCACACTGTGGTCGGGGCTACCGGTCGCTTGGCTCGTTCTGGTGGAATTTTAAAAGACGAGAATAGATAAATCGTCGGTATAATGCAGATACTACAGATACGTTCATCTAAGTTACGTCAATACTGTATCTGTATCTGTACTGCGTGTAGGCTTGTTAAATCAAATCTATCCAGGTGACTATGAAAAAACTATAAATTAGTAATAATAATAAATCTAAAATACGCCGAAATAATAAATAATTTATTGAATCAGGCGTTACTTTGCGGAGGTCCATATCAATGAACTAAACGAATTTCTAATTTTTTTTCTTATTTATTTTTTAAGGTCGCGGGTGAGCAATGAAATTCTTTTAGTTTGCCGAAATAATAAAAAAAATTATAACAAAAAATAGAACCGACTACAAAAAAACCATGAAAATAATTTTCTACCAGCCTGAAGTCGGTGCCTCAGCACGAGCCAGCAGGAGTGGACCTATAATCGTCTACCTCACCTACAACTATACGAGTAAATGGCTTCAATCACTCCTGCTGGCTCGTGCTGAGGCACCGACTTCAGGCTGGTAGAAAATTATTTTCATGGTTTTTTTGTAGTCGGTTCTATTTTTTGTTATAAATTTTTTTTTTTCACGCTTTTTAGTGTAAAACATCTAAGATAAGTACAATAGTTTAATGTCAACTGCTCGTCACCTTTTACGAAAAATTGCTTTTTCCGATGCAGAGACGTTCATTATTGAGGAGTCCTGGTGCTTCATCACCCATTCCATTTCACCATATCCGTTCCGAGGAGCATAAATTGCTTAGCAACTGTGTTAAAGCAATTGAAATTCAACCCATGAAATACTTATTATTGAGTAGTAACTCCGATGGTCAACTATGGTCTTCATCACCAGTTCCACTTCACCAAATGATGATTTTCAAGAGCAAATGCTCGAGTTACTACTAAATATATCAAAATTACCATAGGTGTCCCTACAACATTTGAAGAGTTCCCTCGATTTCCTTAAGATCCAATCATTAGACCCTGATTTGGTGCTTATGGGACCTAATTGAAAGCATTCCTTGACGAACGCAAAAAAAATTTTTCAAATCGGTTCATAAATGACGGAGTTCTGAGGCAACAAACATAAAAAAAAACAACCGAATTGATAACCTCCTCCTTTTTTTGAAGTCGGTTAAAAACCAGAGCTAATTGACAACTGTCATGAATTCATGACATCCGCAAAGAGATCAATCTGACACATTTAGGCTGCGTTTCCACCAGACATGCGCGAAGATGCGTTGCGAAGAATGTGTTTAACAGCTCTAGTGGAAACAGTTTAGCGGAGCGGAGCAGTGAGATGTAAATGAAGAGCTGTTATTGGTTTATGAAAAACACATTCGAAACACATCCTCGGACATCTCAAAGTCAAAGTCGAAATCTCTTTATTCAATTTAGGCTATAACAAGCACTTAAAATTTGAACGTCAGAAAAATCTACCACCGGAAAAAATCTACTACCAAAAATCTATCTCTGGTGGAAACGAAGTCTTATAGCATTATTTTGTTTTTATACTTACTGTAACATCTGACATATGTCCTACAAATACTCTGACAGGAAATGTTCTGTCCAGCGACCATAGCTTCGCTGTTTTGTCGTGGGAGCCAGTCACAATGAAGAGTCCATTTTTAGACACGTCCATGCACCAGATCGGGTAATTGTGCCCCCTGCAAATAAATTTACAAGGATAATAGGTATAGCTACCTATTGTCGTACAGTAGCCTACACAAGACCTAAATTCTATAATTTATCGGATAAATTTATAGTTTTAATATCAGCAGTAGCTGCGTTAGGGTAGGGCGCGGTGGGGCGACCGCCCCGGGGGCTTTTAAAAAATTCTCAAAAGTTGTGGGCGCCGTAGAAATCTCGCCCAGGTAGCTGGAAGTGCTAAAACCGACACTGACAGAAGATTTAAATTTTGTATCAGTTTCTGTAGTAATATTTTTTGGAATTTTATTATAAAAACGTATGCAATTTCCCAAAAACGACTTATTGGTTTTAGCCAGTCTGTAAGATGGAACTTTAAGCTTCCCTGTGTTTCTAGTAGCCTTTGGCTTATCGACGTTAGTGGGAAAATCACATATGTTCTTCCTAACGTAATACTTCTCAATTTTAGATGAGATCCGAATCCAGCAACAGCATTTTTTTATGGAGGAAGACGGCTTGCACACCTACCTATAAATGGAGGCGCAGGAATAATCCGACAGTCTCCACGCGCGCATGCTGCAGTCATGCGAGGCTGACAGCACCAGCTCTTCCCTCGACAGCACGCTCACCGCCTGGACGGGCCCCGAGTGACCCCGCAGCGGCAGACCGGTGCCAATTTGCCTGAAAATAAATTATCAATAAAACCATATCGTCACTGCTTTGAAAAAATCTCGTATCTAAAATCAACAAAATTGAACCTAATGTTCATAAAGTTCACTCGGAAAAGTTATCTATTTTGAGGTAGGAGATTTTTTTAAAGTAGTGACAATATGGAATTAGCTGTGTTCGGGAATGGTTGTATGCTCAGCATAGCTTAGAGAATGCACTCGTAGGGCCTCGTAAGGCTTAAAATCCTAAATTTAGGACATATGTTGAAGCAAAAGTCAGTCTTTTTTGACTGATATTCAGTTTTAAATTGTAAAGATTTAGTGGGT
The DNA here is from genome assembly GCA_037349165.1 of Choristoneura rosaceana. Taxonomy (NCBI): domain Eukaryota; kingdom Metazoa; phylum Arthropoda; class Insecta; order Lepidoptera; family Tortricidae; genus Choristoneura; species Choristoneura rosaceana. Next base: position 8,400,347 of record JAZBNJ010000040.1, on the reverse strand, counting down.
ACTAGTTACTAGTTATTTAATTCTAGTTATTTATTTTTAGTCTACGCAATTGTACCATTATAGGAAGAGCGAGTCCTCCTAACACAGGTGCAAAACACCTACTGGGAGGCCTCTCCATTTGTCACCCTACCCATTGATTGTGTGGAATGAAATAAAGCATTTTTGATTTTTTTGATTTTTGAAAGATCGAAATGTTGATGTGGTTCTTACGATAAGAGTGAACCGCGTTAGTATTTTGTGTTGATTTATGTGGAAGTGGTGGTTTCGGCATATAATGCGGGCTAAAAGACAGGTGAAATATCGCTAGATGGCGTTAGTATTGTGAGGTTTTTTTTGACGTTACGCTCTCGCTTGCAATGGGGGCTATCGCGAATGAATTTTCCGCTAGAGGCGCTAGTGTAGCGCGAGGTCAACGAAATGTCAAATCTCATAGTTTTTGGGTGAGCTACGCGGGTTTATTTATAATTAGAATAATTTTGTGAATATTTTGCATTATCTGAAATTAATTATGGCAATTATGCGATAAGGGGCAATGAACGTCTGTAATTTGAGACAGTTTTGTCTTTCGAAAACTTTTGTCCTCCCTTTTTTCCGAACAAAACGGGATTATGTAATACTGTGGTTGCTCGATATGTTTATGGCACTGTTTTACAATGTATTAAATATGATTTTAGTCTAAACTTCGTTTTCACGGCCGTTATCACAGACTTTTAAAAAGCTCACGCAACAGTGGCGCCATCTAGTGAATGAAAAAACGATAGCCCTCATTGGCTCATCATGCGGGCGAGCGAGCGAGCGTGCGTGTGTGCGTGCGTGCGAGCGTGCGTGTGTGTGTAAGTGTGTGTGTTGTATGATACTCCTCTCCATGAAGACCACTATATACATTTTGGGAATACCCAGGGGAATTTTGAGAAATCCAGGAATTTCAATTGTAACTGCCAGATCGAACAGTTTACACGTGCAAAGCCGCGGGTTAACTCTAGTTGTTTATATGAAATGAAATGCAATGATTTTATTTTGCTGGAACAATGCAAAAAGCATTATAATTCATTAATAGGAATATAGGAATGATTGAATTAATAATTACATAGGCTAAAGTCTAATAACAATATTATTTATATGAATGTTTGTTATTTCAAAGTGTCTTACAAATTGTGATGATCCACTGCTGCCTCAGGCTCTGGCGGCACATTGCAGGCCAGCTCAATTTCTGATATGTTGCAGTTTATTTTTCGCTTCACATTGTTCTGCCCGAGATCCCACAATCTGATTTCAGAGTTACTGAATCCACCACAGAGTAAATTACAACCTGGATCCGTTTTTGCACATACCAAACTGAAAAAAAAATAAATATAACATTAGAGTTTAGTCTTTCATAATAAAGTAACCCAAGTGGATAATAGACTAGTAGTAGTGAGCTAACTTTGGGGGCGGCAGACGTGAGCTTGCCTTCGGAATCCAAAAGCTTAATGGTTACTTGACCTGAAATGTATATTTCAGTTTTTTTTTTTTTTTTCATTTTTGACGGTGGAAGCATTCTACACTTCCGCTTAACGTAGGTATAGTTAGTTTTCAGTTTTGTAACTAAGGGACCCCATACATCCCTGTATTATTATTATTGTAACTTTCTCTTTAATTGTATACTGTAGTTTTTAAGTATTTTATTTGTAATTATTTTATTTTGAAAAAATGACTTTCTGCCAAGTTTCTTGCGGCGCATTCTTCTTGGCAATGATGGTCTTTCCGAAAGTGCTGGTAGTTTAAAAAAATGACGTGTAAAAGTGCCCATTGCGGCCTATTTGCTGAATAAATGATTTGAATTTGAATTCGACTTCCTTTAATACTCACTATGTGTCCGGTGCAGCAATCTTATACAATTTTAGAGGCGCTGTTGACTCCCGTACTCCTTTAATGGCATCTTGCAAATCCCTCAGTTCCTTGTCTACACTCTGATATTCAGCATGACCATTGCATTTAGAAAATATGTCTAAAAACATTTATGTTTAGAAAATATATGTACCAATATTGATTTTTAAATTAGGTTTTGAATACATAGATACTTTATACAGACCATTTGTAGTGACTTTTTCTTCTGAATTTGTTCTTATGTTCATGCCTTGATCAAGATCATCTTCATCTTCCTGGAAAGAAAAATTTAATTTTTGCTCAAGTGACTTTCATTTTGTGCTTTTTCTGCTAGGGTGAAACGATTTTTATCCATTAGTGTCCTTGCACTAACTAAGCTAACGAAATAATAGGTATGTGCAGTTGCGAACAGCGATTGTTGAACCACTTGCTGAACAATCTTGGTTCACAATGGGATATGTTTACCTATCATTGCACAGCTCTGTCAAGACAACTTTGTGTGTCCTTTGTACATAAGGGGTAATGTTACAGACTGACATTGACTTCAAATCCACAAGGGTTGGTTGTAAAGTATTTTGTAATAATGGAATATTTACTCACGGAATCTTTTTTATTATTATCACTGTTAATATCTATGTGGAACCAAGTCTGCAAAATCTGGATTAATAGGACATGGCTATGTTTCGCCAAGTATGCCTTTAACATGTTTAGTGCACTAGGTGACAGGTATATGTCATATTTACATGATCTGAAATGTTAAACATAAATGATTAGTCACCACATAGTTAAAACTGCTAAACATTGTAAAGGAATATTTCTTCTTCAACAAACAGCATACATTAACAAATAACATAAATAGAGTCCACAGAACCATGTAAATATGTAAAAAAAAATCAGGACTTATTAGGATAGAGTTTAGTTACCTAAATGCTGCAATGGATGGCCTTGTTTCTACTTCCTGCAGTGTGTATATTGATCCAATATCATCCAGTAGCTGGTTCATGAAGTCTTTTTCAGGAGTCTCATTATCAATTGTGCCATTTTGTAAAGAGTTAAACAGTTGTTCAAGACTATTTGGTCTATACAGTGCTGATGGGAGGTTTCCATCAATAGGTTGATGGTATGATAGATCTTTTTGAGGAAGTGAGACTGAGTGTCTCTTCAAAAACATTTGGGCTGCACTGCCATGGCCACCTCGGAGCATTTCCAGATACATGTGGCAGAGTAAGGGTGTCAATAACCCGAGGAGTTCATTTTTTACATTTTCAACTTTTATTTCCTTTATGAAGTTGAGCAACCTATAGTTTAAAAAACAAAAAAAAGTGATTTTGTTATAAAATAATAAAGTAATATTGTGAGTTACGGAGTCATTCATCTCGTGACAGGGTTGGACTAAAGCAAAGGGGGATGCGACTACATAGGTTAGGATAGGTAAGGTTAGAGTGTTAAAGTTATATATAGGACCCCCTTTGCTTTAGGCGGACCCGGGACAGGCCTCCTCTTAGAATGAAAAGGTTTGGGCCATAGTTCCCATGTGGGTCCAGTGTGTATTATATGATTAATATGCTTTACAAATAAACATGGTAGATGTTTTACAAGCTTTACCTGGTGTATTGTACATCATACTGTCCAGGGTCGTTGTTGATGCAAGAAAACAATATAGAGTTGGCGCGACTTGCTTCGCACTGAACTATCGTAGATACGGCCATTTGTTCAACACTTTGGCTAATTGAATTGTTGTTGTTAAAAATGTCAGTATCCTGAAATTCAAAGCAAATAATGAGTTCTATACGACGTGTTCACAATTTTATTCTCCGAAATTAATGTCAACCACTGAGAAGAGGTCCGAACCGAAAAGCTTCAAATATTTTTTCAAACTACCTGCTTTTAAAAGGCAATTAACCAAAAACTTACAGGGTAGTTACGGCGCTCTAAATAAGATGTAACAGCTGCTTTTACCGCATCATTTCTCGTTTTTTTCATTAACGACATTATTTCTGAATCAAATGAATTTTCGCTGAAATCGCTGAAATAAATAAATAAACAACACGCAAGACGTCAAACGTCAAACGAGAGCACAGAGTAGAATAAAATAAAATGAAATATAGAAAATCTTGTAAATTAGCACAGATTAAGAAAATATAAGTTTGTCTTGCCTAAAATCTGTATTGGTTTTTGCAAGTTGGCTAAATGTGTCTCTTACCACTTTTGTCAGAGATAAAGCTTTATTTTTCGTTACGTTCTAACACGCCTCTACTCTGTAAATGTTGTTCAATTGTTTTTGTTTTTAAGTTATCTGCATTGTATGTGTTTTGCAGCGTGCGTGCGGGGTTTTTTCTTGCCCGGCATTCGTTTTTTCTGCGTATCGCGTGTGGTGGTAATACCTTAAAGTAATATTGAATCGAGTCTTTCCTATATGGGCAATAAATCTCAACTCTAAAAGCCGCCATGGATGAAAAAGTAAAAAAGTTTTGTCCGAATTGCAGCCAGCTTTACCGTTTATCATGTAAGTGAATTGAATTTAAACTTTTGAGATAAGTAGGTAGGTCACACAGATATAATTATACACTTTGCATATTGAATCTCTTCGTTTTTAGTGCCTTTGTTTATGTTTAACAGTCTTTCGAAGTTTACAATGATATCTGAGACGTGCCTAAAACTTTAGCCCCAGTCCGATTCGTACTGTACAGTTCCTGGTATTTATAATTCATCGTAATGTTGATAATAAAATATTGAACGCCTCAAACAAAACAAAGGTAGGTATACCTACTAATGTAAGGGACTTCCCTCTTCTGGCTGAGTACCTTACCTACCACATGCGTGTAATGATACTTTTTAGGGTTCCGTTACCAAAGAGTAAATACGGGACCTTATTACTAAGACTCCACTGTCCGTCCATGTCTTAATCTGTCTGTCACCGGGCTGTATCTCATGAACCATGGTAGTTCGACAGTGGAAATTTTTATAGATGATGTATTTCTGTTGCTGCTATGAAAACAAATACTACAAACAGAATAAAACAATTATTTATGTTAGCTTCCACCCTAAAAACATGATCTATTTTGCTGTTTTTTGTTTGATATTAATAACGGCAACAGGTAGAGGCTTGAAATATACATAGAATATTTAGTTGTATATTCACTTTAAAAATAAATAGTTAAATTATAATGGAATAAATATTTGAGGGGGCTCCCATACACCACATATGATTTTTTTGCTCTTTTTTTACTAGTGTCAAATGTTGTATGTATAGAGATAATAGTATGGAACCCTACATGCGCGAGCCCGACTCGCACTTTGCTGGTTTTTTTATAACTTACTTTACTAGCAACCCACCCAGCTCAGCTTTGCATGGATGTAAAAACTGGCCATGCGCGAGTCGGACTCACACGCAAAGGGTTCCGTACCATTATCTATACAACATTAGACATTAGAAAAAAAAAAGATGTTGATATATGGGAGCCCCCCTTAAATATTTATTTATTATTTAAAATAAATAATTTATTTTTAAAGTGAATATATGACTAAATATTCTATGGATATGTCAAGCATTCAGCAAAAAACGGCAAAAAAATCACGTTTGTTGTATGAGAGAGAGCCCCCCTTAAATATTAGTGAAATTATTTTATTCTGTTTTTAGTATTTATTGTTTTAGCGGCAACAGATATAGATAATCTATGTAAATTTTAACTGCCTAGCTATCACGGTTCATGAGATACAGCATGGTGACAGACGGACTGATAGACAGACAGCAGAGTCTTAATAATAGGGTCTCGTTTTTACCCTTTGGGTACAGAACCCAAAAAAAAACGTAAAGCCAAAAAAAGAGCCGTAATAATTAGTGATGGGCCGAATGTGGTTTGAACCGAATACGAACTTCGGCCGAACATTCGGTAAAAATTATAAAATTCGGCCGATTTCGGCCGAACTTCGGATCAACAACCTGCCTCTAGTGAATTTTAAATATGAGTAAGTAGATAAGAAAAGATTGTTAAATTTGACTGTTGAAAACATTCTTTAATAATTTATTTATTATTACATCCCTAGTAATAATAAATAAATGTATAATCAATGGCAGCAGCTTCGTATTTTTACCACCTTTTCCCCAAAGTGAGGTTCTCACTATTATTCATTCTTTTTATTAAAATATTTAAAATTATTCTTGATTTCAGGTTTTGCACCTCATCCAAAGGGGAATTTACCCTTATTCCTCTCCTGCGGTCATACAATTTGTGAGACATGTGTCACCAACATTGTCCGATTTGCTGAGCCTATTGAATGCAAAGTCTGTCATCAGAGCACTGATATTAAAACAAAAGATGTGACAAAACTAGTTCATAACAAAAAGGAATTTTATAAACACTTTCCTGTTAACATGTTCATGCTTGGTGAACTTACAATGGAGGTCTTTATGGTAAGTGATATGAATGAAATATAAAATGTTTATACTGCATGGTTTTTCTAAAGTGCAGCTTAGACCTCAGACCTGTAAGAAAAATTGTGCAAGTTGCATTACATGGTGAGGTTGTTTGGGTTGTTGGATAGTGAATGTGATGAAATAAATAATAACAAAGGTCAGTGGCGTGCCTAGGGTATCAGACTATGGCAAGCCGAGAGATATGTTTTAGTATTTTTTATCATTTAATGTAGGTAAATCCATCTTGTTGCCGCTTTACTCTTCAATGTTTACTAGTCTGTGAAATACACAAGTCAGAAGACGGCTTTTGGGACGCAATTAAACTTGCTTTTCAATAAAATTTAATGTATTTACCCTTCTACCGATTATTAATTCTTTTATACACTTGTAGTCCACACGAGGACAATTTGGTCCGTTTCCGAACTCATTCTTTCTCACAGGCACAGCACTTTACACCGCACTAAAACCAGAATACCTAAGTACTTATTTATTTTTTGAAATGATTGCATCAAAATTACAACAACGCTACGGCCCACGGTTCGAAATAAACATGAAGTTAGATAGAAGTTATTCATCTCGCCCGCGCACTTGTGTTCCAAACCAAACGCAACAAACTTCACACCGTAAGCCAGCTTCAAAATTGCAAAGAAAGTGCTATTTATGCAGCTATACATCGATATTTACAATACTAACCTTTTCCTAAGTGTGAAGAGAGCGTTTGGAAGTGGTTTGTAAGCCCCGTAAAAGCCCACGATAGCGAGCGAGATGTCATGCTATTTACAACGTACGCCATTATCGCCGCGTTGTATGGACTCGCCGCGCCGCCGCCCGGTCGCAATTGGCGCCACTGTCCATGCACCGGATTACTTACGCAATTCTTATTATTTTACGTAAAATAAAGCGCGCTAAATTATTAAAGTGATTTTATTACAACTTTTTTTTTCGTTTGGACATTGTTCGGTTTATAAGGCAAGCCCGGCTTTTGGGCTTCTATGTAAGGATCGCCACTGACAAAGGTTATAAATAAACATTTTAATTTCCAGGAGTCCGACACTAAAAAGGATAACAGTGACAATTGTTTTGTTGACATCAAGTCTATAATACAGAACACTGACTGCGCTTCTGGTAAATTTTACCTTTTTATGTAATGTAAAATAGTGTTATGCTAAGTGGTCATTCTCATTGCTAGGAGGAGGCTTTTTAAATCCACAATGACATATACATATAATAGAGATGAATAGTTGTTTATTTACTAGTCTATACTCATCAGAATTTGAAAAAAAATTTGAAGTCTATTGTGGGGGCCCCTCTTTTGTGGAGGCTGTAGCCCCCAGTTGATCTCCCCTAGATCTGGCCCTAGGATTGAGGCAGGATGAATGCAAGACTTGCAAGAAATAATGAGAAAGGACTAATGTAATATATCTAACTTTCTTATTTTGCAGGTCAATGCATAGAGTGCAATCAGGCTAGCACTAAAATGTGTCAACAGTGTGAAACGATTCTGTGTGACCATTGCTTCAACAAGTCACACAAAAATTTTGTTGTCTTCAAAAATCATGCTCTTGTTAATATAGGTATGGTATGATTTAAGTAATAGTAAATGTCTCAAATATTTTTGTGAATATGATATCTACGAAATGATGTTCAAATTAGGAGGATTTGGATTCAATGAGATTTAAGACGTGTTCAACCATTCTCATAAATTGTTTGCTAACCTGATTTATCTTGTGTAATAGATATCAACATTAGCAATATCTATCACATAAAATATCAGGAACTTATTTAGAGAATGATGAATCAGGGCCATGACATGTGAACTGGTACTGCATTTGTTTTTCAGATATGTACTTTGTGTTATGTGTTTTTATTTTAAACAATACTATTTTATTGTAGAACCTACAACAAAATGCAACAAGTGCAAACATCACACTGACAAGACACTTGATTACTACTGCAAGGATTGCAGCAGGTCCATTTGTATGGATTGCTTCATGATTGGTGGTGAGAAGTCCTGCAAAAACCATAATGTGGTATCCATGCAGGAAATGGTAAGCATTTATTATTTAATAAGAGACGAAACGGGTGTGGTAATAGTACCGACTATTATAACCAATCAAGTTACAATGACAATTAATTTATAATATTGTTACAAAATTATATAATTAATGTGTCTATTTCAGAATGAAGGTTTTTTGGAAGATCTGAACACAATATTTCCTAAAGTAGATGAAACTTTCAGAAGGCTTACCAAAACTGCAGTAGTAAGGACTTTTTTAATATTTAATTCAATAGGATTTGCCAATTGCCTGTTTTATTACAATGTGTTTGGAAATTGCAGGATATAGGCCATTTACTTTATAACACGGAAAGTGAGACTGGAGCAGTTTCAGAAGTGACACAAGTCATTGCTAATATTGAACAGCACTTTTCTAAAATGAATTCTGTCATACAAAAACATAAAACTGAAGTAGTAGATACTGTAACCAAACTGAAAAGATCAGAAAAGGAATCGCTGTATAAGGCGAAAGAGGATGTCACACAGTCAATTAAAAAAGCCAAAGAAATTATTAATAAGATGAGTATGTCCCTGGATCCAAAGAAAATGAAACAGGTAACCTTTATATATGGTAATTATTAATTCCATCAATAAGTGTAACTAAAGAACTAAAAATTCCCTTTTTTATTAACAGATAAATTTATCAGTTCTACTGGAAGATGCCAAACAAATTGCTGATTGTCCATGGTATCTCAACAAAAGTGATGTTAAAAATGAAACTCTTAAGTAAGTATGAATATAAATTTCATATGTTAATTCAGTAATCTATCCGTACTTATGCTATAAATGCGAAAGTGTGTGTGTTTGTATGTTTGTGTGTTTGTCCGTCTTTCACGCCATAACGGAGCGACCGATCGACGTGATTTTTGGCATAGAGATAGTTTATGGGCCCGAGAGTGACATAGGCTACTTTTTATCTCGGAAAAATGCACTTTTCTCGAGGGAACAGCGCGCGATAACCGAATACCACGCGGGCGGAGCCGCGGGCAAAAGCTAGTGCTTTATACTTTAGAACAGGCGTTTTCAACCTTTCGGTTTTAACGGCACACTTTTCGTTCATCAAAGTTTCACGACAAAAAATAATAAATAGCCAAGAGCGAGTCGGACTGGCGCATAGAGTACCTAAAGGTTTCTGTACAGTATACCCATAATATGTATAACATAACTGACAGCAGAGGGTTATTAATAGGGTCTCGTTGACATCTTTTGTACGAATCGTATACACTTCGCGGCGATCGCGGCACACCTGAATAGATACGAGGCACACTGGTTGAAAAACTCTGTTTTAGAAGTAACAAACAACAAATCAATCTTCTTGTTAATTAAAGAATAATACTTAGTTACGTAAGAATAGTTTAATATTGATTGTTTTAATTAAAGAGTTACAGTCAGTGAGGACCTCTGCAATTTGTTGGGTGACTACGTGCACTTGGAAGGCAATGCCAAGGCGGGGTACAGTCTGCGTTCGACGGCAGAATTGGGCGACGATGTGGAGATACCGCCGCCGCCACCAGTTCCAGTTTATCCACCGGAAATTCCTAAAGGTAGGTATTTTTGAGCTGACTTTCTTATTATTTTTTTATCTATTTTGGATTAAGATCGGACTATGAAAACGGATGGATATCTTACCATTTATTAGCCTTATTTAAATGAAAGCTGTCTGTCTACAGATGTTCGTCAAAAAAAACAACAACAACCAAAAACTAGACAGCAGCAGAAATCTGACATGTCAAGGACTCCGAACTCCAGGACGATTCCAATTTACCAGCAAGCGCCGAAGTTTCGAAGCAAGGCGGGCTCGACCACGTCTATCAATTCCATAGAGAGTGATTCATCTTCTCACAAGAGTGGTGCGGACCGCTTCTGTTAGTATTCTTACGCTGGCACTTCGCAGGTATAAGCCGAATATTGTCACCGGTCTGTTTAGATGTTTCAGTATGAGTCTCAATCCTCGCCGTACAAATAGGTATCTAGGCAACAACGACCTAGGCAAGCCTTGTTTCTTGATCTCCCACGGGAACCGCAGCTTTTCGAGAATAAATACATAGGTAAAAATAATTTTTAATCCATTTCCGGGCTTAAATTTTTATAAGAAAAAACTTAAACTTTCATAGAGTTTAGGCACGAGAAATCAGTTTCCTAAAATATCCGTTGGGTTTAAAAACCTCTGTTTCCCAGAACACCCATTTACCAAAACGTCAATTTCATAGATAATTTTCCTAAAACGCCAATTTAGCTAAATACGTTTTTCCACTTCAATACACATACAGTTTAATAATGGATCAGTACATTGTGGATTTCATTAACGTTACTTTTGGATAATATGCGAATCGACCTAGGATTTGGTTATTACAGGAAACGTGTCTACTAGAATTTGGATGCTATGGGATTCGAATACAAGGGATACAATCTTGAAATTTCAACCGCTGGGTTTAGAGTCTTGAAATTTTGGACAGCTGTTTTTAACATAACCTCATTGAAGACCACGATATAAATTTTGGGGATTCCCAGGGGAATTTTGTAAAATTGCGGAGCTTCAATTATAACTACCAGATCGAATAGTTTACGCGTGCGAAACCGCGGATAAACTAGTAATAATAATAGTCATAATATTTAATAAAATTAGTAAGTAGGTTTTATCCTGCATTATATTATTATTCTGGAAAATTGCGTAGTTCCCGTGGGAAGCGATAAACGAATTCTTGGCAGACAAAGTCGCGTGACTCGCGTGCAAGAGCTAGTGAAATAAGAAACAAATTTTATTCTGAATATAACCAAGATATGTAATAATGATTAACGAATGATATATAATAATCAAGAACGCGGCGACTGAAGTGCTAGCGTGAAATTCAGTCACATTTTGTATTGATCCAAGATCCCAGAAACGCCAAACATTACTTATAGGGACTACAGATGTTACGAAAAATCCAAACGATCAGACTGCACCATTCGACCGGTACCGTTTATCGTATTGTGTGTGGGAAAACTATAGTTTTGTACGATTTTCGAAACTACCGTCGAAAGTACCAAACTGCAAATAGATACATCAGAATGGTTGAATGTTGAATCAGAATGCTGTGTGTGTGTGCGTGTGTGCGTGCGTGCGTGGCGTAAGAATTTACGATAAATCGAACCGATCGAATGGTGCAGTTTGATCGTAAGTTTTTTCGTAGCCTTTGTGGGCCCTTTTATTTTTTCACGGACAAAACTTGGACTATCATATCAAATACTAGGTACATAATAGCCTATGTTTTGTCCATGCAAAAATAAGTAAAGTCAGGCGACTGGGATCTTAATCTATAAGAAAATAAGTTATTATTTTGATGTGTTGCAGTTGAAGCTTTCCAAAAACCTCTTGTGCAACCGGTCATGCCGTTTGCTGAAAGTAAAGTACCTAAACAACTTCACGAAGGTAAAGATTAGAGAATTAAGCCTTACTATAAATAAATAAATATCACGGGACAATTCACACCAATTGACCTAGTCCCAAAGTAAGCTTAGCAAAGCTTGTGTTATGAGTACTAAACAACGGATAGACATAATTATATAGATAGATACATACTTAAATACATATTAAACACCCAAGACCCGAGAACAAATATTCGTATTTTTCATACAAATATTTGCCCCGACACGGGAATCGAACCCGGGACCTCAAGCTTCGTAGTTAGGTTCTCTAACCACTAGGCCATCTGGTCGTCAAAACAAACTATGTTTCGTTTTTCCATGAAATAATTAGTCTTCCTGCAACTTTTATCTTCAGGTAAAACAGATTTATTTTACAGGAGCGCAAGAAATAATTTACATCTCGCATATTGTGGATCCTCATAATTTCTACGTGCAAAGAGCTTGCCATCAGAGTATAGTGAAAGAAATGTTGCGAGAGTTCAGAAATTCGGTCTCTGCACCTAAGCCATCGATTACGCACCTAACAGAAGGCAAGTGAAAAAGAATTAGGGTTTTGGTTGACATATGCTATACTAAGGGGCTGTTTCACCATCCATTGATTAGTGTTAACTGACGGTTAAAAGCGATGCTGTCTCCGTCTATTCGAACAAAACAAATAGAGACAGCATTAGATTTAACCGTCAGTTAACACTAATCAATGGATGGTGAAACAGCCCCTTAATGTTTCTTGTAGTACGTTCATCTAAGCAGTCGTGGTTTATTTCTAAATACCTAAGCAGTAAATTATAAATTCTCTTTTGGTTTACGACATTTTTTGAATAAAACCGAAGAAGTATCGGTTATTGTAAAATTACATTTGAACTCAACGACTGCAGCCTGTATAATTTGTTCTTGTACTACAGGCAAGTTATACCTGATGTTCAACGAGACTGATAACATGTGGCAGCGATGTCGCATAAACAGCATCGACCGAAAAAACGTCAACAAGCCGATGTGTACGGTTTTTTGCATTGATTTTGGGAGCACCGAAGTCGTGTCAATTGAAAAGTACGTCTATCTATTCATATTTTAAGTGTACCATCTTAGGATTCATCTTCGCCTTCCATCAAGCGAGATTGAGGCCAAACGTAAGCCTAATTTTTCATAAAAAAAGTTGATTATTTTACTATCGAAGATTTTTAATTTGGAAAATGTACACGCACGTTTTCCCCCTAGAATTTAGGTTTAATAAATGATGTATTTCTTGTATTTACAAGCTTCATAAATTAAATAGGCAATTCAACACTGATGGATGTGACAATAAATTCGTTGTTTTAATTAAAGTTTTACGCTTCGACGACCTACGGTTTCAATTCAAGTGATTGCCAAACCGCCAGTTCAATTTTGTGCCGTCAGTTACTGCCAAGTTATCATCTACGCTTAAAGCGTAGATGCAGCCAGACATTACCTCAATTTCGTAACTAAGTAGTTGTTAGACGTCCACCGTGTTGTTCCATGACCAGGTTAAAGACATGACAGTTCACAGTGAATGCAGGCCGCTTCCAACCGAAGCAACTACAAATCTCTGTCCTACACTGGGTGTCCTACGACTGAAATGATGCTGATGATCATGATGAAGTAGTTATTACACGCATCTTCTACAATGCCCGGGACATTGCTGTCGTATAAGTGTGCAAAGACCTCGTTACTGTAATGAGCTAACGCTTGCCGTGATGTCGTTTACGATAGAAACGCTGTAATGTTGTGCATTTCTTTCAGTCACACAAATGTATTAATTATCTTTTGTCTATGCCAGGTTACGTTTGCTACAGCCTGGCAGAGTGCAGTCGCCGCCACCGCTGGCTATAAACTGCTCTCTAGCTAACTGCGTCCCCAAGAATGGGTCGTGGACCTGCGAAGACTCGATTCTGATCCAAAATATAGTAAACAAGTAAGAGTAGATTTGTAGAATATAATGTTATTAGAAATTACCTTTTGAACAATTCACAATACACAAAATACGATGTCTTTGGAATTTAAACAGTTGCAAGATCATACCTGTAGTGTTTTAAGAAAGCGGGTAGATTGTTATAAAAGAAGAAATATCAGTTTTGTTACCAGCCATTACACGTTGCATTTGATACGGCTGTGTTTTACTTCCACATTTACCTGAAAACACTTCAATACCAGATTTAGTAAATTTAAAATTTCGGATTTAAAATGTATTGTGATTTTGTTAGAATCCCTAATTTTACGCATATTTTTGATGAGTGTTTTTTTTTTTTCATTTATCTGTAGCAAGCAGGCGGTCATTTATATCCGCCGCATCCAGTCGACTGCAAACTTTGCCATGACACTCGTCTGTGACGTCGTCACCTTTGAAGAAGGCGTCAGTCTCGCGCATGCGTTAGTCTTCCATGATCGCGCAAGAATGCCCAATCCGAAATTACATGTAAATTATTTTGATATTTAAAAAGCTTGACTTAAAAACAAATACAATTATTGCTGAATAAACTAAAATAACCTAAATTGTTTATCTCGATTTTATCCAAATTTTGTTAATTTCCAGTACCCTAAAATCTGTGGTACCAGCGAAAAGCCAAAATTATTTATGGTCAACAATAGTCTGAAACAGAAGTCGACTGAAGAAGTGACCATAACGCACATCGTAAGCCCTGACAAGTTCTTCGTACGAGAGGTTTGTGGAATACAAATTTACTTTAAAAATTTTGGTCAATGACTAACAGGTAGGTAATATACAAGTGCATTTTACTTTTGCAGCGCCATTTGCAGAAAGTATTTGAAAAACTGACTGAAGATTTAGAGCAAGAATACAACACTGCTGTTAATAACGAAAGCGTTTATCTTCCTGAAGTAGGTAAGTAATTTTTTCAGTATGCTTTATATTGTACAAATGGGAAATTAGTGCTTTTCATCGGGGTGTTTAATGATAGTACATTGCTACGTAATATAAACCCGATTCATATTTACTTATCATGAAAAACACACTTGACATAAATATAAGACGGTCTTACCTCATCATCATCATGTCAGCCGAAAGACGTACACTGCTGGACATAGGCCTTCCCCAAGGCTCTCCACTCAGACCGGTCTTGTGCTTTTCGCATCCACCGCGATTCCGCGATCTTAACCAGGTCGTTGCTCCATCTTGTTGGAGGCCTACCGCGGACGCCATTCGAGAACCTTTTGACCCCATCGGCCATCATCTTGCGAGCAATGTGCCCCGCCCACTGCCACTTCAGTTTTGCAATTCTTCGGGCTATGCCAGTAACCTTAGTTCTACTGCGATGCTTAGTTTTACTGAGATTCTATTGCACATTGGTACGAATTTAAGAGCCCCCGCAGACCGTTAGAAAGTCTGCGGTCTCCGGGGGCTCTAAGACAATGTTCAAGCGTTCGGCCGGTCCCTTAGGCATGGTGTACGTGGTGAACATGGAGAAGTACCGCACGGAGGCGGAGCGCGAGGCGGCGGGCGCGTGGGCGCGCGGCGTGGCGCTGGAGCTGCCGGGGCGCGGGCGCGTGCGCGTGCTGCTGCCCGACACCGGCGCCGTGCTGCTCGCGCACTGGAGCGCGCTGCGCCCCGCGCGCACGCACTTCACCACGCACCGGGCGCTGGTCTGTATTATATTTAAGGGGTCCATATCGGCTCGCATACTTATTGAAAGTCCGAATGTAATTTTTGTAAGAATGATCGTTTGTCATAACTCTTTTTTCTCTGAATCTACTGATTGTTTAGAATTCTTAAAAAATAAACCTAACTTAACTTATAGTTTTCTATAGGATGACCATTTAATTTTTTTGAAAAAATTATGGTTTCAGTGCGAAAAAAATTCGGACAAAAATTACGGTATGGCTAGCGAAGAATATGCGAACTTTGGCGCTCCCATATTTAAGATATGAGATAAATACTCATTAAACTCTTTTTTTTTATTCGACTGGAAGGCAAACGAGCAAGTGGCTCTCTCCTGGTGGTAAGAGATCACCACCGCCCATAAACATCAGCAACACCAGGGGTATTGCAGATGCGTTGCCAACCTAGAGGCCTAAGTTGGAATACTTCTAGTGCCAGTAATTTCACCGGCTGTCTTACTCTCCGTGCCGAAACACAACAGTGCAAGCACAGTGCAGGATTAGCGAGCAAGATGGTGGTAGCATTCCGGGCGGACCTTGCACAAGGTCCTACCACCTGCAAAACTTGGTGATTTTTGTAAATATGGTCTTTTGATGTAGGCGACGGAGTGCCACCTGGCGGGAGTGACCCCTTTAAACAAGAAGTGGAGCCAGGCGTCCGTAATGCTGCTGCAGCGGTTCGAGGATCGGATTTTGCAGCTGGAAGTCGAGGATAGTCGCAACCGCGGCTCGCTCAGCGTGACGCTCGTTGACATCACCGACCCAGATAACCGTGTCTGCATCAATAATGAAATGATTAAATACAAATTTGCCATCTCTTTTGGGTAAGTAATTATTTACAGCAAATATTTTTTTGAATCAGCAGGGCTACCACGAAATTCGAAAATCGAAGTTCGTATCGTTCCCTCCTTCTGACACGTATACTATTTGATACGACACGAACTTCGAGTTTCGGAGTAGCCCTGCTGATGTTACTTTGTGAACTATGGGTGCCAGATTCCTCCGTTCGAGCCACGGGTTTTCTTTGCAGGGCCCACCCTACTGCCTTACTACTTTCAATTTTTTTTTCAACCCAAAGATTACACTAATAAACCAATTTCCAACCAAAACAGTTCGACCAACGTTCATACGCCTTCGGTATGCACTGGTGTCGGTTGATTTTAACTCAATGATACCAACTGACATAATTCTAACCTGGCTATTTTTTTTTAGCCTTTTCAGATTTAATACATCAGAAGAGCAAGAGAATGTGGTTAGATCCCCGATCGAAGAACCCGAAAAACGCGAGCCCAAACGAAACACCAAAAAAATTAAAATATTAACCAAAGAAGAGAGCTTATCGGCAAGCGAAGAAGAAAATCTGAAGGCCAAAGATAAAGGGCCTCTGAGACTTGAAGCGAAAGTGCTGCAGTATCAGACTCCGTCCCTAATGTATATGTCTTTAGTGCATCAGCAGAAGATGTTTAATGAACTTTTCGATCAAATTCAAGCCCATTATTCGAAGACCGAACCTAGTGATAGAGTTTGGAAGGAAGGGGACAAATGCTGTGCGTTCAGTGAAGAGTCCAAAACATGGCGTCGAGCTGTCATAATGGAACTGCAAGAAAACAGCTCGAAAGTGTTCTATACAGACTTCGCAGTAGTAGAAACTGTACCCAAGAGTCAATTAAGGGAGCTGACTCAAAATTTTGAGGATTTGGGTGACGCGGCTGTAAAGTGTCATCTTTCCGGGGTAATGCCGGCAGTCGGCACCGAATGGCCTTCTCTGACCAAAGAATACCTCAAAGAATTACTGGAGGTATATAAACGTGTGTTCATTACCAAAGTAGGGAACTTTAAGGACAAGAGTATGCCTGTGGAGCTGTGGGTGTATCATACGGTGCAAGGCGGCGCTCTCGAACCCGATGTTTCGGAATGGCGGTGTCTTAACCAGAAGATTATCGACCAGGGCCTAGGAATACCGGACAAATCGCAAGTGGTAAGTCTTTACATGCGCGATGATAGACATATATATAGGGATAGTGGAAATCCGCTTATCTAACATACGTGAGTACGCATATCTGCACTACATAGTTATGCAGGAGATTGCTTTCACTTTTGTGTCACATTTGTTATATTTCAATGAATTTGGAGTAAAAATTGGGAATGGCTAAAATTGTCAGACACGCGGATCATGTCAGATCCAAAAACATAGATTTACACTATCCCCAACGAAATTAAGAATACTTTTATCATCCCAGCATATATACGTCCCACTGCTGGGCACAGGCCTCCTCTCAGAATGAGAAGGCTTGGGCAGTAGTAACACACTAATTGCTTCTTAGGTATGTGCAGGTTTCCTCTCGATGTTTTCTTTCACTGTAAAGCTCGTGGTAAATTTCAAATGTAATTTGGTGCGAGCTGGGGTTTGAACCCGCGATCCTCTGCTCGAGAGGCCATATCGGTCAAACCACCATGGCTTTTTGCCGCTCAGTATATGTTATGCACCATTACCACCACTATAATTTCTTACGGATAAATTTCTGGAACTTTCTTTGTCGCGTTCACATTTTATGTAAAATAAATGTTCTTTTAGGCTACAGTGGAATCGAACGTTAATAATGAAGATGATGAAATGTTGTCGTTTCTCAACGTGACGGGATCAGTCCGCGAGTGGCTCCAACTTGAGCCATTGCCGACTAAGCCCCTGATAACAAACCCCGAGCCTGACGAAAACACTAACTCCTCCAGTCCTGAGGTATTCGACGCGAATGCCAATAATGATGACATGGCAGCGGGTTCGTCGAATACGGTCTTCATTTCTGACTGGCTTCCCGCGGAACCTTTACCGACCACTGAGTTCACTGGAGTGCCGACGTAAGTTACCTCATTCTACCTGTTATTTACAACAAATAATGGTTCGGAATATTTAATAGAAAGTTATATTGCCATTTTGATATAAGATGACGTCAAAGTTCATAGTCTGTACCAATCAAGACAATATGCCATGCATATATTTTTTGCCTGACTCCTTCCTATTATGGTCATGGTATGTTGTAGTATGGTACATTGTAGTGGGCAGACTCCGTAAAGCGCTTTCGCTTTCTTAGTCTATTATACATCCGTAGACTATACCTACCCAGTTCATTCATTTATAACCATTAATCTAATTTACACATGCCTCTATTTTCAGGTACATAGATAACGATGGAGTCGTGTTTCTGCACGATGTGCGACAGAAAGAAACACTGGAACTGATTAGCAAAGCGTTGGAGGTACGTTTTAAAAAGCCTGACCCAAAGGCCAAATACGCTAAGTGGACGATCGGCGAGCCTTGCGTCGCTCTCTACTTCTTGGACAACCGCTTCTACAGAGGCCGGGTGTTGGAAGTTAACCCTGAGAGCGCTGCATGCTTGGTTCAGTACATCGACTACGGAAACGAAGAAGTTTGTTCGTTTGTCAATATGAGGAAGAGCATAGCTCTACATCAAATAGCAATACAAGCTCACAAGTGCGTCTTGGCTCGTATAAGACCGACTGGCAATCAGTGGGATAGAACGACCTTAGATTATATTCACAAATCTGTAGTTGAAAAGCAGTGCTTGGTCAAAGTGGCCGGCGAACGTATCGGCGATCTTATACCGATAGAGTTGAAATATGATAAACTCTGGATCAACGACCACCTCGTAGATTTTGAGATGGCAGAATACACTGATGGCTCCAAGGCTGTCATCAGAAAGTTTGCTCCAAATTCTACCTTCAAAAAGCCATGCATTGAAGAGTTAAAATCTGACTCTGGACCTGATTTTATCGTGGATGATGATGCCGATAGCGCAAGTCCTTTAGCATCACACGATCGTTCGTTCGATACGAAGTCCTTTGAAAATACAGATTGGAATTTACTTATTCAGGAAGAAGAAAACAATTGCAAGCCTGAAAATAATTTCTTACAATTCGCAAAACTCAACCAGGAAGAGCTGTTGTGTAATGTTACAATGATCAACGACGGCGATATTTTTGAAATGGCTGTAGTTCATAATGACGAAGAAAACTTGCGCTATGAAGAGATGTTCGAAGCTATACAAAAGGAAGGTTCCAATAAACCACCATTGAAAGGAATTTTCGAAAACAAAGCTTGCATTGCCCGTTTCCGCGAGGATGGGCAGTGGTACAGGGCTTCGATTCTAAGATATAGCAAATCTAAAGGTCTTATTAAGGTGCGGTATGTGGATTACGGTAATACTGAAGTCGTTGCTATGTCTGACGTGAGGGAAATCTGTAAAGAGTGGACAGAGTTACCTCCCGCAAGTTTACAAGCAAGATTATACAACGTTGAAATAAATAAGGAGATTGATAGAAATATCGTTATACCTAAATTAGTAGATACATTTCTGGATAAGGGTCCATTTCATACAAAAATTGTCAAATACGAAAATACACTACCTCAAATTGAATTGACAAATGACGACAATACGTTCGTTTATAGCAAACTCATTAGTAGTGGATATTTGATTCAAACTGATTCTCATTTCACCTATTAGATTATGGGTTAGTGTAGGCATAAGAATAAAGAAAACCGCCTCCTAACCAAGAATGATTATTTTTATTTGACGAAAGAAAAGTTTTTGTTTTGTGTTAAATTGTAATATTCGTTTTATTATAGGCAGATCGCCAATGTCTAATCTATATTTCGTTAAAATCCATACAATTCATAAACTCGTATTTGAACGAGTTCTTAACCCACCGAAAACTATTACCATACCAGGAGAGTCTACATGCCTTTAGTCTACCTCGATATTGGCAGAATCATCAAAAAACTGATGGAGCTGCCTTTTCCTAAATTTAAGTTAAATCTGTGCGTTCTGGCTCTTTAATACTGATCTATGTAAAAATATTAAAAAGTCCATGTCCAGTGTCATGTCCGCTAGGCACACAAATTATGGAGGAAGTTTAGTAACTTGTTATCTTTCAGAAATAATACGATAGTTTTTAGAAATAAGACTGAAATTACTCACGATAAAGCGCCTTTTTTACGCCATAAAATCATTAATTTTCATTTATATCCGATGCAGGAATCAAAACCTATATAAATGAAGTTTTTATGCATTGATAGCTTTCAGAGTTCTGCGGCGCGGTCAAAGAAAACTTGTCCCGAATTTGCATGAGTTTTCATTAAATTTTATACAACAGCGTTCTAACCGCACGGAAACGTGGAGGAAACAGTGATGAGGAACGTGCTAGTGTGATTTTCGTACAAAGCTTCTAAAGAAACGGTGCTGGCGCATCAGCTTCGTTCGCTTCTTGCGTGAAAACTTGCAAAATTGGCAACTATAAATAAATACGGTCGTTCCCGGTAGTTTTATCTTGACTAGTTATTTTTTATCTTTCGTACTTATATTATATTAATTTTTATTTTTTAATCGTATTGCAGTATTTTCGTATCTTTTGGATGAATAATGTAAAATTTACTCAGATACTTGCTTTTTCAAATAGGTTTTGATTCTTATCTTATTTCATGTTACGTTTGATTATTTAGTATTTACTATTAGGTTAAGTGTACTAAGATAAGCGTTTAGTTTGATTATGTTGATTATTTGTTCAGTATGTTATAACTATAGATACATTTATAAAACTACAATTTAACAGTTTGTAACTGTGTCCAGTTGTTACATTTTAAGAGGAGATAGATAATGTTATGACATAATCGATTCTTAACTTTGCTGTTATCAAGTTCATTGACTTCGAATAAATAATATTTCTCAAATGTTTACTTCATTCTATTTGTTTATTTATTTATCGAAAAATTACAGCATTGCAGTAACTGCAATAGTGTGACAGCGGTAACGAGTAGGAAAGTGATGAAATGGAAAATAAATAAATGTGCTCGTTTTGGTATTAGAGATATTATTATATTGGGTGTGGCCTGTAGTATGAGCAAATAATTAAAACTTAGATCATACTCTTCAAAATGAACAATATAGTTCAGCGACTTTTAAAAATAATACAATACAATACAATAACTCTTTATTGCGCACCAAAATATAGCAAAAAATTACAGAAAACAGGTATACACACAGAGACTTTCTGAGGTAAGCAATAGGCGGCCTTATCGCTTCAATAATAATAATAATTATTTAAATTTTTTATTACATTTTAAAGTTTATTCGAAGAATCAATGTAAGGCAAAAGGCGTGAGAGGTGACGTCAGTTGTGTTCAGGATGGCGTACAGTCAGGGCAAAAATATGCATATACACTTTAGTACCTTGTCTATTTTCGTCATATTTGAACTGCCACATATGAACTGTCACAGTGGTTAAAGTGACAAGGTACTAACGTGTATACATATTTTTGCCCTGGACTGCATTGATAGCAGTATTTAATTTGTATGCGAAAAGGAAAACTAAAGAGCATTATTTTTACAAGTCACTGAACTAATGTCGTTCAGTTTGACGAGTACGATCTATGTTTTAATACTTTTAATTGTTTGCTCGTATTACAGGTATCTATGTATCCCGGTATCTATTATACATGTAGATTTCTTTAACTTAATAAATTTGACAAAATATAAGGTAGGTATGGGGTGCTGTGGTGAAATGAAAAGCTTATCAATTCACCATCCCATCGCAATCAATTTGATACTAAGGTCCTAAGAGCGTAAGGCTGCACAATGTACCGGTCGGTAGCCGGCTCTGCTTTGGCAGCATTGCTTGCTCGGCGGTCCCCGAAAGCACACGCGACTCTTGTTACGCAACGCGCAACTGCGCCCGCGCGTAACCTAACCACAACATAACTCAGTCATAAGCTGCGTTACGAAATTCATCAATCCTTTTCTGAGACCTTCAGTCAACTTCAATGCCGTCTGAAACTGTTTTTGATCGTGACACGGTTAATTTAAACATGTGTACGGGTATGTCTCAATGGTGATTTATTTTGTTAGTATTGTTTGCAAGATGTACAGAAGAGAGTTTATTGGGATTTTGTCGGTGGTGTTGCTCTCCATAACGGCAAGATCAGGTGAGAATTACAGATAATTGTTTTTTTTTTAACTTAATTTGATTCTATTCAACTGGTTTTTTTTTTTACATTTCTTTGGCGGATATAACGCTGGTACACCGGATGAAGTGAAATATCTTTTCCTAGCGAGATTAGAACACTCGACTGTTATAGATGTACCTACCTACTTACATTCGATCAGTTTTCCTTTGGTAGAGCGAAAAAACGAAGATTCAAAACTCTAAAACGATTTGGTCATTATCTCCAATAGGCATCAGCTTATTCTGTCTACTTAAACGAGGGACCCCCTAGGCCCCTAACTACATCAATTATAAAGTTTAGGCATGTTATGTCCACGTAGAATCCGTTTGTTGCTATTTACTCAGCGGAAATTGCGATTTTCCAGGATAAAAACTATCCTATGTCCTTCACTGAGACTCAAAATATCTGTAAACTGAATTTCATCTAAATCGATTCAGCGGTTTAGACGTGATGAGGTAACAAACAGACTTACAAACTTTCGCATTTATACTAGTGGGATTTTTACTTTGTTTTGCTAGCTTAATTTAAAATAATTGTATTATAATTACTGTTTTATAATCCTATCCTACTAATATTATAAATGTGAAAGTTTGTGAAGATGTTTGGATGTTTGTTACTCAATCACGTCTAAACCGCTGAACCGATTTAGATGAAATTCGGTATACGAATATTTTGAGTCCCCCGAAAGGACATAGGATAGTTTTTGTCCCGAAAAATTGTATAGTTCCTGCGGGATAGCGATAAACGAATACTATACGAAGTCTATTACAATTATCTTGTAGTATAAATAAGTTTTGATGAAAATGTCATTTTTAATACAATATTTTTTGCTGATTGTACTTTTTGTTGCAAACTAGGTACATTTACATAAAATTAAATTAAAAAGTTCAAATTTCAAGTCGATGCCATTAACCGTTGAAGAGTTCCGTCCTGCGAAGACGATCCTGGCCGCATTACCAGGATGTCACTACCAGATTATTGCATTGTCACACGCGTTTTACACATGTAGGATGCAAAATTTGAGCTCAATCGGTAACGGCAAGTAGATCAAATTTAATTTGCAAGACTTGGTGACAAACATTAGGACAGGTGAAACTAAATAAAAGCTTGTAATAAATAAAAGCCTATACAAAAAAATCTTTGATTTACAATCGAGTTCTTTTGAGCAAAAATTTTATCAAAAATATTTGTCAGTCAATACGACTCTATGTTTAATGGCGTTGAAGGTAGAAAGAAGTGTGTTCAGATATTTTTGATTGAATTTTTGCTCACAAGTATTATAAGAACTCGACTGTACCCACTGTAGAGGTATACCTGTGTATTATGTGTGCGCCATTCCGACTAGCTCCTATTCATAATACACTTAATCGTTCCTTGCGGTACTGCGGAAGCCGGTACCTACTGCTTGGAGACAATCAAATTGAATCCTTTATTCTGTGAGAAGGCAGCAAATTGCTATCGGGTCGCATTGCAATATTTGCAATCTTGCATGTCCAATTTCATCAACTTTTTCTGATCGGATCGGCTAGAAATTTGTTACGGATATGTTTGATGACATAGCAAATATCTATAGTCGGCAAGAAGTAGGTACAGAGAGCAAAAGAACTATTTCTAAATCGTAAGAATTTTCCGCAAGAAACTTTGCAGAAAGTTTTTTTTTAATACAATAGGTACCTACCAATCCAATCACTTTACGACAGACCTACTTAACTACTACCTAACACAAGCACAGCAATAAATGAATTAATAAATATAATA
Organism: Choristoneura rosaceana; assembly: GCA_037349165.1. Classification (NCBI taxonomy): domain Eukaryota; kingdom Metazoa; phylum Arthropoda; class Insecta; order Lepidoptera; family Tortricidae; genus Choristoneura; species Choristoneura rosaceana. The sequence goes on along the minus strand of JAZBNJ010000040.1, from coordinate 8,376,197 downwards.
TTCGTTTAAGAAAATAAAGGAAACATTACATGGATACTTGGAACAATTGATTCAAGCTTTACTTTGCGGAGGTCTCATACTTCTACGAGATGTGTTGTATAGTCAAGAGTACCTAGAATCTATGGCATTTTTTTTATTCGACTGGATGGAAAACGAGCAAGTGGGTCTCCTGATGGTAAGAGATCACCACCGCGCATAAACATCTGCAACACCAGGGGTATTGCAGATGCGTTGCCAACCTAGAGGCCTAAGATGGGATACCTCAAGTACCAGTAATTTCACCGGCTGTCTTACTCTCCACGCTGCAACACAAGAGTGCAAGCACTGTTGCTTCACGGCAGGATTAGTGAGCAAGATGGTCCTACCATACCACCTGCATGTATGCGGAGCGCTACAACATATTCTGTGCTACAGGATGTTCTGAGAGCGGTCGGACCGTGAAGCGCGTGCGTGCAGACAGTGCGCCGGTGGCGCGCGACCCGGCGCAAGCTCTGGACGCGCCGGAGCCCGAGGCTGTGCCAGTGCCTTCGGCGTTCCTCAGTCCCTCCGTCAAAGAGTACTTGGAACTCGGCATGGCGATACCCGGTGAGTAACGCAAATTTTTCCTTCCTAATAGTTTATCATATGTAGGCCGCAGCCTTCATATCAAAAGTAGGCTCAGCTTCCCGGGCACCAGCCCAGACCAGGCAAGTCCAGTTACACGAATATACACGTCAAACCTATTGTTTTATTCAATGCCTGGTGGGCGTCTCAAGTTAATCTTTAATTTGTCAAAGCTTCTTTATACAAAATCTTGTAATGCTAAAGTGGTTAGCAAGGTGACATCATTAAAATCTGTTCCGCATTGTAAGACAAAACAAATGACTCGCTGTGGGAGCACATAGAGCTATTTTGACCTTAAAATCAACTGCTACAGCAATCCATCTCTGCTTTACAAATTGACATTAATTACAACCTAAACAATTGACTTCCAACCGATTGTTCAACTTAAACGTGAGGGTACATGACTTTACAAGCGGCTTAGGAAAATTGCTTGGAAATTGATTGTAGATAGAAATAATTGTCAAAGTTGGTATAACTGTTTCTTGTTCGACCATGCCATGGTCATGCCATCTTAGAGTGGTCGTATTATAATTATCTACCTAAACGATTTTGCAAAACATTTAACTTATTTATTCATTAGCATCACATTGTAGTTCCGGCTCAGGTCAGAGTGTTTTATCTTATCCAGTCGTCTATTTGTTTACCGGCAATTTACTTAACTATCGGCCATGGCATTTTATTATTGGAAAGATTGCTTATAAGATATCAGACAATAGTAAAAATATACGTTTTGATCCGATCTTTTGAAAATAAAGTTCATTGTGATAATTTGAGTCTTGGTTTGTTCGTTTAGGCACTAAAAAGTGTTGTCGTTGGGACTGTTATATCTTTAGCTGTCCGTATAGTCCTTAGTTTTCCAGATTTTAGATAAGTCATACCTAATAGTCCGAGTTGATCTTTTCGTTAGAGCAACGTTTAAACTTCTATTCCTTAAACTGAGTATCTTAAGTTATACATTTCGAATTGTTAGCTGTGGTTTGTTCACAACTGTGAAAATGAATATTTTCACACCTTAGAGAATATTCTCTATATAGTAAATAGATACCCAATACCTTTTCCTTATCATAGTCTACATAATCGATGAGTTTTATGCAACGCTACAATGAAATCAAACGTGCTTGTTAAATTGAATATCGCTCTAAATCTGCCAGTCCATCGTGCAACGTAGAATCACGCCAAACCACTGTAAAAGTAAATACTTACGAAACAAATCTAACGTGTTTATTATCATTGTATCTAGTATTGCAATTAAAGTAAATAAATACTGGATGCGGTTGGCACAATGTTGTCATTTCTTTTCTTGTGCTTTTCATGTACCGATTAGGATTTTTTTGCGGTAGCCGTAGGTAATATTATTTTCCGTGAATTTCTTAAGAAAAAGAAAGTTAATCAGAAGCGATCGAAATAATCTACACTGATTCAACTGAAGGAGAGAAGAAGAGAAAAGGATGTCTGATCTTTGATCTCACTCATCATGACCGTTTCCAAATAGGTAACGTTTACGTTCTAATGCCAGTAAAAGTGTTATCTTTCCCAGATTGTAAGTAGGTATGTTTGTTTGTGCGAAGTTCAAAGAAATTTTTTGTGGTCACGATTAATGTAACCAGTGCGCGTAGGTGTCCCCCGCCCAAAGTTTCAAGGTGAAACCATGGATCCGTGCGCAGTGCAGCCTTGCGATCGTGAATCTTTGTCTTAGTTGTAGATCATGGCGAGGGATTTGGTTTTAGCTCTTAATTGAGCTAACAATCGCGCGTTGTGGACGAGGTCGGAATCGTGTCCGCCGCTTCAGCCAGTTCAAATACCTATGTTGGCCACTTGCGCAATTCATTATCATAAGCCACAATGAATGGATGTTTTATTTTTTGGGACGGTCAATTTCTTACCTAAATAATTAGATGTACCTAATAGTTATTTGTGTCACATGGGAGCAAAATGGTATATTTACGGCGAGGGCGTACATTGAATCCAGAATGTAGCGAAGGATTCAACAATAGAATCATGAGTGTAGAGAGGGATTCTAAAGTAGAATCCTAGGCGTAATGAGGGATTCAAGTAGCCCAAGATGAAAATAATTTTGCTCCCGATTGGCTCGTACAAATTTTCACACCGAGCGTTAAGAAACTTGAAAAAAATATCTAAATATTATTGAAGAACAACCAGCATAGAAAATGGCGTGGCTTTACAATTATCAACTTCAAAAAAATGCCATTTGCAATAAAACACTCAGAAAAGCCTTGAACTTGGGAGGAAAAGTTACTTTTCTAAAGGAGGGGTGTAAAAAGTTATTTTGAAATTATTAGCCAGTGAGCCTGAATAACCTGTTGTTTAGGTAGGTCCGTCGCGGACAAAAAACCCGCTTAACTTTTGATCAGATTGAGTTAAGCCGGAATCTTGAATAGTCATTCTGCATACCTACTAGAATTACAGGTGCATCTCTGTGATGCTGCATTTGCGTGCGCGGCCAGTGATTAGGAAATCAGTGGTTTATTGGCAACGCATAGCCCGGGCGATGTTTAAATGGGCCTTCTTGTCTCCTCTCGTCGCAATACCACATTACATATTTACGATTCAGTTCGTAAGACGGAGCGGAGCCTGGCTTACGGGCATTGAGTAATTGCAATATAAACTAGCGAGCTCTTAGCTGGACTGACGAAAGGTTTGGTCAAATTAGGTGTTCATGCAAATGGTTCGTTGAAATTCGCTAATTGCTATGAGCGACTTACAACGGTTTCATTTGAGCGACTTGCCCTGACATTACTTGCGAGGCTTGAGGTCGAGACGAAGGCAGTCATGTGTGGGCTGTAAGAATATCAACTAACATACTTAGACCCTTATTATAACAGCGTAAATCACGCTTGTGACTCCATAAAGATTCAGATCCACGCGTTTCATTTTAGGTTGGTGTTACCGTGTCATTCTGCCAGCTTCGCACTCAATGCGCGTACGCCTTGTGTTGTAGGAAATAATGCTCTTTGACCTCTGCGGCATAGCAATAATACACAACTTAGTCATAACTCATAAATTCATTCATATCGCTAGTTTTTAGGTCATGGTAGCTAAGACCACCGTCGAAAGTGCCAAGGTCGGTCGCTTGCCCTAGGTTCAAAAGAAGCAAATTAATGTTTAGCATTTTCGTGGATGCGGTTTGTTTAAATACTATTTACATAATTATAGATAACTGCTTTGAAATATTGAAATCCTAACGCAACACCTTCGCTTGTTCAAGAATGATTTTGTTTGTGTCTATGTCTACACGTTTACACATGTGTGAATCTATGCCAATGCAATGCAACTTATTTGCTCAACCAAACGGCTGGTAAAAAAAAATGATGTTTGCAATTATTTTGATAAATTGTGAATTGTGAGTGTTGAAGGCGCGGACGGGCTAGACCATACATCATGCAAATCTTGGTTTTATTCGGTCCCGTGGAAGCAGTTTAATAAAAACGTCCGTAACATGCTGGCGAACTGGTTTTTCTGCAACCAGCCCGATGTGGGAATAACACGCAGAGGATGCGTTTACGAGATGTATGGCGCGACGCCATAAGTGGGTTGAATTTAAACCACTTATGGGCACAAAAGCCAATTCAAAGAACAACGTCGATCTATCTAATCTTACTAGCAATACCAGTTCGAGGCTTGTATTAGTTTGCATTTGAGCATACTTATTATTATTCTATCTTATTATTATTCTGGATGAAAGTGGCAAGGGACAGACAGACGTGGAAACGAAGAGGAGGCCTACGTTCGAAGACGGACGCAACAAGGACTTCTATAGATAGATAGATAGATTGTTATTCTATAAGTTTTAGAATATTAATCGTACCAGAAGACTTATCTCTATCAAAATCATAATAATTTTCATGATGACCACCGGATATCCTTGTGGTTGTAGTGAGCCGACAATTCTTGGATGTGTAATTACTTTTAATTTAATTATTAATTATATTAGTATCTGTGAATATTTAATCACAAAAATAGATAATTACATGTACAAAAATAACCATTAAATTAGTAAAACCACCTGCCTATTATTAATTGTCTAAATATTTGTTGCTTGAAACTTTGCTAGCTTAAAAAATTTTGCTTACTTTGAGATTAGATCGATTGGTGCTATCTTATCTTAATTATTTGTTAGTGCGCTTCAAATTTATATGTACGACTCTTACATATTACGAAATACACACGCCATTGGCTACTTTTGGTGCTTATTATAACGTAGTGAGTCAGTTTTATAAAAAAGTTAAGGTGTGTGAAGGCTCCGCTGGCTCATCTATTCAATCTCGGTTCACAATGGGCATTGGAATTAAATACTTCGTTATTAAATGTTTCTATATAGCCGCCTACACACCAGCGCAACGCGTTGAATTCTTTTGCTTTGAGCACTACGCGCCGACTGGAAACTATAGTTTTCATTAAAAGCTTAACACGTTCGCGCGTACGCCCAAAATTTTTGGTCAATGCGATTTCGCACAACTTTTTTCATACAGTGAGACGTCACGTCATTACAAGTTGAGCTTTGACTTTATACAGAAATAATTAGTGTTACGGCGCATGCGGAATTAACCGTCACCGTTTATAGACGTTCTACCGTACAACTGATATTGTGTTATACATTATTCTTAACAACGTCATATCACGACAATATTATCGAGTCGTCAAGTGACGTTGTGTCACACAGTGATGTAACAAAATACTACAATATCGTAGCAACGTCATATTACGGCAACATGATCGAAACGTCAATTGACGTTGTGTCACAATGTGATGTAACGTTATACTAAAAGAATAAAGCAACGTCATATTACGGCAACATGATCGAACCGTTAAATGACGTTGTGTCACAATATTACGCTACATTATGAAATAAGAATATATCAACGTCACATTACGGCAACTATATCAAACTGGGAAATAGCTTTTTCTTGTTTTAGATGGATAAAAAACTACAAGTGCCTAATAAATGCTTCTATGCATGTCTTTGAGGAAGTTCAATCATCGCGAGAAACATTACATGACCCTTATATTGATGACGGGTAGTTTGGATCAGATGCAGACTACAGCCCAGGAGGAGACGAAGGTTCCAGCGCGAGCAGTGTTAGTAATATCTCCGTAGGTACGTGCACCAATCACAGCAACGTCTTTCCAGAAAGTCGGCCACAAACTACCAAAGCAGCGAAGACTCTGACTCGGCTAATGTTATATACATATAAGAATGTATATGCATCTTCCAGTTCGGACAGTACTTTTTAAACTCGTTTGGCACTGAAACCTAACAAATATAAAAATAAACTATAACCCAAGAAGCCAAGGCCAATGCATTACGTGCTCGGTAAGTGTGATGATGATACACTAACTAATCGGTATTATCTGAGATTGAAGTTAGAGTCTAATATAAGGAAATGACTTTACCTCAAAGATTATCTCACTATCACAAGACCCGGCTAAACTGCAACATAGATTTGGAAAAAGCTCTTACACAATAACTTTGCTACCTGAGCAGGAATCAAACTGAAAATACCCTAACAGCGTCATTTTTACTCCTTGAACAAGAAACCAGCTCGGAAATTATTGATGATAGTGAGGTTTCACATCCAACACCACCATATCCTAGAAATAAAGAGGGTAACCAGCTCTCTAATTTTTATCATCGAGAGATCATCCTAGACATCTTCTTTTACCGGTTGCTGAGAGCATGATGCTACCAGTATCTAGCTGTAGCATCATGCTCTCAGCAACCGGTAATGAACGGTAACGAACTGGTACTACGAGATGTATGTTGTAATTGTAGCTTAGCCAATTTTTCTTGTATTTCATTAATGAAATATAAAGAGAAATTGAGCTTGGTCCTTCCGCCGGAGCTTGTGCCTGTGGAGATCCTTGATCTGTTTCCATCATTTCAGGGTGCGACGCTGATACTGGAGTACTATCGTTACCGGTTGCTGAGAGCATGATTCTGCAGTATCTAGTAAAAGAAGATGGCTAGAATGACCGATAATAAAATATAGAGCTGGCTACCTTCTATATTTCCAGTGGTGGTGTTCAATGTGAAACCTCACTACCATCAATAATTTCGGAACTTGGTTCTTGTTCAGGGAATAAGAATGAAGCTGTTAGGGTATTTTCAGAGTTTGATTCCTGTTCAGGTAGCAAAGTTATTCTGTAAGAGCTTTTTCGAAATCTATGTCTGGTTGCAGTTCAGCTGGGTCTTGTGGTAGTGAGATAGACTCTGAGGTAAAGTCATTTCCTAAGACTCTATCTAAGATATCAGATGATACCGATATAGTTAGATCATCCTCACACTTACCGAGCACTTCATGCCTTGGCTTCTTGGGCTGTTGTTTATTTTGATATTTAGTTCGGCTTCAGCGCCAAAAGAGTGTCAAAAATACTGTCCGAACTGGAAGATGCATATACTGTATATATAAATATAAAACTATGACATTCTAGCTGAGTCAGAGTTTTTGCTGCTTTGGTAGTTTGTGGCTGACTTGCTGGAAAGTTGTTGCTGTGATTGGTGCACCTACGGAGATATTACCAACGCTGCTCCTTCGTCCTTGCTGGAACCGTCGTCTCCTCTTGGGTTGTAGTCTGCATCTAAGCTAAAACTACCCGTCATCACTATAGGGGTCAGGTAATGTTTCTCGAGATGATTAGACTTCCTCGAAGACTTGAATAGAAGCATTTTTACGTGCTCGTAGTTTTTTATCAATCTAAAAGAAGAAAAAGCTCTCAAATCAATCGAGGATAATAATATCTAGCAGTATTATTCATAATATTATTACAGCAAGAACTACCCACAGATATTCCAAGTAATTACTCGTCTAGACGTGAGAAATAAGTCGGTAATTGAGTTAGAACCATAGCATCTAAATTCCCTAAAAACTCACTAAATACAATAAAAAACCCATCCGAGTAAAAGTTTATAATACTAAGAATGTAACATATAACAAAAATATACTATTTTTCATACAAAAATATTGAAATAATACTAACGATGTGTGGACAAATTCGTTCCTGAATCAATCTGCCGCTACCAGGGCGAGCGCGTCCTCTGTCACGTGAACAGGATGACTGAATGTATGGACGCGGGAACAAAATACAGCGTCTATCGACGTTGTGCGTCTGTGAGTAGTCACATTTAAGAGTGCGTGCGTCGCCTCTTTTGGAGTCAAAAAATGTTATACTATGTGGCGCACGATTTTTGGTAATTTAATGTGATACGGCGCAAGGATGGAACTCCTGCAATTTATTATGGATAGCGAGCGTCCGACCACGTAGTTCCTTTAACATTTTTATAAAGTCTGACGTGATTAGACGATGTACCACAACGCATAGTACCCTATTTGTCGGCTATAGACGGTGGTCACGCGAACGTGTTAAGCTCGCCTGTCTCTAAAGATGTTTTGATGGTCGTACCATAAAAACGTTTACATTTTATGAGGTTTGACTTTACTCAATTTTAAACGCGAAATTTTTAATTTGTTTCTAACATAAGTTTTACTCTCATACGATTTGAACAAATTTTAATTGGCTTATGATCAATAAAGTAAACACAATAATTGGCTGTTTTCATTACGATTAATGTCATGATTTACTCTGACCTCATTGTAGCGGTTCAATTCATATGTCCGTGCAGCATTTATTAACACGAATTATCAACGCATAGGTGTGGTGCTAACAACAATAAGTAGTTTGGTTTGCGCTAAGCGATCAAGCATGGCATATGGCATTGCGAAATGCATACGTTACGTCGGTTCAGGCAAGGGCGCTGTGGCCGCGCCACTATTGACATTTGGCACGACAATAATAATTGTTTCCTGCGATCACGTCACTTTTGACAACAACAAAACAATGGTATTGAGGGGTAATTACCAGCGCGTGCGAGCCAAACAATCGTGCATCAAATTTGCTTCAAAAACTACATAAATAAATTAAAAAACAAATTAATCTCTCATGCTCGTAAAATAATGTGTGGGCGATATAAAATGACTTTTTATGCTCTAGAGCTGGGTAGGAAGAAAGTGCATGTTAGTCTCTAAAACTATTTTATAAGAAAATAATGTTTACACTTACTTACTTCTGTTGCTTAAATAAACAAATAAGACCATAAAGAAAACTAAAAAGACGTTCAATTCAACGAGGGAATGCTGCCAGCCTCTTGGGCACTATGCCACAGGGGCTTTTTTTAGATTTAATTTAGTAGGTATTAAGTTTTTAAGTTAGGTAGTTAGTTTATAGTTAAGTTTTATATGGTTACTAGCTTTTGCCCGCGGCTTCGCCCGCGTTAAATTTGGGGTAAAACAGATTTACTTTCTACGATATTTATTTTCGTGTTTTAATTGATTTTTCGGAGGATTATATTTGCAAATTTTCGAATTTAAAAATCGACTTTGAAGCCTTGTTTCACATCTTCAGGTCAGAGGTGTAATTTTAGAAAACCTACTTGTTTCTTTTGCCCGCGACTTCGTACCTGTGCGACATAGGATTCCCGTGGGATAAAAATAAGTGAGTTCAATAGAAAACCACACTGTCCGCGATTGAATTGAAACAGGCGTCTATTATTTAGGGTATCGATTTTTAAAAAGCTGTTGTTTCAGAGATTACCCCCAATAAACAAAGAAACAGACAAAGTTTAAAAAGTTTTTCTTCTTTCTTTCTTTGTAATCAGTTGATTGGTTTGGCGTAGGTACTAATGTATCCTAACCGTTAAGGAGTTATACCTTCCAACATCAGCTCACCTGAGTAACCAGAATGAAAACAACTAAATGTCTATACCTGCATATTAGGTATAATATTAAAAAAAAAAACTCAACTCCTAACCGTTATGGAGTTTTACCTTCCATCATCAGCTCATCAACATGAGATGATGTCTATCAGACGCAAATACTGAGAAAATATATGAAAAACGTAATGCGTCCCTACACAATTTGAAAGTTACCCTCGATTTCCCCGAGATCAGATCATCATCCGAGACCGTCATCAGATCCTAATTTGGTGACAGTGGACCACCTTGGGAGTATACTCTTTCGAATAAAAAAATATTTTTAAAATAAATAAGAAAGAAAAAGAAAAGTCCCAATTTTCCCGTTCCCGTTAATAATTTTCGGAAAATTCTCTCTCAACGCTCCCCTACACTCCCCAAGGAACCCACTTGCCAAATTTCAACTTTCTACGACCAGTAAAATGAAAAATCCCGTTTTTTCCCGTTCCTGTGGAAATTTCGAAAACTCCACTCTCAATGCTCCTCTACACTCCTCAAGCAATCTACATGCCATTTTCAGCTTTCTGCATCCATTAAGCGAAAAATCCCGTTTTTTTCCCTTTCCCGTAGAAATTTCTACACTCCTCAAGCAACCTACATGCCAAATTTCAGCTTTCTACGACCATAAAAACGAAAAATCCCGTTTTTTCCCGTTCCCGTCAGAATTTCGGGAAATCCTTTTGTAATAGACCCCTAGACCCCCCAAGGAACCTAAATAGGTACTAAATTTCAGTTAAAACGATAAAACCATCCCGTTGAACTGAATATAAATCCCGTTTTCTCTTTATCCCGTGAGAATTTCCAAAAATCCTTAAAATAGTTTTTTACTATTATAATTACCTACTTCTTTGCCAAAGAAGAGTCTAGTAATTATTGTTCATGGGATTCCGTTGAACTGAATATATAAATCCCGTTTTTTCCTTATCCCGTGGGAATTTCCAAAAATCCTGAAATTGATGTTTTTATTAATGTAATACCTACTTGTGTAACAAATTTGAAGAGTCTAGTTATTATTGTTACTGAGATAGGGTCACTCAGAATCGAATATATAAATCTTGATTTTTTCCCGTTCCCGTGGGAATTTTCCAAAATCCTTCCTTAGTGGATGCTTACATTGTATAAGGTATCTATGTGCAAAATTTCAAGTCTCTAGGTCCAGTGGTTTGGGCTGTGCGTTGATATATCAGTCAGTCAGTCAGTCAGGACTTTGAATTTTATATATATAGATTTTTTCTTAAATTCCCATTAAACTAAGTTTTTATTTTAAAATATTCATGCTTGCCTTTAGCAAAATGCAATTTTGTTGCCCATTTTGCGTAAAAAGACGTTTAAATTTGTCGAGAAAAATAATTAATGCGCTACCGCTGTTGTTTTTTCATAAAACTCATATTACTCTGGACTTAACATTAACAGGCCTTCGCTTGGATTGGATACGTCTCGGGTAAATTGGTGCATTTTAAGCACTTGTTGTTCAATCTACAAATTATTTTGAAATAATAAAATCCATAGATTTTAGTGACAATAGTTGTGTATTGTTTGAGGTAGGTATATGAGTGTTTTCCTTATTAGTACTTAGTATTCAGACCATAAATGTACCTAATTGATATTACATATCTGATCAATCAATCGAAATAAAAATGTTTGAGATTATTTAACCTTAAACATCCCTAGGCATTCGATTACTTCATAAGTAATTATAATAGCTGTTTTATTATTTGTACGATTCCTATTTAAAAATTTACATTCTGTTTTCCTTGACACCGTTTGTGCAATTTGAAACAATACCTCGCGATTTTTAAATCTATCGCTAGATATCGAATTTGCTCGCTCTACATATACGAGTATGAGTATGGCTTATGAAATAATCGTATGATGCGCTATTAGTCAGGTGGTCATTAATAATACGTGTTGAATGGCGGAACACAAACCGCGGGTACTGGGTTATAATGTAACTTTGTGTTGTATGGTGGAGGTATTAGAGTTTAAATGGGGTTGTGTGGCGGGTGCGGTGTCGCTGCGTTTGCGACATCGGTTGCGCCACTGCAGCCCCGTAGGTATTGTGCATGATAAAGATAACGAAAACCGGCATGTAAGTTGAGTGTTTTGGTGTTTGAATTGAAAATCCAGCAGTGCCTCAGTGTGTTCAGTTTGTGTTCTATTCTCAACATAAATGGCGTAAATAATGCCTTAAAGTGTCAGCAACAGAACTAAAAGAACTATTTGATATATGTAGTGCCAAAAACACATTCAAAACCTTTAAGATAAGACAGTCTCTGTCACATATTTTCAGTCTTTCCATTGTAAAAACGTCTAGTGCCCAATATAGTTTTAAATGTTCATTTTGCAGCCGCAAAGAGACATTTTTATATTAGAAGGGGCAAAAGATTGTTCGAGTTAAAAGCTTAAGCGGACAATTGTTAACATTATTATCCATACCTACTTATCATTTCATATTATGTTTTCGGAATATTTCAGGAGGTTACGAGTATTAGGTTGGTTTGATTGAAAGCCCCTGTTGTTGTTGTTTTTGATCTGAATTAATTTTTGATCGAAAGTGAACGGGTCTATATCGATTGGTCGAAAATTGTTAATCATAATGTAATGTTTGACATAACTCTTTTTTTCTTTGAAACCATTTATTTTTCAGAATTGTTATAAAACAAATATAGAGTTCTACAGATGACCATTTAAAAATGTATGGTTTTAGCGGGAAAAAAATTATGCCTAACAAAAATTATGACAAACATTACATTATGACTTATAAAATTATGGCAGTTGAAAGGATCCCAAAGTGAACATCGACCAATGCATGGAAACATTTGTTAACCACCATGAAAAAACAAGAAAAACATTCACAAGGGTGATATGTTAAACGGCGACGGTAGTCACAGACATAGAATATGTAATCAAATTATACAACGGCAGTCATAATATTCATACTGCACGGCAGCAATCCCGTTCGGCCGGTTTACGGCTTGAAGATGTGAATAGGTACACATTAAAATGATGATCCAAGTGTTGTCACACCGGATTTGTAGGTAAACTAAATGTACTTAAATAAATTTGATTCATATTTGGAAGCCGTGAATATATCGTGTGTTTTAAGTTAGTCGTGATGAAGTACTTGAAATTACGACTATATTTATATAATTAACTGCATATAATAACTGCAATGGACATCTAGAAAGAAGTAAGTAAAAGCTTTCGTAGCTTAAGCTTAGTTCGTATTCAGGGTTTCTAACTACTGGCCTACCCGGCCGTTGAAATTTCTATGATAGTGAAATTCTGGAATTTCAAATCAGATTCCGGACTTAATAGTTGACGTGAACGAAGTCGCGGGTAAAGGCTAGGCTGTTGAATTATAATAACCTCAAGTTATTAGTTTACTATTGCTGGTGTACAATAAAGAGTCTTTGTATTGTATTGTTATTTCGATTGAAAATAAATCTACAGAGTATAGAATCGACACTGTCTAACTTTTTATAAATACGTAAATATCGCGTGCACTACGTGATATTATAGCAGACGATTTAAACTTCATCTTTTGTTGAATTTCTACGAATTTGTATGAGCGATTACAAATTGGCTAAATTTGTCGGATACGCGGAATTTTCTAATTTGAATTTAAATCCAATGCAAGTTAACCCCTCGTATGCGGGAGGGGTTAAAAGTAGTGGATTTTAATCTCATCTGTTTTAATAAGAGCAAAATGTGCTGATTACAAAAAAAATATAAAAAGATAGGTATTCGATAAAAAGATAGCCTTAAATTTTACATGGATCCGTGCATCCGCATACGAGGGGTTAGTACGGAATTTTATGTTATCCCCGATGATCGCGATTCCGGCTGTGTGGGCGTTAGTCTAAGTATTATCAGAGGCCTTATTGTCTAACACATGGAATCTCAATCGTTTTCTCCACTTCTTTCTATCACACGGTAAGACGAGGGTAGAAAGAGATGGTGAATGCGATCGCAAACGTCAGCGCAATAGACAATACGGCCTCAGATATTAGGCAGTAAAACTATAATACAGAAGGACTTAGTGCTCGACGTGTGTGTATCTGACAAGACCGTTGGTATAAATTCTAAATGTAATGGTGTCTGCGCCCCTGATGCCCTTGAGTCGGAGCCATAAAGGACCTGTGTTCGACCTCAAAACATTCTAAATTTAATTCACTATGAATATTTATGATTGAAATTATTTTGTATCTATTGAAACACAGAAACTTCAGTTGAGAAGTAAGTCAGTTGTAATCGAGTGAATTACAGCTCAACTGTTGAGGAAAAAGCTGTCTTCAGATAGGTATAATATCATGTACAGTCACAGCACTAATATATTAAACAACAAAGCTTGCTAATAAATATCTGAAATACGACTCTTATTTCTAGAGCCGGTAGGACGTGCCAGATATTTTTGCACGCTATGCTGTGGCAGGTAATAATACAACAGTGGCTGTACTTATCGTATTCGCTTTATTTAAAGAGATTTTTAATGATATTTCGGAGACCTAAATGAATTCAGGTTATGTGCCACTTTTATACTAATTAAATTACTAGAGCCCGGAATTTTCGTGGCACTTTTGACCTATAGTGATTTCTCACTTATGTATCTACATCCGATATTGTGCAATATCGATATACATGTTAATAAAAAAGAATTAGGTCAACAATAGGTGGTTTTATCCGTAAAGAGCTATTTCTTACAGTAAAGTTTTGAGCTGCTTTAAAAAGTGAAATAGACAAAATATGCATTAAGTAGGTAAGGAATGAAAACAATCAATAAAATAACAATTACTAATTTAGTAATTCATTTTTATATTCAAAGTTGGTTGTAGTGCTAAAAGTGTTCCATTAGTGTCTCTTTAAAAGATACTACAATTATTATTATTATCAATATCATTTAGGTAGAGTCGATAAGTAAGGATTCACTATGACAGATCAAAAATGTCACAAAAATTCTGGCCGTGCTATTACCAAAAATACCAATATCTCGTCCCCGTAGAGCGAAGAGTCACTAAATCGTATTTTGTTGTTTTGAGATTATAACTTTATGTTCATAACTTTCAACGTCCGTATCTCAAAACAGCAAAATACGACTTAGTGACTTTTCGCTCTACGAGGACGTCTAAAGTTGTAAATATAGAGTTGTGTATGTATGGCACTCAACACTCACTCAGATCCGGAAGAAAAAAGCTTTTTATAGGTTGATTTGAGTACTCATGCTTCAATATTTATTTTCACTGTCAATGTTAAATTATCACGTAGGTACTGGTTTTTGTGCCTTCCATCCTGTACAGTTACATAAGAATTATGTACGTATGACACCACAGCCAGTTGGCCTTGTTTGTGTCTTCCCTGACCTCAAATACATTTAGGAGTTACTTAGCGCTTTACTAAAACAGTTTGACAGGGTTTTAATGTTCAAATACACATAATGTATCAGGTATTAGGGATTTAGATGTATTCTTAAGTGCTTGAGAATATGTTACATATCAAAATTAACCATGAACCTGTCCAGGATTAAGTAGGGTCAAAGTGTATGGAACTGTCGACTCTATCTAATCCAGGTTTAGTGGTTTATGTTTATAATCTAAAATTGTGCTCATTGCCTTAAGTCAAATTATGAGTATTTTTTCTTTAATAAATATTTCAGACGTTTTAGACGTTCAGACGTTAAAGTAGGTATATGACCAAGATGCAATAATTTATCATGTGTGCATTGCATGTGCAGCTTCACCTACATATGTATATCGGTTTCGTTACATACAATTTTTATAGTTGCGTATAAAATGATGTAAATCTCAGGTTATTGGGCGTTGTAAAAAGCAACGTCTTAGCTGTGTGAATTACTAATTCAATACTTTCATTAGCGATCTTTCATTAGCATTAGATATTGCGATACGTTCATCGAAAGTAAGTCAAACTTTGCCTAACCTATTGCAACTACATTCATAGTAGATTTATAGGGTACGATTCCATTTAGGCAGAGCGAACCGGAGACGTGCAGAATCAATCAATCATTTCAAGGGGAGCGTAATGTGGATTTCGATTTTAAACTATCTACTTATAGTACAGGGGTTACCAAATGCGCCTCGATTCCCTGGGCGCTTTTGTCATGGGGGATAATACGAAATCCTAAAATCCTCTCACTAGCATTTCGCAAGATACGACGTTCGCATTTTGCACTTCATAGTAATGATCCAGAAGGGGCTACTACTAAACTCGAAAATCGAAGTTCGTATCACAGCGTCCCTTTCACTCGCGTATTGAATGACATAAGCGTCAGAGGGATAGAAACATACGAAGTTCGAGTTTTGCACTTCGTAGTATAGGGCCGATAGTAGCGAAACGAAGAAACTGGAGGTCTATGGGGGAGGCCTATGTCCAACAGTGGACGTCCTACGGCTGAGATGATGATGATGATGAGTATAGGGCCAGTACCGAAGGGCGCCGCGTGGGGCTCCTGATAACCCGTAAACTTAGACAATCTGGTAGAAATTGAGTTGCTTACGGCGCCACACTATTGCCAGGTATTGTACCATATTTCAGCTAAGTATAAGCTGCCTAGTTCTAGCATCTCAAACTGAAATAGTTTGGTAAGTCCTGAGATAATGTCGTCGATTCTTCAGGTTTCCGCTGTCAAGAACGCACATCAATAAGTATTGGTAAACGTGCTTTTGGATATAATGCCCGGCTATTAGGAATACATTTTATGTACACAGTATACAATCAGTCGTAACTTAGAATTGCAAATAAAACACATCGTAAAATATCAAATATGAGGTACAACCTCAATTAAAGATTAATAGGTTTGCTTGCCTCTTCAAACGTTGGTTGAGGTACTTAGACTAATTGCAGCATTATGCAAGATGGCTATGGAACTTCACATTACGTAAAAGTTCGATCATTTTATGCCTCCTATATGCTCAATTAGTTTGTAAAGTAACGGGTAAGTGACACCGCAAAATGATAGCACTTAAGTAGTTGCAAAAATATAAAAGACAGGCTAAGTGTTGCGTCTAAAATTAATGGATACAGTTTACATTTTGCTTTAGTATGTTTTGAAAACATTAGTTAAATATTTTTCACTTTTGTTTTATTGAGGAAGAAGTACTCTAACATAGTTAGGTTTAACTAACTAATGGTGGCCATATACGCTACGAGAAATCGCTACGATCAGACTGTACAGTTCGAACGGTACCGATAAATCGCTACATGTAGGTACACGGAACTGTACCGTTTTATAACATACATGTAGCGTGTAGGTAGTCTGATCGTAACGATTTCTCGTAGCGTACCTATATGGCCACCATAATGCACGTCTTGCTCCGCCCGCGGTAGCAAGAAAGCTATAGTCCTTCAACTTCATTATAGGGTTCGAGTACCGAAAGCAATTCGTGTTCTATGTCACATTTATTTACTTACGTTGCGTAAGGCTTATTTCGTAATCACATTAAAATTTACAGCATTTATCTATTAAAACTTCTCGTTATTTCATTTACAATAGGTGCAGCAATCGCGTTGCATATGATTCAACGCGGGTTAAAGGTGACTGCATCGCCAGAAGCAATTGACCGCTTACTAGCTGAGAATCGACACTATAGGTTCTCGATTACATTGCGTTCAAAATCTGGCCTTAAACTATAAAGTTCGAAATTCAAAATGTCGTATCGTGTCGTCCTGCTAGTGCTAATAATATTTGATAGGAGTGTGAGAGAGACAATATAATACAAAATTCGAATTTCAAAGTAGCCCCCGTCTCTAATGAATATTCTACTGTACTTCGAGATCTGGTAGATGGCCTTTTATAACGGTCGACAATCAATAGTAGTCGCGCTCGAGTGAAAGTGCCTATTGCAATGCAAGCGAACTTTCGTTATCTTTGTAAATACCGGTAGAGGTATTGTGAGCTGATCGTGCTGATGGCAGACGATCCATTTTGACTTAACGGTCTATGAATGGTCTTTGCGGACGGGAAATTAGGTAACTCTGTAAAGGTTAGTCGAAACGTCCCGTTTTGTTTACAGCAGCTATGATATTAAGGCGGACATGCACGGACCAGAGTTAATGATTTGATTCAGAGTTAAGCGCTAACCCAAGGTTAAGTGTAGTGTCAAAATGAATAGAACTGTCATCCTCCGTAATGAAGGGTGAACGATTTAATTTCTTAACCCTAGGACTGTACAAAGACCATATGCTAAGAGACTTATGTTCAGGCCGTAAAAGCAAATTGTAAATGATTTTTGTGAGTTATCTCCCTTTTTCTCCTTTTACATGCATTTACTTTGTCATGCAATTTACATAAATATGTCAAATTTCAAGTCAATCCGAAGTTTTTTTATTTTTGAATTGGAAGGATAGTCTTTGTATTGTATTGTATTTTACAGACATACAGACAATGAGACAGGTGAAACTAAATAAAAGCTTCTAAAAAATCATTTGTTTTATGCTTCATTTCTTATAAAATATTCAAGGCAGCTTTGAATATTTTAGAAAACACTCGTATAGAGTCGAATTTCCCAAAAAGTTGAAGTGATGTTCAAACGCGCACTCACTTTGAAACATGTTAATCATTTTGGTTTATTTGAATTACAGGCAAGCCAGGCACCGACTATCCCGTGCTGGGCGCAGTGCCGTACACCAACTTCTATTGCGACGACCAGCCCTATCCTGGCTTCTTCGCGGATATGGAGACCCGTTGTCAAGGTATACCTCTAGTCAAAATGGAACAGGACTTATCACGCAAACGAGTAATATTTACCTCGATATCTGTATACAGGGTGAAATCTAGGACTGGATACAAAATTAGTGTTTCGTGTTCAGTTAATGCTGGGTAATATAAAGCATTAACTCTTTTGTTGAAATAAGTCCGCTGAAAATTGCAGTTTCCATACATTGTTCATGATTTCTTATTTCAATAATCTATAGAAACCACAAAATTTTTTAGACCTATTTCAACAAAAGAGTTAATGCATTATATTACCCAGCATTAACTGAGCACGAAACACTAATTTTGTATCACGTCCTAGATTTCACCCTGTATATTTGACTCGTGACCACGGCCACTGTAATGTGGTCGAAACGTCGAGGTAAATACTTATTACTCGTGTGTTTTAGCGTGATAATACTGTTTGTAGTATTTTAACAATGAGTCAAAATCACGAAAGTTTTAAACATTATGTTATAAGGTATACCTCTATAAAACAATTTAAATCTTTACAACTATATTTATACTCATTTATTTACACCATATTTTATGACCACATTTCTCCATGGTTCTCTGGTTGAGGTTAGAACTACAGCCTACGAGTAGTTCCTGTTATTCAGAGAGAAAACCATTGCATAGAGGAGGCCAGAAATAGAGACGGAAAAAATGTAGGTGCATATGTCGTAATGAGTGATCCCTTGTTAGCCAGTTTTGAAAACTTAAATGCATCTATAGGTATATGTATACTGTGTTCGCTTTTGTAAATGTTTTATTTGTTTTTATTTTGAATTTGATGTATATAATTTTGCATTTATTTTCATTTTCTTTTGAGTATTTCTGTATTCCTCTTTACCGCATGTAATGTTAACTGGTTGCCTACTTCTTGTTATATTGTTTTCTTTTAACTAGGTTAGCCGGAAGAGATCCCTTTTTAGGGATAAGCTCGCCTTTGCTCTCCTTTCTCTGTATTTGTATTTATTTTTATTTAATTTTTATGTGCAATAAAGAGTTTACATACATATGTGAGCCTTAGAAGTGTTTCAACCTGGGGACCGCATTTGTGTGTTGAAAATAGACGAATTTGTCCATTAGCTATTTAAAACCAACTACCACCAATGGGCTAGTTCCAGTTATTTGCATCCCTTTATTGGTATTGCGAACTATTGAGATTTTTTTTTCAGTTATTTGTAATGCGAAATTGCCATCAGTCCATATTTAACTATTTTCGCGAGTGCGAACTACTGGGAATTTGTTTTCCAATTTGTTTGCACTGCGGACAACTGGGAGAAAAGAAGCTCAGTAGTTCACACTCTTTCATTTTCGAACTAATGTATGTCCACGAATATGGTAACTCCAGAGCTAACATTCACGTGGGACCTACACAGCGACAGAATAATTGCCTTCCCACGGCTTCGCAAAACCGCCTCTTTCAACTATTGCCTACCCAATATTTCACATAATTATTTTAGGCAGTTAGAGACCGCTATTCATTTTATTTTGTATTAATTGACGTCTGGAACGTCTTTGTTTGAAATGATTTTGCTTATCAAACGTCTGCCGAATCACGCAGTAAGTGTTTTAATAACTAAGACCTTGCTCGAAGATGAGTAATGTAAGCCAAGTGACCTTATAGTTTTCGGAGTCTAAGGTCAGTCAATTATAATAAAAACCGACCCGGAAGGCGACCGCGTCAAACGTTAGGTCGAAAACGTGAGATCCGGAATAAAATTGTACATTTTATTTATTTTTATTGAGTTTATGCGTAAATGTAGGTATGATTTAAACGGAATACTGTTAATTCACTGTATTCTATTACAATTTAAAATTGATCTTGTTCGTTCATTCTAGCCATAGAGCTCCTTCAAGTTAGCTCTACATCATTTATGTACTCAACGAAAACGAAATAAAATTAAACAAGAAACATATTTTTAGCCTCTATTTCAATGCCTAATGATCATCATAACCAATCAAAACCCTTGCGTATGTCTTATTGGTTAATTGCAATTAATTATTGGAGGACATCCACTAAAAAATAAACTGACCAAAAAAAATAATTGTCAATTTTGATACGGCTGAAATATAACGAAAAGTGGTCGGGTAATTTTTGCTCGTCAGTGTATATCGATCAATAGGTACCTATAGATACCTAGGTAGAATGAATGAATTTTCTTTTTTTAGCATAGGTACTCTGGGGTACAAAACTTGCCTCGAAAGGGCTCGAAGAACTTATCAGGGCCATTTTTTATTTCGTTGTCGTTTTTTGCTTTCATTTTAAGTTCCTTATTTTATACTAAATTTTCAGTTTAGGGAGTTACAAAATTTACAAACATTTTGTGTAACTCAAAGGAAAAATTTGTAGCACATAGTGGGAAATTGGGCTTACCATAGTCAGAATAAGCAACTTTACCAATTCACCGAATTGCATTGAAATGTGAGAAAAAAAAATATCGAAAAAAATAAAAAGTTATTAAATTGTGCAAATAGTGTAACCGGCTAGCCGGTCGGAGAAATAATAGGCGTGTGGTTAAGAAAATAAAAATATAATATAAAAAGAAAATATATACAATTGATTCAGTCAGCACTGCTCTTCTTGATAAATTAAAAAAAACACTGGCCTGAGACTTGTAGGACAGGTAGGGAAACAGGGCAGGGTGTTAAGGTCGCCTCGGAGCGTCCAGTCGCGCCGGCGATCTGCTCCGAGGCAGCGGTGCGGAGTGGAAGTGGAGATGGAGATTGTGATTCAGCAGGAAAAAGGAAGGGCTGGAATGAAACACCCTGCTTTACTACTTGCTTGCAGCACCCATCCAAGCCTCCTTTTAGTGTCGGACCAGCGAAAGAAAGCTAAACGAGACTTGGATTAGGTTTTACAAAATGTAGACAAGAAATAGTTGTTAGGAATAGAGATAATAATATTTACAATACCTGCAATAGTGGCAGCCGTTATATTACAAGTAGTAGTGAGTGAAATAGCTATCACCGAGTAAATAATTAATATTTTATCATAAAGAAAACGAAATTTCGGCTTACGCCTTGTCAAATAGTAGAGCTTGAGTAGAGCCAGTAGAGCCAAAGACCGGAAAAAACAAAAGCGTATCAACAATTTAGAATTTAGAGTTTTTTTTTCTGTAAGCGGCCAGTTGCGCACCGCGGAGGTTTGCCGTGTTACAATAAGTCATAGTAATAGTCCACAAATTACCTAATTTAAAAAAAGAATGGTTTCAAAGACTACCGATCCCCAATCCGCGATAGCCTTAACGAGCACAATTTAAAAAGATATATCGTGCCCATTTCGATTGTCAGACTGCATCAGCAGTTTCATTATAGTATCCCGATATATTTTAATCACTCAAGGTCCTTGCATCTGCACGATTCTTACTGCATTATTACATTTGGATGCGATGATATAACAACGTGATCGAGTTTATAATATATAGTATAATTATAATATGAATACTGAACACATACACAAGGTTACATCTACATATTCCTATGGCTATTTTTTGATGTCTGGTAACATTTTTAGTCGAGTATAGGTAACTATTATATTTTCAATATTCTCCTGATTCCAGCATGGCACTACTGCGACATCGACGGCCGGCAAGCTTCCTTCTTGTGCCCCAACGGCACAGTATTCTCACAAGGCGTCGCGTCCTGCGATTGGTGGTTCAACGTACGCTGCGCGCTGTCGCCCGCTCTATATCCGCTCAACGCCCGGCTGTACAGGCGTAGAAGGAAACAATCAAGACCTAAGCCTCATAGGTTGATAGATAAGCAACTTGTAGACGAGATATTTTTGTAAATTTACGTCAAGCCGTGGTGTAAGAGAAACATTGTCAGTACTAAGAAATTCTCAGTGTAAACCTAATTGTTTTTCTGCCGCCTTCTACAACATCAAAAATGCGGTTATATTACTAATCATTTTTGTCTACTAATTATTGTTAATAATACGGACCTGTGCCATAATAGGCAAGACGCCGACAAGCAACGTAGGACATGAGAAAATTTTTGTCTTCAAGTACGTAAAGGTTTCACGCCTAATAATTCTGCTCGCGTCACAGAGTAAAGCTCCCTAATTTATAAATAAATTTATAAAAGTGTCAGAATCTTTTAATATTTCAAGTCTTATATAGTAAAACAATACATAGATGAAATATTTGTAGGATTTCATAGTCCTTCACGGAACCCTTATATTTTCACAGTATCCGTGCGTCCACTAGTTTAGAGACTACTAGTGCTAGAAAGTTGTATTTTTGCATGAAAATATATAAATGACAAAATGGTTAAATATCGAATTTTTATTTGGTACCTTCACACGTAAAAAGGGGATGATTTTTTTAGGTGTTCAAAAAAGATTATAAGTAGCTACGTTTGATAAGATAATTTTTCGATTAAAGGATAACGGATCCCTTAATCGAAAAATTATCTTTATAATATTAAGCTGTGAAGTGCATATTTTTATTAGATTCAAGTCTCTCCTCCCTCTACAAGTTATATAGTTATATTGGTTTGAAAAATGTGACAAAAAAACTGAATCGTATCAAAGAAAAGAACGAGGTCAAATGCAACTCACTCAAAGTCAAAGTCAAAATATCTTTATTCAATTTAGGCTATAAGAAGCACTTATGAATGTCAAAAAATCTACCCCCGGTTCGGAAAAACCTCTGTTGATTCTGTATTTTTTTAAAACAGATTCACAATTTTTAATATATCTATACATCACGAGTTTTTAGGTTCGCTATTTGAAGGGATCGCTAATGCGGATCGGAATTATTTTCAAATATCCCTGTCCATGATATAATCATTAATTTTATAATACGTCTTAGATATTAATGTCTGCTTGACACTAGTTTAGTAATAGCCTATCACTCAGGAAAAATGTAAATGTAAGAAGGCTGTAACTTATTTTGATAAACTCGAGACAATGAGAGAAGGGTTGTCTACTTTTGAGTCCCAAGAAAAAAGCCGAGGTACTATGTAAATACCTACCTATTGTCAGAGGTACTATAGAAATGGGACATAATTTAGCGACTTATGTACCCGTGCTATTTTTGATTTTCGTTAACTTTAATTAATGGGGACAATCTACAAGTCAAATGAAGTTAATTTCTCTAAGACACATAGTGGCCTAACTTTTATTGTTTAAAAGATAATGAAGAGTTAAGATAAATAAATTAAAAAAATATATCATGGGACACTTATACCAATTTACCTAGTCCCAAACTAAGCAAGGCTTGTATAATGGATACTAGGCATCGGATAAACATATAGATACATATTAAACATCCAAGACCCGAGAAAAAACAATCGTATCATTCATACAAATATCAGGCCCGGCCCGGAATCGAACCGGGGACATCAAGCTTCTTTCGTAGTCAGATTCTCCACCACTTGGCCATCCGGTCGTCAAGATAATTATTAGCAGTAAAACGGTGTAAAGGTATTTTTATGAAATTTTTTCAAAGTCCCTAACTTACCGTTTAGTATAGTTAAACATTTAAACAAAAGTAAATTAAATAGAAGCAAAAATAGTTAAACATTTTTTTTAAGTGTCTCTTATATAAAATGTCTCAATGTCACTGTCAAGTTTGAATATTTTACAATTTAACTTTTAAAATAGTAGATTGTACAACACAAGCATAAAACGAGCTATTTTACTCGAGAACGTTCATATAGGGATATATGGTTTCATAGGTGGATATACAAGGTGTTAATTAAATAAGTGAAAACCTCAGACATCCCAAAAATATTTTTTCATTTTAAGTAAATTGATTGAATTTATGTTTAATGTTTATTTGGGCAAAAAACGGTACAATATAGAAAAAAACTTAAGAAAATAAGACTTAAACGAAACATAGACCAGCAAATATGCCACTATTAAATTATACGGTAGAGTAACACGTACAAAGAATATAAATGACCAATTAAACAATAATTTAGTTGAACAAAACGAAACTAATGTTTTAACAGTGCAGCTTTAAAACCGTTAACTTATTTTTGAATATCTTCATTATTTTAAAAGATATTGGTGTGTTTTGCTAAGTCAGTAACTCTACATCATTTCTAACTCTACATTAATGATTTGTATTTGTCAGTTGCGCTTTGATATTGTTAGAAGAAAATCGTACAGTGACAGTAAACCGGCCAGTTTTCAATTATCAAAATCACATCCAACCTCGCTAAAATATTTAATTGGCGCCTGTTGCAGTCGTAACTTTTAGACTGATCACAACAAAAAAGGGATTTATAAACACAAACACAACCTGGTTTAAAACACAGTGTAATCGATTCTACTCTCGATTCGAGGCAAACTACTTTCTGCTTTTCAGTTGTTTAGTTAACACCTTGTATATAGGTTCGTCGAGGGTAAAATGGGTTTAATGCTGGAGTTTTTATACTCAGACTTTCACTTCGACGGCGAGGAAATGAATTAGCAACAATTTATCAATTACTATGTACCTTTTATTATTCATGCATTACTATTAATTTCTAGTTTTATTGATTTATTTTGATTGATTTGATTGATTTTTGTTTTATATAAAATAAACATTATAAAAAATGTAGAAAATTCTTTGTTTGTGATTGACCTTTGTCTTAGACGAAGATTTTATTTAATGCACTCGAGCATAAAAAGTCAATTTATGTCGTCTAGCTCTCATCTAGCATAAATAAGAATTTTACGAGCATGAGAAGTGGAAAAAAGTTTTATGTTCTCAAAAAAACAATTATGATTCCCATGGAATCATTTAATTTCGTTCAAATTGACTACCTATGTTCAATTGTTTTTGAATCTAAAACTAATGAAAAGAGCAGCGCCGGTTCTATATAGCCGTTAGCAAGGTAGAACGAGATTGTCTACACCGCTTCCACGCCTTGAAAAGGCGCCATCATAATTTTATTTTGCACTGGAAACTGGAAAAGGCCCTCCGAGCGACCGCTCTATTTGCTCTACCCCAGGGCCGGCGCTGGGAAAGAGTACCTACCTAATGTGAAACCAAGAAAAATATGTACCTATGTTATAGAAAGATCATGCAATATACCTATGTAAAATAAAACAATCTAAAACGATCTCTGTTCTTTTCTGGAATCTTTGTAAGTAAGGATCCTTAATGTTATTATATAATAGAGTAAATAAATTTGTCTCTCGGAGTACTTGTGCGAATTGAGATACTAACTACGAATGATTTAGGAAATTTGTTGAAAAACCCCAGAGTTCATTCTCTGAGGATGAACTTTGGTGGAGTTCAAAACGCGTCAGTGTAGCGTGGTGGTTGTGATACTCGTAGTTGGTTTGTGTAGGTAATTCGTTTTTCTATTCTTACAGTGTGGAGTTACGGAGTCATGGAGGTTTGCGCTAGTGTCGCCCCCTACGCAGAGCTTTGCCTAATATGCCCTATTGCAAAGTGTGTTAGCTGTCAAAGGCTTTCGTGTAATCTTTAAGAGCCTTTATAACTACCTGCTGAGCTGGCAAAGTTGCATTTTTGTTAGTTTTTCTCGATTATTCCATAAAAATTAAAAATGTCTGATAGAACACTTCTTAACATATACGTTAGAAATAAACCCAGGTTGTACCCTAGATAGAAATAGAAAGATAGAAATGCCCAAGTATGAACACAAGATACAGAGGGTTACGGTACCTACTCGTCTATTATTTGGTTAAAAGTGTGTGAACGGTAGTGGAAAACCCAGGGTGACTACTGTTCGGTTTTTATCCAGTAGTTCGGCAGTGTGATCCTCGATAATCCCTAAAAAATAAATCCCTTATAAAGATGGGAAAATAGACATACTTATCGGACTATAATTACTAATGTCGTTTTTATCGCCTCGCAGCACTACTACGAGTAGGTATATATGAATAGCAAAACATGGGTGGTAATTTTGCTTCTGTTTTGCTCCTGATGTCATTCTAATATTTCTTAAACCAAACTTGGCCCACTCTACATACAAATTTACCTATTTTTGACCAGATTTTTTGCCGCTCAATACCGGCTCAATCGTGGTTAACACGATTTCGATTTGAAAATTCGTTGTTTGTGTTGGAGTCCTGGATCAGTGCAGTAGATGGATGGAAGTTATTGCCAACAGGATTTCTTGATTGGATTGAAATTAAACTCCACACTTTTGTATTCACCGCTATAATATGTCTCAGCATATAGTACACTGTGAATTTACTTATATACTTAAGAGATCTAAATGGATTTATCAATACACGTAAAAACGTAGGAGGTACGATAGCGAGCAGCGTCCATAAGGGAAGGGCGGAAGCGAAGTGCCAAATTAATAAAGAAAATAAAATTTGACAGATACTCTACTGAATGTCACTTACGACATTTGAGACACTGTTAAAACAGACAATCATGCTTATGATCCTATATTTCCAACACTTCCCCTTAGAATAATAAGCAAACAAACATGACATAGAGTCCTTAACATGCTACATGCTCTACACAATGCAACAAACATAACTTAATATTAATAGAGTGCTATTAACAACATTATCAGTCTCTATGTGATAAAATTTAAAGTTACATAAATTGAAATAAACATGCCTACATATCTATTAATTTATCTTAAATTCAGCTGAGTAACAAATTGATGATGCTTCACAGCACTAAGAGGTTTAGTAAGTACATCTGCTATCATCTCTCCAGTAGGCATATATTTAACAACTAAGAAATGTTTTTGTATCAGATCTTTTACATAATGATAACGTAAATCTATGTGTTTACTTCGTTTATGACAAAACTCTTTTGACTCTAACAATTTATGAGCACTCTGGTTATCATTATACACTGTAATAGAAACTTTTTCATTTACAATTTCAGCCAGAAAATTTTTAATAAAACAAAGATCTTTACAAATATCTCCTATGGAGAGATACTCAGATTCTGTGCTGGACAATGCGACACAGCGTTGCTTTCTAGATTCCCAGTTTATTACATTGTTACCAAGTTTAACCACAAATCCTGTATAAGACTTTCTATCAACAATGTCATTTGCCCAATCAGCGTCTGAGTATCCAGTTAAATCTAAATTACCAGACCTATAAAAATATAGACTATAATTTAGCGTCCCTGATAAATATCTCAAGACACGTTTTGCAGCTTGCCAATGTGTGATATCAAAAGCATGGTTAAACTGGCTTAGCTGGCTACAAGCATAAGCTATGTCTGGCCTTGTACATACTGAAAGATACATAAGACACCCTAACAGCTCTCTATATCTATAAGTATCATCATCCAGACACAATGACTCAGCCTTTTGCAACTTACAATTAGTAGGCATTGGCGTAGAGACTGGCTTGCAGTTTTGCATACCAAATTTAAATAGCAACTTTTTAATGTACTCGGATTGATCAAGCTTTATACAATGTTTACTTTTATCTATAGTAACATTTATACCTAGACAACTTCTTAGAGATCCTAAATCCTTTACATTAAAGTTGGTTTCAAGCAAAGACAGTAGATCTTTATTATCATTATTACTAAACAAATAAAAATCATCGACATAGAGAGCCAAAATAGTTAATGCTCTATCTGATTTCTTCGTATAAACACATGGTTCACACTCACTTTGCTTGAATCCATTCTTACACAATAAATCATGAACTTTCATGTTCCAAATTCTACTAGCCTGCTTGAGGCCATACAGGCCTTTTAACAAAAGACAAACTTTATTAGAATTATTACTACTTACAAATCCTGGAGGCTGCTCCATGTAAATTGTCTCTTGGAGCTCTCCATGTAAAAAGGCAGTTGCCACATCTATATGACTAATATTTAAATCTAACTCTACTGCCAGAGCAAAAAGTATTCTTAAGGTACAATGTCTCACAACAGGTGAAAATGTATCAGTATAGTCTAAGCCATAAATTTGAGTGAAACCCCTGGCAACCAGTCGAGCTTTATATTTATCAAACTTACCAGAAGCGTCGAATTTACGTTTGTAAACCCATTTACATTTGACTATATTTTCACCCTCAGGTCGGTCAACTAATCGCCATACCTGATTAGCGATAAGTGAATCATATTCGCGTTGCATAGCTGCTTTCCACTGATGACAGTCAGGGCTAGACATGGCATTCTCGTATGATGAAGGGTCTCCATGTAAAACTTCCTCTTGTGCAAGGAGAGAAAAATCAGATACAAAATTGTCATACCTTTTTGGCAACTTATTACGTGTACTACGCACGGGACGTTGTAAAGACACCGGTGACTCGGGAGCGACGGCTTCCCCTTGACATATCACCTCCGACGACGGTGGCGTTACACGCTGACGCGGCGCCTCAGCAACTGGCGATGACACGGAGTCGTCCTCATGCTCACTCCCAGTGCAGTAGACTTCGTCTCCTGAAAGTATAGGCGAATTAATTTGACTTGTAGAGCATTTATTATTATCATCAATAGTAAAATGACTAGGACTCGGCTCACAAATAATTGGGCTAGAATTCAGTTCATCATTAAATTGACTAGATAAAATATCATTAAAATCATTATTAGAAACATTATTTAATTGACTAGAATTTACAGAGTTTGACTCATTATTTAAAAATTCATAATAAATATAATTATTATTTAAATGATTATTAATAAAATTATGCTTCACAGTCTTGGAATAAAATTGATTTTCAATAAATACTACACTTCTACAGATCATGACCTTTTGGGGATTATTTGGGTCCGCTAACCTATAACCTTTAGAATTTTCACTATATCCAACAAATATAAACATTTTACTTCTAGCATCAAGTTTTGACCTTTGATCTTTAGGCAACAAAGAATATGCTATACACCCAAAAGTATGCAAGTGACTAAGATCTGGTAGAGAGCCAGTCCACTTTTCTTCAGGAGTGTGACCAGATAGCGCAGAGGTGGGTGACCTATTTTTTAGATAGATGGCAGTCATTACTGCCTCACCCCAAAAACGCTTATCTAAGCCTGAATTTAGCAACATACACCTTGTTTTTTGAAAAATGGTCAAATTTCCGCGCTCCGCAACACCATTTTGTTGAGGACAATGCGCTACAGTAGTTTGATGAATAATGCCATTTTGCTTAAGAAAATGTGAAAATTCATGGCTAATATACTCGCCCCCATTGTCAGATCTTAAAATTTTTATGTGCAAACCCAGCTGTTTTTCAACTAAATTTTTAAAGTTAGTAAACTGCATAAATACCTCAGATTTTCTCTTCATGAGGTAGCCGAAGGTTTTCCTGGTGAAGTCATCCGTGAAAGTTAGGACATATCGTGCACCCCCCCAACTCTTCACTGGTAAGGGGCCGCACACATCGGTGTGTATTAGCTCCAAAGGCTGGCTGGCGCGGTGGCTAGTTGCTGCAGGAAATGGCTTCCTAGCCATTTTTCCTTGCAAGCACGGCACACATTTGTTGAGGCAGTCTGGTGAAGATTCCTGAAACAAAATACCGCATGCCATACCATTCTTAAGAGCTAACATGCCGGACATACCTAAATGGCCTAGCCTCCTGTGCCAAATATCGACTGGTACCTCAGCTAAGTTTGCACTCTGTGCATCTTGCGTTGGCAAGATAGCCGAAGAATGCGCCACTGCACACGATGAGTCACTCAAGGTTTTTAACCTATATAAACCTTTATTGCTAGGTACAGTACAGACTGGTTTGCCATAAGTTTCCTCACCCTTATTTAAACAAATGAGACAGCTGCTGTTTGAGAAAATTACTTTGTATCCTTCAGAGACAAAACAACTAACAGACAAAAGATTGGCAGAAAGTTCTGGCACTAATAAAACATTGGTCAATGTTAAAATAAAATTACCTATTTTTAATTTTACTGTACCAGAGCCTATGCAATTTAATTTACTGTTATTAGCTATCATGACATTACTTTGACTTACTTCAAAACTAGAAAATGCCGATTTTGTGTTGCACATATGTTGACTGCAGCCGCTGTCAATGAACCAGTCACCACTCGTCGCTAGGAATGCTGAAGCAAGCAGGCCCTGGCCAGGAGACGATGCCCCTTCTTCATTCCTCTTCTTCTTCAGGCGAAAACAGCGGTTCTTCGTGTGACCTAGCTTGCCGCAGAATGTACACTTCTTGACATTTCTTGACATTTCATTTTTCTTTGAAATAAATGCGGTTTCCCCGTGCTGATGAGAGTCACCGTTCTTACGGGTTTCCTCTTGAAGAAGTCGAGAGCGAACTACTTCGCTAGATAAAGTTGTAGTCATACAGACTGTCTCAAGATTGGATACAAGCGCCTCGTACTCTTTCGGTAATCCTGACAATAGAATTTCCGCAACCTCCTCATCTTCTATTACTTTATTTATATCCGCCAACTGCTGGACTAGCATCATGGTGGCCTCGATGTATTCTGACATAGAACTATAGGCTGCCAACTCGATCCTATGAAGTTTTCTGAGCAGCATAACTTTTCTTGCCAGGCCGGAATTTTCAAACACTTGAGCAAGGCTCGTCCAAGCTTCTTTGCTGGTCTTCGCTTTAGATACATACTGGTGACACGTGGATTTTACCGATAGGCAAATTCGGGCCAAAGCGCGCTCGTCACGCGCAGGATCCACATCCTCACCGGTCACGCATTTCCATAGGCTTTCGATGATGAGAAGATTCTTCATATTGAACTTCCAAGCGGTGAAATTAGTATGGCCATCGAGTTTCTCCACGTGGTAACCGGAGGTCGAGAACGAAACTTGATTCGGCGATGAAGTTGGCGGCAAGGCCCGCGAGGGCTCTTGCGAACCTTCAATCTCATCCTGTGGCATAATGTAATAGCGGTCTGGGACCAAAACCTGTTGGAGTCCTGGATCAGTGCAGTAGATGGATGGAAGTTATTGCCAACAGGATTTCTTGATTGGATTGAAATTAAACTCCACACTTTTGTATTCACCGCTATAATATGTCTCAGCATATAGTACACTGTGAATTTACTTATATACTTAAGAGATCTAAATGGATTTATCAATACACGTAAAAACGTAGGAGGTACGATAGCGAGCAGCGTCCATAAGGGAAGGGCGGAAGCGAAGTGCCAAATTAATAAAGAAAATAAAATTTGACAGATACTCTACTGAATGTCACTTACGACATTTGAGACACTGTTAAAACAGACAATCATGCTTATGATCCTATATTTCCAACAGTTTGGCTATTCTGAGAGCACGGTTTTCCCGGCTCAATAGGGTAAATAATTACGTGACGCGATGTTGGATGTCTTTTCTTATTATTTACTCGTCTGTCTACTAAACCTACTCTACTGTTTCTCTTTCGATTTTGCTCATCTTCTTATCTAATTATTAATTACATAGTTTTTTTTAATCGAAGACTTACGTATGTAGGGAGATTAACATCAATCTGAATATTTTCCTTTACTGTGATTTGTTTTTCTACATGGAATAATTTAACAAATCAGCAACCACTGATACCATCAAAACTTCATACTTAATGACTTAAACACCAGTTACCACCCCATTTCACACTTAATGGCCATGAAATTAAACCACGTACCAAATTGCTACGTTGTTTTATTCTATGAGAAGCGGATATCATAACATCATAGTTTTTAATAATTTACCAGACGAATTAAAGGTGTTGTCGGGAGAAATTTTCAAAAACAATTTGACGAAATGGTTACTGACGATACGATGTGTTTTTATAGTGTCAAGGACTACCTACTTAAATTATAGGCAATATTATTGATATTATTTTTGGAAATTTATTATTATAATTATATAATTTGTTTATTATTCATTATTCAACTTAGTCAATAAATGTCGTTAAAAATTATAACAAAACAAAAATAAACAAAATAAAATCAACTTGAACCTATCATCATAGTTTTAGCACAAGAAGAAGAGTAAGGCAACAAACTCAACCCTATTACTGTCGTTTCGTTGACCGTTTGTCTGTCTGTCACAGTGCTGTATCTGAAATTGATCTGAACCATTACGTAATAGATAGAAAGCTGAAATTTACACATAATGTATACCAACATTATACAACCTACCTATTTATTTCTATTGCCACTACAACAACAAATAATTCCTGTATCTGAGTTTAATGTACTTTTATCTAGTTACTAATGAGTATAATCTGTTTCCAAGTTTTATGTAGATATCTATTGTTTGTGATAAGTACCTACTCATGTTTATAAGCACAATTTGGTAGGCGGAGTGCAAGAATGACCGAATGGATATACAGAATATGCATAATCATAAACAAAATCCGTTTTTCCGACGAATTCACGGGCGTCGCCCTTTGTTTTCCCAACAATGACGATTCATACCATTTAACTAGGGGTCGTCGTCAATTGCCCACTGTGTTAATGTTAAGTGTGCCAGCCGTGAGAAACGTCAAGCTACGCAGTTGTTTTTCTGCGTAGGTATATTGTTAAGGCAGCAGTGTTTGGAACGGAAACGCATAGTCCGCAGACGGCTTTTCCTGTTTTCATGAGGCTGTATGCCGCTGTGCCAGCCGTCATTTGTTTCGCGAAGCGCGCCAAACGCACTCGCGAGTTCGGACACGGCGCATGCGTGGTCAGAGCGCGGGAAACAGTGTTGACGTGCGGAACGGACTTTGCAGTATTGGATTTGATGCCGATTTTTGTACAAAATGGAGACTTTTATGCTTCTGTTATGCGGTAAGTTAGTGGTATTTAAATTATTGTGAGGGTTGTATCAGGACTTGGTGAATAACTATTTAAAATACGAATTTGCTATTTCTACATATTATACAAGTAACTTCAAAGGGTTTAAAAGTAATAAATACCAACATGTGAGTTAATTACGTACGATATCTACATTACGACCATAGGGAATTTAAACAAATATTCCCGTGATTCCGTGATTAAATTCTAAATGTGGTGTTAACATGAGTGCGAATCGGGAAAGCTTTTCGTCTAGCTAGAAGTCTTAGCCTTGCCTGCAATGTGCCCAACAGAACAAACTTGACTGTTATTAGTAATTTGAAATACAAAAAATGTACACCTATAGTTTGCAACCATCTTTAATTTTATTACCTACGTTGTTGATTTAACTTATTTGCCAATTTTCTTCCCAATTTTAATATACTCTTTAGTACCTATGCAAATATTTTCGAGATAACTGTAGCTAGGTAAACAATATAAAAGTCAATTCTGAGGAAAAATCTTTCTGCGACATAAGCAATACTTAGGTATAGATTAATTTGAGTTTTATAAGTACCTGTTGGAGCTTAAAAACGTACTTAAGAACTAAAAACTCTATGACTTAAAATGATTGGCCATTTAACCCACCTTGACGTTCACCTAATAAAAGACTTTTTACTCTTCAAAGGAAAACTTTTACTGGCGTTTTATTAAACCTTTGTTTCAATGATGATTCTTTCAATGTCTTACGAAGTCAGACATACCCAAAAGTCAGATTTTTTTAATGCCACAAGTGCACTACTTATATGTTTCAACCTTCACACAGTCACCTCAAAGTAGTACTTACTTATGCCCTAATTAAAAAGTGCACAGTTCTTTAAGCCGAGCGCTAACAATGTTAAAGAATTTGCACGTACGCAGTGATGCCATCAAAGCACCGGAGTCACGGCTGAGGTAATTGTAATTACTGTTAATTACTTCAAAATCCACATTATACGTTACTTCTTTACAATAGTTGCTTCAAATCGGGTGATACATATAAAGTAAATAAGAAAATAAGCATGGGCCTCTAGTTTAATGAAGGTTCAACCGAATTGAAATAAAGTAAAGACTAATAAGTAATTATGTCAAATTGGGTGGTATGCAATTACAATGTCCTGTTCAACAAATATCTTCAGGTAACTACCTAATGAATGAGAGGGCGGTTTCTTTAACGTGGCGATCAACAAAAGCAAATTAATTAATGAAGTTAATTGATGTGTCTTGAAATGCTACCTGCGTGCAGTTCACGGTTGGCTTTCCGTTCGATCTCTCCTTGATAAGGAACCACGGATTGATTTGAAATTATCCGGGCACACCTCGGCTATTCACTAAAAACTTTTATTTAAATGCCAACTACCGCCTGTTAAAGCTTTATTTTGTTTTTTGTTGTATGATGTATTTTCCTTCAAAAATTAAATTAAATACTGCTGTTTTGTACTTTTTGTAAAACGACTTCATTCAAATTATTTTAATTTTTGTTTCGAATTCCAGCTACGAGTACACTCCTTTTAGGTTTTAATTCAAGTTTGATACAATATTTTCAATTGAGTACATTGTACCACAAAATAAAGTGGTCGTGTTGGAAACGAGGTTGCACTCAATGCCAATGTCTTTGCAAGAAAAAACTAGCTGCGGCATAATTACGTGGATTATTACTTACGCGTGGTAAAATTGCCGCAGCGACGCGGGACATTCGGATACGAGACCTTCGCTGCTGTTTTGTTTCAAGTTTTAAGCCCTACTGCGTTCATATTTAACGTCATACACTTGGTGCATTACAGTCTTGGAAGTCTATTCTAGAGTACAATATATAATGATTGCAGTCCAGTGTGCTCAATCATTTGATGAAATTCTATATTAATTTTAAAAGGAATCTATATTTTTGATACAGAGATCTCTGATGTAGCCAAGGAATCAGACCAGCACGGATATGGGCTTTAAAAGTATTCTGCCAGTGGTAGGTGTCGATCAACTTTTTCTTGTATCTACCTCCTTTTAATGATTACGTCCCACGGACAACTCTTTAGACCATGATTTTTTTATAGGATTTCTATTGTTAAAATATATGGGTGCCATTTTTTACTAACTCTATCACTTTTAAATAAAGTATTGTATGAATACGCACATCTTGCACAAACTTAGCTATCATAAGGTCGAGGATGAGCAAAGAAATTATTTTTTCTCTTTGGACAATGGGACAGAATAACTTGACAAATAAGGCATAGTGTATTATTAGAGGACAAGCATACATTTCCAACACCTTGCCTTATAATAACCAAATTCAGATGCTCACGACACAAGTTACGTCATAATGATACATTTTCTACATCACTCTACGTAGTTGGGTCATAAAAATAAGAAATTATCTGTGACTAAATCGCGAGATTTAAAACTTACTTAAAATTCGCGTTACCACGTCATTTCGTAACTCTTGAAATATTTAGAACAGTGTAAATCAAACACTACACGTCATTATAACGAAATTGCTTAAAACCACGACCTTACGCAGTGTACACATTTCATTAAAATACGCGAGTATCTCAACGCGAAATGTGCTGAAATATTAAAAATATAATATTCATGAGGATTTAGTATAAATTAATGTGATTGGGCGAGTCGCAACACATTGTCCTTCTTCACCAATTTTGGTGACTACTATTACAATTTTAATGTAGGTTTAATGTGCGAGATGACTTGGTTTAGATGAATTTTACGAAAGCTTTATTCCTTTCGAAAGTTTTAAGCCTTACGTATTCAGTTTTTAAGCAAAAATATCTTATTATACGCTTGACTTGTTACAATGACTAAGAATGTAACGGAATCTTTGAATTTGATTTCAGTAGTCAATGTTTTAGATTTATTTCATCTCGTCAAGCGGTTGCTGGGTTATGTTTTCAGTGTATCTACTAAAATCTTGAAATTGAATATAGCCACCAAACCCACATTTTTCGATCGATGACGCCTTTTGCGATTCACCCGGCTCATCCAAATTCAATATTCAATAGGCTACCTACTTGATCTTGACTACGTTCGATAAAAAAGGCAAAATATTTTAATATCGATACGTTATGAAATCTTTTAATGAATTCAGTTTCTGCCTACACCAGGGGTCATGAACTTTCGCTTTATTTGGAGAGAAAATTTCCAATGACCGGTAAATGCAAGTCACGACACGCGAGTGCGTTTGGATACAGTCAGTTAGAGCTTGATGGACAGTTCTAAAATGAGGAAACCTTTTTGCTTTGCCTGTTGATATCTATGGAGCTTTCTCTATCTAACGCTATTTCCACGTCGTGATGCTGTTTCCGCAATGAATATATCCGTCCGTTGCCTGCAAGTATTCAAATTTTCGACCAGTAATATTTTGCGACATGTAGGTACTAAGTAGGGGCATTTCTATTTGCTAAACTTAAATTTATTTAGATATATATAAGAATGTGTTTTGGTGTTGCGAAACATTCAAGTGTCTTACTTTATAGCCTGTCGGCAGGAAATAATTTACGCGATGCTTTGTTGTTCCCATTTAGGTGCGAATCTCCTTAAACTTCCACAATAATAAACGTCGCCAATTGTTATTTTGTGAAATTTCGCAGGATGTAATTGTATTATGATTGCCATCTTTTACATACTTACCGGCTTACGTATTCGTAAGAAACCATCTTGATTTCGGTATTATATGAATCGTATTTTAATGCTTTAATCGGTCATTGCGCGTGTTGCAACTGCTTTGTACGCGTCGACCGTCGCAAATCACGATGTAACATAACACCATGGTTATTATATCACAGTTTAGTTTCACAGAACATGTACACATCCGAAGAACATCAGCGCTCTCGTTCACTGTCGTTCAACCGTTAAATTCGAGAGCATGATTGCGTATAGTGTAGGAAATACTTTTAAATTAGTAGTGCGTGAGCATTGACCGATAACTTCTACCTAATATAATAAGTATCATATTAATAATCATTTTAGATACCTACTTCTACATTTCTATTGTTATCAGTAGGTTGCTGGATTAAATAACACACTATGTATACTTACAATAAATACACTTAAATTATTGTAATATTGCAAGATATTCGCTAATATCGCATTTACCACCCACCACATTTTTTTCAACTTTACTACATACCTACTTAATGTTCAGATCTGCACGAACGCCTTAACTGCATTCACGTGGGTATCTAGGAATCCCATTTATTTACCTCTGATTGCAGCGAAAGTGAAATAAAATTCTCTACTTCTTAATCCCTCCGCTCGTGTTCTAAGAATCCCCGCTAAAGTGGTTTCCAATTAGCTGGATTAATGAGAGTTGTCGTTTCCGCGTTGCTTTTGGTATCATCCGGTGTCCTTATGTCACAGTTTGTGTCTGATAGGGTGTGGTGTAGGTTAGTGACGAGGTGAACCGCATCGTTGGTTAGTCACGGATGCGACGCTTTCACCGCTTACCGCTGTACGCGCGACCGGCGATGACCACTGATGCACTGCTTCAGTACCCTTAGTGTAAGTTTTCGGTTACAAAATACGTCTCGATCGCGTTCGCGTTAAAATCTCAATTTGTGCGGAAACACGAACGGCGCCTCTAGCGGAACGACGTTTGCGATTTTCGTGTTTCCATACAAATTGAGATTTTAACGCAAACGCGATCGAGGCGTATTTTGTAACCGAAAACTTACACTTCTTTCTTCTTCTTTCAGTTGTAATTAGTACAAGGATCGTCCATATTACTGCCATTGACCTTTGGTACTATCACCATGCTATAGTACGAACAGTGAAGAAAAAAATACATATTTTTTAATGATTTTTAATAGATTTAAAGTAAGATAACTTGTAATTATTGGCATGTAAGATACTTTATCTTAGCCCTTTAAGTTGGCAGTTGAGGTTGTGGTTGCTGGCGACTGGTGTTGTGGGTGCCCATGGGTGACCGCTTGTTCGTTTGCTACCATATTTCAGAAAAAAGTTAGATACTTTTCGGTGGTTAAGTAAAGTGGAGTAACCCTTGAAGCAGCGTTTACCTTAGATGTATTACCGCGCGTTATTTGTTAGTTGGTTGATTTCAGTAAACGTAAACATAAATTAACTCTTAAGTAGATCTTGTTCAATACAATCTAAAATTGGTATAATTTTGCATCTCTGTAATCACTCGAACTACTTCCGCGATCCGCCCAAATAGAGCGTGTTTTGTAATGATTAAATGCAGTTTATTATGACACATCCGACTCCATTGCTCTAGACACGCCTACGCTAACGTCAATAGTACCTAATCATTGGACAGAATAGTGAATTAGTAGTAGCACCTACGTACAATAGTATTGCTTCTCAACTAAATCAGTAGGTAGAGTCGTAAATGTAAACAGAAATGTGGGTGCATAATTGTTACGACACGTGCATTTCGAATCCTTTGATATTTTGTAGTATTATTAGATTGAATATACAAAGGTAAGATTTACCTCAGTTAAGCCCCATTTTACTTTTGCCGTAATAGATACGATCTGATATAAAATGCTGTTATTTGAAAAATGTCCGAAGAGAATAATTAATCTCTATGTGAGTATTAACGCGTGCAGCAGCGACGATCTAAATGTTGTTTTTATATAAGTACGTTACTCAAATCGTAATAGCTATACGAGTATCTATGAAGCTGGTCGATTGAATAAGGGCAGGTTGTTTTGCATTATGCAAGTAGGGTGCATTAAATTTGCAATCCGGCTGTATATCGGTAACTACTCGCCATGATTCAGAAAAGTAAGTGCTACCTAGCTACTATTCTCGTATTTTATTACTCATATAAATATATAAAAACGTTTACTTCAGACCATGAGATCCATATTAGGTGTTAGTTATAAAGGTTATATTAGGTGCTAGTAATAGTAGAAATTGTTAACTAAAATCAAACAAAAGTAATAGGTGACTGTATTGGAAGGATATTTGAGATGTAAGTATCAAGGATGTAATTTCCTATTTGTCCCTTCCAATCACAACCCCCACCCAATATACCATGGACAATCGAGGCGCTCTGCAGGCCGTTGTCGCTACCACGCACTCGTTTCATCAATAAAGAGCTATCATTTTTCGCCTGATGGAAAAAAATAATGATGGCATATACTACTCGTAGTTACTGTAATCAGCAGTGATTAAAAAAACAACTATTAAGCAACTAAATATTAAAAAAATGCAAACTTTAAAACCATTGGCCACTTGAATTGCACCCCTTGTTTTTTTAAATATATGTGACTGAGATCCTTGTGTTCGAAATGCTCAAATGACAGTTGTTTGTTTGGAAGTTATCTAGCGTTCAAGCTGAGGTTACCACATTCTCTGCATCATTCATCTATTATCTACGGTCTGTTTTACATATACTTACCAGACATTCTGCCCTGTATTGCTGCTATAACTTAGTTTTATAATAGTACTAGCTCTTGCCCGCAGCTTCGCCCGCGAGGAATTCGGTTATCGCGCGCTATTCCCTCGGGAACTGTGCATTTTTTCGGGATAAAAAGTAGCCTCTATGTCACTCTCTGACCCATAAACTATCTCTATGCCAAAAATCACGTCGATCCGTCACTCCGTTTCGACGTAAAAGACGGACAAACATACAAACAAACACACACTTTCGCATTTATTTATTTATTTATTATTTATTTATTTATTTTGTATTTAATATTAGTGTGGATTTAATTAACAGAATGAAAAGAAAAAAAGAAAGAAAGAATAAATTTATTTACCTAAATTCGGCACAACAAAAATAAATAAAATTACAC
Organism: Choristoneura rosaceana; assembly: GCA_037349165.1. Lineage (NCBI taxonomy): Eukaryota > Metazoa > Arthropoda > Insecta > Lepidoptera > Tortricidae > Choristoneura > Choristoneura rosaceana. The sequence continues at coordinate 8,336,702 of JAZBNJ010000040.1, read as the reverse complement.
CTCAATCTTATGTATACCTACGTTGTTCGTAGTAAATCAAACGATATGTCAGAAAACTTATACAACACTTTAACTTTGTTGTCCTAGCTTAAAAGTGTGAGATTGCACAAGTAGGTATCGACGAGGTTGAAGATTACTCTTACCTACAACCAGTTTTGGCATTAAGCACGACTTTACTTAGTTTCCATATGATTGCTCTTCTTGGAGAAATCATGTCAAACTATTATGAAGATTGCCACTCAAATGAGTAAGACAAATAAGTACGTACTTTACCTCGCTATGTAACTGAGAAGATAAACAGAGTACTCTGACTTACTTAGGTAATAATCGTATTAAGTAGGCTCGGTGGTTAGCCAAAATTTTTTCATTTTCTTACTTCACCTCCTACTCTTGACTGTTTAAGACATTTTACTAGTTCTTATGAACAAATCATTTAATCTTGGCAGATTCGACAGCATGTTTTTTTGAGGTCTCATAATCATCACAATCTGTAGGAATTTAAATGCGAAAGTTCGTAATTATAATGCTGGTTGGTTGCTGGTACATATAAGCCGATATCCGGTAGATACCTAATTCCATTATAATGTAACACACATATTCGTATCAACTGTTTATATCAGTTGTCAATAATAAATTACTTATATGTCCTGTTGCATAAGATCCGCAAAAGACAACACGCGCACTCGTAAAGGTAACAGCAGTGTCTTGTGAGCCAACAATAACAATTAATCTAAATATGTTATACCTCCCTAGATCTACACTTGGCATATATCAAACATATATTTCAAAATATTGATTTAGTGCAGTAACGTTATGTGTTTATGGCCTAGGTAATTAAGAGTAGGTAGGCATGCCTACATAATATAATCTACCTATATATAGGGTAGGTAACTTGATAATCAGACCGTGTAAGTCGTGCTGCTGTTATTCATCAAGACTTAGATGCCTAAATAAAGGATTTTCAACGCAATGTTTACCTTCAATTATTGTGTATATGGCTCAAGAATACCTAACGAAAATGGAAACTCCATATTTGTCTCTTCAAGACAAAATCACAAGGTACATAGATTTAAAAGTACCTAACTGTTGCTTATGACGTGTATGGCAACTAAATAGGTAATAAATGTGTCCTTGGACTTCTTTTGTCAGTATTTACTTCACTGATGGTGAAAATCGTGGGCATTTTGCTTCGATTTATTTATTCTCTTGTTAATTGGACTTGAAGATACTGTTTACGTAATAAAAACGACGATTAACTGTTTAATGTTAGGTAGTTGCGCCAGTGAAATTCCTCCACCTTGAACTAGTGCCGGCAGGTGACACAAAAAACTTTTAATTAGCGTAGCCCACTTTAAGTTAGTTTTATAGTAAGTACCTGTATTGGAACGTAATTTTAAGAAGACGTAAGAAGAATATTTATTTGCCAATAATACATTACCTACTTTAAGCAATGTCAAAATATTAACATCTTTATAAAGACTTTAATTGCAGAACCACTTGATTCTAATGTGTCAGTGGCATAGCGTCCCTTGGCGGGGTCCCGTATAAAGATTTCTCACAAAAGAAAAAAAAACATTGTATAAAATTAAAAAAAATATATATTCATCACAATAATCTGTTAGATTTTTTGACATTTGTCATTTCTGAAATAAAAATAAAAAATTGGGAAGTTTTTATTAATTTTTGCTTACGCACGTTGGGGGCCTCCGTGGCCCGGGGCCACGATACGATTGATTCGGCGATAGCTACGCCCCTGATGTAAGATGTACCTACTTACTATCATGATGAATATAAATGTCAGGGCATTATATAGATAATCAATAGTAGATTGTACAACAAGAGTATAAAACGAGCCATTTTACCCAAGACATAATAGGTATGTGCCCCAGACCCGAGCCGTTACGGCGAGGGTGGATAGACACGTCGAGGGGAAAATGGGTTTAATATTCGAGTTTTACACTCTGCTTTCCAATTTGATTGAGAGGAAATTATTTCTGAGTATCTTCTGTTTTTCGTGCATTATTATATAAGTAAATATTACTTATACGTTTTTTAGTTTTATTGATTTATTTTGATTGATTTGATTGATTTGTAGTTTTTGTAAATTAAAAATTATTAAAAAGGGCTCCGGGTTCGCACCTCTGAGTAATCCGAAATTACATTTGAAAATTACCAAGAGTTTTACGGTGAAAAAAAATATTGCGAGGAAGCCTTCTCATTCTGAGAGGACTCTGAGTACTAATTGGACCTTAAGAATCTTAAGGTCTTAAGTTAAGATCAACTTATTATAGAGACGGAAATTATACCAAACTGCGCATATTACTCTACATTCCTAACCTAAGGCATATCGACACGATCTGTAAAATGCTGCTATATAATTATCAACTAAAGCAAAGTATATTGTATCTATATCAACAATAGTAAGCCATTGAGATCATTCCCACGGCTCTGGCGGTCAAATGTCAACAGTAAGATCTCGTAGTAAATCGCGGAATTTATATTACGACTATTGTGTTGTAGCGCACGAGGGTTTTCAAGGACTGGTCTAGCTCGATCACTTTATACTAATTTAATTTCTAGGTAGCTGTTGCCGATGACTCCAATTCACTTCACTTTTTCTCCGTCCCTAACTGAATGCTCCTCTCATTCACTCAAAGGTTGACTGGTAGAGATCCCTTAAATGAATAAGTTCGCCTTTGTACGTGTATCTTAACGTTTGTCAATTGTATTTGTACTTAGAATAAAGAGTTTACTCCTTGTCATGGAAAACCCACACTATTTTACACTCCGTAGTGAAACCAGTACAAGGCACACAAAGGGCCCAATATATGAACCTGTACTACCAGCCTCCCTGCCAATTTGCCATTCTATCTACCGTCGTACCCTGAGTTTATCTCACCGATTTCAACAAAACTCAGTCCATGATTACGAGCTAGAAAAACAGGATCTCCAGATGTGTCCCCAAAATATTGTATGGATGTGTCCGTTTTGTCACGAAAATTATTAAGAAAAACTTGCATTCGCCTTTATAAGGATATTCAATCACCTTGGTAAGGATATTCAATCAAATCTCTACTGCATGTACAGTCAGCTGCAGAGAAAAGGTACCCCTCTGTAATGGCCGTATCCATACTACCGTCATTACAGGGGGGTACCCTTTCTTTGCAGCTGGCTGTAGGTACGAGTAAGGTAGTTATTGTTAGGTGGATATATCGAGCATAATATATTATAACCAGTGCTGAAAAGTTGCTATTGTTGGCCTCATAAACAGAAGTAATAATAAGTAGAAATAGAAATGTTATTGTGGGTATTATTTTTTACAGTCGATGTCGCAATTTTTTTGCTTCTTCCGCTGTTAAATGTTATCTACAGACTGAACTGGGGAAATTAATAAAATGACTCTTTTCTTTAGCCATACGTGGTCGCGTCTTTTATATTCAGTAGCCTCATCAGATCGATGAAAGTGTTAGGACCCAAAAAAAACAAAAAGTTGTTATATGAGTTCCGATTTCAGACCCCCTAACAGAGATAATTTGGATGAAGTCGGAGTAATAGCCATGTAAATATTACTAGACGGCCTTAAAATCAATTTAAAGATTGCTAAAAGGATAGTTTTTATAGTTAGTATGGTACGGTACGATACATTGAAACTCTCTCTCTCAACCAATGTACCCTGTCCGAACGTCGAAACTAAGTACAAATATTTGGTGCTGCTTCTTCCGCTATGGTTAATGAAGTTGTTCGGTTATGCAATAAGTATAAAGTTTTTAAGTTTATTTATCTAATATCCTTTAAAACGAGAAGTTATAAAACGACACCTCGACCTAAGAAAAGTTATCCACTACATACTTCTACATTTAAGGAAACTGCATCGGCAATAAAACGATGTAGATCCATCCCATAAATGGCGCCGGATGAATGAGCGGGTGGTGTGCTGTAATCTTTAATTCAATCTGATTTTCTAGACGTCTGCGCCGCATGTTGACTTTTAGAATCCCATTCGAGATTAAATATTTATTGCGCGAGCATTTGACTAACGCCTACCTCAATTAACCTTTCCATACTCGTAGCGTAAATTAGCTCGTACCTAGCAGCCTATTTATACACTCGCGGCGCACTTTTTTGGGCACGAGCTAAAGGACTGTGATTTGCATACACGTTCTCCAGGCGAACACTAGGCGAAAGTATACCAACATAAAACCTTTTTTGCGTTTAGGTTACACTTACTCAACTTAGTCAAGAGATTGTGCTAAGTACTCGCCGACACGAACGCACGGAGCATGTAGATCCTGGGATAAACGGACAGCAATTCTGAAACCGTAACGGGTCGTAACGTGCTGGCCCACATCGTGCTGGGATTGCATCAGAGCACCCGCCGGCTGGCGACAGATCGCCGGCTCTTTCCTATCAAATTACCACCAAGCTTTGATTTTGTAGTAAAATAAGAGCCAATTAAATTGGTACTCGCTTTACCAACTTCGCTTTTTCGTTATGTATAAATAACTAACTGTTTTGAACCAGTTGGTTCGTAATTGCCATCATACGGCAGTAAATCAATGCTTATTAAACACACCACATGTAACATCTTGCATTTAAATCCGAAGGATTCCGGTTATTTATGTAAACCCAATAAACTTTACGTTGCATTCACTGATCCTCCAAATTAAAAAGTCTTTCGCGGTAGTCTGCCCGTCAGTTGATTATTTAATGGTTCGACGCTTTCGGAAACGGATCCTGTCTAGTGTTTTAAATGTCGGGTAAGTAAGTAAGAGTTGAATGCCAAGATTATTGTATGTATATATTTGTGTTTGTGAATATGAAGTGGTAGAAGTATCCATTAAATTGCTGGTTAAAAATCGCTTTTAATAACTGTTATGGAAACATAAGTGATCGTACGTACAAACGTATGGTTAAAAGGGGTTTCATCATGCGTTCGTAACAATGGATCATAAGATGAATAATGTGGAAACAGGTGATCCGTTCATTGTACTGGACCTCTTTTTTAACAATTAAGTACCTGCCTTATGTGAGGTCACTTTCGTAGACAAATTACCAGGTAGATTAGTCGGGTAGGTATGTACCTACCTATCAAATACGACGCCTAAAGTGTGCAACATCTGATAACGAGACCCAGCGTATAGGTATGATAAAGTATTGTTAAGTCCAACAATGTGATGTATGTGAGATAAATTTACGGTATTGTTTCCATAGTTAGTGCAAAACCTCGGACGATATTGAGATCATTCATTGAAGATGGTAATATTTGTAGCCTTGACCTAATTTATTGGTTACCTAACTTCAATATTGTTACAATGTCAATATCGTCACTGTAAAGGCAAAATTACTGAAACGCCAAAATGACATTTCGAGAAAAACCCATTTAAAGTTTTTTTTTTACGAAAAAAAAAGATATCTTTTCATCTAATCATCCGATTTTTATAAAAGAAGTTTTTATGAAAACCTATTTGATTTATCTATGTTTATCACTAGGCTCCATATTATTTTGTGCACTATTTTAGGAAATAAGTGGCGCTTGAGTAATAATAACTTCTTTTTTAGTAAGTCAAAATTTCTTAAGTACCATCAGCTTAAACTTTCTTTGTAGTTTGAAAGTACTGATAACACATACATGTAGATATAAAAGTACGTGAAAATTTCGTTTAATGTAGTATGGTTGCTGTCCAGGTGAAGTAAAATGACTGCAATTAAACGTGTTCCTTTTTCACACGTATGGTATTACTACTTAAAAGGCAAACACATAAATTAATAAGTGAGCCAAAATTCATTTAAAGTAAGTTTGGCAAAATTATTTATACGAAGAAAATGACTCCAGCGATAAATTTTCCTTTTTATAAGTACAATAAAACTACTGATAACTTTGTTTGAATCAAAAAAAGGCCATGAATTATACTGAAGTAGTTAAAATCTAATCATCACATAAACAAAAAATTACGTAACAACTGCAACACAAATGAATGCTTCCAGTTTTTTAACTATGGTTAGTTTATTTGAAATTATCAGTTCTTAATACAAGGTATTTAAATAAAAAATAGTCCCCGTGAAGTAGGTATCTACTTCTAGTATGACTCAGTAAGAACGTTTTATTTCTTACACTTGTCATAATGATTGAAGAAGAAGTTATTTTGCAACAAATGAAACAAGAAAGTTTCAACTTTTTTTGAATATATTAACGAATTATCTCGATGTTTACCTACCATAGTATGGTATTCACATTATATATCATAGTATGGTATTCATAACATTAATAGGAACATTTTTTTTATAATAATGTCAATTAAGTATTCTTTATTGTAATTTACTTATTTCATGTCGATTTACAGTTGAATCAATTTTTATTTCTTAATTTTATTAACATGGATAAGTTTAGTATGTTTGTGTATCATTCCATGAGTCACAGACGGTTCTGACAGAATATGAGCGCTGCAGGCCTCTAACGACTCAGCATAATGCTGATTCAGCGGCCGTTTTACTTTTGTGGGGACACACAAAATCGTGTTTTTTCATTTTCGTCTTTTTATTTATTTATTGTTTTATTTGTGTTTGCTATTTATTTTTATTATTTCTTGTACTTGTGTGTCTTTCTGAATGTTAATAAATGTCTTCTGTCTTTCTTTCTTTCTAAAATTGTGGCGCCAGATAAAGTTGAGTGGGTACCTATTATTATCAGTTGAGTACAAATTCTACTGAAAAAAAAAAATTGGAATTTATCGATTAAATATAAAATTAAATTTCCCCCGGAAAATTGACTTTTCTTTGTTTCGTGTTTTAATTGCTTTTTTGGAGGAATATATTTGCAAAATTTTGAATTCACAAATAAACCTAAACAATCATAATTTTGTACAAACTTTGAACCACTGTTTCACATCTTCATTCACATTTCAGCGTGTAGGAAAAAGTGAATTCCGTAGAAAACCACGAATTGAAACAGGTTTCTATTATTCTGGGAATTGAATTTTTATAAATCTTTCACCAATAGTTGTTTTTTGACTAGCTCAGTTGTTTCAAAAGTTTAAAAAAAACATAACTATAAAGTTTACATATTTCCCTATCCAACGGTTCCAAAAAACCAATATCCAATGGTATTGGTATCTAATGGTTCGAAACATCCTTCCTAAGGGCACCTCTATGATACTTTAGAATCTAAAGTTTAGATACATTATATTACATAATGTATTGATTAATTTGGCGTAGGTATTTAATGTTTATTTTAGTTTTTTAGAACAAGCTTAAGTAATAGCTTTTTAGGTATATTTTAGTTTTTCATTAAGTTATCTGTAACATCAAAACTCAAGCTGCTGAAGTAGAGGGTGTTCTGGCAATGCTTGAGTAAAACTTCGATAAAAATTCGACTGAAAGTACTTATTTTTCAGAGGTTTACCAAACCAGTTGGTTTACAGAGGAAAATGCCAAAAAAATTGACGGTTACAGAGCTTTATATTCAAGTGCGTGCGAAGCTGTAATTGGTTAAATAAAAATTTAACGTCATGCCCTCTGTATTGCGTTTAAATCTTGTGTACAGATTCAAAAGTAACACACATAACAAAATAAAAACAATTGCGTTTGCAACAATGTGGTATCTGTGATATCAACTTTTGAGGAGTTCCTTTATGAGCAGAACACATGACTGAATACAGCATCAGGTGGTGTCTATTATATAAAAGCATTATCACTGAAATTGAACGATCGCGCAAAGTTTCTTGCATGTGCCATTAAAGTTTGAGGCGTTCCCTCCTACGGAGACGGCCATGGCCATACTACCAAGATATCACTGCCCATACCCATATTGACATTTCAGCCCCGTCGTACCCCAACAGGGGTTACGGTATTTCACATCCGCCACATTTGATTTTAAAATCGTTATTGTTTTCGTAATCATCGACCCGATAAACTATAGTAACCATACCCATGTTGATTTTCAGACTTTGTCACCACGTTTCCCTCCTATAGAGGTTGAATCCTAAAAAAACCCGATACACGTGTTTATTCATTTATCGTTAGGAGTACTCCTATGAGGTTTACAATAAAATTGTCTAACTAATCTTGTTTCCACATACAGACTTTGGGCCCCCATTTCACCCCCTTAGGGGATTAATTTCGAAAAAAAAATCCTTAGTAGGCGTCTACACCTATTAAGGAACATATATATTCCAAATTTCAAGTTTCTACTTAAGACCTGTCAGCGGTCTTGGCTGTGCGTTGATCTATAAGTTACCTAGTCAGTCAGTTTCTTCTTTTATATTATGTACACATTACTTGGTGTTCTCCGACATAGTCAGTTCTGTAAAATGGTTAACATCAATATCAGTAAATACAAACATGCATCTTGTTGTGGGCGTCAGGAATTACGATAAGATCAGAAAAAATGTGTTTATATTACGTCAGTATTTAAAAAAAACTAATATAAAATAAATACTTTAATTAATACAAGTAATTTTCTTTTGAAATTTAGTTCTGGCATATTTAAGAGGATTTGCTCCCATGAAGAACTAAATATAAATGCTAAATATTCGAGCAGACTGACTTAACTGCTTGCGCCCGCGCATTTTCATTACGCGTTAACTATCTTAATAGCAAAACATATTCATTTAAATAATACTGATATGATGTTGTCAAGGATAGGATTATTTTTTTAAAACTGCTTTTAGTTCCCAAAATTAAAAATAACTGGATGGCTCAATTACGTATACGTCATTCACTCGACAAAAACACGAAGGCAACTTTTCTTAGACGCCATGCTCGATCCGAATGAAAATAAAACAAAATTACTTTAATAGAGCTACTGTTATATTGTAAGAAAAGCACAAATACTGAAAGAGTTTTATTTATCACAAGATAAGAAGACAGTTTTACTTAAATTGCAGTTTTTGTATTTTTACGGTAAAGAGATATTACTTATGCGACACATGTGCAAAAAAGACCAAAAAGTATGGCTCTTCAGTAAACGAAAAAACAAAAGAACCGCCTTTTTACGGGTTACTGAAGCGCCACAAAAGTGCTCCGATAGCTACGTTACCCAGATAGATCGACGCAGAAAAATTCGCTGATTCCGAATATGTATATAACTCAATATGCCCAATTTGGCGGTTAAGTAATTTTGCCTTTCCAGTGACGATATATATAACTGTTTGCCCACCAACGATTGCATTGCAAAGTATCTATCCATTGAAATCTATGTGTACTTACCTTCTAGTAGATATATTAATTATAACAGGTGCCAGAATATTGCGTTACTCCAATTTAAACTGTCGAATATGGCTGTTAGGTACTTCACACTCAAATTTAAATACTTTGCTTTGTATTATTAAGAATTTAATTCACACGTCTTTGCTTTAGTATTGCATACTTCAGTAGTTATGGACCTTGTGGTTTTAGTCTTCACGTAAACTTAAGTACCTAAGTAGATACACACTTCTTAACAAACCTAGAAGCTTGGCACTTGTTTTTCAGGAATTCCATTTAGGTATATAGGTACGTTACGTTTTTTTAATCGTAGACTTCTATGAAAGTCTAATAAAAATACCTGGTTTGCCAAGTTACGCACGTACAGTCAGCAACAAAGATATGAGTACCTACAACCAAAGTATTAAAAATGTGTACCTAAACCTACACCACTTTATTGCCTGAACATTAAGGTTGTATATCTATGAATATTTTTTGCACTTTGGCTGTATTCATATCTTTGTTGCTGATTGTACCTAGTCGATTGAGATTACAGATTTAAAGCAACATATGAGATGGTAATCTTAATCTTGCATGCATATATCGTTCACAGAACTGATTGGTATGCGATAAATAGAATATCCTAGACAAGCCCCTAAAATGCCGAAAGGAAGTTAGATTTCACTGATTTCGGACTTCGGTGAGCAAACAATGTTTAGTTTCTTGTTGTCATCATCGCAAAGTGAAAGTAGAGCTATTGATAACAAATATCATAGTACCTAGGACAAAGAAAGTCCTTAGCAGGTATTAGCATATTATAACATGAAATTTATTATGAAAGAGTTTTGTAAGTTATTCAATGTTGAATTGGTATTAGGTACCTAGGTATAACTAAATGCTAGTGGACGTTCCTCAAACTTAATTTTAAACTTACAAAGAAAACATCTCACCATCTAGCCCCTTTCTTTGTTCTCCGAAATGCCTATTTTTAGTAAACGCAGAATTATTCATAGCGTAGGTACAGTCGAGTGTAAAAATATGTAGTTATGCAAAATTTCAAAAATATGTACCACAGACTCCTATTCCGACACAATTAGGCCGTAGTAACATATTTTTAGTGGTTCGAATAGATACTTTTTTTTTGGACTTGACTGTACACTACAACCCAATAGATAACCTCCTCCTTTTTTGAAGTCGGTTAAAAATAAAGTGAATCGATAAACCAAATTAGGTATATACGACGATTTGCCTCTGATAATTCCATGGCTTGTTACGACAACAAGGTAGTGTAAAATTCATCGCGTATTGAATTGATCAAGTTACCAAGTGGCACTTGGCATTACGCTGGTCAGTGGCCGCCATCAACATCGCACAATATCACCTAATCGGTAAACACGAGGTTTATGTAATAACTTTGGCGGTCCCGGGCACCTCGCGGTCGCGATCCGCTTTCACTGTAATAGCACACTTTCTCAGTTTGGGTGAATCCATGAGCTGTGTCACGACACTATACTATTAAATTCTAGTTGTGGAGATAAAGAACAAAGATTTTATGTGAAGGTATCCGCATAATGACACGTTTGAAATGCAGGAACGCCTAGACTTGCCATTTAAAGCGGCAGTTTACTTTCTCTATCTTTGTTTCAAACTGTTGTAGGTAATATATTTATTAGGTCACGCACCTACATAGAGAAATATATTCCAACCGACGTTTGAACATATCTTAGTTCTCACTAACTATACCTACTTATAATATTATGTACTTATAGTATTATGTACGACATGATTACTATGAAATAAATGAGTTATGAATTATATTAGTTATGCAAAAATATAGAAGAAACAGGCGATTGATTTACTATTTCCGGATATAGCATTTCCGTTCAAAGTATTATTAAATCAATCAGTAAAAGTAAGTCGTCATATTTATGAACGGTAATTGACAACACTATGAATTATTTACTTTTACATATGAAAATAAATTCATATTTCCGGACGAATAAATGTTTAGTAAATTAGTATTCGTATGGTTTAGTAAATTATATATTGCTTTTAATTTTTATTTTATCTGATCATTCCATCCCAGCCTATATACGTCCCACTGCTGGGCACAGGCCTCCTCTCAGATCAAGAGGGCTTGGGCCATAGTTCCCACGCGAGCCCAGTGCGGATTGGGAACTTCACACGCACCATTGAATCGCTTCACAGGTTGTGCAGGTTTCCTCACGATGTTTTGCAAAGCTCGTGGTTAATTTCAATTGTAATTCCGCACATGAATTTCGAAAAACTCAGAGGTGCGAGCCGGGGTTTGAATCCACGACCCTCTGCTTGAGAGGCGATAGGTATGTCAAACCACTAGGCCACCAACAGCAAACGGAGTCTACGCTAGTTGATTTAGATCGCAGATAACTCATAAAATCTTCTAGCAATAGAGGAGTAGGTACACATCTATACTATTTGAATTAGTTATACTTCATGGCACTAGACTAGAGCATAGATTGAACTAGCCCGTCAATGCAGATACGGATGCTGCGTCCCCAATACCTAATCTGTAGGGTATCACAATTTAAATTTAAGTACATATCTATTTTACTATCGTTAAAGTTGTACCTACATGTTAGAATTCGCCACAAATGTGTTCGCTGAAACATTGGTTGTCAATAGTTATAATACAACATTATATAATAATCAAAATGGTTGAAAACCAGTGGCGCACCGGAGGCGTCAGCCGCCGCCCAGGGCGGAAAAATTACCGCTCTCTTGTTTAGATTTTAAAAAACTAAGATTTTATTATTGTAGAAAGGGGATTCCGCAATTTCGTTACAGTATAAGTAATAGGAAATTTCGGGCTTATTCTAATCAGTCCGATCCGAATTGTATGCGACAAAATCGTGAAATATAATATGTATTATTTAGGTATTATGGAATTTTGGCGGGCCTCATCGGGCTGCAAGCTGAGAATAGCTGGTATAGATTTCAAATACGAAACCCCACCAGTAAAGAGTTCCTAATTGTGTACCTACTGTCAGATATGGCAACTCTACCTTCACAGATCAACTCTACCTACATAGCTATAGGTCTGGTCTGCCTAGAATCACGATGTCGTGGATTACACTGTAAGTACCTGTCTAAGTACCCTAGGTTGCGTTGACTTGAGAAGGTAGAGTACCCAAAAGTATCCACCAACCAATAACATTGGAACCAGCATAAATTCGCCACGTGCCTGCCGTAAAGGGTAGAAATGAGAATCATTCCACTACTTAAAAACTAAAAATAACATTAACTGACTAAATTGCCTGCTTGATCGAAATATCTACTTCACTAAACTTCACCTTACATGTTTGTAATTATGGAACATTATAGTTAAATATCGTTAAAAGTAATTAACTGTTAAAAAAAAGAACACTACTTATTTAAAAAACAGCTAAATTAAAAATTCATACCTACAAGATATTAGATCGACTTTCGTGTTTGACCACGCATCGCACCCTTATCAATATTCATCTCTTATCCATAGCCATCCATGTCCATGTGTCACATCCTTTTTTCCTTAACTGCGCTGTGAAACCGAAATGTTACTTAGAGACTTTAAGTACTCGTACCTTACAGTCGTCGAGGCATCATAACATATTTCTGCACACATTGACCACGGCGGAATAACAACAAAGCGTCGCCTGTATTCATAATATATCCGTCTAGCTGTTTAGCTTGCTTGACATGCGCCCGCGCATTGTGCTGTGCACGGGCCGCAGAGCGTGCGCTCGCACACCGTAACTGCTTCCATCTGTCCTTATCTTTAGATGACATGACATCTCGCATTGTCTCCCTGACCTAATTTTGCACTAATTGCAGAACGTTATGTCATGAACCCATGAAATGTATGAAAGTAGTTATGACGTGTAATATAAGTAGGTATAACTTTGGGTACCTACCTACATACAGAGAACTTTATCCTTTATAGAAATCGAAGAAATGCGTTAGAAATTTTCGGATACGTCTTGTCGCTTCGAGGAAGAAAACATTAAGTACCTAACTTACACTTCAATAGTCAGGACCCAAATGGGATGGGATGGGGGAGGCCTATGTCCAACAGTCCTACGGCTACGGCTGAGATGATGATGATGAGTCAGGACCCAAATAGGATTTTTGAGCTAATCACGATATTGAATGGTTCCAGACTGTTCTAGATCTAGACTTGATTTTCCTTTTTAGTTTTATTTAATTTTTTTCAAGGCAACAAGGATGTTTGATAATTATTTTTTAAGGTTTTGTTTGCAATATGACATGTAAATCGCATTATAATCTAGCCTACCTACTTAGATACTCGACTGATAGCATAGACCAATTAGGCGAACACTATTATTCCGCACATAAATGTCACCTGAATATATTTGATGTGATTAAATTAATACACTTCTCTACCCAGGTAGATATTCGATGTATTTTGATTGAGGAAGTCGTTAAGTAATATCGATATCGAAATGAGAGCAATATTTCACTTTCCAATTTCTTATAGGTAGTTAGGTACCTTACTTTGTTGTTATTTTACTATACGTTGATGCAGCAAATACTTAACAACAATGTTACGTGAAATTGCAGTTTCCCACAACACTGACAAGTTTTTAAAGTAAGTCCTTCGATTAGCAAAAAAAAGTGAACGCTTCATTCATGATGTATTTGTCTACCGAGTAGCGGTTGATTACCGCAGGCGTTGGCGATTGTTGCGATTTGCGATGGTGCATGGACAAACAACAGCATTAGCAGTTACTCGAGCGTGACAATCGAAACGTCAACACAGGAATCGAGCTTAACTTCACTGGCAAATAATAAATTAGGAAGTATTAATTAGAAAAAGAAATATAAAACACGCGGGCGTTGTAACCAACCAGTTTGAACATTTTATTTTTATAAAAAGTCTACTGACCTTGTCCAGTCGGATGTAACGAGTACCTACATGCTCTCAATTCCGCCATTCACGACACGAAAATGACTGAGACTTTTGTCCGTAGTGCTTCAGTAGGTATACTCGACTTATCGGATAATAAAATAGTTGTATTAAAATTGATTGACTTATTCAGTCTCAAGGTTGAAATCACAAATCCCAGCGCAGGTTGCTTTCGATTTATTTTACTTAATTTAACGTATACACTAGTAGGTACCTTGTCTATTTTCGTAATATTTGAACTGCCATATATGAACTGTCACAGTGGTTAAAGTGACAAGGTACTAAAGTGTATACATATTTTTGCCCTTGATTGTACATAATGGGCAACTTTACAAAATATAGTTACCTACAACCTATGTAGTTAATCATTTTAGTCTCGGACTGAATTCTAAATAATATTTTAAAGTACCACTTAATAATATTAAGCAATTGCTCTAGTTTGGTTTTCATCAAGTAATCATCTGAAATCTAAAATTTTATAATTTTCACAGCAAAATTAAGATTTGCAGGTGGTAGGACCTTGTGCCAAGGTCCGCCCGGATTGCTACCACCATCTTACTCGCTAATCCTGCCGTGAAGCAGCAGTGCTTGCACTGTTGTGTTTCGGCTTGGAGAGTAAGACACCAGGTGAAATTACTGGCACTTGAGATATCCCATCTTAGGCCTCTAGGTTGGTAACGCATCTGCAATACCCTTGGTGTTGCAGATGTTTATGGGCGGTGGTGATCTCTTACCATCAGGAGACCCACTTGCTCGCTTTCGATCCAGTCGAATAAAGAAAAAATATTCTGTTCGCCTTATTACAAGATATTATATGTGCTGATTAACACTTGATTCGACTGTTACTTATATTATAAAGCTACTTGAAGCTATTTGGTGTTAAATTATTACGTAGCAGCTTAGAACAATTGAACTTTAAGTCGAGTAGCAGGGGCAGTTATCAACTTTTCATGACAAGGCTTGTAGGCACGAACAGACGTATAATAAGTATAAAAGAGGTATGGTTATCACGTCTTAGGTATTGCCAACTCTAAGTACACTAGTAACCTATTGTAAAGGGCAGATTATTTATCACATCGCTACATGTAGCGATACCTATATTTAAATAAGATCCAAACACGAGAGATTTGATTTTTATGTTACACGACTAGCTTACAGACTTTTGGCAGAAATAACATAAAATTGAAAAATGGACGTTTGATTAAATTACGACTATACTTAATTATTAAAAACCGTCATTCATCAAATAGCCATTGTACCTATCTATCTACCTATTTTAAACTAGGTACATAATTTACCAAATTATTTGTTCGATAACAAGATTATTGATAAACCTAGACCTACTGAGTGGCAAAAAATCTGGCCCTCAAATGTATGTAGTACTAATACGAGCAATAATGGGTAATTTTGTATGTAGTGGGCCAAATTTTGTGTCACTGAGTTTCTATGTACCTATTGATCTGTACAAGTACGTGGGTATATTATACGCGTGACGGTTTTGCGATTAATCATTGCTTACCGATATGAACCAAGTTGCAGCCAGGATGCGGATTTCGCAGAGCCAGTCACTTCTCCAAGGCTCTACCCGTATACGACACACGATCCTGCCTTTCTAAAATACCTACTCATTATTAAGTTTCTGCTTGCTGTGACGACAACTTTTGTATTTGGAGACAAACAATTGACGTTTAGTTTAATTAAAACGCTCAATCAATGTATAAGTAGGTACGGAGATTTTTATCAGACTTCGTTGCCTCCATACAGTCCACTAGGTACTATATGCCTTATTTATTATACCTATGTTGTTTGATGTATACCGTCTTGATTTGAATGCAGAACTGTTGTTTGCCTCAATTTCTAATCATACTGATCTTAAGTAGTTTAGTATAGAATAGACACACCGTAATATTTCTGTATAATTAAATTGTAATGGCTGGTAATTATTATTTCCTCCATCTTACTACTGTAGTTGTTTTAACCAATGATAGAAAAAGAGGAGTGTTTTAAGTTTCATGCTGTCTTTCTGTCTGTCATCACAACTCTCAAACAGATGGACCGATTTTGAATCGGTTTATTACGTGAAAGCGAATTTCCTTGGAATGGTTCTTAGCTACATAGGTAGGTACCTACATGTTTGATTAAATACGGTTTAGCCATTTTTGAGATTTTGAATTTTGTAATAAGAATATCGGGTGTTTTTCACCTTTTCTAAGTTGTTCTTTATTGTTTTCTATTTCGGGTACAAGAGAAAACAGGGCCGGATTTAGAGGTGTGGAGGCCTGCCTTGGGACAACCGAGGAGTGGGGACCCCCTCCCTGCCCAAACTATTTTTCAAATTAAATGAATAGTATAATTATGTTTGTACTAAATGACTATAGGCTAAGGTAAAACAGCGAAAAAAATATCAAAGGAAAAGTTGTTTACTATTGTTTACTCATCGGAACTTGAAAAAAAAAATTCGACGTTTATATTGTGGGGGCCCCCCCACAATATAAACGTCTTTTGTGGCTCCCCTAAATCAGGCCCTGACAGAAAATCATAGTAAGTATTGGAGACATAGAGTAGTGTAGATAACGAGACAAGGAAATTATTCGAAATGTTTAATACTTGAAAGTATCTATTAAATTTACATTCTAGCTCTCCTCTATTTCTGACATTGTATAAAGCATAGGTACCTACGTCCCAGTTGTGACACTTCGAGCGAAAGTTTAGTACCTACTTTCCTAGCAAAGTCACGCACAGATTAATTTACAGGTACCTAAGGGCCGTATTTTACGATCTGCCGTAACAACTCCATGTATATAGGCAGTTACTATTCAATTTCATAATAGTTGTTGAACGCACATTTAAGATTTATCTCGCGTCTTTACGTACCCGCGAGTTAAGCAGGAATTTAGATCGTGAAAGTAAAATGTATTGCGATGTTATTGAACAGATTAAATTCATTACTTAACTGGGACCTCGACTAGCAAGTAGATCGAAATACTAAAAAGTGATTGATGTTACAATGCTTTTAATTTTATAAACTAGTATTACGAAATGGACAAGACGAGCATTCGCTGGAGGTGATAAGTAGGACGAAACTCAGTTAGGTCGTTAAAATCGTCCCTAATGAATGATTGAACAGATGTTGTTATAGGTATAATGTGCTGCACTGTAGTTATTTTATTATCTATTTTTTTTTATTCGACTGGAAGGCAAACGAGCAAGTGGGTCTCCTGGTGGTAAGAGATCACCACACCACCGCCCATAAACATCTGCAACACCAGGGGTATAGCAGATGCGCTGCCAACCTAGAGGCCTAAGTTGGAATACCTCAAGTGCCAGTAATTTCACCGGCTGTCTTACTCTCTGCGCCGAAACACAACAGTGCAGGCATTGCTGCTTCACGGCAGGATTAGTGAGCAAGATGGTGGTAGCAATCCGGGCGGACCTTGCACAAGGTCCTACCACCTGCAGAATGCTGCAATCTAGGCTTTTGGCTGTCTAATCTTAAATTTTGCATATATAGGATATACCTATTAATGTCAGCATTGGAATATAAAACACTTTTATTATATCGTGATGAAAACTGATACTGATCTACTCATTCATTGTGAAGTCCAAGGCAACAGAATGTGGGGGCGTCTATCGTTAACTTTTAAGGCCGTTTTAAACAATATGGCTAGTTAATTGTTTTGTTAGATTAACATTTCAGTTTCGTTGTTAATGGGGGACTCACGAATATTGTTTATTATTTATTAAGTTAGTGTATATACATAGGCATGTAGATATTTATTAGATCACAATGCTTTTGACATTTATTTCAATGTAATTTTATTTCTCCACTCAGACCGGTCTTGTGCTTTTCGCATCCACCGCGATCCTTCGATCTTAGCCAGGAGGAGGCCTTTGTCCAGCATCAGTGGACGTCTTTCGGCTGACATGGATGATGATGATGATGAATTTTATTTGTTTCAGTTGTACCACCGATAGTAACATCGATAACGGTGTCATCAAATGGTAACAGTCCGGAGGTGAAAATGTTTGGCGGAATGATGGTCGACATGCAAAAAGGTTTTGTCCCAATGGCTCCCCCGCCTACCGCCGCAACTATCAGCGCAACTACGAATTACGCCAAAAGCAGAAAAAACAACTTAAACTCTACCAAACTTTCAATTAATGAAAGGTACAGGAGATTAATACCTTACATGACTTTCTACTATGCTAATGATCTCGTTACACCCACAACCGAGGGATATAATAAAAATATTGAAGTAGAAAAGGCACAAATTATAGAAAGCAGCACCATTGGTCACTCGGCAGAACGCCAACCAAAGATAATAGTCTATTCTCCATTCAGAAACATTCCCAGATATCAGGGCAATAGACTAACCCAATATAACATCGCGTCGGCCAATCCCACTAAAATATACAAGGAAGTGACATATAATCAGCCACAAAAAGTATCTAATTACAATCCATTTTTCACTGAGCACCCAGATAACCAAGATTTTGGGCGATTTGTGCCGAAAATTAACTATAAAATACAAAATGTACCTCATCACACAATCACAACACACAAGCCTTATTTAAATCTCTACGAAAATGAAGATCCTGCAAACGTTCACTATTATCTGTCTGAAAGGGATCATGTTCCAAAATACAAGTTAGTGCCGTACGAGCAAACTCCTCCTGTAAAAGTAATTCCCCAAAACGACCACGTTTATGACGCACCGAAAAGACCAATCGCAGTACCCGTGATGGTTACTAAAGAGCAGGTGTATATAAAACCGAGGCCGCGTCCGCAGTATGTTTATGAAGAAGTGGAAGTCCAACAGCCGACTGTCAGAAAACAACCGTCAATTGTGTCTGAAAGCTATTATGAGAAACGACCAAATAGTGAGTTTTCCAAGCCAAGCGTCGTAGGCGGTTTCAAACCAATTTTTAGCCACATCCAAACGACTGAGGCTCCTGCTTATACGACAGTACCTGAGCCATCCCTCACTCACTTTGAAAGTCAGAAGCAGCATCCAGTTCAAATTATTGAAACGTCATCTGTGTATCCAGATGTGAATGATTACCGGCCGAATTATTATGAGTATGTTGTCGAGCAACCTACATATAAACCTGAACCACATCTTCCGTCGAACACGATGACTATCGGTGATCTCTTGAATTCTCTGCAGTTGAATAAGTCTATTCCTAAGCCGATAACGAGGGATAACGTGGCGTCGTCAATCAGAACGTTACTGCAGGTTTTAAATGCGTTGAAAGCAATGCCACAGCAGAATGAAGTGGAAGTACCTGTGCTTAGTACGCCGAAGCCGTTTGTTGCGGCGAAAGTAGTGGAGGTGCCGGTGCCTGTGCCGGTGAAACCAGTGCTGGCTATAGCCCCGACCCCGGCAACTAGCGCGGAGGAGCTTCACGAAGAGCAGTACTTAGCGCCTGTCAACACACCTTCGCAACATTTAGACGGTGAGTGCCTACCTATTACCATTTAAAACTTATGACTTTATCAGTGAAACCAAAAATCACTTAGATTTTTGTTGTACTGATTTGTGGTGTGCAGTAAAGAATATTTGTACCTATTGTATTACTATTATAAAATTAAATTGGCTAGTTCTTACTTTTGAGGAACTTCAGGTGGCTCGAATCAAATACTTATTTAGGTTAGGCTGAACGTTTAGCTTAACAGATTGTGTATATAATGTTTGGTTTAGGTACGACTTGACGAAAGAAAAAATATAACGTTTGAGCGACGGATCGACGTGATTTTTGGCATAGAGACATTTTATGGGCCAGAGAGTGACATACTTAGACTATAATGTTTGGTTTACCTACACTGTTAAAAAATTTTGTAAAATTACAATTGTTTTACAAAACAAATATCAGCAAAATTCCAAATCAACGTATACTAATACAAAACATAACGCAATTTGAGTAAAATTACAAAACATGTGAAGGAACTTACTATAATGAGTTGTAATTTTGGAAGCTTTATGCAATAACCCTACACGTGAATTTCTAATGAAAGGTTGTAAATTTACCAAAATTGTTTGTAATCCGATTTACAATACTTTTTTTGTGATATTACGAATAAATGTTGAAACTCAAATTACTATGAAGTCATTAAGAATTTACAAATAATTTTATTATTTTTGTAACACAAATTTGAAAATTACAATACGTATTATAATTCTATCGAAAGTTTTTATTTTTCTAACACGTATTGATATTTTCTAAAACTGTTGATTAATTCTGAACAAAATGATTTGAAAATTAGAATAACTCTTTGTATTTTGATTTACAATACTTTTTTTATGAAATTACGAAAAAAGTTGAAACACAAATTAGTATGAAATCATTAAGAATTTACAAATAATTTTATTATTTTTGTAACTTAAATTTGAAAATTACAATACGTATTATAATTCTACCATAAGTTTTTATTTTTCTGACACGTATTGTAATTTTTTTAAACTTTTGATTAATTTCGGGCAAAAAGATTTAAAATTTACAAAAATTGTTTGTAATTTGATTTACTATACTATTTTTATAAAATTTTGAAAATATGTTGAAACTCAAATTAGAATGAAATTATTAAGAATCTGCAAACTATTTTATCATTTTTGTAACACAAATTTGAAAATTGCATTACGTATTGTAATTCTACCCAAAGTCTTTACTTGTCTAACTCGTATTGTAATTTTTTCAAATTTTTGATTAATTTCAAGCAAAAAAATTTATTTTTTTTAAAAAATGTTTATAATTTGATTTACAATACTTATTTTGTGAAATTATGAAAAAATTTAGAAGATGAAATTATTAAAGATTTACCTACGTATAATTTTACTATTTTTATAACGCAAGTTCGAAATTGCATTATACATTGTAATTCTACTAAAACGTGTATTTCTCTTATACGTAATAGTATTTTTTCAAACCGTTAATTAGTTTTGAATCAAAAGTTTCTAAAATTCTTGAAATCTGTTTGCAATTTGCTCTAAAATTTTTTTTTTTTTTTTGTAAAATTACAGAAAAATATTAGTATTGAAATTACTATGAAGTCATTAAAAATCTATAAATATTTTTAGTATTATAATCTTTAAATTGAATTTTCAAACCAAGTCTTTAAATAATCTGTAGATCATCATTTTCAGAGCGATACGTTACCTGCGATCGCTACCATTCAACAAATGTTTTGTAATTTTTCGATAATGAGTTGAAATTAATTACGTTGTGTAGTACGGGAGTGCACCGATAGATGGCGCTGCTCCCTAAATAAACTCGCTAACGATGTGTAACCTTAGAATTGTGACTACCGCGGCTTACTTAACGTATGTTGTCTTTTGTTATGGACAGCATTATACTTGGTTGGCTGCATTCAAGTTATTGAACACCTTCCAATATAATTCTGAACGTAGTACGACTCTGATTGCAGTACGGTGTCTCGCTCGAAACGCCTGCTGTTCTCCGAGTGAATACTATATAAAACCACTCAGTTGTAAGTGAAGTTTGTCTATTAAACCGTATAATTATATTTGTCGTTTCCGTCGCATCGTCAACCCCGTTATAGTTGTAAATTTACAACACATCATTTTGAAATTGCAAACCATTTTCAAAAGAATTTGTTTGGCAAAATTACATTATTTGTATTGTAATTTTGTTAAACGAATTTCCGATAGTCGTTTGGTAAATTTCAACAAAATGTTTTGTAATTTTTCAATAATGAGTTGAAATTAATTGTGTAGTAAATTTAAAACACATCATTTTAAAATTGCAAACCATTTTCAACAGAATTTGTTTGGCAAAATTACATTGTTTGTATTGTAATTTTGCTAAACGAATTCCGATAGTCGTTTGGTAAATTTCAACAAATGTTTTGTAATTTTTCGAAATTGAGTTGAAATAAATTGTATTGTAAATTTACAAAACGGAATTATATTTTTACTTTATTGTTGTGCGTAAAAACTTCCAACACTTTCTTTGTAAAATTACTACAGAAATTTTTAACAGTGTAGGTACGACTTGACGAAAGAAAAAATATAACGTTTGAGCAACGGACCGACGTGATTTTTGGCATAGAGACAGTTTATGGGCCAGAGAGTGACATAGGGTACTTTTTATCCCGAGAAAATGCACAATTCCCGATGAAACAGCGCGCGGTAACATAATTAGTGGTACAGTCAGCTGCAGAGAAAGGGTACCCCCTGTAATGGCGGTAAGTATGGATACCGCCGTTACAGGGGGGTAACTTTTCTCTGCAGCTGACTGTACTGTCACCAGCACCAATTGTGTCCGTCAGATCAACAAAGCGTGCATAAACATCTGATACGAC
Source organism: Choristoneura rosaceana (assembly GCA_037349165.1). NCBI lineage: Eukaryota > Metazoa > Arthropoda > Insecta > Lepidoptera > Tortricidae > Choristoneura > Choristoneura rosaceana. The sequence goes on along the minus strand of JAZBNJ010000040.1, from coordinate 8,314,257 downwards.
TCTATTTCTAGGGCCAGTAGGACGTGACTGATATTAATGCAGGTGTACTTATGTATCATAGAGAACCATCAGGACGGAAGTAGCTCGCAGTCGTTCCCTCTGCGACCTCACTCGGACGACGAAGGCGGCACGCCGGGGCGGCCCGGCGTGGACTACCCCGTGCTCACCGTCATACCGTCCACGGCCTTTGACTGCAAGACGCAGCGGTACAAGGGATTCTTCGCTGACCCTGAGACTAGATGTCAGGTAAGGATGTTATTTAAATAAGGTAAAACAAGCTAGAGGGCATAGTATCAATCATACCCTAACTAACTAATAGGGTTATATTGTCAATTACTGACCACCGTTCAATAACGGTCACCTTACACTAAAAATGAATTCTAGTCACCTACGAGTATAAACAGAGTAAATTTTTAGTATAAGGTGAAGCCGTGGTGGCCTAGTGGTTTGACCTATCGCCTCTCAAGCAGAGGGTCGTGGGTTCAAACCCGGCTCGCACCTCTTGAGTTTTCCGAACAATGATGTTTATTCGAAATTCATGTGCGAAATTTACCACGAGCTTTGCGGTGAAGGAAAACATCGTGAGGAAACCTACACAAACCTGCGAAGCAATTCAATGGTGCGTGTGAAGTTCCTAATTCGCACTAGGCCCGCGTGGGAACTATGGCCCAAGCCCTCTTATTCTGAGAGGAGGCCTGTGCCTAGCAATAGGACGTATATAGGCTGGGATGATGATAAGGTGTCAATTACTGGCCACCTTATACTAAGATGAATTCTGGTCACCTACAAATAGAATTAATTTTCGTATAATAGGTGAATAATTTAAAATTTGCATAGGGAATAGAAAAATTTGGTTAGTGCATGATCCTGACTCGCTTTTGACTAAGCCGGCGATTTAATTCATTCAGAAAAGACAAAAGGTAGAAAACCAATTTACCCAAAACCCGCCTCGGGTTTCAAACCCGCTCATGCTGGATGGCTTACTTTTGTCTTACTGAAGAGTTTAGAATATACCCAGTGCCGCAACTTAGGTAGATATTACGTTATATAAGACTTAAGAGCCGTGGTGGCCTAGTGGTTTGACCTATCGCCTCTCAAGCAGAAGCCTTTTTCGAAATTCATGTGCTTTTCGGTTAAGGAAAACATCGTGAGGAAACGTGCACAAACCTGCGAAGCAATTCAATGGTGTGTGTGAAGTTCTCAATCCGCACTGGGCCTGCGTGGGAACTACTGCCCAAGCCCTCTCATTCTGAGTGGAGGCCTGTGCCCAGCAGTGGGACGTATATAGGCTGGGACGAAGACTTAGGTAGCGATCCCATAAAGGGATAAATAAGTTCGCTTTTGAACATGTATCTCAGTCTGTCACTTGTTTTTGTTTCTTTTGATTTGTACAATAAAGTGTTTAGATACATATACTTCACCCAGAACATTATCTCATCTCCAGGTATGGCACTACTGCGACTTGAACGGCGGCCAAGCGTCCTTCCTATGCCCGAACGGCACAATATTCTCGCAAGCCGCGCTGACTTGCGATTGGTGGTTTAACGTACGCTGCGCCTCCACTACACAGCTCTATGTGCTCAACGAAAGCCTATACAAATTCATACTGCCACACTCGCCTAAATTCCCCGAGGATTACAGCGGGCCTCTGGTTGACAAGTAAGATATTAATTAATCCAGGCGATACCGTGTAGAGGTCCCATATCCACAAACTAAACTTATTTGGCAGTTACCAGCACTAAAATAGAAACTTTGGCCGCTAATTACCTTATGTTCTGTTTATGACATGTGCCTACTTTATTGAGGCAAGTAACAATGTCCTTTTGTAGCATTATGTTTTGTCGTCTTATCTTCTTTTGTTTATATCTACACTCTACATTGTAGAGTCCATAAAATACTTACATTTACTTACATTACATTGAAGTATTTTTCTTACCATTTAATCTTTCTGTATTAGTAGAATTAACAGTCCAGACTTAATTGTGTTGAATTTGAAATATAAAGTACAGCAGAGATTTCTAAATGATATCACCAAACAATGTAAATCGTAATGAGAGATTTATATTTTCAGATACCTTACTCTCAAGTTCAAAGAAATGGAGGAGCAATTCAAGAAGAATAAAAACAAACAGTCTGCGTCGGAGAAGATAGACTCTGATGAAAACTCTTCTAGTGAAGACTCCAGCGAAAAAGGTTCTGCAGTAGGCGAAGAACAAACGGAAACGAGTGAAGTTAGCGGCGTTAGCGAGGCGAGCGTCGTGGTCGCATCGCCAGGCACCAGCGGCAATGTTCAGAGGCTAGAAGACTAGTACTACCCATAAAACAACAAATGACTAACTAAATTTTGCAGCATTTTCAATCAAGGTCTGCCCGAACAATGACCTTGCGCCAAATCGTATTTTTAGACACACTAGGGTAGGCTAGGCGTAATAGACTGTGATAGAGCTAGACTCATCAGTTTCGGTAGCGTATATGATGAATGTATAGTTAAATTGCGTAAATGATTCTGTTAGCGTGTAGTCAATAAAGGCATGAAGGTCAATATGATGTATACATTATTTGCCATTTGATTAAGTTAATATTTATGATTGAATATATCGCTTCTTTAATTGAATAGTTAAGGAATTAAACTTGCCATATTTAGCCATGTTTAATTCGATTCGAATGAGAAGTTGGTATGTAAATTGTTATTACGTGGGTGCGTATGTTGAGTGTATGAACTGTGAGATTTTCAAAGAATGACGCAAATATTTTTTTATTTAATTGTGTTGCCTTTTGAAGTAGAATATATACCTAGTGCCATCCACGAAGACGCATGGTTTTTTTTTAAATTAGACATTAATATGTATAATTGTTATAAAGAACCACGGCACGCGTCATCGTGAATGACTCTACCTATATCTTTGTGATTAAGATTATGTAAAATACCTATATAGATACTCAAAATTGTCTGTAGTGTACCTCGTGTGTGGGTAGACAATTCATCAGCCATTAGTCTTAACACTAATTATTTTGTGCAATAAAATGTATTACTATGTATTTAACGGCATTTTTTTTTTCGTCCATTTGAACGCAGATCCAGCGTCCTTATTTCTATTTGGAAGAGCAAACATATTAAGACATCATGCATTAAATAGGAAAACACTGTTAATAAATCGCAAATGAATTTATTTACAAAGACTAGCTAATTATTTAAATTAATGCATCACCTCTATTGAATGAAGTTATGTGTAACATCATGATGATCTGGCTGATATATAATAATAAAAAAATACAATTATATTAACGTACTCAATAAAAAAACTTTACGTAAACGTACAATTATTTTCACATTTACTAATTTATAATTAGTATTTATATCAAAACATTGCATGCACCTACACGTAACGCAAATGGTATGACAGATTGTCTTGATTCAATACATTCTTAGATTGGGACTTTAACGCTTATCTACACAGACATGGGTAATACTGTTTATTTAAAAACGATTGACAAATAACTATTTACAGAAGATTTTAATATGACTACATGAACACAGAAAGATCATTATTTCATATCCAACAATAAGACTAAAAAATTGTTACGATTGTGACTATGTTAGTACAATCATTAAAGCTAGTGTAAACATTTTATCATATATTACCCTAATGCATTTTCTGCACATATTCTTTTTACAAAAATATCATTCATTCGAAAGATTCTTAAGCAGATTGAAATAGATAGCTAATCGAGTAATTTTAACAGCGCGTTTATTAACTAAAGTTATTTAGAATTTGAACACGCATTTTCCGGAATTTACTATCTAAGTAAATCTTTGGGTACTTATGAATATCAATACGTACCTAATCATTAATCAATAACCTACATTTATTTACAGTCAGATCATATCCCAAAGTAAATACTTCATCACAAGTTGTTGCCGTTTCAGTCTTTAGGTCTTAAGCTTCACAATCCCTTAAATTTAGATGCCTTATTTCATGACAGAGCTATATGTGCAGAGCATGATAACTTTGACATCAATATATTACCTACTTCTGATTTATAAGTACTACCTACTAAAATGCAGATCAGATGAAAACGTTTGTTACTGATAATGTACCTATAGTTTATTTTTAATTCTTTAAAAAAGTCTGCTACCAAATTAATTGAAAGGTTTGCATAATATAATTTGATAGGCAGATACCTATTTAATAATACCTACTGTTAATACTCAAATTTTGTTGTTTTTGGAATTACTTATATGTAGCGATACCGTAATTTAAATTTTACATATTCGAGTTTTAGTATGTCATTCATGCCGATCAAGTTAAAATCCGTTAATCCAACTAATCAACCTTTTCTTTTTAGCAGGCATAAATTTAATCGGCTATAAAACTCAACGCTTAATTGTAAACTTCAAGTAAGATGCACCAGAATGACCTTACTTAATTAACTAACGTTAATTTACCCTGTTTATGAAAACATATTCAAACAAAACCTTATTTAGAGAGAACAGTAAATAACGCACAAAAATGCGCGATATAACCTTAACGATAATGCAAAATGCACGTCAATAAACTACCTAAACGTTAATAGCAATCGAGATGGTATACGAATTTGCGGTCACAGAGCAAAGCAGGGGTCGGGCGGCGTTCGCGATCACGGCTTAGTGTTTGAGGAGTAGAGCGGCGTGTTTGAGCCGCAGATGGGAGCGCAGCGTGTCGATGCGACTGTAGGTCGCGGGGCAGTAGGGGCAGAGCGAGCGCTGGGCGGTGTGCGAGTGGAAGTGGTGCCAGCGGTTGGAGACTTCCTTGCCGCAAGACTTGCAGCGCCACAGCGCCGCCGACTCGGCCGCCGCCACGAACATGTTGTGGTAAGAGTACTGCGGCGGCGGGGGCACCGGCAGCCGCTCTGCAACAACCGCAGCCGCCAACCTCACTCCGGTTCTTCAACCCGACTACCAGATCTAAGGCAGATCGTTTCTCATCCCTTTTAACCGTTACATTTGCGTTGTTTTTGTCCTACGTTAGCGACCCCATAGAAGCGGAAATAAAAAGAAGAGAATAGCATTAACAGTAGCCAACTCGAGGATTTGTCTTGTTCAAAGCGTAAATCAGTATACAATTAAAAATTAAAATTCACGGCCGATATTCGCTCACGTGTGAGGTTGAGAAACGATGACCCTAACTCATAAATACAATTGCTAGGAACCCGTAATGCCACTTCACGCTCGATCACGCACTAAGGACGGGTTTGTTAAATAGTCCAACACCGAACTATCTCAATAGGAAGAATAATAGAACATTGACTTCGAACAGGCATCAGATATTAGCTCTTGGCGAAGCAGCATTACTCTTCTCAGAAGACTTGGATGTTCTGGAGTGATTTCAAGATCTCTATATTTTCTTAGTGAGCTTAATAATCTGTGGATATAACACATTCGCCGCGCACGAGCACACAGAGCAGTCGGCACAAACAGAACAGACAGCGGCAAGCGGGCGGTCCGTCGGTCGGTGCGAGGACGCGGGTAGCTAGTGGGGTGGGAGTGTGAACGCTAACTGAAACTACACGGATTGTAACATACCACAATTTAATGTAAAAATTAGTAATAAATACAACAGATAAATGCAGGAGTTTGCAACATGTTAAAATTGCATTACATAACATCAAACAATGTGAAAAATAATAATTGCATTAACTGCTTGCATAAAACAAAATAATTTAAATTAAACTGTAAATGGAGGCATCAAACCTAGACATCAAAACAAAATATAATCGTTCATAAAATCTCATGTGAAAATATAACGAGGCTGATATTTCAGCTGTTACGTACACGATTTGACGCCCCCGCCCTATAAGTAATACACTATTGTGATATACGACACTATAACAAATTTGCTAATGTTATAAAGAGAAACAAAATAAACATAAGTAGACCATTGCTATCCTGACAATAACCACATAGCTCATCCTGCACTCCATTGATTTCAAATGATAAGATCACATCCTTGTGATAATAATGTGTAAATTTTAATATACAATAAATTGGAATATTCAATAAGATTGGCCAAATAAGTGACTAGGTCCACAAGACCTCCATTTTCATAAGTCTAATTTTAGTAATTCGTTAAACCTTATGTATAAATTCCATATGGCATAATTTTGCTTTCTTTTATAAGTATTATTTAAGTTGCACACTTTCTGAAAGCTGAAAAGAGATCAAAGGTAGATATTTTCTGAGCCAAACGATGTGATACTCCAAAATGTTCGGGCCAGACACTATCATAGTATCCTAACCTAATTCATCTAAAATATCTACTTTACCAACCGATGATTTGCTAAAGCAAAACTCGTTAATAAATTGGTCTCAATAGTAATTATAAGTTAATAGCATTCGCGAGTAGAGTCGGGAACGCCGGTCGGAGCCAGCAAGGATCTCACATGGACGCGCGGCCTGGCCCGCCGCGCCCGCGCCCGCACGGATAGCCATGATCTAGTCAACAATAGACTTCACTTGCGCGACAATAAATTATTAAACAGTACGTAACTATTACGATTGGCAGAGGTAATTACCAGCTATAAAACCTGTACATCACCGTAACCCAAACTGCTTCTCGTTAGGAAGTAATAGAAAATACAGACCGTTCGCGTTAATAATGCAGTGAATCATCAATGTCCTATGCCTAACCACGCCCAATAACCAATTAAATCGTTCCTAATTAGCAAGTCAAGTTCACAGTGAACGCATACCTACTCTCGATGTGCTAACTGATTTAAATTTGAAAAATTAATAGCGCACTTATTTGTAAAAATAAAAGACGTTCGGTAATTCATAGCGGAAAAATAAAAGTTTTTTACGATATTTATATGTAGGCACTTTAAACAGTGACAGTGGACAGTACAAAAAAATGCAACTGCATGCGGTGTGTTCGAGAGAACAGTTTATAGTATTCTCATTTCTCAGTGAGCAAAAAGAAACTAATACTTGCATTAAAATCGCCAAATTATGAATATTTATTTTCTCACTTCATTAAACTTGATACTGAAACAATCATACATACAATTTGTTTGAATTTTAACCCCACGTTTAATGCACCTTTAAGATGTGGCCAAACCGCTGCTTAAAAAACGGTGACGACACGGAATCGCGGTGGCGCACCGTTTTTGTCGCATTCTCTCCACACCACTGCTTAAAATACGGAATTGCAGTGACGTGCCGGAAACGTCAGGTCTTTACCGAACAAAAGTCAAGACGTTTACGGCACGTCACTGCAATTCCGCACCGTTTGCGTATTGCGCAGCGGTGTGGAAAGCATGCAAAAAAAAAAACGGTGCGCATACGATGCATCCCTGCGGTTCCGTACCGTCGCCGTTTTTTAAGTAGCGGTGTGACGCTTCTTTACTCTGCAGTTGCACTGACGACTCACTGCATTCTTAACGCGGACGAACTGTGGGAGTTCACTTATACAAATAGGTAGTAACTCTGTTTGAAGACATTAATTACATACTTTTTAAAATATCCTTTAGTTTGGTTACGTAATTAAATAACTAGTAATATTGCACTGAGTATGAAATGCTATCAAATAATAAGCGCCCACGTTGAGAAGTATATAAATAAAACTTTAAACAACAAACTCTTAAAATGAAAATAAATCTTTGAGGAAGAAATATTTGGTGAGTAAACTAGTTATAACGTCATAATGAGAGGATGCGGCGCTTAGTACTTACAATTCAAATGGGCCCCTATATTTAATAGACAGTTGTTTATTCTAGCTATGACTATTAAAAAAATTGCACAAATGAAATTGTATGTTCACAGCTACTTAACAGCACTGACTCCACCTTTTAGTTATGGGCAACGATCACGTTCACGGATTCGTATTTGGATGCGGTATCTTACACCGTTCGACTTTGGGTTGGGAGATATTGATTAGAATTTTAAAATCGGTGTCTTACCATTCTAGGTTTATTATTAGTAAATTTTAAGATCTCTGAAAACTTAAGTGAAAACGACGAGTGATACTGTAATCTCTTGGAGCGCATGCCCGCGGCCCGCGGCCCACCGACGCGACCTCACCGGATGCTAGATGCCTTACGTTATGCAAGTAACTAATCATTAAAACATTAATCATAGGTTCTATAATAGGAGTCGAATCGTAGCGTGTTAACACTCTTGGTTCTAGCACCATTCCTTTTTATCACATTTCAGTTACCGTACCACTCTAAGTGTTTTAGCTAAAAATGTAACAATCTTAAATCTTAATTGAAAATACATACATACATACATGCTAGGTTAGTCCCAATCGTAGAATGCCAATATTAGTTACTAAATGCGCAACCTCCTACCTTAAAGTAATTGAAAGAGGTCTTCGACCCCAAGCACCGATCAGGCGATCACACGTGGGCGGTTACTTCAACCGGCCCGTTATATCAACTAAACACCTACCAACGATAAAATCATAAAATATGTTAACATCTCAAATTCATTATATTAAATCTAACCGTCAACTGAACATAAACGAAATCCATTTTATTATAAATGTTGAATCAATAAAAACAAACAACACTGATAAATCAAAATATAGATATATAGTTATATAAATGTAAATATAAAAAGTATATTAAATCAGACAATACGATATATCTAAGTATAAAAAACAATCTCCATAATATAGTCTAGTATAAAAATCTTTTCGTATGTTTCCTTAGGCGCTATCCGTTAATACATCACAAATCCTTAATAATATCCATCTTGCAAAGGCCTCATAGAGTTACAAATGCATCTACACTGAGATTCAGTCATTATTTATATGTCGTTGACCAACGACGCATCACAATCTCTTGCCAGTTCGCATCCCGTCCTGATGTAGTCACTCCGCGCGTAGGATGTGTAACATAAATACAATTAGCTAAGGGGGCGCCTCGCGAGCCCCCACCTAACGAATAAATATAACAAGAAGAACGCTTACCAGCCAGCGTATTCGCGGTTGCACCGCTACTGGATATAATATAAAAAATAATATGGTAATAAAATTAACATCATATTATTATTGCTTTTGCCCGTTCCCGTATAGCAATTGGTATAGAATATTCGCTTACCTACTTAAATGCCTACACTTCGAGTGATCACTCGTCACATCGACCGATAGGTAAATTCCTTACGCGGAATAATTAAGGTCACACTGGGGCAAGTCAAATGCACAACCGAGACAATACTAAACGAGTCGCCCGTCACCAACGAGCTACAATAAGAAATAAGGCTCGCTTAAGTAATAGCACTTCAGCTTAATCCTAAATAGGAAAGAGACGGTCCGTTAAAATTTGACACAAGAACGACGGCCGGGCGGCGACTGGCGGCGGCCCCGCGCTCACAGAGCGTCGAAGCCGAGCCAGTACATGGACAATCAATCGAAGCCCGCGTCCAGGTGGTTGGCGAAGAGCGGCGGCGGCGGCGGCGCGTGCAGCGGCGCGCCGGCGCCCGCGCCCGCGCCCGCCGGCTCGAACTTGCGCGTGTCGGGGTTGTACGCGGGGTGCTTGAACTTGCAGTGCGTGCGCAAGTTGTCGGAGCGAGTGTACGTGGCGCGGCACAGCGGGCACTCGAAGCGGCCCGGGAAGTGCACGTGGTAGTGGTTGCGGATGTGCGTCACCACCTTGCCGCACAGCTTGCAGCGGTGCAGGTTGAGCGCGCCCGCCACGCGCTCGAACGTCAGCCGCATGTGCCAGCCCTTCGAGCCTGCAACCACCGCACCGTCACACCCTGCCCGCACCCCACCTCGCGCCCTCGCGAGCGGGACGGCCCGAGCGATGCCGCAGCGCCGACGCTACCTCTGCTTCCCCGCGCTGACGCTAACAGTAACGGTCGGTTCTGCAGCATCGCCGTGCGATGCCAACGAATCAGAGGGATCTCGGATGTTAAAACAGTGAAATAGCAATTTGAAAACATTATTACGCAAACAAGGGTCGACTGGAACCATACTCAGTATAGCACTATTCAAAGCTTTGTTGTTGCCTCTTAACGCTGTACTATAAATATGCTTCTCCTAGTACTATTTAGTAAAAAGCATTAATTATTAACGAATACAAAAGACTAAAAAGAGTTATTGAAACCAAAGTATCAAATAATTTACATGTTTAACGAAATAATTGTATTATCCAATGGAGACTCATGCATAAATGAATCGATGACTTGAAGAAACGGTGTTTGTAACAGAGTTTTAGTTGCATGAAATGTTATTAATAGCTTTTACAGAGCCCCATAATGTTCGAAAGGCGAGTCTCATAGATGTGGTAGGTTAGCGATAATGTACAGAGTAAAAGCATGGATAGGGAATGAAAAGAAAAGAGTGGTATAAATAAAGAAAATATATTTGCAACAAACATACATAGTAACGAAAGACTTAGATTAAACTAATTCATTAGAAGTTGGTAGATATCAACTAAAATGACGTAATAAATTAAAATGAGGAAATAAGTCCATAGTTAATCACAAACAAAATCAGTCTTTCAGGCCTGCTGACAGCACGTCAGTCGGCTTTACATCTACGAGGAACTACAAGAGATCATAAATTGTTTGGCACAAGATCTTTAGTTTCAATCACAGCGCGAAGCTGGCATGTGGTGACTTTTATGTATATCCAGATACTAAACAAAAACTATTTAAACAGTCGGAATTAATTTAAACAAGTACACAAGTTATTTATATTCAAATAGCAAACCAATAAATCTACATAAAAGCAGAAATCAGGCTGAGAAAATAAGTAACGTTTTAAACGGATTTCGACAAAAGAAGCCTTAGGTCGAAAATTATCAGATATCTTGACGCCACGTTAGTATCCTGTGACCCATTTGCATCTCATGTCGAAATACTTCAACATTCGTCTAGAATGTAAGTTAGTTATTTTTCTACCGTAGCCCAGTTTTCGCTTTAATTTTTAAGTATTATTTATTGTTAAAAGAATGAAATCAAAACACCACACCTTAAATCTAAGTTACATAAGTAGTTGTTAGAACCAATTAAGTGCACTTTATGTTAGTTCAGGATATAAGTTAGACAACTTTGAATTAGAAAAAGCCCATGATTTTACATTAGTTTTCATGTTCCGCTTTTATACATAGGGGCCATCGATATATCACGTACGTCACAGCTATTGTAGAAATATCCCTGACCCGATTAAATTTACATTTTATTTAGGTACAACGAAAATCTCAAAATAATATGTATGTCACACCGGACTTCCCACAATAAACTGAGTGACGTAATTTATGGATGGCCCCATATCTAGGTACCTACACACAAAATTATTATCCTACGTATGAGAATGACTCTAGTCATCTAGTCATATCAATGAAAATGTTACTTATATTTATTATTTCATCAATAAGAACAGTATTCGCGGGCTAGCCACAATAACCCCAGATCATTTGAGACTGCTTCACACTTTATTTGATGAATTGATTTACTTGCTTGCAAAAATACTACTAGTATTAGGCTCTTAAAAAGCTAATGACCTAGAAGGCAGTTAACATTTTGTTTGTATATTGGACAAATTATGAGGTCCTAATACCGAGAAGTGTTTCATACGAAGATGCCTTTTTAGATTATCAGCTCGAGTCAATATTATTGGACACAATGGACATTTGTGCTGGGCCGGGTTGTGTGACTTCATATGTTTCTTTATGTTAGTTACGAGTTTACCGCACACAGTACAGGGAACAGGAACAGTGTAAGGTTTGTAGCCAGCTTCCGTTTTATGAGACATATTGTAATGGACATTTCGATGAGATTCTTGCTGTAAAATATTTTCGTCAACGCCGTAATTTTCACCTGCAAGATTATGGGCATATCTTCACTGACGAAAATATTACTTCTTGACATGCTAAAGTTTCACGTCACACGGAATTCGTTTCAACAAACACTATTGTTGAGCATGATGCACTAGCCACGCATATCCCAAATACATTAGCGTTTTTCCTGCCAATTTTAAAATCATGCAGTCCTGAAACGTCTGCTAATCTGTTGCAAGATTTGAATGCAATCCTTTTTTCTGCTACCTATCATTCGACATCCTAATTAATTTGTTAAGTTAATCCCTAAGCCCGCGAGGGGGCGCCAAATCACCATGAGAAATATTTTACACACCGATTTCTTCGTCATAGTTAAAATATATAAAAAAAGATACCCAAAAGCTTTAACAATATGGTCGGAGCAAATTAAAGGTGTTGATAAGCGTCCATGTGAGTCATGCCAAGAGTTTTAGTCATCATGCATGAACAGAATAATCAAAAACATCTAGGAATATGAAGAATAACAAGAAAAACTTTGCCGCGAGTTACATTAAATTTAAGGATTGAGTAGTTTCGTGTCCTCAAGATATTTTTGTTTATTTCTGTTAAATTAAAGCGTTATAATATGATCCGCAAAAGCAATGAACGAAGCTTAGCCATTATTTTCGGATTCGGATATATATTATGTTGATGTATAACATATATAAAAAAAAAGTTTTAATAAAAGAACGAAAATAATGGCATAGATTCATTAAACAGAAAAACGTGATGATGAATACGAACTATGCGCCTGTGTTTCAGGTGGAACCACATTAGTAAAAACACATAAACGGCGCATAGGACTGCAGCATAATGGTTGCGTTTGACGAGCGCGCGTGGCTTTTGGTTGTGCGTAAATTCCAACTGCACGCTACATGCTTCCAGCACGGTCACCATATTTTATACACAGCCAATAGCGTCGCGCCCTCGTGTTTTGCAACAGCTTGCTAGTATAGTATTACGAGTAGACTCACCATCAATGGTGTCTGTCTGGTCGGGATGCGGAGGCAGGATGGGTTCGCCGTCGCCGGAGTCGTTGCCCATTTGCTGCTGCGTCAACATTGACGCCATCTCTGCCATGCCCATGCCCTGGAATATTTCGCATTACTCTTTACTTTCAATCATAAGTGTATGAACATTTATCGGTAGACGCACATACCCACCTAAACACTGTTAACAAGGATTTCAAAATGACGAACAACAATTGAGATCACAGTTTTAATATGGAAAGCATGTAAATAAAATAAAATCCATCTTCGTTCCAGTTTACTAATGGCACTTGTGGTAATAGATTTAAGCGATGTCATCAATATGAAGATCAAGGCGATCAAGACATATCACAGCATCTCGTATAACTAACACTAGCGTTTTCAATCTCAACTTTTAAGTATTAACTAATAGCATCATTCGGTTGCGCCAAATCTCTCCGGGAGTGTTCGCGTTCTTGACAGAATCTATGCGCTTTACACTTGTCGTGATGGTTGACTATTTCCAGTCTGAAGTTAGCGTTGCCCTCGATAAAAGATGTTCTAGTAACGGTAAGTTCATGCGCCCATTTCCGGCAAACGTTGCAGAACATAATGTTTTGCATCTCATCATACTGCAACCACGGGTAGAGCGTGAGCCAATTGGTGCGAAATCTTCCTCCTTTCCGAATGGGTGTGTGGGTTTGTTTGGCAGTCTTGGCGGTGTCAATTTGTTGATTCGGTAGTGCGAGGATGGAGGCGAGTATAGTGCCGATACGCGGCTGCACGCAGAGGTCGACGGGGGCGGGTTTGCGTGCGTCCGCGCCCGCTGCCCCATCGCTCTCGCGCCACTCCAAACTCTGCCAACAGAGAAGGAAAGGATTGCCCTGCTTTACTCTAACAAATTTTGTGATTTATGCCAATTGTGATTTTCGAAATATGAGGCAGATCCCTTCCCTTCTGTTGACGCATACAATAAATGATTAAATCAATCAAAATGTGGGTTACATCATATCATACCAGACAAGATTGAGCATCAATAATTTGAAGCAGAAGAAAAAGATCTTCCCTTTCGACATCGCTTATACATAGTTAGAAGAAATGAAAGTATTTATGATGGTTAGAAGATGCAATAATAGCGACACCTAAGAAATTAGTCTCATAAGAGGTTGAAAATGCGATGCTCAATAAATCGTAAAAATCGCGAAGGTCACGAGATAAATAAAACATTAGATTACATTAAATATGACAAACATTAGTTGAACGTTAATATTTATAGTGAGATAACGCTTTTGGTATGCCTGCAAGCCAACACACGACCTTCAATTTGCATTATTTTCAGCAATTCAATCCTCTTCAACGTGATATGACATACCTACGAGATGATAATACTTCAAAGTATAGAATAATAAAGTAGGTACGATTTACAGATTTATTTAACGCACGCACTGAAAACACCTCAAAGCAACTCGGTGTTACTTATGCCAACTAGGTAAGCGCGACCTTTTGAGGACGCGATATTTCGAGCTCCGCAGAACAGCGAATTCTCTTTGTATGACGATTGTTTTTGATAATATCTAGTCTCATGATGATTACGATGATACCGCAACGTAGCGAGCGATCTTACCGGCAGATGCGTCTGTTCGTAGTGCGAGGGCGGCAGCGGCGGCGGCAGCGCGGGGTAGGGCGAGTCGGGCTCCTGCTTGACGTGCGGCGTGTGCGCCGGCGAGCGCGCCAGCCGCTGCGGCGTGTGCGCCGGCGGCGGCGTCGACGGCTCCGACCCGGACCCCGTCGAACCGCCCTTTACTGACTTCAGGTGGCTCTGCTGGGATATCGTTCAATGTCAACATTTTCAATGCTAGCGACGGTTATCCGTCAGCTTTCACTGATCTGAGACCGTAGTGTCTAACGCGTTGAAGTTCGTGATCATCATCTGCTACCTTTGTCTTATACCGTGTGACAGAAAGAAGTGGTGAAAACGATTATGAGTCCAAGTGTGTTAAGCATTAAGTTGCGATTGTGAGCATGAGATCCTCTTAAACCACGTCACTAGATTTTAATTTTAATTATAAAGGGATTTTACAAAAAAAAATAAGTAATGAAAAATTATGACATACTTAAAATCACAAGTTTTCTATAAAATGTTACGTGATATAACTGTTATTATATTGCATCCCCTTGTCATTCCTAAATTACTAATTGATCATTATTTTCCAACTTTAACGCGATTATTTTAATAACACATTCGGAAAAAATACTATTATAGAAATGATGAGTAGGTACATTCGCAACATTAATTTCAGTACAACATGGTAATTATTGGAAGCACACATTCGAAAATTGAATATAACAGAAACATTTTTGTTGTAGAATGTAATTGTTTATTATTGTGACAAAGGATTAATGGTGCTAAATAACTAGGTTAATGTAAACAGCCGCCCTAACAAGAAGAACAAATTGCCGGCTTATCGTAACCCATTTGCTACTAAATGCATCCCATTCCGACAAATTTAGATCTAGCGAGTTTAATGAGATATGACTGTGTACCTACACATATTTTAACACTACTGTTACTTAATTCCAAGTTAAACGCGTTTCATCATTCCAGCATTGTCGTCTATATCCTTTACAATTTCGCACCTGTAAAGCAGGGCTACTACGAAACTCGAAACTTGTTCGTATCGTACCGTCCCTCTCGCTCTCGTATTAAATAGTATGAGTGTAACAGAGACCGCACGACACGAACTTCGAGTTTCGTGGTGGCCCTGCTGGTTTCGGTTAGTTGATTTTACAATGAGACTCCTACGAATTAACAAAAAAAAAAAACGGTATTGTAGTTAAGACAGACATATTTTAGTTGTTCCTTGTGCGACCCTCGGGTCAAATATTTTTTTTCTAATATAACAAATAGTTTTGCACTCAAGGACTATTTTTTAACTTGAAGACGGAATGACGTTTTTTAGCCTCTCTCGTAAGTCTACAGATCGTTAGTAATATAATATAGTCATATAGACAGACTCCCGCGGCCCCCATAGTAAAATAAAGTACCTAGAAGTAAATAGGTGAAAATCTTAATAAGGCTCTCTTTGCGTGTAGTAACTAGTAGAGAATTTGTGTCATTTTTCTGACATTTAACCGACTTGTTTACACGTGACACGTTTCTATTACATACAATACAAGAGGCTAAAGTAATCTTTAGTTTTTTTACCTTTAGCGATTGTCATTTGAAACTGTAATTTATTTGTTACTAGCTTTTGTCCGCGGCTCCGCCAGCGTGGTATTCGGTTATCGCGCGCTGTTCCTTCGGGAACTGTGCATTTTCCGGGATAAAAAGTAGCCTATGTCACTCTCGAGCCCATAAACTATCTCTATGCTAAAAATCACGCTACGGCGTGAAAGCCGGACAAACACAATTTCGCATTTAAGGATTATGCAGTATGGATTTATGGTTTGACGGATTTGTCAACAATCTCACGGGATAGAGAATTCGCCAATTTATTTTTTCTTTCAGGGAGCAAGAAGCAGGTGGTAGGACCTTGTGCAAGGTCCGCCCGGATTGCTACCACCATCTTGCTCGCTAATCCTGCCGTGAAGCAGCAGTGCTCGCACTGTTGTGTTTCGGCGCGGAGAGTAAGACAGCCGGTGAAATTACTGGCACTTGAGGTATTCCATCTTAGGCCTCTAGGTTGGCAACGCATCTGCAATACCCCTGGTGTTGCAGATGTTTATGGGCGGTGATGATCTCTTACCACCAGGAGACCCACTTGCTCGTTTGCCTTCCAGTCGAATAAAAAAAAAAAAAGAAGCGAAACAGTGGGATACAGCTTGTTTAAAATAGATACACTCCTCCTACTCACTAAGAGTCCTGACTGAGCCTAAAGATTGTTATTCGCCTGTTGATAAATATTATGAATGTAGATTCATTACCTTAAACGGTATGATAGGCGTCGTTTATCATCGCACTGAATTTCGTAGTGCAGTCGGTGCCCTAACATAAGTATCCACTTTTCTATACAACTAGTATGAAAAAATGGATACATAAGTTAGGGAACCGACCGTACGAGGCACGCAGTTGTTGTCAAACGCCCAACCGGGCGGGCCAGCGGGCGTGGCGATTATATTGCCAATCAATTCTGTAATGAGCTTCGACCGTGTCGTTTGGGTTTTCGCGAGCAATTTTTTTTTATTTTGATAATAATAACAAATTAATATTATTGTTCTTAGCGTTAAAAAAAAAATCACCATTTTTTAAGGTAATGGAAACTCACCTCATAATGTCTATAACTTAGATCGACTTCGTCCCTATTAATGTTGGAGTTCTTCCTGCGTCTTTTCTCGGCGGGCGGTGCGTGCGCGGCGAGCGGCGGCGCGGGGGGCAGCGGGGCGGGCGCCGGCGCGTGCGCCGCTGGCGGCGTCGCAAACGCTTCCCCACGGGACGACAAGTTCTCCGCGCTTACGGACGGTGTCGATCGACCTTCGCACTGGGAAGGACCACTTAAATAAATTCACTTTTCCAAAATGAGCGTCACATCAGGGCATGCATAAATTGCGTTATGTCAATGGAACTTTAATAACGCCCTGTGTAACACTTTTTGCTATGAAAATCTCTCAACCATCGGAACTAGACGCTCCATCCCGAAATGTATGAGTGTCAATAATCTTAGAAGTTGACATTCAAAGTATCTAATTTGAAAAAAGATAAGTAGAAATAATTTATCGGATCCATTGATCCCTGATATAGATAGAGCTTAGATACAACTAAATATAGTTTGATATTCATGTTGCTTTTATAATTTACTATAGGATGACCTTTATACTTTTTTTAAGTTGTGTATTCGTAGCACAATTATCTAACAACACTCCATAAATAAATGCACATGCCGTAACGAATTAATAATAAAAATGATAAATATGTAACTATAGCAAAATGGTACTTTACCTTAGGATTCAATGTACTGTTTTCTGTCAAACCTCTAACTTGTAAGCTTTCAGCTGTTTTTAGGAACATCGGTAGCATATTTTGGCCAACATTTACTTCACCCTGAAAAGTGTTTATAAACAATGGTACATTTATATGAAATAATAGAAAACATACATGTAGTCAAAAGTAAGGTACTTTCACGACCACAGTCAAATTAATGCATTCACCGCCATCTGACTTCCACAGGTGCCACCGATGCACATGTGTGTTCAAAATGTATGAATAATTATGACAGCGGCACAAGGTAAAGTTCCGAAAACGCATAGGTATATGCGTCGGTGGCAGTGAATGCGTTAAAGCGTAGTAAAAGTAATGAAAGCGTGAATAGTCACCTTATACATGAAGTCCAATAACGACTTCATCTCTGAGTACCTCACATCTTTGAGAAATATTATCGGATGTGGATGACTGTTCTGCAGGAATATAGTTTCAAAATACGGGGAACACGCAGAAAGTATCGTCTGATGAGCCTGTAACAACACAATACGTCTACATTGTCCTCTAATGTATTAGCAAATTTTAGGCAACGATGTGTGCACCAGAAGGTAAATTGAACAAAAGACGTGATGCTAAGCTATGTGAAGGTCTTCACAATCTTGTAATGAAACGTGAAATATTACCATTTTTGCAAAGCTATTCTTATTTTAATTAGGCAGCAGTTGTCTTTAGTGAACTAGGTTTCTAGTCGTAAAGAGCAAATATTTGTGAATAAAAGAATGCTTTAAAATTGAACTGGCAGAGTTGGCAAACAGTATACCTACCTACATTTTTAGTTTTCTAGACTACATAATGTATGCCAGACCCTAGAACCTGTTCGACAGCTTATGAAGACTACATTAGAAAGTTAAAATAGATAAAACTTTTTGCACACTATTATCTATTCACTTTCGACCTAAATAAAATGCATTTTAATGACTAGTCGCCACTTTCGTGTGAGCAGCATTTTATTAATGTTGACTAAATGAAAACAGCTTTAATTGTGAAATAATTAATTTCAATGAATAATAATTTGACCTTTTAAACTATTAATAGAACTATTTTAAAATTATAAGATATATTATACACTTTCAACTAATAAAAAGCTAATTGATCACCTCCCTAAATCTTCTGTATAAAAATACTACTGTATGAAAATTAATTCATACTTCTCTATGTCTCGCATGGAGAAAAGGATTTTAGCGATTTCATAAATTTTCTCTAAGTCTTCTATTAATTTGTAGAAGGTTTTTACGAAAAAAAAATAATAGAAAAATTGCGAGTAAATTAGAAAATCGCGTTAAATCACAAGTATAACCGGGGGTATTGATATACAACGTTAATGAAATTGACGACGTAGTTTTTGGGTACTATTTCCACGGAAAATTTTGGAGCATCCTAGATTTTTTAATGTGATGCCCCAGGCGGCAAAATTCCATAATAAATATATTGAATATCATCTAGATAATAATATACATACATTATTTCACAACGATTGTTTGAATGAGCCCGAATTTTTTTATTACGTTGGTGTTACCAAGTCGAGAAATCCCCTTTTTATAATGTGTATGGTACAAAAATATCCTGTCGACACTTCCAGCCAAGTAATATGAAGGCCGGCTTGCCTGTCTTTGTGATGTGGCTATTATTCTCTTTTGATTCCTTTTAGATTATAATCACATCAACAGGGACATACATAATTAAGTGTGGCCATTTTAGAGCGTCTTAAATATATAGAAAATTGACAAATTCTATTGAAATGTAGTTTACTAGTTTTGTCAAACCTAAACAAGAGGGCGGCAAAATTTTGTTTCGCCCGGGCGGCTGATACCCACGCTGCGCCATTGATTCAGTCTCCACTCGGCTGTGATGTTAAAAAAAAGCGTTATAATTGTTATAAAGCGTGAATGTTTTTCCGATTTTATTATGAAATACATATTTCAGAAATAGAGAACACAAAAACTAAACCTACTTATAACACAATTGCCTTATTGCCTAAAAAACATTTTATATCAAAAAATTTAACTGACTACAAAAAAATCATGAAAATATTTTTTTACCAGTCTGAAGTCGGTGCCTCAGCACGTTTTATGGTACTTACTTCCCATCTATATGTAAGCAATCAAACACGCGACGTAACGGGCGTCTTTTATATTAGTATATAGTGCATTATTAGAGGGACTTTGTATAGCATTTATTGTTCGAAGCATGTACGGTGCTTTTCTCAAATATAAACTAAAAAAAAACTACAAAGATAAATTAGCAAACAAAACGAGCATAAATTAACGAAAATCTCACTCAATTTGACCTTTTTCTTAGTTTTTTTTTTTTTTACTTTTTAATTACGCAAGAATCATTATACCGACCTAATAAAAAAATACTGTGTTGACTTTCAGTATTAAAAATATGTCAATATTGAATTAATTGTAATAAAGAAAAATTTAAAAACAAAAACACGAGGTGAAATTTAAAAAAAAAAACATACTTAGTGAATCATGACAGCGAAATATTTCCGAAATGTTAAAAATTTCCCAATTTTTTTTTTTGTTATTTTTTTCTTTTAAGTATTTTAATAAAGTATGCAACCTCGTTGTACGAAAGCTGCTGCTCTTGTTTTTTATAAGTAAATAAAATCGTTCCGTATACTGCCTATCTCTTAAAGTTGGATAAAATATTTGCCAAATCAAATGAATTTGCAAGTAATCTATTTATATTCATATTTCAAACAATAGAAATCCTAATAAAATCATATTTTACTCGACTACGACAAAGCCAAAGGAAGAGTAATGATTTTAGGAGTCTGTATGTTTGTATTTACGTATGTGCCACCGTAGCATACCGTAGCACACCGTAGCACTACTCGTCCGATTTTGATAAATAAAGTGTCAGTCGATTCATTATTATACTGGATAGTTTTTCGTTCCATATTCAAAACCTGTCTACTTACCGGATACTTTTGATTGCTTTTAAGTGATTTTTTTTTAAGTAATGGCGACTGTATGAATAATTTCTGAGAAAAAGTTTAAAATATGATTACTGTACACGTAAGTACTATATCTATTTCTGAACAATCGGATTATATTTTAATGTTTTTGATATTTTTTGTCTTCAAAATATATATTTATTTATTTGGTTTTATTTTAATCTTTAATTTAAATATTCTCGCTTCATTTAAATATGCTCAGGTGAAAAGTTGTACTTATGTGTCACACGAGACCAAATTTTTTTTTGCATCTCGTGTTTGAAATCCCTCGCCGATCTCAGGATTCTAACCTAGAATCACTCGCTTTCGCTCGTGATTCAATTACAGAATCCTTCACTTACTCGGGATTCAAAATTAACAGTCGCACCAAAAAACGGCTTTGCTCTCTTGCTGCACAAATAACTATTATTTACGTGCTTTAAAAGAGCGTCAAATTAAGAACTTTTTACACAGCTTCACTGCGCAAATTAGTTATCTTATTGTTGATTCATCTTTTAAACAGTTATATTAGCCTGAGAGCATTTAACTTCATTTTTGACTTGTTCAATGTGTCCTTGAAGTTAATGGAAATCAAAAATATCACGTTTTACCAAAATGCACTACCTACCTTTTTTGCTAGTATTTGATACAACTTGATTTAATTAGTACCTTGATTGACAACGAAAAAACGAGTAGGTAAAGAAAGTGGCAAAACTTTCTGTCTGGCATCAGTTTGTCTGGACCACTTTTTTACATAATGTGTAGTTCGAGACGACAACTAATTTTATTATTTTTTGGCATAGGGTACTAAAAGTGCTACGCATGAAAAAAAAACCAGATATTGGATATTTTAATTTGTCAGTTACAACTTCAGTAAATAACACACAATAGACTGCGGAAGACCGTAAAATGAATATTAAACAAGGTAAAGACCTTTAGCACCTTATTTGATTCAACCCAAAAACTTTAAATTGATTTGAATCATATTAATAATTTATTGAATCAGGCGTTACTTTGCGGAGGTCCATATCAATGAACTAAAATTATTTCTTTGCTCACCCGCGACCTTGAGATAGCTAAGTCTATGCAAATTATGCGTGTTCGTGCAGTTCCTCCACCTCCACACTGTAAGAACACACACAAATTGCACAAACCCATCCATCACCACCACCACAATACACTGACGCGTTTCGAACTCAACCAGAGCTCATCTTCAGAGAGACACAACCTTACACCATGCTACCAGTTGTTAGACACAACAACAGGTGTCTAACAACTGGTAGCATGGTGTAAGGTTGTGTCTCTCTGAAGATGAGCTCTGGTTGAGTTCGAAACGCGTCAGTGTATTGTGGTGGTGGTGATGGATGGGTTTGTGCAATTTGTGTGTGTTCTTACAGTGTGGAGGTGGAGGACACAACAACAGGTGTCTAACAACTGGTAGCATGGTGTAAGGTTGTGTCTCTCTGAAGATGAGCTCTGGTTGAGTTCGAAACGCGTCAGTGTATTGTGGTGGTGGTGATGGATGGGTTTGTGCAATTTGTGTGTGTTCTTACAGTGTGGAGGTGGAGGAACTGCACGAACACGCATAATTTGCATAGACTTAGCTATCTCAAGGTCGCGGGTGAGCAAAGAAATTATTTTAGTTCAATCATATTAATATTATAAATATTTGTGTCTGTCCGTATTTGCGTGTTTGTTGTTTGCTCCTCTTTCACATTAAAACGCAGAGAGCTTTTTTTTTGTTCTTAACATGCTTATCGAACACACAGCCAAACACACTCACACGACAAGTTTCTATGGTGGTCTAGGTATTAAATTGATTTGATTGATAGCACTAGTCTAGAGACATGAAATTTCGCTCAGAACTCCCGTGCAAATATGGGCAGACCATAAAGCACGGAGAACAGATGGCCGTTGGGTCTGAAAAGTTCTCGAATAGAGACCGCGGATCGGCATAGCTTGGCGTAGGACGTCCACCAACGAGATGGATGGATGGTCTAATTAAAGTCTCAGGTTCACGGTGAGTGCAGACCGTTTCCAACCGAAACAACTAGAGGTCTATGGGGGAGGCTTATGTGAAATTGTGGGGTAGTCGTATGTACTTAGGAATTCTTGTGGGAACTGCCAGACCAGCCAGAGGCTGCCAACGGTAGCGGTGCCAGAGGTAGATTTAGATGATTAAGTTAGGCGTGGAGTTACAATGCGAAGGTTTACATTAAAGGCCATAGACTAACTTTGCTAATCTGCTACCACACCGCACGGACAAACGAAACGATGATTCTAGTATATTTATACTATAGGACTCCATTCTCTAAAGGAACCTTTATATTATAGGATCACTTTGTTAATTGCCCATTTGTCTGTCTGTCTGTCTGACCTTTCTCTCAGGAACGCGTGAAAGTAACAGGTGTAAATAATTGTCTAATGTAAAATTGAAGATTTCAGTCATTACACAACGGAACCAACAACCACGGAAATAAAACTTGAGCTTGACTCACTTTGGGGTTCTACCAGGACCTATACCTACTACGAAGTGCGAAACTCGAACTTCGTATGTTGCCATCCCGCTGACGCTGATGTCATTTAATACGCGAGTGAAAGGGACGATGCGATACCTTCGATTTTCCAGTTCGAAGATGAGTTTCGACAGTAGGGTGCTTTAAATTGAAATAGTTTTTTTTTTCACAATATTTAGAAATGCACGGAAATATAACGAGGGCATTGATTAGTGTTAACTGATGGTTAAATGTGATGCCGTCGATCGCTATTTGTTTCGTTCGAATAGACGAAGACGGCATCACATGTAACCGTCAGTTAACACGAACATGGATGGTGAAACAGCCCCTTAATAATATTATGTAGATGTCAAAGTTTATGTGTATTATATGCTTGTTCACAAAAAACTACTGAACTGATTTTGATGAAATTAAGGACACCGTGCCTGCTTAGCTGCCTTCTGATATTTTAAACGGTTTCTGTGACCGTACAACACATTCGAAAGGGCGAATGCTAGCAGCTTGCTTACTCCTACACTCTAAAACTGCTGGACGGATTTGAGTGAAATTTGATAAGTATGTAGATGGATGTCTAGAATAAGACAGGTTACATTTTATCCCAATATTCCCACGAAATCGAGATAAAATCTTGGAATATCAACCACTGGGCTTAGTCATGACATTTTGCAGTTGTTTTTAGTGTAACGTCAATGAATTCTTCCTATCATACACTTAGTAATTCCCATGGGAATCAAATTAAATCCCGAATTTCATTTCAGCTACTGAATCTAATTGTTTAAGCATGCGCAGGCTCGGGTAAACATCAGTATTAAAGAGTTATACCTACCTGCCTAACTAAAAGGTATTAAAGTTAACACAGTTACGATTTACGTTGTCATTGTTTAATTTTAACTCTCTAAAGGAAACATTACTAATAGTAGGTACTATAGGTATTAAGCTGCCTACACATGCCCCACTGCTGGGCACAGACCTACTCTCGGAATGTGAGGGTTTGGGTCGTAGTCCCCATGCGGGACCAGTATGGATTGGGAACTTCAAATACACTACTGAGTTGCTTTGCAGGTCTGTACAGATTTCCTGATGATCCCTTCAAAACAAAGTTTGTGGTAAATTTCAAATGTAATTTCGCAAATACATGAATTTGGCTTGGCTATACAGCCAAGGTCACTGATTTGTTAAGCCAGCCTCTAAAATATGCAGACAGACCATCCTACTAATATTATGAATAGGGATGGGCCGAATATTCGTTTTATATTCGGTATTCGGCAGATTTACCGAAATATTCGTATTCGGCTAAATCACCGAATTTTCGGCAAAGTGGTACTCAAAATTTTTACTGTATTGATCCATATGTATGAGTTGAGTGTTAAATGTGTTACTTTTATGAGTTACAGTGAGGTACAGGTGAGGCTTTATGTTTTTGTTGGCACTACCTTTATTTCCAATAACAGCAGATAAAAAAGATGGTTATTAAGAAAAATCAAAATATAAGTATGATCTTTGTAATAAAATAATAGGTTTTTAATAATAGATGGATGCAAGTGGCGAGTTGTCGTTCATTGGGACGTTCTAAGGGCCTTTGTTCAGCAGTGGACGTCTTCCGGCTGATGATGATGATGAATAATCGATCAGGTCTTTAGTGTGAGAAATTAAGAAAGTTTTTTGTTTTAATCAAGAGTTAAATTAAATTGATTAAATTACAACATTTACAAAATTAAACATGAATCATATTTCTACTTTCTACTTAGGAATCAATTATGCCGAATATTCTGCTCGGAAAAAAAACTTATTCGTATTCAGAAACCCATGTTCGGCCCATCTCTAATTATAAATACGAGTCTGTGTACTCACAAACTACAACACAACACAATGTTTTGTTACTCCTTCCCGCTAAAACGACTGAACAGATTTGGATGAAAATTGGTATGAAGATAGGTGGACATCAGGAATAACACATAGATTACTTATATCCCGATATTCCCTGGGGAAATTTGGCGCGTTTGTTTTTAATGTAATGTCAAACGATGTAAATTTAGAAATTCCCACGGTCATTTTTGTTTATTACTTCTTCACGCTTTAACGGCTGAACCGATTTGGATGAAATCCATACTAATATTATAAATGCGAAAGTGTGTTTGGGTGTTTGTATGTTTGTCCCTCTTTCACGCCGTAACGGAGCGACGGATCGACGTGATTTCTGGCATAGAGATAGTTTATGGGCCCGAGAGTGCCATAGGCTACTTTTTATCCCGGAAAAATGCACAGTTCGCGAGGGAACAGCGCGCGATAACCGAATACTACGCGGGCGGAGCCGCGGGCAGAAGCTAGTTAGGTTTATAGATAGCTAAGCGTCTGTAATAACAGGCAGGCTACTTTTTAACTAGATATTATCACGGAGTCGCGATAAAACCTCCTGTGCGGCCGTGTAATTTCCTCCGTCTCGTGTAATGTTTGTACGCTGTGTAGAGGTGCAGGCTGAAAATCAGCGCACTGAGCCTGAATCTTTTGCCATATATAGCTGAATGTATTACGAATACGTATTTTTTTATGGCCAGTAATTTTTTTTTCTTTCGAATATAATTGTTGAGAATTCCCATGGAAATTAAGTAAATCACGGAAATTTCAATTGAATACTGGATCCAATGGTTTATTCGAGCAAAGCCGCGGGTAAACTAGTATCTTATACCTTGAAACGAGTAATTTTTGTATATTTAGATATTTCGGAAATCTCGCAAACGGCTCTAACGATTTCGATATAAGGGACCTCAGATCTAAAGTATGAAAAATGTTGTTTCAGTTAACATCCTGAAATTTTTATATGTTATAGATTTAAAAGTTCTGAACAAAAGTCTCTTCGAGTCCTACCTGTGTTTCGGAGTCCCTTATTTATTTATTATTTATTTTTATTTTATTTTATTTATTTGGGGCATCAACAGCAATACAGTACATTACAATAGGACTTAGGAGTTTAGTTTAGTTTTCAAGGAATTTAAGATTTAAAACATATCAAAATCTCAGGATATTTAACAGAAACCACATTTTCCATACTTTAGGACCGGGGTTCTTTGCTATGTGGGGGTCAGCGGGGATGAACAATCAATCTAGCTTGGTCTTTTCGAGTTTTAGGCCAAGCGAAGCTCGGTCGCCCAGTTATTACGATAATATAGCTATTTTTGTTATTTATTTAACTTCTACTCATAACTGGTATATTTTTAAGAGTTTTATTCATTCTTAATTACCTATGTATTAAATTATTATAACTTCCTGAATCCTTTTTACAAATGAAAAATTGAATGTCATAGAAGATTTTATAGTAGATAATCAGTAGACATCCAATTTTATGTTTTAGAATAAATAATAAATAAAAAAAAACAGATAAAATTGTGTCTTTGAGATATACCTTCCCAGTATATACCTTTAATGTTAATATGTAACCAAATGGGTTGTACCTATGTCCTACAAAAAATTGATTGAAGTCAAAAATTTAAATTTAACAAATTTACATACAATCATGATTTTTCTGAATTTTGTCACAATTTTATGGTGAGAGCTGTGTGAAATTACTGAATAAACATGCTAAAAATAACTTGTTCAATTGATCTTCAAGTCTGTTGTACAATTCTTACAGATGAATATTATGCAAGCTGTTTTATAATACAAATACATTACTTGAGTTTGTAATACTATTGTTTACAATTACTGGAAATATTGGTAAACAATTGTCATAATACAAACATGTCAATATTTGGATTGTTATTATAATATGGTGGTAACATGAATTACATTTTTTTAATAAAGTACAATAAATTGTAATCTGATTGCTATGTAACCCTTGATAAAATGTTTATACCTATTGTGAACAATCCTAAAGTCAATACCACTTTTATATTTGGATATCTCTCTTTACTTTTACATACCTAGTAAAGTTTACAGGGCTAGTGTTATCAAATAACAAATCTATTCAAACAAGATATACAATACTGTATATTTTTAAATTGCCTATTTGGTTAAAAAATTACTCTTTTTACATTATTGTATATTTGACCGAGACCAGACAGCACCAGTAGAACATTAGCGCGATGGTACAGTGCCGTTAATACTGAATTCCTCAAGGCCGAAGGCTCATGATAATTTCAACTTCAATTTAGGAATCATACAAGCTGCCAATTCTTAATATATTTACTTAGTACACCAAAATCATAGGCTTGTCTTTATTGAATATATTTTTTGAAATTTTATCTTCCCGACTATTACACATGAACACTGGAAAGCCTGAAAGTAATAATGCAATTTAATGAGTAACAGACTGAATACCGACCTTAACTGTCTCTCCATCGCATGCGAGTGTGACATCACAGAGGGCTTCTCTCTGCAGCAAGCTGGCCAGCACGTCTGTCAGGTTGTTGGGGTGGTTGTTCCAGCGCAAGCAGAATTGCTGGTCCATGATAGGTGCTAGTGTCAGTGACCGTGCTGCAAGCAACAGTTAACATTATCCAACACATCATTTTTTATCACTTAAAATTTGTAACAGGATTTTGCATAAAATTATACACATAACACAAAACAGTTAACCACTCACAACAAACCTAAATTTGCATTACATTATTTAAACAGCCGGTAATTAGAGTCGTGCTCCGGTTATCAAATTTACATTAAGATACTAGGTAGGTATGTGTAAAAAAAATTGGCGGCCATAGGGCCTAGATAGGAGAGCGGAGAGATAAGTGACATCAGCGGCTCGAATTAATGGGGGCCGCGAGCTTACTGTACAGCACATTGACAGTTAGCCGCCGACACATGTCTACTTGTTGCACGCTCCAAACACGAACCATACATTATGTAATTTAACTCCAGAAGGCAGACGACGGGGCCAGCGACCCTACGGGACGCGGAAACCTCTAGCCGCTTCTATAAACGAGTTTAAAAAGTAGTACCGCTGGCCAAAAAAATCGCAACATGCTGACACCGTTATAATCGCCAAGCTGGATGTCCCAGTTGCTAACACTAAACGCGTGATTTCTGGAATTCGAGGATGCACCACTGATTGTTTCTTCACACAGATCATCCCGCAAGTCTAGAACTAGGTAACCGAAGACGTACGGGATTTCTAAACGCGTAGTTGTGTCAACTTTGGCAAATCGTAGCGCCATTTGCCGATCCCTATCTAGAATCTGGGTAAAAACTATCAATCAACACAATTTTTTTTTCTAACAATAGACTAATTCACAAACACAAACTGAAATCAACTCCGGGACGCACAATTAAGTCAATAATTCCTAACTCACCATTTGCAAAATTTTTGCCATCACAAACGCCACCCGACCCCTACCTTGCACTGTCTTTTTGACCACACACACATCTCGATTTCCGCAATGTTCACGGCCTTCGGAATATCTTTCACATCAATCGGCCAGTATTCGCATTTCGCAATACGAACTTCATGCCTTACAAATTGGCGCTAAATTTTAAATATTTGAGTCTAATTTATCTGTTACTGTATATTTATTATTGAATTTAGTAATAGTAACGATATATTACATTCACAAGTTCAAATAAAAATTATTTTCAAAACATAAAATTGCAAAATAATCGTTTAATCAACAAAAAATACCAAAATTCCCACGCCCATAGATACAGAATTGAGGTTATAACGTGAGAATAACACAGAAACTAAATTAAAGATTCAACTTTTTATCCATGTTATCAGGTAATATTCCTCTCAATATTAATGTTTCTTTGATTTAAATCTATGAAATTATTATATGAGACTGAAATTCAATGGTTAAAGCTTTATTAACATTGGCCTTGACATTCTCTCTTCATCGCAAATTTGCACATCCGTGCATAGCGCGGCACAGCAGCGCCATCTTCCCGGACGTTTGCCCCACAGATAACAGTACATACCGTTTCATGTTTCTAAGGTATTATAAAAGAGATGGCGCCATGAGTCGTCGTGATTGATAACGATAAAGATAAAAAGACCGCTTGTTTAGTTTACATACTGATACACAGAAACCAGTAATCAGTGTAGACAGTAAGCTTTCCTCAATCCTTCCTTTACAGCTATAACTCGCCGATGACAAGTTTAAAGCCAAATAATAGTTTAGTTTTTAAATTTTAACACAATTTATTGATTTAACTTTACGTTAGGCGCTAGCGTCGCACCGCGAATCAAATAAATAGGTAAGTATATGGTGCAACGATCTCTGTTTATTAAGAACACGAATGGTCATGATTATATTTAGTGCTCAAATTGTTATTTAGGCTAGTGACGCCTAAATTCATTCAGAACCTAGACATTGGACGCCTAGCTACTTAAGAACACTGGCGACCTCTTTTATTATTTGCCAGTACCTAGATAGATTTGGCTTGGCATTTATAGGGTCACTGAACTTAAAGTTTTTAGACTGCACGTGGTCTGTTAACAACAGTTACATACATACAAGGTATTTAGGGTGCGCTTAATTTCAGTCGCTTCTTAGATAATTAAATTATTAGGTGTCTAGATTGGTATCGCTTATACGAAAACATCTATAGGTATGTTATGTTATGTTTGTCCCAATTTTGAGTAAAAAGTCTCAAACTAGTATGTCCAACCCACCGCGCGACCAAATAGAGTGAAAAAGTATAAAAGTGAGAACAAAAGTCCCTCGTTCTTTTATGTAGGTAGGTAAATTTATACCAAACCAACCAATTTGACCAAAAAGAGTGAACGCAAATACAATCAGACTCTACGTTTTTGTAAGTCGGGGCTCCTAGAAAGTCTGTTTAGAGCTGTACCAGTACCTACCGCGGATTAAAACACAATTACATATACTGGTGCAGTAAATGAAGGAAGTTGTTGTATGGAGACCCAAGCATTAATTCCTCAGTCGATGAAATTTTGCTTGGTTATTGTATAGTATGAGCCGTAACTAAAATATAAAAAATCCAAAAAAAAAACACCTAAGTTAGGTATTTATAAGCTAAAAATCGTCACTACTTTTAAAAAACTCGTATCTAGAAATGGATAATTTTTCCGAGTGCACTTTATGACCATTACGTCAAGGTTCAATTTCGTTCACGTATTGATTTGAGATACGAGATTTTTTCAAAGTAGTGACGAAACACATCTATTTTAGTAATTTAGTTAATATTAGTAATTTAATTTAATTTCTGCTGGGATATATTTTTTTATATTTCATATATTGTTCCAATACGTTTCATGAGTATGTCTATGTTGAAGAAAGTTTGAACGGAGCATTTTTTTTTTTTGGATATTTATACAATACTCTTTATTTATTGATACTTTATCATACTGTCAAGTTTTTTCGGGCTGAGGAATTACTGCTGGGTCCACTACCTTTATTTACTGCACTATATAGCTTCTGTTGTTGTGGTAGGTATAATTATAATCTTTGATTTATAATACGTATTAGATACAGTCACCAGCATTAATATCTGACATAACAAGCGTGCATAAATTTCTGATACGACTCTATTTCTAGAAATAGAGGCCCTAGGGCCCGAAGGACGTGTCGAATATTTTTGCACGCTCCTCTGTGACAGATATTAACGCTGGTGACTGTACTATAGGTACATAAATAAAAATTAATATCGATTTATGAAAGATTCTCAGTTGAAATAGCTCGACCGATTTAATTGGTCGATTTTTTTGTTGTGTTGTTTAGGTATATTGTCAGGACAAGGTTTGTAAAGGTACTTACTTACAGCTTAAGATTTCTTGGGAACCCATTTACAGTTTAGCTGCTGTTGTTATCTAGGTAGTAGGTGTACCGATCGCTCTATTTAAACATATTTAAAATAGTCTGTGTTCCTGTTTACGGGCATTTCTCCACTAATTGGAAAATCGTTGTCCTTGACTTTTTTGGAAAAACGTGTTCAGATAAATGGTACTTAAAGAGAAATGTTTCTGTATTTAAAAACCACCGTATTTTTAATCTTGTCTAATATTATACCAAAAATAAAACCACCTATTTAATTACAATTTTTCAAACACTCCAAAAAACAGTCCCCTGACATGTCCCAAACCCAGAATTTGATAAGTGTCAGATAATATTAGCCGTGTGTTACAATTTGGGAAGATTTCTCTATTGAACTTAAATAGATGATTACACCATTAATGATAGTAAAGTAGTATTTCAATTAATATGCATGTCATTTTATTTAATTGATTAATATAAAAATAATTGTAAGATTGATATTTGTGCATACATTTATATAGGTCTACACAACACTAGTTATGGTGCAAACCATTTTTACTGTTAAATTCATCAAAGTTTGAAGAGAAACTTGGCAGGGGACAGGGACAGGGATGAAGTATGAATAAACTTGAGACACTGAGGTCATAGGATAGTTTTACTCTAGAAAAGTTTTCGCGATAAACGAATAATTCGCACACGAAATCGTTTACCTACATAATAATTTATACCTACTGCTTTAACCATTGATATAGTTCTATATTTAGCCGAACTTGTTTGCAATTATTGCAACATAACAAGTATCAGGGTCACTAGGTTTGTTTAAATTTTGATCAACAACAAGGTACGTACCTACCTAGTTTCCGCACGATTTTATTATTTTGCCTTGGATTCGCATCGATTTTTTTCCTCTTGTATAACGTAATTGTAGCTATTTACTAGTATTCAATGGACTTACAAATTTCACAATATACCTATCTCTATATTTCAATGCAATCTCTTCGGAGTACAATCTAGTCTTAAAACATCACTAAACAACATTAGAGGTACCTATTTATTTAATTGATCAGCGCATTTGAAACAGTGTAAAAAATTCTGTCTAGGATTAAGTAACATTTCATCGCACATTTTATTAATGTTGGTTCGTATCGAAGCCGTATCTATAGACATAACATTGTCCGTGGTCCAATTTGGGATATGATTATCGTTTTGTTACTGTGTCGCAGTGCAAATAATCATTCCACTTCATTCATCCGTTACTTCAATGGAATTATCTACGTACTTCTGCGTCGCGGGCAACAATCTGTTCATTACCGAGATGAGATGAGAGTGGCTGCTCGTGTCAGTCGATAATGTAATGCAGTGCAAATGAGTCAATCTCCACCGGGCCCCCGGTCACACGCTACCATTAGGAAATCGATTCCTTCCACGCAACCATATTGCCGCTCAATTTAATATTAATCCTTCTAACTCTACTACAATCTCATCCACTAATCCACTGGCATTCCTAAATCGAATCCAAATTGACTGCGTCTGAATCTCAATTAGGATTTCACCTTTGGTTTATTTTATTGTTAGTTAAATCCGTAGTTTTTACCACGAGGACCGCAAACTAATACGAGTACGGCGGGAAAGGAAAGTCGAGTTCGCACTTAATTTTCCAATCTAAACAATAGAAATTCAGCGGGTGCGCGGCCCGCGGGACGTCGATCTATCTCTATGTAAATTACGGGGCAAATCATGCCGCCTTGTGTTCGCGGGCACGCGGCGAGGCCGCTCGCCGCTCCGTTTATATGTCACCTAATCAAACCTAATGGGCAATATTTGACAACAATTTAAGGATTCTAGTTGTGTCTGGATAGGTTAATTGATTTTATTTGAGCACGCGTCCGTTAACCAATTTGAGAGTGTCGAGGTGGCGTTTTGCGACGGTAAAGTTTTGGAGGGAAACGTATACAAAGTTAACACCTTAATGGCATATTTCCCTCATTATCGACCTGGTGAAATTCGCCTTATTAAATATTATTTTCTAAATTACCCAAGGGAAAACTTACCGTCTCATTGATGTATAGAATTCGCTGTTGCAGAGTGCGCGTAGCTTCTGTTTTGATGACATCTTGGTTACCGTCAGGCGTTGAAATTCTCTTGATTGGAACCTCATAATCGCAATCGCTTAGCGTATCTTAGTGTGGTAGTGTGTTAAGGTGGTTGGTTTCCAGTGTTGGTTCTAATTGCAAATGCTTGTGACCTCACTTCATACAAAGTTTGAATATGGCGGCGTTTGCAATGGGGCACGCATCTTGCGACGATGCAATGAAGAAACCGACAGGATCGAGACACGTAGCAGAGAGGCTTTATTTATAAGCTTGTGTAGTTTGACTAGTAAGTAACTAGTGGAATAAGCATCTCAAAATATCAGATGAAGTCATTATACCGGAATTTTATAAGTTACACATATGCTGTAGAAATTATAGTACAAATGGTTGATTTACGAATTAGGGTGGATATTGTGGCAAAAAAAGCCATTTTAATTTGATGTTGAGAGAAGTATATGAAGAGTCTGTAATCTTAATAATCATTCAGATTAGTTAGGAACCGATTATTTTCGTGGGGTGGTTTAGGTTTAGGTCGAAGTTCAGTTGGCAGATTACCAGCTCGGTCATATGACATCTGACAGTTGGCTCGAAAGCTATGGAAAGGGACCAGCCAAAGTGATGTGAAATTTATGAGACCTTTGGTCGGGTGGTTTTGGCCGATTTAATTGATTTTATGTAGTGTAAATTAGATATACAATCGCACAGCTTCCTGGACATTCGCATTTGCATCCTGAAACATATTAAATAAATAAGCACTTATTAATAAAAGTTAGTCATTTAAGTATGTATGTACTAATTCAAGAAGATATCCGGTTCAGACTCTATTGGGAAAATTTGATCTCATCGTATTTTAAATGACGAAATAGATAACTATTAATAAATCACTACTCTACTATGAGAGTAATAATTTTTACTTTATTATTAAAGTTTTATTGTAAAAGAAAAAAAATGGCTAAGTATGAGAAAGGCATTGGATATTTTCAGGTTTAGGTGGAAATAAAATAAACCAGAAAATAATAGCTCTACTTTTAAGTTCTCATACAATTGTTATTGCCATAAGCTGTAAAATTAAATGGTTTTATACGAATAATTGAGTCAGTTGAAATGCTTAGTTCCTGCATTGGACCTCCATACCTAAATGAGTTCTGCAAGATAATTATGCAAGTGGATCTTTTAGTTCAATGTTCATTCTCTAAATTCTGTGGCGGTGCAATCGATTGTAGACCTGGAGCAGAGCAGGAAAACAAACATTTTCACGAAATTACCTGATACTTGAAATTGTTTTTGAAATGAAACGTTTTAAATACTTATAAAAATTAACAATTATCACGAGATATCTAGTTTTCCATGCCATCTCAAATGTATCAAATAGTTCTTTATCGTTTGTCCTAGTTTACCTGAAGATCTTGTGGCCTTCTAGAGCACGTAGGTAGTGGTAAAAATGATTCTTATCGTGATGACATTTCGCCATACAATTTTCTATCTTATTTATATGTATAATTATTATGAAAAATGAGTCTTGATAGTACGTTCTTAAAAAAATACTATTAATCTGAAAATATTGATACGATTTCCCTTGAGCCTTGAGGTGTTAGGACTAGAGAAGTTACGACCCTGTCGTTTCTTAATTACAAAGTTGTTGATGAGTCTAGTTAAGTGTGTTTTTTCACACTTGATAAAATACAGGGTGGATCTTGGTGGATTCTTTTATATAAGTAGTTTATGATTTCGTAAACTTTATAAATGTTTAATGGATGTTGAAATGTACCTACATAAAAACTAGCCTTTGCCCGCGGCTTCGCCCGCGTAGAATTCGGTTATCGCGTGCTGTTCCCTCATGCAGGAACTGTGTATTTTTTCAGAATAAAATATATATATCACTCTCTGGCCCATAAACTATCTCTATGCCAAAAATCACGTGGATCCGTCGCTCCGTTTCGACGTGAAAGACGGACAAACATACATACAAGAACACACCCTTTCGCATTTATAATGGTACACTCAACAGCAAAAAATTTGGCCCACCCTTCGTACAAAATTACCGATTTTGCATACAATTGAGGCCCAGATTTTTTGCCGCTCAGTATATTGGTATGGATAAGTAGAATAATTAGCTTTAGCTTTTAATTACCTTTGCAGTCAGGCCTTTGCAGCGCATAGCTAATATTGTATTTAATTATTTACATTTCTACCTAGGTATAACCTGTAAGTGACTGGCAATAAACTATTATTATAATTTCTCTTTTGTTCATTCCATTCTATAATATGATTTTTTGGGAAATATAAGCTCGTGGCTACTACTAAATCGTGTATTTTTATTTAGTTATGTTTTTTTTTGTTGTATTTACGTATCTTTGCGAATGTGAATTTTCTTCTTCTATCTTTCTTTCAATATTTTTTGTATCAAAACTTTTCGGTTAATTAGGTAAATATGTAACTATGTTAAATCCTACACACTTGCTATTAAAACAATACAATAAAAAACAGGTACCTAGATGTAAATTAAAGTACCTATCGCGATGCAGCATTTCAGTAAAATTTTGGAAATTAAGTGCAGATATGTTTTTGTTGACCAGGTACCTAACCTTATCAATTTTAACCGATTTCAAAACGGAGAAGCATAATTGTGGCCTGATTTTGTTTCATTTTTTTTATAGAATATTCTCTCGAGGTGGTAAAATGATACTGACGACGTTAAGATAGGTTTATTAGTCAGTAATTAACGCAAATCAAAATAACCATTTTAGGGTTCCGTAGCCAAAATGGCAAAAACGGAACCCTTATAATTTCCCATGCCTGTCTGTATGTCCTTCCGCGGCTTTTCTCCAAGACTATCAATGCTAGAAAGCTGTAATTTTGCACCAAAATATATGTAAAAAAGTACAATAAAAAATAAAAAAAAATTTTTTTTTAGAGTGCCTACCTCCTAAGTCATTTTTTTCTCATCCAACCTTGTGGTGTGGGGTATCGTTAGTTGGGTATTTTAAAACTATTAGGGGGTTGCTAAAACGATTTTTCGATTCGATAATTTCTTTGTAAAATATTCAACTTTAAAGTGCACATTTTCATTAAAATCGAGCGTCCCCCCCTCTAAAATGTAAACCGGTGGGTGGAAAAAATTGAAAAAAAAAAAAAATTTCAGGATAATAGTAAGTACCTATATCAAACTTACAAGGAAAACTATAGCGGTTTAGTTTTCTTGAGAACTATTAGGTAGTAGTTTAAGAGTTAATAGTACGAGGGCTGCACTGAAAGTTTCGGGAATCCAAAACTTAGAAACTTAATTTTGGCACATATTATACCATTTTATAATCTCTAAAGTTTCAGTATCTTAACCCACTAGCCACATAGAAAAAAAAAGTAATGGTTCGGTTTCAATTGTTTTTTGAAGTCGTCGAGTCGTTGATGAAAATGGAATTGTCCCGTGAAAACTTAAGAGCTATGATTTATTACGATTTTAAAAGTGGATTAACGCAAAAAAAATGTGGAGACCGGATGATTGCTGCTTTTAGTAATGAAACACCTTCAAAGACTACAATATACAGCTGGTATTCAGATTTTAAACGCGACCGTGTATCACTCACGGACGATGTGCGTGAGGGTCGACCAAAATCGGCGGTCACTCAAGAAAACATCAATGCTGTGCGTCGAATGATAAAAGAAGACCGGCATGTGACATACTGGGAAATTCAAGAGTTCTTGGGTATTACAATGAGTCAGATACAAATTATTTTACGGGAAGAATTGGGCGTGCAAAAGTTTTTTTCCCGCTGGATCCCTCATTTATTATCTGACGAGCAAAAAGCGACTCGTGTCAATTGGTGCCGCAAAACTTTAAATAAATTCAACGGAGGAGGCTCAAATGCAGTTTTTAGTGTCGTATCGGGTGACGAGTCGTAGATATATGCATATGAGCCTGAATCTAAAAACCACTCTCGAGTATGGGACTACGAAGATGAGCTCAAGCCGACAAAAGTTATTCGCTCTCGCAGCACGGCCAAGAAGATGGTGGCCACGTTTGTCTCCAAATCGGGTCATGTAGGTACTATTCCTTTCGAAGATTGTAGAACGGTTAATGCCGATTGGTACACAACTATTTGTTTGCCAAGTATCTTTGATGAACTCCGAAAAAATAACCCTAATCGCCGCATCATCCTTCACCACGAAAATGCCAGCTCCCACACCGCTCGGAAAACAAATGAGTATCTGAACGGTAAAAACGTCGAACTCCTGGACCATCCTCCATACAGCCCCGACTTAAGCCCCAATGACTTTTTCACATTCCCCAAAATTAAGGATAAGTTGCCTGGTCAGCGGTTTCAGCCGCTGGAAGAAGCAGTGGAGGCCTTTAAAAGGCCATTTTATCGACCCCTACTTAAGCGTTCAATAAGTGCTTTAAAGACTGGTTTAAACGCAAGGAAAAGTGCATAAAATATAAGGGCGAATACTTTGAGAAACAATAAAAATACTTTTATCCAATTTAACTGCATACTTTTATCTATTCCCGAAACTTTCAGTGTCACCCTCGTACCTAGCCTAATTTATAAAATATACCTAAACTTGGAATATGTATTTTGTACTTATTTTTTCGTATGTATATTTATTATTTTTTCGTAATGGTTACGGAACCCTACTTTGGGCGTGTCCGACATGCTCTTTATCGGTTTTTAATCAATATCTTTTGCAAATCTAGACATTTTAATTATTTTTCATAATTACTCTTCCTGTTAATTTTAGACTCCTTTTTTTTTGTTAAAAGTATTTTTAAGACAGTTCTCATGTCAGAAAAAAATAGTGAGACTGACTGTTTCGTTTAAATTGTCAGTCAATAGTCCACAGCAATAGTCATACATAAACAAATGACATGGAAATTCTTGGTCCACAGTACATACACACTGTGCGGTATCTTCTTGACTAGACAAGTGATGTGGTTTTTTATCAATACTTCCCAAAATAATTCGCTTTGCCCAGTTAAATAGCCGTTAACTTACTCTTAGTAGTCAAATTCATCCGTGCCTCTTCAGCGCTTGCACCCAATCAGCACCGATTTATGCTGGCAGGCTTATTAATATTGGCTGGTATGCTGACTAATTACCCTGCGAATTTCCGAAGTACTCAATCAAGAGTCATGAATTAGGCTATACGCGTGTGTTCGGTTTGTGTTAGGTTTCAGATGTGAGGGCTACTTGGCTCTATTGCGCGACCTCTTCGTTACAAACGGTACCAGGAGAGCATAGAGTATAGAGTTTATTTGGCACTTGTTTCTTTTCAATGTGTAAATTTGCTCTAGTGTGCGAGGTTTACTTTGTAGAAGTGTGTCATACGTCTAAATGTTTTTAGTTAGGATTTCCGTTAGTTTCGTAACGTTGTCCATCTAGAAATTAAACAGGAGTTTTAGAGAATAAGGTGTAAGTTTTAGTAATGATTTAGTATAACTAGTGTTTATTGCATTAAGCTAACACAATCTATACTCAGTTTCTACGACAGGCGAAAAGACGAATATTGAAGAAGTAGGCAGGTTTATTTTGTAGGATGTACTTTTTTATCATTTGCTCTTAGTACAAACTTTCAAAGTATGGGCTATTAGTGGTCACTTAAGACAATAAAACTTGTTGTATCATGTTTAAGAATGACGTTCTCTCAACGTCATTCTAGGATATGCGAAAGGTTGGCCCTAGTATGTTTTTCGCCTGCCGTAGAACAGAATATAATGTCAATTGATTTTTAGGAATATTCCAACATTATCATAGGTACGGATTTCTTACATTTGCGACGAAGTTTTCTCCACGTATCTGAAACAAACAAAAAGTTGTATAAGAATGTGCTTAAATGTAGAGTTTTCTAAAAGAGCTCTATGTACATAGGTATTTTGACTATTTTTATTAAGTATCTTGGAGCAAAAATTTATTAAGTATTAAGTACAAGTTCATTTCTGCAAGAAAAGTTAACAGGAATCTTTATCACAATACATTACAAAAGCTATTGGACGGCAATGTGACACTTGCAACAATACTAAAGACATTTAAGTATGATATTATGATATTTTAAAAATGGCACCTTAAATAAATTCAATCACTAATAAAATAACATGCTTTGGTAAGTAAGCTTAGGTTAGTACCTATACTTCAAAAATCTGTATTTTTAGCGTATTTTAGGATATCGTTTCCGGTTTCATATATACTGCTCAAAAGAAAATAAGGGCCACGCGAATTTTATGGGAGAAACGTAAATACTAATAAACATAATTTTTTATAACGTTCCTTGTCTAAAAATGGTTTTATTAAATACAACATAACTCAGTACAAATAGGTACTTTTTATTCCATGAAATGTATTCAATCAAAAACCCAAACATATTTTTGATTTAATATTGAGTACCGCTAAAATTCAAGTGGCCGTTAAATTCTTTTGAGTAGTATATGTACATATAATGTTTCATATATAGGTGTTAGGACTGTGGGGCATACATTTGCATCATTTGGAAAGAAGTAAAGACACATAGGCTAATATGACTCAAAAAGCGGCCAAAAGATTGGGAAATGGAAAATAACTTGAGAAAACATTATTTGTAGGTAGGTATATATGCACATGGTGAAGCACGCATCACGGAATAATGAGAAGCCGGATTCGATTCCCGGGTCCAAATGATTTTTCTGGATTTTCTATATTTTCTAGAACGAAAGAAAATGTTTATTCGATATATAAACAAAATAACAACAAAGTGTACTACAACAAGGACTAGCAGCTCAGCATGCTAAGGTATGGAATCACACCGCTGATTTTCAGCTGCGGTCAAAATAAATATTTTACACCTCAAAAATATGTATGTATATTTTTTTGCTCATTCTTTATACAGTATTAAATAAGGTAATTTCCCGCCATCTGTAGGTATGGAGTTACGCTTAGAAAACTATGCAATGAAAATTGTGTCAATAATCAATATATGTACAAACGCACACTGGCACACTACAAAGGCGTTGCCATGAAATAAGCAACAGGGGAAATCTACGAACAAATAATTTGTTCGTAGGGGGAAATACTTAAAAACAAACGCGCACTCGTTACAGTAATTTGGCAGCATCGATTCAACCACACACTCCCTCTGTCCGATTTAATGCTATCACCAAGATTTGCATGTCACAGGACACATGGAGAGACGGACCCGAGGCAAATATCGTTGTTATACATAAGCAAGGCGAACTGGGTTGTGTCGGTACCTGGACAAATTAATTTGAGCGCGCGTGGCCTTTGGCGGTTATTAGGTGAATCGTATCTTGAATTCAATACAATATTCAATCGAAGCTTATGCGTTGTATGTTAATCAATTGCTGAATTACTTATTTGTCAGATTAGACAGCAACTGGGCTATATGTGCGTCTTTAAAGAATTATTACGTGTATTGATCTTAAGATGCAAGCAACGTAAAATAATTGTGTGAATAAAAAGTTTGGCTTATTCTTATTATTATCAATTAATCATTGACTTGACAGACAGTCTGTTTCTCAATAAGTATGGAAATAAGTAAGTAGGTTTTTATGAAACTACATAGTAATAGTCTGATTAATTATTGGAGAACACTGACTGATATTCCACATACATGATATGATATAACACGTAATATTTGGTATCAGTATAACAGTGTGATAGAAAGAAGTAAGAAGTAGTGAAAACAATAATGATTCCGAGTGTTTAGTCAATGAGGCTAAAAAACCCAAAGGAAAGATTATAAAACGAGGGCCAGTTTCACCATTTATTGATAAAAATTATGTAACCGATAAAAGACAAATGTGATGCCGTCTCTGTCAACAAACAAAGCATCACCTTAAATAAATAGATGAAATAATGAATTATAGACATCGGTCAAATAAAGAATGAGTGGTGAAAGAATAATGGTTTAAATAAATGAAAACGTCTCAGAAAAGTTTATAATGACCGTTTTCTATGAAAGGTTTTCTAGGAAATATCGGGGTTAGTTGGGAGGTAGGGTTACCCTTATTCTGCTGTAAAGCAGATGTACCTGCCAACTTACATTATTTTTTATCAGTTTACATATTTTTCAAGAAAGTGTAAACTTTAAAATTTGGACTAGTTCCAATTCCAAATATTAGGTAGAATAAAACTTGTCAGAGTCCAAGTTTTCCGCAAGCTGTGACCGACAAGTGGCGAGTTCCAAATTAACTTGTTTTCATGTTGGTATCCTTTTAATGGTCGAGTTTATTAACTGCGACCCTGGCATTGGGTGATTAGATCCGGATTACAGGTAAGCCAATAAAAAACTGGCCAAGAGCGAGCTTGAACATTTAACAGCGGTAGTTATTTTTTCATGAAATAAAACTGCTGACAATGCTAACAGAAGTGACGCTGACGAGTTATCTAAAAAAATGTATTGTATAATAAAATAACATCCTAACATCCAAAGTTGTTTAGTTTTTGCAGTAACTTATTAAATTACATTCGTGTTCCCCCATATGGCGTTAAATGTCATTATTCTAAAAGGGTTTTACGAGTTGGAATCGTCATGTGTAACTTGCATATCCCCATTGTCTGTATCACTGCAGGTTTAGTCACATTCCTAATTGGCCATTTAGCTTGTAGCAGGTTACAGGTAACGTGGACATAGCCCTCAGCGATGCGACCGACGTGGCTCGTCATACCGATGGACATACGTCCAAATTAGCATATCTAACAAAGACACAACGACGATACCACAGGTTTGCGTACCAAGCCCAGTTAAGCAGGTTTGTGGCCCTTTTGCACCATAATAAATAAATAAATAAATAAATATCACGGGACAATTCTCACCAATTGACTATTGCAGCCTATACAAACAATATAAATGTTTACTTTAGTTTTTACGCAGGTTTTTTTCATCTCTATAATCATGATTGTGTGTCTGTTTGCAGTAACAAATAAACGTTTTATCTATCTTTATAACAAGTGGAGAGGCACACAAACACAGCTATTTAAATGGAATGAGAATTATCAAGAGAGTTGCAATCTACGATTGCTGTCGAACGATCTCAGAAGTCGGATTTTTTGCGGGCAAAACATAATCTAGACTATCGCAAATTTTGCTGTGCTTATATCGATGTTAATAGTTATGAAATATAAAAAATATTGAGATGAATCGTATTCAATATAAAAATAAATTTCTTTTGGTGCAATACAATAAAGGAAAGTTCATGTAAATGTAACTTACACGAACTGGGATGTGCTGTGTTCTAAAAGCATTTGCAATCAAATTGGCCAAGTCTGTTGAACAACATCCAAAAGCAACTAGGCCGATTTTTCGTGGTAAAATGCCAAATTTTACACGTAACGCTGAAGTAAACATCTATAGTAAGTGAGCCATTTACCTACTACAAAATATTATATTATTAAAGATTTTTAGGATTTGTAGCTCCTGAAGTGTAACTGAATAGGTAATCTACTTATAAGGAAGGGAAATTCTGCTAATTTTATGGTCTTTATTTCGTTCATTGGTCTGACTGACAGACTGTTGGAGCGGACATCCACTTTGGGAACGCTTTTAGATAAAGTGCTACCTATTTGTGGCCAATTAGCTGAATAAATAATTTGGCCAACAGCAAAAAATGCTTCGAAAAACTGTCAATGTGCTAACACGAACTGAACAATGGCGTTTTTTTTTTGATAAAAAAGGCACTGTCGACTATTAAATCACCTAAGTACGTTTCCACTGCATACCCAACGGCTAACACGGTACGACCGGCTTTGGGTGGTGACTCGTCCCTTCTGATGTTAGTATTCCGATCATTTGCACAAAGTGCTTCGTGTCATCTTTTATAATGTGGATTGCTAAAGAATTAAATTCGCTTTCGTCGTTTGTGTTTTCAAATTACACTTACTTGTAACTTTACCAGCATAAAACTGCAGAGGCTGTTACTCTGTTCCTGAACCAGTGAGTTACATATTCGGTGCCATCTGCACTTATCATGATGTAAGATAGAGGTCGATCGCCGGTCGAATCGAAAATAAAAACAATAGCATGTCGGGCCATGCTCGGTGTAGGGTTCCGTGGTTCCCGACCGTCACGATCGACACGGTAGGCGGACTTAAAATAGGACTTTTTTAGTTAGATAGGTACCGATTATCATTAGTTTAAAGGCTATAAAAGGGGCAAATTAAGCTTAACTTCCGTGATTTTTTCATATTTTTTAAACGCGCGGTCCAAAAGCTAGAGGGAGGGGGGTGGGGGGGAACATTTTTTTGAACTTTCGGAGTCAATATCACCGAAAATATTCACTTTATCAAAAAATGGTTGCCCCTTTAGGGAACCCCTATTTATTTTCAAATACCCATCCAACGATACCCATAGGGTGGAAGTGAAAAAAAATCATCCCCACTTTACGTGCACGGGAGGTACTTACCCTATTTTTTTTATTTTACCACTTTGTTGGCGTGGCTGATTGTATGTTCATACCAAATTACAGCTTTCTAGTATTAACGGTCTCTGAGCTTAAACGCGGACAGGCATGGCGAAACTATAATGGTTCCTAGTTGTCTACGGAACCCTAAAAAATTACGTGATGAAATGATTTTGACAGTGTTTTGTCGAAGCAATGAAGTCCTTCTCACCATACGCTCCTTATGTATGTAGATATAGGTACCTGTGCGAAGCTGGGGCTGATACTAAATATTAAATTTCACATTACACTGCTCACGCTTCATTTGCAATTTGTTCAAAAACGGTTCAATTACATCGGATGATACACACCGGCCTCGATTGAAGTGATGAACGGGGGGATGGGGGGGTGGTCACACGGCTAATTAAAAACCGCGCACAGACTCCGTAATATACAATTGTTATTATTGTCACGTGCACCACGGCTCATGTATTCACACGTAACGAGTTACCACAGCATTTTAACAAAGTCTTATGCAATATACACAATTTTTTACACGTCTGCTCCGACTATGTTATTTTCATTGCTAACTAACCCCTCTTATTTATTTATGCTTGTTAAAAATGCCGTGTCCTTATCGGTCGCTTTGAGGTTTGTGTTTGTTAGACTTGGAAAAAATTTGGTTTCTCAAGTAGATACATATCAGCCAATTGATTCGTGTTGAATGTTTTTAAGAGTACAGTGAGTGTCATAACTGTGTTCCCTGTCAAGCATAGCTTCAATTAATTGGGCCTTAGCGTGTTGAGTACCTACGCACGATAATTACCTTACAAAGAAAGAAAAAAAATCTGTTATGTTTTAAATTTGTCCGGTACCTATCTTCAATGAGCCTGAAAACGCCAGAAATGATAAAAAGCTTACCAAGTTTTGGATTTTAATAGATTTAATACTCAAACAATATTTGACACAAACACAAGTAAAAACACTGACATAATAATAAAACAAACTAGACAGTAAAAAGAGTAGAAAAACATAGTTAAAAAGAAGAGGTCTGTCGCCAACAGAGCCAATTTCTTTTTTGTCAAAAAACTGATCGTCAAGCACCGGTTAGTTAACCTTAAAATCAAAGATTAAATTAATAGCCAGAAACGGTTAAGC
This sequence comes from Choristoneura rosaceana, assembly GCA_037349165.1. Taxonomy (NCBI): domain Eukaryota; kingdom Metazoa; phylum Arthropoda; class Insecta; order Lepidoptera; family Tortricidae; genus Choristoneura; species Choristoneura rosaceana. The sequence goes on along the minus strand of JAZBNJ010000040.1, from coordinate 8,269,738 downwards.
TACAATGAATCGTACGATTAGCTAAACCTCTCCGTTAATAAAAACATTATCGTCATAGAGTTAAATATTTTTAAAGGGCATAATAATTCCTTTGAACGTGTCGACGCAATTGAGCTGTAATTAATTAATTGCAGCCGAGATAAATTTAATGAGTGGATTAGCAATGTCAGTAGACTGAAATTAAATTGGGAAATAATATCTTGTACCGAGATAAGTTAAATTAAAAATGGAAAGGCATAAGTATAGTTTTACTTCAAACTCATTTACCTCTTTAAACCCATTAATGGCTTCGCTCTGACGTCCAAATTTAAAAGGTGGCGTCCTTGTTTTTTTTTACAAGCAAGGAAGTACTCAAAATCATCATCATCATCCCACGACATTGGAACCTTCGGGTCTCTCTGCCACCGACGGAAAGAGGCCCGATGGTTGTACTTTAGTGCCTTGGTGTCTGGACCGGCCCTTAGCTTAGGACGTCACCTGTGTAGACACATTGGCTCCATCCCACGTTAATGGTTCTGAAGGGCTACTCCGAGACACAACGTTCGAAGTTCGTGTCGTGCGGTCCCTCTCACACTTATACCATTTAATACGGAAGCCTGGGTCCGCCGCAAAGCAGGCCAAAACTATTAAGTGTCGCAAATACGTATTTCTTTCGAACAACTACATATTTGCGGCACTTGCAATAGAAACTTTGGGCCCATGGTCGTTCGGCATAAAAAAGTTTTTTAAAGAAGTGTCGGACAAGCTCTTCGGCGTCTCCGGAGACCATAGGGCTGGTAGCTTCTTTGCCCAGCGCCTAAGTTTGGCAGTGCAGAGGGGCAATGCGGCCTCCGTCCTGGGGACGATGCCCCAAGTGAGCGATCTCCAGGGTATTTTTTATTTTTAATTTTTAGTTTTGTAAAATTTTGGTTTATTTAGTTATTTACCCTTTGATAAATGATTAAGGTAGTAAATATATACTTGCTGAATACATGCTTATATAGATAAATACAAACTTAAATACCTCCATCATCTTGTATATTTGTTTGTTTGATTCAAATAGGTAAGAATAAAATAAGTGAAATTGTATATTGAAAAGTTACAATTGTCGATTATACTACGGCCATTACAAAACCTTGGCGTACTAGTTCAACTGGTACTTGGCCGGTTTATATTTTAAACTCATAACCTAAAGCCGTAAACAATACGGTTCTTGAATGGTACCTCAGAAATGATTTCTAGTACTATGATTATTATATTATTTCATTAGTAGTATGATTATTATTTGTGTATGTTCCATTTCCATGTAAATAAAGATTGAATGTTGCTACGAAGAGCCTACGCCCTGCCTACGTCTCGAAACGGAGCGACGGATGGACATGATTTTTGGCATAGAGATAATTTATGGTTCAGAGAGTGACTTAGGTTACTTTTAATCCGGAAAATGCACAGTTTCCGAGGGAACAGCGCACGATAACCGAATTCCACACGGGATAAAGTTAGTACTTAGATATAACATCGTATTGGATCCCTTAATTCCTAGCCGGTATTTTATGACTTGAAACGATTATTTTCAACCTCGTTGTGGTCAAACCGGATTTGTGATTGTGCTATTGTTTCTCTCGCCGCTGCACCCAAACAATTGCTCCCATTGTTACACAATATACAAAACCATTGTAATTTGGCAAGTCGATTGTACCAATCTATAATAGATTTTGTGGGATAGTTAGGGTATTAGAGCTATGTATACAAGTACTTTCGATACTAAAATGAGGTGAAATTAGAACATAGGTAATGCAAATTTTCTAAAAATATGACAATTATTTTGATTGGCTTGATCAAGATTGAGGCTTGATTTATTACTACAGCAGCTGAAGAAGATAAAATAAATTATAATATTTTGGAAATGACGTCATACTCGTAAAACATATCAAGTGCGAGTTGGACCCGCGAACTGAGGGTTTCATAGATATCTGAAAAATGGGTGCCCCTTGTTTCGCATAACATTAATTGTCGTTATATAAATTCGCATAACGGATTTGGCATAAATTTACAGTTATTTAGCATAAGTAATAATGAATCCGCATAATAGACACCGCTTCTCCTGACAGTAACGAACACAACAAAAAAAGAATTAGCGAAATCGGACCAGTCGTTCCAGAGTTTTACGCTTAGCAACACATTTTACGATAATTTTTTATTGATATAGATAACTTTAAATATTATAAAATGAATTCCAATTTTATCAAGCGAGTGAATTAGCTTGGTCAGGGCCAAACCGACTCGGTTAGGCTAGGTTCAGAAGGCTAAGGCAGGAGCGTGGGCGGGAGCTACGCTTCGCTCCCGCTTTAGCCTTGAGTGTTAGGTATTTTTTATAATAGCCAAATAATATATAGTAATAATGTATAGTAGTTCACTATCTAATTGAGTAAATAAAACAATACAGACAATCAAAATACCATTCATTTTCTCTCGCATTAAAAGTGAAAAGTAGAGTGTTTGAAGCGAGACTAAAAAACCATAATGACACTCGAACTGTGGCTAAAATCTCGTATCATTGTGGGTTGTTTAGTCCCTCGTTGAACAATCTACTATTTTAACTTTCTTTTGCTACATGTGAATGTTAAACACTTCAGTTACGCTTTTTAAAAAACTTTACAAATTAAGAACTTTTATACTGTTTTACTGCGCTTAATTAACTATCTTAATTCTTCAAAGCAGAAAGAGTTAGGCCACTAGTATTTTGGAGAATTTACCTGTTTTTACTCTGTTAAATACTTCTTACAGTAAACGGAAGTTGAAAATAATACGTTGTATAAAAATAATATGAACAAGAGAAAAGTGTTCGTAGCTGCGCATTCGTAGCATTGTCTGGAAGGTGTAGCAAAACGTAGGCTTTTCGTAGCAATATTCAATCCTTATTTACATGGAACACACACAAATAATAATCATAGTACTAGGTGCTATGCCTACATCTCTCTAGATCAATTTTATTTTTTTGGCTTTGGTATATTTTGTATCGGATATTCATAGATACCTAAATTGTACGGAACCCTTAGCGTACAAGTTCGACTGGTGCTTGGCCGGTTTATATTTTAATATTATACCGGGACAACAAGCAGGCGAGTCACCGGAGGGAAATCTATCACCTTAAGATCACTGTTATAAATGGATATACAAGTGCGTTGCTGGCCTTTCCAGAAAAAAGTAGGCAACTAGGCAAGTAGTAGTTATACTAGGTATATGGAGTGTTCTAAGTATTAGCATGGTATTAGTTACAAAGATATTCCATAACAAAGAACTAATTCGAAGATTTCTGTTAAAAATTAACGATACCTACCCGCTGTGTCCATTTTATGCGACCTTACAGTTTATATTCAATCTATCAGGCACAAACTTTTGCAAGTAACTAATATCCTTGATTGTTAAGTACGTATTTTAAGTTGGCCAACTATGCTTTACAAGTGCATTATACAATACACCTCACATACCTCTGTCCATGCTCTAAAGTGCCCCTTGCGTATAGTTCTCCGATCGCAGTTGAAAGTGTTCTTGTGTAATCTTAGAGCAGAATTGTGTTGCCGAAGCTGCCTCCTGCATTACAGCTTCAATATTGTTAGGTGAGGCAAAGCGGCTCAGACTGAGAAGCTGTCTGTTTGTGGTATTGTGGTGACTATCTGTTGTTCTGTACAATTGTACATGCCTTGTCTATATTGTTTATGAGGTTATATACAGTCACCAACACCAATATCTGCCACAACAAAGCGTGCATAAATATCTGCTATCTGCTACGACTCTATTTATAGGGCCGTTAGAAGGTGTCAGTCATTTTTGCTGGTATCCCTTTACTTGACCGAACTTCATTTGCACGAATTTCATGTGCTATAATATACAAACGTCATAATTTTGTTTCCTATAAATTCATTATCACTACTCATTTTTACCATATTAATCAAATGGCAGAATCTTTGTTTCCTATAAAGTTACTTTCAATAATTTCATTTTTCATAATCATTGTAATCCATAAGTATCACATGCCATAATATCATTTGGACGTCAAGAGGATATACTGATAAATCCCATACGTCAAACAAGCCTTTGAATCAGGTAAATTTTAAGCACATAGATTAGATTAGGTTAGAATTGCGACATTTGATTTGTGCGAGCGAGCGAAGCGAGCGAGCTAGACGGTTCGGAGCAGAAGCGACTCGGATAGGTTAGGTTCAGAAGGCTAAGGCGGGAGCGAAGCGCAGCGTAGCTCCCGCCTTAGCCTTCGATGTTAGGTTTTTTTTTATAACAGCCCGGATAATAAAGATAAAAGATAGATTAGTAATAGAAACCAACATCTCAACTACGCGGCATAGGAGCTCCGCGCACGTACGTAGCCACATTGAATTCAGAAAGAAACAATATTTGGTATGGCGTTTGAATATTCTATTAAATGATATTATTGCACTTAATAATATGGAAAACAATACGTATTGCATTCGTATCGTTATGGCATCAAAGTTTCGGGAAAATAAGAATATATGAAATAAATTTTCTGGTAAACGAAACATTCGAGCAAATGAAGTTTCGGGCATGTGGAGTTCGGGATAATGAAATTATGGCATATAACTTTCGGTCAAACAATAGACAACCATTTTTGCTCGCTCCACTGTGGCAGATATTAATGTAGGTGAGTGTACATGTGTATTTACAATTCCAAGAAGAAACGTATGACCTTATTTGCATTAAAATTAGTATATTTTTAATAGACTTCAATAAGGAGGTTCTGTAGGTGGTAGGACCTTGTGAAAGGTCCGCCCGGATTGCTATCACCATCTTGCTCGCGAATCCTGCCGCGAAGCAGCAGTACTCACTGTTGTGTTTCGGCGTGAAGAGTAAGTGAGCCGGTGAAATTACTGGCGCTTGAGGTATCCCATCTTAGGCCTCTTGGTTGGCAACGCATCTGCAATACCCCTGGTGTTGCAGATGTTTATGGGCGGTGGTGTTCTCTTACCATACCATAAAATATAGTGTAAGAGTAAATAGCAGACGAATGTATAAAATATACCTAAACTTGGAATATTCCGTACAAAATACGAAATCCTTAGAAAAATATTACTTAATTTTTTCGTAATGGCTACGGAACCCTATTTCGGGCATGTCCAACACGCTTTTGGCCGGTTTCTTTATTGTTACCATAATAAATTTATTATTTCACAAATAATATGACAATATATTTTATATAATAACAATATACACCATTGCCAGTACCTTCATTCATATATCAAAACAATAAACTGCCATTATTTTCAAAAATTGTTGTCGTGAACAACCCAGTTTCAAAACTTGCATATTTTTTAACTAAAATTTATCTAGTTACGTTCAGGGATGTAAAACTTTGAAACCAATGTTTTATTCACGATATATGTTGTAAAGTCGCATTTTGGCTCTAAGTCAATTGGCGCGGCTTCAAGAAATCAGCTTTGGGTCTTCACGTGACTTTCTGTAACAGGACTGGTACTTCGTTCATATAACCACTATTGAACGGTTATATAGGAACGAAGGGCGATATTACGACAAGGTTGATAATTACATTAGGGCCAAATGAGATTCGTGCTAACCCCTTACACTGTGTAATGTCAGTCAATGAGCGGCAAAATTAGTCTTTTGTTCAACTATTAACTACTCGTTAGGTGCATAGCTGAGATAGTTTTTCTTTTAACATCGTATAGCACTGTACTGTCAATAAATTCGAAATATTTCAGATTTCGTGCAAGCTTGACTGAACACCCCAGTCGGATTTTTTTTAACTTCCAAATGTAATACACTTACATAACCTGCCAAATAAATTAACAGAAGTGACCAAGTGTGTATCGGGCCACGCACGCCGCGCAACCAAGTTTCATATCAATCGGTTCAGCGGTTTAAAGCCCCGTCCATAACATTGTAAGCCGTAATGTAATGTTTGTCATAATGATCACTTGTCATAACTCTCTTTTCTCTAAAGCCATAACATTTTCAGGAAATTTTAAATGGCCATCCCGTAGAACTTTATATAACAGCCAGGAATCATTTATAATTTTCAAGAAAAACAAAGTTATGGCAAACATTACTTTATGACTTTTAATATGTATGGATTCCAATATAAACCCCATTCCATAAATTTGACAAAGAAATCGCAGCGAAAACGACGGCACTAAATTGTATAGTTATTTTTTTGCTGTGTACGTTATTGCTTTATGTGTTACACTAAGTTAAAAAAAAAACTGGAATGGGGCGAAGCCGCAGGCAATAGCGCATATTAGCACGGAACCCTAGATTGTGCATGCCCCGACGCGCTTCTTGGCTTCTTTTTAGGCATACGCACATTGCAGTCGTGTTTTAAGCTAGCGAGATACCTCTATTGCTCTTCTCTTTCTATATTGGGTCTGTGGTTGACCTACTTCAGCAAACAACTTGTTACAATGTCAACCTTTACAAGTTCGTTTCGCAACTGTGCTCCAATTGCTACGGTAATTAGTCCTGTCAACGTTCGGCGTAAAAGCAATTAAGACCTTACGATGGAGCAGCAGAGTTATAATTACGTTACACTAGACGATAGCAGAGGAAGCACCACGCTAAAGTGCCTCCAAGTGTTGTAACGTTACACTAAGGGACTATCCAATTGATTTTAATGGACTTGGATGCGATTTAGTTTTATGAAAATATAAATTGACTCCCGGAAAGTTGAGGGCTGTTGGTTGATATGTTTTTGTTGATTTTAGTGATTGGTAATTTTCCAGTTAAGTTTGCTTTATTTCAACAAAAATACGAGAGAAAAAGAAGAGGTACCTACTTATAAGTATACATAAATTGCCTGTAGGTATAATTATTATAATTGTATTAAGTATAATATACGTAAAATATATTTTGACTAGCGGTTGTCCGGAACTTCATCTGTGAAGAATCCATTTATCGCTATGTTGCGGTGATTTTGCAATTTTTCGGGATGTAAAAGTTTGTTCTACTTGTATTACATCGTATTCTTCCCGCACTTCTTTTTCTTTCTTTCTCTTTCAATTGACTTTCACTCACACAAATTTGTGAAATTTGTAGGTCTAGCCTAGCGCAGACTATTCATACGGTAGTACTTCTCACTCTACAGGGGTCGCTAGACTGTCATAAAATATACAGACCCGCAGCCAGACTGTCGGATGCACAACGAAAGTAACTGAAGCCTGTCGTTGAGCCTTTAGATATCGGCGAGCCACACCTGACAACTTACATACCAATTTTTGATTTATCCCATTAATATCCCACTGATATCATAAATGCGAAAGTTTGTAAGTCTGTCTGTTTGTTTGTTTGTTAATTCATCACGTCTAAACCGCTGAACTTATTTACATGAAATTCGGTATACAAATAGTTTGAGTCCCGGGGAAACATAGGATAGTTTTAATCTCGGAAAATTGCATATTTTCTGCGGGATAGCAGAACAGGATAACAGAATTCTACGTGGACGGAGTCGCGGGTAGCGGCGCTGGTCTGTCATATTGTAACAAACTAGCTGTTGTTGAGGAATATGTCTATACTTCGTATACTTGTAGGCTATACTTCGGCAACTGTGCAATTTTCCGAGATAAAAACTTTTTATGTTTCCTAGGGTCTCAAACTACCTCCACATGAATTTAATTAAAATCGTTTCAGTTGAGTAGCTCCGGTGGCCAACTGTTATCTTTCTTAACAGTCACACTTTCCCAAATTGTGATTTACAAGAGCAAATGCACGAATTACTACTATCTACATCACAAATCACTGAACCCCTACAGTTTTTGAAAGGTTCCCTCAATTTTTTTAAGATACTCTTATCAGAACTTGGTGACAATTTAATGGGACCTAATTGAACTGAGGTAAAAAAACATATTTCTAGAAGTCTACAGTCAAAAGGGGAGAAAAAGATTGCTGACTCCAAACAATCAACGAAAATAGTTTATTTGGGGTTTGTTAAATTTTTTGTCACATTTTTTTTAGTAGGTAGGTAAGTTAATTCTGCATCGAGTATCTAAATAGGATATACGATACTCGAATACAAATGTATTTCATAATGTTACATCGTAAAAAATAGTGTACTAAGTATGTATGTAGCTACCATTACATAACAATAATGTACTGAACTGTTAATAGCCGCGTAGGTTTTTAAATCGCAACCAGATAAAAATGTTCCACGTTATAAAGAGAACAGCAGGAAGTTAAGTTAAAATCTCTCCGTGTAAGCGATTTATAGCCGCTCGCTCGAAAGTTCCAACTCCGCGTAGCTCGTGAAGCCCTAGTAATGCTCACGGTCAAAGAAGATTCTCGAAACTATGGACTTATGCTTGTTGTTTTTGAATTCAAGCTCCGTGTAATGTTGTTGTTATTGCAAAACATGACCTAGATAATCTCGTGTCCCAGGAAGCCAATAGGAACACTGTTCGTTTAGCAACGATGTCGGTTCGACTTAGTAAAGTGTATGATAAAGTTTGCTGCGTAACCGGGTGGAAACTACTCAAAAAATGCTGTAGTAGCTTTAAAAAAATTGTTTCAGATTGTAGCTATTTCATGTACCAGTTGAAGGTTAGGATAAATATATCACACGTTTCAGACTCTTTTCAAATATTACAGACAATGGAATTACTTACACAGTTTAACGTCCCTGGCGTTAATAAGTATACCGGGTGTGGCCTGTAATACGAGCAAAAAATTAAAACATAGATCGTCCTCGTTAAACTGAACAACATTAGTTTAGCGACTTTTAAAAATAATGGAGTCTTTGAATTTTCCTTTTTTCATACAAATTAAATACTACCATCAATGTACGCCATCCTAGAACACAACTGACGTCGCCTGTCACGCTACAAACATCAAGCATTTTGCTTTACATTGCTTCTGCGAATAAACTTAAAAGTGTAATAAAAAATAAATATTTTTAAAATTAGCTGAACTAATGTTGTTCAGTTTGAGGAGTATGATCTATGTTTTAATTTTTTGCTTATATTGCAGGTCACACCCGGTATGCATGTACCTAGGTGATAGAGCTTTGCTCGGGCTAAATCTCGAGATGACGCGTTTTCCCAGAGATAGGATCGAGCTAGATCGTTTGTTCGCCGCTGAAAAACGCCACATAGCGTCGTAACATTTTCATAACATCGAAATCGTTAGAGCAGGTTCCAAGATCCCCGAAAAAATATGAAGGTACAATAATGCTCGTTTCAACGTGTTTTTTAGATAAATAAATAAGTAGAAAACGGATGGAAAAAGAACTCAAATTCTTTATGCGAAGTTGTTGCATGTTAAATTTTTTTTACATCAAAACCGGGACAGTTACGTGGAGAGTGGCGGTCACATTTAACTCCTACTCTTCTATCTTGTACAGTCGCCATCAGATATTTCGAAGCGGCCAAGGTGGACAAAAATATCGGCACATGCACTTCATTATTAAGGTATTAGAGTTCATGTATCGATATTTTTGATCATCGCTCCGAAATATCTGATGGCGACTCTACCAACGTTGTGAATGATCATTCCCACTCGAATTGAACTGAACAACGCATCGTTCATCATCATCATCATGTCAGCCGAAAGACGTCCACTGCTGGACATAGGCCTCCCCAAGGCTCTCCACTCAGACCGGACCGGACCGGACCGGACCGGAGGACTGATGGCCGATGGGGTCAGAAGGTTCTCGAATGGCGTCCGCGGACCGGGAGATGAGCTGTCGGTAGGCCTCCAAAAAGATGGAGCGACGACCTGGCTAAGATCGCGGGATCGCGGTGGATGCAAAAAGCACAAGACGCATCGTTGCCCTGGTAATTTTCTTCTATGCCAAATGAATTTATTTGGATCTATTTATTTTTTTACACTTCATTCACTTCTCGTGATTCCTAATTGGTTTTTCTTGTAATTGCCTTGAAGTCGGTAGGGAAAAATTAAACGTCACGATTACATGCACTTTGTATTGTGAATGCTTAACGCAGATTTCTTTTTATAGTTTTTGTAACCTTTCACTAGGCTTCACCTGTTGGAAGCATATACATCTAGATATTATCAGTGGACAGATTGGCACTATGCGAATAAAATAAATAAAGAAATATCACGGGACAATTCACACAAATTGACCTAGTTCCAAAGTAAGCTTATCAAAGCTTGTGTTATGGGTACTGAGCAAATGGTGTTAAAAATGTTCGAGCAGGTAACCGACCTTTTAGAATGCACTCCCAAGGCATAACGGAGTAGAGATTTGCAAAATCGATTCATCACAATGACATTAATTGACATCCACGTTTCGTCTCGCCCCTCTCTGAAGGGCTACTCTGAAACACAAAATTCGAAGTTCGTATCGTACCATCCCTCTCACTCTCGTATTAAATAACATAAGCGTAGGCGGGACGGTCCGATACGAACTTCGATTTTCGAATTTCGTGGTAGCCTTGCAGCTCCCTGTTGATAAACGCGGTTGTTAGTAGATTTTTCACTTTCACGTCCTTATTCTCATTAACACTTAAACTAATTTCACTGGCCTGTATCGTGCGTCTAATGCTGTTGTAAAAAAGTTGTGTAGGTACAAGAAAAATTAGCATACAAATAATAACATTCAATTATTTCATAAGCAATTTGTTTAAAGTATGATGGATTTTCAATGAAAGTTAAACGCCATTTTTCGATGTGTAAACGAGCTCATAATAACCTAGGTACGTTATGTAAACATCTGATAAAAGTCATTGCTGTTAACATCAACTCAAAGGCAACTTTAAACGAGACGATGCTGCGTGTTTGCATTTATACTTCACTAACTGTGTCGGATAAATTTTCCGCTTCAAAGTTCAGGCAAACTAGATCGTTTACAGCATCGAGCGCGAACTACTAGGAGAGCAGGCGAGGGCAGGAGGCCGCGTTACACGTGGCGCACTCACACACCCGCATCCCGTCCGTGTACTCACACAAACTCACAATTACAAGCGTGGTAGACTGGAAAACGCATTTAGCTGGAAAAGATGGAACTGATCAATACCATATGAAGACTAAAGACTAAACAATAGCAAGTGGGTGATGAAGTCTCTTTGATGTCGTAAAAGCTATCAGTAACATGATCTTTAGCTCAAGTATTTACGTGACGTGTTCCTTTCCTATTAAGTATGAATGGAATTGCATTATGCAAGATATAAAGTACTAAATAGGTGCTTATAAACCGTTTCAAAGTTTTGAAAAGCTTTGAGCAAATTACCTGAAATTACGAGTACATCTGTGACAAATACTACTGAACAGTGTGAAAACCTCTGCTGAAAAGATACTAGCTGATAACCTAACCAACAAAAAGTTGGAAAACCCCCGACTTAGTCACTTTAAATTTCAATATATCAAAAACAGCTAAACCGATATTGATGAAACATGTCTAAGAACCATCGCTAGAAAACCAGCTGTCAATAAAAAAAACGCATTCAATTCGGTCCACCCGTTTAAGGGCTACGGTGCCACAGACAGACACACAGACACACATAGCGGTCAAACTTATCGGGGGTTAAAAACCAGGGATGGTTGACTAGCATTTGAGTTAAGCTTGTATTTTTGGTGTTTTCATACAGAGAAAACAACCACCGTTGGCTAGGATAGCATAGTGAAATTGATTATTAAAAGGTTTCACAGGTTGAAGGGCCATGATTCAATTTGTTCGACTGTACCTATAGTTGGTTAGGTTTTATCCCTATCCCGTGGGAATATTGGGATAAAAAGTATCCTATGTTTTAATCCAGTTAATGCTCTAATTTTTTGCCAGATTTCATCTAAATCCGTTTAGCTGTTTTAGCGTGAAGGAGTAACAAACATATTCACTCACTCACAAACTTCTACGAGCAAGCCAAATTTTTGGAAGAATAAAATAAGAAATTACAGCTTTAAAACTAGCGAAGGCTATAATATATTTTGTATATTATCATGATAACTAGCTAAGATTGACCTTGGAAGCCTAAGCTTCAATATATTATCCTAAGTTACAAGAAATGATATTTTAAGTTGTTATAAAATATTTTGTGTTATTATAAACTAAATTCAGGACTGACCATTGAACTTGGCATCTTGGCATATTGGCACTTGGCACCCATTTAGATCTCACTTCTGTTGTCGTTAAAGTTAACAATGAAGGCATAATCATTACTTTTTACGCAAAAATGATTTTAATTAAAAATTATACCTAATAAAATGATAAAACGTTACTAGTGTCTGATTTATTCCTATGTATTCACCCAATTACCCTGGATGCCAATTTTAAACTTTCTAGATTATTTGCAACTGGGTAAGAATTTTGATTTATAGGTGAGTCAGTGATAAAAAAATGTTTGAGGTGTGTTTATGAAATTTGAAGCACATATGTATGTCACAAGTTTCAATAAATTAGCCAAATTTGCCATGTTTATGCAAAATAGTTTTTGAGTTATGAGGGCGTCAAAAGTAGCTCCAAATGGTTCGGGTAAAATTGAACTTGGTTTGACACGTTACCGCGTGTCTAGATCAACCTGTCGATTTATTTTTCCAATGGCAGTTTTGTAGCAGTATACAAATTTTTAACTCTTTCGACTGGTATTTTACAAAGATATAAATAATATAAAAAATCGGCCGCATTTTTTGTAAAAAAATTATTGCCGTAAATCAAAGCAACATAAGCAGAGCACAAGGAGTTTCTTTCAGCTTAGGGAGTCGAAAGGCTTTACAGTTTTCTTTGCCTGCTCATAGCTCTTTAACAACTAAAGGTTTACAGCGCATGTTAAGGAAATTCTTTGACACGTAAGCTCTTGTGAATAGAGTATGTACAATTGTTGTATTGTCAAAGTTGTAGAATTATATTCCGTTATTTTAGGACACTTTTATTATTATGTCACCAAAACTCTGTAGGTGGCCTCAAAATCAAAATATCTGGTATCGAAAATACAAACTAAAACATAGATGCACAGAAAAACCAGAAAAAAAGACCAGCGCTGGGAATCGAACCCAGGTCCTCAGCATTCTGTTTTGCGTGCTATACCGGTATACCACTTTTGGACAGGAGTACAGACACGAATTTCCCCTATGCACCGCGCGATAACCGAATTCCACGAGGGCGAAGCCGCGGGCAAAAGCATAAATATAGAAGAATTCATCATCATCATCCCAGCCCATATACGTCCCACTGCTGGGCACAGGCCTCCTCTCGGAATGAGAGGGCTTGGGCCATAGTTCCCACGCGGGCCCAGTGCGGATTGGGAACTTAGAAGAATTATAAAAGTATTATGTATAGAAGAATTGCTCGTTTAAATATATTACATTCTTAATAATATTAACGAATGTTGAAAAAATATTTCTTCACATAACCCTCGGCTGGAACAGCAATTTCCAATTCTGTCATTACGCGACTCACTCACCAATTGCATTTTGCATACATTACACGGCTAGCCAATAATTTCCTTTCTTTCTCTAATATAGTTTTAATACAAGGCATGCAGCGATGATCGTCGACCAATCAACATAAACTATCAATGTTGGACTATTATGAGAACTTTATGTCATTAAGCCAATATAATCATTGGTAATATCTCGAAGTAATTCATGTAATTTCAAGCTTTCCCTCGGAAAAAGTACTCGTCAATAATAATTGCTTAAGGTAATTTTTACCGTAGGTAAGTAGTTGGTTTTCTAAAGTCTATTTAAATAGTCCTTTGATTAATTGAAGTAAAAGCCTGGTTTTAAAGGCATATTTCAGACCAAGACGATCCTTTATCAAGGAATAGTCGGGCTACCTTAAAATCTATAATGGGCAAATAAACTTTAATTTATTCATTAATTCGTGAGTTTACTTACTTATGACAAAAAAACACTCGATCAAATGTCGTTGTTTTATAGTATCATTTTTTGTAAATTTAGTCATCCATACAAAACACAACAGCTACTGTTACACATGCTAGTTACTAGCACGAAAGCACGCTACTGTTGAGCCAGTGCTACCTGCATGTGGGTATAGGACACGTGCTACTATTAAGCATGCTTATTTAGTGGCATACTGGTACTTCAGGTAAGTACTAGCATGCTTATAAGCATGATATTTAATAGGAGTATAAAGGAGTGTGTGTAAGGCAGCCAATAGATTCACTAGAAACCCTGATTTCAAATAAAAAATACCGCATTTAAATCGGTTCACCCGTTTAAGAGCTATGGTACCACAGACAGACAGACATAGCGGTCAAACTTATGAGAGAGGGAGAGAGAGAGAGAAACATTTATTTATACATATTCGATACACATGAAAATACATTACATGGAAAGAGTTAAAAAAAAAAAACATCGAACAGGATAAAGTAACAGTAAAGTAGTATAACACCCCTCTTATTGCGTCAGGGGTTAAAAATAACAGCATCGCTGTTTCAGAGTTTATTTAATTGCACGGGCAATATTTAGCTCTCAATAAATAAATATACTTCTCACAAGTAGTATTTCACCCATCGTGTACTAGATAAGAATTTGAATGCAACGAAAGTTAAGCGACATTCAGCCTATTTACTGGAGTTATGTCGCCGATCTAGATTACGTAAACTTTGTCTCTGTTGGCAAGCGTAGGTACATTGTAACACATTTACATGCAAAATGAAATAGAACGGATTTTATAGAGTGGCTCGAACCGAACCCTCGGGATCGCACACTTTTAGAATAACGCCTTGAATACGGCATCTTAGGGTTTTGTACCTCGTAGTTATCATAGGTACAGTCGAGGAAACTGAATCTTGTGTTAACAAATTTAACACTACAATTTTACGATCATTTCTTGGGCAGATGCATGGAATGTGAACATGATATCTGCAGCGAAAAGGTACTCTGGTACGCAATTTAGTTTCTTCGACCTTACCTTTCAATGCTACCTACATGATGACACATGTTCTTCATAAATTGCGATACTAGGTAGATATTTTTATGGAATCTGTATACAGTATTAAATTTTTGCGCCCCCTTTATGCGTGGGGCAGGCACTCTGGTTTGCCCCACCCTAGTTCGGGCCCTGTTAGACTAATAATTGGTCTCATGCAAACACAATTTAAATGTGTATCGTCGGAATGGCCACAGAAACTACTAATTTAATCAAAACTCAATGAGACTCTGAAATCCGCATATCCTAAACTTTATTCGCGATGCACATGAAACGGCTCTTTGTCGTATCAGCGCACGTAACAAGCGATGCAATTGTGACAAACAACGGACCGCAATAAATTAACAAGTTAACTTACAGTTAACAAGCCGGCTGTTTACATAAACTCTGCTAACTAGCTGGGAGATACTCTCCGGGGCTAGACGAGCCAATTGGCTTTACACCCTCGCATTTATAAAGTTACATGTGCTTCCAGCTGACCTGAATTGGAAATTCGGTTAACTTTTTTTTCTTTTAAAAAGTGTAGCGGGCATCAACAGTAGCTCTACAGTACAGCACGTTTCTACGCGCGTAGCACTTGTAGCTACTTTAGAGGTGAGATTACATTGAACGAGTCAAAGGGAGCGAGTAGCTAAATTACTAGGCGACAAATATTATTAAGTAAGCAAAAGTGTTATTATTTGGCGAGGCAACAGTGACGGTTTTATGTGGCTTCATCCTTGTAGCTCTGATTTTTTTCTATAGGTAGTGTAATTAATTTTACGTTGGTTTGGTATGTAAATACTTGTAATGTAATGAGACAGGTGTTAAATACAGCCATAGGTACTCATCAATTGCTAACTGAAAGGTTCCAAAAATACATTGCTGTTATCGCCACTCAATATTATAAAACTTGCTTTTTTATGACCAGGCTACTCGGTCACGGAAATAATTATTAAGTACTTACGGGAATCTCCTTCCGCGTGAATTTTTTTGTAAGTTTCGTGAAAAAGATATGTAAATGCACGTATTTTTTTGAGATTATCCATACTAATGTTATAAATGCGAAAGTGTGTTTGTATGTTTGTCCGTCTTTCATGTTAAAACGGAGCGGCGGACCGACGTGATTTTTGGCATAGAGGTAGTTTATGGGACAGAGAGTGATATAGCTACTTTTTACCCCGAAAAATGCACAGTTCCCGAGGGAACAGCGCGCGATAACCGAATTCTACGGAGCCGAAGCCGCGGGCAAAAGATAGTTTAAAAATAAACCGGTAAACTAACTTCTTTGTATGACATTATCTGTTTTAAGTTATTATACCTGCAGTAAAAGTTTGAAGTTTAGTTATGCTTGTCCATTATAATTAATAATAAAATAATAATAATAATTATATTTGACGACCGGATGGCTAAGTGGTTAGAGAACCTGACTACGAAGCTTGAGGTCCCGGGTTCGAATCCCGGCCGGGGCAGATATTTGTATGAGTAATACGAATGTTTGTTCTCGGGTCTTGGATGTTTAATATGTATTTAAGTATTTATTTATCTATATAAGTATGTTTATCCGTTGCCTAGTACCCATAGTACAAGCTTTGCTTAGTTTGGGACTAGGTCAATTGGTGTCAAGTGTCCCATGATATTTATTATTTATTTTATGATATTTATGATATTTATTATAAAATTTATTGTATAACTGTGTTTATAATTTTAAGAGAAATAATTTCGAAGCCCCCTGAAGTAATTATTATTATGGAGAGCATAATATTATTAGGTAATTGTTATCAAGTAAGTATGAAATTAACATTGAAAATTAGAATTGGCACAGTAAATTAAAATATTTTTACTCCGACTTCTCTGGGAGTGAATTGATTATTCACAATGCCTAAGGCGTCCAATTTAACGGACTCTGGAGTCAAATCATTTTCGTCACTAGACATTTTCTTAATGTTTTATCTTCTTTTGTAGTTTGATACTTTAAATTGCAGCATACTGAAACACTCGCGCTTTTGTTATTAAGTATTTGATTTTTTCTTGTTCGGCTTGCCGTGGTGTGACCAGCTGGATTTTCAAATATGTTCGATTTTCCAATAAATTCAGCGCGGCGCAGGTCGCCCACGGTGTACGGGCTATAGTTACTTACATCGTGCAATTTTGAAGAAATTAGGCTTTCAATTCAACTCATAACAATAAGAACTATGAGAAGAGAGAATCACATTACTAACCAACGGGTTATAATGAAATTCAGTACAACAGTACGCCACGGCGAAACCCAAGGGCTATAGTGATTCACTTTGAGAAAGGTTTGCATGATATTATAATTGGCTATTGTCGAGCAGGTGGTGTGAAAAATATAAAAATAATGAAATTTTATGAAGCGTACATAAGTTTTGTGGTGTGAAATTGGGTCATAGTTAAATTTTAATGATTTAAATAAAACGTTGACTAACTTGAAACCTTTCTTTGATAATACAAAATTACTGTAATACCGTGATTTGGGTGGACAAAAGGCTGTGAATTCGTTTTTGCTCATTAAAATTAAATGAGGTAAGTAAAATTTATTCCAAAAGTGTGTTTTATTTTCGTTATGTTAGGGTTTGTTTACTTCATGTTTTGTACTTTTACTGTAAAACGAAAAGATAAAGTTATCTTATTGGTTTCTTTGAATAATAGTAAAATTATATAATTGTTCTTATATTGCTAGTGATAAAGTAAATATCGTTTTCAATCAATATGAGTATCATTTTGAAGACCGGTTTTGTGAGTATCACTCAATATAAAATTTTAACCACAAACCGTTTTATAAGGAAAATTGTTGCTTAAACAGGGACAGCGTCCAATAATTCAAGCTCGCATCATAACACTTAACATCTATTACTAAAATTAGTTAAAGTCTGTACAAATTGCTTTGTTCATTACAAATTCATATGAGTATGACAGATGACAGAGCGATTATTTCTTCTTTCGGCCACCATGAGCGCTGCGATAGATTTCATTACCCCCCCCCCCCCCGTACTTCGCACCCTCCCAATACAGGCATGGAATATCATTGACGAGCAAGTATGATGAGAATATTAATTAGATAATATTTAGCATCAGCGGGACACCAGACACCACCTACGAAGTTCGAGTTTATTAGCACTTCACTAGTACTCGTAGTATAGAGTCTGGCTACGGCTACCTATACAATAAAGCACCTACGCAGCAGCGGCAAAGAGCCACGTAATATTTACAGAGGTAGCGCGGACGTGATAATGTCGGGCGTCGCGCGCGCAGCCAATTAGCTGACCGCTCTAACGAGCACGTACCGACGCGGAAAACAATTCTCTACATTTATAAAGTAGCGGGAGAACATGTAAACCATTGTTCAGTTTATGAGTGTAAATTCTGATTTGTCAATTTAAGTGGACAAAACTGATTTTTCTTTAGGTTTATTTTGCTTGAGTCGTGGAACCCTACTAAAATTATAACTAAGGAAGTTTGTAAATACGTCTGGATATTTGTTACGCAATAACGGCTGAATTAAACGAATCTTGGAGTAGGTACAGAAATATTGATGTGGAGTTCAAAAGTTCATTTTTGTTGTTTTTAATGATTAGTTATGCAAGTAAGTACTTGATAAGATAATATAGGTGAATATAGCTTACAATTATAAGAAAAAGTTTATCTCTACTAGTGTTTTATGCAAAAAAATAATATTTTTTTTAACCTAGTTGTGTATATCTTCGTTTGCAGTTTGATACTTTAAATTGTAGCGTACTAAAACACTCGCGCTTTTGTTTTAAGTATTTATATATATATATATCAAATTATCAAAAACGTTTGTTCTAGGTATTTGTTATTCTGTCAGCATGGTGATCCTTGCAATAATTTGCCTCACGGGTGAAACAGCTTAACCCAAGGCGGGGCTGAATATTCCCCTCCGAAATTTAATAAAAATTTGGTAAGGATCACTAACCCTAACAAACGCAGTTAATTATAGGCTAACGTAAATTGCAAAGTATCTACTGCTTGTAATGTTATGTGCTTATTTGATTTTACAATCTTTTATTTAACTTGCCCAGTTCGTTTATTTGTTTATATTATATTAGGGTCAAATATTGCAAATTAAATTAGATCCACTTCCACTGATCGAATTGACTAACAATTTGGCATACCTACTTGTCTTAAGTAAATCTGGTGACAATGCAATAATCTAGCAGTGACGTCCTGGTGGTCCTGGCAGGATCGTCTGTAAGGCGGCACTCAAGTTTATAAGATCGATTTGAAATTTGGTACGGAAATGTAGTCTGGCTGACAATGCAAGTACAGTCAACCAAAAATTATTAATCAAATCATTTAACAAAAAAATATTTATACTCCAGTACCCCTACGCTACGGTTGATCCCTTTTGAGATTACCTAATCTCAAAAGGGATAAATGTAAACGTTCCACGTAAATATGATGGTAACCGACTTGTAATCGGAGTACAGCATTTCTTGTAAGTAGCATTACATGCCTGTCGAAGCATAGTCGCACATAAAAATTGATATTTTGGGACAATTGATACCAAATTGACCTAGTCTCACACTATACTTAAGCATTACCTATTGTAGTACCTCCACAAATACTACAATCTGTTTTGATTTGACCTATTTCGAAATGATTGATTGGTTGGATCGTTTTCATCTAAAACAGTTTAATCAATTCATTAGTCATCTGTTACCACAATTTTACACACGCCAGTTAAAGCTGAATTACAACTGATCCCTTTGGAAATTATTTTGACGAGTTAACGAAAATTAAATTTATTTTGTTTAACAAGGAGTAGGTTAAGTATTTGGGTGTGACAGCCGAGATTTAGGGGCATTTACCGTCCATTGATTAGTGTTAACTGATGGTTGAATGTGAGGCTGTCTCTATCCGAACAAAACAAATAGAGACGGCATCACATTTAACCATCAGTTGTCACTAATCAATGGATGGTGAAACAGCCCCTTAAACTTGTATCTTCTGGATGACGGCGTTGATCGTGCCTAATCTAACTAAACACTATATCGCACGCACCATACGCCACTATTGGCGTGCGCAAGCGATCAATTTTTCGAGTTGGTTCATCCAGGGCATTATAACGTAATTGGATTAGTACGACCAACAATGAGATGGACGTTCAAATCCCGGCAGGCGCACACCAAAAATATTTTAGTTAAAAAAAATAAGACATGCATGTTTTTGGATTTGATTTATTTGAATTAAAACTCTAGACTTGTTCGCTCCGTTCGGGATTCAATAGTACCGCTCCCGCTGTAAAAGCATCTCCTTTGTGAAACAATCTACTATTGTTTATCAAATATTCCAAACAAAAAGTGAGATTATTGTTTATCCGTGTGAAAGTCATGTATTTTGGCTTGTTAACAGTGCAGATTACAGGTTGCTTCACATAGAATTACCTACAGGCTAAGTTTAACCGGCAATGGCACATAAGACGAGGCTAATCTGGCAGTGACCACTGATGTTTGGACGATACAGTTTACACAGTCTCACTCCAGATGATTGAGCACCTTGGACATACGAATTGAATGTTCAAACATACTTTACACCAAACGTGCCTGTGTTGGGTCAGACGCAACACAAATATTACACAATATTTATCCACCGAAACCTGTAAGTACATCTTTTAGTTCACTGTAAAATTATGTAGAGATCGCAAAGTTTGCTATACAATTCCATTTTATTTTAAGTTATTGTTAGAAAGTTATGTTTAATATTTATATAATTTAGTTTCTTTTATCAATAAACATTTAATTCCACGTGTCAAATTATTTTTCAATTGGACAAAATGTTATCTATCATTATAAGACTATTTTTCAGATGGCCGATGCGGTCAATGTTACATAAATAATATGTATACCGATTTAATTGACTTAACATTAATGTCGTGTATACATATTTTTGTAACTTTAACCGTATCGATATCTTTGTGGGGAGCTGTACAAATGCAAGAACAGAGAGAACACCAATGATTTAGGAAAAAAGGAAACAAATAAACGAAGTTTCCGCTTTTTGTAGAAGAAACGCCAATGAATAGGTACACGAAGGCACAAAGTTAACGCAAAGAAAGTAACAACTACGAAGTTCACTATTCACTGTAGTGCCAATGACGTACGCAGTTAGCAATGTTCTTAAATAGACAATAACCCTCCTTCTTTGCAGTCGGGTAAAAATTAGGTAATCTTTTTCTTGCTTATTTAATCACGATACTAAAATGACCGTTTAGTGTGTTACCTGTTCTTTACATCTCATAAAATAGTGATGTGCCACAACCGGTAATCACCGAAAAGTTTTGGCTTACCTACCTAGTAGGAGCGGTAAACAATAGTAGGTACTTATGTACAGTCAGGTACTTAGCTACCTATGTACTTAAGTAGTAATACCTATAAAATGTTAACATATATTTTCGAGTCGTCTACCATAGATAATGCAATGATTGCAAAACCATTTGATATAAATTTAAAATATAAAAATAACGAAGTTTCATGATGCGTGGAATTTTTTCAAGGTGTAAAATTGGGTTATACCTAGCTAAGTTTTAAAAAGTTAAATAAAACGTTGGCTGACTTGAAACCTCTTTAGTCTGAAATGACGTACCTAGTTACTTTTTAAAACTAAAGTCATAACTCCCTTGAGAAGAAAAATTATACGTAAATCCATAATTCCCGTGGGAACAATTGAGGCCCTTGCCATTTAGTGTACAGGCATGGAATAACATCATGGATGAGCAAGTGTGATAAAAAAAATAACCAGCTACTTTTGATGTTGACCGTACAAGGAAATAGTACCTACTACTTAGGGTGTGAATCATTTATTCTTTTCATCGGAGTTACATAGGCGGACCATTATTCCAATAAAACCATTTGAAACTGTATTTTCACAAATACTTGTCCGATTCCATTAGGTACTTACGTACTCTTTTTCTTAAATTAAAGTTGAGGATACATGCTGTGTACATAAAATTTTGTCGTGTGCAGCTATGATTAACTATACTCCAATTCGATGGAATCTAACAATCCTGTAGACACTTCCAGCCTTCTAATATTAACACCGGGCTGCCTAAGGCTTTGTGATGTGACTATTATTCTTTTTTGATTCCTTTTAGATGATAATTGCAACAACAGGGACATATATAATCAAGCGTGCCCACGTCAGGGTGTGTTAAATGTGTAGAAAATTGTTAGATTCTATTGAATTGTACTTTAATCAATAATTAATTAAAAATATTGAAAATTTTCTGTTCTTCTGTAAATTCTTTTACAAAATATCGTTTTAGGTTTAGGTGCAAAAACAATACCTTCTAACTAACTTTGATTTAATTAACTAACTTCAAATTATACCGACACCATTGGCTGGCCCAAGGACTGTAATTAGAAACTCGTGCAATGTATGACGAAATCGTTCGCCGCTCCGCTCCTCGCGCAGAGACTTGGCCAGCCCGTAATGGTAGGTACCGATGTTAGCATACAGATTACGAGCTTTTAGAACTAGATCCAGTACAAAAATCTACGAACATTTTAGGTTGGTGATGGAAATAGCTAGTGGCCGGATTAACCTTCATTCCTTGTTTTGATCCGGTAAAAGCGGATTTCCTGATTTTTTTAGATTTTTAGACTTCAAAAGGAAAAACGGAACCCTTAAAAGATCGCATTACATGAACGTCTCCGCTTCGAATTTAGGTAGGTACTACTTATACAGGCGCTTTAAATGCAAGGTTTGATTGACAACCTGTATATTTGAATCGATTAGGTTGAAATATGCGCGCCAAAATCGCGTGTCAAAATCATACGGAGACTGAAATAGGTATAGTAAAGTTCAGGTGTGCTAAGTATGAGGCCCGAATAGAAACAATCGACGAGCGGGATGCCGCCGCCTGCAACTTACCAACTTGTATCACTGGACGTGACGACACTACGAATTTAGCAAGAATTCCACTACCGAAGACCGCATGGCACATGCTATGGACCATGTTTGTAAACTACCGGGCTTATAACTTACTTTGGTATTGTTACCTTAATATTGGATATGGTTTTGTTTACTTGAGTTTATATAACGTCTAACTAACATATTGCTTTTTTATGGAAAAGTTGTAAAGTAGCTACAAATATTGAGTAAAATAAATTGTTTCCCCTCGTCAACTACCTTCTATATTTTTTTTACTTTGAATGTATTTAAGAGGTAAATATTTTTTTAACAAACGATGCTGATAACAATGACAAATTCATAAAATCTGCACACGGAACTCATTAAGTATTAGTGGGACAATAATAATTATTATATCCTTTATTATGTAGAGTCAACCTCAATAATATCTGCCATAGCGGAACGTGCAAAAATATCTGACACGTCCTACTGGCTCTAGAAATAGAATAGAATAGAATAGAAATAGAAATAATTTATATTTAACCTGCACTAATAAAAAACTTTTTAACTCGAAAATTTGTATACTTATTACTAGGTCACAGCGATAAACACATTCTTCACTGAGGAAGTCGCGGGTAACCAGCTGGTTTTATAATTAAATATCGTCACTACTTTTGAAAAAACTCGTAGCTCAAAATAGAAAAAAATTCTGAGTGAACTTTATAGACATTACATCAAGGTTCATTTTGTTGACATATTGATTTTAGATACGAGATTTTTTCAAAGTAGTGACGATATTAATCTACCGTGACACCCAGAAATATTGAACTAAATTATGGATGTGTCTAAATACACTCTTTATGGCACATCATCATCACGATGTTATTCCTAATGAGGGATCTCTTCCAGCTAACCTAGTTTAGAGAAAACAATTTATAAGGATAGGCGAACAATTAAAATTACGCGCCTTTAAAAGAAAAACAGAAGTAGGTACTCAAAAATCAAGATATATTTATATAAATAGAAAAATATGTACACTAAATCATACATACAAAAACAGACACTTACAAAGTTAATTGAACAGTCAAAAAATATAATTATGGCACAAAAGCGGACACAGTCTCGCCTCAGGTGTCTGTGTCAAGCCATAGTTATATTACGAGTACCTATATAGGTCATTGAAATATTCTTCGACTACAAATGCGTGACCGACCCGCTCATTATATTTTAATAACATTTTACTTACTCAGCTTAGATTTTTCCTTGAATAAATATTTTAATGGACCCGTTGTCCCGTCGTCAAGCTCGTACATATTTTATCACCCACCAGGTCGGAAGCAGCTAACTGCAATTATTTGAAATCGAATACAGTCATTCGTTTCCCGTGTTATTGGTAGCCTTCCTTGTTAGTAGGTTTGTCATTACCTGGTTATTACTTACCCATCATAAGCTTCATCATTATCCAATTAGAGTCATTTAGTTACTAAATATTATACTTTACTAGCCGTGCCAGCGACTCTGACGAGTAAAACATGAAGTATTAAAGTAAAATTAAAAATTACAAATAAAACCATCATAGCCTCTATGAATTTTTGGTATAGGTACTCCGTTCTAAATATTTAATCTTTCATTCTATTTTATCTAGGTATGTTCTATTTAATTATTATAATTGAACCAGAAAAGAGTAACAAAGGTAACGTACCTTTTATTAAATGGACGTTGGATTTGGCACCCATCTTCCAAATATTAAAGTTCTTATTATTTTAACCTAAAAAGGGAATTTAAGGTTTTCAATAAATTTCACTTTTTTTTCAACATTGGAAAAAACACGAACAATCTCGGCCTATCCTTTTATATAAATAAAAATATTTTTAAATGAAACGACAATGGGAAATCTATCTATATATATAAAAATCAATTGCTGTTCGTTAGTCTCGCTAAAATTTGACAACAGCTGGACCGATTTGGCTATTTTTTGTTTTGAATTATTTGTGGAAGTCCAGGGAAGGTTTAGAAGGTGAGTAAATATGAAAAAAATGAAGCGGTACGAAGTTTGCAGGGTCAGCTAGTAGTAGATAATTAAATAGTAAGGTTTTATAGCTGACAGTTACTGATTTGTAAAACCAAGCGAATGAAGTGATTTGTAATAAGTAAAGTCAGGTCAAGGTGGTTTACCTATTCCCTTATTCAGTAAGTACCTAAAAAAATTAAGTTTACGATAAAAATTTATATCTAATACCTGTAATTGCTTGTAATCGAAGTAAAATATCTAAAGTGTTTTGCCATAATTATGACACACAGCTCGTCCGTTTTATCCAGAAACATGGCATTGAGTAGGTAACATAACCACCCATTTTTTGCATTTGTAACAAAAAGAAGCCACGTAAAACAACATTGGATATATTTATTTATACTAAACCATGTTATTACTCATCCATTAACTTCTTTCTCACTACAGTTGTGCGTCTGCTTACAGATAATTCAGATAGGAAAAACTAGGTTCCGTTTTTGCCATTTTTACATTTGAACCCTGCAATTCTCATCATACTTTTCTTTTGGATTTTCATTAAAATTTGGATTTTCAGAGGATTCCATATCAACAGAGGTTTGAATGCTGTATTTATTTATTATATTTTACTTACAAAAAAAAAGTGTCAAATTGTTATTTATACCCTCTGCTCTAGTGCACCCCACGTTCAAGCTGTAAAAGAATGCTTGGCAAAACAGTAATTATCGGCGGTAACGGCGCGCGTGGTAAGCTAAAATTCACTTTGCTGTAACTTTATAAACTCATAATAACTTTGCTGTCTTCTCCTTGGGAAC
This sequence comes from Choristoneura rosaceana, assembly GCA_037349165.1. Lineage (NCBI taxonomy): Eukaryota > Metazoa > Arthropoda > Insecta > Lepidoptera > Tortricidae > Choristoneura > Choristoneura rosaceana. The sequence goes on along the minus strand of JAZBNJ010000040.1, from coordinate 8,244,180 downwards.
GTTTATATCAATTTACTTCACTGATATTGGATAAATATTCTTCTTTCATTAACTTAAGAAAGTGAAACGAAGGTTGTTTTACTTGAAAACTATATTTTATATAATGAGCTTAAATATAAAAAGGGTAACAATAACGATAAAATAAAGACAGGCGCCAAAACAGCGAGCGGTAGGCAGGTTTTGTTTCCCTTAAAACATCGAAAAAAAGGTCCTATGAAAAATATTGATTACCTACATCAATTATATGATTATCGATTACAATCAGAGTTTGAAGTATCCTAGTAAGATTTATTAAGTGAATATTAGCTATCCTGTCAAAGCATTTATCCTACGCACATTAAGATAATTAATAATTAAGGTTACTTAACTTTTGGGTATTAATTATTTTATCATCGAAGCTGCTTTAAGTCGAAGTCCAGATTTTTAATTTCGTTTACAACAGGTAGGTAATTATATTAGGTCAAATTCACCATAACGAACTTTATAGCCGTTTTAATGTTCAAAAATAACGCAGACACATACTTAAACTATTGACAATACGATTGTATTTAGATAAGCTACGATGCTTATTATGGCGGCTGTACCAACGAGCATTGGTCCATAAACAATGTGGCGTTATTACGTAACTCAAAAATCAGCCCAATGGAAGTAAAAATGCGCAACTTCTTACTAAAGCAATAAAACTCCCATTGTAGACCAAATTTTATATCCAAACGCTCACTGACTAAACTTTGAGGACCTCGATCCAATTGAGCTACTAATAAAGTTAAGCCTCAAAGCTTGGCTCCTAACCACCACGCACACACACATATCCAGTGCTGTAATGACGGTGCAGCCTTCGCCAGTGCAATGTAACTGTGCAACGGGCGTGTATACCGCGCCCGGCACGTGTAAAATCAGGGCCGTCCCCCTATCTACCGCACCCCAGTCCTGATTGCCTGGTAGCCTGGCTGCTTTTATAAACTATCTAAAAGCTCAATTCTTCGATTGCAGCAATGGAAATATTTTGTTTGAGGATTTGGCGTGAATTTGAGTGAGAAACAGTATTACTTTTAACGAAATATAGGTTTCCTTAATATATTAAAGCGTAGATATAAATATCAAGCTGTTCTATGGATTAAAGTTATCTTTTAAATATTTATAGTCAAAAGAACTGATTCACAAGCATTGCTTGTGCGTAGGTGTAGCAGTTTTAAAGTCGTAAGTAGTCGTAGCGCCTACGAGTTCACGAGCTACGATTTCGTAGATGATGCTACGGAATCGTAGCCTGTAGCCATAATTTTGTGTTCCATTAAGTTTTGACCGGATTTTACTCCCATTACTATTTTATTCTTTACTAACTGCGGCCCGCGACTTCGTCCGTCGATGTTCCGTCCGCGGGAAGTAGGCAAATTTCCAGGATAACACTATCTTATATCTTTCCCTATGCTAGGTGGAACTTAAACTATGTCCATACCAAATTTTTATTTATAACAATAAGCAATAAAACTCAATACATTGAATATTTTAAAAATATGACTATGTACAAAAAAATATACAAGGCTAGCCTAACGTATAAATAAAAAATCCCTCCTAGGTCACCGTCGCTATTGTGTCCAAAAGGCTAACAGCATTCCCGCGTTTTATCGCAAATTATTAGCTTAATGTTAGATCCTCATGATCGATTTACTTGAAGCAGATGACGCAAGTATGAGAACCGTGAACCCAGGAGCCCAAGCTTCGTTGTCAGGTTCTCTAACCACTGACTATCCGGTCGTCTAAGTAGTCATTGAGCTCACTAGCTAAGCCTTTAATCTAGTGAGAATAAGATAAAACTTCTTAAACTTCTAAGCTTGTAAGGTACTAAAAATATAGTCTAGTTAACTCAGGTTACATCGCATGATGTACAAAAAAGTTAACAGGCTGAACTTCACAATCGCAAATATACGGGCCTTATAGGATAGCTTATTTGTAAAAATGAAACAGTAGCAAGTCCAAATAGTTCTAGTGCCATTGCAGATTGCAATTAGCTTTTCCCGAAATTCGTCAACTTTTTGGACACGGCACGGCATGTTTGAAATGGGTGTACATAATAATCACGCTGACAAAGTGGCATAATCAAATTTTGAAAGATTTTTCTGTAGCATGTATCTTTGAGTGTTTTTCTCTTCTAGGTGTAGTTTTAAAAGTAGGTATTACAACTTTACAAAAATCTTTTTTCGGATCGGTGATCAGAGTATTCAGTTAATTGCAATAATGGATTGGAAGGGAAAATTATGATAGCTAAATTAACTTCACAAGTTAACGAGTAAAAAACAAACTTAACTACCTACACTTTAGTCGAGAACCATACTTTGCGTGTAAGCTGATACGCACTATTTCTTAATATTAATTGTATCATTAAAGATAATTTGTTTATTAAATGAAGATAAATTATGTTTTGACATTCATCATCAATTTGTTGACACTGATTTGCGTTGCATTTTTTTAATGACATCAGCCCCAAGAGTTATAAGTGTGTTTATAAAGGAGATCGCATGTGGCCGCGACCTGTGCAGGGAATAAAGCCGATTACACAATACATGGACAACACTCCTTGAGTTATTTCCGCACCATTGTTGAAGTAACAGCAGGGAGAAAGGATTTTGAACGAAGGTTGAATTTTACTGCAAAATAAGAGTATTTTCCTACTCGTAGATAATATATTTTTATTTTAAAGAAACTTTCCCTCATAGTCTGGTGCTATGAGGTGGTGATATGAGGAAATAAAGACGCATCATAATAAAAAAAGTGTTGGCGGCCGGCTCATTTATCATGACCAATTTTGCTTTACAAGAAATATTGATGCCACGGAGCACGTCATTGATTTGAACCAAGGTAATTTTGCGAACAAATGCAGCTGGTATGGATTCATTGTACAAACAGAAGTACAGGATTGGTTAAGTACTTGTTTGTGTCCGTAAGCTGATTACAACATACGGAGTTCACAGGCCAAGTGTTATTAACGAAACAGAAGGATTTCAATGCTTTTCAATAAGCAGCAAAACCGTTTTTGAAGTGCGCATCCTTCTTCAGAATATTTTATAATGAACTTACTATGTGAGCCAAGTCTGATTGAGGTTTTCAACTCTCACACCGCCAAGTTACAATCGTACCCAGGTTACAGATTTAATGGTATGATGTTAAAACGTTTAGCACCCATCTGGCTAAACGAGCAGCTATTCTTATCATGAAGCACCGCTCGATTTATTATTCAAAAAATTGGTTATTGCAGAGATTGTGTGACATTGTTTTCGTAAATAATAACAAAAACATGTGCGTATTAATAGGTAGCTAAAGAGGCGGCAAAACTGCAAAAGGTTTTCGGTCCAAGTCGAAAGGAGAGATAATTTTTTTTTAAATATCGATACTTTTCAATGATATTTTGCAGTGACATGATCACAAAAATCCGCCCCCCTGGTAGGAAATATAAACGATAACATTTCTATTCCTCTTGTTGTTAGTCTTGTGGCTCTAGGTGTAAATAGAGCTTTTAAAATCACCCTCCCAAGCATGGGGCAAGTACGCGTGCTGTTTTCTCGTTTGTCTCTTACTGTGTCCTTTTCTGACCAATCAGTGGGAAAAGGATGAACGTAGCGACAAAAAGAAACGAAGCGCGTGCTAGCCAGTTCAGAGATGTCTCTTGCTCAATGTGCAGTCAACCGATAGCGATACCTTTGCTCGACAAGACAAGCACGTGTAAGCTTGGTTGAACCTCGAACGTCATAATATCATAATTATGAACACGCATTCTGAATACATTATTATAATCAGGTGTCTTATGAAAATCTTCATTTTAAGTGCTTTGATTTTGTTGCAATTCGTTTAAGTATTTGATCTCTGACTCGACAAATAAATGACAACATAATGACAAAATTGATCTAAAAAATTTGGCAGCTCATTTTCCACCTTTTATCAGCCCATTATTCAGTCCCACTATTGGACAATTGGGCAGTTACCTTTTCTCTATATTTTGTATAAATTCTATTGTTTAGTTAGATTAAAAAACCCAAAATTTTATAACCTGTACGCTTCGTATTAAACACCCACCGCTATGGTAGGTAATTCTTTCCAGATGCCATTTCATAAAATTATGTTTTACATCCATATTAATGAAATTATACATCAAAATTAATTAGCAGTATTGATTAAATCGCATATGAGTTGTTACACGGAATAATATTTCATAGCTCTACGCTAAGCATCTGTTTTAGTTGGCATACGAATTTTAGTTCGCCAAAAACTGTTGGCAGTAGGTAGTTAGTTTCGCATATTGATAATTTTGAATTCGTAAAAGTTGCTTGAACAACGTTTCTCCTTTTAATCCACTCATTTATTTTGTCCCTAGATACTACCTAGTATTAGCTTGGGTAGGAATGGAGTTACAAACTGAGAACATTCGCCATTTCATAATTTTCGTCATTTACCTGATTTAGAGCTTTTTAAGAGCTATAATATCAGTTTTTAAACATTGAACATAGTGTCTAGATTATCATTGTAAAACCAATCAATCAATGATTTGTTGCAAGGTAGTAAGGTACAAAAATGTTAAATTTAATATGAAAGGAAATGATGAATAAAATGTTATGTCCTTCGAATTAAGTTAAATAAATTAAAATGGTTATGATAACGGCTCAGATAATCCCTCTGGCCGTCTGAACGGTCATATCACGAGACCTAATGAATCAGTATAAATTGAGTGGTAACCACAGGTGCGAATGACGTTTAATTTTAAACTATCCTCATAGGGCGGAAAAACTGTTTTCGATCGGAAGTAGGTGTTTGCGGCCGGCGGATGGGGTAAGGGAATCAGGGAGCAAGCGAGGCGCGAAGTGGAATGGGCCCGGGACCGTGTAACGAAGCCCCTTGGCGCCTCTGATCGCCTGGTATAAGTTGGCATTGACTTAAGGGAGACATCCGACGATAAGTTGGCGGATCGCGGGACGTCGGCCAACTTGCCGGCGGTTTTTGTTTTGCAACAAGTTCTTTAACGCCCGAAGTTGAATCGACTTATCATCCTCTGTTGAGTATTTTAATGGATTCATTAAGCCCTTAGATGTTTAGCGTTTGGAATAGAAAGAAAGAAGAAAGAAAAATGATTTATTGACTGTCCCAACAGTACCACCACCAAACCCAAAAACAATAATATATATTACTATATTATACAAGCATAATTTACAATAAATTGTATGGTGGCGACACCAATTGTCACCGAAAAAGGGTCTCCACTCAGCATGTGTTGCTACACAGAGGGTGCAGCAACGCTGATTTTCTGCAGAGCCCAAATATAAATAAACTAATTAAATGATGAATTTTACTATGAAATTTTAATATAACTAGAATAATAAACGAAATGACTCGCATGGTAAATTGATGTTAAAAATTATAGCCCATAGAGCAACAAAAACATGGCATCAAAAACAATTATTAATAAAAAATATTAACAAAATGAATTGCTTTTTCTTTTGAATAAATAAATAGTTTTTCTTTAGAGTAAAGTAGTATAGTTTTTAACAGTTGAGTTTAACCTCAGTTTTAAATCAAAAAAAGGACAGGTTCTATTTTCGACTGTACCTGTATTTTTTACTTACCACTTGGACACTGAAATTTCGCCCATTTCGGTTTTTTTTAAATAACTTACTTTAGGTACCGAAGTGATCCCATTAATTTTATCAAAACAGGTCAAGAAATTATAATTTTACTAGCTGTTGCCCGAGACTTCGTCTGCGAAGAATTTGTTGATTGCGCGCTCTCGGGAACAAATCACTTTCTTGGGATAAAAGAAATCCTATTGTTTATTATTCAGGTCTTTTAAAATGATGTACGCCAAATTTCATGCCACTCAGTTCAGTAGTTCAGACAAGAAAGTAGAATAAATAAGAAAAACAATCCTACTTTCCATCTCACTAATATTATATTTAGGTCCGCCCGGATTGCTACCACCATCTTGCTCGCTAATCCTGCCGTGAAGCAGCAGTGCTTGCATTGTTGTGTTTCGGCATGGAGAGTAAGACAGCCGGTGAAATTACTGGCACTTGAGGTATTCCATCTTAGGCCTCTAGGTTGGCAACGCATCTGCAATAACCCTGGTGTTGCAGATGTTTACGGGCGGTGGTGATCTCTTACCACCAGGAGACCCACTTGCTCGTTTGCCTTCCAGTCGAAATTCAAAATTAATAGAAAAGAAAGAAGTCAAAATTAATAAATTATAAACTAGCTTTTGCCGGCGGCTTCGCTCGCGCAGAATTGGTATGTAGCTTAAACCTTTTTTGATCCCACAAGGACCATAAATTATTTCGGGATAAAAAGTAGCCTACATGTTAATCCAGAGTATATATTACTTGTACGCCAAATTTCATGCAAATCTGTTCAGTAGATTTTGCGTGAAAGAGTAACACATATCCATCCATACAAACTTTCGCGTTTTTAATATTAGTAAGATAAGATTAGTAAGAAAGTTTGTAAGCGTTTGTCTGTCTATTTGTAGTTTGTTACTTCATCACGTCTAAATTGCTGAACCGATTTAAATGAAATTCGGTATACATACTTAAGGATAGTTTTCATCCCGGAAAATTAATTGCGCGGGATTGAAAACTGAATTCTACGCGAACAGAGGAGTCGCCGGTTTATAATAATAAGTAGTAAGAAGGGATTTACATCCGAAATCTGTTGATGTTGCCGATTTAAGATAAAAGTTTTTTACAAAAGTTTACATGCGAATTTGAAAATTTTAACGCAAAATTGAGTTCTGTTTTGTTCTTCCGAATCCAAAGTTATACAAAGATAGTCTACTCAAGTCTGCTTCACTCACCCCTTGATGCAGTAAAAAAAAATAAACTTCTAAGTCAACACAATCAGAGTCCTTAAAGGAAGTTTTCATACACATTTCCATGCATAACCAAAAAAATTATAGGGTACTTTTGGTTGCCTTGAAAACTTAAAATGTGGTAGGTAAGTAGGTATGAGAAAAAGGTATAAAGTAGAATCCTGTTATTGTGACTTTGCCTACAAGGACCATCAGCTTAACATGACATAATTTCATTGCAAAGTTTGGTTTCATATAAAATTCTCTATAAAAGGGTTTGAATGTAATGACTTCCCTTAGTCCGCTTTTTGTGACATGTCGGTTATTATAGCCTAATTTTAAGACATTAAGTATGAGCATTTCAAAATCAAAATATTTAATTATCTATGCACCATGAAAACGGACTAATTTCAAATAGAGAGTTTATGCAAAGCGCAATACGGTTGTAAGATAGAAATGCAAAAAAATGCTTTGAAAGTAATTGTTTCATTTAAAAACTTTTATACCTAAGTAACGGCCAACTTTATGACTAGGTATTGTGAAGATAATTTATTTTAAACTCAACTAATCAGTGTAAATCAGCGCTAAATCATGTTAATTTACAATGACATCATACCATCTCTTGTCAAAAGCTTTCTGGAAATTACAACCGATACTTTCGCGCGGTTATCCCTCGACACGCGTCGTTAAGTCAGCGATACCTGATTATCACACTTGAGCCTCAAACGATGCAAGTTCAAGCATGTAGTCTTTACAAATTGAAAGAGAGAGTTGGGATACAGACCCGCTTTCCCACATTCCGGCGATAAAAGGGAAAACTGTTCGAATCTGCGCGAAAGGGACGGCGAGTGGGGCATATCGGTTGTTAAAGAGAGTGGGGAATACAAGTGTAAGGGCTCACCTCCTCGCGAGTGCTGGGCTCCTGGTAGCTCGTTACAGGTCGCGTAACGTCTCGCGGATTCCGAGCGCGGCGAGCGAGCGGTGGCGGCGGCTCAGCGGCGCAGACTGCAATCGCATCCTGTTCACAGGGGGTGGTGCATTCTGTGCAAGCGAGACTGCAACGCCCGCCCATTCGCCTCGTGCCTCACTTTCCCGCCCTACTTGTTCTTATTAAAAATAACACGACGAACTTTCATTAAAGCAGAGCAAAGTAACTCCTGATTTGAATTTTCTAAAAAGAAAATTGATAAAGATATTTCAATCGATTAAAACAGCTGTTTCATATTTCAAGTTCACGTCTTTCAAAGGTGACACGTAGCTCGTTTGATTCTATCCAAAACTTTAATTTAGTCAAAATACTTATCAGAATTACACTTGATTTTAGAAAAAGTAATAAAATCATCTACATAAATAAAGCAAGGCTTTCGATCGGGTTGACGCAAGAACGTCTCGAAGGCTAATGTTTAGTCTCGTCTCGGAGATGTTCTTAGCTTAAGGACTGATGGGGCGCTTGTGTAGGCCGAAAGAATTACAAGATAGTTGTCATGCAAAAGCTAGGGCTGTCACATGCACAGGTGTTCATATTATTCTATGTAGCAGACATAACTTACTATTTCATTCTTCAATTTTATATAGCTATAAGCGTAAAAGTGTACCTTTTTGAACAAATTAAATTATGAATACCACACTTACCATATAAAGCAGATTTACAAAACGCGTCCTACATATTTTTAAAGTGATTATTAGAAACACATTTTTCCTAGAATAAGTATTATCCTAGTTCCGTAGAAATATTTATTAAATTTGAAGTAAAACAATGAAGAAACTCCCATATTATTGTTATGAGGATCCAGCAGAAGCTCCTTAGAGTCTATTTAAGTTTAATAGTAATTGTTACCGGCCAGCCAGTAAGTCTGTACTTGGTCAGAGTTGGCAACCCTACTGCGGGCCCGCCTACGCACCGCCGTCGTCCAGGCGACCGCGCGAAGCTACGGCGGCTGTAATTCATACTAGTCTAGGGTTTATTGGTAATTTTACGAACGCGAAAATAAAGTAATGTAATTCGATCGTGTAGTTTTCTCGGTAAATTATTTAGGTTTCAACGTATTAATTATTTTATTTTGCTGTTAAACATGGTAGTCGTACAGTTTTAGCTATTTTGGCGCGTTATTTAAATCAAGTTAATTTTAAAGAACAGCGGGCAGTTAAAATTACTCAAAAATACACACGTAAATCGATTAGAAAAATACAACATCATCGGTTGAATTTATGATTAAGAGTATTTAGGTTAGTTTAAACTTTTAGGTACATAAGTAGGTAAGTTAAATAATGACGTATATGTCGTGCTATGCAATACACTTAGAGAATTGTTTAGTTTTCTTCAGAAAAATGAAGTTGTTACACTCGAGTTACAGGATTTTACATTTTTGTAAAAGTGTCTCGTTGTGTTCGGTTGTCGTTATTAGGAAAATTCGAAATATATTCGATGGCAGAGTGGTGAAGTTATATGAAAAAGACGAATGAACAATACTGAATTTAAAACACCCTGGGCTCACTTTAAGGTATATATTTGAAGACATTTATTGTACGTGTAGGCTTCGTGTAAGTACATGGATTTCGATCATAAAAAAAACATAACGTTCAATACTTACTCTCCCATCCGCGGGGAATTTTGGCAAGTTTGTCGGTACTGCTCGGGAAGGGGTCATGACAAGTTTTTGAACTGGACTCAATCCGGACAAGCTTTAAATGAAAATCATAATAACAATGTAAACTGTAAGACTATGCCTATGTGTCATTTTGGCAGTGATAGTTTAATTTAGCAATATAATATGTTTATTCCACTTTCGCCGAAACTCTCATATTCTCCATTTTCTCTACGGCATTTTTTTTAACCCTGCAACTTCTTGCTACACTCAAAGATGATTTAGCTATGTTACTTCTGTTTGTTGCTCTCAGAACTTTCTCCTTACTGTCCCTCTTTCAAACTCTAAATTCTATGTTTAAGTATTCTACACCGTCCAGGCCACTCGGTTATGGAACTCCCTACCGATAGACTTGACGCTCACAAAGTCAGGCAATGAATGCTTAGAGAGCACTATCTGTCATCTTGCGTATGAATGTTATACTTAGCTTATTTTATATGTTGTTGTGGTATCTACCTACCTATCGATCTGTTTACATTTGTTGTGTATGTGTGTTGTATGTATTTGTTTTTTGTATTCTTGATATTGCTCTAATCTAAATACTGTAAACTGCACCACCTGTTAAAATGTATTCCTTACTTTTGTCCATTGTAAAGATTGCCTGGAAGAGATCGCTCTGAAGCGATAAAGCCGCCTATTGCTTATCTTAGAAAATCTCTATGTATATATACCTGTGTTTTCTGTACTGCTTGATAATAATAATATTAATAATTCATTTATTTATTCAGAAAACAAAGATACATACATTATTCGTAATTAACTTGTAACTATGTGAGTATACATATTGGACAAGTGATAGTGTGCTATTAATTAAATTTTGCATTATAGAGCACTCATCTCTTACAGCTATCATCTTCTTGATGTGTTGGTGTGTAATAAAGAGTATTGTATTGTATTAGTTGTAGTCTAGTTGGACACTAAAACAAGTGGGCTCGCTGAGTCTCATTTCCTTTTAATCTTAAAGTAGCAAACCGTATTTTTTTTTCATTTGTTTGTGTTGTTAAATGTATTTCTTAATTTCTTTATATTCAACAGTTTTAGCCCTTCTTTGTAACCAATAACATAACGTAAAGAATGTTTGGTACTTTAAAGTTGAAGCAGGTTGTCGTCATGAACTCCGCTCGGATAGACTTGTCTAAACAAAATAACAGTATCTTCCAATAACATGGAAGAGAATGCGTAAAATTATATTTAAACTTTTAACTTAGAATCGGGAAAAACTGTAAGAGTTTTAATATTATTATAAATTTTTATAGGTACGTTAGTCGAGAGTGCAGGAACCAATAAGATGTAAGTGTACTTTGAAAGTTTCATATCAATTTCCTGTTATATTTACTCGAGCCAGAAGTTGTTTTTACTTCGATGAACTTGAGGCGTCGTCGTGGAATAGCCGTGAAGTCACTTATTGAGTTGGATGAAGCCTGCTACAACACTATTTAAAAAAAAACTATTTAGTAGGTACCTAAGAATCGTTATGTTTACTAGATTACGTTTTGCTTGTGTTTGGCAAATGTAAAAGTCAAAGTGACAGTATGAATATCAAAACCGGCCATTAATATATGTGATAATACTCGTGCAAAATTACAGCTATAAAGCACTAGCAGTCTCCAAGCCTAACCGCGGATAGACAGATATGGCCACAGATATAGATTACATTAGATAACGCAAACACCTCAATCTGTATGAAAACCAACCATGGCACTTTTTATATCTACTGTGATATCTCAAGAGCGAATTAGCGATATGGATTCCCCGATGTCCGTGCAAAAAAGTGGGGCCCGAGTCAGTCACTAGTCATGATTAGTCAGCGGTCAATCTTTGTATGGAGCCAACCCGATTGGTCTGGGTTCAGACACGCGAAGTAGATGCATTTGCGTAATCTAGTATAATCTATATCTGTGGATGTGGCGAAACTAAGGACTGCGGAACCCTAAAAATTTTTATATCAAACATATGGAATCGACTTCAAAAACCTTGGAAATAATTTTCTACTAGTTTGAATTTTCTACTCCTACTACCAGTAGCAGTAGAACTATAATAGTCGTTTACCTCACCTACATACGAGTACTAAGTATATATTGGGCTACAATCATTCCCTGTTGGCTCGTGCTGAGGCACCGATTTCAAATTAAAATTGTTTTCAAGGTTTTTGAAGGAGATTACATTTTTTGTTAAAAAAATTTTTTTTCATACTTTTTAGTGATTTGTACCAAAAATGCAACTCACAACGATTCCAATAAGCTCAAAAGTGGCATACTTATATTATTTTATATTAATAGAGCATCAGGCCCAGTTCAACAAATGATACTTTCTGGATGTAAATACTTGACTTGGTGTTAAAAATGCCAAACTCGCTATAGGTGTGCATTAAAAATTCAAGGGTTGCCCTCAATTTCTCTAAGATCCCATCATCAAATCCTGTTTGAAATTCGGCTCACAGTTGACGGAGTTATCTCGTAACGAACACACAAAAAAACACACAGACAAATTGAGAACCTCCTCCTTTTTTGAAGTCGGTTAAAAAAAGGTTTCAAGAGCTTTATTTCAATTAAAATCTGTTTCGTTAGAATTAAGTCTACCTGGTAATATTATACGTGATAGAATTATCTTAAGTACGCCCAAAAATATTTCTATGAATAGTATGAAAGGTTTTTGTATGAGCGGAGCTTTTATGTTGTTTTAAGTTTTTTGTACAACTAAGTCAATCGCCTAAAAAGTAATGATATTACTTGTCTCGAAGAACATTATTCTAAGAAATGTCAGATTCAAGGTTACCATGTAACCTTGTTACTAAGTAGGTTAAAAAGTGAGTATGTCAGTACAGTAAAACCGGGGTGACTTTGAAATGTGGGGCGTAAACAAAAGTAGTTTGACAAAGAACTCTTTTTTTCATTTATATGTTAAACATTTATCTCATTTCTCATTTAAATGTATCGATAGCCCCAATTTGATCAAAGTAACCCCGATTTATACCCCTCCTTCCCCAGTACAATTTAATTTGAGAACATTACCGTTATTATACTCCGTTATTTTAACGTTAGAAAGAAGGTAGGCGATCTTGACGTGTATTTTTATTGAAAAACACTTGAAAAATAAGTCATAGCAAGTAATAACAATTATCAAGGACCTATGATTATTTACATGCTTTTGGTATTATAAGTAGGTAAGTTCCTGTTTTCTTTAAAAACGTATTTCAATAAAAATAGTCGTCAAGATTGTTTACCCTTTTCCTAATGCAAAAAAAAAAAATAACTGACTACAAAAAACCATGAAAATAATTTTCTTCCAGTCAGTTTTACCATTCTTATCCTTATTTTTCATTACATTTCCCCTTTAAGAAAAGAATTCTTTTTTCGTGAAAGAAAACAAAAAGCACGCTAATTATTGACAAAATCAAAGCTTAAAATACACAAAACATTTGTTTCCCAAACTTTTAAAAGCCTCCGCGTAGGCTTCCACTCTAGAAATACATTGTTGAAACATAGAATTACAAACGAATACCCAATTTCCATTTTAATTCCGCATTAATATCAAATCATGATTTGAATACACACTACAATGACGGTCTCCCATTGAAACGATAATTAGGGTTGCCTACGATTATTTATTTATATAATAGAGCAACAGCGCGAATCCGTGTGACCTGCGAAAAATTCGTTTCTTTTACTACTATTCAACGGAAACTATGTAGGTTTCTGGAATAAAATCCTGTGTTAGGCTCTCAAACTATACAACGAAGAGATAACAGACTGAGTCATTTGTGCAACACCATACCATATAAGAAATTTTATAATTATTATACTAGCTGTTGCCCGCGACTCCGTCCACGTAGAAGTATGAAAAATAGTTTACATGCTATTCTCAGACCTACCGAAAATACACAAAAGAATTCATAAAAATCAGTCAAGTCGTTTCGAAGGAGTTTGGTCACAAACATTTTTGACCTGAGAATTTTATATATTAGAATGTATGACTTACTACATTCAAGGCTGTTTTACCACTTTTGTATCAGACGTTCCTGATATTTCACTCAATCAATATACTTACATATATTTTTTTTATAAAACCATATGGAAATTATACTCTATCGTTGCTCAATCAAATCACCATAACGTTGTTTAGAGGGTGCGACAACCCTCACCGCCACCTCGCCGGTTCCCACAAAGATTCGTAGTTCGATGTGGCGACCCATTACCGACCAAAATTAGCGCGGTCGGCCGCGGGCGTCTCCCGTCAAGCTGCGTCTACTATCACGTCGGCAACTTCCCATTTTTCGAAAGAGAGCAAAGAAAAAAAATGTTTTATTGTGAATTCAAGCTATCATAAATATGCAATTAAAAATATTATACTCCATTTCTATAGAATCTGACAATCCTGTAGACACTTTCATATTATGAACTTGGTGATGTGACTAGGTATTATTATTACCTGACTGCCCGTAGGAGGTTTATTTTTGATTCTTTTTAGATAAAAATCACATCAACAGGGACATACATAGGTAATTCTACTGAAATGTAGTTTGAGTCAGTACTTAAATCCCACTAATATTAGGAATGCGACTATTTGTGCGTGCGTGCGTGCGCGTGCGTGCGGGTGTGTGTGTGAGTGTGTATTTATAATATAGTCTATAGATAACCTCTCGATTTATTTGAATAAATCATATAACAGTGATTACTGGTAATTGCCATTGTGCACGCAGCGCTACCAATAGGAGATGATGTTTTGAGTAAATAGCATCAACATCGTCAACACTGCCATCGTCATCATTATTGGGTGCTTATGACAAAGCGGCTTAGAGGTAACACGTTAGCCGATTGCTAATTTTGCCGAGCGACGTCGCTGGTTGTATCGAATGAATACGAAGTAAATGCCCGCTGCAAATTTTGATAGGCAATTTTGGAAACAATTGACGTCTACGGAGTGTTTTGTTATTGTTACGTAGCGATGTGTTAGTTGCAAGAAGTTTTAAGTTAACGTTTTAAATTCGTGCAGACAAAGTGAGGTTTTGGATCTCGTATGTCATTGTGAAGTCCAGATTTATTGTATAATTTGAAAAGTGGTTTTCATAAAAAAATATTATTTATTTAAGTTGGGTATTTAGTTTATAGTTAAGTTAGTAGTCTTATTTAATAATATTTTATTAAAATTTCAACCAGCTATCGAGTTTTATTTTTCCTGCTACCATGACTTGGGTAGTTCTCACGAAATCTCGAAATTCTTGTCCTACAAGCTTTCACAAAAATGTAGTAAGTATATAGGGGCAAGTATTGTTTTCCTGCAATAAATATCACCGTCGCTAAGCGTATCAGTTATGATTTCTAAGTCATATGTGTAAATAAAAAAATTGAGTATATAATAATGCCGTTAAAATCATTCCCTCACTGTGTCCCAACTCCCACTTTCAAATACTTTTAAATTTGCAAATAAGAAGATAATAAAGTAAAAGCTATGAAAGTTTAATTAACCTTTTCTAAGAACAATGGATTTATGAATGGCTTCTTTATTAGGATTATAAAACTAAAAGAAAATAAAATATAAATATAAAACCATGTGTCCAATAAAATTAAATCATTCCCCCACAACTTTACTAACAGTTAATTTATGAACGCAGTTTGATTCAAACGTGAATGCTAGCGTTTGTTTTTGATAGCTGGCAACACTGTAATTTTGCCAATATGGCAAATTGTTTGTGTACGCGTTTGAGGTTTTGTTAAAAAAAGGTTGAATTCATAAATTTTTCAAATTACATTTGTGTTCGTCATTACATCACGTCCTAAAAAAAGGAAGGGTAAGTACTTTCCCAATTATTAATTGGATGATGAAGTAGGATTTTGGGAGTAGTTTACGTCCACAAATAACCTTGTTTAAAGCATGTCCGTGTCACTTGTTTTTTTTAGATTATGCTTCGTTTCGTCATTCCCTCATCATCATTCCCTCATATATATTTACAATGAGGGAATGATGACATAAGGAGTTAATGATTTTGACTGGGTTGCGATTCTTTTTTATTGTCGTTTGCTGTAGCAAACCCTTGAATTTAACTCTATCTTCTTGTTTCAGAGCAAATAATGGCAAGAAAAAAGAAAATCAGTGAAGAGGAAGCTAAATTTTAAAAAAAGGAGAAATGATAGGAAGCGAAGAGAAAAAAATGAAATCAGACCCTACATATATATAATACCTGAAAAAAAAAGAGAAAGGTCAAGTAAAACCGATTTCAAACATGAGTTCCAGAGAGAGAAGGGTTAAAAGGAAAACCTGGAAAACCTGGAAATATTATTTTGTCAAGTTTTTGCTTATTTCTTTTGAGTAGCTTTTTATTAACTTTCGAGACCAATTAAGTTAAAAGGAAGGTTTATTTCTGAGTATTTTTTTAAAGAAAGTAATGATTTTTTGTTGATTTTTCATAGGTACTGCCATTATGATTAAGTGCCATAGTAAATAAACTTAGTTATCATTTCTTTGTGGCATCTGAAGACTGCAATAAATTTGTGATTTTCTGGACAATAGTTCCTAATAATGTTAATTGATATATTTTATTATTCAATACAAAATATATAACGAAATAATTATGAATTTTTATTTTGAAAAGTTTATAATTACTTACAAAAATCATTCCCTCACTTTATTTTTTTTAAACAGCCTTATAACTCTAAAAAAAAACGCTTATTTTGGGGACCACTATTTTTCTGAAATCGAGTGTTATGATTACTACGAAGTCCATATGAAAAAAAACATAAATAACTAGAATATTTTTAATTTTATTGTCATAACCGAATTTCGGGATTTCGTGAGAACTACCCACTTATGTTTTGTAAATATTTTCAAAAATATTGTTATGTAAATTGTAACATTCACCTTTTCTACGACGTAAATTTTTGCATACATATAAAAGTTGTACCTACATAACTTAGTAAGTACTCTTTCACCTCAATATAAATTTTGAAGTAATTCAAGTACTTAACAATGTAAGTTTTCGCGAGCTGGAGCCTTTTAGATCTAATTTTACGCTTTAAAACTCGCCAAAGCACAGCCAACTTTGAAGGTCGCGCGAGTAAATGAGGATTTGCGATAAAAAAAAGCTTCAATGCCCTTTAGAGTCGTCTTACTTCCTATATAAATATATGACTCATATAATGTTGCCACTATGAGTACTTTAAATAAATAAGTTCCGGAATAATACCGTATGCTTTTCAACTCTAATCTACTGAAGTAAGTACTATTGACATAACTTCTTCCATGATGTGCATAAATGTCATTGTGCATTGCAAATAAATTGTGGCTAAAATATTTGTCTGGGGTACAGTAACTTTAAAAAAAATTAGAGCTTAAAGGCCAATCATGCCACGAATGGAGTTGATATCTAAATTTATTTTACAAAACCAAATTCACTTCCTACCCACTAAATAGAAAATAAGAGCCACTTGAATTTTTTCGGTAAAATTAAAATAAAAAATGCATTTTTGCTTCTCATGCTCTTAAAATGTTACTTTAGTCTCTGCATATTGTGAATAAAGCTCTTTTTTACTCTCTTGAGAATATAGTAATTTTTAACGCCTAAACAGCCGGCACGGTGTTTGTGAATGGAGGATTTTTAGGGCGTTAAAACGCCAACTGTGCAAAAATATAAAAAGAGACACGATTTTGTTTCATGAAACACAATTAATGATTACGAAAATGAATCTATTCAATTGTATTAAGGATTCATTATTTTATTATGCATAGTCCAATTAGTTATAAAATAGTTTTCAATTTTTAAAGTGTTAGCTAAATATGCAAGCATTTAAAACGTCACTTCATAAACAATAAAATAAAACAAAAAACTGCACAACATTTTTTTTTCTATTTGAATTTCGAACAGATCCCGGAACAGGCCCGTCCATTAGTCAGTAAAAAGTAATATTGTAACTTTTTTGTTTTATTAAAACTTTCCTATAATACATAAAAATGGCTCTTAATTTCTTTTGACATTTTGATCACCTATTGAGCCGAGGTGATTACCATATGGTAATCACCTCGGCTGTCCATACTTGGCGAAACCTAAATATAGAAGCGTCCTATATACATATACATTAGGATTTGTTCCGAAATCGTTCTGGACGAACGTCAGCCTCAAGTATCGATATTCCAAATACCCCACCCTACCAGCCCCGGCAGCGTGGTATCGGGGACGACACATCACTAATTGAAAAGCGTTATTGTTTCGATAGTCACTGTGCTGGAGGTAACCAGTTTGTTTGTTTAGCGGATTCAGTATGACAAAATAAAAAGAAGAAAACTTTTATTTTAAGTTTTATGAAACTTAATTTTTAATTCTTTCTGAATTTCTGATTCTGAATTACGCCGAATAGAAGTAAGAGAGTATATGACTCACTATTATTTAAAAAGGCCACCACTGAGGGGTAAAAAGGAGGGTGGAAATTTGTGTAGCGAAAACGTTTTTTTTTAAGTTAAAATTATGAAACGTAGAAATATTTTTCTTTAAATAAAATAAAATAACATTGATCTCACATTTTTTGATAATTCTACCCCTAAAGGGTTTAAGAGGAGATAGAAGTTTGCATGAGAAAAACGTTATTTTTGCAATTACGAGTACGTTTCTGAAACTAAGTGAACGACTCTCGAATAGAAATAAATACGTGATTCAGTATTTTTTTTAAATTTCACCACTGAGAGGGTAAGAAGGGGGATGAAAATTTGTATAAGAAAAACGTTTTTTAGGTTAGGTAGGATTATGAAACAGCAAATAAATTTGTTTAGAGAAATAAAAGAACAGATGTTTTCTTTGTCAAGATTAGATAGAGTTTTTCTTCGGAATTCCACAAAAAATACCCTTCTGTGAATTAATGTATCTATATTTAAAAAAAGAAGACCTGACTCACTAACTCATTAATGCTCAGCCTAAACCTTTGGACTTAAAAGCAAATTTTTAGGTTCCGTAGTCGAAACGACGAAACGGAACTTTTATAGTTTTGTTCTGACCGTCCATATGTCACAAAAGCATTTTACTCAAGAACTACAAAACATATCGATGAAATTCGAAGTAAGTACATGGGAGTATTGTGGGAGGCCTATGCCCAGCAGTGGACGTCTTTCGGCTGACATGATGATGATGATGAGGTGTATTGTGATGGCCGCTACTTAGTTTTGGTGTTCAATAATGAAAATCAATATTTCTAAAAACATTAAAAAATAACAAAGACAAACCTTAGTAACTACTTTTAACCAAAATTAGTTTTCATATAATCGGATAAGTATATTGTTTTTGAGTTATTGCTAAAAATAATAATAAGGAATAGGTACCTAAACTTTGTTTGTTGGGGATACTGTCTGAAACTACAAAAATCCTTTCTCCACTCCAGAAAGCTACACTATCCTTAATTAAAATTTTCGTAGGATAAAAATAAGCGAATTCAAGTTCAAGGCAGATATTAAAAATTCTTTTAATAATAGATAGCTACAATGCTTAGATTGACAATTAAGGAGTTTAAAATAGAACTTCTCGAACTAAACGTAGCCGAAGTTAATCAAAAATAATGTAGTTTTCTATTAGTGAAAGATTTTTCAAGTGGTCCTAATGTAGAAGTCACTTATTTCTATCTCCCGGAAATTCCACAAAAATTTTTTTTCTCGGGAAATTTTGCATTTTCCCGAGAAAAAAGTATTAGTGAAAGTGTTTTTTTTTTAACGATTTAATTTATCGGGAACTTTGTAATTTTCCGGGGTAAAATAAGCCTGTTTCAATTCAATCAGGGACAGGATAGCTTTATATCGAATTCACTTGTTCTTATCCCGTGGGAATTATCCTATATCGTGTACTAAGTCGCGGGCAAAAGAAACACATAGGTACTTTAACGTTTTCTGGAATTCTACCTCTGAATATCTGAAACAAGAATTCAGTTTGTATGAATTATGATTTTTATTATGATTATTTAGGTCGATTTTTGAATTCCAATAATTTGCACCATCTGTCTAAAACAACGACTATCTGTGTCTTCCACATAATGCTCCGAAAAATCAATCAAAACAGGAAAAAAAGGATTGTAGAAAGTATATCTAGGTTACCCCGAATTTAACGCGAGCGAAAGCTGGTAAAATAATAAAAGTGGAGGTCAACAACAGACGGTCTTATCGTTAAAGAGCGATCTCTTCCAATTTACTTTTGAGCAATCGAAAATGTGAAATAGACTTAAATATGGATTATGCAATGAAAACAATTGCTTAACAGTTAACAATTTCTCTTCCCTTAATTGCTATAAGTTATGAAGATTGACAAGAACAAATATGTTTCTTAGCTACCTCTAAACAGTACACGACTACAAAGGTTTTGTTAACTATGCTTTCTTTGCTCCTTAACTAATATAAAGTGATTCCAAACCTAAATACTTACAATACAATACAATACAAATACTTTTTATTGTACACCAGTAAGCGATACAGAAAACAGGTACACAGAGAAAATTACAAGGTAAGCAATAGGCGGCCTTATCGCTTAAGAGCGATTTCTTCCACAAATAAATCGATAAATCATTTGATACTTACAAGAGGCTTGATTCATGGTTATTTTGATAAAAGTTTAAAATACGTTAATTTTTACTATTACCTCATGCCAAATTATGAGAATTTGTTAAGATTATAACTAAGTTCAATATTTTTTAAAGACCTGGAATAAAAGTAACTTGTCGGGTAAGTACTTATTTTTTGTTTTAACTTTTGTCCCTTTTACTATTTCCAATATCTGCTACACATATTCTATTTCGTTACACAAAGTTTTATAAATATAAATCATAAAGAAAAATCATAAATTATTTAATTATTATTAGGGGTAACCCTTGCATCATATATTTTCTGTTTGCTTTATTAGTACCATAAAAAAGTTTGAGAGTCACAGATTCACCTAAATTTTCTATCAGGGGCAAGATCGGATACCAAAATACGGAAAAAAAGAATCTAACGAATTTACCTATCTATTTGAGTTTGTAGTTATTTTTATACGTTCCAGAAGGGATAGCATCGGATATATTCCCTTTAGAGACCTTATTCTCTAAGCATTAAGAGTGACTCTACATCTCCATCCGGTGTTACCCCTTGATGGCCAATTCATCGAAACAAATTAGAAACAGTTTGTGTTATCTTTCCACAAGTACAAAATGTAAACCGTTGATTTTATAAAAAAAAAACGATTTTCAGGCCTAAACGGCGGTTATTTGTTGACCATTATGCCATATTTGAACAATCTGACGCATACTGATACCAAGGAAAAAAAGTTTTTACCAGGCTCTCTCAACTAGTCTAAAATCCGTCCGGTATTACCCCAACGTATTACTTCAAGGACGACACACACACACACACACACACACACACTTCGGCACACCGGTTGAAAACCTCTGCCTTAGGAAATAGGTAAGTATACATGGAAGTGTAAATAAATGCTTTCACCGTCAAAAAAATTAAGATATATAAAGTCTTCCAATGTTGAAATTATGTGAGTAATTCTGAGTTTTTTTTTCATTATTATTAAGTAAGTAAGTATATTAGATTACATTACAGATTAAGTGACATGAAAACAAAAAGCATTATGCTTGGCCTGGCTTGGTTAACACGCAAAAAGTAAACATTAATCTTTTGAATTTCGGAAGCAAGCTTACTATACTTATTTACATAATATAATACCATCGATATCACCACAGTAATTCTAGAAACATTATTAAACCTTTCCTACTAATAGTATTGCACTTCGCCTTACTAACTATTAATAGCCCTTTTGATATTTATACCGATCATAATACAACAGATACCTGACCTGAGACTGTTGATTGGCAAGGCTAGCTCAAATCGTCGAAGCGCTATGACGGTTATAAAAAACGGCAGAATATACGGCCAAATATGTACCATGTTTTTATGCAAATAAAATATTATTATTATTATTATGCTGTACCCGTTTGCAGAGAATCAGACTCTTACTTGACCAGTTTTATTTAAAACTGATATCCGATTATTCGATGGAAGTGGTACCGAAAATGAATACCTACTCAGACATTCATGATTACCTTAATTGACAGACTGAACGAAACGATCTCGGGGTTAAAAATCTAGAATATTAATTAAGTAATGTTTCGGATTTTGGTCAAAAGACAAAAATATACCATACAAAAATGGTTGATTCAATTAATTTAATAGATCCTCACTTAATCGGCTGCTAAAAATCTACCCGAAGGGATAAAAAATTAAATGAGAAAAGCGATTGATAGACTACAAGCTTATGTATATATTTATTTCACCACTCTCTTTTAACTTCTTGATATTGTATTTGGCAAATATAATTTATTTATTTATTGTATACCCACTTACATCTATCATTACAGGCTTGACCCAATGAGACAGAGAAGTTCACCACATAAGTATAAAATTCTCGCTTTAATATATAAGTAATTAATTATTCTTGTAACATACCTATAACAAATAGTGCTACCTTTGTGAATTCACTCAAAACACAGAGAAACAAATCTGTTTCTTCGGCAATTTTGTTTGTTTGTTAGCGGGGCCTTGTTGAGCAAGTTGGTCCGGCCGCGCGGCTCGGCCAGCAGCCGCGGCCGCTGCCACCACCACACGTATAAAGGTTGCCTGGAAGAGATCGCTCTTAAGCGATAAGGCCGCCTATTGCTTACCGTGTAATTTTTTTCTCTATGTATTTGTTTTCTGTATCGCTTACTATCTCTGATGTACAATAAAGAGTCTTTGTATTGTATTGTATTGTATTGTATTGTATTGTATTGTATCGCTCCGGCACACACAACCCCAGTCTCCCCAATGTCCGCATTTTTAATGACGCCTCTTAGAATTTTCCATATATACGTTACAAGTGCCAAGTCCCTCCTTACTCCCAGCTCGTTGTACCCGACCATGCCCAAAACGAATAATGTTGGATACATCAGAGGATAGAAAGGATACATCCCATAATACCGAAGGTACAAGTATCTTAAATACTTGTTCTGAACCCTCTCCACCATCTTAATGTATTTCTGTTCACGCGGTGCCCATATTACTGCGTTGCACTCCAAGTGACTCCTAACCAACGCATTAAACAAAGTGATAATAGTTTTAATGTTATATAAGATCGTTACCAACAATTAAAACGGAGTACCTAAGCCTAGTAACTAAATTGGTGGCTAGATAAACACTCCGATCCTATAAGTATCGACTTAATTTCAAGCCGAACCGTTTCGTAATAAATAAATTACACACTCGTTGTAAGACAGCAAAGAAAATAATGTTTAATTAAGAAAACAATGGCATGTTATTATAGTATACTGCGAGAACTGGGAGACTGCGGCTCACCATTCAGTGCAAAATAGCAGAGAACATGAATGTATAAATTATGTAAACTCTCTTTCAGATCTTTAGCCAGACAAGTTTATTCCAATTAGAGGCAAACTGTTTACATGTAAGGCTTTCCAGGAGCGTCGAACCGTAGCATCTTTTTGCTGTTAACTTTTAATTGGTCGCGTCTGGCTACGGTGGACGGCTGGATGCTACGGTGGACGGCGGGATGCTACGGTGGACGGCTAGATGCTACGCAGCCTCTACGCACTCGTAGACCCGCTACGACTTGTGTTTCGCAACTTTACACAATACTGTTTTAAGCTCAAGCTAGGTATGAATATACATACAGGGTGGAAAGTTGAGATGGGGCAGTAAGGGTAGCTACTAGATCCCTTGCTGCTACGCGAAAATGCTCTAGGAGACCTTTACTAGCTTTATGAGTGATGAAAATCGACATTCATAGATTTTTGATAAAATGTATAGTCAGCGAGAAAAACAACAGATTTGACTTTTTTTAATGCCAATCGGTCCCATTTCTATCAAGGATTAAAACACTCTTTGAAACCAACTAAGGATAGAGTTCTAGAACACCCACAAATCAAAGAAAACATTTCGTAAGGTACTAATTTGAAAAGTGAAACTTTCGCATGTTGTTTTTTACGAATATGAATCCTTTATGCTTAAAGAAAATTAAACAGTATGTTGACAACTAAAATTGAACATTTTAACTAATAGTCCGTGAGCCCAGCCCCTAGGTACCTACGTAACATGACATCACCATAAGATGCCTGGCAACAGGTGGGGAAAGTTGTGCTGAGCTAGAATCAAAAAACTAACGCACTTAAAATTAGCCGGAAGTTTGAGAAAATCCTTCACTTCCGGTCAAAATTTTAAGGTCAATTTACGTCACGTGACATCATTACGAAACACGTGGCATCATGAAGCTCTTTATCCGTAGAGAGGGGCAACATAAGTCTGTCAGTTCTGAAATAGCCGGAAGTGCCTGACAGACTGCGACAAAGGTGACCCCCAAAAACGATTTCCTACGTCATATGACATCGTGACCAAAATTATTACAAAAGTTTCGTAATATTAGTGTCTTTAATAATATATAAGTCTGCCAAGCGTTTTTTAGCCGGAAGTCCTTTAAAAGTGTAATTTTAACTACAAGGAAAATGTAACCGTATCATGTTAAATGAGAATAATTTAACGAATTATGATCGATTAACAAGGATTATCGACTAATTCGTCGTGGTCGGTATATTTAGTATGTAAGAAAATAAAAAAAATACAATCTTTTATGTTATTTCACCTGTCCCGTTGTCTGTAATCAAATCTCGCAAGTATAGTTATTTGGATCTAAGTACTGTCAGTGGTTGGATTGAGTTGAAATTTGGCATTGTAATATAAAATTGGTGGCAAAGAATCTGGTCGTGAAATTCCGGTGATCATCACCAGGTCAGAATCGTCTCCACAGGAGAGAACTGTTTAACGGTGAATGGTATAGACTTAAAATTACACGAATGGATTTCCGATAGCAATACAAGTAGGTACAGTCAGCAAAAAAAATTCTACTAAATTATTTTTTTACGGGAACTAATAGTTTCAGTGAGTTTCAGTAGTGTCAGTTCCGAAACTGCTGGAAGTGCCTGATAGACGATGGCAAAATAATAAATATAAATAATTTAGTCTGCAATAAAACTTCTACTAAATATTTTAAGGTCAATTTACGTCATGTGACAACATTACGAAAGACGTGGCATCATGAAGCCCTTTATCCGTAGAGAGGGGCAACATAAGTCTGTCAGCTCTGAAATAGCCGGAAGTGCCTGACAGACTGGCAAAGATGACCCCCAAAAACGATTTTTTACGTCATATGACCACGCGACCAAAATTATTACAAAAGTTTCATAATATTAGTGTCTTTGACAATAAATAAGTCTGCCAAGCGTTATTTTGCCGGAAGTCCTTTAAAAGTGTTATTTTAACTGCAAGGAAAGCGTAATCGTATCATGTTAAATGTGAATAATTTAACAAATTATGATCGATTAACAAGGATTATCGACTCATTTCGCCATGTCTGTCTGTCTGTCCGTCCGTCCGCGCCTTTGGTCAGAGACTATCAATGCTAGAAAGCTCTACTTTTGGTATAATTTCATAATAAACTATGCCACCAAAACAGTAGAATAAAAATTAAAAAAAGATTTTTTTTTGGTAGGTAGACTAAAAAATTTTTTGTTTAATTTTTATTGTACTGTTTTGTTGGCATAGTTTACATATATATTCATGCAAATTTACAGCTTTCTAGCATTGATAGTGTCTGAGCAAAGCCGCGAACGGACGGACAGACAGATAGATACTTTTAAAGGACTTCCAGCTAAAAAACGCTCGGCAGTCTTATTTAATATTAAAGACACTTATATTACGAAACTTTTGTATTAATTTTGGTCGCAATGTCATATGACGTAAGAAATCGTTTTTGGGTGTCATCTTTGCCTCAGTCTGTCAGGCACTTCCGGCTATTTCAGAGCTGACAGACTTATGTTGCCCCTCTCTACGGATAAAGGGCTTCATGATGCCACGTGTTTCGTAATGTTGTCACGTGACGTAAATTGACCTTAAAATATTTAGTAGAAGTTTTATTGCAGACTAAATTATTTATATTTATTATTTTGCCACCGTCTATCAGGCACTTCCAGCAATTTCAGAATTGACACTACTGAAACTCACTGAAACTATTAGTTCCCGTAAAAAATAATTTAGTAGAAGTTTTTTTGCTGACTGTACCTACTTGTATTGCTATCGGAAATCCATTCGTGTAATTTTAAGTCTATACCATTCACCGTTAAACAGTTCTCTCCTGTGGAGACAATTCTGACCTGGTGATGATCACCGGAATTTCACGACCAGATTCTTTGCCACCAATTTTATATTACAATGCCAAATTTCAACTCAATCCAACCACTTAGATCCAAATAACTATACTTGCGAGATTTGATTACAGACAACGGGACAGGTGAAATAACATAAAAGATTGTATTTTTTTTATTTTCTTACATACTAAATATACCGACCACGACGAATTAGTCGATAATCCTTGTTAATCGATCATAATTCGTTAAATTATTCTCATTTAACATGATACGGTTACATTTTCCTTGTAGTTAAAATTACACTTTTAAAGGACTTCCGGCTAAAAAACGCTTGGCAGACTTATATATTACTAAAGACACTAATATTACGAAACTTTTGTAATAATTTTGGTCACGATGTCATATGACGTAGGAAATCGTTTTTGGGGGTCACCTTTGTCGCAGTCTGTCAGGCACTTCCGGCTATTTCAGAACTGACAGACTTATGTTGCCCCTCTCTACGGATAAAGGGCTTCATGATGCCACGTGTTTCGTAATGATGTCACGTGACGTAAATTGACCTTAAAATTTTGACCGGAAGTGAAGGATTTTCTCAAACTTCCGGCTAATTTTAAGTGCGTTAGTTTTTTGATTCTAGCTCAGCACAACTTTCCCCACCTGTTGCCAGGCATCTTATGGTGATGTCATGTTACGTAGGTACCTAGGGGCTGGGCTCACGGACTATAAAGTTAGTGTCTTACTTGTATTGGGTAGTATTGCTGCCCCATCTCAACTTTCAACCTTTTATAATAGAGAAAATATGAAATTAATATTATTAGGCGAATTAAAAACAATTGACCATTAGGTGGCATTAGCTAAATGAAGAAAAGCTCGTACAGTCAGCAACAAAGGTATGAATTCATCGAAAGTGCAAAAAATATGTATACACGACCTTAATGTTAAGGCAATAAAGTCCTGTAAGTATACATATTTTTGGCACTTCAAACATATGTATATTTTTGTTGCTCACTGTACCAAGGGTTTGGGCGTGTAAGTACTCGTAACATACTTACTTACAGTTCTGCTCGCGCATCGATAAGCGACGGGCGTGTGAAATCGTGCGCAGTGCAGTGTCGTTAAAATGACTCATTCGAACGTACTAAAATGTAAGACGTGCAATATCGTTATTGACGAAATGCTGTCATATATACAAAATAAACTTTCAGTAGCTGATGACAATTTGCTGGTGAATGTGTGCATGTCGGCTTTTTCTAGTGAAGAAATAAAAAAATCGAAGTCGTTGTTATTCGAGGCGCTCTCGACGGATCAACGTAACGTTTTACGAAAAGGACCTGGTAAAGTGAAGCGGGATATAGATGATATTTTAAGAGTGCTGCGATGGGCTGACATGGATACCTTACCGGTGTTTGTCGCACGACAACTTGAAAAATTACCGCCCATTGATTTTGATCACCTTGACTGCACTAAACTGCTAAAAGATATGGCAAAATTGCGCAGTGAAATAGAAGTAATTAAAACATCTTACGCAAAAAGTAGTCAAATAGAAGACCTTCGTATTGAATTAAACAATATGAAGTTTTCGTCTATACCACATACCCCCTTACGAAACATAAACTCTAAGCGAGGGGCCTGGATGCATGATAGTGGACCCATCGGACTTTCGCCCCAGTTATCGACGTCACCCTTTCGAAACTCACCAGAAAATAAGTTGGATGAATCTTACTTAGCAGATAGGAAAGATTCACCTAAAGTTGACGCACCTAAGCAGCAGCAGCAGCAGCAGTGTGTCAAAAAAGTTGTTGGGGCGAAATATAAGAACGATAATGTAAAATATGCTAATTCTCCAGCCGTGATGACTCATACCGAACGGTCAATGCCCGATCTAAATGAACAGCTGAGTGGTGACCCAATGCGCGATCTACACGAACCGGTGTTGACGGATGACTACCCTCAAACGAAAAATAATAATGATGACGGTTGGCAAGTTCAATCTAAACGGAAGAAAAACAACTATAGATACTTGGGTCAAAAAGGAACGGCTTTTGATACCACGGGAAAATTTAAAGCGGCTGAAGGAAAAACCCCCATTCTTATTACAAAGGTTCATAAAAATACACTAGAGTCAGATATTGTTACTTATATTCAAAGTAAAACGAAGGAAATTATCTCACTCGAGAAAATTGATAGCATGAGACGAAAGGATTACAATGCTTTCAAGTTTTTCGTAAGTGATCATAAGGTGTCGTTATTTTTGGATGAGAAACTATGGCCGAAGGACATAATTTTTAGAAGATTTGTTAATTTTAAGTATGCTGCTTCGAACAGAAAAACATCTGTCAACGGTCAATATAAACAATCAAATGGATAAAACATATAGGCTTGTAACTTTCAATTGTAAGAATGTGAAACGATCTCTTGAGGATATTAGGGAGCTGTGCAGATCTTTTGACTTAATTGCGCTGCAGGAAACGTGGTTACTGCCAGGAGAAGTAACTTATTTAAACAGAATTGATGAAGACTTTAATGCCGCGGGCACCTCGGCAGTTGACACCGCAGTAGGTATGTTGCGTGGAAGACCTTATGGAGGAGTGGCAATTCTATGGAGAAAAAGCGTTTTTTGCTGTGTAACAGTAATTGATTGTGACAACCCGCGTGTGTGTGCCGTCAAAATTGTACTCGATAAACGACACATTTTGGTGATAAGTGTGTATATGCCAACTGACAAACTCGATAATCTTGTGGACTTTACGGATTGTCTCGCTGAGGTGAGTGCTATTGTCGAGGGCGCTGGTTGTGAGTCAGTGTTTATACTCGGTGACCTGAATGCGCACCCTAATAGTCTATTCTACACAGAGTTAGCAGAGTTTTGTATCGATTGTGATTGGACTATTGCGGATACTGAATTTTTGGGTGTCTCCTCCGAAACATACACTTTCATTAGTGATGCGCACGGATCTCGAAGGTGGTTGGACCACTGTGTAGTGACCGAAGGCGCTCTTAAGTCAATTGTAAAAGTAGATGTAAAATATGGCACATATTGGTCCGATCATTTTCCCTTGTGTTTAGAAATTGACCTTGGTATAATTAGACCAAAAGTATTTTCCAATAATATGTTTGTTAAAGGCTATAATGATAACCACCGGGTAATATGGGGCCATAGAGATAGATGTCAAACTGATATGTACGAAAAATGCTGCCATAATATCTTGAGGTTAATGGACTACCCGGAAGAATTGCGTGATTGTTGTTTTTCTGGGTTTTGCAGTGATGTTGAACACAAAAATATTATTAATCGAATGTACACTGATATTGTCGCTGCTCTGGGACAGGCTGCTGTATCGACTTACCGAGGGGCTGGGATGAATAGAGGCAAAGGTAGGCGCATTGTGGGCTGGAACAAACACGTTGGTGATGCACACAGGCGGGCAAAATTAGACTTTAATGCTTGGAATGCTTACGGAAAACCTTCTAGTGGTCATTTATATGAGGCAATGTACTTGAGCCGTAAAATCTTTAAGTCAAGGTTGAAATGGTGCCAAAACCATCAGGATCAAATAAAAATGGACTTGCTGGCATCATATCACTCGAAATGTGACTTTAAAAGTTTTTGGAAGAGCACAAATAGGTTGAATTCTGCCCCTGGCTTGCCTGTGAGCATTAATGGTGTAACTGACCCCGGTGCAATAGCCGAATTATTTAAGGATCATTTTGAGGTGAAGTCGCCGCTAGGGCCATCTTCATCGATGCTGGATGCTCAGACGAGTTGTGATGACAGTTTTCTTGTGATTACAGCGAAAGATGTAGCACGGGTAATTAAACATATGTCGAAGGGTAAGTCACCCGGCCACGACGGTCTGAGTATCGAGCATCTCCGGTGTGCTGGGCCGCACCTTCCTAGAGTATTGGCAATGTTTTATTCCCTTTGCGTACGTCACTCATATTTACCGATGGAGCTAATGAAGACCGTTGTGGTGCCTATCGTCAAGAGTAAGGTGGGAGATATATCAGATAAAAATAATTATAGACCTATCTCTCTGGCCACGATAATCGCTAAAGTGCTTGACGGTTTGCTTGATACTCAATTGGATAAGTACCTAACGTTACACGACAACCAGTTTGGGTTTAAACCCGGGCTGTCGACTGAGTCTGCCATATTGAGTCTTAAGCATGTCGTTAGCTACTACACCACTCGTGGAACGCCTGTTTTTGCATGTTTTCTGGACTTATCGAAGGCGTTCGACTTGGTAAATTACGACCTCTTGTGGAAGAAGTTGAGGGAGTGTGATGTGCCTGTTGAAATTATTAATATGTTTAAGTACTGGTATAGTAACCAAGTAAACAATGTTCGATGGGCGGGTCGGTTCTCCTCGCCATATAGGCTACAGAGCGGAGTTAGGCAGGGTGGCCTCACCTCACCGAAGCTTTTTAATATTTATATAAACGCGCTCATCGTCGCGCTCAGTAGTCAGCATGTCGGCTGCCATATCGACGATATATGTGTCAATAACCTAAGTTACGCAGATGACATGGTGCTACTGAGCGCGTCGGTTGGCGGTCTAAAAACACTCCTCAACACTTGTGTGAGGTTTGCTGAGCAACATGGTCTGATTTATAACGCAAAAAAGAGCGAGATCATGGTTTTCAGGCCTAGAACTCGGCTTCCAACAGATGTACCACCAATAATGTTGAATGGTGTACAATTGAAACGTGTGACGCAATTTAAATATCTCGGTCACCTGCTCACGGAAGACCTGAAGGATGACGCTGATATAGAGAGGGAGCGCAGAGCGCTGGCGATAAGAGCGAACATGCTGGCGCGCAGGTTTGCGCGTTGTACGAGAGAAGTCAAAATCACACTATTTCGTGCATACTGCACCTCGATGTACACGTGCAGTCTGTGGGCCCGCTGTACCCGCGGGTCGCTCAGCGCTCTGCGCGTGCAATACAACGACGCGTTCCGGGTGATGTTGCGGCTGGCGCGCCGCTGCAGCGCGTCGGGCATGTTCGCGGAGGCGCGCACCGCTTGCTTCTACACCACTGTGCGCAAGCGCTGCGCGTCCTTGGCCAGCAGAGTGCGCGCGAGCCGCAACACTATTTTGTCCATGATTGCTGACAGATTTGACTGTCCTTACATGAATCATTGCATGTTGGTTCACGTAAAAAGAAATGGCGGTTAAAGTGCACCGATATCATTTATTTTCTTAAATTATTTGTGTAAATTTAAATTTAATTAATTATGAAATTATTTTGTGACATTAATACCATTTTGAATTTTGCTTATTAACTTAGAATTGTATGTATTTAAATTTGGACCTATGTTGTTCGTGAAATAAATGAATTATTATTAATTATTATTATTATTATTAAACAAGTTGTTTAAAAATTACTTACTCCGGAATATTCCAGCAAGAGATTGTATTAATTTGACAGAGTCATGAAGGTAAAAAAAAATACAAGTTGTGATTAAAAACATTGTCACGTCTTTGAAATTGTTCACTTTGAACATCGACCAATACTATGGAAGAATATGGTAACCACAAATTTAATAAAAATGTCAACCAGCCCTATCACCTATTGAAATTTTTGGGCTTAATTTTAAATCTAAACATGACTCAAAGTATAATATTTGTATTCATCATACAAACAGCTGTCCTTACCGGTATTCAAACCCGGGGCCTTGAGTTCCCCAGTTAGGGTCGTTAAACAACCTTTGCTATCTGCTCATCAGATAACACACAAAATATTGATTTTGTTTGGCTGATCCTTAAATGTCCCTAGAAGATAATTACGATTAGAATTCTGACTAAGATAGTAAGCAATTTAAATTTTCTGTTCGAGTTAAACCGGTATTTTAAATGTCGGTCAAATCTAATAAAGTCAAATTAGAATCCGATGTAGTGCCAGCCTTTGTTCCAGACACTCCAACTGAATTAGCACGGAACATGTATAATTTGGCGGAATTCAGTAAACTTTCTGGTTTATTATACATACCGACTACATTGCCTAGTTGTCATATCATATCACCGTAATTGCATGTATACTTTCTGGGAGTCTGAGAGCAAGACTATGAGGCTGTTTTACCATCCATTGATTAGTGTTAACTGACGGTTAAATGTGATGCCGTCTCCGTCTATTCAACAAAACAAATAGAGACGGCATTACATTTAGCCGTCAGTTAACACTAATCAATGGATGGTGAAACAGCTCCTAAGTATTGTAAAGTCATACGTATACATAACATATATACATAACATAATTATAAGCATTTATATATCATCAACTATCCCCTTTTAATGTTTGAGGTTGTATTTGACAGAACGCGAAAACAATTAAATTTTAAGTATAAAACAACTGAATACTACTAAAATACCATACCACACGGAAGGATGTTCCTTGTTTTAATTTTAAACACAAATTAATCGGCTTTACTCATACCAACACTCTGAAAGCTGTTGTTTTCTAACTACGAAATGTTCTGTCGGTGAAATTCGAGTAAGTACACTGGTTTAATTTGAGAAACGTAAAAGCAAAGTTCAGTGCTTTATATATAACATTTTATAAGATGCGGCTGTTCGATAAACACAGACATTACTAGACCTATTGAACACAACTGTTAGAAAGTAATTTAAAACAAATAATAGTGTTACGTTTCTTTAAACTCGTGCTGTAAAGAACGTACATAAACTTACGTGGACTCGGTTCAAATTTTGCCTCGTCAGATATAATTAAAAGTCTTTACGATGGACGAAAACGACGCTGTAAAGCGACTGGGAATTATACGGAACACACGAGCACGTCACATAATGTCGTAAAGAGTGTACTATTAGTTATACTGCAGTTCTCAATCATGCTGTCTTCCTTTAATGGGCGCAGATGACAGAACTAATGTTCATCCGACCAATACGGAGACAAGCTGGAGTTTTTTTTTGATAAAATTAAAACACAACAGAACTGAAAAAAAACTGAAATTAATGTACAATAAAACGCATAAATAATAAGGTAATTACAGCAAGTTTACTGCGTAAAAACTTTTTATGTAAGTAGGTTTTAATGTGCTTTTACTCGTATTTAGTTCGTTGAAGAAATATTCATCACTTAGATATAGGTCTATGGTATAGATAAATATATAACACTTTTATTTTGTGAAGTATTTTAGTTAGCGAAGCCGGTGCAAAATGCGCTATTAATGTTGTTTGAATGTTAAAGCGACGCAGTGACGGCTTTTGCAAAAACCGACGGGGAAATTGATATCAACTCATGTCCGTGTATGAAAAAATTAATTGCTGTATGCGTTTTACGGGGCCTATGAAAGTATTAACCGGATCATTTGCATGTAGTCCATCCCAAGAGTATTTTTTTGCAATACGCCTAAGGCTTCTTTACGGATTACTTCTTAGCTATCTAATTACTCTTCGATATAATATTTGACGCCTAATTGGAATAAATAGTAATTATGAGCCTGACGGTATCTGTAGCAATTCGGAATGTTATAGTATGTTATCTAATTATTTTAGACATACCTACTGTACATTAATTACTAGACTAAAAATTTTATCCAATGTAATTTTTCTGTGTTATGCGTACGCTCTGTATTCAAAATAAATTATTATTTATTTTATTACAATTATTGTTCTTCTCATCTCATTTATATATTTTTGGTTATACTCATAGTACCGATGTTCAAAGTCGCTTCGACTTCATTCCGGCACAAAATTCGTATTCAGGTAGCGAGCTACGGGGTGTTCAGATCATTTACACGGCTCTTCACGGTTCGATCGTAAAAAGTTTTAATTATTTCGGTGGAAATTGTCCGGGAGACCGCAGACATAAACCTGCATGCATTCTTTCTTCCCTCTCGAAGCCGCTACAAGTCGTAAGTGCCTTGTTTTAAAGTGTTGTAAAACAAGCTTAACTCGGGTTTTGCCACGCCAACAAGTGCGGCTGAAGGGGTATGCTCTGTTCAAAGAGCGGCCATCTCTTTAAGACGCTTTACCTTTCGTATGCTTTATTTTTACGCGAGAGGAAATATTTTTGGTGCATAGATTTACGCGTGTTTTGTTTGGCGGTAAAAATAACGACTTTTACGCTTGTGGATATTCCTTATCTTATCATAAACAGCAACATTAAATGTAGACAATAACTCTGTCTTAAAATATATCCGGTATATATCAGCAGGTGGTTGACGTAATTTGATTAAATACCTCTATGAATATTTTTTACGGTTTTTCAATGTAATTGTTAATTTTTTCCAAACATTGATTGAAGATTAAAGTGTACCACTTAAATAAGAGGCGTGACTACGCTTTGAATGCGATAAAAAAAATTACAATCTAAAAAAATAAAAAAAGTGTTATTAGACTTTGAACGGAAACATTCGTTAACCAAATCTAAAAGTCCCGAAAAACATTCATAGGTGTGTTCAGTCAACCGCGGAATAATTTGAAGACACCTTGTATAAGCTTTAAGTGTGATTTACCCCATATTGCAACTTCCCAGGCTACTTGGCTTCTACCTATCAAAGTGAATAACTACTTAAGAAATATTTTATTCATGTAACGATTGGGTGTGATGCGTTAGCTGTGGGGTTATGTTTCAGTCCGTAACCATCCTAGTTGCAAATTTTCATGTCAACATCAGTGTAATGTAACTTCCTATCTATAATTAAAGGGGTTTACGAGGCGTGGTCGTGTTTGAAGGCGATCCCAGAATTATTATGAGGAGTAGAAATGTCATGCGAGCTAAAAGGGTCTATCTGGCTAAAAAGCTTCATATTTATTTTATATGAGATATATCTCTTCAACCTGTAACAAAGCGTCATTAATTGCTCAAATAACGGATGATTGCACTTTTGTGCTTTAAAAAAAATGAAATTTAAGTGGCCAGTGCCGTAATTAAGTCAATTAATACTTAAACTTAAAAAAATGTATGCGCAGGAGAAGTGGCGACATCGGCTCTGGAGGTAAATATCATCGATAATTTTTCTATTGCTCTATCATTTACTCACTTAAAAAATTAAGACGATATTCCCGATGATGAAGTTACGTTCCATCACGATCCTGACGCAGATATTGAAACGCTTGATATTTTTGAAACGACTTTTATCTCTATTAGCTCTTAGTAAACTTTGAAACTATTGTTTGATCTAGCTAGATCAGGAGTACCTATTCCCCTATAACGTAATATTCGTTTTTCCGGAAAAATATGAAGTTCCTGCGTTACTTTGACTTAGTCGTCAGAAATGAGTCATCGAACAAACATTGTCATTGTTCATTTCATTATCATCATCATCGACAGCCGATAGAGCTAGTACTGGACCTATGTAGGTTTACACCAAAGAACACCACAATCAGCAATCCTGTTCCGCCCTAATCCATCTGACTCCTACAACCTTTACCCTTAGTATATAGTACTGTAGGGATTATGCTGTATACTGCTGGCAGGTGGTAAAAATGTCCGCCTGGCAGGCTAGATTGAATGTATTATGTATAAAGATAGTATTTTTGTATTGTATAATTCTGGAATTCGATTTAAAAGAGGATTGACAGCGGTATACATGCCGGAGCACAGATTGCTCCCGACAGCCTGAGAGGCTTGACCTATGTTTTAAAGTATATCTATAAGTTCTATATCTATAAATATAAGAAACGAGTACTGAAGAAACATCCTTTTATTTAAACTGAGTTTAGAGTCACGCGCGTAGATCCCCTATACCTAAGCTCTACCAAGTTACAGTCCCCACAGTACCTGTGTGATACTAAGAACATTTGACACTATC
The DNA here is from genome assembly GCA_037349165.1 of Choristoneura rosaceana. Classification (NCBI taxonomy): domain Eukaryota; kingdom Metazoa; phylum Arthropoda; class Insecta; order Lepidoptera; family Tortricidae; genus Choristoneura; species Choristoneura rosaceana. The sequence goes on along the minus strand of JAZBNJ010000040.1, from coordinate 8,208,744 downwards.
ACGAATACAGAGCTAGACACAATAGGTAGTTCTATTATTTAACAAAGGCCGCAGCCGTAGGTATATGTCAGTGAACCAAACTGGATTGGTCGGTGCAAATTCGACAACGGACAACATGCGTGGTACAATCGCATGCACTTTATTCAAAATTCTAAACGTGCGACACCTTACGACATTTTTAATTAAAAAAGTTCACGCTCAACTATGACGTATAGCGAATTAAATGCAATTTCTAGTTCCACAAAGCGAAAAAATTGTGTAGCGTTGATTCCGAGTCAGCTTGTGAAAATGAAGTTTCTGAGAAATTGCTCGCATACAAAACTGTACAAAACTTCGCAGAAGCTTTTCAGATAAGTAACTAGCTCGTGTTAATGTTTAGCTCTTTGTGATGCCGCTGCCGTGTGTATGACGCGTGTGTCGAACTCCTTTTCTAACTTAATTTCTGTTTCAAGAATCCATAAAGTTCCAAGTGCTGTCTCGTGAGGCGCGAGCGACGCCGCCTTGAATGAAAAATGTTGTCTCAGCTCAGATTTGTTAACTGCATAAGTTTCTAACTAACTTTTTGGTTTAAAATATATGTAGATTCCGGAAATATTGAAGGAATGGGTAAGTACGCTACTTCACCAGTACCGACAGGTAGATAGATTATTGTAATATTTAGCGAAGGTAATTAATTTGACATGTAGTGCAAAAGTAGGAGATACGATTTGCCAAAAATCGATGAAAACCTCGGTCAAGTTGATTAAGGGGCTACCTTTAACCAACTTGCGTCTGTTATTACACTATATATGTATATAATTCACTTTATAGAAGAATATTTATTTCATATCAAACCTATTTTTACAGTGAAAAAGCGTAAGTTATATGAAGACAGTCTTCTGGTGAACACAACGTAAAATGGCCGAGAAGAACATGGCGTTGTAAGGACACCATCAGACGGCTCAGAACAATATTCCCCCGGCTACAATAGTCCTGGGTCACCTTACCGATACTTTCACTGTGTCTTTAGCTGATTAACCAACACTTACGATGTTTTTAAACTGGAATAATATGTTCTTCCTACCTATCGTCTTAAGAGTTTAGAGCAACTACTCGGGTGCTTTTTGTCTTACCGATCCTCTACTAAAGGTAATGGCAAGATGCCGTCCTCCTGTTCGCTTATCAGGATCAAGACGCCTGTAATGTTTGAATTCTTATTAACCTGCCTGTATTGAACCTGAGTTCCTTATGGTATTGATAAGAAACAATTTGATCCATGTTTAAGATAAAATCCTTGTTGTACAAACGAACAGAATAAAGTTTGAATTTAGCTTCCAAAATTATGCTAGGCGACCTGTACGGTGAATACTAAGTTGTTGCAAATAAAGAACTTGAGCTACTTAGGGTCAGATATGATAAAATAATCTGTTTTTCAATTGTTTATTTGATTATGAATGAGCCTATGAATAATACCATAATACTGACTGAATTGACAAAAGGGGGAATACAGCGATGTGAAAGTAAAAGCTGAAGTCACTTATGGTTGATGACTTTAAATATTAATTTGAGCTTAAACTTAGACATATGTTTACCTGCCTGGTAAAAGTTGTTTGAACCACCCACGGAATTTGAAACATTTTTGCATAAAGAGATAACCGCGATCAAAGGATTGCTTTCAAAGTGGTTTACCTAGCGAACATATTTAAGTTTTCATGAAGTGAGGAAATGGAAAATAAATTGGATTTGTATGAGTTTCTTAGAGTAACGTAAGAAAGAAAATATTTATTTTGTGTTTTGCAGCTATTATTAGAACTTCATTATTGTTAACTTTGTGCACGAGCAGAAAATAAGTAGGTACGTAACGAAAAATAAAATCTTTTTAAATGCGTGTGTTTGATATCACTTCTGTTTTATTTTAATTATTTCTGTAGTTTTATTAAACTATCTCTACTACTCGTATGGTTTAGAACTCTCGCAGGGCTACAAAATACTATTTTGGATTCATGCCCCTTAAACTAAACTTATAGCCTACTTATGCCTGTAGTGCCACTTCAGTTTCGTAATTTTCCGGGCTATGTCGGTAACCTTAGTTCTACTGCGGATATCATCATTTCTGATTCTATCCCGCAGAGAAACCCCGAGCATAACCCTCTCATTGTCAAGGAAATCATAGTGAAATTGATTATTAAAAGTTTCCACCGTTGTACATGTAGCAGTTTGTTCGACTGTACATTAACACACCACCACTTAACACCTCCGGCGGGAAGTTTTAAACATTTCCACCCAAACTTTTCTATAATATGCATCTCTATTGAAAGCTGACGGAGATTACCGCGAATACTCGCTCAAGGATTAGTTAGCCAAGCGAGGGGATTGTGAAGTTGTCTTATTATACGTATGCAACGTGTTGCCAGCTTTGGAAAAAGTAACCTACCTATTCCTGCAAGATCATCATCATCATCATGTCAGCCGAAAGACGTCCACTGCTGGACATAGGCCTCCCCCAAGGCTCTCCACTCAGACCGGTCTTGTGCTTTTCGCATCCACCGCGATCCTGCGATTTTAACCAGGTCTTTTATCTTGTACCTTGGGGGGAAAAAATGCAAGATGGCTTCTCTTAAAGATTAATTTAACGGGTTTTTATCTATGCCTATATAAAACTAACTTGACTGATAGACAACGGGCAGTATCAAACCGCGGACATAGAAATTAAAAATTTGGCAGACATATTTATTTATTTGAGGATTGTGTCGTGTCATTTGTTTGGGAAGTTAATTAAGAGGAACGTCAAGTTCGTTTCAAGTTAATTTGGATGAACGTTATTTTCTAGATTAGTCATCTTCTTAGTAGGTCGTTTGTTTTGCGACAATTTCAAGGGACGTCATTTTTGGGTTAGTAATTTTATCAATAAGTATCTTCGCTTTTACCTATAGCACGCAAACTGAAATTAAATTAAACGAGTTGGTTTCATTATTTCTGTTCATTAGGGGAGAAATTTTGCCTTTTTGTATGAGTTTGTGTCAACAAGATGCTATATGTCAACAAAATTTTCTCCACACAACTAACTAACTAGGGGCAAAGATATACTTACGATTCGAAGCAAGTACTAACGGCACGAAAACCCGATAAATGTAACTGATAAAAAACTTGTTACTTCGCAAATGAGTTATTTTATTTCGCGAATGTAGAAAAATCTACGTTCACGGTGTAATCTTTAATGAGCTTTTTAATGCGGCTTTAAAGTAAATTGATACATTCAGATATTAACGTGGAACTTGTGTACAATTTACAAGAAGACGAGCGGTTATCTATTGTTAGAACTAATATTCTGAGTGTCGTGTTTCTGAGCTAATTTCGAAGTTTCTTGGTTAAGAAAGTTATTATAGACTCTAGTTTGAATGAAAAAAATAAGTTTTATTAAATAGATATAAAAGAATAAATTCGCTAAATAATGTTCCGTTTTATCGTCACAAAACGAGCAAACTGGGGTTGGTGAAGATGTACTCTATGAAATCAGTTACTTTGAAACATTTGTAGCACAAAATAAAACAAGCAGGGGGAACGCTGTAGTGCAATATCGCCGCGGAGTAGCGCGGCTCTCACTATTCCATAACTCAACAACATCTGCAACAGACGAATTTTGACGCTAGCAGACTTGCAAGTGTAGCGTTTTAATTAATTCATTTGTTGATGTTGCTCTTTAGAAATTTACACCGATCTCGTGTGATGTTTTTTGGCGCAAGTCATTGACGGGCCAACCCGCAGTAAACACCAGTAACAGTAGGCACAGGCATCCCCGCATCTAACTAGATCTTTGAGCGCAGTTTGGACTTTGGTTTGATCGTGTTTACTCGTTGCTCACTAGTTAGACTGCGAATGGCGGATAGCTTCTTTGTATTTCGATTCGCAACTTTGCTAACTAGCTGCCGGTGACTGATTCTCAACAACATTCTGATTCTGGATAACACGCTCACTAATTATGACTAACTTTGTTACTAACGGCACAACCGTCTATTGCTTGGGAGTATGTATTTGGTTTAAACATTGACTGTGTTTAAGAATAAATTAGGTTAATTACGGACTCAGGTTTAATCAAATCATTTTTATGATCTACTAGTGTTTACCCGTGGCGTGGCGTGGGTTCACGTAAATCATTAGATCCAGCAGCAGAATTAAAATTTTGGAAATTTAAAAAAATCCTGCGGGAATTCCCGAAAATTAAATCGTGCTTTTCATTGATGATTCATAAAAATAACCATGCCAAATTTCATGATTCTAAGTCCAGCGGTTGTTGTTTCGATATTTTATCCCTAGCCCTTTGGAATATTGGAATAAAAAGTAGCCTATATTTTATTTCAGATGTCCAACTAATTACATACTAAATTTCATCGAAATCCATCCGGACGTTACAGCGTGAAGGAGTAATAAAAATACTCACTCACTCACAAACTCTTACATTTATAACAAGAGTATTAGTAGGATTTTTTTATAAATTTTAACTATGAACTAGGTTTTACTAACTAAGTTAGTCGGAAGAGATCCTTTATAAGGAATAAATTCATTGTACTTCTTCCTATATTTTTATTTCGGTTTTTTTTATATTATGTATATATAGTTTAAGTAAATTTTAAAATTTTCGTGCTGCCTTCCTTGCCCTTTGGGTGGAGTGTAATTTTCTTCCTTTTTTTGTTGTACATAAAATTAAGGAATGATGGAATTCAATTTTAAAAAAGATCATTGAAACTAATACTTACCAGTGTTTTTATAATTTTTTCTTAAGAAAATTGAAAACTAGTATTTTTTATTAATTTTTCCTTAACACTTACAATAAAATACGACGGTAGACCGGAGGCAGACGTAAAGTGAGCCTGGACCTTGCTCTGATCAATTCGTTCAGCAGTGCAACATTCTGCTTTGCTCTTGCTACTTTTGCCAACTGAAGATTAAGTAAATGGTTTCGTGCTCTCTCCTCTATCAATCTTTCCTGGAGTGACAAAACAGAACTAGCGGCAATGGAGCTTTGTAGAGCGGGTCGGTAAATCATAGATTTGTAAGGTACCACACCCTGTGGATTTCTGGTTCGGAGCAATCCAATGCTCCTTTCCGATTTAACCAATTCAGGATTTTGAGCCAATCGTCGATGAAGAGTGCCTTCATTTTCTTTGCCAATGCTTTTCTTCAATAAATCTTCTACGGCGTTTATTTTAGCACTGATTTTACTTAATTCTGTAAGTAATTTATTGCCATGCTCTTGATGGTACGGAATTGGCGTCATTATTTTTTCTAATGTAGCGGGTTTACCAGCTCTTAAATCGGTTTCGTTATTTGTGTGGGTGGTCAAGGATGCAGGAAGTTGGTTAAAAGGATCATTTTTGACATGATCATCATGAAATGGCAACTCTGGTGGGGTGGATATTTCGTGAAGAGTATTATTATAATGCGTATGTTCTGATGTTGTCGGTACATGAATTGGTTTGTCATCTTCAATTTCAAATGAAAATTCTTCTTTTACAACAATGCCTTTTTGGTCGTCACTTAGTGGTTTACCCAAAATTTTATTGAACATTTCTTCGTATTTTGCATTATCGCTAAAACTTCTCCTTGATTGAGGTAATTCTGGAAAATCATTGACAATTCGTGCAATTTCCAATTTGTCAGCCAAAGTTAAATTGTGAGGTAACGTTTTGTTTATGTAAATAATTTTTGAGTCGTTTTGTTTTGTGTTTAAGTTATTGATTAGCCAGTCGCGGTTTGTGTCCGTCGGCGATTCTTCATTGTGTTTATTGTCTAAAAGTAAATCAGTGTATTTTTCATTCGTTAATGGGATTCCTTGACCACTATTACTTTGTTTAGAAGTGCTTTCTTCTTTAGGAGGTTCGTTAACATTTTTGTTTTCCGTAGACGCTATTACGGTTGATTCTGTTTCTGCGATTAATTTATCTATCATTTGATTAAAGTTGTTGAGACCGGAAATATTGAGTGTAGCATTTTCGAGCGATGAAGCGTTTGTGTTCGTTATCATGAGTATTGCGATGATATCTGGAATGCCGATACATGCATGATTAATTGTCAAAGCGCATAAATATTAATAATTGTAACACAATGTTTGGCTAAATGACTGGTATCCGTCTTTCATGCTTGTCGTGGAGATTTGTGGTAAAAAAAAATCAAGGAGAAAAAAATGGTGCCATAAGAACTGCAGACACTGATATTTCGAGTAAAATGTCTGACTAATTTGAAAATCTTATGACGGTATCTTTTGTTCATAAAAAATAACCCCCATAAAAAGCGAGCTAAGCATAAGTATACTATACGCACCAATGAAAAGGAATTCTTTTTGAAGCTTAATCTACAATTACTTATTTTAAGTAAATAAATAAAATATATGGCTTTTTCACCATACCTAAGGCAAGGCCTCACGATTTTAGATCGAGTGACATTTCTTTTCATTAGGAACCTGCTGTTCCCGAGAATTCCCGTACCCGCGAGAACTAGACCATTTTCCGAGAATAAACTATCCGGAGTCCTTTAGACTACCTCCATATAAAATTTTATCTTTAGCGCGAAAATGTAACAGACAGACAGATAGAGTTAGATAGAGTTATTATTATACCAACTTTTCCCGCGACTCCTTTGCGAATTTGTTTATCACTGACCCACAGGAATTATACAATGTTCCGAGCTAAAAACTATCACATGCCCTTCTCAGAGTCTCTATCTCCATGGCAAATGTTATCAAAATTCATTCAGCGGTATGCCTGAAGAGGAAACCGACAGACAGCCAGACAGACAATCAGAGGAGGAACAGATAGATGAAAGTATAGATTCTGTGTGATTTTGATAGTTATCATTAATATAATCAAATTTGCGTCGAACGACTGCATCTACTTACATCGAGTTGGCTCCATGTCCATCGATTCTGGCCGGCAGCTCGCAAAATGCGATTTATATTGGTTCGATTATATTCGGTTGGTGATTAATTAAGTGTTATCGGTCTGATATACCAACTTCATTAACTCTTATTTGGTGTTAAGGTTGTTAATTTTGACCAAACCATTTGTTACACGAACGCTAATAATGATTTGCTTGTAAATAATTTATCATTCCGCTTTGATAATATCAGTAGGATTTTCGACGACCGGATATCCTAGTGGTTAGAGACCCTGCAAAGCTTAAGATCCCGGATTCGAGTCCCGGTCGAGACAGATAATTGTATGAAAAATACGAATATTTGCGCTCGAGTCTTGGATGTTTAGTATTTATGTATTTATCTTATGTATGTTTATCCGTTTGCTTGCTTGCATTTTGCTTGGTTTGGGACTAGGTCAATTGGTGTCAAACATCAAATGTTTTTTTTAGGCTGTCCAGATAGTCACAGAAGCGTTCAGTGAATTACTTGTAGGTAGGCAATTATCAGAAGCAATACCTAGCAGTTATTTATTTTATTTATTTATTTATTTTTATTTATTGCATACATGTAACAAGGTCTTAAGGTTAACATGAACCCTGGTAGGGTATAGCATTTGTTATAATTGTTTGTACTAAACCTATATTAATTAATTAATTAATTTTACAACAACATAATAAAATAAACATAAAACATAGCTTAATAAAGGAACATCAAATATATATCACTTGAGAAGTTGAGATCAGAAACACTTGAGATCAGAAGCTAATTTGCTAATAAATTACAAACCATCCTCCATAAATTCCGAGATCGAGTAGTAACATTTATCTATTAGGAATTTTTTAAACTTTTTATTAAATGATATGTTATTTTTTTCAGTTCTTAATTCTATGGGAATTCTATTGTATAATTGTATCGCTTTGTAATATGGCCCGTTTTTAAAAATACTTAGTTTTGGTTCAGGGAGGACTAGGTCATGTTTACGTCGCATGTTTTTTGAAAATTTAAAAAGGTGAATATTATTTCTGACGAACAAGGCTACTTCCAAAATATACAAAGAGGGGAGTGTCAATAAATTAAACTTTTTAAAATATGGTCTACAGCTATTTGGTTGGCAGATATTTGCTAAGATTCGGAGACATTTCTTTTGCATAACAAACAGTTTATGAGCATCTGTGCTGCACCCCCACAGCAGCAGCCCGTAGCGCAGCCACGAGACGGCGCGCGCGTGGTACACCGACAGCGCACACGTAAGGTTGGTTTTAGCACAAGCTTTGTCTTACATACCTCTAATTATCATCCAGAATGTTTAGGCAACCCGGTGAGAATCGACTTTTTACGATGCCACGTCTCTGTTGCTATGATAGTGCTTTAATTACTGCAAAGAAATACCATGGTTTTAGATACTTTGGCCAAGTTCTTATTATTATCTTTTTTCATATCATTTCACGTCTAAACTAAAGATTATGATACATCTTGGCTTTAAGAAACACGAAATATGACACGCTAAAATGGAAAACCCTTCGATGAATAAACTTAACTAAAATTCGTAGAGCAATTAAAAAACCTTTCATTATTTTACCCACCGCGAGCTAATTAAACATTGTCCCTATTAATATTGGCGACATTATTGGGTCAGCCCATAAAAGAAGTTAATAAAACAAAAGCTTTGGTCCGTGGCCGTCTCCAATAAACTAGAAATACCTAGTCGATTGAAATGCGGGAGATCGGTGTTGTTTACTTGATGCCTCGCCACAGCTTTCCGAAGCAACGACGCCCAAGATTGCTTTTTTCAACGTCCGCTTGCTTGTAAATAGTTATTGCGTACCTAATTCAAAACGACGAATTCGTCTTGAAAGAGTGATTGTTAAGTGGTATACTTTTCTCAGTAATAATAATAAAATCATTTATTTCAGGAAACATCGCCATTGCCTTCCTAGATAGGCAGGCTAATAGATATTAGAGCGTACGTTTTTAGGGCATATGGCAAAAACGAAACCCTTACAGTTTCGCCGTGTTTGTCTGTCTGTCCGTCCGCGGCGGCTTTGTTCAGGGACTATCAATGCTAGAAAGTTGTAATTTTGCAAGACAAAATGGTACAATAAAAAATAAAATAAAAAATGAGTACCTCCCATAGACGTAAAGTGGGAGTGTGTTTTGTTTTCTTATCCAATCTTGTGGTGTGGGTTATCATTGGATATGGATAGGTTTTTCTACATCACTAGGGGGTTGTTAAAATGATTTTTCGATTTAGTGATTTGTTAGCGAAATATTCAACATTAAAGTCCAAATTTTAAATAAAATCGAGCGTCCCCCCCCCCCCTCTAAACAACCTAAACCGGTGGGTGGAAAATTTTGAAAAAACAGGATGGTAATAAGTACTTCAAACTTTCAAGGAAAACTATAACGGCTTAGTTTTCTTGAGAATTATTAGAAGTTTAAGAGTAAATAGCAACCTAAGGTATAAAATATACGTAAACTTGGAAGATTTATTTTTTATTTTTTTATTCGACTTAATGGCAAACGAGCAAGTGGGTCTCCTGATGGTAAGAGATCACCAAAATAAAATACGAAATCCTTAGAAAAATATTACTTATTTTTTCGTAATGGCTATACGTGTAACATTATTACCCAGGCCTTATCAGAAATGAATAAAAGCACTGGAGTAAGTAACGCACGTAATTAAAGCTACCTAATACCTCAATAATTGGCCGAAATTAATGTGATCGTCTAGTTCTAAATACTTAGGACCCTCTGATACGTTGTGTAAGTTAATTATTTATGAGATGTTATAGATATTTATAAGAGATTATAAGATGTATATGTTATGTAATTCTGTTAGAATAACAAAGTCAAGTAGATGTTATAAGTATTCAGTCGCCGCCTCTGCTTTCTCGCCGAACAACGTGGTACCTAGGAAAAATACCCGAGCACAAGGGGACCCTTTGGAATAAGACCTTTAGGTCGTATGGGGGAATCCTAATCGATTTGAAAATCTAGGCCTCCCAGCACACCTCAATAGCCTAGTCCCACACAAGATCGTTAGAAGGCCCCTGCCCCGATCTTGTGCCCTTCAAAGCCTTTGAAACAATCCTAAACCCCTAAAGAAAAAAAAAATTACCTTCTTTCAAACCATCACACTCAGTACATTTCAGAAATAAGATTCATTCATCGTCTTTAATATAAAGGGGGGTTATACTTTCTTATCGGCCGCCCACCTCGGTTTCGTCACTTCTTAGAGGCCGTCACCGAGGCTCGTCCAGACAAGAGCTTTACACGTCACCGTCCCTGAATCGAGCCGTAGACGACGTGTAATTATATATATATAAAGGGAGCTATACTTTCTTATCGGCCGCCCACCTCGGTTTCGTCACTCCTTGGAGGCCGTCACCGAGGCTCGTCCAGACAAGAGCTGACCCAAGTGTAATAATAATTCAAAATTATGATAATATAAGTAATAAATAAAACATAAAAGCACGCATCCATTTATACTTATTCAACAAACTTAATTCATGAAGCGCGGCTCTGCTTATGACTTCATGTCAAACACGCCGAAAATCGAAAAACAACAGTACGAATAAGTAAATAAAATTAACCAAATAAAACTACGCCTCGAACCTTAGGAAACCTATACTGAAGGAATTATGAATAATTATTCAATCGTCCGCTTCTACTAGTACTAACTATAATTTATATCTTAACTATTCGGAAAATACTACAAAACTAATTGATCACCTATTTCCTTTAAATATAGCTACATACCTAGAACTACTATTCAATCGCTCGCCCCTACTATTTGTATAACAAAAGTACCGTAATCAATTAAGTAAATTAAACAATGCGTAATAATTATTAAGGTTTTGTTTAAAAGTGAGTAATTGGTTAAATTTAAATTTCAATAGTTTCAATGAAGTACCTAGAAGTATAATAGAAAAAATAAATAGTCAACTCAGATTTCAATTTACAGCACTAATAATAATTGTATCAAAATTATATCTAAAACTTAGCTGCCGATAATATTATCGTCCTGATTAACGTCGAATCTCAGCTACTGCGAGATCGAGCTATCTCGACCTGCGTCACGAACAAAAAGTCTAGTCCACAAACTACACTTAACACTGTACACTATACACAGTTTGACTATAAGTCCACGTTTTCATACGATCGAAATCGAGATTCGCTCTCGTATGTTTAATCGTTTTATTTTATTTAACAAATAAATAGATACACTAACTTTTATACTATCAATTAATTTTAACACATATGTAAGTAAGAACACCGTAGCGTCTCGCGTCCCGAAATTAACTAACTTCCAAACCTCCTTCCAAACAAAGGTCTCCTTGCCCTATCCCTACTATCAAACCTATAATATAAAAAATCATGCATTCGAATTTCGAGAATGTTCCACAAACTCCCATAAATCTATAACTTTATTAGTTTACTTGAGCAAAAATGAACACGGCCGGTCTCACGCACTCGAACGCATAATCGTTGACACTTAAAAACAAAATTCTTGGACCTCTTAGAACACTTGTAGGCGATGCAATAAATTTACATTCTTTATGGTGTTTCATTTTTTTTTTAATGCAAATAAATATGTTATTATACATAGACGCCTAATATATAAATAAATAATATTGTTACCAAGCTTCTATAAGCGTTGGTTACAGAACGCCCCTAAGATGACAAAATATTTTGCATTCGAAGAATGTAAAATATTGAGGAATCTTGAATAGGATTACGCCAAAATACTAAGTGTACTCAAATTGCACTCTAGTCTTCTAATATCCATACTAAAGTACCTCTTACCTTAATCAATAAGCCTACATCTCAATCACTGCTACGTAATGTAAGCAATGCTTGATATATATATTTTTTTAAATATAATTGTCATAGTGTCACAGTAACATCTATCTGAACGCGATTTCCACATACATACACATTAACTCGGATGAGATCTTAATTCTACTTAGTAATCAAGGACATACATACATACTTGATTCCTTCAAACAATAACATACAAACATACCGAGATCATTCAAACTACACACACATACTTTAATTTCTCAGGAACTTACTATAGCTCACAAATTCATCTAAGTATTAGAGCTTCAACATACGTTATAACCATGACAGACAAATTTTTGTATTAACCTAAACCTATGCATTTTTCATGCCAAACTTATTTAGTGATTTTTACCAAATTTATAAAACAAACATTATCACACACACCCAACAAACAAATACCTTTTACCATTGCCATAAAACTGTGAGACTGAGTCACGAATAATGTCTTAATAAAGATTATGTTTTATTTTTTCGAGGACCACGTTAATTGTACGTGTTTTTTTTATTTTTTATTTCTGAGTATACTTTTCATATGCATTAAAAGCGCAAACCCATTATTTTTATCATCTAATGTCATTGCAATCAAAGTAGGTCTAGGAATATAGTCTTCAAAGGGAACTCTTTATATAGTTCTCAAAACCTTACCACGTTAGCTACATTATGAACTACACTAGTATTCCAAAATATCTGAATACTGACTAGTAAAAGTCATCACTATTACATCAATCATATCCTTTTCTGATTGGGAAAATAATAGAGCTAACTTAACGGCCTTGTAAACAACAGTCACGAATTTACTGGGTCAACCATCTACCTTTTCCGTCTAACATCCAGTTTCTATTTCTAATTTTATTACTAGACAACCTTATACTGTAATTTGTGACCCCAAAAGTAGTTTTTTACAATCATCATCATCATCATCCTTCCATTTTCCGAAGAATAACCTCAACCGACTTTCGATAAACCTAGACAAACAGCTTAACGTTAGATCTAAATCACCTCTTGATGCATTAAGTTTACGCTTATAAAGTGTAAGATTGCCTTAAAATATCATCGGAGAGATTTCTTTTATTAAAGAAATTTCATAACAAGTAGATCATCTAGTCTCATAGCCCACATACTATTATCACCGATATCAGTATTCATTTTAGGTTTAGAAATTGTGCTTATTAAAGTCTGGCACTTAATCAATATACAAAATGGCGTGACTTTGAGAAAAAAAAAATATCAAAATTTTATAAAACTATATTCGCCTGCCTAAAATAAGTACGCTCCGTATTCTATCGATTCTAAGGATGCGATTCTCATTTATCCTATAATCATAAAGCGAATCCTGGATCACTGTAATGGTACAACAAAAGGTACACGGGAATCGAACCCGTACTTAGGATTTTATATTTTATTAGTACACTCGTGGCTATCTATAACTACAAAAGATTACATACGGGAATTGAACCATTGTTAAGATTTTATCTACCAAATAAAGACACGTGATTAGGAAAGCTTATAATGACAACAAATATACACGGGAATCGAACCCGCCAATGAGATTGATCAACAACCTAACCTCCACCTTAATGAAGAAGCAAGTATTCAACTAAACTAAGCAGAAATCTCCGTTCCTCTAAACTAACTTAATTATATTAAATTAAAAAAAAAAATGCATGGAATCCACACACAATGTAAACTATAGTAACATGATACGAACTTAATTGTAATGCTATTTTTAAATTAAGTTATCATCCACTTAACCTTTTATTATTACCTCTTAATGAAATTACCGCAGGGATCGAACCTATTGGTCTCGAATTATTAACGTGTACTATATTTTTTTTTTATTATAACAATTATTCCTTGACGATATAGCAAAATGATTACTATTGAAACATACACGTACTCACAGTAGTACAGAAATACATTGTAAAGCTCAATCAGACGAAAATTAATATCAATTTATGGTTTTTGTATGTCTTGTGATAACCCAAATTCTTTAATAAGTATTTGAACTAAAATAATTCAAATTTTATTGACTTACATCCTGGCTTCACGGCACCAATATGTAACATTATTACCCAGGCCTTATCAGAAATGAATAAAAGCACTGGAGTAAGTAACGCACGTAATTAAAGCTACCTAATACCTCAATAATTGGCCGAAATTAATGTGATCGTCTAGTTCTAAATACTTAGGACCCTCTGATACGTTGTGTAAGTTAATTATTTATGAGATGTTATAGATATTTATAAGAGATTATAAGATGTATATGTTATGTAATTCTGTTAGAATAACAAAGTCAAGTAGATGTTATAAGTATTCAGTCGCCGCCTCTGCTTTCTCGCCGAACAACGTGGTACCTAGGAAAAATACCCGAGCACAAGGGGACCCTTTGGAATAAGACCTTTAGGTCGTATGGGGGAATCCTAATCGATTTGAAAATCTAGGCCTCCCAGCACACCTCAATAGCCTAGTCCCACACAAGATCGTTAGAAGGCCCCTGCCCCGATCTTGTGCCCTTCAAAGCCTTTGAAACAATCCTAAACCCCTAAAGAAAAAAAAAATTACCTTCTTTCAAACCATCACACTCAGTACATTTCAGAAATAAGATTCATTCATCGTCTTTAATATAAAGGGGGGTTATACTTTCTTATCGGCCGCCCACCTCGGTTTCGTCACTTCTTAGAGGCCGTCACCGAGGCTCGTCCAGACAAGAGCTTTACACGTCACCGTCCCTGAATCGAGCCGTAGACGACGTGTAATTATATATATATAAAGGGAGCTATACTTTCTTATCGGCCGCCCACCTCGGTTTCGTCACTCCTTGGAGGCCGTCACCGAGGCTCGTCCAGACAAGAGCTGACCCAAGTGTAATAATAATTCAAAATTATGATAATATAAGTAATAAATAAAACATAAAAGCACGCATCCATTTATACTTATTCAACAAACTTAATTCATGAAGCGCGGCTCTGCTTATGACTTCATGTCAAACACGCCGAAAATCGAAAAACAACAGTACGAATAAGTAAATAAAATTAACCAAATAAAACTACGCCTCGAACCTTAGGAAACCTATACTGAAGGAATTATGAATAATTATTCAATCGTCCGCTTCTACTAGTACTAACTATAATTTATATCTTAACTATTCGGAAAATACTACAAAACTAATTGATCACCTATTTCCTTTAAATATAGCTACATACCTAGAACTACTATTCAATCGCTCGCCCCTACTATTTGTATAACAAAAGTACCGTAATCAATTAAGTAAATTAAACAATGCGTAATAATTATTAAGGTTTTGTTTAAAAGTGAGTAATTGGTTAAATTTAAATTTCAATAGTTTCAATGAAGTACCTAGAAGTATAATAGAAAAAATAAATAGTCAACTCAGATTTCAATTTACAGCACTAATAATAATTGTATCAAAATTATATCTAAAACTTAGCTGCCGATAATATTATCGTCCTGATTAACGTCGAATCTCAGCTACTGCGAGATCGAGCTATCTCGACCTGCGTCACGAACAAAAAGTCTAGTCCACAAACTACACTTAACACTGTACACTATACACAGTTTGACTATAAGTCCACGTTTTCATACGATCGAAATCGAGATTCGCTCTCGTATGTTTAATCGTTTTATTTTATTTAACAAATAAATAGATACACTAACTTTTATACTATCAATTAATTTTAACACATATGTAAGTAAGAACACCGTAGCGTCTCGCGTCCCGAAATTAACTAACTTCCAAACCTCCTTCCAAACAAAGGTCTCCTTGCCCTATCCCTACTATCAAACCTATAATATAAAAAATCATGCATTCGAATTTCGAGAATGTTCCACAAACTCCCATAAATCTATAACTTTATTAGTTTACTTGAGCAAAAATGAACACGGCCGGTCTCACGCACTCGAACGCATAATCGTTGACACTTAAAAACAAAATTCTTGGACCTCTTAGAACACTTGTAGGCGATGCAATAAATTTACATTCTTTATGGTGTTTCATTTTTTTTTTAATGCAAATAAATATGTTATTATACATAGACGCCTAATATATAAATAAATAATATTGTTACCAAGCTTCTATAAGCGTTGGTTACAT
This sequence comes from Choristoneura rosaceana, assembly GCA_037349165.1. Classification (NCBI taxonomy): domain Eukaryota; kingdom Metazoa; phylum Arthropoda; class Insecta; order Lepidoptera; family Tortricidae; genus Choristoneura; species Choristoneura rosaceana. The sequence goes on along the minus strand of JAZBNJ010000040.1, from coordinate 8,192,899 downwards.
ACGGAATCCTATTTTGGGCGTGTCCGACACGCTCTTGGCCAGTTTTTTAAGAACTAATATTGTAATTTTGAACAAAACATTGTTTATTTTCGTCGCATTCAAAGTGAAAAGTAGAGTGTTTAACGCGAGACTAAACAACCATAATGCCACTCGGACTATAGCCACCCTCGCTCTGCTCGGGTGGCTAAACATCTCGTGTCATTATGGCTTCTTTTGATCCCTTGTCGAACAATCTACTGTTAAGATCCAAGACCTGAGAACAAACATTCGTATTATTCATACAAATATCTGCCCCGGACGGGATTCGAATCCGGGATCTCAAGCTTCAGAATTTATAACCTTGAGGTAATATCTTTGCATAATTCTTGCCGAAACGGTAATGACGAAAAAAAAACGCTGAATCCATGTACATCTGAAAAGGACACGCCATATGCTTGGTTGAAATGGCTGTGCTCGAGTTATGGTTTCCATCCTTATTTCCATCACTGGAACACGTTTTTTGTAAAAATTCTCGCTTCTCGTCACAGTTCTGATACCTACAGTTCAAACTTCTTTCTAAGCCTACATCGAATAGTCCCTGATGGGCACGGCTAACGTTGACACGTGGTTATTTGTCCACGCGCCGTTGAAATAATTGAGGTGTACATTTTCACTTTGTTCCATTTCCATTCGATTAAAATGGTTGTACACTTGTACACAACCTATTCGGAGTTTACTAAACGATTTGAACGGTTCGACGAGCTGCAACCAGCCGCATGACTTTTTGTATGGATTGTGTATTTTTACTAGTCGCAGGATGCACTAAATATGATGCACTTGTATTATTTACTGAGTGCCAGTAGTGCAATCATATTTCTAGATAAAGTGTTAGTAAAAACTAAAGACAGTCTTTATGAACGTACTAGTATACCAACAAAAACAGACGTACAATTTTAAGTCATTTTTAGGGTTCCGCAGGTACCTAAAACGAAAAATTTAGAACGATCTCTGTTGTGTCTGTCGATCCGATGAGTTAAATTGGGGACGCGCTCCAATTCTTTTTAAATTATGTAGTACTTACCTATATACTACTAGGCCTCAAATTATGCCTTTAGATTACAGGAAAACATATAAGAAGTGTATGGTATTTCAAGTAACACGGAAAATTTCCGTAATGTCAATGAAAGTATGGCACCCGCTCCACTCGAGTTTAACTGGCAATGTCCGGATTTTTGTAATATGGAATCGAAACGTCAACTTGTTGGTACGGATACGCTACTGCAATACAAGAGAGCCCATGCTTCAGTTTTTGCCCATTACTGCTTCTTCTTCTGTACCCAGCAGTCGAACGTAAGTAATTGTATTTGGGCCAATCAACATTTTTACCAACACTAATCAGTCCGCGACATTTTTCAAACATTTGCAGTTTTTTGTAAGTAAACATATTTTTTCTGTAATTTAATAGATGGTGTACATGAATACATGCCATCATACGTAAGTTAAGCCTATTAAACCGTAAAATATCTTGAGACAATTTTGGTAACGCAGGAGACGCCCAAAGTGTCAGTAAAATAGTTGACTGGGCCATATAGGCTGGGATGATGATGACTAAGTACTTCTTTTACGGCGATAGTGTGGCGTTAGTCTTGTCTTGGCGATGCCAATTGAAGCACTCTAAGTGGGTCAACCAACACAAACAGAAAGGTACATACGTCCCGTTTGATTATATTCCATTATGAAACGGGTAAGAGCATTCTGGAATACTTCCGAATGCGTTAAAATGGATTATATCGCAGCAACATAAACGTTGCAAAGCGTCCAGCTTGGAACTAGAACCTATAACTCAGTTAACGAAGGTTTCTACCGTTCAGTTTAACGGTTTAAGTTTTATAAAGGTTAGTTACAGTTTACAGTGCAGTTTTAAATATATTGGCTACTAGGTCCCGCGGGTCGTCCGGTACATTTTACGAGGATCTAATAAAATTTTATCGTGTAACAGTAAAGAAGCAATCAGTCTGTTGGATATTGGCCTGCGGGATCCGTAAACACGTGCATTTTTATGTCGTGCGCAGTTACCACGATTCATAGGACCGTGTGAGTGCGGCAGCAACACTTTACCCGATTAATGAAAAAGCATCTGTTTAGTTTATCTACTTAGCTATTCGTTTTTGCATTAAAGGGCTGGAGGAGCTCAAATGGCGTGGTGCTGGCAATCAAACAAAGATTCGGGGAAATGACTTGTTTTTTAGTCAGGATGCGTTGCAGAACAGGGGATGAGCACAATCGAACCTTTGCTTATTAAAATAGGTCAATAATAATAAAAACAACAAACCACATTGCATAGAGGGCTTGATTAAAGTGAAGTTCCTTGCCAAGTTTAATTTGGAGTGGATAAGAAACCCTTTCTTATTTATTTTTTAAAAAGTGAGGCTGGCAAACACTTATGTCAAAGTGACAGATAAAGACAAATAAAATGTTAAGTTAACATAAGCTTAACGAGTGTTTATGAATAAGGGTCGATTCACATAACATTGCTATAATTAGCAAATTTAGGTGTAATCACCAAAAAAGGTACCTGCTAGCCACCAACTAATGTAGATACCTACTTGAAAGTGAATTCGCAATCTCTTCTTCTGTTCAGTCATCTATAGTGAACTAAAACATTTTTACGTTGTTTCTTCGCTATCAATACTCAGTTCAATTACTAGCCAATCAAAATATTCTTTTTCGATACGACTTTAAAGGTATCAGGTTTTTGTCCAGCAGTGGTGTAGCGGTATAGCACGCGGCACGGAATGCCGAGGACCTGGATTCGATTCCCAGTGCTGGTCTTATTTTTCTGGTTTTTCTGTGCATCTATGTTTCAGTTTGTATTTTCAATCTACAGGTATCTATTAATAAATTCCAAATAACCTCACATTATCAACAAATAGACTGAACTATTACGTACTGTATTCAGCAGGGTCACTGATGATCGCGACCTTAATCTCAATGCAACCAAACAATGACAATTCCAACAGTGCTCAAGGGGCGCGTGCGAGCGCTGCGTTGTAGATCCCGCGCCCGCAGCGCCTGACACGCACGGCCCCGCTCCGTTTACCCTAGACTTACCGCATATACTAATATGTTTGTGAAAATTGAACAATGAACAAGGGATCCTGATTAATACAGGTGTGGGTGGAATGACTGCTGATTCTGTTTTTATTTTAAGCCATTTGTAAATACGTTTCTGCTTAAATATTTCAGAAAAATCTTTGTATTTTGTATTCTCAATATTGTATGTGTTTTCTTTTTTCAGTTTATGTATTATATTATTTAAACCACAAATTTGACCTTTAAACTCACACTTTGTACAATACCTAAAGAGTATAAACACAAACACATCTTCATGAAGAGTTTAATTTAAATAGTGCGAAAAGCGCGTAAAAGCATAATTTGAGGGAACGTTGAGTCAAGCTATTATCGAGATGTTCTGGATCGACTAGCTAGCTTAGCTAATATGTTGTTTAAATATTTGATACATATAAACGAAAGTAACAAACATTTATTATGTCGGAATACCTACTTATTCATTGCGGAAATTGAAATTCATAATCTCACCGCTTAATACTTTTCACGCGAGTTCTAAAAACACTGTAACAATGGTCTAACTTATAATAGTGTGGGGTTTGCAATTGGCAGCTAATTTCTAGCGGCGAAACACTGAACATTGTGACGCTTTTTTATTCGAAGTATTGCATTTAAGTTGCTAAAATTGGCAAGGAAAAACAGTTCGGTTTGAAGGGGTCAATTTAGCGGGGAAGTTCTTTTTATTCGACAAAATATTAAATCACTTTCAAGTTAAGTAGTTTCATAATTACGTACGTGGCACCAGTTTACATTCTTCGATTATTTCTGTAGCAATCACAATTTATGACATAGATAATTATGTAGATCCACATAAATTGGTACAAATTGAAGATTTTTCCTTCTCTATTAATCTCTCAAAGACTTCGTATAAACACATCTTTTAGAATCAGAAAGTTTTTACATTTTACGCAACTGAGTCCCGTTTCCGGAAAAAAGGGTTTTGTGAATTGATTACACTAGAATCCTAAAAATACGAAAGTAAATAACTCAAATAAAATATAAGATATGAAATAAAAATTCTCATCGTTCCGACGGCACATTTAAATTTCAACAATAAACGTGAAATTAGCAGCTTTTGCGGTGCCATAAAGGTAGCCGCGGTATTAAAAGTAAGTAGTTGTATATTTGAGTTGGAAACGTTGCTCCCTAATACTTGGCCACGTCCGTCTGTGGTGCAATAAAAGCCGTCAAGTTATCTCATAATATGCATATGTGATGAACCTGCGACGGTGCTCGCTCTCAACTTAGCGAATCGGTCCAGAAACGCGCGGCGCCTCAATGAAACCTAGTTTAATGGCTCTGCACGTAAAATATGAAGAATTTCTCTCGCATGCGTTTCTTTATTACACGTTATGACGAATTCACGAGTTTTAGACTTCGTTAAAGTTGTTAATATTGTTTTAATTAAATGTTATATTACTAGCTTAATATCCTGAAGTAAAATATTTCTTACCTTCATACGGGACTAGTTATCCATAAAAAACGCCCAATGTGTATTTAAAACCATCAATTAATAATGCGATGTCCCCTAATAGAGCTGGGGATCCCGTAAAAGGCTCCCGCGGCGTGCGCGGCCGGGGCGATATGTTGCATGTTGTTTTTACCAATGGAATTAATTTCATAAATAATTGATAGTCCATATTCCGCTTGCTGAGTGAACGCCGATGGAAATACACTCGGCAAATTGACTGTAAACCGCAGTCAGAATCGGGAAAAGGCTAAATACCGGCTAATGATAGTGCAATTGATGCAGACTTTCCGAAACCTCAGCACCCACAACACTTTCGAAATGTGTCCGACACGAGAATGTGAGTGATCACTTAATTAAATTAAATTGTGGTGTAGTTGGATATTGTGTTATAAAAGCATGCAATCAAATTTATTTGGAGCTTTTAGTTATAGGTAGGTGTATGTGTACCTATATAAGTAAGCAAAACAAGTTTCCATCACTTTTTAGAAAGTATGTAGAGGGAAGAACTTAAGAAATAAACTACTTATGTACCTTACTTACCGTGGAAACACAATAGATAGATAATTGGAAGTCAATTCGTGTTTGTATTCTTTTTGAAACATCTACTTACACGTGTTCCCTCAAGTATAATTTGGTTTACTGAAGAAATAACAAATAAGATATTTTCTTAGAAAATAATGAATAACATGTGACGTCAGTTGATCTTTTGTACTGCCCAATTGACTATACAAGAATTGTAGGTAAGTAGGTAAACCCTGTAATTTCGTATTTCTCGAAATAGCAAATAAAAGTCACATCATTACTGGACTAGTCAGGCCGTCCATAATTAGATTCCCGGTGCGATCCCATAGCAACGTACCTAATACATTCTCATTCCCTGGCCCGCACTAAATGAATACGCAAGTTACCAACACAATCAAACCACGATAAAAGTTTCGTTTGCTTATAATGGACAGAATATTGCGCTACCATGAAATAAGTGTAGTCAGTTTTTTATAAAATTTCATCATCATCATCATGCCAGCCCATATACGGCCCACTGCTGGGCACAGGCCTCCTCTCAAAATGAGGGGGCTTGGGCCATAGTTCCCACGCGGGCCCAGTGCGGATTGGGAACTTCACACGCACCATTGAATTGCTTCGCAGGTTTGTGCAGGTTTCCTCACGATGTTTTCCTTCACCGCGAAGCTCGTGGTAAATTTCAAATGTAATTCCGCACATGAATTTCGAAAAACTCAGATGTGGGAGCCGGGGTTTGAACCCACGACCCTCTGCTTGAGAGGCGATAGGTAAAACCACTAGGCCACCACGGCTTTTTTAAAATTTCATACCCGTAGGGAATCAGTGGTTATGAAAAAAACTCTATATTTAAGAGTAGATAGGTAATTTTCTATATTTGTAACCTAACACATAGAGATAGACCTATAGATGATAGGTATGTATCTACGAGTATCTTTGTATTTATTTATAACTAAATAAGTGTAGATTCATAGATTTTTGGAGGAGGCAGCTGTGGACGTCTTTTGGCTGACATGATGATGATGATGACTTAAATTCATCCCTGGCGCACAGAGGGCTAGCATCAACAGCATCCTGAGCGTATTCTCAAACAGACTTAATTGTCCGTATTATCACTATCAGTTTCTGTTGCCAGCTTCATGTTATAGAGATATAGATAAGTACCTAAGCCATATTTGTAACGTGTATTTTAAGGGCCCAAGTTACATTCACCAGCCAACTGTAGTCAAAGAGACAAAGAGACTTTAATTAAATTGAATAGATTCCCAGGGCGCCTTCTCCTGTTGGTGTGACTTCAAGAAAACAAAATTTAAATATAAGTAATGGTTATTTATTAAAAATAACTGTTTCTACAAATTATTACGAATGCTACCTGAAAATTGAAGATGCACGTAACATTGTAATAAATAAGATATTAAGATGGTAGAACACTTAAGCTCTAAAAAATGTTGTCTTAACATGTGCTGTACACCTTCGGATCCTGTAGGCTATTTATTATTCGCCCTAATCGTCAGCGCCCTATGTTCCCTTTCAATATCTAGGTCATCACGTAACGTGTCCGTGACTATGTAACCTAGATACTGAAAATGCGTAACACGTTTAAACAAAACAGGAGGCACATAGTAAGGGCATTTTGACCCTGATTTGAAAATCATGTACTCATGTTGTAAGTAATAATTAAAATAAGGTGTGTTAAAGCACCTAATAAGCTATTTTTTTAATCGGTTGGCACATATTTGAAACTAGCCTATTACCCGCTACTCCGTCTGCGTATAGTTAGTTTATCAATATCTCGTGGGAACTATGCAATTTTCCTAGATAAAAATTATCCTGTGTCCTTCCCCGGGACTCAAACTATGCGTATACCGAATTTCATCTAAATCTAGCGGTTTACATGTGATGAAGAAACAAACTAATAAACAGACTTACAAACTTTTACATTTTATAATATTTAGAGGGTTATACCTACGAGTATATGGTTTTTTCTTTAAAATTAATTGAATCCTATACCTAGTCTTACTGATCAATGAAATTTAATCACCATCCCCATAATGCAGTCGGTTTATTGACAAAATTTACATGAAATTTAGTACGAAGACCGGTTTCAATCGATGGACCGTACGAGCGGCTCACTAATCAACTCATTACCGCTCTGGTTCAGTTTCAACATTACAAATTATTCCTGTTTGCCATCTGGCAATCACATTTTCACAATATCGACGTCAAACACGAGGATAACTCGCTGGCATAAAGTCGTGCTTAAATAATGGAGTCAAAAGCTTCGCGTGGCAACATGTGTTGAAATTACAAGTAGTTGTCAGCCCATGCGATGGAATAGAACTAAATTTTAATCGAACCGAGCGACCGCAGTAAAATTCGACAAACAAATTAACACGAGATGCGATTGGGAAATCTAAACAAACGGACGCTAAATTTTCACAGGATTTATGCATATTGGTTTGGTATTCAAAACAACAAGCTATTGTAATCTGGTTTGGGTCGGTTGATTGCAGGGTTTGTATTTTTACAGTAGCAAAACCTTTTTGAATTTAGGCATTTTGTGGAGGTGTTTACGTGGTGCGGTGCTGGATACAAAAACAATTAAGTACCTACAATTAAGCCATGAAAACTTGTTTCTTTTTCAATTTTTAACTGTACCCAACCACATTTATATTTCGAAATGCTTTGAAATGAATACATAAATTCTATTGAGTTGATAAAAATAGGATATCACAGGCTGTGACTACTGTATAATACTTACAGATAAAACAATTTTTTTTTTCTCAAAATAGGTAGGTTATTTGTCACCATAGATTTTCTGTGAGTCACAGTTAATTATTGCCATACAAAATCCACGGTGTAACTGATTGATAGTGTCAAATAACCTACCTACTTATTTCGAGAAAAATTTTTTTTTTAGCTGTTATTATATAATAGTCTATTCGTCTAGATTTAGTGATAATAATGTATTACGGTAATGTCTCAAACAAGCGTCTGTCGCTAAATTGTCGCAAACCTGAATAACACGCTTCGCTTATCACAGCGCTCACTAAGTTTTATGGTACCAGGCATTTAATTCTTGTCTTCTGTCATTTCTGTCAAATTTCTTTCTGCTCTTTTCTAGAAGAGCAAAGTATACCTACACGAGGAAAAATGTCTACACTAATATTGATTAATTCAGGTGCTATTTTGCAACGGTTCATATTAATGTACTAGCTAGAACATAATTTACTTTGCTTCTCAACCATGCACCACAGCTACGTCTGTGCGCCATATATATATATATATGTTAACATGCAGAACCTAACTTCCTCAAGACCAAGTTCACAATGTCTAAAGCAAAATAAACTATTTAATTTCATTTAATATCCTAAGCTCCTCTTCCATATAAAACAATACATATGCCAAATAAATTATGTTTTGTTTGGCAACAGATGTGTGCTCGGTGTTGGTAGCTTTAAGGATGTCGCGAAACGCGTCAGCGTTTTATGTGTTGTTTGTGGTAGTTGGACCTGTGTGGCATATGTATTGTTAATGGAAACGGAAGATGGTGGGTTTTGCGTACACACATAGTAAGTAGCTGTGGTACCTACACGTTTAGTAGTAAAAAGCAACATAAGGATATTGTTGGACTAAACTTTTTTACGTTCCTACACACTCGTACTAAATCATATCCCTTACAGAAGAGAGAGCGCGTTACTATCTCCTGTTATAGGCGCTTCGTGAATCAGTCTATAATTGAAAACGTCAGAATTATTTACTGCTGAGACGTGTCTAACTATGTAGTTCTATAATTTAATCAAGTATCGACCAAATACAAGGAGCAATTAGTAATAACCGCGGTGATTGTAGTCGCCGTTTGTAATGCGCCGACGATGCCGAGGCGTCTGCTCCAGGATCTGTTCGAGTGGTTTGATTGACGGGTTCTTTACAGGCAATTATCTGGCGGGGAGCTGATGACTTAAGTTCTTAGAGCGGCTTTTCAACATAAGGCTTTTCCACCATAGACCTAAACTGAAGACGAGTAAAAGAAAGAAATCATTTGTTCGTGACAACGTACGAAGTAGGTAATAAAAAAAAAAATTAAAATACTACTACCATTTCTAACTATTATAGGTAGAGTCATTCACGATGATGCGTGCCGTGGTTCTTATCACACTGTCATTAATGCCTTATTTGCCTATGCGTTTGAATACGCGTCTTCGTGGATGGCACTAGGTGTACTGGTGTATACCCTTACAGACGTAACACGTAATGGTTTTTTCTCGTGTTGTACAGGATATGAATGTAGAGGAAGCGAGAGTTGTATGCCAGAATCGTAGCAAGTGGAAGGATGTAGTCTCTGCCTACCCCGTTGGGAAAGAGTCGTGATTTTATGTATGTATGTATGTATGTGTACAGGATAAGTGCGTAGGTGTTTATCGTGCTCTCTCAATACCTTCCCACTTCTCAGTACCTTCAGTGAGAACTCATCGTAGAGTTGTGCAGTCACAGGCACCAATATCTGACACAACAAAGCGTGCATAAATATCTGATACGACTCAATTTCTAGGGCTGATATGACGTGTCAGAATTTTCTCAAACTACTAAACGCAGAGATACAAGGACAAGGCCCGCATTTAAGCCCGTCATCTACATTAGAGACTATGCCAAACCTCTACCACCACGAACAAACACGCGGCTTTTAAGCTTTTTAAAATCGGTTATTAGAAGCCTTATGTGGTCTACTAGATAATATGGACTGGTATGCATCATGCATGATAAGAATTGACAATAGGCGTTTGATTCTTTCAAACACGTAGCTTTGTCAAAAGTTATTTCTTCATAGGCGACTCTACTTGAACAGCTTGCCTAAGGCACTACCTAATAGTACGTTTCGTACCTAATATATCTCGTTTTAAATAGTTAATAATTTGATCAAGCCATTTAAAGTGCAAACCTAGGTGTGTCGATGGTTGTTTTGTTTTTAGTTAGCGGGTCAATATCAAAGACATTGTTAGTTTAATGGTCACAAAATTGCAAGCAGAGTTCTAACTCCAAGTATGTAGTTAATGTAATATATCATCATTGTACTTAATTGTAGATGTTCAAGGAGGGGTCAGGCGTTTTGTGACAGAGAAACAAATGACATAGCAATACTGTGATAAGGGGAGAGAGGTGGGTTGTTGCTAAAAACGGTCAAAGTTGGTGTGATGTATTTTATGGACGGTCCCTTATTTGTTTAAAGAAAATAATCAAACAACGCGATACATCAAAAAATGGCGTCTACAGCCAACTGCGCCACGTATTTAACACAATACCATTGAAACAGATGAACAAATGCGCCTGAAAACAAATTGCTCGCACTCACACAAAGAAAAAGTGCACCAAAGTTTTATCTTTCTGCGACGAAACGAGCGAGTTGGGGAACAAAAACTATAAATGTAGCTAGGGGCCCTCACGGCCCGCTGACTTGTCGGTGCGTTCCGTTTGATAATTTCCGTGTTCGGGCAGCTTTAATCGAATGAGTGTATCCCGCGCGGCGGCCGCCCGGGGCGCAAAATTGTTCACCTCGATTATCACGAACAACGAAGACTGCAGGCATTTGGGAAACAACACGTGTAAACAATGACAGAATTTTTTTGGAATAATAAAACGATTCCTTCGTGTAAAAATGTTCATTTAAATGTATCAACCCAAGCGTCAATATTACGAGTAGAGTTATGTCGTACGTATAGTCACATGCGTTAAACTCTTTATTGTACAAAATAAGTAAACGAACAAAATTGACGAACAATGAGATATACGTACAAAGGCGAACTTATCCCTTTAAGGACTTGTTTGTCATTTTGTATGACAATCCAAATATTTTTTTGGAGAAATGGGTTCTCGTGACCGTACCTAACTACATATCGACGCTTGAAAGGAGAAATTGACTAAGCAACATTTTCCTGAGGTAGTGAGTCACATACATGTTTGGAATCAGTAAATTCTACTGATTCAAAATATGTATACAACTCACTACCTTAAAAAAATGTCGCTTAGTCAATTTCTCCTTTCAAGCGTCGATATGTGGGTCATATCTATAATGTAGGTTATGCAGATTCTTAGAAACATCTTTTTGTGAGATTACTCATCCGATTACTGTAACACAATGCATGTAAATTGTCCTTGGGGTAATAATGTTATACGTTTTTGCTCATGCGAATAATGAAAAAATGATAAACTAAGATTATAATTATAGTAACATAAAACACGAAGCGATTTTTTTTTAAGTATGTAAGATTGATGACAAATAAATACTTTTCATTCATTCTACGAAGCTTGAGGTCCCGGCTTCGAATCCCGGCCGGGGCAGATATTTGTATGAATAATACGAATGTTTGTTCTCGGGTCTTGGATGTTTAATATGTATTTAAGTATTTATTTACCTATATTTAAGTATGTTTATCCGTTGCCTAGTGTCCATAGTACAAGCTTTGCTTAGTTTGGGACTAGGTCAATTGGTGTCAAGTGTCCCATGTTATTTATTTATTTATTCATTCATACCTGACTACTGCTTAAATTCTGTTTTTGACAAAGTTTGCAGGTTAGGTTTTCCGGCTCTGCCACTATAGGGTTTAAACAATTTTCTTACTATGTTTGTGGAAAAAACTATAGTTAACGAAAGTCAAAGCTTCCACGTGAGGTTAACACATCATTATGTGATGGCTCATAATGTAAGTACGTGTAAGTCCATTAATGTAAGCTGTTGTAAACACGTACACTACTGCGATTCGAACAGATAGCATCGTAAACCTTAATCCTGCGGGTTGGCTGTGAGTCAAATGCGATAGTTAGGTAATAGTACATTGTAACTTGCTTTGGCTATCTGCGTTTATAAAGGGGACTAACGGGATTCATGGAGACAAATTGCATCAAGAATACTTAATATCCAAGCCATTAAGCGCTAGGTACCCTACTAATATTATAAATGCGAAAGTTTGTAAGTCTGTTTAGTTTGAGTCCCGGAGAAGGACATAGGATAGTTCTTATCCCGGAAAATTGCATAGTTTTCGCAGGATAGCGATAAACGAATTATAATTTAGACAGAATCATCTAAATACAACCATGCACCACAAAGATACATAATTCTTTTTAGGGATTCATATTTCTTATTATGATACATATTCTATAAAGATACATATTTATTTTCTCAAAAAGAAGACTGAATTCTTAATAGCATCACTTTGTTGTCTATCTCTCTGTTGGTTTATCTGTTATGACCTTTTTTTCTGAGGAACACGTTGAGTTATCAAATTTATATCAAATACTCAGATCTGCTACCCCTTGAAGTAGTGAAAAACCAAACTTCTAATCAAAAGATATAGTCATTTAAAATGTTTCCAAAACTCCCGTAATCAAAAAATCTATAGGGTACTTCCGGTTGTCCTAGAAACTTGATATTAGGTATAAGGGAAGCTCTTATAGCACCTATAAAAAAGTCTATGATATTATTTATTTGTATCCGTCTATGTCAGATGTCAGAAATCATTAAAAAAGGCGGCACACTGCTTACATTTTGCTTAGGAGTAAGCGCTTATATTGGATATTCATAGATACCTACTTAATTTATATGGAACTCTCGGTGTGTGGACCTTCATTGGCCGGTTTTTAGATTTAAGAGCGATACTCAATACCAAGCACATTATCCCTACTATAATATTATAAATGCGAAAGTAACTCTGTCTGTCTGTCTGTTACGCTTTCACGTCGAAACCACTGAACCGATTTTGATGAAATATATGTATATAGGTAGCTTGAACCCCAAGGATCAACATAGGATATTTTTTATTCCGGTAGAGGGCGCCACCGCAGTATAAGCTAGTTTTATTATATATCTGTAAAAAAAATCTCAGTAAAGAGAGTTCCAAGAACAAAAATATTTATGATTTACGATTATTCCACATTTATACCACAAGGGCGACAAAAAATCAGGTAGGTAGGTAGGTAGTAGGTCTGTGTAGCAGGTGTAGGCACTTGTATGGATAAGGTGTGCAACTTTTTGGTCTTACTTCATCCGAATACCACTTTTAATTAACTTGAGTCAGATGCCATCATACGGTCCTTTTATTTATTTGAATACTAAAAAAAAGGATAGCTGGACTAGTTTAGCTAAGTACTTGACGCTTAGCCAAAACTTACTAATTTGTAACCAAAATAATGCTAGCTACAAGTGCCTTAGTTTTGTAGTCACTCAAGTTATGTTAAAAGCAACATTTTTTTTGTTACTGTTTAGCAAATATATTTTTTTTTCAGTGCAAATAAATCATACGTCATCAAGCATCACATAGGAACTTTGCACGCAAGTAAACCGTCCTTGTATCGCTCCGTTAAAAAACGGAATATTAAGTAGGTACGTATATTTGCCTTGGTTACGATCGCGGGATCGCGGTGGATGCGGAAAGCACACGACCGGTCTGAGTGGAGAGCCTTGGGGGAGGCCTATGTCCAGCAGTGGACGTCTTTCGGCTGACATGATGATGATGATGAATGTACGCCTCCCTATATATTAGAGGTAGAGAACTGTCTTGTCTTCTTTAGTTTTTTTCTGGAGTTTTTTAAAACAGTCTTAAGTTTTGCCTTTTTGCTGAAGACAATTATTTTATATAGCTACTTAACTTACATTTCATTATATTGATAGAGCAAAAAATCGTAGATTATTTTTATCTGAGCGGAGTCTTAGAGGTAAGTAGATATTTGTATAGATAGACGCCTAATGGATGCTGTAAGGATAGGTACTTATGTTTTTTCTTGATTTAGATCCTATCTACGCACAAGGTCTGCAAAATAATGTAATGTAAATAAATAAAAATGAATCGTAAAATGTGTTGTTAAGCGCAAAACTCGGGAACGGCTGGACCGATTTGGCTAATTCTTTTTTTGTTGTGTTTGTTATTATCAAGAGAAGGGTTTTATGAAAGACAAATTACAACGGGGGCGAAGCCGAGGGCAACAGCTAGTATTAACTAAAATCCATACTAATATTATAAATGAGAAAGTGTGTTTGTATGTTTGTGTGTTTGTCCGTCTTTCACGCCGTAATGGAGTGACGGATCGACGTGATTTTTGGCATAGGTAGGCCCGAGAATGACATAGGCCACTTTTTATCCCGGAAAAGCGAGCGATAACCGAATAGCACGTGGGCGGAGCCACGGACAAAAGCTAGTAGGTACCTAATAGGTACGATTTTTATTAAATGTATAGGTCATCCCAGCGACGCTTCCCCCATCCTAATGGTGAAATGACAAGTTGACTTTTTGGACTGATTTCGTCATTCCGCTAAACAGGTTCAAGTATTGATCAAATGACTGATTTTTTTCTAGGCAAATGTCAAAATAGATCCGTCATTATCATATGTACTTACTTATAAGCATATTTATAACATCCTGCGTAACTTGGACATATCCCTTACAGATTTGTTCAAATTTATTTTGGCCATTTCCTTGCGGCAATACCCGTGCAATATTTTGATATGAGACCGATCTAAACTTGTCTCGCTACCAACATAACGATTTATAAAACAATTAAGCTGTGGACGTCGAAATTAAGCCCCGAGGCAGCACTGCATCCGTCGTAATAAAACGCATGCAAAGTTTTTCTTTGCTAAGCGTAGAATGGCCCCAGCAAACGGAAGCGAAGCAACAGGCTTGATTAAAACACGTGTTTACAGTACGCAGTCCGCACCGACGTGTCCTCCCCGGCCAAATGCAAGCAATATAATCACCAGTCCGCAGTTGAGCTAACGCCGTACCGTATTCCTGCTAGACCTATAGTTGCCTATATTTCATTTTTTAAAGATAGATAAATTTTACTGTAGGTACCTTAGGTACCATAACTCCGTAATGCATTGTTACAATGATAGGTAAAGTGGTATATGTAACAAGTTTTGACACCAACAAAGAGGTACAAGCAACCATAGAGACAATTTTATATGCCAGAATTTGTTTAATATTATAACGGTGGACATTTCGAACACCTACTAAAATAAATTAAAGTATGTGAAAACAATGCATTTTATTCATTTTAGACATAATGTTTCATGGAGACATTTACTGCTTAAGACATACACAATCGATATCTAAATAGAAATAGTGTAAGTTTTTTTTTCAAAACAACCGGGTTCGATTCCCGAGCTGAGTACAGGTTTTTGTTTAAATGCATGAATGCAGTTTTTCTTATTATTAAAATCGATGTCATGGTTCCTAAGAAGAAATTTTCGTATGTCGTAGGTATAGTTTGAATAGTATCAGACTTTCCCATACTGACCGATATAAATGGGCCACCCTGTATATTATGTAAACTATGCCGACAAAATAATAGAATAAAAAAATTTAAAAAATAATTTTAGAGTACCTCTCATAGACGTAAGGTGGGGGTGATTTTTTTTCTCATCCAATCTTGTGGTGTGGGGTATTGTTGGATAGGTCTTTTAAAACCTTAGGGGTTTGCTAGAACATTTTTAAGATTCAGTGATTTGTTTGCAAAATATTCAACTTTAAAGTGAAAAATTTCATTAAAATTGAGCAACCCCCCCCCCTTAAATCTAAACCGGTGAGTGGAAAAATTTGAAAAAATCGGTCAAGTGCGAGTGCGAACGACTCGCGCATGTAGGGTTCCGTACGATGCGGTCGTGTCGTTTTATTACAGAGTTCCTATGGCCAACGTCTAATTTCATCATCAGATCAGCTCTACGTCATAATAATATTGCATTGCCATCGGATTTATACACATGTCATCCTGCAGGTGGTAGGACCTTGTGCAAGGTCCGCCCGGATTGCTACCACCATCTTGCTCGCTAACCCTGCCGTGAAGCAGCAGTGCTTGCACTGTTGTGTTTCGGCAGAGTAAGACAGCCGGTGAAATTACTGGCACTTGAGGTATTCCAACTTAGGCCTCTAGGTTGGCAACGCATCTGCAATACCCCTGATGTTGCAGATGTTTATGGGCGGTGGTGATCTCTTACCACCAGGAGACCCACTTGCTCGTTTGCCTTCCAGTCGAATAAAAAAAAAACATGCACGCAAATATTTCAGCTAAATCGGTTGAAGATAGCCACTTCAAATTTAAGTTGAAATATTAATTCCACCCCAACAAACAACTAGTTACATTACTTACTAGTTAATAAAAACATGTCACCAAAATGTAAGCACTAGGACTAGGTGCAAGTATTTTGAATAAATAATAATTTTAAATTCTCATCCTCTTTGGCTGTCGCTTAATAGCGCTTCAGACTTATGCCATGCTCGCGCCAGAAAAAAAATTACAATTTAAAAAAAAAATTAGCGCGGTAATTTCGGCCGACGCACGGCGCGTACTTATTATTATTAGTGAATTAATCATAAACTGATTTTAAATTTTGACCTTGTAAATAAATATTGTTACTTAGTATAAATTACAACGGACATTTTTTAGTGTAAAAAAACATTAAACATAGCGGCTGTGAGTGCTTTATTGAAGTCGGATTTTGTGAAGTGTGTGTAGTGTGTGTCGGAGGTTTGTAGATCATAAATTTTTATTTAGTCTTAATGCTGCACACAAAAATAAACCACGGCCTTAGAGATAATTATTATACTATCGAAGGTTTTATAAAATAGCGCTAATAAAATCACAAATTAATAAGTAGCTAAACATTAAAAACAACATAGGGTCACTCGCGTTGCCCCTAGCAACTGACGGCCGAATCTTAGCAGCCTAGCAACCAAAAACCGCTGAATGAAACACGTTTCTTGTATGAAGACCCCCCTTAATTTTTAACTTTATTTTATTTTTAGTATTTGTTGTTGTAGCGGCCACTGTAATACATAATCTGTGAAAATTTCAAGTGCCTACCTATTACGTCTCAAGAGATAGAGCCCTGTGACAGACGGACAGACAGACAGACAGACAGACAGACAGACAGACAGACAGACAGCGGAGTCTCAGTAATAGGGTCCCGTTGGCACCCTTTGGGTACGGAACCCTAAAAATACAGGATAGTAGTTAAGTATATCAAACTTACAAGGAAAACTATAGCAGTTAAGTTTTCTTGAGAATTATTAGTAGTTTAAGAGTAAATAGCAGCCTAAGGTATATAAAATATACGTAAACTTGGAATATTCGGTACAAAATACGAAATCCTTAAAAAAATACTTAGTTTTTAGTGATGGCTACAGAACCCTATTTCGGGCGTGTCGGACACGCTCTTGGCCGGTTTCTAGATAGGGTATTTTTAGGACGTGCATAATCTGTAATTGTTACTTGATAAGAACTTATAAAAATGTCACATATTATATAGTTATTTTAAAATATGGGACACCATTCAATAAAGAACAATATTCATTGCACCTAAATATTTATTTTTTTACATCAGATCTCCCGTTTCGGAAACAGCTTTACATCCGAAACTTTTCGCGGAACCGCTAGTTTAGGAAAAATCCCAATTTCTCAGTTCACATCTCGGTACGTAACACATAAGTTGGCGCATTTTTACGTCTGTAAATTATACTTTTACGATCGAAAATCATTTTTATGTTTTCGGAGGAATTTAATATCACGCCAGCTATGCTCTGCACATTCGCTCTTTTATTGCGCTGTAATTTTATTGTTTTCTCAATTTTTATTAACTATCAACTACCTACTTAGGTTTTGTTATGGCAGATCGATAAGCTTTTACTGCATGCGCCTAATACCTATACTTACGACCGCTGTTTTAATTTAAAAGCTTCGTTTTACGCAGGCAAAGATAATAAAGAATACCTCCTGCATAAAATTACAAAGAAAACAGATAATTGCTTAAAGAGTTTCCCACCGCAGTTCTTTAGGAAAAATTTCAAAGGGGTTTTATACACGATGCTTAACCTATCCATTGTGTTCTAAAGCTTTGCTATTAGATCATTTTTTCGTTTTATAAACTAAAGTAATTTCCGTTTCGAGCATTTACTTACACTATTTTTAGCCCGCGGCTTTATTCGTATTGGTTTTTCGACTGCAAACAATGTTTTTGGAATAAATAAAGAGTGGCGTGCGTGATGCAATCCATGTTAGCGCCGTTATTGAGTTCTATCCGATTATAAACGTATGCATTTATAAACATGCTAGTCATTTGCGTCACCCATCTCTCGCAAAGACAGTTAATTGATAGAGAATTTGTTAATGTTCCGTATGTATATAATAAATAGGGACCGAAAAAGGACGCTCGCTATACTCGGATATTGGATGTTAAGCGTTTGTAGGTAAGTACAATATACCTAGATAACCGTTGGGGGAGAAAAGTCCTCGAGTGGCGACCACGAACCGGAAGACGAAGCGTTGGCAGGCCTCCCACCAGGTGGACTGACGACATCGTGAGAGTTGCGGGAAACCAGTGGATGCAAGTGGCAAGTTGTTCATTGTGGAGTTCTAAGGGGAGGCATAGTTCCGAAGGGTGTGAAAAATGTTTCTCGTTGAGAACTTAGTTCATAGATGGCGTTAGTGTCGCTGCTAAAGTGACTATGAAAAGAATGCAAGTTGAAATATTGGTGCATAGGAAAAATTCGTGTCTAGTCTCCTGTCCAGCGGTGGTGTAGGGGAATAGCACGCAGCACGGAATGCTGAGGACCTACCTGGGTTCGATTCCCAGCGCTGATCTATTTTTCTGGTTTTTCTGTGCATCCATGTTTCATGTTGTTCCATGGCTTGTGTTTTTGTGTGAAATATTTGAAACATTACATGTTTAACAATCATCATCATCATCATCTCAGCCTATATACGTCCCACTGCTGGGCACAGGCCTCCTCTCGGAATGAGAGGGCTTGGGCCATAGTTCCCACGCGACACAATGTTTAACAATGAAACGTGAAAACTAATATAATATGTTTCATAATTTTAAGACGTATTTATGTAAATGCATGAATATAATAAAGAAAGATAATACATTTATTTACAACACAAGACAACAATATTATTAGGTAGGTACAAATAAACAACACAAAGGTAGGTATGTGTTATTGTTAATCAAAACAGTTTTAATTATTTTAACTTTAATGTCCCATGTGTACCTACCTAAATGTTTTATTGTTGACCGCCTAAGGTATTTTATATTAACCTCGAATTTTTGCCTGGTAAATTCTGTCACTTTACGTGATCTAAGTCCACGGTAATCTACGAAATATGTTTAATGTTAGGAAAGTATCAAATATATTGAATTTCTAACCATAATTGAATGAAAAATCTATAAAAAGTATTTACTTTTATGCCAATAATATTGAAAAAGCTCCGTAGACACGTGTTTCTCCACGTGACGCCGATGCAAACTGAAAAAGAGTGGGGGGGCTCTCAAGGGTGTCCTTACGCGATATAGTGCATGATCTGGCAACGTGGCACTTTAGAAATATCGCAATGTTTCACTGTGTAGTACCATGTAGTACCTACGTTTCATTGTTGGACACATGACCCTTTCACTATAAATAGGTACTAATACTCTTTGCATGACCCTATTTACCTACTTGTGACAGCTTGTGACTAAAACAAATCATTACTCAATTGCCTAGCAACGATCAACTTCACAATTTGTCATGGCAACAAAAGAGCTTTAGCTAGTGCGTTTATTTATTATACAATTATTGTTGATTTATTTAGTATTTACTTAATATTTTTATAAGATGGACGGAACAAAGAACGTGGGAATCACTCCAAATTCAGATTGCGTGAAAGGTGTGGTCGCGTGCCAGTGTGAATTGGGGCGAGAAAAATTACTGACGGCACCTCCTCCGTACAAGCGGCTTTCCAGCTCGCCCACTGCCGATGATATGGTGCGGATAGCCACGGCTCCCTGCACCAGAGACCTAGAACTCTACAAATGTCCAATCAGCCATATACTCGTCACTTTTAAGTCGCCCCTCCATCCTAACGAAGTGTTCAGCAAAGTCTTTCCGTCGACTACACCGGTAAAGTTCGTTAAACGCAAACTGGCCAAATTATTATGCGTGTCAAACAATAATCTCCTGCTCACCAAAAACAGAAACGTGTTAAAAGAAACAAGCCTCCTCTCCGATTTGAAGACTGACGCTCTTGGGAATTTGTTTATTGATGTGTTCACGAAAGATTCGGAGCCATTCGCTCTCTCGTCTATACCAGTGGAATATTATGTTCATGAACTTCTACAGGCTTTTGGCCCAAAAAAACGAACGATACCGTTTATTGCCATTAAGTTTCGAGTCCGTAATCAAAATGGAACCTTTACTCGTTCATACCATTCAATTATGAAAGTGCATGAGATCAAAAAGAACTTGGGTGGTCTTTTTCAAATTGACCCCGACAACTTGGTCCTGCTGAGAGGAGAACGTCCTCTAAACGATCGTATGGCCCTGTTGGACCTCGACTACGATAAATACGGAATCGTGGAAGTAGAGTTGATTACAAAAAACAACGAGCTGCTGAACTTGGATAAGTTGTACAAAGAAATGCCAATCAACGACGTATTATCGGTCGAAGTATGTCTAGGCAGCACTACAAAGCAAGTAAATGTAGAAATATTTTCACTGCCAATGGAGAAACCCTATCTGGGTGGCTACAAAAATATTTATACAGGTGAAAATTGGACTTTCATTTAATTGATTATTTTAATAGAAAGTTATTTAAAAATATAACTATGTTAAATAGTTAGATGCCAGTAATAGAACACCTAACATTCCAGAATTGTTTAAAAAATAAATTTATATATACCTCGTTGAGTTTTTGTCGGGTTTTTCTCAACATGATTTTTCCGAACTCGTGGTAGGTTAAATTTTTTTAACAATCACAAGTGCTAGTTATATCCTAAATGAAATATATATTTTTTCTTACTTTAACAGGTTCCCTGTCCCATGAGGCACATGCGCCTCATAGCCAGTGATGTTTGTAAAAAAATGTAAATCTTAATTAATCTTATCTTTTTGGTCAATCTTAATTTTTTTTGTATTTATTCTTAAACCAGATTTAGATAACCAATGAAAATGGCTGGGGACGTTCCATTGCAGATATGACATTACTTTATCACTCTATGGGGACATGTCAAAAGAACGCTGCACATTGCTTCGGGACAAGGAACATGTTAAATGAATTTTCTATGATTTCAGGAACGATTTACCATCATGCATACACACAGACACCACAAAAACCGGAAAAGTTGCCGCCTGAAAAAAAAACCTGCCGGGACACGCAAACAGCTGAGGAGAAGGAAAAGATTTATGTAAGCATCTTGCTCGCTAATCCTGCCGTGAAGCAGCAGTGCTTGCACTGTGTTTCGGCGCGGAGAGTAAGACAGTCTGGTGAAATTACTGGCACTTGAGGTATTCCAACTTAAGCCTCTAGGTTGGCAACGCATCTACAATACCCCTGGTGTTGCAGATGTTTATGGGCGGTGGTGATCTCTTACCACCAGGAGACCCACTTGCTCGTTTGCCTTCCAGTCGAATAAAAAAAGCATGATCAAATTACCTCAAATCCTTAAACATCAATCTACCTATTAATCTATTAAAACTTGTACTTACCTCCACTCCTCCAGGACACTCCGTACAGTCGGGCGACACAGATGCATTCCGAACAAGCTAACATTCCGAACGTTACCGATAAAATAATAGTGCCCAAGCCTTACGAAACGTTCGAAGAGATGAAGATCCGTCTTAACCACGACCACTACGCAACCGTAATCCAACGCACGTTCAGACACTACCAGTTCAGGCAGAAAGTGGAGCGGTGGCTCAGAGAATGCATGCAAGTATCTTATTCTTTTAGCTGATTACCGTTTTCGTTTTAATATGTATACCTAGTTAGGTATAGTCCACCGATTAACTCCTTTACCATCTCTTGACCGCCACAAGAAGAAGAAGAAGAGGCGGGCTCTGTACGGTTGAGAGATTAAGATTTTCACACCCAAAAAAAACGGTCAAGTGCGTGTCGGATTCCGTAGCTCCGTACAATGTTTTGGGGACCTATTTAGCGTCATATCGACGGGGAAGAAGTAAATTCTCCTATCTCACTCAGTAGGCCTATGTGAGATAGTAGAATTTACTTCTTCCACATCGGTTTTATGTCGGATATTTGTTCTATGTTATTTTTTTTATTGTTATTTTATTTTAAATGTATTTTCTTTCTTTTTTCTAATAAGTTTTATGCTAAAAATTAAAAGTACTCCTAAAAACGAATCAAACGAGTCTAAACTCGGTGGGGGTTTTCATTTTAAATCGTCATGCCTACGAGGATAAATAATTATTTTAAAACCAATATTGTGTCCAGGGAAAGAATAGCAAGAATGAAGGAAGAGGATAGGCTCGAGTACGAGGCCATGGAGAGACGACTACGGAAAGACCTGATTACTAAAACCTTTCCAAAGACACGAGAAGATTTTGATCAACTTTATGCCATGGTAAGTTCCCTTCAAACCATCATTAAACCGAATTCTGATATTGTCATCATCATCATCATGTCAGCCGAAAGACGTCCACTGCTGGACATAGGCCTCCCCCAAGGCTCTCCACTCAGACCGGTCTTGTGCTTTTCGCATCCACCGCGATCCCGCGATCTTAGCCAGGTCGTCGCTCCATCTTGTTGGAGGCCTACCGACAGCTCGTCTCCCGGTCCGCGGACGCCATTCGAGAACCTTCTGACCCCATCGGCCATCAGTCCTGCGTGCAATGTGCCCCGCCCACTGCCACTTCAGTTTCGCAATTCTTCGGGCTATGTCAGTAACCTTAGATATATTGTGATATTGTACTCTATTACTTTTATTGACTTTTAAAGTATATACATATACCTACCTAATTTCAGGTCGATCGATGGAAGCACGCCGAAATATCCAGAATTTCGCAGTTACATTCAAAAGGGCCTAAAATAGCTGAATTTACTCTTTTACTAGACAAAGAGGTCGAGCTACTCCGTTGCATCGAAGCTTACAGAGTTAAAGTAAAAGAGGACAGCCGGAAGATCAAAGAAAAACAATTCTTAGATGAAATATCCAAACCTATCGCGTGGTTCGGCAAAGATGACAAATTGATCACGATGGAAACTATCGAAATACAGCGAGCAAGAAAACTAAAAGAGCTTTACAACTCATTTCTGCGCGAGGATATGGAAATAAAAGAGCGCATGGAACTCTTAGTGGACATGAAATTTGCTTTGAATGAATTTCGTCACCCACTAGCCGAGGATATTATCACTCTACTAGATAGAGAGTGCGATCTCCTCGTGAGAAGGTGTAACGACCAACAACTAGAGTTTTTGAGACGAAGAATCGCAGCGAGTGTGTTTCAATTCATCAAAACATCTGAATTGAACTCCGGTGTCACTAAATGTAAGGACATCAGGGACTACAGGAAGATGGAAAACACGAGGCTTCACTACTGCGAGATGTGTAACCAAGTAAAGCCGTACATGGATTTCCCTCTTGATGCAAAGATGAGCTGGTTCCTTGTTTGTAAGTCTTGTTCTTGGAAGGACGTGAATGAACGCCTTTGGGTGGATATGACACCATATAAGTTCATTCTGAGATCGGTGCAACGGGAAGAACGTCGTAACAAATGCTGGGGCTCATTGGCATTTGTTCTACATGAGAAAGACATATTCTTCATCGTGGAGAAACTCTGGCATTCACATTCGGCAATCAGCGAATGCAGTGACGTTACGGAGCTGAGGTTGTGTCGTTGGGACATCAATCAGGACTGGTCGCCATGGAACTGTTTTCTTGTAACGGTGCAGGAAATGAAAGCGCATTTAAAGTTGGAAGCGCCGGAAGAGGTGTACGATGAAGAATTGGTGCAGAAGGTTCGTAATAAGCATAAACTGGCGAAGGCAAACTTTGAGCAACTATTGAAGGTGAACAAGCGTTACACGGAGACTGCGACGTGGCAGACCGTTCGGGCGCCCGCCGTCGCTCACGTCGAAGCCGTCGAAAGAATATGAAACTTTTTAGAAAACCATTTTTAAATCAGTCAAGTCAATGTGAATCATGGTTAATCTAGTAGGTACTATTTTTTTAATATTGTTGCACGCTTCTAGTGTTCGTAGTTATTTATTAACTGTCGTTACACATTTTGTGCTAGAGCACGCTAAATGTTTGTTTTTTATTTACTTAGAAATGGCTTAAAATATGGTATTTTCTATAAGTCAGGTTGTTGTTTTTAAAGTTTTTGTTAAAAGGGCGACAATGGATATGCAAGAAAGTTAAAAATGTCAAGCTGTACCTAAAAATGAAATGTAGTTTTAAAAGTAAACGTTTTTCTTACTTAATGTTTGTTCTTTTTTTCATTATCTCGAAAAAAATTAAAAGTTGGTCCCTTCCTCTCGCCGCCTTAATGAAACAAAGGTTTATTTATTTTGGATCAATTTTCGGTTACTACCTACCGTGTTATTGATTTCCATTAACTTCCATAAATGGCTCAGTTCATTGATAGAAACAACCTGGGCCCAATTGCAAAATAAACAAGCTAATAATATTAATATTAGTGAATTTCAATACAAAATCGCTAATACTAACTACTACCTAATACTAGCTTGTATTTTATTATGCAATGGTGAGGCCGAAGTTATATAAAAGAAAAAAATGCATAAGCCGTCAGTCATTGTTAATGGGCAAAATGCGTATAAATAAAAATTACTCAGTTACGGATTTTGTAAAAGCGTCGTAAATTAAGAGCTTTTTACACTGTTTTATCGCGCGTAATTATTTTAATTCTTGTATCTTTTAATTAAACAGTAACAGTTACGCCACTAGAATCTATGAGAAATTAACTTCATTTGACGTATTGAATGTTCCCTTAAAGTTAACGGAATTCAAAAATAACACGTTATATTATCTAAGGTTACAAAGAATAATTCTTCAACTGAAGATTTAATGAAAAATAAGCATAGCAGGCGTGTTGGACAGTCAAAATAAAATCAGCAAATTTAAATTGTCCTTGTTTTAATAATTACACGTAATACTTTATAACATAATTACACATTACATATACAATAATAATTTCTCAAGATATCAAACTCTCGTGGTATTCTAAAACAACATTACTATATTCAAAACCCAAGTGTGATAAAGGTATATTTTATAACGAAATGCATTTTAAAAGCTACGCTTAGACAATACATACATGTGGTCAATAAATTACGTAAATATAATTTAGGCAATCTGTACAACAAACATTGCTCCAATTGTTAAATAAAACGTTATCAAAAGGAGAATAAAACGATATCATCTGAGCGGCATCAAGCCTAACTCCAAAGATCGAAATTCTTAAAAATGAAATAAAGCTGTCTGAATTTTGGACTCATGTTAACGTGTTCATCACACTTTTTTCATGATCTTCCTAAAATTTAGCAAGATGTATCTGAAATGAAAATACAAACTGAAATATAGATGCACAGAAAAACCAGAAAAATAAGACCAGCGCTGGGATCGAACCCAGGTCCTCGGTTTTTTAGTAGAGACGCGTCTTTTCAGGCTAAATATTCTGTAAAATTCTGCGGGACTTCGTACATACATTGGAGTGTAAAAGAATACATATTTTTGAGTGGTTCCAATATACACAAATTTTTACACTTGACTGCATCAAACTACGCGAGCTTGTGATTTCAAACTAGCAGTAAACTGCTAGTCGATTACTGCAGTAATCGGAAGTAAATTCATGTGACAATCACGTTAAAATCAGCCCAATCTTAACATAACTCATTATCTTTACAAAAATTTCATGGTGAATTGATTGACAGTCATTTCATTACATAAAAATACATTATTTACGCATTAATATATTTAAAATGTGCCTTCATAATTTAAAGAGCAAAACAAATTAAAAATTAAGTATTCGGTGCGCTTTAGCAGCTGATTATTTTATAAAAATATTAACCTAACCGTCAAATTTTGGAAACCTAATTTCCAGTGTAAATGTAGTCAGTTGTGATTTCAAAATGAAAAAATGAAGGAATAACATCACCAGCAGTTAGTGCTACCCGCTAGTGTTCAAGTCCGACGGTATAGTTTTCTATTCTTATCCCTCTAAGCACTCTCTCATCTGGGGGCAATAACGACAAGTATTTGTACATCGATTGTTCGCCGCCGCGCCGCTGCGCCCGCGCCACTCAACCTCATACATTTCGTTACAAATAACCGTGCCTACTCTAATTTAGTCAACAGAGACCGAACTATTGGATCTAGTCAAAACTATTTACAATAAAGGATTGTGCCTCGGTAGTAAGATACTTTATATTATAAATTTGTAACTCTCTCGGAGCAGTATAATACAAAAAGTGCAGACACAATATTCACAAAAAAGGAATACAATATTATTATACACTTACTGTACTATTTTTGCACTTTTATATTGCCAGTTCAGTGGCTTAAACTCGGAATATCTCAATTTAATTAAGACTCCATAACCCATATACTGATCAACGTAACTAACTATACCTTAACAGTCTGCGAATTATATTTACACAATATTTTAGAGAAGGGAAAGATATCAATACAAAAAGTTGAGGTACTATAGCCGTGTGCAATCCACCTAACGTAGGTATGTTACTATGACAAATGGCATACTCTAATATTAATGGTTTACAATATACAACGATTTTATTCACTTTTCTACTATTTATACAATGACGACTTGCACGGAAAAACGCTCTGTAATCTATAACACCTAAACAAAAATTACAAAAAATTGTTCGACTATGGACATAACATTTTAAAGGCAACGGCTGTTTTTCAGTGGAACACGGTTTAATTTATCGCTATTCTACATAAAATCTAATATGGTGGAAATTGAACTAGCCGAGATCCTTTAAATTCGTCGTGCTTCAACTCTATTCAAAATCATCGCTCGGTTGAACAACTAAGTAGCTTCGGTAAACTAATCCACTCGGTGCGTTACGTTCAAAGGAGCATTACTAATTTGATTTCCACCCTACAAACGTCATGTAAACTAATAAAACTCAACTTTTTCTAGACACTCCTCACGCACTTGAGAGCCTCCCTAAAATGTCAGGATTCACGAGGACATTCTGTCAGGGTTGGCGTAGTTTATGCTGTAGTTTAAGTTGCTCAGGGACATATCTTGGGGTACGTCGGAGGGCGAGGTGTCGTAGTAACTATTGGGGAAGGCGGTGGAATAGGGCGCGGGCGGCTGAGACGGCCCCTCCGGGGCGGCCTCTTTGTCACTCTCCTCCATGAACTTGATGATGCGATGCGTCGCCTTCACGTGAGCCACAATCACTGCTTCCGCCTGGAAATTGCAATCGTACACTGTTAGGGGCTGTTTCACCATCCATTAATTAGTGTTAACTGACGGTTAAATGTGATGCCGTCTCCATTTGTTTTGTTCGAATAGACGGAGGTGGCATCACATTTTTGTAACTGTCAGTTAACACTAATCAATGTATGGTGAGACAGCCCCTTAAAGTTTTATGATTGTCATACCATGCCAAATTATTTTTGAAGTTTAAATGAGATAGTTTAAGTTAACCTCAAACTTTTAAATAGCTAAGATGGATTATGATGGCGAATTCTCAAAAAAAAAACACGGTAATGTTCAAATGAAACGTTTGTTTGCGATTGTAGACAGTCTTTTCGAAGAACTTGCTAATCACAGGGTTTATTTTCGTGAATTCAAAATATTTCAGCAGATGGTGGCAGCAGCAGGTTAGTGCGACTGCAAAGCTACAAAGAATGTTTTTTTTGCTGTGTTAGATATCTAGGACAATGTTGTTCACCAATGTGCTGGTGCCTAGACTTGTACAATCTACTATAATAGTACTAAGTAAGTACTGTGACAACGTACAGTATTGAAACTACAAAATACGTTACTTATAGGAGACCTATTTAAAATTTTATACATTTAAAACGCTTATGAATGGCACAATAAAAAAATAAAAAAATTGCAGATTCGATACTGTACGTTGCGGCAGTCGTATTGTTTATGTTCAAAAACACTGTAAAAAGCGTCCAGTGTTTAGATAGTAAAAAAACTCAGTACTTACACTGGCGGTGAGTGACAAGAACGTGTAATATTTGTTGAGAGTGGGCAGCAGCGGCGCGTAGCTGGGCACGCGCGAGCGCACCGTGGCGGCGTGCGCGGGACACACCACGGCCATGTGCCCCAGCAGCAGCGCGGTGTACGCGCCCACCATCGTGTGCTCCATGTGGGTCCCCGCGCGCGCTAACACTAAACAGACAAACAAATCGGTCAAGTGCCACTCGAACTCGTACGTGAAGCTCCGTACAATGTTTTAGAAACAGTTCAGTAATAAGTTTTGTTAAAAAATGTAATACGAGTTTTTTTGCCCCTGGTTACCAAAGTCGCTTATTATTTCTGGTGTTAAATAAAGAGTATTCGTATTGTACTCAAATGGTTGTCTGGAAGAAATCGCTTTTAAGCGATAAGACCGCCTATTGTCTACCCTGAATCTAAGTGTTTATATTATAAGTTTTTTGCACTGATTTATGGTGTGCAATAAAGAATAGTTGTATTGTATTGAATTGTACTCGTTAAGACGAATCAAGCGACTCCAAACTCGGTCGTGTCGTTTTAGTACGGAGTTTCTATGGCCACCCCCTAGCTTCATCGTCAGAACAGCTCCATGTCTTATATTATCGAAGGTTTTATAAAAGGATACTGTCGCAAACTTATGGGTGGGTAAACATTCAAACAACATAGGGTCTAGCAACTGCCGGCTGTCACCTTAGCCGCCTAACAATGCCAAGCAACCAAAAACATCTTGCTACATAATTTGATATCTTCAAATGTACCGAAACACGTTCATATCAGGAACGGTAGTCCATCAGGAGACCCACTTGCTCGTTTGCCATCCAGTCGAATAAAAAATAAAATAAAAAATATCATCCAGTGTTATAGTATCAGTCGTTAGGCATTCTGTTTTCATTTATCATCCATCACGGGAACGTTGAATCGTCAAAGTGCAAGTGTAGTACCAGACAATTGTTCTAATTAAACATTTTGTAACGATATTTTAAAATACTTACGTTTTGCAACGGTTTCGTCGATATCGTCTTGTGACGATTGCTTTTTCTTGTCAGTCTCGTCGTCAGATTCTTTCTCACCGTCTAGTAAGGCGTCCGTATTTTCTTCAGCTCTCCTGAAAGTTTCATGAATGTTAATATAAATTTGGCCAAAAGTATTCAAAGTCATAAGTATTTGGTATTCAAAGTCTACTTTCCCATTTGGTAAACGACGGTTAATTATACTTGATTAAAACCAATCAAATGAAACTAAACTAAAAAAGCAATACGCCATTCAATAATGACAATTGGCTTTATATGAGCCTAAGGAGTTTAATATAGTAAGAGAATAAGATATTGTAATCATAATAAATAGTTTGCTTTTTTTTCGCTATTTTACAATGTTTTTGCCGCGACCTCGTGTGCGTAGAATTCGGTTATTGCTATCTCTCGGGACTTATAATTTTGTGGGATGACGAGTATCCTTTATACTTCTCTGGGAGGTTAAGTACATGCAAAATGTGCCCAATGAGCGAGATTGTGCCCTATCTTCGGTTAGACGCATCCAGCTTCTACCAGCAGCCTTTCGCAGATCGCCACGTCACTCCACCTGGCCGGAGGGCGTCCTATACTACTTTTCGTTTGCCAACACGCGTTCTCAGCTCAAGAACTCGTTTACTCCAGCGGTTCACCAGGCAACGACTAGCTTTAAAAATATTCTTTGTCAGGTTGTCAGGTATGTATTCGATAGCTGCTTTTAGTTCTGTGGTAGTATGCTTCAATAAATAGGGCCTAAATAAGGGTCAAACTATTATTACCTGGCCAAGTCGACCCGTTTGTAGAACAGATCAACTATTAGGTCGAGCGCAGAGACGCTTCGTGATATGACGTCGCCATCGCTGTCCATTCGGACCCGCACATTGAGCAGACGCTGTGTGTTCACCTCGTTATTTTGGACCAAGTTTATCAACAGCAAGAGGACCTGAAAGACAAGAAACGTAGAACAGAATAATAATCTTATTCTGAGTGACAAAAACAGTATCCAACTGTGGATAATAAGCTTTATACTTACACAGACACTGAACTCGAAGTTTTTGCTATCTGGTATAATGTTGCCATGGTTGTTCAGAATTACTAAGCAGATGTCCATCACGCCAGGCTGTTCGCCCACTATTTGTGCTCCCGGTGATACTGTTAAGATAAAATCAAATAATTACTATAGCAAAATTCTAGTTAAGTTCTAAGACATCTAGTTGACTTGACGAACAAGATATTGAGTTCCAAACTAAGGCTGTAACAATCACTTATGAATGTCAAAAAAATCTACCACAGCTTTGGAAAAACCTCGGTAGGTTAACGCTTTTGTTTTAAGGAAATAGTACATTATTGCAGAAGTCAGCACTAGTAAGCGTTAGAAGGCCGAGCGTGAGCAAGGCCGTCTATTTATCAGCAACAGCCTTTCCGGCCGAGGTTTAGTTACTTAGTGCTTTCCTCAAACAGTATTAAATTAAAGGTTTTTGTGTTAGGTATTATGTTAGGTGGTATTATCTTGACATTCTAATTTGTAGTTAGCTAATATTTGACGACCAGATGACTAAGTGGTTAGATAACCTGACTACGAAGCTTGAGGTCCCGGGTTTGAATCCCGGCCGGGGCAGATATTTGTATATTCTCGGGATGTTTGTTCTCGGGTCTTGGATGTTTAATATGTATTTAAATTTTTATTTATCTATATCAGTATGTTTATCCATTGCCTAGTACCCATAGTGCAAGCTTTGCTTAGTTTGGGACTAGGTTAATTGGTGTCAAGTGTCCCATGATATTTATTTTACTTATTTATTGACGTTTAACAAATTGAAGACCTAACTAACCCACTAATATCGAAATATTGCAGAAGAATTTGAAGATACTCTAAATAGATATTAAACATTCAATACCCGAAAGTAAATATCCGTATTTTTCATACGTAATATCTCCCCGACTACACGAATCAAACCCGGGATCTAAAGTTTTGAAGTCCTCGGAGAGGTTTCATCGCCCCCAAGCGGAAGTCATCGCTTGAGAACCTATCGTGCAAGCAGGACAGAGGCACTGACCATTATGCGAGAAGGAGTGCGACAGGTTGACGAGCACTTTGACGGCGGGCAGCGCGGCGTCGAGCAGCGCGGCGCGCAGGCGCGGGGCGGCCGCGCGCGCCTCGCCCGCGCAGCGCCGGAACAGCGCGCAGAACGTCCGCGCGGCACCGAGCGACTCGCCCACCAGGTACAGTTGGTTGTCTTCGTTTTGCTGAGTCACCTGACACAAACAATAAATATTCAATATATCTATATAATCTATATATATAAAAGGCAAACCTGACTGGGTTATATATCAACGCACAGCCCAAACCGCTGGGCCTAGGAACTTGAAATTTGGTACAGGGGTTCCTTTTATGATGTAAGTGAGCACTAAGAAAGGATTTTTGGAAATTCATCCCCTAAGGGGGTGAAATGGGGGGGTGAAGCTTACATGGAATTTGCTCATTTCTGGACTTAGAGGTATGAAAATAGGTACATAAGTTCTTGATTACAATTAAAAATGATTTGTTTATGTGAAATGGATAAAATTCCCCCCCTAAAGGGGTAAAATGGGGGGGTAGTTTGTATGGAATTTTTCTCATTTCTGGACTTAAAAGTATGAGAATAGGTATATAAGTTTACAATTACTATTAAACATTATCTGTGTAGGTGAAATGGACAAAATTCCCCCCTAAAGGGGTAAAATGGGGGGTGAAATTTGTATGGAAATTTTCTCATTTCTGGACTTAGAAGTATGAAAATAGGTGTATAAGTTCTCAATTACAATCAAAAATTATCTGTGTAGGTGAAATGGATAAAAGTCCCCCCCCTAAAGGGTAAAGTGGGGGAGTAAAGTTTGTATGGAAATTTTCTTATTTTTGGACTTAGAAGTATGAAAATAGGTATATAAGTTCATGATTACAATTAAACATTATCTGTGTAGGTGAAATGGAAAAAAATCCCCTCTAAAGGGGTAAAATGGGGGGGGGGGGGTAAAGTTTGATGGAAATTTTGTCATTTCTGGACTTAGCAGTACCTATGGAAATTGGTATACTTACAGGGTCCTGATTACAAATAAAAATGATCTGGGTAGGCAAAGATAAAGAAAGAAGAAGTAGATTAAGAATTACTAGGGGGAGTTTCTAAGAGACTTCCTTATTTCTAGACTAAAATATGGCTGGTCACTATTTAAAATCTTCCGTATGGTGTTGGTCACTTCAATAGGGGAGGAGGAGGGGTTTCATACAAAATATACAACTAATATGTGGAAATTAAATTGATATTTAAAACGATCTGTTAAATAAATTTGCAAATAATTATGCAGTACCTAACTTAAAAAATACTGTGCACTATAAAATCGATAACATTAACGAAGCGTAATTTATGTGTGATTATCCGTTCTTATTTATCTTTTACATAATTTACAAAATATTATTTTAAGTGCAATTTGGAATATATACTTCGGGTTCTACAGTACGATTCGGTTCTTGCCGGAAGCATACGAAATAATTAATTTACTCTCGCGCTTTGCATAGAACTTTTTATAAACTAGCTTCAAACCGGTAAAAAATATTGTTTATAGCGAAGTAAGTACTATAGTAAACTGTCACCTATCGTTTGCGGCAGTACTTCGCTTTACAAACAGATACACAGATGTTACAATTATAACGGGGGTTAGTTAAAACATATGCCCTAATAACTAAAGAATACGCGGACGAAGTCGCGGGCAAAAGCTAGTGTATAATAATTTTAGCTGTTACTTAATTGTTAATGACATTGAAATGTGAACATTATTCAACTTGTAGCTTTACTTACACTAAGAACATTTATTTTTTGCATGCCTACTTCTATAAGGTAATTGACATTATTGATACTAAATTGAAATTTAAACTTATCACCGCCTATTATGACATAACGTTACGCCAATAAATATATTTCATTTCGTTTCATTTCATTTCCTGAGAAGTTATTTATTTAGTCAGGCATTACTTTGTTACGGATCCATATCGGTTTGCATACTTGTTGAAAGTCCGAATGATCGTTTGTCATAAATCTTTTTTCTTTGAATCCAATAATTGTTCAGAATTATTATAAAACAGACCTCATCTAACCTACGGTTTTCTATAGGATAACCATTTTAACAATTTCAGAATAATGTAAGGTTTCAGTGGGAAAAAAATATGACAAACGTTGTCATTGCACTTAAAAGATTTGTTTGAGTTTTTATGATTATATCCCGATCCCGTGGGAATATCGGAATAAAAACTAGGCAAATTTCATACTAAATCAGAATCCGCATGTAGGTAGACGCTTTAGCATAAAGGAGTAGTAAACACGCACACACGCAACTGTAACGTATTTACTGCCACTGACGCATATATGCGTTTTTGGAACTCCCCCCCAGTGCCGCTGTCATAATTATTCATACATTTTGAACGCACATGTGTGTTGCTGCAATCAAGTCAGGTTATTTTTTGTGAATTCCCATGGGAATTTACCACAATCTGGAACTTCAATTCAACTGCTGGGTCTAAGCGGGGGTAAAGTATCTAATACTAGCTGACCCGGCAAACTTCGTACCGCCCCTTTTTTTTCATATTTACTCACCTTTTAAACCTTCCCTGGACTTCCACAAATAATTCAAAACAAAAATTAGCCAAATCGGTCCAGCCGTTCTCGAGTTTTAGCGAGACTGACGAACAGCAATTGATTTATATATATATAGATAATAATTATAAAAACCACTAATTTAGTCTAACAACGCTTACATTCTCCAACACTCTTAAGCATCGATCAGCCTTCCGAAGCACGTCGACATCGGCGCTGGTCCAGGACGCGGATGGTGCTTCCAGCCGCGCCGCGCAGTCTTGTATCGTGCGCACTATGTGGTCCACGCCACCTAAAACTCGCAGTTCTTCCTTGAACCACTCGCCTGCACGCTTCGAAGTTAGAGAGAGCAATGTCTCCATGGCTAAGTGACCGACCTATGGAAATAACAAAGGTATAATATAAAGATTATGGCCATGCGTCCCATTTCAGCCCTTTGGCAGTGTGTATATTGGACACAATTTAAGGCTTGCTTTTTGTGTCTTTTTCGTCGTAAAAGGCAACTATCGAGCCTAATGTGACATTGGGTAGCAGCACGCTCTTTTAAATATCATTTTATTTGTGTAGATCTGTTTTGATAATATATACTTCTAAACAGACCCTTCTCAACAGAGGTTGTTACAAACTAGTGGTAGACTTTCACATAGGTAAGTGCTTGTCATAGCCTAAATTCAAGAAAGAAAGCTTAAGAGCGTTTAGCTGAGCTGGTAATGTTGCATTTTTGTTAGTTTTTCTCGATTATTCCATAAATATTGAATCAAAATAAAAACGTGGTCTGATACAACTGTTCTTAATATATAAGTTAATGTGTCTACTCCAATAATTATTCGTGATAAGACTTTTATATTCTTTAAAAACTAACAAATGTTTATTAATGATTTACCACATTTTCAATTTTCATTAATTTTTTATGGAATAATCGAGAAAAACTAACAAAAATGCAACGTTACCAGCTCAGCATGTATAAACGCTCCTAATAGAACCTTGACTTAGCATAATGCAAGTAGTGCTGTATTTCAGTTACACTCCAAACAAAGAATGAAGTAAAGCTATGAAACTTTATCACAGGTCATGTTACTTTTGAGTTGTAGAGATTCGTTCCAGACTGGACATGGCCCATATTATTGCACTGATTTGTTATTGTAAACAAATTATGCAAGTTAATTTTCACTTGTTTGTAGTAGTTGGACTGATGTAATTAACATTAGAAGACTGTATTTAGATTAGATGACAAATAATAAAGGGTGTATGTTTTCCTAAAACGCACGCTCTAGAAACTTACCGTAATGTTATCCAAATCCAAATGCTTCGCTTTTCCTTGACTTTTGATTTCTGCGCACAACTCCCGCACCCGTTCTTGTGTTTTTGCCAACTGAGCTGACGTGAGGCCGCAGTCGTCAAGAGCATTTCTGTTAGAAAACCGCAGATTAATATAATGAACAAAATAACGGTACCTATTTAGTACAGATAAACAAAGAAAAAGCATAAACCACTATGTAATTTATAAACAAGATTTGTAAACTAGGATAGACTGTAAATCAATTAAAGAAACAACCTTTTAGTAGGTATGCAGAATTATGGATATAAGAAATTTCAACTCACTTATGTGAAACATCGGATTCTAGTAGATTTAGCATAAGCTCCAGAGACTCTCGATCTAAATCCATGTTGAGTCGATCCTGGGACAACACAAACATAACCGTCGCTGTGCATAGGCCCAAACTCTGAAATAAAAAATGTACAAAATTTATAATATACTGATTTGATTATAATTAACTAAAATAGTATAAAGTCAACCTTGTTACTAACAAATTATGGATTGAAATGTCTGAAATGTTTTTTTTTTATTGCGTACTTTATAATCTATATAATAAACAAGGTTAGACTGATAGACAAAACTGAAGGGCTATTAGGTCAAGATATGCTCAATAGATGGCAGCACCCACGATTATAGCATAATGTAGGTCACATAACAGTCGTAACGTAACCGCGATAAATTGACGTGGTAGTTGTTTTTTGAATAGTTGCATTTAATGAGTACAGAGCAACAAACAAGTTACACCAGATTTTAAACTGAGGGTGGCATAGTATTTTTTTTACTGAATGTTCGACATCTTTTTTGTTTAAGAGTCGTGAGAATTTTTTTTTTCGCTTTGTTTCATAGGGATGCACATGTGCACATTTTTATTTTTCACCACATTAAACATAGGTTGTTCTGTTTTAAGAAGATTATTTCAGCTGAAGAATTTCTCAGGTCGAAATGAAAAAAATAATAATAGGTAATTCTATTGGCTAAATTGACGAGTGGAGAGATTAAATACACACTGATCACCTAATGCCATCTCTGCTGTTTTCTCCCGCCTAAAGCTTTATTAAAACGGTGGGAGGAATAACATTTTGTTTCGTTATCGATAACCAAACGCAGTTTAGCGCCTATTTCTCCCCTCTTCTAAATATAGCTTTACGCCTTCAACTATCAATTAAGTTGTACACCTATAGTTTACCTAATTACATTTCTTTTTAGGTACCTGGTCATTGGTGGCGTCGTGCAGTGCGCTGAAGAACTTTTGCACGGTGCCGTGCGCCCGGAGATGCATCCGGAACGCAGGCGCGGTGCATTTGCTCGCAAGCGTGATCGCCGATAAACAGCGAGTTGATATGGGGTTGTTGTCCTGAGAAAAATAGCTTGGTCACAAAATACAGTCAAAACCGTTTATAGCGACACCAGTTACATATACAACCACAACAATATATCAAGAAAAAAGTCCCATCTATAATAATATATATATATATATATATATATATATATATATATATATATATATATATATATATATATATATAATGGGGTCAGAAGGTTCTCGAATGGCGTCCGCGGACCGGGAGACGAGCTGTCGGTAGGCCTCCAACAAGATGGAGCGACGACCTGGCTAAGATCACGGGATCGCGGTGGATGCGAAAAGCACAAGACCGGTCTGAGTGGAGAGCCTTGGGGGAGGCCTATGTCCAGCAGTGGACGTCTTTCGGCTGGCATGATGATATATATAATGTTTAACCACCAAAAATTGCTGTCACTTCGATATTTTTTAAAGGGTTGTGATGAGTCTAATAATTTCTAACAGTGCCCACTGTCTAACTGCCTATAAATCAGTTTAGTCCCGGCACGTACTGAAGGTCGAAGGAACTGGAGCCTATGAATGAGTGTTTCTTGACGGGCGAAATATAGGCAATATAGCTGGATGGCTTTAGTATCGAAAGGTTGGTTAATGTTACAATCTTGCTTGCCATTGGCTCATTTAGTTATTTAACCAATCACAAGCGTAACAAACGTCGTCGTCAAATGAATTTCATGATACAAGCGCCAACTAACCTGCCACAGAAACTCTCATTAGCATTATGAGACGCCGACCTGACCTCTGTACTACAAATATTACAAGTGCTACAAAGCGACATAATAACTTTCTCATATAAAAAAGAAACAATTTGTGCAAAGTTGAAGCACTTTTAATTAGTGTTGGTGGTATATGGGCCTGGTCAGCGCTGCAGCATACCATGTAGTTAGTTACCTAGTGTACCCTGGATTACCTAACCAGTTGTTATTATTACGCTATGGTTTTATCTTGAAGGAGTACAGACCAATTGCCTCTTGTCTTTCATTATGTTATGACAGCACTAGGCATAAGTAACTAAAATACATAACTGTGTTGTGTTGGTCCTTTAGTCAAATGTTTCCAAGTCTGTGCAATAAAAATATTGCAAATAAAAATATAACAAACCAAGTAGTTTTTTTTTATTGACAGCAAATGTTGCCATTAAAATTTTAATTTATCCCTGATAAAAAACATAATACTGTGCATATAACTATGAGTTTTTACTATAACAAAACAACCAATGTTTACCTGTAATGCATCCAGAAGATACTCCACATCATCATTAAATTCCTGGAACTCGCCAATCTCTTGAATTTGATGAGCCTTCTTAACATTTCTTACTACTGTATAATACTGTAAGAAAAAAAATAAATTATCTTTAATTTAGTAGGTATTTCACATTTTATTTATAGTTAGCGTATGTATACTCTATGACAATGACGCAACAGCTGAGTTACATCATTCATTGCACCATATTTAAATATCCCAAGGTATAAGATAGGGTACTTGCAGAAATATTAGTTTGAAACTGCAGGTCGCCTGAAGTATTAATTTTAAACATCTCTCTTATTTATACTTCTAAACAGCACAGCACATGACATAAAAAAATTAACATTATTATTAATATTCAAAAGAAAATTATGATAAATGCCTGTAATACCGTATTACTGCAAAAAATAATGCATAACCACTTCCTATCCAATCAAAGAGCTCTGTGCTTGTTAGAGAGTTTATTGGAGTTATCATTACGATGTGACCCACTTCAATAGACCTCAATCGAGATATTCACTTACTTGTTTTCCTACAAAAATATTGTTAAAGTACTCAATCCAATTAGTCTGAGTATGTAACACTCACTAGTGGTTGAAAATAGGAAACTTTAACACAATCTATTCAAGCCCTGTGATAGCCACACTTTTCAGCATTGTAAATAATTTTCCTATAATAAGTGTTTTTGATTACCTCCTTAGCCTCTTTAGCGCACTTAACACTAGTGTAGGGCTTCACTGCTTCTGCAGAAGTGGGATCATCCACAATTGGGTCGGGTGCTCTATATCTTGTGACTCGGGTCAGTTCTTCAGGCACCTGGGTGGTGGGATTCCTTACTTCAGGATTCTCAGGCTGTTCTGGTCTCGGAGTCTCATTACCTTTCTGTAAAATAACATTAAGGTCCTCAGTATATGTAAATCACCTTAAGATATTATAGTTAAAGGTTTTGGTCAGTGATAGATCAGAAGAATCTACATCTGTGAAAATTTTATGGTATCCATTCATTTCGCAACTAGTGTTTAGCACTTCTCACTTTTCACAAACTCTACAACTGTAAATATTTCAGGATTTATTTCAGGTCCATCATTTAGAACTCCTAAGGTTAGGTCAGGTTAGTTTTATAAAATCTTAAAATATTTACATTTGCCAAATGTTAGAAGTAAAACATTAGTGAGCCAAATCTTACACCATAAATATCACATATTACTAGCACACTCACAGATATTACACAGATTTATTATAATTGAGCCTAGATTTTTACTATTGGCATTTTAATTGTACATAGGTATGACTTTTGCAAACTGTAATCTCACTTTTTGTGTCAATACAGAAATCCTCAAGTTTACACAAAATAAAGATAAAAAGTTCAAAGAATGCACCTTTAATTTGAAAGTAAGTTTGTGTTTGATAAACTTAACCTTTTGCTTTGATAGTACCAAAGAAAGTATAAACAAATTTACTTACATCATTAGCCCATTCATGTTTGTACAAATGGCGTCGCTTTCTAGCTGGCAGTGGGGATGGATTATCATTGACTAGTGATTTACTCTTGAAAATGGAACCCTTCTTTTTTGTTATAACTAGTTTCACACTTGGCTTGTCCTCAACATGATCGTCATCAATGCCATGTGGAGATTTAAAAACATCTTCATGGTGATTCTTTTGTGACTCTTCTTCAGAGAATTCTGTGGGGCAACTGTTGTAATCTGAATCTGTGGCTTGAGTTCCTGGGTTGAGATTGCCAGTATCATTGATGTTCAGATCAGATGCAGTGTCTATCGGTTCATCCTCCAAAGGCATCTCTGTTTCATTATCTTCTTGATCTTGTATATTTTCGTCTTGGGATAGTTCTGCGCCATAATCAGGGCTAGAATGTTTATGCTGCAATTTCTTTGCTTTTTGCTTCTTATGCAGTTTTACTTCAGGTTTACTATCATTATTTGCTCCAGATAAAATGTCAATCAAATCATTCTTTTCCACATGAGATTCAACTTTTTCTTCAGGCAATTCTGCTTCCAATGCTGATGCCGCAACAGCCTCTAAAACAGCTGCTTCATGTTTCTTTCTTCCTTTCCTACCTTCTTTTTTGAGGTCGCCTACAGTTTTTGTAATTGCCTTGCCTGAACGGACAGAAGTCACAGAATCCATAAAATCATCATTTTCATTGTAATTAATGACTTGCCTTGTTCTCCTAGCTCGCCCTGTAGAGCCCTCTGGGGGTTTAGGCTCTGGTGGAGGCTCTGTAGACTGGACATCAGACTTAGGAGATTTGTGTACTGAGCCAGTAGAATCTAGTTTAGCTAGCTGCATCTCAATTTCATCTTCTGCAGATTGAGTTTTATTTTTGAGCTCTTTATCACTGTCATGAGCTGGGGAAGCAAGAGTTTTATAAAGTTCATATGCATCTGAACCAGGCAAAGGTGATGTTGGTTTTTTGACTTCCTCATCTGTATTTTTGTGATGTTTTTTATGTGATTTATGATCTTTTTTATCTTTTTTCTTCTCTTTCTTGCTATCTTGGGCATGACCACCAAATTTAATTGTTACTTTTATGCCTTCATGCTTTGGTGAGCAAATTGTTTCCATAGAAGGGCTCTTTTTTTGGTCCAAACCCAGATCTGAATGCATATCCATAGAAGAATGTCTATCAGACCCTGGTGATGTGAAGCCTTCATTGGAATCAGTACTGACAATTCTAGATGTACCTTTAGATATTCGTAACACAATAGGAGGTGGTTTTCGTTCTTCATTACTATCTTTGCTAGTAGAAGGGCTGACTACCTCTTTACTTGTAGAAGGACTGGCAACATCAACTTTGGGTGGTACTGGACTTGCCACAAGTGGGCTTGTTTTTGGCGACGTAACTCTTGGTGCTAATGATTCATACCGTGAAAACTCTGGAATAGGACTGTTACTGCCATCTTCAGCATAGTTTATTATTTTATCACGATTCCGAACCAAGTATCTTTTACTCCTTGGTTCAGCATTTTCAGGTAACGATTCCTCTTTTTTGGAGGCCTTTGTAGCCACTGAATTTTTTCTTGCTTTTGTCTTTTCTGAATTACGTCGAGGCAATTCAGGTGATGAAGAATCTCTATTATAAACCCTACTTCTTTTGGTAGCTTTCTTTTCTTTGCTATTTGATGGGTGCTCTGGGGAAAGGGGAGCAGCAGGTACTGGTGGTGCATATGTGATTTGAGGAACAGGCGGATAAGGGTCTGCATTGCGTGACTTGAAGAATTTCTTAGGTTTTGGTGGTGGTTGGTCTGTTTCCACTGCTGGCACTGTCAGCGGACTGTTCTGGTCTTGAACAGGTTTTTTAAGAACATTACTTGTGTATGCTGGAAAGCAAAGATAATTTTAAAGATATATTGTTTACAACAAATAATACGAGAATAAGTAAGAATATAAAGTTAGATGCCTAGTCTAGAGATAATTGTACCAAATATGTAGGATGTGAAAGTAAGTTTAATTGAGCAATTTGGGGCTTAATTACATCTCTGAAGGTAAGTAGTTCAACTAAAATCTGAAACGTAGATAATGCACAATTTCTCTAATTCACAACAAATGTTTTGAACTTGATAAGCAAACGGAACATAGCAATAATTCTTACCGTAAGGAGCGCTCCTAATTGAAGTAAAGCTTGTGATTCCCCACTTGCCCACTGTGCCCGCAGAGCGAGCGGCTGTCGGGCAGTTACTATTCTCTCTAAACAGGGCACTATCAAGCGGCACGGCCACGCTGCCGCCTCGGCCTCTGCCCCAGCGCGACATACTGATAATTTCATTAATAACGATGACACCTGCACCGTTTCTCCGGAATCAATCACCTCTTCAAATGTCAAAACACCAAGCTACAAGGCATGTTGTCCTATCATACACAATAAACTTCACTTTTATTCATATAATTGTAACAATCAGTCCAAACCTATTCTTTTACTTTCTCCAAATGATATGAAAACACAATCCGTAAAGATACACCCGCCATTTTTACGGGAGCTAAGTACTTCACTCACAGTCTCAGAAGGACGCATTCGATTG
Organism: Choristoneura rosaceana; assembly: GCA_037349165.1. Lineage (NCBI taxonomy): Eukaryota > Metazoa > Arthropoda > Insecta > Lepidoptera > Tortricidae > Choristoneura > Choristoneura rosaceana. Next base: position 8,151,224 of record JAZBNJ010000040.1, on the reverse strand, counting down.
GGTGATCATTTATAAACGTGGCACGATTATGCAACTACCATTACAATTACCGATTTTCTTTGAACGTGTGAGGTAGATAAATTATGCCGACTATAACAATTGATTATGACAAATACGACACAAACTGCGATGTTGTCATCTCAAAGCACAGACGGCGCCATATTGGCAAAACAAGGTGAAGTGAAGTAAGAATTCAACCAATAGGGCGATGGCGAAATGAATACAAACTTGAAATCGGTTGTCTATGGCTGAGCTACATAGACAACACAGACTATAGACAAGTAAAGGTAGTAGTACACTTGGATGGAACTTTTCTTATATTCGCCGCCCTCTTTGTACGGCCGGCGTGTGCAAGAAATATCGGATCGGTATTTCCATGTCAGTATTGACCGTGCCGGTAAATAGTGTCACCCTTCCAATTATTTTTCTTATGCTTTCCCGCCTTTTTTTCATGAAAAATAAACTGAAGGTGCATTTTTCCTCCGAAAACACCACAAACTGTTTTAGATACAATAAAAAAAGTCCGGAATTCCAACAAAATATCGTGGAAAAATGGTGGAACGGACTCGTTTAAAAAAATGTCACAAGAGGAAAAATAAAAGAAATAAAATCCGCGGGAGGGGTGACACTATTTATCGGCCCGGATAGTACCGATATGAAAATACCAACCCGATTAATCGTGTACGTACTAAATAGTATAAGTGTCACAGGGACTGCACGATACGAACTTCGAATTTTGTGTCAAATTTGGGTCGGTATTTCCATGTCGGTAATATTTTTATTTGTGATACGAGGTTATTAAGCAAAGACTACAGACTACAGTATATACAGGCACATAAAATCGATGTCATGGTTCCTAAGACGAAATTTTCGTATATCGTATAGTTTCAGACTTTCCCATACTGACCGATATAAATGGGCCACCCTGTATAGGGAGTTAGTAAGTACAGTCCGTGAGATCTTAAAAAAACCTTCGTATTTTAGAAGCATACTTCGGATATTGACGATGACACGCGATCGTGATACGCGGTTCTGTTCTGTTATCAACTTGCAAAACTTTTTGAAGTTACCGTAAAAAGTTATGTAAAGAATAACCATCAGTACAAAATAAGCCTTATTGTGATTATGTTTTTGTTTGTTTATGTTTTTCTAATATTAATACAATATGACTTTTTGTTATGATACAAAGAAAACAAAATCAGCATTTTCGAATTCTTCCATCGTTAATTTAAATAGAGAACATCCCGACTTAACACAGTGATTTTGTTTGGAAGTATATAGAGTTGTTATGCCGTGCTTACTTCTCTTGGGTATGTCAAATGAATTTTTTTGGTCTGCTTCGTTTAATATTTTTTAATGTAATTTTTAAAATCCCCGTTGCTTGTATGACTCGGTCTCGAACCTTATTTAAATATTAACAATCAACTCTTTTCTTGAAACATTCAGCTTCTTTGAAAAAATATTTATTTTACACTATAAACAATTTCCGTGATTGGCTATTTACAGAAATACCCTGTTTAAGTTGACTCCCCATGGAAATCAATATTCGAAAAATAACTAGGTAACTGATTAAATAAGTTAGTGGTGGTTTTAACTGCGCTATATAAATAAATGAAAACACAACGAGTGCACTCTCCGCGTGCTGGATTGCTACTAAGTCAAAAAGACAATTGTCATTTTCTATTAACGAATCCTCCCCATTTCCCACGAAACCCGAAGGTTTTTCTAAAAGCTCACGGATTGTACGCAGGTTTGCAGGTGGTAGGACCTTGTGCAAGGTCCGCCCGGATTGCTACCACCATCTTGCTCGCTAATCCTGCCGTGACGCAGCAGTGCTTGCACTGTTGTGTTTTGGCGCGGAGAGTAAGACAGCCGGTGAAATTACTGGCATTTGAGGTATTCCAACTTAGGCCTCTAGGTTGGCAACGCATCTGAAATAACCCTGGTGTTACAGATTTTTATGGGCGGTGGTGATTTCTTACCACAAGGAGACCCACTTGCTCGTTGGCCTTCCAGTCGTATAAAAAAAAGTAAGGTTTTACAAAATGAGTTTACGAGTGATAAAACCGTGCCGCAAGGCGAAGGTTATTCATCGTCACGCTCACGAGTTTGTAAAACATTGCCAACCATAAATGTTATAATTACAATTAATTTTATTTTAAATCCTGGGGATCGCCTTTGGTACTGTCGAGCTGGTGCCTCACTGATGACATTGATAGCGAGGGAGCGAAGCGAGCGAGCAAGACGTTTCAGGGCAGAAGTGACTCGGATAGTTTAGGTTCAGAAGCTGCGCGCGCTTCGCTCCCGCCTTAGCCTTCGATGTTAGTTTTTTTTTTGTATTAGCGCACGCTACTCTTGCAAGTGCATCATTTTAGGTATTTTGACCGTTTGGTATTTCAAATGTTGGTGTATCAAACTTAGGTGTCATTGCTGTTGATATTTTAAACTTTAGACATTTACTCCAATAGGTATTTGAAACTTAGGTAATTCGTAGGTAGGTGTTAGTTGCTTAGGTATTTAAAATCATTAGGTATTTAAATTTTAGGGATTTTGAACGTAGATTATTTAAAAGATATTTTAATTTTAGGCCTTGCAATACGTACCCGTTCGAACAGAATTATGATTACTAGGCAAAAGTTTCTATTCATTATTTTTGCTCTACGATCTCCCTGTTTATATTATTATGTAATAATCATGATACTTCCCAGCCTCTATAATAATGTATTATTTTTACAAGCTTTATTTATTTATCATAGTTTCACGTTTTACCTATCCCGTTTTCTGTCTGTCTATCTGTAATCAAATTTTGCAAGTTAAATTCGACCAACTTCTAGTAGTTGGATTGACTTGAAATTCGGTATACTTATATAAATTGCGTGACAAGACAATAATTTAGTAGTGACATCCTAGTAGTCCGGCCAGGATCGTCTCCACAGGATGGAACTCTTCAATGGTTAATGGTATCGACTTTAAATTTGGTAGGCAAATGTAGTTTGGGTGGCAATACAAGTACAGTCAACAGAAAGTAGGTACAATTAGCAAAAAAAGCTTGTATTAAAAATGATTTTTTTTAATCAAAAACTTAAATGTAAAAAATTATTCAACTCAGAAAAAAAAACTAACAATTGTCACTAATAATATATGGATTCATCGTCATCATCATCATCATCATCGCAGCCTATTTATGTACATCACAATTCACACTGCTGGGCACAGGCCTCCTCTCAGAATGAAAGAGCTTGGGAGTTTCCACGTGTACCTAGTGCTGAGTGGGAACTTCACACACACCATTGAATTGCTTCGCAGACTTGTGCACGTTTCCTCGTGATGTTTTCCTTCACTGTAAAGTTTGTAGTAAATTTCAGATAGTTAAGAACACTTATAAACGGACCTTTATTTATGGATTCTATTATCTGAAAATAATAGTTATTCGTGCAACAAGTGAGCAAAATTGTTTTTTGTTTCGAGTGTTGATCTTGTAAGTACCGAGTAAGCGAAGGATTCTATAATTGAATCACGAGCGTCAGCGAGCGATTCTAGGTTAAAATCCTAGCAAGGGATTCAAACACACGAGATGCAAAAAAACTCTCTACTTACTGGATACCTACTTGTGATCTTTGTCCGGTATCATTAAAGTCTCCAGTAAGTTAATGATACCGGACGAAGATCACGTGTTCAGTAAGTAGAAAGGTTTTGAATTCAGAATGCAGAAGTGTCCAGTAGGTAAGTACGATGCAAATCCCATAACATCATTGTTATTTTAACTTTTTTTTTATAAATGTTATGCAAAGAGTCTCCTCATCTTACGGTCATTAAAAAGGTTGAACAACAAACGTAAAATTAATTATAAATGTTATTATATCTTTAAATATGATTTTATTTCAATTTCTATTCTTTAAAACATAAATGAAAACCGATTAGTTGCAAATTCATTTAATTTAACAAATATTTATTCCAACTCGTAAGAGGCAGACAGTATAAGGAACGCTTTTATTTAAAAAAAAAAACACGAGCAGCGGCGTTCGTTTAGTGCAACGCGGTTCTATACTTTATTAAAAAGCGGAAAATTTTAAAGGGCGCTCCACACTTAGTCCGTGAATCACGGCGCGATTTCGCGGAGCGAACTTGCCGCGAATTTGACAACGACTCTACACTCGTCCGCGTCTCGTACTACGTCGCGTTCGCGCTTCGCGCTCCCTTTGACGCGGGACAAAAAGCGACCAAAATTGGGGAATAAAGCGCGAAACCGCGAAGAATATGCGAAACGGCTCTACACTTAGCGTTCGCGCCCCTTCGCAGCCATTGCGCGCGATCCGCGGGCTAAGTGTGGAGCGGGCTTAACAAATGTTTGGAAATATTTTGTTGTCATGTAATTTATTATAATTTTAATTTTTTTTTTTATTTATTTATTTGGCTATTACATTTATTTATTCACTATTACAATTAGCTTATTCATTATAAACATATTTTTTGAGTAACATCAATTTCATTTAAGATTGCAATCAACACAGTATTTTTTTATTAGGTTGGTGTTATGATTGATCTTGCGACTTAAAAAGAAAAAAAAACTTAGAAAAAAAGTAAAATAAGCGGGAATTTCGTTCATTACGTTCGTTTTGTGACATTTTGGAAATATTTCTTATTAGAATTTTTTATTAAGTAAAAATCTTATTCAGTGAATTGCCCAAGTATGAGATCTGAAGATTCTGATACTGTATAGGCGGCACACCTGATATAAAAGCGGAGGCCGAATTAGCAAAAAACAACTTGCTGCTGCTCAAATCCAGAGAGATAAGTATATGGATTGTTATTAGAAATTTATCAAATGGAAACAATTTTTTGTTTCATTTTTGAGAAAAGCATACAAGCTTCGACCAGTAATCGCCATCCTGGCCTCGTTTCACTGACGGCCTCACCTTGCGGTTCGGCCATCAAACTTCTACTCGTCCAGGATGGCTTACTTACTGGACTCTGCAGTAATGTACTATTAACCCTTTCGTTCCGGCAAAGCCATACACAAAATCTACCCAGTTTTCCATATTCAGTGAATTGATACCTGCTCCTCAGTCCTGTAGGCGAGTTAACTCGTTCACAGAAATGATGCTCTTACGTCCGAAAGAAGACTTAACTCGGCTACGTAAAACACTTTTCAGAGCCGGTAGACGAGATAACTCGTTGGCTTGGTACAGTCTGTGCCTCCTGTGATCAGTGATATAACTCGACTTGTACCCTTTTGTGTGTTTTAATTTAGAAATAATCAGAAAAAAATAACGAATTTTTGGGTCTATCTCACGTACTTTTAGGTGCTATAGTTTCGGAGATAATTTTGTGAAAAGTGATACAACTAGCACAAAAAATCGTGCACATTGATATATATCAAGTTGTAACCCCTTTCAACCCTTTATGTAATTGCTCTAAAGGTTATTTTCGTGCTTCCTGGTATAAATGAAATTGAATTTATTTTCACATTTTATTTTTCCGTATTTTTTTCGGAAATATTGATATATCTACAGTTGTACCACTTTTGACCAACTTTCCTATAACAAGATCAGGGTACATCTCAACATGTACCTACCAATGCGAGACAAATCCGATATTTTTTTTTTTGTGATAAGTGGTATTGCAAACTGATATAAGTTAGGTAAATTTTATTTGTAACGGGATACAAAGTAAAAAAATATTTTTTTTCAGAGTTTTATATTTTATTTTAGTTCAGGCAACATTAAGTTGGGAATTACAACGTTGGCAATTTACAAGTTCATGTATATCATATCAGTTTACACCAAGAGATATTCTGGGTGCTCCAGGGGTGCACCATGATACATAACTTGTATCATCTAACACATATTATTTACTCATATTAGACATTTCAATAGGTACAACTCACAGGTTTTTCGCGATTTTCTTCGAGTTTACAATATTTATCGAAAAACACTAAATGCACGTTTATAGAATATATTTTTATGAATAAAAAAAAGTGCTTCGGTAAATGCTAGCCCCCTTGACTCACAGACCAGAATTTTTTTAATCTTGTTTTCGCTCTCCTGTAAAATGACGATTTTGGACTTGTATCACTTATCACAGGAGACACAGAGTTATTTTTCTCCATGTTGTTTGTTCAAAACGTATTTAGACACAAATGTGTAACGAATATTCTTGGGGTAGACTAATAAGTTTATTCACTAGTTGGCAACATTACTAACTGCATAACTGCAGCAAATAAATATGTCTCAAGACTAAGAGTACAGGAAGCAATGTGTCCGGTTGTGCAAGTGACTGTCGATTGCCCTAATCTAGGATGTAATCTAATTTTTTTTTAAGACGAGTTTACTCGTCTACCGGGTCTGAGAGCACATCGCACAAGACGAGTTAACTCGTCATCCGGAACGAAAGGGTTAATACTGCAAAAGCCTTATCTTTGGGCTATTAAAAAGGTTGAACAATAAACGTATAATGTATTATAAATGTTATTAAACCTTGAAATACGTTTTTTTTAAGATTTCCATTACATAAACATAAATAGATTTGTTACAAATTCATTCAATTTGACAATACTTATTTGTGAAACAAGAGAGAAAAGTCGTTTTTTGGTGTGAGTGTTGATTTTGAAACCTGAGTAAGCGAAGGATTCTACAATTGAATCACGAGCGACAGCGAGTGATTCTATGTTACAATCCTGAGATCAGCGAGGGATTCAAACACACGAGATGCAAAAAAACTTTGGTCTCGTGTGGCACATACAATTTTTCACCTCAGCAGCGAGAACATAATTTAAATGTAACAGAAGAATAAAACCACGTATACACCTACCTGTTCACAAAACAAACACATTTTTTTAAACAATCCGATTATACGAACAGACAGTCGCGATTACATCTAATAATATGATAAAAAGTCACCAGAACGTTAAGAATGCCCAACATTGTTCAAAAGCGGTGAGTAGAGTAGCGGTAAATATGATTTAATTAAGATTTGTTTCTATTACATAAACATAAATAGATTTGTTACAAATTTATTCAATTCGACAAATATTTATTCCAACTGTAGAGGCAGTAAGTATACGGAATTCTTTTATAAAAAAAAAAAAAAAAAACAAGTAAAGCGGCTATCGTGCAACGAGGTTGCATACTTTATTAAAAGAGCGGAAAATTTACATTTTGGAAATATTTCGTTGTCATGTAATTTATTAGGTACCCATCGATGTATTTTTAATACCATAAATTTAATTTAAAATTGTAATCGACACATTTGATCCTATCTCTCGCTTTTTTCGTGTTGAAGTGAAAGTGACAGATCAAAGTGAGGTTCAAAATATTTGGAATTCAGTGAGTAGACCTAATACTGTCTTCAGCATTAAAAAAAATTAAAATATAAATTTATTTTACATTGTACATACATATTTATTACTATAAATCTTTGTCTTTTACATGGTAAATTCTTACAAGGCTCTATCAACTCGATACCAGTAATTTTTGAATAAGCTTCTGCCTAATTTTAATTTCGCCGAATTACTTATTTTATGACAAAACCCATTGTTGTCGTAATAAAACCATAAATTATTACCATCCAACAATTCCGAAAAAGCAATTTTGCCGCACATAAAACGTTGAGTGCGTACCGTAGGCAAGCATTATGCAAGACATGCAATTTTCTTCCCGGAGTTTTATTCTTTTTTTTATGGCGTCTACTTGAGTAATGAAAAACTATTAAAATGGTCGCGTGGGGATAAACCGAGGGTCGTTGGGACCTTGCCGGTTTACGATAGCCCGGCGAATGGGGACTGAGCTATTTTTACAACCCTGCCAATTTTATGGCTCGCAAAAGATGGCCACGGATGTTGTACCGAAAAAGGAATTTTTAGCAATAGTAAGTTTTATGTAGAAACATACATCAGTTCTGGAATATGTATTATAGTTTGTATAAATTGTGTTTTCCAGGAAAAGAAGCTTTTCAAAAACGTTTCGGTAACTGGAATAGGTGTGTATTATTAATTTAATTTATACTATCTTGAGTTTTTAGCTGTTGACTAGATAATTTGCTGAATATAGTGGAACGGCAAAAATTATAAGAACGGGCTTTCTAAGGTGTTTTCAGTGGCGTTTCATAGCGTTTTGTTGGATCTGTATCTGACTACGGATTAGGATTTAAAAATAAAATGAAAATCTTCTTAGTGCGTGTCAAGCCACACACGCAGTGTTGGGTTCCGAACTAATAATATGCGGCAAAGGAGATTGACAAGGTTTGGACCAATACTCCCCAAGTATGAAAATACTTCTAACGAGTTCCTTGCGTTAATTTCTACTAAAAAAAAATATGTTTTCAAAATTGACGATTATTACTGAATTAACTAAATGACAATTAGTACTCTCCTATTACTTAGTACTTTGACAGGGTGCCTTTCGCATGATCTAAAATGTTATGTCCTGAAATTTTTTGGTTATTTTTTTTTTATTCAACAAGCTAAGGGTATATTGCTGCAATAAAACCAATCTGGACATATGGAATCCAACTGTGGTCTATAGCTAGCAAATCCAACATTATGTGCCTCCAGAGAGCTCAAAACAATATTCTAAGGATACTCTCATCGGCGCTCTGGTATGCTCGCAATTCAGAAATCCACGAGTACCTGGAAATCCCAACCATCTCAGACGAAGTGAAACGTTACGCAGCCAACTACAGGGACCGCCTGATGATTCACCCAAACCCGTTATCCAGTGTACTTTTGCAGCCAAATCAGTTTAAAAGACTCAAGAGAGCTGATGTGCTGCCTTACTAAGGGAGACAGAGCAGTGGCTCTGCCTTGCCAAACCCTAACTTTTAGCAACCCACCTGATTATAGTCTGAAAGACTGATTGCAGGTTTAAACAAGAGGAAAAAAATAATAATCGCTCGAAGCAGAGCTCCGTCGACTTGGCCTATTATCTAAACACGCCGCGGTAGCGTGTCAGGCCAACAGAACTGGCGAGCAGCACCGTGTGTACTTAGACTATATACAACACTAGACCGAGCCTCAGTAAGAAACAATGCGATTGAAAACGTCCACTCTTTTTCTTGTTTGTGTGCGTGGCGACCACGTGACAGCTTCGTCTTTACATTCGAGTTACGTCAATCCGGTTGTCACTGTGTGCGTGCTAAATGATACCACGTAATGTCAAATCGCCCAAAATTTGGGGGAAAATTATTACGACACGACGAAAATTAGACGCTAGTAAAAGTAATGGCGAATGTAATCAAATAAAAAATGAATTAATAAAACTAAAACAGACAGACATGGCGAAACTATAAACTGTTTATCCCTCTGTGCACAAAATTACCTATTTAGGCATACATTTGAGAGCCGAATTTTTTACCGCTCAGACAGTATTATGCTTTATTCGTGAATATTAAACTTAATAATATTACATGAATTCTTAGTACTAAAGATTATTTTCCAAACAATCGATTTGAATAAGTAGCACCTAGCGCCACGACAGTTAAATGTTAATCTTTAATTTAACATAGTAAAAAAGTTATCGACTTTCTATAAATTATTAATTCAATCGTTCAGGTGAAATCGATATATTTCGACTTTGTGCCCAATACAAACTTTTCAGTACGATTTTGACTGAATTGTGGGGAATTTTGCACTGGAAACTGGTATCACCTATAAAAAATGTTACACAATTCTAACCTAAATAATTTAATCTTTTCTTACGAAATTTTATGGATTCTGGATTACTTACCGATGGAAAGTCACGTTATTAGGATTTTTAATCCTGCCTTTATAATTGCGGCACACTTTTATAGCACATTTGGTCATATTTCGGCACTTTTGTATTGCGCGCTCCGCATACGTCACCTATGGTGTCACAATGCAGACTGAGGGGGGGAAAATGACTTATAAGCCAACAATTGGCTCATATTTTTTGGGGACGTTTTCATGCCGCCGACGGTCCATCTAGTGTTGTATATAATCTAAGCGTGTGTAATTTTAAAGGAACCATTTGGACCTTGACCCCCTCATAACTCAAAAACTGTTTCATATAAACTGTCAAATTTGGCTGATTTATTGAAACTTGAGAGATAAATATGTGCTCAAAGTAAAGCGGAAGTTGATACAAATTAAAAAAATTGAACAGTGTTTCATTGACGTTACATTAAGAACAATCATGACAGTTTTCATGACTCTAAGCCTAGCGGTTGTTATTTCCAGATTTTATCCCTATTCCGTGGGAATATGCGAATAAAAAGTAGCCTATGCTTTATGCCAGACATCCAGCTAATCTACATACCAAATTTCACCTATTCCAATTCCATTGGACGATCCCCTGATAGTGACATTATTATTGTAATTTTATTTTTAATTTTTCTGTTGCGAATTGTAATTGTTTTATTGCTTTTTATTATTTTATTCAATTGTAACATTTTGTGACATTTGATTTTATTCTAATTTAATCTTTTGTGTATTCTTGACAATTTTAATAAGTATAAATTCTCGTAACTTTGACATGTACCAATTAAGATGTAATTTTATACCTAGGTACTGGATGAATAATTAATAATCTAACTAATCTAATCTAATCATCTAAATCCGTCAGCTGTTTCAGCGCGAAGGAGTAACAAACATAGGTACTCACTTGCTCAGTCATAAACTTTCGCATTTATAATATTAAGTAGGATTACGAAAAGTAAGTCCATAAAAGTCCTCAATGGAAGAGTTTGAAGGGTTATAAAGTGACACAAATTCTCTCGCGATCAAAGTAAATATTATGTAGGTGAAAATTACAGTTTTACCTTAACACTAAAAGCCATTACACCCTCGGACTTTTTAGTGCCTTCCTGAAGAGGTGGTTTTTACTATGGCTCTTTTAGTAGGTATATATATATCGGCGGCCGATCGTACGATTCGCCAGATCACGAAATTCCTAGGCATAACGTGAAATGGCGCCATTTCATGAATTGGCTAAGGGACATCCGCCATATCGTTCAAAACTCACCGTTTGACAATTTGCCTAGTGACGTTTAGGCAGATCATGAAATTCCTAGGAATATCATGAAACGCCGCCATTTCATGATTTGGCTAGTTTAGGCAGATCATTAAATTCCTAGGCATATCATGAAACGCCGTCATATATATCGTTTCTGGCACTTCGCCAGACTACACACAATTCATACTAACCACTCCTCTTCGATACTAGATGATTCGATAATATCGGATTGGAGCGATATATCGTGTACGTATCGATACTTTTTGAAATATCGATTTATATCGCCCACTACTACTCCTCGCTTCACTCGTCGTACCTATTTTTTCTTTTTTTCAGCATATCACAATATGCCCACTATGAAGCTAGGAATATCGACGAATGCGTTGCTCTAATCGATCCGCCGTATTGTTTTTCAGGCACACCGTGATATGCCTGGACGACTTTTAGGCATATCATCAAATGGCGCCATTTCATGATGTGCCTAGGAATTTCGTGATCTGGCGGATTTTACGATCTGCCGTCGACATATATACTACATATTTATACATAATATCTACCACTTATTTTTAGGTTAGTTTTTGTAGGTACTTTAAGTTGAATAAGCGATTAAAACTGATTTATGGTGTAATCCACAAAAAAAACTCTATCATTATCATCAATATGTCTATAGATATTCTATGGAGGTACATAACTACATATCGATAATAATGGCAAAAATTGCATTCATCACAAGATGCTTGTTTGATTTATCGTGCGGCCAAAGTCATGCGCTTTGTCACAGCATGTCCAAACAATTCCTGATTTACGACTAACAGTAAATCTCGAATTAGTGGTTTATGTTCATTTTACGAGGCGTCCCGTAAACCAGAACTAATCAGTTTATCCTGTCCATATTTTCTCATTTCGATCCCGGAACCCTCCAATGTTTATGTAGGTACTATGTGGATTACATTATGTAGGGAGAGAATTGGGGACCGTCGTGAAATTTAATAGTAAGTGTAAGTGCAAGACGTGATGGTTACAAATTCGGGGTTTGAGGGTGAGGCCAAACGAACGTAATTTTTTGAGTTATGAGTCGCGTATTTTCGGTTGCGTAATTTCTGCTGCATTCTGTTATGGACAAAAGTCCAGATTGCGCCACATGGCGACGCAATAGTATATTTTTTATCGAGAGACTAAAATAAGCCAATATATACCCGAGGTGGTTAGCTACCCGAGCTTTAGCGAGGGTGTCTATTTATCCGAGGGTTTATATTGACTTTTAGTCTCGCGGTGAAATAGTTATTTGTGCAACAAGAGAGCAAAGTCGTTTTTTGGTGCGAGTGTTGTTTTTGAATCCTGAGTAAGCGAAGGATTCTACAATTGAATCACGAGCGATAGCGAGTGATTCTAGGTTAGAATCCTGAGATCAGCGAGGGATTCAAACACACGAGATGCAAAAAAACTTTGGTCTCGTGTGGCACATTCAATTTTTCACCTCAGCAGCGAGAACATAATTTAAATGTAACATGAGAATAAAACCACACATACACCTACCTGTTTTGTTTACAAAACAAACACATTTTTTAAGAAATAAATAATAATAATCACATTTAAAACTTTACTCAAAAATGATACGAACAGACAGTCGCGATTACATCTAATAATATGATAAAAAGTCACCAGAAAGTTAAGAATGCCAAACATTGTTCAAAAGCGGTAAGTAGACCTTTTAATATTATTTTATTAAGATTTCTTTCTATTACATAAACATAAATAGATTTGTTACAAATTCATTCAATTCGACAAATATTTATTCCAACTGTGGAGGCAGTATACGGAATTCTTTTATAAAAAAAAAAACAAGAAAAGCTGCTTTCGTGCAACGAGGTTGCATACTTTATTAAAAGAGCGGGCAAATATTTAACTGTCATGTAATTTATTATTGGATATATTTTTAATGCCACAATTTAATTTAAGATTGTAATCAATACATTTGATCCTATCTCACGCTTTTTTCGTGTTGAAGTGAAAGTGACATCTAGGTGAAGTTCAAATATTTGGAATTCATTAAGTACCTAGACTCAACACTGTCCTCAGCATTTAAAAAAAAAATTAAAAAGATTCTTTGTCTCACGGAGTGAGCAAAATACGATTTTGCTCACTGATTTCTCATAGCAAAACCTATCTGTTTGAGGTGCTGAGGTGAAAACTCTATTTTTCACTTCGATTGCGAGAAAAAAATAGTCAGTTTAGTACAAAAAGATTTAACAAAAAATAAAAATAAATCTTTCTAGATTTCGGCGGCCAAAGATCATCAATTATGTCTATTATTCTTTGGTCAACATCATAATTTTCACTATCACTTGATGACATTGTGAGAATAATCAATTTATTTTAATCGTTTACGATTTACGCTCTACAACAATTTCAAAGTTTTCACGGTAAATATTTTTTTCCATCCAGACACAGATACTACCAATACAGATACTAACAAAATAGCACCGGCGAAATGGTCCATACACATACGGAAAAATAGAGTGGCGCCACCTTCTATGCGGAAAAAGCATCGAACTAAGACCACGTAGACTAAGAACGTAACATTTGCGTCATGAAAATGCTCCACACACAATCTTATTTTTTGCAAGTAACTCGCTGTTTGAGTTTATCTAAGTAGCTTGAAATGAATTAAAAAATTAATTACTTTTACTCCCTAGGGACTAAAGTACTCACTTTACTCCCGCCTTGTAAGGCTATATTGACTTACTTTTAGAGCATGAGAAGTGAAAAATGAGTTTTACGCGAATATTATTTTTGTATGAAACCATAATTACGCGACTCTACATATATACATACATAAAATCACGTCTCCTTCCCAACGGGGTACAGTGACTACATCTTTCCACTTGCTACGATTCTGGCATACAACTTTCGCTTCCTCTACAACGCGACTCTGAACTCAAAAAATGCGTTTGGTTGGCCAGGGTTGGTGTCATCCTATAGTAGATTGATAACCAAGGGTGGAAAGTGACCCATTTCACCGAGATATTTCGAGTATTTCGAATAGTTCGAGGGGAAATGGGTTATTTCACCCGAGTTAGACACTCTACTTTTCATTTCGACTGTGAGGAAACTAAAATACTACAAAAAAACGAGAATAATAATAAATTGAATTTACTTAAAACTATCCAACCTCCAGCGGTACCTTTTCGACTGGCCACTTGCCATGCCAGACTATAAAAAAAAAATCGAGTTGGTAACGACATGCATCTAGATGGCCATGCCGAAACGTGAAAAAAAAACTCATTGACGTAACTCAATTATCTTCGATGTCGTGGCTAGTATAAATAAATGTACAAAATTATTAGAGGACATAATTACGATATAAATTAACAAGATATAAATAAATTAAATTTATTTATATAAATAAATTAAATTTATCTATATCCAACCTCCAACCTTTTCATACATTACTTTACTCTTTGCATACTGGCCACTTGCCGCGGCCGACTAGAAAAAAAAAAAATCGAGTTGGCCACGACATGACCAAAGAGCTTATAATTATACAAAACTGGAGGTTGCACGCCGAAAAAAGAAGTTTGACTTTTATTACGGATGTTCGACGTTCAACCTCCAGTGTTGTATATAATGTTCTTGGTCACGACTTACATCTAGATGGCCATGCCGAAACGTGAAAAAAAAGCCTATCATGGCATTATGGCGGGCAGCAGAATAGAGGAAAAATTTTAAATGTTGATATTTTGTAATTTCGAAAAAAATAGACCAATTGTAGAATGTTTTTAATGTGAACCTATTAAGATCGTAATAAACATGTCGTTTAATGTATAGCTGAATTTAGATTACTGAAAAGCTTTTATTTTAATAATATGACGTATCTCAATTATCTTCGATGTCGTGGCTAGCCGAAAAATTAAAAAAAAATTACTTTCCACCCTAGAGGAGAAAACGCAATTTTCCACCCGTCTATCTACCCATGAAAATTAAACTTTCCGAACAGGAGAGATGAAAAATATATGAGTTGGTATACCTATTGATTCTTGATTACTTTGTTTTTCGAAACTTAACAGTAATCAATTTAAGAAGGTAACGGACCTGCAAATGACGTATAACCTAACCAACAAAAAGTTGGAAAACCCCCGATTTTGTCACTTCAAACTTCAATATTTCAAAAACGTCTAAACAGATTTTGATAAAACGTGTCTAAGAACCATTGCTAGAAAACCTGCTTTCAATTAAAAAAACGCGCATTAAATTCCACCCGTTTAAGAGTTACGGTGCCACAGACAGACACACAGACACACAAAACGGTCAAACTTATAACCCCCGTCTTTTTGTGTCGGGGGTTAAAACCGTGGTTGGTTAACTAGCTTTTAAGTTAAGCTTGTGTATCTTAAGTAAGAGAAAACAACCACCGTTGGCTAGGATAATCATAGTGAAATTGTTAAGAATCGTTAAAAAATTATTAGTTAATTTTTTATCGTAAATTCTTATTTCATTTTTATTATTAAAATTATACAATCAACAATATAAAAGCTAGGTAGTTAATCAAATAATTGTAAATAAATGTTATAATCAATTACAAATAATAGCATCATCATCATCATCATCTCAGCCTATATACGTCCCACTGCTGGGCACAGGCCTCCTCTCGGAATGAGAGGGCTTAATAAATAATAAATAATATAATACACATTTTTCTGCAATTGCGTTAAATAGAGAGTTCGTGTTGATATTTTTAACCGACTTCAAAAAAGGAGGAGGTTATCACTTCGGTTGTTTTTTTTTTTTTAATGTTTGTTACCTCAGAACTCCGTCATTTATGAACCGATTTGAAATTTTTTTTTGCGTTCGTCTAGAAATGCTTTCAATTAGGTCCAATAAGCACCAAATCAGGATCTAATTATTGGATCCTAAGGAAATCGAGGGAACTCTTCAAATGTTGTAGGGACACCTATGGTAATTTTCATATATTTTGTAGTAACTCGTGCATTTGCTCTTGAAAACCATCATTTGGTAAAGTGGAACTGATGATGAAGACCACAGTTGACCATCGGAGTTACTACACAATAACAAATATTTCATGGGTTGAATTTCAATTGCTTTAAAACAGTTGCTAAGCAATTTATACTCCTCGGAACGCATATGGTGAAATGGAATGGGTGGTGAAGCACCAGGATTCCTCAATAATGAACATCTCTGCATCGGAAAAAGCAATTTTTCGTAAAAGGTGACGAGCAGTTGACATTAAACTATTGTATCTTAGATGTTTTACACTAAAAAGCGTGAAAAAATTTTTTTTAACAAAAAATAGAACCGACTACAAAAACCATGAAAGTAATTTTCTACCAGTCTGAAGTCGGTGCCTCAGCACGAGCCAGCAGGAGTGATTGAAGCTATTTACTCGTATAGTTGTAGGTGAGGTATAGGTCCACTCCTGCTGGCTCGTGCTGAGGCACCGACTTCAGACTGGTAGAAAATTATTTTCATGGTTTTTTGTAGTCGGTTCTATTTTTTGTTAAAAAAAAATTCTATATAGCAACATTGCATGATTTGTATAATACTTACTTATCATTCTTGTTACCTTCAAAATTTTCTCAAATTCATAACGACTGTAACGTTCTTACAATTTGATTCCTAATTATACCAGCAAAAATCTACAGTCCGCTTTTTATTCAAGACCGCATCCCAAAGAAACTAGAAGACACACAAATGATTATTAAAAGGTTTCACAGGTTGAAGGGCGATGATTCAATTTGTTCGACTGTACCTATAGTTGGTTAGGGTTTACCCCTATCCCGTGGGAACATCGGGATAAAAAGTAGCTTGCTTATGTGTTATTTCAGATGTCCAGCTACTTACATACTAAATTTCATGACATGCCCAGCGGTTGATATTTAGAGACTTTATGCCTATCCCGTGGGAATATTGGGATAAAAAGTATCCTATGTTTTAATCCAGGTTATAAACTAACTTTTTGCCAAATTGCATCCAAATCCGTCAAGCTGTTTCACCGTGAAGAATAACAAACATACTCACTCACTAACACTCACTCACAAACTTTCACATTTATAATATTAGTATTATTAGTAGGATTAGGTACATTAGCTGTTTAAATGTGGTTTTATAATGCTAGATAATAGGTACATATTTATGGATAATACATTAAATATTTTGTTGAAATTATCTAGTGTAATAATAGTAGATTGTTCAACAAGGGACTAAAACAAGCCATAATGACACGAGATGTTTGGCCGTTTCGCATTATGGTTGTTTAGTTTCGCGTTAAACACTACTTTTCACTTTAAATGCGAAGAAAAAACCAATGTTCTATTCAAAATTACAATATGTATTACTTTTTAAAAACGTAAGTTAAACCATCGCACTATTCTCCCGAGAAAGTCATCATGAAGGTTTATTATTGGTCCTCAATCGACGTCCACGACCAAAATGTCAAGAGAAGAGTGTAAAAAACCGGCCAAGAGCGTGTCGGACACGCTCGAAATAGGGTTCCGTAGCCGTAGAAAAAATTAAGTAATATTTGTCTAAGGATTTCGTATTTTGTACGGAATATTCCAAGTTTAGGTATATTCAATATCTTAGGCTCCTATTCTACTCTTAAACTAGGTACTAATAATTCTCATGAAAACTTAACCGTTATTAGCGGCAGTTTGATATACTTACTTTATCCTGATTTTTTTTTATTTTTCCACTAACCGGTTTGAATTTTGGAGGGGGGGGGGGGGGGGGCACTCGATTTTAATGAAAATTTGCACTTTAAAGTTGAATATTTTCCAAAAGAATCACTGAATGGAAAAATCGTTTTAGCAACCCCTAATGGTTTTAAAAGACCTATCCAACGATATCCCACACTATAAGGTTGAATGAGAAAAAAAATCACCCCCACTTTAACTTCGTCTATGGAAGGCGCTCTAAAAATTTTTTTTAATTTTTTATTGTACCATTTTGTCAGCATAGTTCACATATATATTCATGCAAAATTTCAGCTTTCTACCATTGATAGTCCCTGAGCTAAACCGCGAACGGACAGACAGACAAACAGACATGGCGAAAGTATAAGGGTTCCGTTTTTGCCAAATTTGGCTACGGAACCCTAAAAAGTTGCAATAGAGAGTATTAAGAACCTTTCCTACTCTCCATTTAAAGAAGCGTAGGTAGTAGGCAGTATTAAATGTTAGGTACGTTTACGATCCCGTGTTATATTACTTTTTAGGTATCTGAACCAGTCTGCTAGACTCAGCGAAGAGTGCAATAAAACGAAATGAATGGGACACGTTTTTATGGGGGTCGTTCGTATAGCTTTTTTATTTTTACTGCGTACGTGTTTCGCTTGCTACTGGCTACGATATAGGAGTATTAAAAAACTTTGACCTATGTTTTCTTGCCGCTTCTAGAGACTATTTTTAATAGGTAGGTAGGTATTTAAGTAAGTAAAGGTACTTAATATTATTTAATTGTTTAATAAATAACACACAATCCATACATACAACCACCATCTCGAAGCAGCAGTGCTTGAACTATGGTGTTTCGGCATGGAGAGTCAGGCGGCCGGTGAAATTACTGGCACTGGAGGTGTCCCGTCTTAGGCCTCTAGGTTGGCAACGCATCTGCAATACCCCTGGTGTTGCAGATATTTATGGGCGGTGGTGATCTCTTACCATCAGGAGACCCACGTTCTCGTTTGCCATCCAGTCGAATAAAAAAAAATCATAATATTATAAATGTGAAAGTGTGTGTTTTTATATGTTTGTGTGTAGGTTTATTCGTCTTTCACGTAGAAACGAAGCGACGTATCGACGTGATTTTTGGCATAGAGATAGTTTATGGGCAAGAGAGTGACATAGGCTACTTTTTATCCCAAAAAAAAGCACAGTTCCCGAGGAAATAGCGCGCGATAACCGGATTCCACGCGAGCGAAGCCGCGGGCAAAGCTAATATGTAAAATAACTAGCTTTTGCCCGCGGCTCCGCCCGCGTGGTAGGTATTCGGTTATCGCGCGCTGTTCCTTCGGGAACTGTGCATTTTTCACGGATAAAAAGTAGTCTATGTTACTCTCGGGCCCATAAACTAACTCTATGCCAAATATCACGTCGATCCGTTGCTCCGTTACGGCGTGAAAGATGGACAAACATACAAACACACAAACACATTTTCGCATTTATAATATTAGTATGGATTAACAAAAAGAAATAAAAATAGAACTAAAACTAACTTAATCCAATCCCAAAAAAAATATTTTCACAAATATCACCCAAGTCGCTGCTATTGGGTAGTAGGGTGCTCACAAGATTGGCTGCATTTCCTCGTACCTATATTGCACTTCAACGAAAATTGTTGTCGTTATTAGGTACTAGAATTTACCCGCAGCTTCGCACGTGTAAACTATTCGATCTGGTAGTTAAATTACAATTGAAATTCCGGGATGTTACAAAATTGTCCTGGGATTTCCCAAACTTTATATCGTGGTCTTAATTGCGTGTACTAAGAACACCTGTAGGTACAAATTTCATGACTAAGCCCAGCGGTTGTTATTTCGAGATTTTATCCCATTCCCGTGGGAATATCGGGATAAAAATTAGCCTATGTGTTATTTCAGATGTCCAGCTATCTATATATACCTAATTTCATCCCAACCATCTAGCCGTTTTAGCGCGAAGGAGTAAAAAAAACACACACACACACACTAACACATAAAAACTTCCGCATTTATAATATACATAAGTAGGGTCATCATCATCATTATTAAGACATAACAAAAAATGTTTAGAACCCTTCTTCTGTGACCTTCACTGTCTCTGAAAAATCTTGAAGAAACATTTAAATTAGATCCTGATGATACGTTCCAAAACATTCTACTTAATTCGTGTGTAGTTGAGTAAATTTTGATATATTGTATTTCGTTTAAGTTAATTATTTTTTGTTACAAAAAACTTTCGTGTTCGTACTTACACCTAATATTTTGGCTCTGGTTTGCTTTTTTAACGATTTGGATTTGGATAAGTACTCGTACGTACTATGAATTAACGTAAGTAAAACAAAATTCTCGAAAATTACTAAGCCACACAAGAATTAACGGTAAAATTGGTTTCAAATGTATAAATAAAAAAAATACAATCATTATCATTTTTAAATTTCGAATTTCAATGTGGAAGCGATTAAAGTCATCGCGGCCAGTACCTATTTCGAACTTATTTAAATAAAAAGTTGAGAGAGGTATGCATTGTTACCTAAGCTTGTAGCCCAAATAAAATCAGCTTTAATCAAGAGGCATAAGTATCTGCTTATCTTCAAGACAAGCTATTCCAAAGATCGCAATTGGTTTTAAAACGATTTCTCTACCAGAAAACTTTCCTGCCTACTGGGCTGACTTTGATATTATATAATAACCCTATAGTTCAAAGAAAGAAATTCAGTGGTGTATGTGAAGTTCCCGATCCACAATGAACCCGCGTGGGAAGTACGACCCAAGCTCTATCATTCTGAGAGGAGGCCTGTGCCCTGTTAGATAATTTTCACAAACGCATTTTTTCTGAGTAGCGAATTTACTTATTCGTCTTTTTTAATGTAACTATTTTTTATGAAGCGTTTTTGATGTTCGCGTTTATTTTTTTCGCTTATTTTATCAGTAGGCTCCTGATTCTGGGCGGTCTGCCCTTCGGGCATCTGTTGATCAAAGGACGGAATTTTCATGGCAATTTTTGACCTGTCATAGTGAAGTGACTTCTCACTTATCGACTCTACCCTAAATGATGTCGATATATTAGACTTTATATTAGCTTGTCGTAAACTTATGTTATGTAGAGCGTTTTTTTCCGCATGAAATGGATGGACTGTAAAAAAGAAGAAGTTTAAAATCAAATATGTGAAAAAAAAAAAAATTCTTTTATAGAGACATTAAGGAACACTTGTTAACATTACAACAGAAGAATTTCAACTTGAAACTGAAAAAAAAAAAATTTGGACTGAAATTATTACTTTAGAAATCGGTATCCATTCATTGTTTATTGTTGTTCTTTAAATTAAGGCCGCCTATTGTTTACCTCTACTTTTAATCTTCTTTAGTACACACCTATGTTGTGTATCGATATATATGTGCACCTATATCGGAAGTCGATAAAAGAGAAGTCACTAAGACAGGACAAAATATGTCATGATAATTGGTTCTCTGCTGATGATCATAACGAACCTAACCTATCTTTTAATGTGCAATAATGTGGACACTAACTAAGGTGTACCGATTCGTTAGAATAATGATTTAGAGTAAAATATCCAACAAATTCGACTATATGTATTATATCTACTGATAATAGTTGCGACTGATAAAATAATGTAGGTACCAACTGGTAGAACAAGCGAAAAAAATAAACCCGAGCATTAAAAAACGCTTCATGAAACTTTAATTCAACTGGCTGCTTCTAATCCTTTCATTTTACAATGGTAAGTTTGGTAGGTACCTATAGTACCTAAATCAGTTAAATCCCACGCATGAGTGAGCAAAAATATTGCCTTGAAAATGTATCCCATGCTATTGGTAGAAACGCGAACTATGTACCAAGACGCCAGTTTCATCGATCTGTAATCGCCCCACACGAATCCTGGCACACCGCCCTTGGAGCGATGGCGGCTAAAATACTCGACGCCGATTGGTCAGTATTCCCGTGCTTTCTCCCGAGATCACGCATGTCAATGATTCGAAACAAAATGGCTGCACCTTTGGAAAGTGCATCGGATAGGAGTTAGGTAAGTTGCTTTTGTATTGGTGTTTATTAAAAACTGTTGATAATGATAGACAAGATCGGGCTGGATTTCTCTGATATGTAATTATGTTGAGGAAATGTACATATTCCCAGTTTATGAAAATTTTAATAACGTTAATTTAATACCCAGCTTAATTTGTAGTGAGATATACAACAAAAAGTGAATGAAAAAGTGACTAAATTTTCTCATACGAAATTGATGCGATTTTTAATGATTTTACATACAAAATAACTCCCTAACATACAAAATAGTGCCTTCACTTAATTTTCAATGTTTTAGTCGTTAATTTACCTATAGATTAGTAGGTACAATAGTTTGGATTTAAACAAGGATTAATTATGAAGTTGATGAACTGTTGCCTACCAAAAAACAAACTAGTTTCTACTATTTATGGCTACTTGCTGGAAACACATAAATCTCGAATTAGCGTTAAGCTCAGTTTAGTAGTGTCAAAATGTATGGAACTGTCAAGCTTAAGCCAGGTTTAACTGGTAAATCAAGATTTATTTTTTCCTGCAAGATGACCTTAGATACCTTACTAACCTATTTTTTAGACGTTGTATCTACCGCCCCATACTGAGGTAGGAGTTACGTACTCGTTTACTTACTTTGTCAGTCGATATTGTAGGTACTTATAATTCAGACCGCAAAATCCTTTTCTTCAGTGGCTCTATCCAGTCGTAATCGTTACTTTCGTACAAGAAATCTGTTGTTATTTTAGTTCACTTTAACAATCACATTACAATGCTATAGGTGCCTATCTATGGTAGATTTATATGCATTGTTCCTAATTATCAAGTTTTAAAATTTATTCTTACATCACCAATTCGAACACTCCACTACCTACTTCAACACTTCACTGCTATACTTCATGGTTATCTAGTTAGGTACGTCAGCCCTTGGGGATTTCAAAATGGCACTGAGTTGACGACTTTTAGAATTTGTTTGGTATCCAATGAGAACACCATTGTAACAATTAAACATAGAGCTTAAATAATAGTAAATAAATTGTAGGTACCCCAATAAAACGAAAACCCAAAAATTCGCTAGTAAACGCACAATAAAATCATCACCAGGGACGGATTGAGTGCTTTAAAAAAAGTATTTCAAATTTTTCTTCAAGCTTCTTATTAAAAAAGTTAGTTATTCCTTTCAAAAATATAAAGATTTTAAATCGAAAACACAATTGACAAATAAAACTTTGTTGACAAATATCTAATCTAAACTGTGAAAATAATCCCTAATACTTACGAGTATTTTTTTATCGAGCACTATTGCTCGCTACTTCGTCTGTATTCCGTGGGAATTACGTATATTTCTGGGACGAAATACTTTACGTACAGGTACGCCGATAATATAATCTCTAGCTCTCCATTTCAAGTTTATGTTTATCCAATACAAACAATTAATTTTTATCTTTTAATATTACTTTGGATGAACTTTACTACGTACCTATTTTTTTTAAATAGTATAGGCTTGCGTTTGGCCACAATCACGTCTGATGGAAAGCAAGGATGAGACCTACGATGGAGCACGCTTGCCTAGTAAATGTTCATTCATTTAGGAGGTGAATTTTTACTGAAAAGCATAACAGCAGCAGTATTGAAAAGTTACCAGATACCTATAGGCTCTGTCAATAGACAGTTTTTTTCGCTCCATAACGTTATTCTCCAAGCAACCATGAGTGTAGATAATGACTTGTATTTTGTGCCATATTTTTTTTACATAATTTCCAATGCGGCTCTGTAATTTGAACACAAAACGAGTTGTTTACCCTTTTCATACGATTTCGGTTAGGTAGGTAATTCATTCTTGCATTGAATGTGCCTTGGGGACAAAGACTACAAAGATGGGTCATAATCACGCTGCATTCGAAAGAGTTATGACCCAAATAAAGTTTCGGACAATGAACAGTTTTGGACAAAGGGTTATCATTAAAAAAAAGGTGCATTGGAAGAGAAGATAAGACTATTTTTAAATAGAGAAGACGTGTATAATAATTGAATTAAAATGGTTCCAAATACAGATACCTACGAATAGTTTAGGTAGGTATTCCCAAAAATATTAAAACACAGTTACAGTATATAAGCTGACCCCCAGACTACACTGGAAACTGGAAAATGGTACCCCTTGCCATCTAGGGGGGCTACTACGGAATTTTAAAATCGAAGTTCGTTTCATACCTGCCGTCCCTCTCATTCTCGTATTAAATAATATTAGCGTCAGCGGGACGGTAAGAATACGAAGTTGGAATTTTGCTTTTTGTGGTAAGTATACCTACTTAGAGCTTGGTGCCTAGGGCCTACAGCGACCGCTGCTCTTGCTCTAACCTCAAGGCTGGCGTTGGTTGGTCTACTTAGGTCTGCCAACTCTGTGTCCTCTGGTTCTTGATCGCCACTTGAGAACTCAGGTGTTCAATCAAAATAATTACTAGGTACTTTATGTTACTCGTTAATTTCAGTTGTTAAATAGTAGACTGATAACCAAGGGTGGAAAGTGACCCATTTCAACCGAGATATTTCTGGCGCTCGAACGAAGTGAGAGCGCCAATAGTTCGAGGGGAAATGGGTTATTTCACCCGAGTTAGACACTCTACTTTTCATTTCGACTGTGAGGAAACTTAAATACTACAAAAAACAAGAATAATAATAAATTAAATTTACTTATACCTATCCAACCTCCAACGGTGCCTTTTCGACTGGCCACTTGCCATGGCCGACTATAAAAAAAAATCGAGTTGGTCACGACGTGCATCTAGATGGCCATGCCGAAACGTGAAAAAAAATGTCATTGACATAACTCAATTATCTTTGATGTCGTGGCTAGCCGAAAAATTTAAAAAAAATACTTTCCACCCTAGAAGAGAAAACACAATTTTTCACCCGGCTGTCTACCCATGAAAATTAAACTTTCCGAACGGGAGAGATGAAAAATATTTTCTAATAAGGGGGATGTTATTTTGTTATTGAGAAAACATCGCCAAATGACATTTAGTTCTGTGAAGTTAGTTTGAACTTTCTTACTTTCCTTGCCGTCATTCGTATTATTGTAACCACCATATACAGGCGTAAGCGCGTCCATAGTTCACTTGCATAATATCTATAGCAAGCAACTCCTATCAATCTATCTCTTTCTTGTTCCACAAAAGCATTTGTGCGAAATAATCCGATAGAAAACTTTTTTTATAATGCCACAGTTACTAGCTAAGTTAGTAACAAGGGGTGTCTCGTCTCCCAACGCACAAAACGGAGCCCCTCCGTGGTAAGAAAGAGACGGCGAATATATTGATATTACTTCCATCATGATGGCTGCTATAACTATAATGGGAGACTTCGATGTGAATTGTCACACAAAGAGTATCTACAATGTAATAATTATAGTGATAATGTGGTAGAAAGTAAGAATGTCTGTAGTTAAGGGTCGTATCAATGGAACCAAGGTAGGTAAAGGACGGAGAGAAAGGGATAAGGCTTGAAGATAAGGTAGAAAAGTAGAGAGAATAAGATATTTTTGAAAGAGAAGTTTATAGTAGAATAGATATTATTAAACTATGGTCAGATAAAGAATGGAATTGACAGTTATACGAGTATCCCATATGTCTACGATAAAATGTACGTATATGTAATGATAGATATTTCCATTCCAATTTAATCGTGGTCTAATATGCAGAGAAGTTGTAAAACATTTGCAAAAACTTTTAAACTGATTTTCAAGTCAAATTTACATGGAAATAGGCTGCAGATGTTCACGACGGTGGCGCCATTTGGAACTTTTGTAGAGCTTACTCTCTATCCTAGTGCCATCCACGAAGACGCGTGGTTTTGTCAAAATTGGACATTAATGACATTGGAATAAGAACCACGGCGCGCGTCATCGTGAATGTCTCTACCATAGAGTAGGTAGGAGGTCTCTACCAGTCTCTACTAAGTAACGTCAACCAAAGCTTAGCTAGCTGTTGTGTAGTCGAATAGTCTACGTTTTAGCTTAGTAGTTTCTACAAACTGCGCTAGGTGTCGCTGCTCCAAGTGTTTGACGTGGCTTCATGTAAGCTCCCTTAGGGAGGCATAAAGCTCCGCTCGGCGATGTAGTGCGAAGCGTTTCTCATAGATGGCGCTGAATTGCGTGCTGTGAATATTGCAGTAACTTTCTGTCATGTGGTATACTACAGGTGGTACGGTTAGCATCAAAAGTAGATACACTTTTGTACTTTGTCGATTTACAGCACGTACGTAACGCCATGCAAAGTAACAAATATTTTAATAAAACAAAATAAAATAAATTGTTTAATGTAAAAAAATGATCCGCTGCTTTTGATGCTGACTGTAACATGTGTATTTTTTATTCTCAAATGATTTTCTACATGTTTAACTTCTGCTTGTAGGTAAATGTACTTTTGCTAAAGAGATTATTAAAATAAGGAAAGTAGAGTAGAGATACCTACTTATAAATGGAAATACTTACTTATGAAAAAAACAATGTGTTTCTTTTTAGCAATCCAGACGTTTATTGATTTATGTTGGCAGTTCTCATTAGACGTAGGTACAGTCAGCATCAAAAGTAGCTGTACATTTTCATACTTTGTCCTTTTAATGTGACAGAGTAAAAAAGTGATCCGCTACCTTTGATGCTGACTGTACCTAACCTTCCTAATATTTATTACATAGCATATCGCCCCCTTACTGCTAAAAGCGACTAACTGCATCAATGAGTTTAGAGAAAAACGCATTTAAAGGTTTGACTTTAAGGTTCAAAGTTTAAGGTTCAAAGTTTAAGGTTTTTATTGATGCAGTTAGTCGCTTTTAGCAGTAAGGGGACGATATAGGTATGACGAAGTGGTCGATGGAAAGTTGCAAAAGTCACTTTTATAGATTAAGCGTACGAGCATGAGAAGTGAAAAATTATTTTATAGGTTAGGTTTGGTTAGTTTTTTTCTAGCAATAATCAAAACTGCCTTGAGTAAATACTTACTAAAATTGATTTTGTTCAAACATTCAGCATCAGAAAGTGCGCATTCATTCATACTTAGCCTATATTTAATGCTGCGTCCGTTTTACTCTCCATGTCTAACGAAAACCTTCCACTCTACGCTATCATACAGTCCAGTTCGTAAACTTCTGAGCAAAAATTTGATCAAAAATATCTGAACACGCTTCTAAGCCTCTAACAATACAGTCGTATTCATATTTATGATCAAATTTCGACTGTACGCTAGGTAACCCTACGGTTACCCAAAGGGATAAGCCCACTAGACTTCCACATAAATTTCGAGCCTTTGGTCGTTATACAAAATTAACTCGGCCTAGCCGCAAGGACTGGCTTGAGAACAATGTAATGGGCCGTAAAACTCTTCATGAAGGGACGCCGACAGGTGGACTCGAAGGCTTCAAAGGCTCTTAGGTAGCTCAGTTTAATTAAGGATCTCTTAGGAGAGTTTAAAATGGGATTCGATTACCTTTCTATATAATACTAGATTTCACCTGTGGCTTCGTCTGAGCGGGACTCCCAGTTATGTTCTTATTCCTAGGTCTTATTATTCTCTTCTTCTTCTCAGCATATATTTGTCCACTGCTGGACATATGCCTCTTCCATGGATTTCCATGTTGACCTGGATGCGGCAAATCTGCTCTACAACTACAATACCTTATCGATACCTACGAGTACCTACGAGTATCTATGCCTAGTAATGTGCTTTGATTTTGATTTGGTTTTAGTTCAGTTTTAATTTTATTGATATTATTTTGTATATTATCATCTGGTTCTGGTACTGTTGCCAATAGTTTTTACGTATTTATTCGTAGCGTTAATATAATATACCGAGCGGCAAAAAATCTGGCCCTCAAATGTATGCCAGTAATAGGTAATTTTGTATGTGGAGTGGGCGAAATTTTATTCCGCTGAGTAGATATTTACAAACTATATAGTAAAGTGTAAAAGCTGTCAGTTAAGAATAATAAGAATGTCACGCCGTGGTAGTCTAGCGGTTTAACCTATGGCCTTTCAATTAAAGGATTGTGGGATCGAACCTAGGCTCGCTTGTATGAGTTTTTTTTTAAATTAACGTGCGAAATTATATAGAACATTTACCATGAGCTTTACAGTGAAGGAAAACATATAGTAACCTGCACACAGCCGCCAAGATATCCAATGGCGTGTGAAGGTCTTAATGCGAACAAGGCCCGGGAAGGAACTACCACCTAAATCGTCTTATTCTGTCGAGAGCTCTGTGCCCACCACTGTAGACACTGTGTGCCCCCAGAAAAATACTACTTACATCCCACTGGATGGTGGTAAAATACGACGAAACGGTTCCAGAGAGTAGCTAGTGCCCCGTCCTTCTTTTTTTCAGAAAAATACATCCAGTGGGACTACTTACATTCCACTGGATGTACTTAAGTATTTTTCTGGGGGCACGCCGCGGTAGTGCACCTGCCATGACGAAAAAAAGAAAGATGGGGCACTAGCTACTTTTCTCGAATCGTTTCGTCGTATTTTCAAACCCTCTTAACATCGTCTCAGTTGACATCAGAGAGCCCAAATTATATCTACAGGCCGAGATGATGAAGAGTAATACCTGAGTAACTATAAGTTATCAGTTGTTATAAGTTATCAGCTGGTTACTTCGCTGGATTGCTGGGGTTCGAACTGAATTTCGTACCACATTCTGCTGTCCCTCGTTCCAACTCTTGGTAACCCTAACTTAATTATGTAAAAGGTCCTTGTAAAATATTGCAATATCAGCAAGGGGTCAGCATCGGCACGTTCTCAGGGGTGGGGTTAAATCTACTGTGTATTAATACGGAGGGATTTCAACGGAGGGTTGAAATGACCGTCCATCCGAGAACTTCCTACGTCATTAGATAAGGCACGTTTCCAACTGAACCCTTCGTATAAATCAGAGAGGGTACCTCAGTACGTGATTTCATCCGCATGGTTTGTATTAAGGGAACTCATACGTCCATTTTAGTGAGAGCCATTTTGTTAGGGTTTGATTTGCGGTATAGGTGTCAAGTAAAACTAGACGCTTAGAATGAGGGTGTGGTTGGCAGGACCCTAATAAATACGTATATGTCCATCTTATTTGAATAAGGAATTGCATGTGGGGTATTTGCATTAATGAATAAACATTGCAGTGCTTTCATATTAAATGGCACAAGTTTTATTGACGGCTTTTAAGGATAACGAGAGCAAAGGAAGAAAATGAGCACATAACAGATTTGAGCAGTTCCCGTAGCTTGGGCGTTTTTTAATAAATAGGTACAAAATTATCGTAAAGAAACAGGAGATATATAGGTAGAAAGAAAGAAATAAAAAATACAGAATTTCAGTGATTTACAGTCATACTAAATGTAATAGATAGGTACCTACCATAGGTGCCATCGCAGTTGTTCGTAATTTTGATACACTTAGAACCAAATTTTTAGAATTTACGTAATATATAGGTACCTACCTATATATTACGTAAATTCTAAAAATTTGGTTTTCAGGATATTTAAAATTTTTATCTAAAAGAATTCGGCAGGTTAGGTTAGTTTGCCAACGATTCTGAAAAAAGGGGTCAGAAATAAAACACTTCACGACATACAAGTATGAAAATTGTGACATCAATTTTATTGCACTGAATAAAAATTCAACTACGGGGCGAAACTAGCGTGTAAATAGGTACCTACACGATTTGAGTTTGAGTAAACACCCCTGTAAAAATGTTGATGGATATTTTAATTTAACATGGGGCATACTCTGAATATCAATCAATATTATAGAAAAGATAATGATTATGAATCATGATTACCTACAAAATACTGAAAATCAATTACAAAAATGTCCAACAAATCAAACAATTATATGCCTCGAATGACTTACATTTTGCGTACATCTCCCACATGGCTCTTCGGTCAGGACGTTGCTGCATTGACACTGGAGGTCGTACTGAATGTCAGTTTTACAACTTCGCAGTGGTGCCAGGCAGTGTTGCCAGTTAGGCATGGTGGTCTTGGGGTGCGTCGTGTTCAGGATGTTGGCTCGGCTGATCTCGTTGCTCGCATTTTGGGCGATAATGGTGGCGTGATTTGTGTGCCGTTTCAGTCGGAGGCTCTTGCTAGGTGGTCAAGTCTTTGTCCGGGTGGGGAACGCCCGATTAATGCCGGTTTGCAGAGAGGTTGGGATGATGTTTTCTGCAAGCAAATGTACGATTCCCTTTTGGTGGACGCTTCGGGCGTTGACGCGGCTCGTCTGAGAGCTGTTGCTAGACCGGAGTCAGGGGCGTGGTTACATGCTTTGCCGTCTCCTCAGTTGGGTACTCTGCTCGATAATAACTCTTTGAGGGTAGCAGTAGCACTTCGGTTGGGCGGCAAAGTGTGTGAAAGGCATCGCTGTGTATGTGGGATGATGGTGGAGGAGGATGGGCACCATGGTTTGAGCTGTCAGAGGTGTACGGGTCGTTTTCCTAGGCACCACGCTATTAACGACTTAGTGCGGCGGGCAATGGTTTCGGCCAATGTGCCTTGTGTGCTTGAACCTCCGGGACTTAGTAGGATGGACGGAAAGCGGCCGGACGGTCTCACATTGGTTCCTTGGCGGAAGGGGCGTTGTCTTTTATGGGACGCAACGTGTGTAAGCACTTACGCTGCGTCTCATCTGGGACAAACTTCGCGGGTTCTGCGGCTGAAAATGCTGCGAGGTTGAAGCACGCGAAGTATTCTGCCTTGGAGCCGGTGTACGATTTTGTGCCGGTAGCGGTGGAGACAGCGGGGCCCTGGGGTTCGGAGGCCCTTGGTTTGTTTAAGGACTTAGGTCGGCGTCTCAAGGATAGGGGGTGCGATCCCTGGTCTGGATCGTGGCTGGTTCAACAGGTGTCCATTGCTGTGCAGAGGGGCAATGCTGCCGGGATAATGGGGACTTTTGAACCGGGCACGATGCAGGGAGGGGATTTTTAGTTTGATTATTTTTTTAGTTATTGTGTTTAGTTTAATTATTGTATTATTTTAGTTGTAGTTTAGTTTTAGTTTATTCTGTGATGTGTGATATGTAATTAATGCCTGAATTGAATAAAGATTAATAACATTGTCAAAAAAAAAAACATAAACTAAGGAAATAACTTAAAACAATTATATAATTTTAAAATGTCTTGCATATTTGCTTTAAAAATTTCGCACTGCGGAATTTTAATCTAGAAAACGTACAAAAAATATGTGTATAGATCCACAATTCTACATGCATTTGCTCTAGTATACCGTAAATGGACAAGGAACCATATCCATTACCGGCTAGGTACCTATTACTCGGGCCATAACTATCCGAGTGGTAGGTATAATTAACAGCGGAGATGAAAGTAATCATTAAAACGGTAGTGCTCGCTAATCAACGGATTAATGGAGGCTCTCCAGGTTGTGTGGGTAAATAGAGCGAAGTTGGAAAATATTTTATTTTCTTAATTTACGGCAAGCTAGGTAATTTCTGAGAAACGTGGAGAAAACGATATGTGTAGTGAAAATGTTATATTTGCACATGAAACAGTAATAAGATTTATATACCAAAGGGGGGTCTCATGTGAATTTTACTTTTTTTTTTTTTTTTTTTTTTTTTTATACGACTGGAAGGCAAACGAACTCCTATCTTCATCAACCTAACTCACACGGCACGGTTACACAGGGAAGATGATTATCAAAATGTACCTACAGCATTTTAAAGGGTCCTTTAGATTACCTACGTCTAGTTTGGTATCGACTTGGTTTCATTTCTTACAAAGTTCTACTGAAAAGCAGCCCTGTGATTTGTTGCAGTAAATGTGCTAAGTATGTTAAATCCTATTTGGCATTCTTATGTAAATAGGTAGTAAAATGCTGAATATTTTGTTTGTAGGTATTTTAAATGTCGTGTAACTTTTATGAAATTTAATTGCTGTAAAATCTTCTTTTGACAGAAATTAATATTCTATAAAAAAATATACCTACAAGTATAATAAGGTAGGTAGGTACTATCGAAGATAGATGAAAAGAGAAAAGATATCATAAGATAGTAGGTACGTTAATTCAATTTGATCGAATTTTAAGCTCTACCTCTTCTAATTAAAGTAAACTTTGTCTTTTGTTTCAGATTGTTCTGGATGCATCGTTTTCTTCATAGAAAAGCAGCGTACTTCAAGTCACTGAAAAATTAAACTGCTTAAGTAATTATTAAGCAAACCATGACTGTGCTTTTTTACTCTCTTAATTCTACTGAAAAAATCATCAACTAGTTTAATTGTAAAAATGTCGTTATTCTATAAAAAGACAAGCAAAACAAATGAAAAACCTTCCATACTTGAACCACTATTGATTGCAATCCCAACGAAAATTTACCCTAAAATAAAATTCGTCTCATTTCACTACACCGACCCCATCCCCATCCACCCTGCGGAAACGGGGTGCCTATGCTCAGCATCCGCCATTTTTTACGATGTGCAAATGGGACAAACATATAAAGCTCTAAAAGAACAACAGAGATAGCTTACAGTGCGACAGAGAGGTGCTGTCCTCGCGTTTGGTTCCTTAGAGAGAAAAAGACGGAGATAAAGGGTGAGCAGTTCCTTGATGAAAATCTTGAACGATTTGAATGATTCTTGGAATTGGATCGGTTGCCGTTGCTTTGCGAATCGTTGTGCGGCATGTGTGAAATGAAATACGGTACCAAATTTATTTATGGCAATGAAAATAGGCTGAGACTATGAATATCTATTTTAAGCAAAGTGGCGGCGATTACAAAAAATTAGACCCAATGAGGTGTCAATTTTAATAATTAGTATTTTATAAAATAACTGTTCTTGCGACTTCATCTGCTGAGAATTCGTTTATTGCTGTCTAATAGGAATTATACGATATCACGGGATAAGAACTGGGATGACAAGATTTTTGGGTAGACTAAATAGGTAAATGTTCAAATTGTAGTAGGTATCTAAGTGTATTCCAAACAGTCAATTGCAAAATAGTAGGTATCTTTTCGAACTTCTTAAAATAATGTTATTCTTATTACAGACTTGTTACCTCGGACGGAATAAGAGTATATGGTAGGTACCTACATATTAAAAATTCGAATTAAATTCTACTTATATTAAAACACCGTCCTATTCTTCACTTCTCAAAGCGCTTTCGCACCCTTCCAAAAAGCACTCAAGTGAAATTTCCTGCAAGTCAAGTTGACACAAAAGTTTACGACCCTCGTTATCAGGACCGTTACTGCACGTTATTCGATCACATTAGGGGTGGCTATATGCGTGTATATCAGTAGGTGTATATAGAGGAAATGGATTGAATAAACACGATTTGGTTTTATTTGGTAGAAGAGCGGAAGTATATAGGTAATTATGCACTTAACAAAATAACATATTTTTAGTATGATTTATCATAAGCCGCAATAAAATAACAGAAGCTGTATGTAATGGACTCTATTAAAAAGAGTAATAATACTTGACCACATAGAATTAAGTACCCAAATTATAGATTATCCATAATTATAGGTACAGTTTGTCAAAGACATTCGACCAAAGAAATAGATTTAATTACCACCCTTAGGATCAATCTTCTACACACTTTATTATAGGTAAGTAGGTAAAATATAATAATTAAGATTGACATAATTTAATTTTTTTAATAATCATGTTAAAAATAATAAAAAAAATCTTGGTTGATTTTTACATTATGAAAAGGAAAATTAAATAGTGTTCATAAATTCCAATACTAATTTTACAAAAGAATTACAACTCAGGGTCTTGTGGTATGATGCTCTGTCTAACAGGACCCTAAGCTATACAGAACTTCGTATGTGCCCGTCAGAAAATGTTGACTTTCCCGGGTCGAAAAGTTTAGTTATTCAAGCATGTAAACACTCTTAGATTTTTAGACCCTTAAATACATATACATGCCCAAATAAAGTACCTACCCGCAGGTACCTATTTATCATAAAGTATTTCGATCTTTATTTACCCTTCTTACACACATATTATATCTTGTGTGTTAATTAACGAATAGGTGATCAACTTCAATTCCGTTATTGTCTTCATATCTAGCTATTTAAACGGCACGTGCTCATAATTTACTTCTCAAAGAGATTAAGCTCCCTTTAATTCGAAAATTTATCTTAATTACAAATTTAATTTAGTTCGATAATCAAATTGTGACATATGCGGGTGGGACTATCCATTTATGCATGAATTGTTAATGAGTTTGGTATAAGACGTATAATTTGTCTTTACTAATGTCTAGTTTTCGCCCTTTTGATAGGTAAGTAAGTACATTGTGAAGCAACATAAATAAGTTTTCCTTAAAATTTTCTCTTAAAATTACTTTTCACTCAATGATTACCAACACTTTCAATGGGCCATTCTTGAAAATTATTGTATTGACAAATCGTAGAAATGTTCGATTACGAGCATTACCTAACAAATGGTAATAAGTATGGGGTACAGGAACTAAATTATCACTACACTAGTTTATATTACTACATTAGTATTAAACTATCTAAAAAGTTTCGCCTGCACTAGTCCTCATGTCCCGCGCCTCGATGGTGAAACACCCATTTCTGAAATTAAAAAAAAAACAATATACATACTTATAATAAAATTCATCTAAGAAACAATTGAATCTAACTTTCAAAGTGTCAACTTCAATAAGTATCAGTAATAAATTTATGCAAACTTTAAAACCAGTAAAGTTCCTAGCCACCCGCTACGAAAACTACTTTGCGTAAGATCGTTTTCCCCTTTACGAGTCTGCCGGCTTCTACGCGGCATAGACCAGTTAGTAAGTAAGAACGGTAATCCTATACAGTATCCAAAAACAAAAAGGGCTTAAGGTCATATTAAATAGGGTTGTCTTCGGTTCTTCTAGTTTAGCGGTGAAACGTACGTATGGTAAGTGTGTAGGTAATGGCCATGTCGAGTCTCAGGCAGTCCTTTAATGGCCTCGTAATGCGGGACTGAAATTAAGTGTTATTTTTATGGTGATTTCTATACTACTACTAAGTTGCTTTAAGTAGGCGTAAAGCTTTTTATTAATTGAAATAATCGCGCGGGTGATTGTTATTGGAATTATTATTGGCTGTTAAATTACAAGGTGTATGATGCTTTTTAAAGTGTCGGAGTTATTTTTAATGCTAATTAGTCGGTAATTTATTGAATATGGTGCATATTTAAAAGCAACAGTCGAAGATCCATAAAAAACACATAAAAGACAAATTATAAAACTGAAAAAAGCGTCAGTTTTTGTAAATAAGAGTATTTTAACAAATAAAAGATTTTTAAGTACTCTACGGCAAAGTCGTAAACATATACTTACATTTAGATAAGTTCTAAAATGTCAAAAATATTTAGGTATGTATATGTACACGTTTATTCTGCTAACCATTAGGTCGTTGCACCCAATAAAATCAATATAATTCTATTTGATCCGATGGCTGAATAAATATTTGTGACATCTACTGCTTTTTTTTAATTTAAGCATTAGGTGAGCTTTTATTAATGACGCATAAAATGGTATCATAATAATTAATTATCTTAACAACAATAGAAACGACTCAAAAAAGTAAGTACCTTCTCCAACACCTTCAAAGGTCTATAAATTTAAAGTGATTTTTTATATTTATTCCTTTAAAAACTCTTACCTTTAAACCCTTCCAAGAACCTTAAAAATAAAGAAATTTGAATAAAAGCATTTAGATACCTGGTCCCAGCAAGGGTTAGCAGATATTTACAGCCTTAATACAGCTCGCGCATCGCGCATGTGCGAACTTGGCCCATAACCCATAAACCGGTGAGCCATAAATTATGTGCAACTTTGTGAGCCGTCGGGCTGATATCGAGCGTACCTCGTACCTCCCATATGGTTTCTTAATACAGAATTAGTCTATTACATAATATTAATCCACTTTTTCTCCTGCATTCAATAGTTAACTGAAAAAAAACCTATGTAGTACATATACATACATACATAATATTTTTCCAGTATAAACATGTACCTTTCTAGGTCAGGTACACGTATCACAACAATAAAATACAATATAAATATTCTTTATTGATCACCACAAATCTCTATAATAAGTTTACAAAAAGTAAAAAAAAAGATTACATTTTTAATAATAATTTAAACTTGGTCCATCCTTACACAACGAATCTATCAGGGCTCTACGAAGTTAACAATCACTTGCTACAAGTGTCGTTATATCGCTCAATATAGGGATAGCTGTGGAAATGTTGTAAACCAAGTTATGCGATCTATCTTTACAACGAGACCGGAACAACAATTCCATCCCTACATCAAAGGAAAACATTATCCTTTCTTCCAGCCGCCATTAAACCTTATCTGAGAGAAAGCAACGCAAGCGAACTCCGCAATCTACATAGAGCTGATAATGGCGAACCAGGTCAACTTGAGCCCTTCTCTTTCTTCGAGGCAGTGACGAAAACCCGATCCTTAATGAAAAGTCAGAGGTCAAATTTCCCTGGTAGCGATATAAGTAATCTTGGAGGAGCGGAGTGGGCGTTTTACGATCCCGGGAGGGAAAAGCTTTTATATTTATTAAGTAAGTTGGGCTTTCGGTAGCATTAATCCACCTTTATTGAGGGGCATCCAGGCGCCTGCCTTGGATTCGGGGCTGAGAGTTTTCCCTAAATTCAATAAAAGGAGCTGCAAACTTACGCATCTTAAATTGGAATGCAAATAATCACTAAAACGCGCTTTAAAATTAAGGGGAATTTAACTTACAGCGCGATGGATGATATATATATATAGAGAGAGAGAGAAACATTTATTTATAATAATAATAATAATAATCGTTTATTGCAGACCAGGGTCCACAGATTGTTAGTAACATGTATCTTGTAACAAACAAATAAAATTATCATCAAAATATTATACATATTCGATAGACATAAAAATACATTAGATGGAAAGAATTAAAAATAACATCGAACAGTATAAGTGATACGTTGTCTAATGGGGTCGCAAAGAAATAAAGTGTGTCTGAATTCAAAGACAACTGCACCGAGGACGCAACTAAAGGAAATACGCATGATACGCATGTATTGTGTCCACAGCTTGTAAGTAAACATATTAGGAAGATTTAACAGGTTTTAGTTGGTAGTGTTCCTTACTTTCATCCGCATTAAATACAAAAGTAACGATGTTTGTCTGTTACGTCTTCATGCTTAAGCAACTGTACTAATTTAGATTAAATTTGGTGTAGTTTGAAATTCTAGAAAGGGCTAGGATATTTTAATCCCGGAAAATTACATAATTCCTGCGGAAAACCTATAAACGAATTCTGCACAGACATAATTAAGTAGTTGCGGGCAACATCTTATTTCACATTTAATTTCTCATACACAAACAGATATCAGAACAACAGGAAGATAAAATAAGTCAATTTCGTTTCGAATAACAACGAGTACAGATAAAGTTTGTGCCATGCTCTGTGCCATGTCATATATTGTATGTATGTAGGTGCGCATGAACTGTTTTATTGTAACCGTCGATAATGGGGAATGGATGAAAATTTTTGAAACGCTTTAAACTTTTTTTTTAACGATAGGAATAACCTTTCTAATTAACAGAAAAAAATATCACATTTTTAAGTAGCAAAAATGTATAAAAAAAAAATTAAAGAGTTTTCTTTACTGCCAAATTACGACAGTCCGGTCGGTTACGGGTTGTTCCATAGTCCAGAATAAAAAACATTAAAAATAATTTATGTGTCTTTGACGAGTGACAGTCTTTCACGGCCCGGATAATACCGACCCTGTTTTTCGTGTACACGCCCATAGAAGCTCCTGTCAGTTTCTATTGGCGTGTACACAAAAAACAGGGCCGGTATTTCCATGTTGGTGCTATCCGAGCCTGGAAAGAATATCACCCTCTTTAACTCGATCATTTTGACAGGTGACACTCTTGACCGGCTCGGATAATACCGACATGGAAATACCAACCCTGTTTTTCATGTACACGCCCATAGAAACTGACATGAGCTTCTATGGGTATATGGATGAAAAACAGGGTCGATATTTCCATGTCGGTGTTATACGAGCCAGTAGAGAGTGTCACGTGTCAAAACGAGTCTAAGACACATAATTTTTTTTTTTTTTTTTTTTATTCTGGACCATGGAACAACCCGTAGCTGACCGGACTATGGTAATATGGCGGTAAAGAAAACTCTTTCATTTTTTTTATTAAATTAATTGATGCTACTTAAAATCTGATCTTTTTTTGCAAGATTATTCCTATCGATAAAAAAGTTTCAAGAATTTCTAAAATTTTCATCCATTCCCCATTATTTTGCTATCAATTGATTTATATGGAACTTTGAGCAAGTTAAATAAATATCTACTGTACTCTAATTGTACTGATAAAATGTCATGTTTGCAACGCTTTGAACAACGTGCCCAAAACCAAAGGTGGCAAAATCCATGAAATTGTAAATGGCAGGCTCATAGCAGGTCGCTGGGGCCGTATAATCCGCAATTCCATTAACTTATCTGGAGAGGTGAACGCGTTTACGGCCGCCCCCAGCACGCAAATGTACCCGAAACATGCCCCAATTAGCTACATTTTCCCTCCAAACCAATTTGTTTATGGATTTCTTGGAGATTAAGTAGCTGTAGACACGTGACGGTAGGTAATAGTTGGAGAATAGTAAGTAGGTTAACGGTTCCGAATACTGGCGGATAAAACATGCCGATTTTTAGGATTTTCATTAATTATTACAACTTCATTGGAGGTTTAAGAGCAAAAAAGGTAAGTTTACATTTTAAAAACTAATTATATTAACCACGGTAATGGAATCACAATAAAATAAATTAATACCTAGGCTGTAGATACCTACTTCACCTACTGTATCGAACTATTTATTTTGAACAATACCTACTTACGCATAATTTTATGTGCGTGGACACTAATATGAAATTGCCAAGACCTGATTTTTTTAAACAAATACGAATTGTACCTATTTCTAACAAATTTTATCAGAGATTCTTTCCGTAATCCGTTAGTAGAATAGGCTGATTTTTCCTCTCACTTCTTTATAACTCGCAAAACAAATTCTGCACGCCTTGGAGATCATTTAGGTAACACATCAGCCAGCTAATTATTTTTTTAAATACTTAGATGTTATTAAATTAATGCGTGTAACAGTCCTTATCTTCTGCTGAATTTCACTTTTAATCTAACGAAATTTTACCTCGGAGCGTGCTTCGTTCACACAAGGTAGAGTGATACGTGGACGTTATCATATTTTTATAGGCTACGTGAAAACGTGCGGTTTTATTAGGGGGGGTTTTATTAGATATTCTAGATTAGAAGTGGGGCGGGTGGAAGAAGGAAATTCCTGAGCTGCCGCGTCAGGTTATCGTCGGGAATATAGCTGACGTTTAAACTATATCCATAGATTGATTTAATTCTTCGTCACATGAAGCGCAAGGATAATGTTTTTATGTTAACAGAGGAGTATCAAATTTATAATTTATGTAGAAAGTTTTCGAAAGTAAAATGTACCTATGGTGAATCATATCTCAAAAAGCAGTAGTAACTTCACAGTCTGAACTAAAGGTTCTTTAGAAATTAACTGCTATTTTGAACGAAGAAGAATTTTCAAATGAAGTAACAGCATCAATATTTTCGACCAAGGCGTAGTCGACTGACACTAAGGTTATACTTATCACAAGCCAGAAGATGCTGTAACAATAATTTATATTGTACAAAGATCCTGTTGATGTAACCGTTACTATGTGGTTACTATGTATGTTTAAGATTACGACGCATCTTCCAAAATTCGGTAGGGCCGGGAAAGCCATCAGCGTTATGAAGCGTGAAGGAATCGGTCCTTATTTATGGGAAAAGTTATTGTTTGAAACGTCTAAGTCGTAATTCAGGGACATAAACTCGCAGGCTTCACTTCGGGCCCCCTCCCCCCACTCTCTGGGATGCTGTTTTT
The DNA here is from genome assembly GCA_037349165.1 of Choristoneura rosaceana. Taxonomy (NCBI): domain Eukaryota; kingdom Metazoa; phylum Arthropoda; class Insecta; order Lepidoptera; family Tortricidae; genus Choristoneura; species Choristoneura rosaceana. The sequence continues at coordinate 8,111,529 of JAZBNJ010000040.1, read as the reverse complement.
CCAGCGCGAAATGGCTCGTTTGAAATTGTTGTTTTATGGAAGTTTTTAGTAGTTGACTTTGCTCGGAGGAAATATAGAAGCAATCTTTGGATAGCTATACTTAGGTTGGGGCTGACAAAGCGTTGTGATACAAAGTTAACACTTTAGGTAGGTATCTACTTATTTATTTGTAAAGAGAACATTTTTAGAATCGTTAACTACGAACTATGATCGTTTCAACTTGTAGGTACAATGAAAAGTAGAATTATCTTTATTTCACTAAATAAATGGTAACTTCAAATAAAATTAAATTTAACAACTCATTGTGTTCAGTTGGTGTATTTGATTGATATACTTAAGATTGTATCACAAGTTAGATTAACTGATCTAAATAACTTAATCTATACGTCTACACCAATATTATAAATAGAAAAGATTTAAAATACAATTAAAAATAATTAAAAATATGAAACGTCGACTTTTAAATGATATTCGATTAAAAGAATATTGACATTCCAAGGGTAAACCATAAATTTTAGAATTATTCAATTTGAACATTTCATTCAAAAGATATCATGACTTAAAAATGTAAGTAGGTACCTATTATAAAAAAAGTCGTGTGGCCGCCACCTCACCCCGCTCAGCTGAGCCTAGCTAGCCAGCTAGGTTAGCTAGGCTAGGTAGCATTATTCGATGCAGGCGTCTCACTGGTGTACGGGAGGGGAATCAATTTCACGAAAATACCGCAAAATAATCCAAACTTTCTTTATAATTTGTACCTACTCTTTTTAACCCGACGCAAAAGAAAGTGTATGTACTTATATAATTTCTGATTTTTTTGTTAAATAGGTACCCGTGCAAAGCCGGGGCGAGCCGCTAGTTAGTTATATATCGAAACAGCACTTAATGCTGAGAACACTGTTAGATAGACCAGACACGGTTCATTGCTAAGGAGCTCTAAAAGTCTGACGGAATTCTTCAAAAACACTGACGCGTAGGTAAACCGATATAAACCAAATAGAAAGCAACACTTTAACTCCCAAAGTTCAATCACTTCAAAATTCAAAGAACCTCAAACATCGTCTTCGTTATCTCGAAAAATATTGAAAGCACGGGCCGATAAAAATTCAAAATAACGACCTGTCACAAAATAATATACAATGAAAATTATCTGTTCCATTTTTAAAGGAACCCTCGTTCTTAAACGCTATTGGCTGGCTCTTGACAGCTGGGTGAATTTATGCCGTTTCGGCGAGCTCGCGCGCAGCGGGTAACAAACATGGCTCCACTAAAGTCCCCTAATGAAATTAAATTCCACACGTTTTAGATTTGCCCATAAATAACGCGAGTATCTAATCCGCTGACTAACAAACGACGGGAAACTTTAATTTTGAAGCGGTTTCCATTAAGGAGACCTTGCTAATTAAAATTAAAGCCAATAGTAGATTGAAATGCGAGTCGATTATGGACGCGTAAAATTAAAGTAAAGCTTTACCCCCTTATTCATAAACGACAATCAAATCTATTTTAGTTAAAATCCCGCTAAAATTCGTTTGTCCTTATCTGTCACTTTGACATTTGTATTTGTTAGAAAGGGACAAAGCATTTGTTAGTTAACATAGGCTTGTTAAGTTTTATGAATAAGGGGGTTAGTCTTTTAATAAAATAATTTCTGTTAGTTACCTTAAATTTCAATTCTTGAATCAAAATAGGCAGTAACTGTGTTCTATGTTACCCAAAGTATTTTAACATTTATTGAATTCATGATTTAAAATGCAGTGTCGCTTTTGAGGATCCACATTTTAAACACCTGAAGAACACTTAGGTTAGGTTAGGTAACAAACGAAACTATCTGCTTAAATATTTCGGTTTTATTTTAGAACATCTTGTATAAATGAACGTCAACAAACGGCTATAACAACAATAAATATTCGACGATTACACGATGTATTTATGACAGTAAATAGCTTACAAATCACAGCTATCTTTATTTGGAAAATCCTTTGCTAAGCACGAAGGCTCGAATGTCGGAGATAGGAACGTCTTAGCACTTTAAAAGCATCACAGATAAAGATAAAATCGTCGTGTGTCATCTCATAGGCCTCTGAATCGCCGTTTATGGACACAATATCGTATCAGGGCTACCAGGAATTTTAACACCAAACTTTTTTTATATAGGTACTTACCCACTGACGGACAGTGGTTTGTTTTGATTTCTGATTTTCGATGTAGTATTTTATTTTCTACGTTATTTCATTTACACCGCCAAAGCTATAATTATTATTTAGCCGTTTTGGTGAGAAATTCTGTTCATTGCTTTCAGTAGCGGCCTACCCTTTAGGTGAGATTTTAGCTGACGACTACCTATTTTGTCAATTTTATATAAATTGCTGTTACTCAGGATGCAATCATTAAAACAGCACTCTTTTCCCCGTTGAAGGCCTTCAAATTCAAATTGTTTATTCTTCATGTAGGCCGCAAAAGGCTCTTTTACACGTCATTTTTTTTTAACTACGAGCGCTTTCAGAAAGGCCATCATTGCTTAGAAGAATGCGCTGTAAGAAACTTTGCTTTTGCCAGGGGTAGACTCTTAGCGTTCGGGTACGAGGAGAAATCCAGAGGCCTTATTGTCTAACACACTTGGAATCACAATCGTTTTCACTAGGTACTTCTTTCTATCACATGGCAAAAGATGAGGGTAGGAAGAGATATTGAATGCGATCGCGAACGTCAGTGCGTTAGACAGTACTACGGCCTCAGCTCTCATCCCTAAAAGCCAATTCAAATCCGTAATAGTACATTATGACTATGAAATGACAACCCTAACAATAATGTAAAGAAACCTCACATTCATCACTAAAGAACTGGTTTATGTGCCTGATGATTTAGTGTGTGCATTCCTCAAGGCCATCGTCCGCTTCTTATGGGCGATATAAATGTTTGAGATAAAGCGACGAGTACTACTGCGGTTGCTACTTTGCAATATACCTACCTCGCAAATAATATTATTTAATGATGTTTTTTAATTAGCTTTTCGTAAACGATGCCTAAACTATTCATTAACACCCTCTGATACACTTCAGCAAATCAGTATGATAAATTTGTTCATTTATGTTTTAAACTAGCCGTTACCCGCGACTGCGCCCGCGTAGGATTTGTTATCGCTATCCCGCGGGAACTATTCAATTGTATGGGATAAAAACTATCCTATGTCCTTCCCCGGGACTCAAACTATCTGTATACCGAATTTTATCTAAATCGGTTCAGCGGTTTAGACGTGATGAAGTAACAAACATACAAACAAACAATAATTAGAAACTTTCGCATTTATTATATTAGTGGGATATATGACTTAAAAAATCGTGGTGCGACTGTGCAAGTGTCGAAATGAAATCATCATACTTTAATTTGAGTGTACCTAGTATTTATTTATTTACTTTGTTTTATAAGTTTATGTATTTAGGTGCTATGAGTATACATGGGCTCGAGCAGCTCGCAGTGTTGCAATTCACGACGTCCCCATTATTTATGATCGTCTCAGTCAGGCATCTCAACAAAGTTTCAGCCCACCCATGCTTATAATAATAAAACGCGAGCCGTCCCGACTATAAGGCATAAATTAGTTAAGGAAACCGATATATTCTCGTCGACTATCGTAAATTAAATATTTTAATAACAAAGCCTAAAACAAAATACATTAACGAGGCGTGGTACAGCCGGCTTCGCTCCGAATCCTACTGAGTACAGATTAAGGCGCCGAATGTAATGTGAGTGGGTAATTTATGAACCTGGTATAATTTACACGAGGGATCGTGATCCACCCAAGAAGCCACGGCCTTCTGTATCCCTCGACCGGTGTCCAATTTAAAAATTTATTGAAGACACCTACCACATTTACATAACTTTGGGAGATTATATCTTTCCATTCTATCGGTGGATAAATTAAACAGATAACATTTGAAATTTAAATCCCATTGTACTGGTGTTCTCAAATACATAAAAATTAAATAAATACTGAAGCGTATTATTTACAACGCCGTAATTTTGACTTTTAAAAGTATTAAATCATAGACGTTTTGAATTGTTGCTTATAATTTTAAATGTATAAAAGTTAACGTAAAAGCTTAAGCGTGTTAGTAAATAAGTAGGCTTTAGAGTTGTATACGTACCTATTTACATGCTTATGTCAAGCTTAGACGTTTCTACTGCCCACGCAAGTATTTACAAAAACATTATACGAACTAAAACCTTAAATAAAGCATATTTCATTCCAATGCTAATTTTTTCCTTAGGAAGTTAAATTTAAACCATTTCAGCATCATCATCATTTAACCGAAAACTGTTTACTTTTGAACAAAGACTCCGCCCTGGAACGCCACAACGAACGACAACTCTCCACTTGCGTACACCGGTTGCCCGCAACTCGCACAATATCGTGAGTCTACCTAGCGGGAGGCCTTATAAGAATTTCAATGGAATTTATTCTAGAAAAATATATCTTCTTAACGCTTACTACTAGGAGTACAATTGAGTTGTAAACTGTATCGATGTAAACCTAGACTTATTCCCTAGATTTATAAATACAGCTGTCGTCATGGCTTCAATAGCTCTCTCTATTTCTGTAGCTATTCAAATCTCAATCGTCACATCATATCTGTCTCCATAAAACATATTTCAGAGAGTTTTCAATATCTCCGCGCCACATGCTCCGATTCCGCGGGTCTCAATTTACGATCCAATATTTTTATGCAAAGTGTGTCGCCAAATGTGCCGCGTCGGTGAAAAAATACACAGTCACGTCCTTTCGCACGTAAAAAAGGATGCGACAGAATAAATATACACGGAGCCACCCTTTTTGTCCATTAAACGAGCGCAGGTTTTTTTCTGATGCCGCAGTAAAATGTGCCCCAATAAATATGTAAATCAGTCGGGGAAAAAACGCTTCGCTCTGCATACCGCCGTCCGGTCGAGTTTCACTTTCTGTCAGTTAATTGGTACAAATGTAATGTAGCGTTGAATAGGCTCTACGTCTATGACGTTCTTGCTTTTGTCGTTGGACTGGCTCGATTGTATAACGAAGGTTTAAAAATCAAACAACGAGCTACGCTAGTTTTAGTTTTATTAAACGAAAATGAATACAAAGCTAACTAGCTAGGTTTAAGTCCATACTTACATCTTATCTATCATAATTCAATTAAAGATCTTTTCTAGATTTTTTTGCGTAGTAAAAATTTGTGCGACTAGAAGTTGTTCATGGCATGCGTCCACGTCCGCTTCTAACTAAGTGGAAAAAGTTGACATCATTCGACAACCCAAAAAGAGCTATATTCTTTTTTCTCTCAACACTTGTACATATGTACACGCTAAGCCATATCCCTTAATACAAATGGTTTAAGCCAAAAAGCAGCGAGTATTATGGTTGTGCTTCGTTCAAGACCAAAACGGAACAGGGTGAGCGAGGAGCCCGCTGCATCGATCGGCCCGGGCGCGCTGCAGAGGGTCGCTCCACTTCCTTTCTTTATTTATACACCTACACACTTAGATATAAGTATAGAACATTATTCCAAGACAAAGGGGAACATAATGGTCGAAACGTTCATTCGTTGTTCCGGATTTTAGTAAATTCCCTATAAGAGAAGATAGTGAAAGGAAAGCTAAAAAGGCGGCCAGCAGATTTTGTATCTATCTCTACAAGTATCGGTGACATAGAACATTTTAGTCGTAAACAGAGGTTTTGAAAATTCAAACTTGTATTTACTGCACGTTTTTTAGCAGCGACTAACTGTATAATTCCAAGTAAAGTAAATTGTCTTCTGACAGTAGTTGTAAATCTTCAAGCGTCCCAAGCATCACGATTTCAACAAAAAATACTAAATACTCGCTGAAATCCAAAGGATTTCCTTAATGAACGGTATCGATCGCGCTGCAGCCATAAGAGAATAATTTACGACCAAGCGTCCCGGCGAGATCGCGTGCAGCCCCGAAGGTGTGTTATTTATACCCCCTTTTTATTTATGCCCCCTTTTTTCGCAGCTCGTAACGGCGGCTATAAAGGGGACGTAATTTTAATTTCATGATTGGAAAGCTCGATTGGCCGGTTACGTGGTTTAATGAGTTTACGACAGGAATGAGTGCGATAACGGTCGTGGGACGCTGTTCAAAGGTTGTAACTGCACCCTACAGGCACCTAGTAAAGAACTGAAGTGATGATGATGATGCTTCTTGCTGTTAATACTTATATCTATCTTGTGCTTATAATTAACTAATTATTTATCATACTTATTGATAAACTTAACAATTCTTAATGTAGTATAACTTAGTTCAGGTCGATGCCCTATTACTTATGAAAATTAATTAAAATGGCCATGTGAATCGTCTAGTGATATTTGTAGAACCTACATTGTGAACACTGAGTAACCCAAAGTAATTTAAGTGAAAAGTAAGAATGGAATAACTATTATATAGCTAAGCAACCTATGTAGAATAGTATTTTACTCGGGAACTTTCTCAAACTTTAGAATATGAATTGTAAGTGTATTTCGGACTGATACCGGGGGCGCGATGCCCCCGGGGGTCCCACCTTTATGGTTTAAAGCCATATTCCATCCCCTACGGACCCTCCAGCGCCTCCAAATCTACAATACTTCCCTTTCAGAAGAGGCATATTGTAGATCAGAAAATCTACGCACTAACAATGGTGCATTATAAAGTCTTTAGTACAGATACAATTCCTATAATAAATATAATACTTAGCTTACAGTAGGTTACCAGTGAACTCGCCTAACCTTATGACTCATCCACAGCAACCCAACTGCAAGATATCAATGGAAAGCCTAACTTTATGACATTTCCATTGAGTCCCTACTGTTTACAATGAATGGCCTAACCTTATGACTCATTCATTGCCAGCTTACCAGTGAACTTGCCCAATTTTCCGACTCCTTCACCAGTAAACTTTACCGTAGATTGATAATGTATATATATAAGTCCCTATAGTTACCAATAATTGTCTAATCTATTGACTCATTCAATCAAGTAGTTGAAATACTTCTATTTACTTTAATAACTCAAACAGAAAGCAGTCGATCACAGAGGCCACTCTCCAACGGTAAGTCTTTTATGCTATAGAGGTAACTATCACATCATAGATGATTCATATAGTACGAGCCGTGTCAGTGTCTTCTCCTACAGGCAGTAAGACAACCAACGGGGAGCCTCCCTGGCTGCACCAAATCCTCAATCTATAATTTTCAAGCTAGCTTTATAACATGATAAATTATAGTTTTATTGGAGCACAGGGCTGTCTTAAGATAGAGCACTCTTAGGAGTTTCTTATGTATTCAGATTGAGTTTGTCAACAGAATCTACAATTCCAGGAATAAATCAATGATGTGTATGAATTTAATCTGTCCCTAGCTCTGTGAAGATTTCCAAACTAAGAGAATTGACCTCTACAATTAAACGTGAGGTGTACATAAGGCTCGTCCGGTGTGAGACTCGCCTCGCTAACTATTCCTTATCCAAATTCCTACCTACATTACCTATCAACCTATCTTGTAATTTACGCTTGGCTCGAGCCCCCTAGCTCTGTATGAAGTTGGCAATACTAGGGAAACGCCTTTTCCCACATTTACATTTAGTGTAATGTAAGGCCGCGCGGTGCAATGCATTGCCTTGCTAGCTATCCTATAACGAAGACGGTGTGTTCCTGCCCTACCACGCAGACCTAAATGTTGCTAGCTCCCTGGCAATAGAGCCCCTAAGAAGAGGGAGCCAGCGGACTGGATACTTACAGGTGTTCATAAATAAATATATAGATACGGGACCGCAATACTGAATTCCAATTATACAGAGACATGCGCCTAAAACGGCACGGTCTAGATTATAGTCCTACATGCTCGTTATAACGTTAGACAGTATTCCGTATGGGTGACTAGACAGATCGACTTTCATCTCTCTGCCTCTGAAACGCCCACTCATTTCAGGAAGACAGGTGACTTGTATTACCTTACGTTGACACCATGTTAGGTTTCGAGTCATACAAGCTGCCTAACTCACCATATGTTATGATGAACCAGACGCCACCCGTTTATCAGGGAAGGACACAGAAAATATAAATGGGTTAGCACAATTGCGTAAGAAAATAATTCACTATCTATAGAAAATAGCAAATCAAATTCCCACAGAAAAGTTCCTCTAATAGAAACTAAAACTTAAATATTTCAATATAAATGAAAAGGATAATAATTTACTACTATAAGCAGTAGCAACCTAAAACCCATGTGACTAAATAAATCCATTTTATAAGACAAAACTCACTCAGCAATTTATATTAATACCCAAATAAACTATGTAAAATTCCCAATAATAAAATGAGAAATAATTAAGAACCCCAATTAAATTTATACTACAAAGAACCCGCGTAAATTTAAATTCGCTTTAAACTGATCCCCAATACCCGCAAATAACTCAATTCTAACGTCGATGTTCTCTCGCGTCCAAGCCCAAATGTTGAATGCCCCGGTCCTACAATTCCACCTCTATTTATCGTCTTCAGCCCTTTTCAGCATCTCAAGCATCTCGGTCGTCAACAGCATTTCAAGCATTTCAGTCTTCAACCGCATTTCAAGGATTTCGAGCCTCAACAGCCTCACTGGCCTCACCAGCCTCAGCCATTTTAATCAATACTTTTAACAATTTAACTACTTTTTATTATAATTTAAATAGATGAATAGTTTTTCCAATATTTGCTAAATGAAATCTAAATATATATCCAAAATCAAGTATGTAAACCCCATTTCTTTAATTAATTAATGAATATTTAAGAAATTCATTCACTCTTAATAAATGTCCGCTACCCGATCAATAAGTACTAAATAACACCATAACTTTGAAGTTTAATTGTGACTTAACTACTGAACAGAATGAAACGAAACTTGGACAAAAGAAAGCTCATCTCCTATAAAATCTTATTTAATAAGAATTTTCCTTGCGTTTTGGATGTATTTCGTGTAATCATGACAAACATACTAATTTCTGTTTCATGCATTTTCTACCTAAAGTAGAATGTTTTTTATAACCAATATTTTGCTGAAATTCATACAACAACCAATGCATTCAATCTGAATGTTTGTTTCCTCTTATTTTTCATGAAATGACTTATAATTTAATGTTAATTAGTTTCCCATACATAACAGCGCCCCCTGACATTTAAAGCTGGAACTACATATGTAAATAGTATTCTTAATATCTTTGATTAAATTAGCGTCCCAGTAAAGTTACAGTTGTCTGAGATATTTTTGCTAGATAGCACTTTCTCAAACAATATTTTTATCAATATGATACTAATTGTGATTAAAAATGTATTCGCGCAATGAAGGCTTTCAAATGTACTTTGAAACCGTTACATCCGACCCTCTCCATTTGCATAGATGCTAAATTTTACAAAAATTGACAAACAATGTAAATGGATCCAACAAAAAAATAATATCGCGAATACATGTTTTTTTTTTTTATAATTTACCAATGTTTGCCTTCGAAATGTATTATGTTGTATGTTTTTAAACCATGATTTATCTATCATTGCCCTGGATGAAACCTCTGAAACTAAGGTGAATCATGTAATGAAATAAATATCACCAAAGCCAGATCTTTGAATTTTTCCAGAGGCGCTGGGTTGTGAGGCCAACGTACTAGATGAGCAAAATGTTGCCGTCATCCCCCTTCCTTTGGCTCAGAAAATAACAACAACATATCCCCTTCTAAAACCAAAGAATCTGTTATGCATTACAATGCTATAGTGATAAGTCTCCATTAATTCATCACCAATCTCAAAACCTCCCCTCCAACACAAGAACAAACAAACCTTGGAGAATGTGTAGTGTGGGCCATAACGTTTTCGTACTAGTAGAGTAATGAACTATTTGTAAGCAATATTAACATTGATTATGCGATCTCGCCTAGCCTAACACCTTTCGAACAAATAGTTCATTTGTAAGTATAGTGATTCTTGGGCAAACTATTAGTAAATGATCTGTCTTAACTATAAAACTGATGAGATATTAAAACCCTCACATCTTTAAATATTATTCACTCTTTACCTTACATTGGCTTGCACATTCAAAAGCCCCAGCCAAACTCTTTCATGAACAACCTAAACACAACACTAAATCGCATTGAACCACTCATCGTTATACACGCTGTTTTACAAATCATCAATCACCTTAGTTAGACAAATATCTTTTAACAAACTCGAAAACTTTGTTATGACTAAAGAGTTACTTAGTTATGAATAAAGTTTTAATCAATCAAGGACATGAATCCAAACACTGATTGTCAATTAACGAACATATACAAACTTATCACTTCAACTGTAATTGTATTCCCTATTGTAATTTTTTTTCCAAAATTTAATTAAAACATATGTCGATTGCAACAATTTCAAACCACAATTTTTTTTCTCAACTCAAGTTGCTCAAGTTTCGTCCCTCACTGAACTGTCAATGTCACTACCAAGGTTGTTCGAATACTCTAAATCCGCTACCAGATTAAATTAAACTAAAACACCAAAATTTCTCCTAAATGTAATAAATACCTTTCTAAAAACAGCATCATAATCGGTTCAGCCAAACGCGAGACAATCGCGGACAAACATACATACATTACCGGTCAAACTAAAACCTACTCCCTTTTTTTTAAAGTCGGTTAATAACCGTATTACCACTTACATTACACGTATTACATCTTAACTTAAATTCTATTTTATTCTACAATATCTTACAGAATAATAACTATATATTAAATCTATTTTAATTACTAATGAAACAATAATAAAATTGACTATCACCACCATGTCCTTTATAAATGGACTACCTCAACTAATTTACAACCGCCAACAATTACTAATCTGTGTCAAAGTTCCTTTCTCTTAGTGCCTATCTACCAATTTTATATTGGAGCATTTTCAGAGTATCCCCGAGACCCAAATCAGCATCATACCAAATCTCACTCAAATCGGCCCAGCGGTTCGGTTCAAACGCGATGAAGCAACAAACAAACAAATCAACAAACAAACAGACCGACAAACTTTCGCACCTATAAAATTATATTACCTATAAACATTGTACTTGTTTTTTTTACCCTACTATTTCTAAATGAATAACATAAAATTCATACTTAATAGAATTTTTCCATACGAAAACAATTATTTCTTCTATAGTCTATGCACAATTAGGCTGCATGGCCATGATGCCTTTACTTTTCCGTAACGTGACAGCCGTCAAACATTAAAAATGTTGTAAGCGATGTGTTTCTTGTCTATGCTTTGCACCACTGATCAACGTTGATAATTTTATTGGTGGTCGATTATTAAAACCAAATCAACGCAATTTTCAAATCAAATTAATTATGTTTAATTCAACCTTTCGAGTTTGACCAAAACATATCCATGGATCCTACATAACAGTGGTAATAGTGTTAGTTCAATTAAGAACTTGAACTACAAAGGTAATTAATGTTCCTTACATACATTCTATTGTTTTTACTAATATTATTCAAACAAATTCTTTCCCATTCTATAAACATTCAATAGATAGCAGCTACTTATTATCTTTTATTTCATATTGAAACTGTTTATACTAATTGTAAGTTAGTAAATTTGAAGTAATAATGATATTTTGCTTTCAGTCACTGAAGAAGTTATCATGGATTATGAACCACTGACGTAGTTGGTAGTTTACCTTTCGCCCTTTATAACCAATCAAGATGACATTTATGTAAAGTGAATCACCACTAATTTGTCTGGAAGACAACCTAAATAAAATCTCAACTACACCTGCCTTCATAATGATTATTTTTGGTAAGTTATCCTATGTTATCAGTTTCTCATTGAATCCTTTTCATACATACATACATACTCAAAATAATAATCTTATAACTACCATCTCATGAACTAATTTTCCAATCTGTTAAGTTTTCTCAATATTAAAACCGCCATACTAAATCTCATACTAAATGCCGAACAAAACCTGTACTAATGAAATAAAATAACATAACTAAGCCAACCTTTCTGGCTGTTTTATTAATAGTACACTATCATCAAACCTTTTAGATCTCATCATAGTTGATTACCTATTTTTTTTATTTGTTTTGTTTACAGGTAAAGCGAAATCCAATCTTAAAATTAAAATTTTCCTCGGGAGTAACAACGTTCCTACTACCTTTGAGCTAAACACTAGCAACTGTCAACAAATTTTAAAAATCCCAGCGTGAAATCTGTCAAGAGTGAGGTGCTAACTCAAGATATCCTACTACCAGCCTACTGTTGTATTTCTTCCCTGTGCTTTATAATGGATAGAGTGAATTACCCGCCACCAACCATTTTATTTTGATGAAATAAACTTAACATACTATCATACTCTGCAGTGAATATGCAACTAAAATAATTCCTTTATCTTATTGCATACTAATAAAAAGCTTACTTTCTTTTATTTATTTCCTAAAATGTCTATTGACTTTCCCTATACTGTATTGAAATAACTGCAACTTGAAATTTGCTCTATAACTACACAAGGTAACACATTTCTTTACAAATTTAACTCCTTTTAATCAGGCGACCCCCATTATTTTAAAATATTGGCCAATTGTTTTGTATGCCTACTTCCCTATGATCTTGATAAACAAATAGTCTTATTACCTAATAAATCTTTATAATTAAACATAAGTGACTTGAGTATATAACCTTCATGAAGCTAGGCTTTACTTGACCTCTTAACTGCTGTTTTCCTAAACTACACAAACTTTCATAATTTTACTATGCAGCCTATCTCTTTGCTATTGATTTAATCTTCCTAACTATGCTTGTCTAAGCCTCAAGTCAAATAAAATGCTAAGCCGATTTTGATAACTAAACTTGTTTTTAAATCTCAGTAGCTTCCTCGGGTTTCTGAACCTTTTATATTTGCATTATTTATCTAAGTGTGAGCCTATTTCCAGCCTACGCATTCCCTACCGCCAGGCACAGGCGTCCTCTGAGAGCAAGAGTGCTTGGATTATATCATTTTGCTTTTACTATTCCTAAATCAAAGTGAAAATTGTATATGCATAAGCATTGACATTTTTGTACATACATACTAATACTCTTTCCTTTTACTTTGAGCTTGTCCCTATTTCTAGCTTAATCATCATCATCCCAGCCTATAATAGTCCACTGCTAAGCACTGGCCTCCTCTCAGAATGAGAGTGCTTGGGCCAAATAGCTTTATAGAATTTCTTTAAGGGAAAATACACCTGTCATGAGTGACAATATTATAGCCTGCTAATCCCTAATTATTTTTAACATAACTTTTCATTTGGCCTAATTAAATTTCTACAAATGTTTGTTTAACTCACATAATTTGTAAAATAGCCTACTCTGAATTTATTAAAGTTGCGACCCCCCGTATGTAAGACTTAAGACTATTTTATGCTACTTTTCTTGTGAGTACATTTTAATCGACTGGAAGATAAACGAGCAAGCGGGTCCCCCGCCGCAAGACATCACCACCGCCCACAAACATCCGCAACACCAGGGGTACCGCACATGCGTTGCCAACCTAGATTCCTATAGGTAATTCCTGCCGACCCCCAGATTACCAAACCAATATAACATTTGACATACCTACTTTCAGCATTTATCTACCTATATTTTCCGGTTTCTAATAAAATTTAAACAGCATAGCTACTAATAAATAAATTATTCTCTATGTTTTAAGTTGGATCTCTGGAAAACATCGCTCTGAAGCTACAAGGCCGCCTCGCCTGTCATGCTGGTTAAGAAAATTACTATTTTCAGATGCCTATGTTCTTCATACCACTCAACACCTGCTGGTGCTCAACAAGGAGTCATTGTATTGTATTGTAATTTTTAATGACTTTCTAATAAAGATGCTAACAATAATCCAATTATGTGTAAAATTTAAACTCATTCTCTATCTATATAGGAAAATGGAACCATATGACGTATTTGATTCTATCTCGCATCTCCTTTCGGTTTCAGAAGTTTCAGAACATGCGCACCGCACGTCAAGTCACAAGTCACTGTCACTTTTGACTTTTCGGTTACTTTAGTTTTCTAATTTATCGTGATAAAATTGTGCTATAATTAATTATGATCCCGTATTAATAAAACTTAAAGAAACTAAAATCTGTCAATCGAAAACTTCCAAGTAACACGGCAACGTCAGCTGGCTATTGAACCATGGTTTAAAGTGAATCGTTCCAACGTCAAAAGTGAACTGATGAAATCTACCAAAATTTACAATATATTATTGTTTTCAGATGGAGATTCGAATAACTATAAGTGCTACAACCGTGAACGATATAAATTTAAGTGAAGCCTACCTAAATCCTCATCCTACCTAGTGACAAACTGTACCATTTTCATTAAACTTCAATGTCTTGTATAACATTTTGTTGTGTCAACTTAATTTTCCTTACTCCTATTCCTAGTGTGAACTATAAATTTCCACTCTTACTTTCACCTCCATTCCACGAACAGCAAATTGTGACTGTTTATGTGAAAACAGTCACTTGAAACTTGACTAATGAAACTTAATATCTAAACTAACTTAGCATTAAATTACTAATCTAGTAAGTGAACCTTAGTTTGCTATCCTATCTTATAAATAGTAAGTATGAACAAACTGCCAAAGAACCTACTTTTTATCAAACAAACACCAAACACTAATTAGAATAAAACTTTAGTTCATCCTGGTCACGGCACCAAATTGTAACTGCACCCTACAGGCACCTAGTAAAGAACTGAAGTGATGATGATGATGCTTCTTGCTGTTAATACTTATATCTATCTTGTGCTTATAATTAACTAATTATTTATCATACTTATTGATAAACTTAACAATTCTTAATGTAGTATAACTTAGTTCAGGTCGATGCCCTATTACTTATGAAAATTAATTAAAATGGCCATGTGAATCGTCTAGTGATATTTGTAGAACCTACATTGTGAACACTGAGTAACCCAAAGTAATTTAAGTGAAAAGTAAGAATGGAATAACTATTATATAGCTAAGCAACCTATGTAGAATAGTATTTTACTCGGGAACTTTCTCAAACTTTAGAATATGAATTGTAAGTGTATTTCGGACTGATACCGGGGGCGCGATGCCCCCGGGGGTCCCACCTTTATGGTTTAAAGCCATATTCCATCCCCTACGGACCCTCCAGCGCCTCCAAATCTACAATACTTCCCTTTCAGAAGAGGCATATTGTAGATCAGAAAATCTACGCACTAACAATGGTGCATTATAAAGTCTTTAGTACAGATACAATTCCTATAATAAATATAATACTTAGCTTACAGTAGGTTACCAGTGAACTCGCCTAACCTTATGACTCATCCACAGCAACCCAACTGCAAGATATCAATGGAAAGCCTAACTTTATGACATTTCCATTGAGTCCCTACTGTTTACAATGAATGGCCTAACCTTATGACTCATTCATTGCCAGCTTACCAGTGAACTTGCCCAATTTTCCGACTCCTTCACCAGTAAACTTTACCGTAGATTGATAATGTATATATAAGTCCCTATAGTTACCAATAATTGTCTAATCTATTGACTCATTCAATCAAGTAGTTGAAATACTTCTATTTACTTTAATAACTCAAACAGAAAGCAGTCGATCACAGAGGCCACTCTCCAACGGTAAGTCTTTTATGCTATAGAGGTAACTATCACATCATAGATGATTCATATAGTACGAGCCGTGTCAGTGTCTTCTCCTACAGGCAGTAAGACAACCAACGGGGAGCCTCCCTGGCTGCACCAAATCCTCAATCTATAATTTTCAAGCTAGCTTTATAACATGATAAATTATAGTTTTATTGGAGCACAGGGCTGTCTTAAGATAGAGCACTCTTAGGAGTTTCTTATGTATTCAGATTGAGTTTGTCAACAGAATCTACAATTCCAGGAATAAATCAATGATGTGTATGAATTTAATCTGTCCCTAGCTCTGTGAAGATTTCCAAACTAAGAGAATTGACCTCTACAATTAAACGTGAGGTGTACATAAGGCTCGTCCGGTGTGAGACTCGCCTCGCTAACTATTCCTTATCCAAATTCCTACCTACATTACCTATCAACCTATCTTGTAATTTACGCTTGGCTCGAGCCCCCTAGCTCTGTATGAAGTTGGCAATACTAGGGAAACGCCTTTTCCCACATTTACATTTAGTGTAATGTAAGGCCGCGCGGTGCAATGCATTGCCTTGCTAGCTATCCTATAACGAAGACGGTGTGTTCCTGCCCTACCACGCAGACCTAAATGTTGCTAGCTCCCTGGCAATAGAGCCCCTAAGAAGAGGGAGCCAGCGGACTGGATACTTACAGGTGTTCATAAATAAATATATAGATACGGGACCGCAATACTGAATTCCAATTATACAGAGACATGCGCCTAAAACGGCACGGTCTAGATTATAGTCCTACATGCTCGTTATAACGTTAGACAGTATTCCGTATGGGTGACTAGACAGATCGACTTTCATCTCTCTGCCTCTGAAACGCCCACTCATTTCAGGAAGACAGGTGACTTGTATTACCTTACGTTGACACCATGTTAGGTTTCGAGTCATACAAGCTGCCTAACTCACCATATGTTATGATGAACCAGACGCCACCCGTTTATCAGGGAAGGACACAGAAAATATAAATGGGTTAGCACAATTGCGTAAGAAAATAATTCACTATCTATAGAAAATAGCAAATCAAATTCCCACAGAAAAGTTCCTCTAATAGAAACTAAAACTTAAATATTTCAATATAAATGAAAAGGATAATAATTTACTACTATAAGCAGTAGCAACCTAAAACCCATGTGACTAAATAAATCCATTTTATAAGACAAAACTCACTCAGCAATTTATATTAATACCCAAATAAACTATGTAAAATTCCCAATAATAAAATGAGAAATAATTAAGAACCCCAATTAAATTTATACTACAAAGAACCCGCGTAAATTTAAATTCGCTTTAAACTGATCCCCAATACCCGCAAATAACTCAATTCTAACGTCGATGTTCTCTCGCGTCCAAGCCCAAATGTTGAATGCCCCGGTCCTACAATTCCACCTCTATTTATCGTCTTCAGCCCTTTTCAGCATCTCAAGCATCTCGGTCGTCAACAGCATTTCAAGCATTTCAGTCTTCAACCGCATTTCAAGGATTTCGAGCCTCAACAGCCTCACTGGCCTCACCAGCCTCAGCCATTTTAATCAATACTTTTAACAATTTAACTACTTTTTATTATAATTTAAATAGATGAATAGTTTTTCCAATATTTGCTAAATGAAATCTAAATATATATCCAAAATCAAGTATGTAAACCCCATTTCTTTAATTAATTAATGAATATTTAAGAAATTCATTCACTCTTAATAAATGTCCGCTACCCGATCAATAAGTACTAAATAACACCATAACTTTGAAGTTTAATTGTGACTTAACTACTGAACAGAATGAAACGAAACTTGGACAAAAGAAAGCTCATCTCCTATAAAATCTTATTTAATAAGAATTTTCCTTGCGTTTTGGATGTATTTCGTGTAATCATGACAAACATACTAATTTCTGTTTCATGCATTTTCTACCTAAGTAGAATGTTTTTTATAACCAATATTTTGCTGAAATTCATACAACAACCAATGCATTCAATCTGAATGTTTGTTTCCTCTTATTTTTCATGAAATGACTTATAATTTAATGTTAATTAGTTTCCCATACATAACAGCGCCCCCTGACATTTAAAGCTGGAACTACATATGTAAATAGTATTCTTAATATCTTTGATTAAATTAGCGTCCCAGTAAAGTTACAGTTGTCTGAGATATTTTTGCTAGATAGCACTTTCTCAAACAATATTTTTATCAATATGATACTAATTGTGATTAAAAATGTATTCGCGCAATGAAGGCTTTCAAATGTACTTTGAAACCGTTACAAGGTTCAAGGCAGTGATTTTTAGGCTGTCTAGTAAAGGTATTGATGCAGAATGTTATTTTGCGGAGGTCTATATGAGTGAACTAACTACAACCGTTTATGATTAAAACGACGGTATTGTGTTAATGACCATGAGCAGCGCCACTCTTCACGTAGGTATAGGTACTACCTACTGTCGGTTGCCTATGATTCACGTATTGCCACGACGGTGCCGTTTGTACAGAAAATTGGAAGTCAAACAATACTCGCAGCATACCTATGAATGATCCTGAATTATGAGTATGAGTGTGATGTATTATTGCGTTTTTAAACATTATACCTCATCGAAAATACAAACTGAAATGTAGATAGGTACTCAGAAAAACCAGAAGAAGAGACTAGCGCTGGGAATCGAACCCAGGTCCTCAGCATTCCGTGCCGTATGCCACACCCCTACACCACCACTGGATAGGAGTACAGACACGAATTTCTTCTATGGACCTCATAACTCAGCTTGTTTGTTTCTTATTTAGTCACTTTCTATATTTCAGTTTCTATTTTCGATATAGATTTTACGGGATGACCGTAAAAGTAACAAAATTTGGAGTTTAAAATAAAAAATACAAAAATACTCCAAAAACCAAACTTCATTATACCTCAGTTAAGAAATACGGAACCCTTGTAGGATCATTTTGCTGTGCATCTGTCTGTCTGCCTGCCTGTTTATCTATCAGTCTTTCCGTCCATCCATCCTTCTGTCAAGACCCTTTTTCTCAGGAACCTGAGGAGGTTCACGAGAAATTAACTTCAAATATTTACTTTTACCTCTTGGAACAGTGAAAAATCAAACTTGCAAGTCAATGCAATCAAAAGATTACAGCTATTATATTAAAAAGGTAAGTACATACAAACATTGCCATATAAAACCAACATAATAGGATTACCTAGCTAATTCCGGTTGTCCTAGAAACTTTTGGTATGAAGTTAGCTCTCTTTTAGCACAACCAACAAAAAAGTCTAAGGGTATACAGTAAAAATAAGATTTTTTTTCTGTTTGTATATCTACATAGATGTCAGTAATCGTCTAAAATTCCACAGTGCGTTAGGCGGCCCCTAAACGGTCAATTATATTGTGCAATATCGCGAATTGTGCAATATTATTGACCGTTTAGGGTTAATATTGAAGATTGCACAATGATTGACCAAAAGTTTGAGCGAGTTTAATTTTTATTGCACCATATTTTTATATTGCATCGTGTAGAGTCAGTATTGCAAAATATTCAATACTGTACTGAACACGAAAACATTGTGCAGTTCTTATTATTGTGCAATACAATTGCTCGTTTGAATTCAGAGCGCCTTTCAATCTTATTGTGCAATAAAAAATTTTGTACAATGTTATTGTAGGTCTAGGGGCGCCTTACATTTTGCTCTGTTATCACTGAATATCCATTCATAGACACCAACGATTTTGTACGGAACGGTGAGCGATTCTAACTTGCCCTTGGTTGGTTTTTTAACGTTATCTTCAAGCAAAATTTTTAATGCACGTAATTACTGCGATTGTGCTTTCGACTCGGAATAACTCAAATTAAACCGTGGCTTCATAAATAAAATCCACTTGAACGTTGGGATTTGGATGAAAAAAATGCGCCGGCGCACAGACCTTCGTTCCCACCGAGCGGGGAAGATAAATCTTCGGCTCACTCCGCCCCCCGCACGGACCATTAACCTCCAACTTTTTTGCACTTATGTGAAAAGTATATACTATACCTAAGCATGCCTTGTAAGATTGTGTTGTGCTTATATAGATAGTTGCAACGAGTTTTCGTGTAGATACTTAAGTGGATTGTATTTTTTTTGTAATTTGATTAAGATACCTTTTCATGACAGTTGAACACACAAAATAATGGAATACATATAGCTTTATTTAATTAATGATTTAATGCTCTTCATTATATAAAATATCTTTGAAAATGTTCCTCTAATTAACTAGGTTAGCCGAAAGAGAGCCCTTGTCAAAAATTAGTTCGTCTTTGGACTACTTCTTTGTTTTCTGTGTAGGTTAATTTATTTTTCAAATTTTTATGTGACATAAAGTTTACAAATAAACAATCTTGTCTTAGTTGAAATAGGTTGAGTACCTAATACACAAGTAATACCTAAACGTTAATAGTTCCTAAACTTTAAAACAGTGTTCCATTGAAAATTGCTGTATAATTATTGTGACTCATCTATTGTTAAAATCGTGCAAGTTATTATTTTTATTCTGTGTTTACAAGACTTATGTAAGTACCTACTGAAGCATAAAAGATAGAAGGTTTCTAAGACTTCTTACAAACATATGTCAACAGCAAAACAAAAGCAACCTTTACATTTATTTTCAAATGCCTGCTTACTTACAAAGTATCCCTCAATACACACCTGAGACTCTAGGTTCGCGAGTATGAATATTACTCACGCGCTTGTCTTTATATCATTATCCAATACCTACAGTTAGAGTTTAAAAAAAAGTTTTGAGCTCTGGCATAAAACCAGAAACATTTGATTTATTAGGTACCTATCGCCTTTAGAGCGGGAGTTATGACCACTCTTACATTTTTTATTCCCTTTATTATTCGCAACATTGTTACATACCTACGGGCCGAGTCACTTAACGAAAATATGGCGTATTAAATCGCATAAAGAAAACAGTGTTTTCGCAAAATAGTTGGAGATAAAGGAAAGTTGTAAGAGCGTCGTAACTTGGGATATAAAGTCAGTGAATGGTTTGAAAAGAATCTATGGCGGGAGAATTGTTAATAAAGATATAGAGCGGGCATGTATCACAGGACATTAGTGTCATTTTACGACGAGAATGATGTGATCCTTGAATGCACCCGTATGCCGAACTGCCGCTAGCCTTTCATCGCGGCCATCGCCAAAGAATGAAATATCGTTGCGACATGATCATTAAGATATTAAATTATAGTGTGAAAAGTTTGAAATCAGTTGAATGGACATCGGACTGAAAAATAGATACAAAAAAGTTTTATAGGCAGTTTGCTACTAATGTAAAGTAAATCATTATGTTTAAGATAAATTTGTACTTATTGTAATTATATAAATAAGGTACCATCATGTGCAGCGCCGCCTTTCCCCTTTTTCGACAAAATACCTTGCAACCAGAAATTTTGCTTGCCCCGCCCCTTATTAAGTAAACCATTCAGCTCTCATAATTAAGAAAGGACCATTTTTTATGGATTTGGGCAAAATTTAAGAGAAAATATACTACATATTTTAACCTACAAAAAAAAAATATTTTGATGTAGTGTCGAATTTCTATTGGTGCTTGTCGATTCTAAGCGGGGACCGGAGCTTTCTAAGAGCGCAAACAAATTGCGACCTAAGGGGGGAAAGGCGACGCTGCACTCGATGGTACAATGACAAAGTATTCTAACATTTAAGTGTTAGGTACCTAATTACCTACTTGGTATTAGTGTACATTGCTACTTTAATGAACAGCTCCCTTTTAAATTGCTGTTTTACATTCGATATACAATCGAAATTATTAGGTATATCTATTACACGTATTTTATATTTAACTTTCCTTTAAAAGTATTTTAAGTTAGACCTAAGATCATTCATTTGATAAATACACGTTATTTTACGAAAGGGTACATTTTATTTCCTCGCTATCTCATACATAAAGAACCTAAGTGTAAGGGTCTAGAAATGATTCCCCGGTACCTATATCTCGTAGCGGCCATAAATGTCTTGACCGGGATAATATTTTACGACGGCTCACGTGAGAGGCGGGGGCCTTATCGCATACACATGTGCAGTGACATCCAAATTTATCGACTTAAAAATACCCACCAAGATTAAAAGATAGGCCCCCATCCGCTCGGCATTATAAAATATTATTTTTAGACTCAAACTTATGTAAGTATTTATGGAGGAATAAATTTTATGTTGAGATAAGTATTAATTTAAAATCTGACAACACAACTAATGGGTCTTGGTCGTTTTTGTCATTCTGTTAGTGATTTTACTGGAAAATGAGAATACTTACATTTTTTCAACTATAAATACTTAATTGCACGTATCTATTTTTCCGCTAGAAAGTTACACGAAGTCCTACAAACAGATGCTGTACCTAATAGGTAGTTCTGATTAATTTATGCTTATTTACAATTCCATTTGAAAGCTGCAAAATTGTTGGTAACTGCCGCAATAAATCCATAGCAATAATGTGCATACGTAAGTATCTCTCTAGCATTTTGCGGAAGGTTAATAAGTTTGCCAACCACTCGAATAAAAAAAAACGCAATTGAGACTAATTGACTTAAATGCACTTACCGGTATAACCAGGAAATTAAAATTCAATCCGCCTACTGTTCGAATAATATATAAATAAGTAAGTAAATACTTGTTTCGTGTCAGCGAAACTCGTCGGTGGTCGCTGAACACGACTTCTCGAGCAAACGACAACCGGCTAGTAAAACAACGAGCTAGACTGTTACCATGTGATAAGAATACATAAATTGCGAAATAAGAAGCTAAAATGCTGTTAAAAGTAGGTTGACACATCCTGGTTTCTAGTTACAACCTGTTTATCCTAATTTTGTTGAACGTGTGAGGAAGTATTACAATCGTCTTATTCATCTTACCTCATTTAAGAATGTGAGACAAAACTACTCAGTCTACTATTTCAGTAAGCATGTGCTTAGTTTTTCAAAATCTTACTGTTGCTATGTAGGTATTATATTTTCCCAAAAGATATCTTCAACTTTCTGACAAATGAGATATAATGTCATAAGTAATCTTAAGTTAAAAGTTTGTACCTAGTCGTACCTACTTATTAAGTTCAAAAAGTTATTTATTTTTCGCTTGCTGTTATAATTATATTATTATGTATTGAACATTATAAAATTAAGAGACCGGAAATTTTAATTCACACAATATAACAGTAGTCTCATTTACCAAACTAGTCTTTAGTAACTATTACACATTGATCCCTTATTTACTTTTTCAAACTCGTGAAACTTCTTGACTACGGTTTACAATTGTATTTTTTACTTAAATAGGTAGGTATATATGTAACAACATGTTAGACAAGAGAAAAGAGAAACAAGAAATAGCACTCAGCCGCTTCACACCGATAGATGGGAATACTCTGTCACCATTAAGATAGATAAGTTTCTAAATTGAAATCCTCTCGACACAACATGTGTTTTAAACTGAGCGACGATGCCTGCCGACGCCATTTTGTAAAACCGAGTTGGTAATTTATTTATATTTAATCTTGTGGTACCTACCTTATTTGAGACTGGTTTGGCAACCTAAAGGTGCAACAGCTTTGAAGAAATTTTTCAAACTTGTTTACTGTCGAATGTAGTTATGTAGTTTTACTCTTTCCCACCCGCAATCTGATACTACTGAAGTAATTATTATTTACTTCAGTTGTATCTATGTAGTATACGAACTTTGAAAGTGAAAACTAGAAGTTACCTATTTGGAAACTTGTTTTTAGTCAGATAATTGGCTGTATGTAAAGGAAACGGTTGTAAGAATTACATTTTGTAATTTTTTATTGCCTTAAAGGAACAATAGTTTTAGAAAACAAAAAATAACACTCCTACCACGACTCCTACAGATGAATGTAAAATCTCGTTCTATTTTTAACCGACTTCAAAAAAAGGAGGAGGTTATCAATTCGGTTGTATGTTTTTTTTTTTTTTTTTTTATGTTTGTTACCTCAGAACTCCGTCGTTTGTGAACCGATTTGAAAATTTTTTTTTGCGATCGTCTAGGAATGCTTTCAATTAGGTCCCATAAGCACCAAATCAGGATCTGATGATTGGATCCTAAGGAAATCGAGGGAACTCTTCAAATGTTGTAGGGACACCTGTGGTAATTTGGATATATTTTGCAGTAACTCGTGCATTTGCTCTTGAAAATCATAATTTGGTGAAGTGGAACTGATGATGAAGACCACATTTGACCAACAGAGCTACTACTCAATAACAAGTACTTCACGGGTTGAATTTCAATTACTTTAACACAGTTGATAAGCAATTTATGCTCGTCGTAATGCATATGGTAAAATGGAATGGGTGGTGAAGCACCAGGACTCCTCAATAATGAACGTCTCTGCATCAGAAAAAGCAATCTTTCGTAAAAGGTGTCAAGCAGTTGACATTAAGCTATTGTACTTTAGATTATTAACACTAAAAAGCGTGAAAAAAAAATTTTATAACAAAAAATTGAACCGACTACAAAAAAACATGAAAATAATTTTCTACCAGTCTGAAGAGGGAACTATGGCCCAAGCCCTCTCATTCTGAGTGGAGGCCTGTGCCCAGCAGTGGGACGTATATAGGCTGGGACGAAACTGAAGTCGGTGCCTCAGTACGAGACAGCAGGAGTGATTGAAGTCTAATATGTAAAGCATGGGTATGTATATGGGTATGTATAAGGTATGTAGGTGAAGAAGACGACTATAGGTCCACTCCTGCTGGCTCGTGCTGAGGCACCGACTTCAGTTTCGTCCCAGCCTATATACGTCCCACTGCTGGGCACAGGCCTCCACTCAGAATGAGAGGGCTTGGGCCATAGTTCCCTCTTCAGACTGGTAGAAAATTATTTTCATGTTTTTTTGTAGTCGGTTCAATTTTTTTGTTATAAATTTTTTTTTAATAATTAGGGACTGACATAGTTATAAATGTTTTTTTTTCATCGTCTAAACCTTGTGCCTTGTGCCTTACCTACCTATAAGTCACTTGCTTTTGGCGCTGATTTCCCGTGCAGAATAGTAGGTAGGTAATTCACTATAGAGGTACCTACTTGAGGATATCCGTTCCATTCCAAATTTCATTCAAAGCTATTAACTTAGATTAGATAGAGAAATATTGGTGTAAAATTGTTCTCTTATTTATGTACACAAACGTTTGACTTTATACTATTAGGTAAGAACTTAACTCTATCGGTACATACAACTAAGTCGTAAGACGTTGTCATTGACATTAATAGCATAATAATACAACTGTATGACCTGCCTAGGTACATTATAAACACAATTACAAATGCGCCTTCAATGTTTAGATACAAGGTAAAAAAAAATATTTAATGTTACTTCTACGGTTTGATAAATTAACCTTATAACGAACTGTAATCAATTATTATGTTACCTACTACTTTACGAGCACATGTGTGAGAGAGCAACGTCTGTACAACACAATTAGGCGTACTCGTACATTGTGGAGATATGTTTTCGTATCAGGTTCATTGATACCTTCACAGAGTAACGTTTGTTCAATTTTATTTGTCCAGACAATAGGTGTATGTATTTAGTGTACTAAATATAATTTAAATAAATCTTCCGCGACGTTATACACATCTTTAAGTGTCACTACTTTTTGATCGAAGGTCACTACTATCACTTTGATAAAATCTGCAAGTCTCTATTGAATTTAAAAGCCACGCTATCCGGATTCATACGGGTTTTGTTTGTTTACTACGTCGCTTGTAGAAAGCATTTTACGTCGGACCTCTTGCGTAGCTCACGGTGACCTCTGTTGCTTGAATGATTCAGTAAGGCTAACAGCCACCGGTGAATCCTATGGTACGAATGGAAAATATTCATTTTGCATTTATTGGAACTGGACGTGTTAGTAAAAATATTATTGAATTCTTTGATAGAAAGTGTACACCTACCATGCGTCAGCGTACTACCACCATCTTTTTTCAGGATTTTGGAACTGCACAAACACTGCACTAAAACAAATCATTTTTCTGAATTTTTTCGTCAACCCAGCGACTTGGACTGCACTCAAATGAGTTTAAAATTGGACTAACAGAGTGATCTCGTCGGCTACGTTATATGAGACGCCAATAAACCAAACCGCATCTATTATGGCACTCCGTAGCTGGCCTTGCCAGCTGACGTGGAATATTAAACGTTTATGACCATACATTTGGGTCCGGTGACCTTAAACCAGTGGTTTTAATTAGACTTTGGACTGGACTTTGATGGCCGAAACGGTACGTTTGACTCCCCTGTTTAAAAAAACCTCAAACCTACGATAGGTAAGCAAGATACCGGGAACTTTGGAAGGAGCATTAGTTTTATTTAATTTTTGCCAATAGAAAACCATTCTGAAACGTTTACTTAGAATCAAATGCATTTATTTTTTAAGAAATGCAAATGTTTCTATTTCACTCTTTAGCTAATTACCGAAAAGTACGCAGTTGATCAAAAATCATAGTTTTGACATAAATGAAACTGCCAATGACTCCTGCATCGTAGTAGAAAGTTAGTCGATATTGTTAAAAATCGACACGTCAATGCGAAGTGTCTCACACGCCGACCACAAAAAATGAACAATAAACCAATATTTAACGGCAAATATCGGTCCTAAAGTCTCATACACACTAAATATTGGAACTTGGGTTCGTTAAGCCGGCTAAAACTGATGTAACAAAGTGTGCAAACAGAACGTGTGTACTCGACTTATTAACAGATCCTCACCATGCGCTTATAATAGTAACGAAATGTCATAAAACCTCGAAACCTTTTCAGTGTAAATGATATTCTTTACCAGTTCAGTAGAGTTGTTTTTATATTGTTTCTATATCTATTTTTAAATTGCATGCAGATGATCCGGTCAGCGTTTATTGCACCCACAGGCAATTCATCCCGAGTTAACGTTTGACTAATTTGTGAAGTATTATGGAGGCATCGTAAAATCAAACCACGTAACGGGCGATCAGCTGATTGACGTAGTATTTATGATTGTGACGATCAACCTAGACGATCATCGAAAGTGGTTGGATCAAGGTTATAGATACGCACAATTCTACAGAAAACGATATAGAGAATTAAAGAAAAACGGATACAAAATATCGTAACGCGCATAATGAGTGTGAGCTCCAATGACAATGACAGATAGAGAAACTGCAACTTGACTGTTTGTTGAAACTATAATTTACAATTAGCCTGGAGAAAAGAATGCTCTAACACGATAGTGACGACAATATGTAATGCAATTTAACAAAACAATCCCTTTGAAGCATGGCCCACTATACAAGTTTTTGCTGTAAATATCGCACATGAATGAAAATGTTTCTGTATTACATGATGAGTTCCATGTAGAGGTTAGATTAAAATTATTATTCAATACAGGTTTATTATGAGTTAATACGGTATGGAATGTCATTGCGATATCATAATGATCTTCCTTGTCAGAAACCAAAGTATTTTATGGTACATCGGCACGAAATTTATCGAGAAGATATTGGTCGATACGTCACGATTTATTTAATCTTATGATAAGAGACGCGATGGAAAGCAAAGGATCCTATGAATATTAACATGCAACAAAAAGTGAGAAGCAGTGTACCTAACCTACAGTATAATTATAAATTTACCTACCATCTTTAAAGCGTTCACTCAGAGTTGTGAACAGATTCCCACACTTTAGATCCCAGAACCACATCACCTTTCTTCACTTTTAACACCAGCATCACGTGCTGTGCTACAGAAACCAAATCACCAACTGACCAGCACCCACTCGTTCACCTTGAACCTCGTTTTCACTTTTCGCGTTCAAATAAACCGACGTTTTATTGTTTTTGCTTAGTGTTATGCAAATGAGAATTGCCAACAGTAGCTTGTTTATGAAAGGGTTTCCTAAAAACGAAAAGAATCGAGAGTGAAAGGCAACTGCAGGCACATTGTTGGACCCGTCACGCTTGCACTGGACTGTTCAACAGATAAATATTTACGTTACGGCATGCAAAAGAAGTTTTTACTAAGCGCGGCTACCGAATTGCCTTTGTTATTCAAAATAACAACCCTTTTGGCAGCTTTCGGCGGATTTATTTGTTTATTGTTGCCCCTGACAAAACCCGAGCGATGTGTCAAATTGGATGTTTAAACATTGTTTGGAATGATATCTGTTAATATAAACAATTTGATAGAAACTACAAGTTACTTTACCATCCATCCCATCCCAGCCTATATACGTCCCACTGCTGGGCACAGGCCTCCTCTCAGAACAAGAGAGATATGATTATTCAATTATAAGTAGGTACAAATAAGGGAATGAAAGGAAGGCCCCTGTTATGGTTGCTACTCTAGCTGCACAACACGAGAAAATTTTCTTTGGGCAGAGGTCTTTGTTTCGTTTTGACAACTAATAGAATCCTTACCTACTCTCGTCTGTAATTAATATTTCCTCACTGTTGTATTGTATTTTATACCTATGTTGTTTCCGTGGTCTTGACAGCATAAACCATAAGATTGGCAATAAAATTCAAATTTCGGGATTGAACTTAATAAAAATAAGCAATGATTATTTTCCAATAACCGTTGAAGTATGAAGAACACTCGTGAAAATGTATAAAAAGTATCTCTAGACTTAGCAGTTTTATGCGATTTTGCTGACATTAACATACTTTAGGAGTACCGGAATAAAAAGTAGCCCTTGTGTTGCCCTACCCACGCTTCTCGTATTCGCAGGGTTGTTTAACAACGCCACTTTGCACCATACGCCATTTCACACTTTACGCCATAGCTACATACTAGATTTCATGTAAGTCAGTTGTGCAGTTTTGCGCACACATATTTGCAACATTCAACTTTTATAATCTGTAGACGTCTCCTGTAGGATCGATCCAACAAAAAACCAAGTCTTATCTCAGACACGAATGTATTTAAATAACCGTCAAGAATTCAAAGTATGGCAACCGAAATGATGCGAAATACAGACAGTGCGGTAGCTGGTGGTATTAAAGTTTACGACGGGGATACGAGACGTCATAAACCTCGAGATAAATCCAATCAGAGACCCAAGAAAAACAATCCACTTCGTTTGGAAATTACTTTTTGTAAGAATATCGGTTGTTGTGATGAGTTAGGTACGTATATTTTGTTGTAGATAAGCTTATTTATATACAACACACAAACAACTATTTTGAACAACCGTGTAGGAGTTGTTTTTTTTAACATAAGCAGTAACAATTACTACGCATTGACCAAACTGATTGTAGCGGGACGTAAAGCCCCATTTAGACTATGCGAGAACTTGCATGCAAGTTTCACTACATTGCGGTATTTGTTTGATCAACTGTATTCATTGTCCCTCAAATGTCTGCGATGTACTTAATGCAACTTGCATGCAAGTTCTTGCATAGTCTAAATGGGGCTTATGACTGCGAATCGATAATCGATTCAACTGTCGAACGTACCTCTTATGTTAAACTACGTTGAACGCTGCCTAAAAAACTATCATATGTATTATCATCATATCATCAACATAACTCTTTGTAATGCTGGCTATAATTATTTTATATTATATTTGTTGAGAGCGAGCAAGATCTTGAAAACTCAAGTTCAGTGCTTTACTTTTATCAGGTGCAAGTTCTACTCTTTCTATTTACTGTAGATACATATAGGTACTGCAAATTTTCACAGTGTTTGTATATAAATTAACAAAATACCAATGGTACCTACATATATGTGGGGATGGCAATCGAAAACAAACGAGTTAATCTTGTAAAATCTGTATTAAACTTAGGAAGCAAATCAATACGTCGACAGCTTAACTCTGACTTCCTACGACTGACTTTTCTTCTTTTTAAATCAAAATAACCAATAATGCAAATAAATCATTTAAATAAAACCTCCTTTTCCCACATATATAAGGAATTTCTCGAGATATTTGTATCTAAGTACATAATAAAGTTTTTTAGTAAACAGCGTAATATTTTACAGTCCCGGTGGTCTTAATTAACAAAAAACCGCTTCTGAATCAACCACACTTGCGCATAAAGAATTTCCGTGATGAATTTGTCATTATATAGGTCGAGCGTATTCCTGGAAAACAGTTTTCTTGAATGAGAATTTCCTGTAATTTACAACACACCCCAAAGAGCAATGTGTCAGATTGACAGTGGAGTCTAAAAAAAGGTTCCCGTTATCACCGTGGGCACGTAACCCTAAAAACTTTCTGTACAAAACGAGTTGCCAACTTACTCACACCCACTAGGTATACTCGTACTTAAGTTGCAAGTTGTAGGTATGCACGAGTGCAAGATCAGCTGAAAGCAACGTCGCGTCAGCCATTAGCGGTGCAATCGCAAACAAACCTCCCGCGTCCCAGTCTCGTGTTGTATTAACTACCGACAGACCCAGCAAGGTCTTTTTTATTAATATATTGTTTTTATTTTTTTAATTAATAGGGATACTATCATCATCAATCAGCTGACATACCTACTTACCTTTTATGAGCCGTCAAAAGATTTCTCCCATAGATTTTGCATGGCAGTGCTATGTATAGTTACGTATGGACAAAAGATTCTGATAATTTTTCCTTTCTGTATAATATTAATATTCATATATAAAGGGTAAAGTAGTAACGTGTAGAAAAAAAAGCCGGCGAAGCGCGAGTCGGACTCGCGCACGAAAGTTCCGTATCATCTATACAACATTTGACAATAGCAAGAACGGCAAAAAAATTAAGTTTTTTGTATGGAAGCCCCCCTCAAATATTTATTTTATTCTGTTTTTAATATTTGTTTTTATAGCGGTCACAGTAGGTAATACCCATGGTAATACATAATCTGTAAAATTTGAAGTGTCTAACTATTACCTACGACTCAAGAGATAGAGCCCTGTGACAGACGAACAGACAGACAGACAGCGAAGTCTCAGTAATAGGGTTCCGTTGGTACCCTTTGGATACGGAACCCTAAAAAAGTAATACTTAACCAGCTCCCCAGACGGACCTTCCAAAATAGCAGCAGATATAAAATCATGCATTGTGATAATATCTAACTAGAACAAAGTTAAGCACAGTGACAACGATTCTATAATATAGTCAGCTTTGTTTTTTGATCCATGTAAAAAATATATACTTGTGTACAAGCTTTAAAGGGGCTTTAAACAGTTTCTGAAATTATTACTTCGTTTTTCGTTAAGCAATCGAATGAAAGTGCCCGTCAGCACATGGTTTAGTTGTAAGACTGTTATTCTCATTACTGTTAAACGGTTTAAGCGGGCTAGTTCTAACTGTAAAGAAGATTTAAATGCTACTTTATTATGTTCATTACAAAACGTGTAAAATATTTAGGGGCTGTTTTACCATCCATTGGTTAATGTTAACTGACGGTTAAATGTGATGCCGTCTCTATTTGTTTTGTTCGAATAGACAGAGACGGCATCGCATTTAACCGTCAGTTAACACTAATCAATGGATGGTGGAACAGCCCCTTAGTCTAATTAAAAGCTGTAGAATTTCATCCTTTTAATTGATCAATAGATTTCGTTGATGGATGCACCAGATATCTTTACACCTAGATACCTTGACGATAATTGGATGTGTTCATTATGCGTGACAGTTTGACCTTGTAGTTTGGGTTTTTTAATAGTAAAATACATGAAATTAACAGTACAATGAGATAATTAACTACATTAGGACATTAACTTAGGATTAAAATCAAAGTACCTAAATCAAAATTGTTAGTAAAAGTAAAATAGTTTAGTTCTTAGTTACTTTTGTTTTAGGTTACTTTCAGTGATAAGTTTCAATTTGATGTTGGATGCTTAACCCATCAACTAGAACTAGATACATATCCAAAGAACTGTGAAAATAATTTTCAGAAAAATATTTTATTTTCTATCGGTACCTACTTGGAGTAGCATACATTGTGTCTGAAGCGTTCTTCGAGTCAATACTCACGGAGGAATGTGGCACGCGTACACTACCACCACTGTGTTACCTGTTGGCAGGCACAAGCTTCACCATAACTGTTCGTGAACCAAAACAATTCGTCAGTCGTGTCATAAATATTGAATACCTGGGCAATCGAGTTTTTTTAAATATTTTTCTTTTTTTGGATAAAACAGATAAGTATTAACATAAGTAATTTATTGAATCAGGTGTTATTTTATGAAGTGCAAACAACTACTTTGCTCACCGGCGTCCTAGTCGCCTGGTCGATTTGGTCGCGGGCGAGCAAAGCAATTTTATCATTTTATATTTAAATAAGCATTAAAAGCCAAACGTAAAGTAAATAAAATATATAAAAATATTATGAAAAATACTATGTTACGTAAATAAACTTCAGCTCTAAGAATAATAAACTGTGCCTTTTAATGATAATAAATTGAAATGATCTGGGGAACGTTGGTACGGCCGGTGCTCTAAAGAACTTATGTATCCACTGTTTTATACTAGTTACATAGAAAACGAGATACTTATGTTAGAACACCCACATTGTTAGGTACCAATAAAACAAAGCATTGAGTAAATTGAACTTCTAAAATTCTTAAGCTTCTTAAACATTAGCGTAAACATACCTAAAAGTATAAAGTATAAATACCTACGCAGGTAGGTATCTCAGCCGACGGAAATTCGTATCCTGTCTCATTTAAAACTCTAATTAATTAGAACATAATTTATTATCCAAACAAACAGCAATAAATCGAACAAAATGGCCGGGAATTGTCGACGGAGTTTTATTCAAATTTTATTGGCCTGCAAATTGACGGCTGAAAAAACCACAAAAATTAAACCGCTCAGTGTATAGGCAATGTTTTTATATTCATACTAAATGAAGCAACGCTTATGATATTGTACCAACTAATCACACGGTAGTTAATCGTTTAATTTCAAGGGGTGTTAAAACTAGTACTCAAGTACTTAAACTAATACTAACAGCCACAATAAACCTGTTAAATATAACCACCAAGTCAAGAGGGCCACAAAAAAATCAACAGTTGCGTTCCAAAGTAATTTTGTTATCCTGAATGCATTATAAAGTAATTAAACGTGGGTGCGCCATTAAGTCATTATAACAAAAGCGCACAATTAAATTTTAAAAGTAAATAAACAGTACCTATATAAGAGTAGTCTTGGCATGCGAGATAACAATGGTTTTATTCCCACCCGCAATTATATTAAATGGCTCGCTACCGCATGTTTAAGTAGTTAACCAGCCAGCACTAATGCTCCTCGAAAACGGACACTTTAAATTATTTTCATATTAAAATGCCTCCATTAAAATACTACCAAATTGATAGCACGATTATTGCACGAAAAAGAACCTCGTATAAATTTGACGTCCCTTGCTTCAGTTTAATATACTGCCAAAGGTCTACTAAGGCCAAGCGTTAATGTATGCTTTAATTATTATTGCTTCACGCCGCTTTGTTATTACAATCGTTGAGGCACGGAAGCATAGTTCAACTCAGTCCATACTGGCCTTTTTATTTGGTTATGTTGTACTTAATCAATATTCTAAAACGCTTCGTGGTACTTATTCGAAGTAGAGTTTTTTGAAGGTTCCTTATTGCTATCGACTCAAACAATTTTAATTGGCATTTTCATAATTTTTAATCGCCTTTATCAGCTTAATTAATTAAGAAGACGCTGCCAGTTTTAATTTGCGTTATCTTGGAATTTAAATGAGCCCGTGCGAATTAGTTTGACAATTGAGTTGAAATGTGAAGATTTCGAAGGGTCGATGCATTTCCCTTGGTAGAGGGCACAAACCCGACTCGTCGCGCCATGTGTATGAGATGAAAGACGAGGGACTAGTAGGGCTGTCACTAGATTAGGTATGTATGTGTAGCCTTAAGATCTGTAGGTTTTGTATGACTTAATGAAAAATAATACACATTGTGGCACACAACTAAATAGATTTAGTAATTTATTCGATTACATATCGGGTGTGGCCTGTAATATGACCAAATAATTAAAACATAGATCATACTTGCAAAATGAACAATATTAGTTCAATGACCTTTGAAAATAATTAAAATTTTAATTTTAAACACTTTACAGTTTATTCTAAAAAGCAATGTAAAGCAAAATGGTTGATGTTTGTAGTGTGACAGGCGACGCCAGTTGTGTTCTAGGATGGCGTACATTGAGCAGTATTTAATTTGTATGAAAAAAGGAAAATCTAAAAACTCCATTATTTTTAAAAGTCGTTGAACTAATGTTGTTTAGTTTGATGAGTACGATCTATGTTTAAATTGTATTATACCGGTATAATAATGATTTATTTATTTAGGAAAATAACAGCAGGTATGTATAATATGCCATGAAACTATGTAATTTTTTTTACAGCTAGAATAATTTTAAAGTCATTAAAATCGTCATATCGATCAATATTTGCAATGTTTATTTCTTAATTTTAAAACTAAAACACTAAGAATATAAAGCTAATAATAATAATTTATAATAACTAATAAAAAAGCGCACTCATGCCAACGTCATCCTTGTTCATTACGATCATTGTCGCACTGTATACTTACGCAATTGTCAAATGGCCGTCTTCCCAGTATCAATCTGGCGAGCTGAGGCCAGAAATCAACAAAGCTTTCTTGTATCCTGCCAACCCTGCCGCGCGAACCGGCGCGCGCTTATCCCAGCAGGCCGGCGTCCGCCCGCCCAGCCAACAACCGCACTACGTCGCCCGACGCCGCCGCGGCAGCCCGCGCTCGCTCGCACCATAAACTATTAGTGCACATAATTAATTTACAACACAGTAAAAGTGATGATACCAGTTTATCGACTATAAATCTGTGGTGTGTTGTGATCGCGTGTCGCAGGTAAGTGATAATTGCTCAGTCGTTGCCGCTGTTTGCGCACGGTGACTCGGAGCGCTGTTGGAAAACAATGCGGCGGTAACCCTTTGGCTGTCGGTCGCGTTTGTTTGACTTTTGACAGTTTGTGTGCTTGAAGCGCCGTAGTCGGTTTACGCTATTTTTAGAGTTATTCTACACAGATTGAGTAACTTAACGTGACATTTAAAATAGTTTACAATTGGAAATTCAATGTGATGACAAAGTTTTTTTCCTCATTTTGTGTTGGTACAGAAAAAATAGGTAGGTAGGTAATTTTAAGCATCCTTCAAAACAATACGAGGTTTTTTCGATTGATTTATCTAATAAAAAGCGTAATCGAATGGAATTAATTACAGTGTTGAATAACGTACCACTTCTTAATTACTCTACAGGTCAGAGTAAAACTGTTCACAATAACACTTTTGCCTGCTTACGGCTTTGCTTATCCATTGTTCTTATGTGATCTTAATAAGAATAAAGTTGACACCATCTCATACTAAGGCGAGTGATAATTAGATGTTAGTTCACACAATTATTTAAATTTTCATCACGTCTTCAAAGAGAGCTAAAAGGCTACGTTATTTTAATTGTTTTGAAACATAGATATATAACATAATATCATATTTATTGCTTTTTTTTATTTTATTCACTGATATATGGTCTCACAAGCCGCTTTTTTTGAGTTACAAAGCCATATAATAGATTGTCATGTTTTCTTGCATCGTATTTCTAAAGCCGTCGGCAGTGTTTCCAGACATTTTATCTTCTTAATTTTAGTAACAATTTTATTTTATATGAACTCAAAGCATTATTTTATGTCTAAAAAATTTCTATAAATAATCTAGATACCACTACCAATTGTTTTCATATATTCAATTATCAGCAAGTTTCTTAAAGCCACTCGTTGAAGTCTTATGAGTTAAATAGAGCCGAAGTCACCCGTTTTTGCGCTCCTCTGATACAATTCTCCCTACCTAATTGAAAAGGTTGATAAATAACTTAATTTAGATTTAAATA
Source organism: Choristoneura rosaceana (assembly GCA_037349165.1). Taxonomy (NCBI): domain Eukaryota; kingdom Metazoa; phylum Arthropoda; class Insecta; order Lepidoptera; family Tortricidae; genus Choristoneura; species Choristoneura rosaceana. The sequence continues at coordinate 8,075,932 of JAZBNJ010000040.1, read as the reverse complement.
GGTAAATATAAATTGTATGAAATAATATAACGAAAGCAGTGTTCTTTACTTGTCTGTGTTATTAAATACACTGAAATGTACTAATCACATGACAAAAAAGTAGTGTCCATAATTAATTAGAATTTGATCACACTTTTCCTTCTTTTATGACTAGGTTGACTCAAACCTACCCACCTACATAACAACATAACAAATAATGCAAAAACCTTTATCCCAAAATTCATAAAAAAATAGAAACCTGTCATAACAAATAACGAAATATACCTAGTTGATAAAAAACTACATAAATATGTAAATAAAAGATGTTAAAAGTTAAACGCTTACAAATAAGAGAGAAATACTTTGCTTTTGTATCTGTCGGCGACCGATCGTGAAATCCGCTAGATCACAAAATTCCTAGGCATATCATGAAATGGCGCTATTTCATGAAATGCCTAAAAGTTGGCCAGGCATATCACGATGTGCCTGAGAAACAATACCTACGGTACGGTAAAGTAATGCATTCGTCGATATTCCTAACTCTATACCGGACACATCGTGATATGACAAAAAAATAAAAATTTAGGTACGACGAGCGAAGCGAAGAGTGGTTAGTATGAATTCTGACCATAACGCACGGGCCGAGCGAGCGAACCGAGCGTGCCACGGCAGTGGCCGGTAAAGTACCAGAACCTATATGGCGGCGTTTCATGATATGCCTGGGAATTTCCTGATCTGCTTAATCGTCACTAGGCAAATCGTTAAACGGTGAGTTTTGAACGATCCTCAGCCAATTCATGAAATAGCACCATTTCACCACACGCCTAGGAATTTCGTGGTTCGGCGGATTTTACGTTCGCCGTCGACATATGTATTGAATTAATATTGCATGATTAGTAGGTATCATCATCATCATATAATTAAAAGCCTAGTTCTTGTCGGTGGAGTAATTTCCATTCTGTACGCCTCTCTGCCAGTGCTTTGAGCTGATACGACGTTACATTGACCTTCTCTTTGGCTTGATCTATAAACGCACGTCTCGGTCATCCCCTGCCTCTCCTGCCTTCTATTTTCTCTTCAATATGCTATTATACATTCTGCGTACCGTTAACAGTAAATAAATTGTCACGAAACTCGAAACACTTGACATACCCTCTTATTACTATAGCAGTAACGTCATAAGTAGATAATTTTGAGCAAAACGGCTGTCCATTCACTCCGGCTGCTATCTCTACATAAAATAACATGAAAATATTTTGCCTGGACGAAAATGTAGAATAGCCTGTTGATTGTAACACTCTGATTATTTTTAAAGCGTAAATATTTGTAATTCTGTCCACGACCCGTCCAAGACATCATAATATCTGGCTGGTAGAAATCTCTTTGATCTCAGTCCGGTGTTCGCCTCGGGTGTGATTCAACGCTTTCATTAATAAAATGAGACGGACTTTATATTAATAAAAACGATTTATTATCACGAGTCTGCTTTCAGTGATCTTTATTTAAATATCGGTCAATGTTTACTTGAAATTTACGAGAGTGTAAATAGGTATGATTAAGTGCTTGACGATTCCCATAGCCTCATCTTGTCGGGTTATTTGAGGCAATATAGAAATAAGTATTGTTACGCTCTTCTCCAGATTTTGATAAATTAGAGTTCAATTACATTCTTTATAATAAGAAATTATTCATTGGTATAATTTAAAACTGAGCTAAGGTTAAGCATACCTACCTATGTTTATCTATAGATAAACACACCATGAAACTTCCATGACTCACAGGTACAAACATTCGTACCTATTCATCAATTTAGTACAGGCCGGAGATTTTTAAAGTTGAAATAATGATTGCTAACTAAAATCACGCACTACAGGGACATACAAATACAAATATGTTTATTTTGCATAAAATGTGGTACATTGAGTTGGCAATAAATTTGTAGAGGTTTCACACATTTAACCAAAAACTGGCAGGCAAAATTTTAATGTCAATAAATTACAAATTGAGGCTAAAACTGCTTATTAAAATGTAAAATATAATGTCACAATTAATATAAAAAAATAAACAAAATCGATTAATAAATAATTCACATCATCATCATCATCATCATCATCAGCCGGAAGACGTCCACTGCTGGACAAAGGCCTCCCCCTTAGAACGCCATAATGAACGACAACTCGCCACTTGCATCCACCGGTTTCCCGCAACTCTCACGATGTCGTCAGTCCACCTGGTGGGAGGCCTGCCAACGCTTCGTCTTCCGGTTCGTGGTCGCCACTCGAGAACTTTTCTCCCCCAACGGTTATCTGTTCTTCGAGCGATGTGGCCCGCCCATTGCCACTTCAATTTGCATATTTTTCCAGCTATGTCAGTGACTTTAGTTCTTCGACGAATTTCCGTATTCCGGATTCTATCGCGCAAAGAAACTCCAAGCATAGCTCTCTCCATAGCTCGTTGCGTGACTCTGAGCCTCTCTAAGAGGCCAACAGTCAAGGACCACGTCTCAGCGCCATAAGTCATCACTGGCAACACACACTGGTCGAAGACTTTAGTCTTCAGGCATTGCGGAATATTGGACGAGAAGACATCACGAAGTTTCCCGAACGCAGCCCATCCGAGTTGGATTCTTCGGGCGACCTCTTTTTCGAAGTTGGACCTACCCAATTGGACAACTTGTCCAAGGTAAACATAGTGGTCAACAACTTCGAGTGCATCGTTCCCAACGATAACCGGCACGGGTGTGACATGGACATTTGACATGATTTTAGTCTTGTCCATGTTCATCTTAAGACCCACCTGTTGGGAGACGATACTGAGGTCACTGAGCATAGTATTGAGCTCCTCCAGCGACTCTGCCATTATAACTATATCATCGGCAAAACGAAGATGGGTGATGTACTCGCCGTTGATATTGATGCCGAACCTGTTCCAGTCCAAGAGCTTGAAAACGTCCTCCAACGCATTTGTGAACAGTTTCGGAGAAATAACGTCTCCCTGTCTCACACCTCGCTGCAGTTGGATTGGTTGTGTACTCTCGTCCTGCAACCGGATCGACATGGTGGCGCTGCTGTACAAACTCTTTAACACCTCGATGTATCTATAGTCAAATAATTCACATATCATTCCTTTATTAACCATTTCTTAATATACCTACACGTATCGTGACTTTAGAAGTCTCGTGTGCAAAGTCCGCAGATAAATACCTAACTTGTTGAAAGTTAGCTCAAACCTATAGGTACTTAGGTGGTCACTACCCTGGGGCATTCTATTTGAACAGAGATGAAGATGTAAACTGTAATTTCATTTTCATTTTATAGTCGCTAATAGCTGACATCTAGGCTTTAATTCTGATATTAATATACTGCAAATTTGAAATACTGCTGCGTGTAATTTGCAGGTACTTAGTAGGTTTTTTTTTTTCAATGTAGTTTTATAGTAAGTAGGCATGTATTAATTAATTGTAAGGAAAGAAACAGCAATAAAGGCTATTTTATTTTTTTATTTTATTTATTTATTTATTTTATTTAGTAGGTATTTAGTTGTGTTTAATGTTCATGTAAATATAAAACATCTTAACGTAAGTATATACAAGTCTAATTAGAGCTTTACTATTCTGAGGTTTCCGTATTAAGAGGGAAAAATTAACCCGTATCCTTGTCCGACTGTCTATTTAATAAATAAATATTATGGTACACCTGACACCCCGAACCCGGATTCGAACCCGGGACCTCAAGCTTTGTAGTCAGGTTCTCTAACCACTTATCCATCCAGTTAAGATGTGGTTATGATCCTTTTTCGCATGAATGTTTATGTAAAAACTCGCTCCTCCACTTCTATAATGTAAATCAGCAAAGGAGGAGGGATTTCTTCATGAAAACTAACATGTGTCACACAGCCATAGCTAGTTAATACGTGTAGTTGTAGAGCAGCAAAATAAAAGCTTAGTTTATTCTCACAAAGTTGTAAAATATACCTACGACCTAATAAACTGAAGTAGATATTTTAGGTTCGGTATTTAAGTTACATTATTACCACCTGTTGTAAACTAGTCCTTCCTTCTTTCTGTAAAAAAGGTTACCTATCGCTTAAGAGTTCGCTCTTAAGCGATGAGGCCGCCTATTGCTTACCTTGTATTTTTTTCTCTGTGTATCTGTTTTTTACATCGCTTACTATTTCTGGTGTACAATAAAGAGTCTTTGTATTGTATTGTATTATTTCAGAGATCATAAAGATCATTAGACATCTTCCAACTTCTATTTACCTACCTAATCACCGTTTACATGTTACACTAGTTAAAAACAAATCGTAAACCCATGCTACTTTTGAAATTGACCTCCGGCCCTTTAAATTTACAGCTTCAATGTTGTGCAACGTTAACTCAGATTAAACTAATCCACTACTTGGGTGTCTGTTTTTATGTACCCATATAAAGAGTGCGTAATAAACCAAGTACTAATTGTTTCTGTGAAACTGTGAATTGTTCTATTCTAGCCCGAATATCGTTTGTAATAAGAACGTCGTCTAGTTTTTTGGATTTCACGGCACTCTGGTGTTCGTGGGTGAATCGCGCTCAGCTATTATTGGTTTATGACTAGTGTCATTCATTTAGCGAATCGTGATGGACGGATTGTAATGATTTACTTTGTAAAATATACGTAGGCCTAAACGTATTTAATTTAAAAGCGACAGTAGGTAGGTATTGCCAAGATAAATAACTTTATTATTTTTATCTGTCTACCTAATGGTTCATCAGATTATTTATGGGTCTGAGGCATAGACTTTTATATAGGCGTGAATACTTGTATTCATATCTTGTATGAATGTTGTATGTTTTATTGTGGGTCTACGTCATCAGACTTTAGTTAGGTATTGAATCCAATCAAATACTAATTCATTACGTAATAGGTATAATTTAGTTACTACTTATATTGGTTCAAACGAAAGGTAGAAAGTGCCGGTGGAATTCCGGTTGTAATTAGGAAATGGAATTCATTTAAATTGTAGAACATAATTGTTGAGTAATTCTAACTTACGTGGGTTTAAAAAAATCAAGTAGGTGATGGATAACCTAAATTTAATTGGAAGTGCAATTACGTACGTATCTATTACCTATCATGATAATTTATAGCGACAACATGCGGGCATATCTGGGCCAACCAACAATTTTACCAACACTTTGGGCGTCTCCCGCGTTACCAAAATTGTCTCTGGCGTTACCAAAAAATCGTACTTCCAACAAGATATTTTACGGTTTAATAGGTTGAACTTACGTAGGATGGCATGTATTCTTGTACACCATCTATTAAATTACAGAAAAAACATTTTTACTTACAAAAATCTGCAATTGTTTGAAAAATGTCGCGGGCAGATTAGTGTCGGTAAAAAAGTTGATTGGCCCATCTGCGTATATTAAAGTGAACTTTAGTTTTGTTTGTTTCTCGTGGTTGTAGGTACATACGTTTATATTTAGGTATTAGGTAGAACGAAATTTTTTTTAAGACTCCTGCGCCCGACCTACCCTTGGATAGCTACTGCTAATAAAAAGAAATAAGAGTCAAGTAATTTTTTTATGAAAGGAAAATGTAACCACGAAATAGGTAGCATTAAATTTAAGTTAATGCTGAAATCCATATTCCCAATTTCCCATAATTCATCGAACTGATTATTTAAAAAATTTTTTAATCTAAACATCTTATTTTTAATTTCTAAAGATAGGTACCTGGTCTTTCATTGAGATATTGTGTATCTTGATTAACAATCTGTTATATTATCTTTATTATACTGTTATAATCTATCTGGATATTGATCCACAGAGCTCCCCGAAGTCCACTTTCAAGCTACCTATTGCTCATTCAAAAATGTAGCCATAATACAATGTTTGCTTTAATCAAAACAACCGATAAATCCACCGGAGAGTAATTACATTCGCGTAGTGAGTGTAAATTTGCGGTGGCACGATGTTTCGGGAAAGAATGGCCGTTTAAACAAGTGAAACGGTTTCTAATCAATATCCAATCAGTGGTCGCAGTAAAGTTAACTAAGCGAGAAATTAACTGCGCGGGGAACTGTCTACGTGCGTATGCTTGGAAACAGGCATTTTTTAAGAGAAGTTTCCCTGCCGGCTGCGCGGTCGCGTTAAGTATTCGTTTGGGATATTGCTGTCTTTATCGCTCGTGACATAAGCGCTCGCAGCGGTCCCTCCCATGCACATCCCCTCCCACTTCTCCGCTACCCGCTAATGTATATCGAGATAGCTGTAGGCTTTTCAAGATTTGGGCGGTTGAATTTTGGGTTTCGTTGTCCTCATATTATAGGAAAAGTATAGCACAGAAATCAATGATATTTTACAATCAAGATCTTCATTATATTTTCTATGCCTGTGGTTTTTTCGATTTTTGTAAAAATGCTTTAATAGTCTGTAATTCTCGTGTAAAGTTGATATCTTTTTGCTGTCGACTTTTGAGCTCCTATAATTCTGATATTACACATTTATATGAAAATCTGAAAAACCACAGGCATAGATAATTACGTCTAGTCCATACTTACAAAATTTCATCTACTTCTGTTGCCTAGTTTTCAAATGAGACCGGGACTACGTTTGTATGGAGAATGGAACGAAGAGACTTCTCTTAAAGAGTATGTGAAAGCTTGCTCGTGCTGTGAAATTTTCTGATGATACCTGGTTTGATGCATAAAATAATTGACTGTACAAATTGCTAATGACTGGGAAATGTCGCTGACATAAAATTAGACGTTTAGATAATTTATTACTGGGTACGCACATATTTTTGTTAGCAGGTACAGTCATCAGCATTAATATCTACCACAACGGAGCGTGCAAAAATATCAGACACGTGCTTCCGGCTCTAGAAATAAAGTAGTATCAGATATTTATGCACGCTTTTTGTGTCAGATATTGGTGCTGGTGACTGTACCTACTTATCTATAATAGGCTGGTTGGCATGTTTAAATAAATGAACAATAATTACCTTCTTTTAAGATCATTTTTGATTGGAGAAGAGTAGCCTTTTATAAATTAACGAAGTCGTCGGTTTTTGGACTTTAATAAAATATTGTTCACAAGCCTTTAAGTTTGGTAATTTTTACTCTTGAAATAATTAATCAATTAATTAATTCCTGTGTCATTTTCCTTGACATAGTTTTATTAAGTATAAATACCTATCAACTGATGAAATATCTAAATGAATACATTACCTAATACAAGTTATTACAGGACAGGAAAAGTATTAAAAGTTAATTGATATCTACTTAATATCTACCTAACCAAGGAATGAAATAGGTAAATATTATGGTAGGTACTTTATAAGTACGAGTAAGTAGGTACAGATGTTTGAATAATTGATTATTAATAAATAGGTAGACAAATACCAACTTAGGTACAAAGAGAATAGAATGAAAGCCTTACAATAATGAAGAAAGGGCGTTAATGAACTAGTCTAAACTTTGCACTGTGTTAGTGTTGCATGTTACTTAAGAATTGGCTAGGCTTGGCGAGGTTCTCCATCATATATAAATAGTAGTCCCCTTATACCTAGGAAGGCAGTTAGGTACCTATTTGCAATCAATTGCTGAAAAATATCTTAGGTACCCTCGGACCTAGGGAGTTTTAAGTTACGGTGATGTAATAATAATATATCAATGAATGGTTGTTAGGTATTGACCAGTTGACATTTGCAGTCATATATAAAAATTTATAGTGTTAAAATAATATGGTTAAGTTTTTAAAAGTTTATATTGAAACGAATAAAGTTTATAATGATTTTATTACTATAAATTTATTTCAAACGTACATTTACTTAAACAATAAATGGCCATAAACGGTGCAGTGGCCACAAACGGAACCTACTTCTACCCTAATTTATTAAATAACAAAACACAACCCATTTTATAACGTTTTAAACTTTCGTGATTCTCACTCATAACTCTTAGTCAAAATACCACAACGGCGGGGTTTATAGCGTGATAAGTCCCGTTGTGGTATTTTGACTACAACCCATTTTTGTGTCTTTAATACTTATCACAGCATTCTAAGTACGTCCTAACCCAAGCCACATATCTGTTGTCCACGTGGCAAGGTAAGTAGGCGCTCAAATCACCACAGTGAGCTAACTGCCAATAATTCTTATGTTATGAACTTTTGAGTCCATAAATCGAGTTAACGGCCCCAGCGCTTGTTATTTCTCGTAAACGGTTACAAATGGACACTAAACCAGTCCGGTGACGGGCTATCACAGATTGTAAATGTTCAGTTGAACGTCTTAGCAATTGGAAGTTAGTTTACTTTCGATTACGTAGCTATTTAGCCATGCTTACCTACTTTATTGCGATGGATATTTATATTCATGATGTCCTTCCTCCATGTCGTGTTTGATAAAGGCGAACCTTTAAACTTGTTTATTATGTCCCCGAATATGGCTGGCAAAGCCAAACTTTGTTTTATAGGTAGGTAGGTACTATTACAGGGCGCGCAATGTAATTGACCACTATCATTATATGAGTAGGTAATTGTAGGAAGTTCCCGGGCGGATCTTTCTATTCATAACGAGGAGGCGTATGTACGAGTATTAATGAACGAAATTTACAATATCGACACACCCTAAGAAAAAGTGTGTATCTACAAAAACCAAATTTTACAGGAGAGCGTTTTAAAGTTTCTATAAATTTAAAATCGCAATTGCGTGGTAACTTTATATGCCAGAAGATTGAAATTTGGCATGGAGTACAATATTGTAACAATGTATTTTTATGATTTTTTATAGATTTTTAAATACGTTAGTTTCTTAATTATGACAGTTATACACTTTTACGTGATAATAATGTTGTTATCTTCGACGTGTAAGTGGCAGATACATACTTGTTATACGTATATTTAACTTCGACGAAACTGTTTATGCCAGATAGACATTATATCGACGGGTGAAAGGCTATTTGTTTTAAGCGACATAGGAATACGTTGTCGCTTAATACAAATAGCCTTTCACCCGTCGATATTATGAGTTACATATTTTACACTAGATTAGTCAAGTGACAGATATTGTACAGCCTTTCTAAAGATAAAGACTGGTAGTGGTAGATACACGTTTATCTTAATGACTGCCTTAATATTAAGTCATCTGTATATGGCAAATGCACACGTGTTACGCTCGGTGCGTTCCCGCGTAATATTGAATAAGAGGCAAATATTAAGTTTTGCTCTGGATTTTTTTTAGCAATTTATGCAAATAGTTAGTTATACGTTTGGGAAAAAATATGTTCTAACCACTTTTTTGTTGTTTTTATTAATGTAAATGATAAAGTCGATACCGTAGAGTACGAAAATGCAATAGTCGCATAACTAAGTATCGGGCAGATACACACTTTTTCTTAGGGCGTGTCGATATTACATACCTATTTAACTGACAGTTTTGAAATGTTTTTTCCAAAAAGTTTTAGAACCGTTCAGATTCAAGACCAATAGGTATGTAGGTACTAAGTATTTATTTGATGACTGGATAGAAGAGGGGATAGATAACCTGACTGCAAAAATTGATATCCGGGTTTGACCCCTCTTGGGGCAGATATTTGTATGAATAATACCTACGAATAAACGTTCTGGAGTCTTGGGTGTTTCTTTATGTATTTGAGTATGTCCGTTGCACTCGCTAATAATACAACTTTTGCTCTTTTTGGGAGTAAGTAGGGCAATTGGTGTGAATTGGTGCCAGTCCGTACAATAATGTAGATAATTTATTGAATCAGGCGTTACTTTGCGGAGGCCCAAATCAATGAACTGAAATAATTACTTTCTTAACCCGTGACCTTAAAATCTCAAGGTGAGCAAAGTAATAATATGTAGGTATGTAGGTACCATTTTTAGGCATTTATACTTACTTAGTTTAACAAAAACACTTAAAGAGATCTTAGATCACTTTATTAATCCTTTCTCCTTTGTCTTTTTATCTGTCTGTCTATACGTTCAGCAAGACCATTTTTCTCAGGAACACGTGGAAGTATCAAGCTGAAATAAACATCAAGTAAAAAAATTAAACTTCGAAAGGTATATTGATGAAATAATTTATACCTATGGGGTACATATTATTTAATTAGGTAGGTACCTGCCTACTTTCATTTGTCAAAAAATTTTGTGAATTGAATGTAGTAGAACTCTTAGGGAGAATAACTATTTACCTGTCTACTCATCTTATAGACAGGTAGATATATAAATTATAAACAGCCTACGGAAAATAAGAAGGAGGTAAAGTCAACATAATTCGCTTATTGCATGCTGATAAATCATTAAACTAAACCTTGAACTCTGTTTCTTTTTCAAGCAAAAAATTGTTGGAATCCGAGAGCCCTTCTTTTTTTGTTGGCATCTCATTTGTCATTTAAGCTATCTCGACTGCCAGTCTTCCAATTGATCTCTTTGATTTCACTTCTGTAGCCACTCCCCCGCACTAAGATTGGCTGTCTAAAAAGATGGCAGCAGCAGAGGCGGGCTCTCCTTGAGCGGTATTTAGGGGCGTGGCTCGAGTTGCCCGGCCCTTTACAAATGGCGCCCAATTCTGACCAATACCGTGACTGACAATGCCTTCCATTTTTAAATAAGTCACTGTCCTGACACATTCTTAATTTGTTGGTTGCCAGGGTTATTTTTTATTCAGTGTTTTTTTAAATGAAAATTAACTCAGAAATTAGGGCAACGCCATTATCTTTTCGTCATTGAGGTTCTCAAAAATAATTTGCTAACAATAGTTGTCATAATAAACATTTTAAAGACCCAATTATTTAAACTCTAACTACCAATATTTCAAGATGCAAAATAATCAGCTGACTGAATGGAATAGTAAAAGTTGATACTTTTATTGATATACAGATAAATAGTTATCACGTGTCTCTACAATAATTTAATTCCAACTTTGCACGGCTTACACCTAAAGCTGCTATTAGATCTTGTAGTTTACGTGTCCCTTTCTAAAATCACCTGCGCAAAAGAGACACACTAAATAGCGAAGAAGCAGCGAATAAGGAACCTAATGCCAACGTAACAACGCTTAATTTCAAAATGTAGAGCTTTGTACCCCCTGCAAGATGTTTAGAAAACTTCCATAAGATGTCACTACCGGTAACAATGATACTAGTTTTGTTACACATCCTAATAGATGGCGCTATTGTACTAAAATTTAGGGTCCTGTCCTGAGTAAGACCATACTTAGTGTTAAGATTTCATACGAGATGTCTCTTTTAGGTTAGAAAAAAAAAGTGATTTGAAGAAAAATAAACTCTACATAATTTAACATTACCGTGTAAGTAAGTACCTTTAGCTCCAAGTTTAATCGTATGGTTTTTTTTATTATTGTGAGAGGGAGGCAAACGGACAAGCGGGTCATCTGATGTGAAATGAACACCACTGCCCATGAGTACCAACTACTCAAGCAGAGACATTGGTCCGTTGTCGGCCTTTATTGTTGCCGAAAATATTGTTATGGTCAAATTATTTTAATTTTAAGCTTAATTTTAAATGTTAATTTTATCTTTTTGTTGAAGTGTTGCTGTACAATTAATTATTGGTAAAGATGCCACGTAAATTAAATTAAAACCAAAAGCAAATTGTTTTAGGGAGTTAAAATAAAAAGTTATAGGTACAGTGTACAATGTAATAAGTACTAGTGAAAAATAATTGAGCAGGTAAAAGGTATAAACGTACTTTACTAGTAAATTCAAATATTACAGACAAGAGATTCTAAAATATATAAAAACCAGTTGGTGTCGTCTTTCTACAACACCTTGCCCATTCTTTTGACCGTTCACGCTCGCTGTGTGATCTAAGTACACTGTGTAGGTAACTTAATTCGCTAAGTTTTACACAGATGGCGCTGTGAACTCAAAATCAAAATCGTCTGCTATAGGTTGATATAATTTTGATGGAGAACCGTCAGATGTCACCACAGCACTAGTTGTTACGTAGTAGTAAGGTTTTGGTAGAGTAATTTTTCGGAGACCCCTGTGAACCTGTAATATAGATACATTTTATTGCAAAGTACCCAAAAAGACGCCATTTTTCAGCCAAATGCTTAGTTATTATCTTTTTTTTATTATCAAGGAATCTAATATCAACGTAACAACGTTTAATTTAGAAATGTAGAGCTTTGTACTTTGTACCACAGGTAATATCGTAAAAATACTATAATTAATATTTGTAGATATATTATTGGTAATAATTAATGACGTATACAGAAAGAAAGAAAGAAAGAAAAATTTATTCGTGACAAAATAAAATAAATAAAAAACAAAAAAAAACAAATATAGTTATGCATGTCATGAAATGGTCCCAAATCAGCAACCTGCCGGTCTCGCGAACGGCGCTGGTCTTCCTTTGGGGCAAAATACAGTGAAACCGATAAAAAAATATATACATAAAATTACAGTTAAAAAAAATACAGGTCGATTCACAAGAGCTGGCACAAATGGATTGTGTGGTATTAGTGAATGAAAGTAGAGTTTGTCTAATTTAAAATGACACGTCCCTCACTCAACTAATTCAGTTCATTTAGACTACAACTACCGCCTGAATCTGACGGGGATTTAGCTCCCCGTTGGACTCAGTCGGTTTATTGTAAGATTTGCTGTCTAATTAGTCATACTGAACTGATTTAGTTGAGTGAGGGACGCGTCATTTTAAATTAGACAAGCTCTATCTGTGTGTTTAACACACTGTGTTACCTACCAATATAATCACATTTTACAAAAATATAAAAATGTCATGCATTTGTCATTTTTAATCCCCGACGCAAAAAGAGATATAAGTTTGACCGCTATGTGTGTGTGTCTGTATGTGTGTCTGTCTGTCTATGTCATCGTAGCTCTTAAGCGGGTGGACCGATTTAAATGCGGTTTTTTTATTTGATATGGTTGATGGTTCTTAAATATGTTTCATTAAAATTGGTTTACCCGTCCAGCGGTGGTGGTGGTGTCCAGCGGTGGTGTAGGGGAATAGCACGCAGCATGGAATGCTGAGGACCTGGGTTCGATTCCCAGCGCTGGTCTATTTTTCTGGTTTTTTTGTGCATCCATGTTTCGGATTGTGTTTTCGTGTGAAATATATATACCCGTTTTTGCTTGTTTTTGAGATATTGAATTGAATGTGTGTGTGTGTGTGTGTGTGTGTGTGTGTGTGTGTGCTGAATAAAGTGGAACCAAATGTCTATCTTATCTAGACATAGTATACCTCTACATAGCAGGTATCGAATATTTTTTACATTAATGGAATAAATAAATACTTACCTACGACTATTCAAATCATATTCAAATAAAAAAAACATTTTTCGACTTAACGTAGAGTCTTTTTATTTACTCGTTTGACAGACATCACGTCTACATTTACAAAGTATACCAAACACACAGCCTCTGAAAGGTATTAACCAAAACAGGAAAGAAGGTACCTATGTGCGCTATAATCGCAGATGCATAAAGGTACATAGGTATAAGTAGATACCTGCCTAGGCTCAAAACTTGGTTACCTACTTACGTCTTGAATCATGTAGAGATGGATGGATGGATATTGATAACAATAGCTATCAACATCTGGGAACTTAAATACTCGTATTACATTTAACAACATCTAGATCGATCATGTAATCGATCTTGATCATCGTCATCATCATCATCCGAAAAACGTCTACTGCTGGACATAGGTCTCCCCCAAATTGTTTGTTTGTTTGTTTGTTTATACTCTTTATTGTACAAAAAGGAAATACAAAAATATCACACAAAAAGAAAGAGAAGATTGATCTAGATATTGGTTAGTAAATATGAGCTTTACCTATGGTAAATAGCACAGAGGTACCTATAATTTTTATTATCACAAGTAAATAAGTAGATAATCACACATCACTTAAGGTATGTTAAAAAATTAGATGCACAATACACATGCGTTCTAGCTGGATCACCGGCAACAGAGTATTCAGCAGTAAGACAGTACATTTTTGAGTGATAACTACCAAATAGAGCGGAGGGCAACGATACCCTATTTATAATATCTACTTAAATACCTAGAGACCTAAATAAAAAAAAAATGCCGGAATGTATGTACGCGTATAACTTCCAAACGACCCCACCGAATTAGATTAATTATTTTTTAACTATTTTTTTGTTGTATTTTAGTGCGCTTAGGACTCTATTTGGGCTGACGCGGTTACAGTTTATTCAACTAAACAAACTTCAAATACCTAACGCACTTGTCACTACATAAAAATTAGTTTAGGTTTACCCACCATAGTTTCTGAACTGTGTCAGTGGCTAGTCCGTCGTGCCTAGTTAGTAGTACTTACAAACAAGTTTAAAGCTGTGACGAAAGTGCTAAATGCCTACATTAACATTACATATTTAATAGGCAAGCAGCCTTGCTAACCTATTCATCTACTAACTAGGTACTCCATCCATGTCAAAGAAATTATAACCGTTGCAGAATGACCAATGACGAGAGTAAATACCTATTTAATATATAATAATCAATGGATACAGAAAACTATATTGAGTGTCTAATTCCACTTTAGCGAGATTTTTATCTAATTAACTGAATACGGAATGAAAATATTTGATTTGATTAAATAAAATCCTACCTGTAGAAAGCTATATTACCATTTATCATCGTGTAGCATAGGCTGTACCTATTTTATGTAGGAAACATGTAAACTTTTCGCGGAATACAGGCAAAGTTGCGAAAACGGCTATTAGTTAGGTAAGTATTTTATAAATTAATAAATTAGATCTTCGATAGCTAACCTTTTTCATTTTTCAACTAGGTAAAGTAATTGGGATATCGCAACCTTCAAATGTTTCAACCGTTTGATTTTTAATCTGTATTTAACAAGTCTTCAGAACATACTTACAGTCACTCTCCTTCAAAATAGATTCTTAAAATAAAATTATGAACTCATACAATTCTAAAAGAAATAAAGAACAGTTATCTACAATAAATACAACGCTACCTAGCTAGGTATGGACTTATAGATGGAAGTAAAATGTGCTTTCTGACAAAAACGTATACCACCTACCTATACCTACATCTAAGTGCAAAGATTTATCTCTTCAATTTGTTTTCTAAGCCCTTAACTCTGAGCACTAGAGGCTACAATTGCCTGTAACTTTGAACAACAGAAGTCACGTAGATAGGGAGGAGGGTGGTTGGTATTGATCGTCAGCCATGTTTGTCGCGCATGCGTCGAAAATTACCAGCAAGGAAGGCCTCAAATATTTTTTCGTGGTTCATGTCCCTTTCCAACTGACCTATTAAAATAAGGACACACTGAGTGATGAGCTAGAAGCAAGCGAGGATGCTAGTGGCCCAGACTGCGGCGCCAGTTTCGGGGATAGTTCCCGAGATGGCGCTGTCAATTTAATGCAATTTGGTTTACAATAGATAAGCCCACCCTAGTTATCTTGGATTATTTTTGTTTTGTTCAAAACACAAAGACTGTAATGATGTGGGTAGAAAAGGTTGTAGTAACCCTTTCGTTCTCTTAACGATGAATTGTTAGCCCTATTTTGTTTACACTCCAATGCAATGAGTAGGTTTTTGGAATTTGTGTTTATTACCTACTCGTAGGTATTTAATTCGTATTTTGAGTATTTTTTCTAAAATTCTCTTTATGTTTTCAAATTTTTATTGCTCTAGATATACCTACATAATCAGATCAGATACATAGTCAGATATGCAATCAATCAATAGCTATTACTCATTGATGACTTTATTTTTGGATTTTTACTTGAATCACATGGGAATATCAAGATGAAAATAAGAGTACTTACCTATCAAAATTTCATCCAAACTCGTCCGTAGTCGCTTTAACTTGAAAGGAAGAAGTAACAAGCACACACACGAACGCGCTTGTAAACTTTTGCCTACATTCATAATTTCAGTACAATTTAGGTATATGTAAAAACTTAATATACCTACCTACAGCAAGAAAATACCTGATTGACGAAATACAGTAGGAAATCAAGTTTGGCGTAGGTACCTAGTAGCTATACTTTTATGAGATATCTAGATCATGTATAAGGACGCATTAAGCAAAACTTTAAGGAGATTAAAAGTTCTGTGACGTTACCGCAGTCACACATCCGAGTTATATACAAGCAAAATAAATGCAACATGATGTGATTTCAGTGGGACATGTCCAGACTAGACTGCAATACTTTACCAAAATGTTATGTCACTCAGATTAATTTACTAGAATATAACGGTGTGTAGCTCGTAGCATCGGCGTAGCACCCAGGAGCTATCGCGCCGTCGGCGAACATTTGCCGTCGGCGGAAATTGTAAGCTTTGAATTTATGAAAACCAAATGTGTTGGCCAGTAAATAAAATCAATATTACGTGGATAAATAAATATTGCACGAAAAAAAGTATCAAATGGGCAAAGGCGTGTTCACCTTTTAAACTTAAATTATAGGCAATATGTATTTACGTAAGAACATTAAAAATGCTATTGAAAAGTATAACCAAGACAAATTTAAATACCTTATTAGATAAATAAGTTTATTTTAACATAAATTAACAGATTTTTAATTTATTTCGGGGATTGTTTTGGTATATTGCTGATTTCGAAAACGAAACTAGTCCCGAAATGATCAATCTAAATTATGTTACGTAATTATTAACGAAAAAGATATAAGTACATGTAGTTATCGTTTACTTTCTCGGTTAAACATAAGTAGGTTATTATACCTACTGAATCTTATTTGGGTGAAGACCAAAAAGTTGCACACCGTTAAAGCTGTGTTAGCAGGTAGTTATAATTTCCATTATCATTTTCCATTATGACACGAAAATTAACGTGCTAACGCAACTTTAACGCTATGCGACTTTTTGGTCTTCACCCATCTACCAGTTAAACTTTTCAAGCGAAAAATATGTCAGAACCACCAACATTTTTCTGCCTAAAAATCACCACCATTTTTCTGCCTAAATCACAGGAATATCTCGAAACTAGCCATAACCATGTACCCGTCATATCAGAGGGTCGGCTGACGCGGGTTATGAATACACCCCGGGCACGGTCAGGGATGTTCCGTCCCCCGGGACGACCTTTTTGTTACGCATAAAATTACGACCCGACCTAACTAGATGAAGTACGACTAGGTTTGGGAAAGATATAGCTTTGAAGGTGTTTTAGGTTTATAATAGTTTTAAGGTATATGTGTTGATATGCAAATCTTCTTCTTCTTTAGGTGTCATTTCCTACCGGAGGTCGGCTATCATTAGTGCTATCCTTATCTTCGACACAGCAGCTCGGAACAGGGATCTTGTGCTAAGGTTGAACCATGTCCGGAGATTTTTCAGCCACGAAGTACGCCTTCTTCCGGGCAGTCGCTTTCCCAGGATTTTCCCTTACATGATATGCAAATAGGTAGAGAAATTAAAAATACAGAAAATACATTGCCTTTTCCAAAAAAGCAAAAAAAAAATGCGGTGGCCTGGTAGCAAATTTGCTGACCTCCAGATTATAAATTAATCATATAACAAATCCCTATTTGAAATACCTTAAGTCTTTTACTAAGTAAGGTACTAAAAGTTATGAATTAAATTTTAAAGTTGAATTGCAATATTGTATGCGAAATTTAAGCAAGAGTTTTAATTCCAGTTTTGGTAACCTAACCTTTTTGCATGCACTAGCCTGATTGTTGTGACATTATGTATTGTGTCACAGTGAGGTTAGAGCAATGGATACTACTAAATAAAACATAAGATGTAGTGAACAATGTTTTGCCATAGTATTTTGTCGCAAAAGTTTGTTTTTTTCTTGCTTTCTCTTAGTGTTTTCTCAACTTTTTAGCTTACTGAAGTTTACGAAAAGCTGATTGAGAAAGCAAGATAAATACGAAGTTATCCGACAAAATACGTCGAAAAACCATTTTTCAATAGATCTGTACCTACCTAAAACTACTAAAATAGGTACTCGTGCTTTTAAAAATAGCTGCTTCAGTTTGTAAGTTTAGGTAGGTACTTAATGTTTTACTAAAAATATTGTAGCTTTGTAGTTCACTGACAAAGACCTCAGCAACTTTTTATCTAAATTTTAAATATTCATGAAACCCCTGAGCACTCTTCTTGCCTCCTTAACTCTTGAAATAGGGCTAAAAATTACTAAGTAAAACAGAAGAGGAGACACGGCATCATCCGTTCGTCGCCCTCGTTGTAAAAATACACCAACCAGACGCCGGCGCGCGCGGGCGCAACGAATACGCCTTTAGCTATATTTGAAACATGAAGATAGTCGAAGTAGTTGTATTAGGTATGCCTATAAGATTTATTCAAGTAAGGATTTCGACGCTTGAAAGGAGAAATTGACTAAGCGACATATTTTTAAGGAAATCAGTAAAAAATAATCAGTAAAATCAGGAATTTTACTGATTCAAAATATGTATATAACTCACTACCTGAAGAAAATGTCGTTTAGTCAATTTCTCCTTTCAAGCGTCGATATGTTTCGTACCTTCGGTAGAATAAGGCCATAGTTCCACTTTTTGTTAATTAACTCATTTTTCGACTTTTTATAATGAATCCCTTATACTGAAGGTACGATTTTAAATAAAAATAAACTGCTATAAATAAACATTTAACACAATTTTGTACGACCATCGGGTTAAGATTATAATGGGATAACA
This sequence comes from Choristoneura rosaceana, assembly GCA_037349165.1. Classification (NCBI taxonomy): domain Eukaryota; kingdom Metazoa; phylum Arthropoda; class Insecta; order Lepidoptera; family Tortricidae; genus Choristoneura; species Choristoneura rosaceana. The sequence goes on along the minus strand of JAZBNJ010000040.1, from coordinate 8,057,284 downwards.
TGCTCATACTCGTTCACATTCAAAATATTTATCTTTTATTGCACGATATTTTGTTAAAATGTTTATTTTTACATTGTGAACACAATTATGGACTAAGGACTATGTTTCGAGAAGCCAATGTTGTAATCAAAGTGTTTATATAAAATTGATATAATCCATTTACCTGACAATTACATATTGATGTGTAATATCGATACATAAGTATCACACCGCAAGCGCGAATTAAAGTAAGAACAATTAAAATTCTAGCTAACGAGATTAAACTCGATTTAGATTCGATTACATCAATGATCGATAACTTACAAATATGGTAGCAGTTATCCGCGGCTTTACTCGCGTTAAATTCGTTTTTTTGACTTCAGAACTTAATTTATTTCACATCCATGGTTCAGTAGTTACGGCTAGTGGAATAAACAAGCAAATAAATAAACAATAATACTTTCGTGCTTATACCTAATACTATTAGTAATTATAGCTGCGCGGTCCCCGAAATGTAACAGAACTCGCAGAAAATTTCTCTCACCGTGTAAATAAGACCTTACTGTAGAAGTACCAACTAAATTATTCACTGTGCAGCATCAATGCACGCCAACGCTTGCCCAAAGGCACCGTGGCGTGGATAATAGACCTGTCTTTTCGACATGAGCTAATTGTCATTGTTTGCACGCGTTCATGTATGAAATAGGCAATAGCCAATAAATAAAACGGTTGATTAATCATGTGATCTAGGATCGATTTACTGGATTGATTCATGATGATAGCTAATCTTTTATTATGTAACATACCTATATATATAACATCAACGAAACAGCGAAATGATATTTATTTTTCTCTAAGCAGTATGTTTCTATCTATGTATACTTAAATAAAATATAATTAATTAAAAGACTGATTGAAATGTCATCGCATAGCCCATCCCCACCGGGATATAAAAACTCCGTAGCGAATGTACAAAAAAAATATTTTCAGACAAATTTATTGAAGTTTTGGTATAGTTAAAGTAGATTTTTTGGTATCATATTTGAGTAGTTTAATGTAGGAAAGCTCACTGATTTTTTAAGAGTAGTACCTTATATAATTAAATAATTTAAAAAATAGTAGTAATTTGTGGTAGGTACACGCTCATATTCAATTATAACAAAGAAGCTTAAATTACCTTTTTTTCAACATTCGCTGCTAGGTCCTTTAGTAGGTACCGAGTTTTTTTGTAAATATAAGCGAGCACTAAGGATAGGTTTTCCGAAATATAATTCTATAGTTCTGCTAGTAAAATAATAAATTTCCGAAAGAAATATCAACTTTAATAAATTCTAATATAAAGGTCTTACAGTATACGAACATTGACACTCGTATTTTGTCTAGACGTGCATGTGGACCTTTTGGAATTTTAAACAAACAGTTGCATATTTATTCCTTCTACGTAAAACATCCACAATAACCGCGTACCTAGGAGAATTCAAAAGGTCCCGTGTCACGTGCAGTAATAAAAGTCAGCCTTGCTATCTGAGGGAGACTCTTCTTATACCTACTTTCTTTTTATTTTTACGCGCCCTCTGGGAGGAAGACGTGACGTCTCATGGAGTTCAGATTATTTCAAAAGATAAGGTCCCAGCAATATTTCTTCGAGGACAAAATAATGAAGGAAATTAAATAGGTAACTGTGAGGTAAATTTACGTTACATGAGGCCTTAGAAGCTTAACCGGTATGTAAGACTTTTAGCTACTTTTTTAAGTGTGAGATCTTAAAAATAACTTAGGCAAGGGAAATTATTTTAAGCAGTAAAAGTTATTTACTTCTGGCTCAAGAGGGCAATATCTAGATAGATGTTTGCGCAGACTACGTTTTGCGACAAACAGTGTTACATTCATAGTAAGTTTTGCAGGGCTCTGTAAAAAAAAAACTATATTTTTATAAAATAATGTCATATAAATTATTTTCTTTCATTCATTCATTAATCATGTCATTCACATAGGTACAGTCACCAGTACCAATATCTGACACAACAAGCGTAGGAAGGACTAGGGTAGGAAGGACGTGTCAGATATTTTTGCACGCTCCGCTGTGGCAGATATTAATGCTGATCTGGACTGTACATGGCTAAGGCATTTACTTATCTACCTAACGCTCAAACAGTGCAGTCACGAAACCAAAAAGTATGGTGTTAGAAACTCTAAATATACAGTTAGATATTTTCAAAAATCTTTAAAAAAACTATTTATTTGTGTTCTGTTCGCCTAATTAAGTAAATAAACCACCCAGAAAATATTCAACTTTTCCAAGTGTCTCACTGCGGTTTGATAAACAATCTTTATAACTTTTGATCGTATTTATCTACAGGTACCTAAAGCAACATCATTTAAATTCCTCACCCGAAAACTTCGTTAAGCCGGAGACTCGAAATTTAGTTGAAATTCAAATCGTTTACCCTTTTACGAGAAACACGGCGGTGGGTCGCGATAATTAAAACCTTACATCGAGTGACATTTACGCTGATGCTGGGGTTCTGGCTTAATGAGATCGGCGGCGCTTTATCCTGTCCTTGATTAGTATTTCTTAGATACCTACTCACATTGGAGAAACAAAATAATGTTCATTATAACGCCCATTTTATAAAACACAGTAACACTAATACAATTGAAGAACAAAATATTTCCAAAACAGACGTTAGAATCCAAACGTGTCGTCGTTTTGAAACACTACTTTGTTAACACAGCAAATGTTTTATAAACTTCCCAAAATTAAATATCCAAAATCTTCCATGTCCTGAATAAATAATAACAGTTTATCAGACAAAAAGTCGTTGTTTACAGTTTCTCTTTTTACAGGTTTAGACTTTCTTATGAGGCCAAGATAATGTTTGTCACATTTGCGTAATATTTTCTTAAAGATTCTATTACTATATAAATTAAAAATCATTCCTTTGCCCAGCAGTGGGACACTTTAACAGGCTAACAAAAAAAAAATCCTTTTTTGCCTGTATCAAGATGTAGAAAGTACCTATAGGAACTAATTCCTTCGATTTTTTTATACTTACCTTTGATTATAATAACGTCTGCATCGTTTCTTTGCATCCATGTCTGCAATTACCCAATATAAATATGTGCAAATTGAATCTGGCCCTAAAAATATAAAGTTAGCTAGATTATTAGAAAATTATATACCTACATATTTTATCTTTTGTCCATCAAATCAAAATTGATTAATATAGTCTGTAACTAACAGGCCCCCACTGCTGAACCTATATGTACAATTTTTTTTTGAAAAAATACGCCACTGATATTTTCAATATTTCTACCGACGAGTTTAGGATATATTGGACCTTAAGTAAGCCTAATTTTTGCTCCCGAAGTAAATAAAAGAGGTGAAGATAGGTCGATTCTTAATACTTCCCATGATAATAAACTGTTTAAACGTCATTGAATTTATTCAGACAGCGGCTAAAGCTCGAGCAATAAACGGGGATCGTCATATATCATTAAATAACCTTTTAATAGCTTTTAAAATATCTCTATTTGTAGCAGATTAAACGTAGCGAAAAGAAATCAAAACTCAATGACGGCTATAAAATTTTATAATATAGATAGTCACAAAATAGAGCGCACGAGGGGGCCGTTTTTCTGCATGTGCTGGGCTAATGATATTTTATTGCAATACAAAAATAAATTGTCTACATAACTAAGTATGGGAACTGATGATGTTACCATCAAAGTCCACATTTAAAATTAAGTTACCTAGCTCATAACTATTTAACCTTAAATTAACCTTACGGCTGTAATTATGCAGCAGCAAAGATTAACTAGACTTATAAATAACTGACAATATTCTTTGATTGGTGTGAAGGTTATCGAGTGAGAACTACGATCCGGTGGCTACAGGGCCGGTTTACGTCTGATGAGATGTTCATGACCTAATTAGGCGTTACTCACCTTACAGAGGTTCATATCAAAGAACTACAATAATTGTAACCTTATTTTTTTCGCTGCTAGTACAATTATTGAAGAAGAAGCTGGTTTTTGGTTCGCTGATTGGTAAACCTGTACTTTTTTTTATACCATATAGGCTTGCGTTTGGCCACAATCACGCCTGATGAAAAGCGAGGATGAGGCCTACGATGGAGCACGCTTGCCTAGTAAATGCTCATTCACCCTGGACTTGAAAGCGGCCAAATATAATCGGAAAAAGGCACATTGAGTAATAATGCACATCATAATACTTGCATATATGATGGCCGCACACCGCTGTAGTAATTGAAGGGATAGAGGTAGTGCAATATCGGTACTCAAGATCAAGTGCTCAACTCGCGACACTAATAGATTGATGGACAAAATTAGACTCTACTTGAAAAAATTTGTCACTCTCATGAAACAGAAGTATCTTTTTATTCTGTAGGCATTTTTTTCTATTTTTACCTTATAAAACCTAACTGCTTCAGATAGAAGTCCTTGACCGTACATTATAAAAAAGCAGAGATCAAAGCTCTGAACGCTGAACTTCGTACTCCAGACCAAAACAAAAGATCCAACAAAGTCTAGCAAACACTGTTGTGGTTTCCACGGAGTCATGTGTATTTCACGAGTCAAACTATTTCTTCAAATGTTCATGAACTATCATCGCTCTGAAAAATCCAGCATAATACGTTGACTGTCTCGATCTTCAAGATAAAATTCCTTTCATGTTCTATCAAAGTACCATTTTCTCACAACTTTAATTATTCTTTAAATTAGACGAGCAGTTATTGTACATTTAAATATTGAGGATCTCAGAAACGGCTACTACGATTTCGATGAAATTTGGTAGGTATGTAGAGGTTTTCGGGTTTAGCTTGGTCTTATCTCTGGGAAAACGCTTGCTATCGAGTTTTAGCCCGAGCGAATTTCGGACACCCAGGTACTGGGTATGGAAGCTGGGTATGTCCTTTCCCGGGACTCAAACTATTTGTATACTGCATTTCATCTAAATCGGTTTAGTGGTTTAGACGTGATTGATTAACAAACATCTTCACAAACTTTCCCATTTATAATATTGGTAAGATAATACAGTATTTTAGACAGAAACGAAAATAACAAGTAAAAAGTAATATAATTACAAAAAAGTAATTCTAACATGACGCTAAAAGTACAATAGAAACATACACATTATACGGATAAGCAAATAAATAAACATATCTACGATTTCGGCAACAGCGCATGATTTTCGGGCGAGAATGCTTGTAGTTGCTGCAGCGAGAATGCTTTCGCATGTTCTCGTGTAAACGCTTTTACTTGTTCGGGTTTGAATGCATGTATTTGTTTTGGCGTTAGAGCTTGTATATGTGCTGAAGTTAGTGCTTTGATTTGTGCAGGCTTTAATTCTCTTATGCAGTCCGGTGATAATAGTTTGACATCTTCCAATTTTATGGCTTTTAGAGTTGATGGCGATAATTCTGGAACGTTTTCTGGCTTTAATGTTTTTATAGCATTCGAGGATAGTGATTCTTCTTTGTGTGGCGATAGTTTTTTTGGATGTGAAACCGGTGAAACAATTTTGGTTCTTTGTGGTGGTAAGGCCGATGGGGCTTGTTGTGGCGATTGAGGTGTTTGGGCTCTTTGAGGAGGCAAAGCCGACGGGGCTCGTTGTTGTGGCAAAGTTGATGGGGCTCTTTGAGGCGGTAAAGCCGATGGGATTCGTTGTGGTGGTAGAGCTGATGGGGCTCTTTGAGATAGTGGCGCTGATGGAGCACTCTGCGGCGCTAAAGCCGATGGGGCTGTTTGTGGTGGAAAAGTTGATGGGGCTCCTTGAAGCGGCAAAGCATATGGTGCCTTTTCTGGTGGCAAAGCTGATGGTTCTTTTTTTGGTGGTAAAGCTGTTGGGGCTTCTTGAGGAGGAGGTAAAGCAGATGGTGCCTTTTCTGGTGGCACAGCTGATGGTTCTTTTTCTGGTGGTGGAACTGATGGGACATTTTCTTCCGCTAAAGTTGATGGTTCTTTTTCTGGCGGTAAACCTGATGGCGCTTTTTCTGGTGGCAAAGCTGATGGCCCTTTTTCTGGCGGTAAAGTCGATGGCATATTTTCAGGTGGTAAAACCGATGGCTGCGTTTCTGGTGGCAAAGCTGATGCGTCTTCCAGAGTCAATGCTGTGGCATCCATTGGGACTGTTGTAGTTGGAGCTGTAGGTTCAGTTGTCACTACAGTTTTGGTATCCAACTCCTCACTTTTTGATTTTTTATCCTTCTTATCCTTCTTTTGCTTTGGTGACTTCGGTGGTTTTGGTGGTTTTGGTTCTTTTGGCGGTTTCGGGGCCTTTGGTTTCTTTGGCGACTTTGGAGGTTTTGGCGTTTTTGGCGGTTTCGGGGTTTTAGGTGGTTTTGGTTTCTTTTCCTTCTTTTCACCTTTACGTGTACAACAGAATATTCTGCCACATAGTCGTCTCGTAGCCCTAATACATTTCCCAAGTTTCGTTGTCGGTTCTTTGGGAGTTTTCTTTACCGCTGGTGATTTTTTAGCTAATGTGGTATCATTTTTACCTTTTAGATCTTTGTAAGAATTGACAATAATCATATAGTATATTATTACTGGAAAAGATAATCACATATAAAACTTACATAAAAATACCTATGACTTGATTCCTTAAGTGTACCGGAGACGGATAATTCAACGGCAATCAGTAAATCAGCGGTAGATTCAGAATTTTGTTTTAGAGGGAAGATATTTGGGGCTTGAATCCATCGAGGGTAGATTTTGTAGAGTTCAATGCTAATTACGAGTATGCCTATCGCGTAAAGAACTTAAGTTCACCCACTGGATCCACCACTGAGTCACGTAAAATGCCCACTCGTGTAAATATTAGATGACTATTTAGGCTAAAAACTAAATATATTTAAAATTTGGAGCTAGTGCGTCTGCTAGAAGTGCCTTAGAATTATAATGATCGTGAATCAGTGAGTATGTCAGTGACAAAACTGAGGAACTTTAACATATAATAGTTCTTAATCTAAATGTTCAAATTGAATGTTATTGATAATATATCTAAGTCCCATTAGGCCGTGTAGGTAACTGAAAATTGGGATTCTAGCTTTAGCCATAACAAAATTACAAGATGTTGAAAATAGCCTCAATGGCTTCGAGAAACGTATGGTTACGAGATACGTATGGTACGGCCGTGCTTTTGTTTTTGTTTTGATCGACAAGCCAAGGACTGGCGAAAGGTTAAGATCATTTTCGGGAGGCGAGTCAACTATTACGTACACTTTATCAACGTAAGACGTATAAAGGTAAAATATACGTTATTTATTATACCAAGATACTTACATGGTGCATACACAAAACATGCGATGATGTCACTATGGTTCACACAATCACAATTGACCATGTGCAACATCTCTAGATCGGCTAGGGTTATTGCTAGTCCCGCCCACACTAAGCCACAGAAAACCATGAAATCCCTCGCGATGTAACGACAACATTGTCGGGGCACCTGAAAATATATAAGCTTCGTTAGTTATCTACAGGTGAAGAAGATTGTGTTAAAGCAAAAACTAAACTTTTACCGTTAGCTATAATTGTACTCTCCACTCATAAATATAAATACCAGAAGCTCTAGAATATATATGAATCTAATCTATAGTCAGTATCTAACTCAAAGGTTACGCTCATCCTCACATTGTTGAGGCATATTGATTTGATTATGTTCATTTTGGAAGTTGATACTCGAAAACGTAACTAAATATTCTGTGACTGATACCAACATTGTCGGCGATGGGCAGGCCTATAGGTAAATACTTCTACCTCCTAACTCGCAGAATCCTTTATAAAGGACTTATTGTAATTTTAAATCAAATTCTATTATAAATGACATAAAGTTTAAATAAGTTAAATTTAAATATCACGGGACAATTCACACCAATTGACCTAGTCCCAAAGTAAACTTAGCAAAGCTTGTGTTATGGGTACTAAGCAACGGATAAACATACTTATATAGATAAATAAATACTTAAATACAAATTAAACATCCAAGACCCGAGAACAAACATTCGTATTATTCATAAAAATATCTGCCCCGGCCGGGATTCGAACCCAGGACCTCAAGCTTCGTAGTCAGGTTCTCTAACCACTGAGCCATCCGGTCGTTTGATGTTCATAATTCAAAAAATTTACTTGGACGTTAGGAGGATAACCAGTGGTTGTCAAGCGCGTTATAGTTAATATCGATAGTGGCAACAATCAGCGATCAACTATTAATAATATGTAACTTACATTGATACGGGATCTATTATACATCAATCTTTTGCACGTCTTTTTGCGTTGCGTCTTTTTGAATAAGAAAATAGTTGATAGCTAGTTGTTTCCTCGTCAGCATTAGCTGACAACTGCTGCCACTGCTGCAACTGCTGCTGCAACTGCTGCTGGTCTTAATAGACGGCTGCCTAAAGCGATTGCTTACCTTAAAGATAGCCAGTAAAAATAAAAAATTGCTAACAAGGAGCAATATGGTCCAGCCAAAAAAAGCCCACATTATAACAAGAAGAAGTTCAAATATTTCGTCATCTGATTCATTATCCTCATCAAAGATGTCGTCACATGCTGGTGCCATAAACATAGTAAATGAATGAGCACCTACGAACTAAACAAAGTAAAAATAAATAAGTGTTTGTTAAAAAAAAATTAAGGCTCCGCGCTCAAAGGGTGCCAAGTGGAACTTGTAGTCAAGTGAGCCATTCTACAGTAGAAATCCTGAGCTCAGCGAGAGATTCTAAAGTAGAATCGTGAGCGTAACCATGGATTCTAAATGAGCTACTCGAGGAAAAAATATTTTGTTGTAATTATACGCCCTACGTTTTATCTTTTTCTATGAGATTAATACTTAGCTTAGCTGACAGCCTACTACATTTTTACTACACTTTCAGATAAGTTATCCTATCTAGTGAATCAATTACTGAAGTTTCTACTCGTAGTTCCAGACACTTGTATGTATATAATTATATTATGTCATATATTTATTATTATTTAACCAAGATAGTATATTATAATAGTGATTGTTATCATAAATTTGAATTGGAGCCGATAGCTACTTATAGAAAAAGAAACAATAAAATCTTTTACCACAACTTACCATTATAAAAATACTGATTAGAACGCAAGCAGCCCTCAGCTTTCTGGTGCAAAAGCAACACCGCCTAAGTCTTGGAATACAGAACCACAGCCCCATAGTTCAGCGTTGAATTGACTGAACTTAAAATAAGAAATATTAAGCCACATAAGACTCACATTTTATAATTACACAAACAACCGTACCATGAGTAGGTACTTTGGAGGTTACTTTGTTATGACTTTTGTGACAGAAAATTATAGAAAGAAGTTCATTCAGATGAAGGTTAACAGATTAACTTACTTGTAGTGTAAATATGTAAACATTTATGTACATGTTTTTTTATTCAGAAATAAAATATTAAATTCTTGGATACCTTCGCTAAAATGCATCTAGGATAGAAAATGTGGAAAACTCGTGTTCAAAGACAAAATATTTTTCAAACGTGTTAGTGAAGTAAGATTTCGAAGATTCAGCTTTTTATGTAGCGTAAAATGTAAACTGTAACATCTACATCTACAGTTATCTACATACTTACTGTATTATTATCGTAGCACGCCCGGGCAATACACGAGAGTTTAAACGCATATAACTATAAATACAAATACGAAAAATTCAGAGGTATCTTCATGCCAAAAAAATCCCAAATTTTCTCTTACAAATTTGTTGATACCTATCGAAATTTACTAAGTTGAAGTAAAATAGAACTCCAATGAAGCGATTTTTTTAAGCGTAAGTGGTATAAGTAGTCGAAGAAACTGAAAAAAAAGTAGAACCTTTTCATAATCAATTTCATTATGCTTTCTTAGGCAAATGTATGGGATGTCGGAGATGTCAAAGCAGAACAAAGGTACCCTCGCGACTCTACTTTGGCTTAGTTTCATATGCGACCATCCGCTATTCTTTAATAGCTCTTTTGTATCACTACCATGAGTTTACAGTGACCGTACTCGATAACGACGGGGTGAATTATTTGTATGGAGAATCGTATAGCGCCTCTACAAATAATTTACGCCGTCGCTATCTAGTACGGTCACTGTAAACTCATAATGGTTGGTACTGATTCAATCGGCAAATGATACTGACGAAATTTGATTGCAATGAAATGTCACAGAAACAAATAAAACAAAGTTAAAAAATCGTATAAAATTATATTAATTAAACATCACCTTATAAAGTAGCAAAAAACATAATAAACTTTTCTCAAAACAAACTTAGCTATACTGTAATGACTGAACAACTACGTAAACATATTATAAGTGAGTAGTTTCATTCACTTTTGTATTAGGGATTTTCTGCCGGTACCTTCAGATTTCAGTAAACTTAACACTATATAGAGGACATCAGACTCCTATTTTATAAACACAAAAGACGACAGATAATAATGATACAATTCGGTATAAATCGGTTGGCAGACATTTTTCTATTGCCAATTTATCAAATAGATCTTAAAATGTCGACCTATTTCCTAGATTGCCTGCTGTGTTTTCAATAGAATGGTATCAAAATTGTTTTTTGATCACGCGCAACCCGCATTTGGCGATGGTAGGTCTTGTCTGTAGGAATTAATCACAATCATAAAGTACGTCCACACTGAAAATTCAAATAAAACATTAGGCAACCCGAAAAGTGAGAGAAGTATTAGTTGGGTGGGAATGTCTTCGAATGCAACTTCCACGAGCTTTGTCAACTTGTCATCATTGACGTCATATAAAAAATTTAGGAAACCCGGTGGTAATCTAGTTGTTACGACGCCGCGCCGCTGTCGTACAAGTATAATAGTGTTAAATATGTGAATATATCTACAGAAATAAGAACTACCACTTACATGAAAAGTCGAAGAATGAAAAAAATAATTCGAAAAGAGGCAAAGAACCTCCTAGTTGTAAGCAAGCAATCACGTACATCAACCCGTAGATACACGAGAAAAGTATAGCAAAGAAGACAGAGAACATAAACGCTGTAGCCAATGAACGGGACGGCTTCTGGAATAATTAAAAAAATAATTACAAAAAAAAGTGAAGAGAAAGTCTTGTTTTCATATTTTAACGTGAAATCGTTTTTATATTTGTTCAAGTTCAGTTCTCAGATAAAATAAATAGCAAAGAAGTCTGACCGTTAAAACTACTGGATTATGATGATATTTTTTTTTCCTATAAGTAAATAATAAGTAAACAAAAGGAACACACAGTCGAACATAATGTGAACGACGGCAAGGTACCTACCTTAAAAATTGAAGCTAGGAATAACCCACTTATAATTACGAGTATGATGTCGGCACTCATCACAACCCAGCCGAAATACTTGGTGGTTCGGATGAACTCTGAGTCAGCTGGATCTTGCATCGTTCGTAATACTTGTTTGAGAACCGATGTTGAGTTCCTGGTCATACATGAAGGCCCCAGGCCGGCATTTACACCGAACCCGAAACTGACCTGAAATATTAAATACAGACATTTACACACTTTCTATTTGCATACGTTTTAAGAACTTCACCACAACATTTAACGCAATAAAGAGTTAGACTAGATTTATTAAAATAATTGGCTACAAAAATTCTACGGCAGCCATAATGATGTCAAATGATTTAAGTAATAAAAACTTGAATAAGAAGGCGTTCTACCTTATAGTGAATACAGACATGAAATGTATGCAAATGCTTCCAGTCTATAAGGATTTTGTGCAAAGTGATACATTACCGGAGAGTAGGCAGCACATTTGAATAAGTAGTCTGTACCTACATACATTAAAAGAGACTATATTTTCAGCTAAGTGATGATTTCAGTAAGGCATGTTGTTTAGTTACGTAGATTATAGATAGCTATAGATACTATTGAACACACTTACGATGTTATTGAGGGTTAGATCCAAGATATCGACGCGGTTGCTGGCGGTTGTGACATAGCAAGCGACTCGTACTGCGTACGAGTGCCTGATCAGTGACCAGGCGACGACCGGACTAGTGATCTGCAATCAAACGTACTTCAAGTGATTAACTGATTCAGGCGTTACTTTACGAAGTTTCATTTCAATAAACTACAATCATTTACCTTACTACTCCGCAGGTCCGTAGTTATATACCACAAGATTAAATTTCAACTTTGGTTGCGAAGTGGCAAGGTAAAAGATTTACTTCAAACTGAAAAAGTTTAACTGGAGCTGGTGTATAAGTTATATTATTTATTATCATCATGCTTTTTTATTCTTTTATCTATTTGTTTACTAACAATTGCAATAACACTTATAATAGCCGCAGCTGTCTTTAGATCCGTTACACAGCCACAACATGAATCTACGTCTGGAAACATTTTGAATAACGGCATTATAAAAATAAATACAAACAGTGAACAAAAATAATCACAAACAGTATGACAGATCACGACATCTACGTCAGGTGTTGACTTTCCAAAGACACTTATTTAACTTTTATTTTATTATTGTATACTTCGACCTCACTTCGACACTGGCGAAATTGTCCTAATAAGGACAGAAAGCCATATTTTAAACGAGAAGAAGAAGAAGAACTTTTATTTAGGTACATCAAAAAAGTTAGGTGTAGAGTTATACCTAGCTAACTGACTACTGACTAACGTAATACAAAATTTAGCGATCAGGGAAAGGACAAAATTAGTGTTTCATGCTCAGTTAATGCTGGGTAATATAGTGTAATTACTCTTTTGTTGAAATAAGTCTGAAAAAAATTGTGGTTTCTATACATTATTGAAATACGAAATTGAAAACCGGAAATTTTATCAGGCTAATTTCACCTAAAGAGTTAACGCATTAAATTACCCAGCAATAACTGAGCATGAAACACTAATTTTGTATTTCGTCCTAAATTTCACCCTTTATAATCCGTGCCATATTCAGTCAGGATAAAGAATTTTCATGCATGTGTAGGCAGATCGGATTACATGCAATTGCATGTTTTTAAGTGGTGTTACATATTTAACCATTTTCGTCAGTTATTGCATATTTTTCTGTGCTTACCTATACATAATTATATAGTATAGGTAAGCACCCACCTAATGTCGACACCATACCAATGGTTTCTGATTTTAAAGTAAATAATCACTGAAAATTACAACTTCCTTTTATTTATTTATTTCATGTTGCATACCTATTTTATTAACAGTTTTCATGCATATTTTGGATGTTTACTTTTGACTACATGCCACGCAAGTACAACCAGGAAAAAAAATTAATATGAAAAAGATAATTTTAACGTAAACTTGTTTCATTATCCATTTGCCAGAACCACTTACGTACATCAACTAAAGGTGTAAACATACTAATTTCACTAAAAAATCCTCCGTAATACATGGCTTAGTTTAAGCGCCAAACCCGGGATCTCAGCCTTATTGCCAGGGGTGCGAGCTGAGAGCGGGGTTCTATTAGGGTTGCTACATCACAAGCCAAATAATTAAAAAAAAAATAGTGTTCCATACCTTAAAAGGAAAAACTTAAACCTATAAGATCATTATCCGTGTGTCAAGAAAATTTTGGCTAGGAACCCATGGAAGCATCATGCTGAAATTATATCAAATACTCAGGTCTGCTCCCCTTGAAGCAGCGAAAAAAATTAAACTTCTAAGTCAACGCATTCAACAGATACAGTCATTAAAAGGGTATTTCCGTACAAATTATTGGGAATTCAAAGCTTTTAGGGTACTTGCAACTGTCCTAGAAACACTTCTTTTTTTATTTTGGTATGAAGTACTCCCATCAGAAAAATCAGATTTTTTTAAAGATGAAAATAAAACAGCTCATTGGTAATCACGTCTTTTTCAATATTTACGGTATAAGAAGTTCTACATAATAAGTGTAATTTATGATTTATAATTAACATTTGATTTTGAACTACGAAAGAACCACAAGGTGTTTGAAAATGTGTTTAGATTGAGCACAAACTCCTTAATAAGAGTCGTTACATAAAACAAAAGGCACTGAAACAAACAAAATAAGCAACCCTAGTCCACAAGGCCTCTTAACAAGATTACATTGGAGATAAAACCGGGCAAATAATAGCGGACGAGTAAGCCCAGCCGAGCCGGGCTCTAAAACAAAATTAAAATTGGACGAAAACACCAAGTTTCGTTAAGATATACGTCAGCCTCGATATTATTTTCATTACCGTTGGCTTTGCAAAGGCGGATGGTGGGTTTTTTCTTTTATTGTATTCTGAAAACTCAGCTTTCGTAAAGTGCTATTAAACAACTCTGCTGCCTAGAATTTAGATGTTTCATAAGCCATAAATAATCTTTTTTTTTGTTTCACAGAAAGCTCTACTTAGCACTCATCCTAAAAAATGAAATCTTACGTCTATTATTAATTTTTCACCTTTTACCTAGCTATTCAAAGTCAAAGTCAAAATAACTTTATTCAATTTAGGCTATAACAAGCGCTTATGAAATATGAATGTCAAAAAAAAACTACCACCGGTTCAAAAAAACCTCTGTTGAGAAGAATCCGGCAAGAAACTCAACGAGGTAAAATTTTTTTAAACAGATTTACAATATTACTAAATGATATCTATACATCAAAAGTATTTAACACAACTTTATTTTTAACACAGTAGGTTCGCTATTTGAAGGGATCGCTAATGCGGATCGGAATTATTTCCAAACATCCCTGTCCAATTATTATGTGGTGGGTGGCTTTCGGGGGCAAACAATGTAAACAAACGATCTGCCTGGTCTTATATATGTTATACAATACAATACAAATATTCTTTACCGCACACCACATATCATGAAAAACAAAATGATGGGAAAATATCATTCATTTTTTAAGTGTACTACATTTTGCAGCAGGATCGGTAATTTCAATATTTTTTTCATCAGCATGGTCAAGTCTATGTCGGACGTAACTTAGTTTTTTTTTCATATTTTTCTCTTTACTCATATTATTATAGCTATTGAGTTTACGGTTTACTTCAAATATTTTTTTTTAATTGGTATCATCTAAAAATCTAGACAATTTATCTACAAAAAACCTTTGAGCAAAGCTCTGTTGCCCAGATATATTTGGCGTCTTATTTTACGTATCAGTTTTTACAGTCTTATTCCATTATAATATACATTGCTCCTTCAAACACCGCTGTTTGTGTAGGGTAGATATTGATCCGTTGCCGTTTTGGAATTCAATTCGCAGAGTGGAATTACAACTGCCGTTTATCTTGGCCCCGTATCACCTGCGCCGATACGTGGACTGAATGTTCAGTTCCAATTTCAGATACCATCTGCGTTTGGAATTATTATGTTTTATTTCTATAAAAGCTTTAGGAAGTATAATGTTATTTAGGAAGGTGGGAACCGCCGTTATATTGATACGGCAATGTGTATTTCATTGAAAGACTACATTGAATCTGGAAAATTGAATGACGTTGTGCGTTATACCCAAAGAGTTAACCGTTTTCTCGTTGAACATTCATGTTAATTATTTGAGACAGATAAGTGCCAGCCCTTTGACAACCCAATCATTTTGCAAATCTCTCCAGAGGCTTTGCTATATCTACAGCGGTGAATACAAAGCAGAATTGTGTGGGTAGCCGGGACTGCGATTCTGAGACTAACGTACGATTAAGCCACGGTTTATCGGATGCTGTTTATTACTTTAAGGCTGAAAACTTGTCCATTCCTTACGCTGTAATGTATATATCAATATCACTTTAATGCGTTGATAAGAATGGAATCCTAGTTGACGCCAGATGAATTATTTCCAGTAGGTATATACTTTTTTTTAGTAGGTATCTATCTACTACTCGTATAATGATTAACAACTGAATTAGCTCCAATTAAGCACTCGATTTTTTATTCAGCTATTTGTTGCTTTGGTCTCATAATGCGTCTAAACTGTTAGTTTTAAATTACCTATCTATGCAGTAGGCAATGTTTATTTTTTACATAAACTTGACAAGTTACTTGTCTTTCTCGCCTCTAAGGTTAAGCCCTTCTAACGCAAAGTTAGTTCCACGAAGAAACACCCGTGTGCCCGCCCAAGCACGACGTATACCGGGAACTGTCAAAATATTTCACACAAAAACTTCTCTGTAAATATGAGAGGCGGACCGCAATAGATGATATATATCTCTATTTTTTAGTGCCACCGTTCTTATCCTTCGTTCGGTCATGTAGCAAAAACACGCCGCGGGCTCGAGTCACGAATCGCAATATGGGCCTCGTGATAAATCTTCACGAATTCCAGTTTTATTTATTAAGTTGTAGGTGGTTTTACGATCCCGCCGCGGGGGCCCTCATTACGGGCCTCCTCCGACGTGATGAAAAAACTTTTGCCAACGAAATCTTCCTTGCAACATTAATTACGCGAGTCGAAACTTTCCTCGCATTTCCTCTTCATACCCTGTATAACTATATACTTAGATACATTTCGTTCCTCCTTTTCTAACTCAAGAACTTTATGATAACGTTGTCAAAAGGTACCTAGTTCCATCGTAGAACTGATAAGAATATAGCAAACAATATATATAGGCAGTAAAAACTGAAGACATCTCGTAGAAACAGGTCCACGGAGTTTTATGTCGGCAATTCGGGGCTTGCACAAAAGAAATGCGGACTTAGCAAAGAACGTGCCGAGCTGTGGGCCCAATAGCCTACCTACCTATCCATCTATAGGGCAAGAATTCGATTCAACGCTGTTTTATTTTAAACACAAAAAAACTTTCGTAGTTTCAACATTATTTAATGAGACGGCTATACTGTGCTTGAAAGAAGTTTAAAATTTACCTAGTAAAATAACCTGAAGTGAATTAATCTTTAACTTTTAATTTAATTGAAGTAGACTTATGTTGTGTAGTCAAATAACCAAGGAAGGCGTATCTTGTGCAGTAAATTTATGCTACAATAACTCAGTCAGACAGCCGGTCAATAGGTAATTTAGACGTTGCGAGCAACTTTGTAGTAATGAGAGCGAGCCTTTTCAGGCGAGGTTTATAGGCGCTCGAGGGACGAGCAAGTGGGTGCGCTGATGAGCTTGTAGGTTTTTCAATACTTTACACTTCATTTTATCATTCTCGATCCAACAACACCAAGAACAAGAGCTAAACTTAAGCTCCAATCTGAGCAACCTTTTTATAAATTACAATCCCAAAACCCGTTCACCTAAGTGCTCCGAAGTGAATACTTCCACATACCTTGGCATGTAATTACAGTTAAATGATACGTTCAGAGGTTTTTTATATTTTTACATCAACTTGATTCGGTTGAGTGGGATAATTGACCTTAAATGCTCTGAGTTGAACAGCGACAGTTGATTGCACGTAATTTCCTTAAACCCGTCTTTAAGTCTTGCGGGCAATTCAAGCTTAAACGAAAAAGCTCATAATATACACAAGATACGGCTACATGTGGCAGTTTGTTATGAATTTTATTGGGAAGCCAACACGGTTCTAGTTACAGGGCTTATTGAGAAAAAAAAGCGGCGGTCTCGAGTGTTATGTGTAATATTTTAGAAGATTGAATCGCTCCGCGTTTTTAAGTTATAATATTTTGAACGAAAACAGATACATTACGAGTAGTAATTGGATAGTAACAGATTCAACTTTTATGACACGTAGGTGGATGTACCGCTAGGTATGATAATCGCTTTGGGAAATATGGAACGACGCCGGAATGTTATTAAAGAATTTTATTAAAGTTTCAGTCGTAAAGCAGATCATACGGAACGATTTCACGGGTTAACTCTTTATAATGATGCTGGTACTATCATTTGTTCAACACCTTTCAAAGCCTTTATAGTTTTTTTTATTACTGACGTTGGACGATGTCTTAGTTGGAATATCTAATTGTTATGGGGCTGCAATGTGGCGTTATTATGTAGGCAGCTATGAATTGTAATTGCCGTTGTTTAATATCGGAAGGTTTATAAACCAATATAGCAGAATATCAGTTGATTTGTCGAATCATAATTTTTAAATTTATCGATTTTATATAGAATTAATGATATTAAATTTATGAGTAACAAGAGATTTATTGGTTTCGTAAAAATATGCCAAATTGTGATTTTTATCTGTATAGTAACTTTATAATCCTATGCTTATGCATCCACGTCGCTACCTTAATGAAATCTTGTGAAACGCGCTTTTATTGTGCAGAAATCTACCCGTTTTTTTAATTAATTGTTAGTAACAAGAAAATCAACCTAAAATAATGTTCATAACAATAAAATCTTATATATTTACTATAATCAATTTCATCCATGCTATAATACATACGAGTACATGCTTAGTAATTGAAATGAGAGCACAAAATTAAAATTTTACCTATTTAAGTCTACGCACTAAACAAACTGTCTACTATGTATTTTACTCATTATTATATATTTTACATTCTTAAATAAAAGAAAATAAACATCATTTATATCTAAACCTAATCTTAGTCTAAATGAGGTTTGACACTAACTATGCCATTACATCTTACAGCTTATTATCTTTACAGCTTTTCTTTTCATCGTATTATTACAAGTCTGATAAAATACGTTCCTTATCATTTATATGTTGGTTTTTAGACATTTATTTAAAATCTCTGGTCATTTGAGGAGGAGGTCGGGGCGGGGTGCAGGTGTGCTCGTAAAATGTACATTTTATGGAAATATAAGATCCTTGTCGGGCGCAGTGCGCGCGGCGACCGTATTCTTGAAACACGACGTAGGTAGGTAGGTGTGAAATTTACTGGTTTCTATATCGAATTAAAAAAAGGCCACTTAGAAAAAAAACTTGAAGTTGAATTTGAATTAAGAAAAAGAAGCTTAATTCAAGTTTATACTTTATTTATGAAATAAAGTTGGTTGCCAAAAACTACAACTGAATAACACATAAGACAATACATAGGTATTACCGAGTTTGTACGGTTTTGTAGAGTTGGAAATGCGCGCATGACTTATTGATAAAATAAACCTTAAATAACAATGCGTTATAGTTACTATCCCAATAGGTTTCAAACTAGTATATATATTTTTGATCATTTTACCCGAGGTCTCTAAATTTTGTTGCAGTTTCTTATTCTGAATAGGTGTGCAGGGTCTTCTGCCCCTCTTTCTGACGATGTAGGTATAAGACTAAAATTACGTATGCATGTATTCCTTACAAGTCGGTGTCTAAATATTATGCATAAGGTTGTACAATATTGCCACTAAATTTTTTCATTACAGCATCGGTTTTCAGGGCATTATTTTAGGATGATATCTAAAAAATCTATGGTACTAGTTGTTGTAGCTAATTTGCTGTCAGTTGAAGTAAACATTCAAGTTTGAAAGTGTTTAGGAATCCTAAAAAATATCTCGTCGCTTTAGTACCAAACAAAACAACGAAATGTCGGCATACATACTGGTTCTTATCAGATGGAAGACGGTAACAGGCACAGCTGGTTCCTGATGTATCGTGGCTACATAACATTTACGTTACTTACATTCATAAGCAAGTAGGTTGTAAACGTTATCCTAAATACGACGTTTACCTATCTCGAGCAATCAAATTTGATAGCGATCGAATACGAACGAATCTATTTATCGAAATAGCCGAGTTAACTTCCGAATTCTACAGCGAGCGCACAGAATCGATACTCGATGCCTATAAAACAGCATCGATTCGCTAACACATAAAACGGATTCAAGTCTTGCTCTCTATATAAAGCTAGGAGAGAAGGGTTCCCACTTTTATTGCAAGGAATTTGCATATAAAGTAACCATTGAAGAAAAGCGATCTCCGTTTGGCTTCGTGTTTTTTTCGTATTCATTGTTGTGAAGGCCGCGTATTCGCGCACATTCCGTTTTATGGTCCATGATGCTTTCTTAGCGTTTAAATAAATAAAAGCATCAACAGTTTTTTAGGCCCGTTGATTTATTTTGGGAAAATATTTTTATGTTGCGAGTTGTGAAATTTGTAAATCCTTGATATAATAATTATGCGCGATGCAAAAGGAGATTAGTTATTATAAATTCTGTGTTTAAAGTTGTTATTTTTGTTGCAGGTTCAGGAAATATTGGCAGACTTAGCGGTTATGGATCATTAAAACTGGTAAAAAGGCTTAATATTTTGTGTTCACGCTGACCTTATGACTACGGCGGGACAGGCTGGATAACATTCAAGGCTCATGATTATGAAACGTGAAAAAAAAAGTATTGACCATGGGGCGTTTCCGAGGATTCCTAATAAAAATGGTATTTAATTGAAGTCGATAAGCGTCGTGGTGAGAGGGCTAATAAAGTGCCTTTATTATTATCGTGTTAGGTCGCCGGGCGATAAACTAAACACTATCTCGGCTTTGGGCCGTGTAACCGGCGAAATAATGATCTCTGGGATTTTGTTGCGCATAAGTATCTGGAGAGGGTTAAGTTTTTTTTAATGCTTTCACGGAAACAGGTCGTTCTGAGGTTAGATCCTTGTTAGAATGGAATAACGATTCATTTAGTTTTATACTTTTCTCAGTACTATATTTAAAAAAGGTCTCATCGTCGTCTCAACGTCACAAAATAACACACTTATTGTAGTGACAGTAGAGGTAACTTCGCAAGGGAGATGTTTTTTTCCGATTATTATGTATGAGTGAGACCTAAAAATGGCTCAAAACGAAGGGGTTTAAGCTTATTAAGAGTAATCTGTAACTGTAACAAATAATTTTATTGCAATTTAAATATTATTATTATGTAAGGAACAGCAGACATTATTTATTAGCTATAAACATGATCCGAACTTTAATATTGGAAATAGATACGAATTCTCCCTACGATCATCATGAAATTTGATGTAAGTATAGAGATGTTTCGAAATCTTGGAAAGATTAAATGATATTTTTTATCCCGGAAAACTTTTCTGTGAGATACCAATAAACGGATTCTTCGCCATAAGAAGTTACGGACAGGAGCTAGCTTAAACAGCTGTAGTAAATGTCGCAACAGGTTAGTTTTATAAATTTCTGTTTAATGAGTTAGTTATGAATAAGTAAGTAATTTATAGATTTTTCAGAGCCGGTCTTGGCGCACTCAGTGTCGACTGGTCAATAAAATAAATTAATGTCTATTAGATATAAAATACCTCTTTTTGAAATAAACAGGGATTATTAAAACCAGAGTGTTGGTAGATAAATTAAAAAGTGTTACAATTATATTATTTTCTGCATTCTACTCGTCATAAAATTCAATGGATTTGTATTGCATAATGAGATAAAAAATCATACATTAAATGGTACGATATAATTAAGTAGTTCATGTTTAAAGTTCCTAATACGCACTAGGTCCGCGCGTGGGACCTACGGCCTCTTATTCTGAGAGGAGACCTGCACCCAGTAGATGTTACAATTTTTAGATTACTGTCTTCTCTGGTGACACCCAATTGTGTTCATGTAAAATTGTTGCCATATTTGAGAATTTCATATCAAAATGGATCAATGAGAAATGAAAATGAAAAACGATATTATATTGCTAGTTAACAATAATTAAAATTTGGAGTTTTCTAGTCTTCTATGTACTGCTGAGTAGGTAGGTACTTCTAGTGCAGCCAAAAATGTAGAAAATAGCGTTCTTAGATCATTTCGCTTTTCAATGTCGCACTATTAGATTTCTTCTTTACCTATAATCAACGACATGAAAGCTGCATCTATTTTAGTACAAAATCATGCACAACTTAGTTGCAGTTTTCGTCGGTAGTGCAAGATAAAAGGCGGTCCCAAGCACAATGGCGTTTAAGTGATAGTTATGGCAGTTTTTATAGGCAGTTAGATTTATTTTTACTGCACTGTTTGTTTTAATGCGTTTTTCGCGAGTCGAGAGGTCGCGACAACTGCTCGCGTCGCTTATCGGTTTTATCTCGCTGTAACTCGCTTTGAGAGTTAGTTAATAACAGGGTATTAATAATTACCAGGTTTTACAGTACTTAATGTGAAATAGCGACACATTAGTTTGCTACTTGGCGAGTCTTAGTGTTAAGTGCAATTAATTAATAGTTTATCTTTGATATTTCATTAGCGCGATTTAATGAATTGCAAGTACCTATTAAAAACACTTAAAGCGTACAAAATTAAATACTTACTGTACTGGTTTTAATTTCAAGAAATAATAAATAATATATGTGTGTGTTACTGTGTTGGTGTGGTGCAATAAAGTAGTAGGTAGTGTATTGAATTGTATATTCGCTACTCAGTGAAAGTGAAGCAAGTATTTTTTCATCTCTCCTGTTCGGAAAGTTTAATTTTCATGGGTATATAGCCGGGTGGAAAATTGCGTTTTCTCCTCTAGGGTGGAAAGTAATTTTTTTTTAATTTTTCGGCTAGCCACGACATCGAAGATAATTGAGTTACGTCATATTATTAAAATAAAAGCTTTTCAGTAATCTAAATTCAGCTATACATTAAACGACATGTTTATTACAATCTTAATAGGTTCACATTAAAAATATTCTACAATTGGTCTATTTTTTCGAAATTACAGAATATCAACATTTAAAAATTTTCCTCTATTCTGCTGCCCGCCATAATGCCATGATAGGCATTTTTTTCACGTTTCGGCATGGCCATCTAGAATAGATGTAAGTCGTGACCAAGAACATTATATACAACACTGGAGGTTGAACGCCGAACATCCGTAATAAAAGTCAAACTTCTTGGTTCGGCGTGCAATCTCCTGTTTTGTATAATTATAAGCTCTTTGGTCATGTCGTGGCTAACTCGATTACAGTCTAGTCGGCCGCGGCAAGTGGCCAGTATGCAAAGAGTAAAGTAATGTGTGAAAAGGTTGGAGTTTGGTTATAAATAAATTTAATTTATTTATATCTTATTAATTTATATCGTAATTATAACTTATATAATTTTGTACATTTATTTATACTAGCCACGCCATCGAAGATAATTGAGTTACGTCAATGATTTTTTTTTCACGTTTTTTTTTTATAGTCGGCCATGGCAAGTGGCCAGTCGAAAAGGTACTGTTGGAGGTTGGATAGGTATAAGTAAATTTAATTTATAATTATTCTCGTTTTTTTGTAGTATTTTAGTTTCCTCTCAGTCGAAATGAAAAGTAGAGTGTCTAACTCGGGTGAAATAACCCATTTCCCCTCGAACTAGAGAAATATCTCGGGTGAAATGGGTCACTTTCCACCCTTGGTTATCAATCTACTATTACATTCAAATGAAGAATGACTAAATTAATGGAAAATAAGACGAATTTGAGTTAAACAATAACCTTAAAAAAGTATACTCTGTTAGTTAATTTTATACTAGTTCAGTTTTTTTTTGGTCTTCAGTGTTTTTGTTTGCATTCCCACATATTTATTACCTATTCAACACATATCAATCAAACAAATGCGTTCTAAGTTCGTATTGTGTTAAAATTTTTACAGGGTGAGAAAATAAGAGACTTTAAGCACCTATGTTGGTAAATTCAACAATCATTGGGGCATTTATTAGTGCGGTGCGGAGCTTAGCGGAGTGCGCATAATCAGGAAATATAGGGCAATAAAGCTACCGGCTGGGCCGACATGATCGAATGGACAACACAGAGCGTTGTGTTTCCGTACACGTTAGTTATTAGATTACCTATTTTCTTTTACGAAGGAAATTACAAGGACATACTCGAGTAAATCTCCGGTGTGATCTCGACAGGGTACGATGTAGCGGTATTTAAGTTCGGTCAGAGTGTTACGTTCAAAGAACACAGGTGCAGGCAGGGAGCCCAATTCTTAGGTGCCTAATGAATAAAGGATGAGGGAAACCGCTGTGTATGAATCTTAGGGATTCTGACAATATAAAAGTGAAGACCCCGCCGACTTCTGGTCAACCCGTGGAAGAAAGAGGCCAGTAGAATGAGGCGCGCAATTCCAATGCATACACCCCGAAATTTAATTAGGCTCTAAAATACCGATACTTAAGCAACATTTCTGCTGTAGCTTTGCTTTTTATCGACAGTGTAAAAAGTAACACGTAACGCGAGCGAAAGATAGATAGAGATAGAGTGTTTAAGTGCCTTTACATACGAATTTACATACGAATGTTAGCATCAGTTACACTAAATTGTTTCCAGGAGTGGAAAAGGGTATCTGGGGGCACGGCAGTGCCCCCGCCAAGTCGAGCAAAAAAAACAAAGGCACGGCCGTACCATACTTTTCTCGAAGCCATTCAGGCTATTTTCAACACCCTGTATTTTTGTTATGGCTAAAGCTAGAACCCTGAATTTTCAGTTACCTATAGGGCCTAATGGGACTTAGATATATTATCAATTACATTCAGTTCGAACACGTAGATTAAGAACTATCACATGTTAAAGTTCCTCAGTTTTGTCACTGACATACCTATACACTGACTTTTGATCATCATAATTCTAAGGTACTTCTAGCAGACACACAAGCTCCAAATTTTAAACATAATTAGTTTTTAGCCTACATGGTCACAGAAAAATCCAAAATGTTGCAATTTCAGTCACGTTTCAAAGTTATATAAACTGCACAAGTAAGTTTGTAATCCCATATAAATACTAGCGATTACAAAGTTACACAGCAATGACTTTATTGAACGTAGTCGTATTGTATACGTATTAATGTTGAGTCTTAATACCTGAGTATTAAGGGTTAAAATGAAATTGTTTATCTTACTAATGTAATAAGTACCAAAGTTCGTTTGTTTGTGAATGTGTGTGCGATGCGAGTGGACGCGAGGATGGACGATGGAAATTGGAATATGGATGATGGACAATGGATAATGGTCGATGGACGATGGGTAGAAAATGGACGTTGGACGATGGAGTATGGACGATGGACGATGGGCGACGGACGATGGATCATCATCATCATCATCATCATCCCAGCCTATATGCGTCCCACTGCTGGGCACAAGCCTCCTCTCAGAATAAGAGGGCTTGGGCCTTAGTTCCCACGCGAGCCCAGTGCGGACGATGGATGGTGGAGGATGAACGACGGACGACGACGGACGACAGAAAACGACGGACGACGACGGACGACAGAAAACGACGGACGACGACGGATGACGGAAGTTAGACGGGCGAAAGACGAACGACCGACGAAAGACGATGGATGACGAGGGAAGTTCGACGACGGACGATGACGGACAACGGACGATGACAGACGACGGACGACGACAGAAGACGAACGCTGACAGACGACGGACAACGAACGATAGACGTTGGCGACGACGGACAAAAAACAACGACCGACGACGGACAAGACAACGGACGACGGATGACGGACGATGACCGACGATCGACGACGGATGATGGAGGGTGGACGATGGACAATGTACGATGGACGACAGACGGTAGACGGACGACGGAAGTTCAACGATGGGCGACGATGGACGACGGATGACGACCGACGATCGACGACGACGACGACGACGACGACGACGACGACAGTCAGTACGGACGATGGACTGTAGACGATGAACGAGGATGGACGATGGACGATAACCGAGGATAGACGATGGACGGTGGACGATAGACGAGAATGGATGATGGATAGTGGACGAGGATAGACGATGGATGGCACACGATGGACAAGGATGAACGATGGATGATAGTGGACGATGGACGATGAACGATGAACGAGAATGGACGATGGACGAGAATGGACGATAGACGATAGACGAGGATGGACGATGGACGATGGACAAGGAAGGATAAACAAATGAAGATAGTAGTGCGTTATTACAAGAAGTAGTACCCGAAAAAAAAAGAACTGCCTACAAAAAGTGATGAGATCCCACCAAAAACATTACATGTAAAAAGCTGCAAGTCTCGCAACGCAATGCAGTTCTTGTAATGCTAAAAAGGTTTGAGATGCAATGTTATACCAAGTCGGTTATTTTTATCAGTACCGGGGGGTTTCCATAGAACTCGATTTTCACCAACTTGCTTATTTTAAAACCATAGAAAAATACAGTTTATAGTTCTCAAATAAAGAGTAAACCAAATTATTTTTTAAACACATAATGACTTGGCCATCGCACTCAACCTTTAGTCATTCTCGTATTATGTGTATCACTCAAACTGCAAGGCTGGGGCTAGCGCTATCTTTAATTATAATTACTTGAAATAGCTGACGTTGATGATTATAATTCTTATGTCATTATGTAGCCTTGCGATGGCCAAGTCATTTATGTGTTTAAAAATAATTTGGTTTACTCTTTATTTGAGAACTATAAACTGTATTTTTCTATGGTTTTAAAATAAGCAAGTTGGTGAAAATCGAGTTCTATGGAAACCCCCCGGTACTGACAAAAATAACCGACTTGGTATAACATTGCATCTCAAACCTTTTTAGCATTACAAGAACTGCATTGCGTTGCGAGACTTGCAGCTTTTTACATGTAATGTTTTTGGTGGGATTGTTTTTACAGTAAACTTAAATCAGTAGGTAGGTAGGAGCGGGACAATAGGATACTAAAAATAGTTTTGCTCCAAAATCGCCCTCGTTATCCCAAAACAAAGATCTCATCAAAAATTCACCATGTGACTCCCGGGATGTATCCAATAAATCAGTTTTACAGCATTCCCGTGTCATTTCAGTCGTCGAACGGCATAAAATGATAATTTTACTGCGCTCCCCTTCCGTCTCCAGGAGTTTACGACAATTGTGAAATGTATCGACAGTTCGGGTGTCACCTCTAAGGTGGACAGATGGGAGGAGCTATTAAAAAAACCATTTTCCCAATTTCGACGGTAAGACGGAGGAGAATCGCTTACGTGTAGCATTTTCCTCCCGCAGATGGTAACTTGGTTCATGGAGCATATGGTACCCCCATCCCGCTCACGGATCTTCTGGTATTTTGGGAGAGATGCTCCTTAAGCCATCAATCTTTCAGGTGACTTTAAAAGTAATGAATTATGGTTATGTAACGGGGAAGGTAAGTATTTTCAGAGTTCGTTCATAAATCTTGGGGATACGAAATCATTAACGATTTTTTCCTCAGTAGGTATTTACTGTGATAGGTATAGCATACATCCATACTATTATTATAAAAATAAATATGAGCAAGTATGTTCGGGAAGTGAAGGATTTTTTAAAATCATTTTAGTAATTTTGAAATTTACAACAAAGTATAAAAACACTTTTTTTTATCTAAATATAATTTAGATATACTCGTATAATATATTGGGAAAAAAGTAACAAAGTAGTAATGCTCTGTTTAGGTAGGTAGTAGTTAATCTTAAAAGGACATATCTGCAATACCAGGTGTTGCAAATGTTTATGGGCGGTGGCGATCTCTTTCCATCAGGAGACCCACTTGCTTCTTTCCCAATCAGTCGAATAAAAAAAAAGTACACCTTTTTAACTTACTTGATAAGTAAATCAATTCTATAGATATAATTATCAATTGAAGCAGAGTCATGTTTAAAATATTTCAAAGTAAAGTACAATTCAATAGAATCTAACAATTTTCTACACATTTAACACACCCCAACGTGGGCACGCTTGATTATATATGTCCCTGTAGTTGCAATTATCATCTATAAGGAATCAAAAAAGAATAATAGTCACATCACAAAGCCTTAGGCAGCCCGGTGTTCATATTATTAGGCTGGAAGTGTCTACAGGATTGTTAGATTCTATTGAATTGGAGTATACAGTATTTACCGCCGTATAAATCCACTAATTCCCCGTAGCCAAGGGTCGTCAATAAATTACCGCCAACCCTTTATATTTATTGCTTACTTAACAAAGCCTTCACACAATCAATGACAAACATTCGGGAACAATAGATAATTGATACTCATCGAACTATAATTTATGCAAATTAACACAAACATGATCATGTTGCTTGACGATTTCACAAAAACTCGGTTTTGTGTTCACTCACGCTCTATTCTGTCCATTGAAATAGAACTGTTTATGACCATTCTTAACAAATTTCCATGTAGGTAGACTTAATGTTTTATGATTGGTTTTCGTATGCTATGCAATTATTAATATTGAACAGACATTCTCGTAGTTTCTACTTTCTCTGTGGCCAGTCAGTAAATTGTCATAGGTAGATAATTTACATTGAAATTAGTTTAAGTACCTACCTATTAAGCATGAGTTAGAATAAGCTAGGCTTAGCTCTATTTTATGCTGTCTATTATTGATTTTAGTTTGTGACGGCTTAGTGACGGGCAATAAACAAGAAATTCAATAAAAAAATAGAACTACGTCACATTTTTTTTTTAATTTATCAATTTTGCTGGGAAACCGAAGCTGCTTTATGGTTGGTACCTACCGACTAATACTCGTAGATCGTCTATTAATTTCTAAACATGTAGACCATGACTTTCTATTATCTGAAATTATTGACGACCGGATGGCCAAGTGGTTAGAGAACCTGACTACGAAGCTTGAGGTTCCGGGTTCGATTCCAGGCCGGGGCAGATATTTGTATGAATAATACGAATGTTTGTTCTGGGTCTTGGATGTTCAATATGTATTTAAGTATGTATTTATCTGTATAAGTATGTTTATCCGTTGCCTGGAATCTATAGTATAAGTTCTGCTTAGTTAGGGACTAGGTCAATTGGTGTGAAGTGTCCCATGATATGTATTTTATTTATTGGGTAGGTATGTCATCATGGATAATTTTTAAACATTACGGATTTCATTAACGTTGCATTTGGATATTTGTGAATTTACTGAAAACGAGTCTACTAGAATTTGGATGCTATGGGACACAGATCTTCTGAGATCTAAATATAATATATTAGGAAATGGGTATTTTGGGCATATTCTAGAATTTTTATGTTTTAAGAAACGGATCTCTCGTGCCCAAACAAAACCACTGATGACAAATTTGAAATTTGGCAGATACATACTTTTGAATATCATAGAGACGCAATAAAATAAAATAAATAAAAAATAAAAATACTTTACTTCAGACCAAAACAAAAGTCCACATTTTTTGTTAGTAGAATTGGTCTTACAAAAACTAGTGTTAGTCGATTTATTATTATTATTATTGTACATTATTATTATTATTGTTCCAAAAACTTGCAAATTTCGGAATCTAAATTGAATTAAATTATTTTAAATTAAAATTAAATTATTAAATTAAATTAGATTATTACATTTTGTTTCTTAGTATAGATGGCTAGAATAGCGTGGACTCTGGCCCAGTGCAAAAAGAGCCGGCTGTCCAGTCGGTCAGTTATGACAGATAATAAGAGATTTGGAACTGGCGTTTTTCTTACATACGTTTGAATCTGCAAGCATGAACTACATACTTAGTTAATCATATCACATCTCCATTGCCGTAAATAACTATAAACGTTAGATTATCCAGCACTTACTCGTATTGGGGCTCATTACTTATGACCATATTACGAGTATATGTGACCTACCTACTTCAGAAAATAGCGATGAATCATTCCGTTCAGTTTTTGCGAGGGCCCGCTTCAGTTTTACACGTCGTAGCCTGGAAATGAACCCCGACCGTTAACAAGGCTGCGACAATTGCCCGGTTTACAACTCCGTTTCACTTTTACTGCTATAAACGTTCTCTATAAAACTTTAACCGTTTTGCTACATCATCGTCGCGATACAGACTGTAAGTTGTCAACTGAGGTTTAACTTCTTTTACAGTTTTAACGTCTTTGAACTGTCGAACTAACTGGAACTAGGAAATCTTTCTTTTAATTTTATGTAAACTTTTATTAAAGGCGATTATACCTTTATCATTTATTTTCACTACATCCAGAGAAATACAACTATCTTCCTAGGAGGAGGCCTTTATTATCTTCCTAGGATCCCTTCGAAATTACAATTCCGCACAACGTGCAAACCCTTCTTGGAGTCTTCGTATAATGGGAGGAAGCGTTCTAATGATGGGGATTAAGACGTAAAGATAGTAGGCTCCCATTACGGCCTAATGCCTCATGCATCTATGGAGGACTTTCATTAGGGAGATAGGTACGTTAATGCCCCTGCCCGAATCTAATGGGAAGTAAGTAGCTATCAAGTGAGTAATGCGGGGTAGAATGCGACTGGAAATTCATTACGTGGGCTTTGTTTACTTCGTTATGTTAGACTGTAGAATCACCAATTCTATTCTTACGAAATGTTAAGTTGAGGTAAGAATAGTAACTTATTTTTTATAAAATTAAGCAGATCATTAAAAATAAAACCACAGCTCAATTTTAAGACAGTTTCAGACGATATCAGACACCTCATACGTATTTGGAATCATTAATCAATTGTCATAGTTTTTATGAGCTGTCAAAACGTGATTTCGTCATGTATTTGGCAACTTAATTGACAAACTAAAGGCAGCTTTAAATCAAAGTAGCTAAGTAACTAATTTACTTAATAGTAGATAAAATGAAAATTGAATCTTGTTTTCAGGGCTGAAATAAAGTGTTTCTTTTACAATTGTGTCTTTATTAAGTAATTCCATTAAGTGCTCTAGTTTATTTTACAATTTCGGAATCATTTGTACACTCCACAAACGGCGTTACGTCACGATATTAGGGCTGTACAAGACCGGTCGGGTCACGCACACAGACGCGAGTATGGATTAACGCGGCCTGCTGTGCGGCGAACGGCGAACGTCACAAAATGGCTGCCGTAAAAGCAAGTTTAGTGAAGAGTGAGTTACGGTCCGGGTAGATGGGGGCAGGGGGGCCGGGCCAATGGCGTCTCGCTGAGCGAGCACGTTGCCGCCAACTCTGCTCTTTCTTTTATAGTCGTCGTTGTTTTTCTCTGGCGCGCTTTTTCCTGATTTTTTGCGGAAAAGTGTTTTGTTTGCTTTGTAAGGAACGCGAACACAATGTATATTTAAGTGTTTTTCCCTGTCTGCAGAATGTACCTATGAAATAAATCGTGGTAACGTAGATTAGGACGGACAGGGGTTGATGATCAGAATATTTTACGGAGAGACAAGAAGGGTTTTTAAAATTAAAATACCTAATTTTAATATGTAAAGATGGTTATTTATAGATTTATCGTCTATTCAACCTCGTCTATCGTTTTTTTTTTTTAATTTTCATCGGTATTAGGTGTTCTTAAGATTCATAAGAAGTAGAGACTAATAGATATAATTTAATTATGATTTAATGAGATCATTATCGCTACCTAGCCTAAAAAAGTAGGCGCATTTTACTGGCTGGGAACAGGCCTCTTCTTAGAATGAGAGGGCTTGGGCCGTAGTTCCCACGAGGGCCCAGTGGGTGTTCATGAGTACCAGAAAGAATTTATTAGTTGAGGTACCAATGTTTTGTAATAAGGCTATTAAAATATATTAATTTCAATGTCATAGCAATCATGATGAACAGCTTGATTGAAACTAATTAGAAAAGGTCGGTGATTATTTTAATTGCATCAATAACTTTTCATTTACTTCAGTTAAGATCTTAGTCGAATCAATTATGAAGCCAGTTACACAAAACTACCCAGTATTAAAAGAAAGTTTAACAGGTAATTTATTTTACCACATAAGATATCTAACCAATAAATGTGTATTTACAGTCTCGCCACAAAAATATTCCACTTTGACTATTGGCATTTTGTCACGCCACAAACTGGCTAACTTTCCACTTAACCTCAAAATACCAACGCTGTTATGTCTGTCTACTTTCCGCCCCGAGCGTGCTAACCCTAAATAAATTGAAATTCCACTTTGTAACTGGATCCAGGCACGCATATCGATAAGGTTCGGCCTTGCCAGCCTTCCTACCCACTTACATAAAAATTAATATCCAACGAATTCATGTCATTCAAAATTTACATACCTACCTGACTTTTATTAGGCTAGTAAAGGTGAACTGCGTTTCCTAAATCTGATGATTTAAAGGTTAAAGAAAACTTAAGCTTTGATTTTTCTCGCTACCTAATATTTTTATTGTACTTGTTTAGAAGGTACAAGAGATAGGCAAATTATAGCTCTGTAAATACTTATTTATTTATCCCTTTCATAAATTTATAAGTACCTATTAAAACTTTTTTTCTGTGATTTTTTTTACTGACAATCTCATAAATTTATCTCAAGTTTGTCAATTGTTGTTTAATTATTTTTTACACTAAAGTGTTTACATACATAAATAGTTTTTTTTTCGACTGGAAGGCAAACGAGCAAGATGCGTTGCCAACCTAGATGCCTAAGATGGAATACCTCAAGTGCCAGTAATTTCACCGGCTGTCTTAATCTCCACGCCGAAACACAACAGTGCAAGCACTGCTGCTTCACGGCAGGATTAGCGAGCAAGATGGTGGTAGCAATCCGGGCAGACCTTGCACAAGGTCCTACCACCTGCAAAACTACTGGTACTGTCATATTTGTGATTTTGAAATTTGTTTGTGGCACAGACAATAAATACTTACTTTTTGCTATCACAATGTAACGTTTTAGAATTGCGGGTATCTTAAGTACCTACAATTTCGTACTAACGTAAAATGGGGTATGAATTTAATGTTATTGCTTTTTTTTAGCCTAGTGGTAAATTTTATTACATTGATATTATCTACTAATATAATGTTTTTATTTATTCATCATTGCTTATAATTAGGTGTACCTTTACAAGTTTTATCTAACTTTATTCAACCTTTTTTTTATTTTCAGTAAATAATCAGGCACTATTATTTAAAGAAAGCATATTAATCGTCGTGAAATAATCTACAAAGATATCTTACTACAAATAGCGAGGCTAATAAAATGTTAAAAGTTATTACTGGGAGCGAACTCATCAGCAAAAGTTGCGAAGTAATAATTTACTAAGACGTTGCCCACGGTCGTCTCAGCGTCGTGTAATATCTTCTCCTGACATATTTATTGTCTTGAGGGGTGAACCTTCCCTGAAGGGGAAGCCGAGCTATTGGACCGCGGCCAAATCGTACCTACAAAAAACAAGATACAAAAACACCTTGATATTAATATAAAACGTTTCTTGTTAAAACTTTTGTAAATTAAAGATTCTACGTTATCAAGATTGATATAAATAAAAGGCTCGATAAAGACGTTGGCTGGGTATTTATAGTAATTATTTTCAGAATGTTTCTTTATTTACGGTGAGAGCAATGATAGCCGATGAGTTTTACGAGTTGCGATATAGATCTGTTGACGAAATGTGTGCGACGGAGAAATGAGCTTGTCACAGTAATGAGGTAAATATTTTTGGTCACGTTTTGATATTTATGGAGGTGTTCGGAGTGTGGGTGAAACTAGGATAATAAAACGTGACAAAATTCTGTGACGAAAATATTTTCCCGGTACACATACGTCATCAAGTTTGTTCTATACAAATTGCTATTGCTGCAAATATTATAAATGGGTTTCGATTTTAGACATAACAATATTAGCTACAGCTATCAAATACAAAAATAATTATTATGCCTACATAAAACTTAAAATGTTGTTTATCTCTATTTGTTTCATTATTTGATATATTGACCTTCATAAACAATACCACGATATCGATGCAAATCGTATTAGATTCTGAGTTCTGATTGTCCGGACATATCCATATTTCAGCTTTACTAGATGTAAAACAAAGACGTTTAAATCAGTGCATTCTCTAGTATCTAATATAAAATATGTCCGGTTTGCATAAACTACTTTTTTTTGTACAATATATAAATGACAATCCTATGTTGCTTACATAATAATTAATTCAATAATTGAATTATTTCTGAAGTTTATGAAATGAACTATTTATGAAATTATTTCACATTGTCTGTGTGGAGCTGCTGCTAGGTGCAGGTTCAATGTAATAACTAATGAGTTGTGATGATTATCGTTTACTTTTTGACACTTTTAAGTGCTTGTTATAGCAGCCTAAATCAAATAGAGATACTTTGACTTTCATTTTACTTTTTAGTAATTATAGTAAAATATTTGCCGCCTTGTACATCACTTAATCCCTTCTTAATCTTTTACCTAGCTAATAATAAGGAAAATCACTCGACTAATCTGTGCGTTGTCTAACAAGCAGACAAGAAGTACGGGGGTAGTTGTGTTTATTCAGGCTGCTGTCAGCTGCGAAGCAAAATTAAAAAGCGGACGCGGCAGTGCTCAGGGACGCACCTACCAGTATGAAATTTAAATTTAAGAACATAAGAACTGAATAATTAATACGAACAAAAGTAACAATGAATAGCGATCTGAGCGACATTTAAAAATATTGGTTTTAGGTTTAAACTTAGTTCATTTTATTCTCCCCCCCCCCCCATCAACTGTGAAACATAGTTAATGAGGAAGAGAGCAGTCAATGGACTTCTCATTTCCAACGCCATACTACACGCAACAGATTTGCTTATGGTTTAATCTACCGATTGCAGATGTAACTAAAACAAAAAAATCTTCTTTTTCTTTTTTTTAATATCATTTGAGTGTCATGTCAATGTATGCAAAGTGTGTAAATAAATCGTAAATCCGTGAGAAAAGGATAAATCCCAGTGAATTTTTTAATACTTATATTATACTTTTTCGTTATTATCAAAGCTCTATCAATTATGATTACGGCCATATTGATGTTATGGTAAAAAAAAAAACACTAAACTCAGTTACATAGGAACAAAATCTAGGTATACTATTTAAAAAACGCTTCATCTTGTGCAATTTTGCAAAAGTTGATAAAAATAAAATTTTGAAATAACCATTGAGGCAAATAGATGTTGTCTTAAAATTAGTCTGTAATATATCAGTGAGTTGGATGGACGTGTTACAAGATTGTGGTTTACGATATTTTTTTTAATTGTGATAAATAGATAGGCAAATAGGCAGGAGTGGAGCAAGAGAGGAGAGGCCTTTGCCCAGCAGTGGGACACAAAAATAGGATAAAAAAAAAAAAAAAACAAATGTTTCCATACTTACATTGATCGATGCTGAAAGTATAGGTAGGTACGAAGTCAAGCGTGTTTTTTTATCTTTTCAGAGGGTTTCGTCAAACTTACTGTTAATGACGTAAATCATTGCGGCTTTTACCCGACATTATATCCCCAACGCGATCGAAATATTTCCAATTACTGTTATGACACTTTGTACTTGTGCTATCAGTAGTTAGGTACAGTCCAGTCCATAAACTTGTGAGCAAACATTTGATCAAAAATATCTGA
The DNA here is from genome assembly GCA_037349165.1 of Choristoneura rosaceana. Taxonomy (NCBI): domain Eukaryota; kingdom Metazoa; phylum Arthropoda; class Insecta; order Lepidoptera; family Tortricidae; genus Choristoneura; species Choristoneura rosaceana. The sequence goes on along the minus strand of JAZBNJ010000040.1, from coordinate 8,022,191 downwards.
ATACGTTTCTACGCCGTTAACAATAGAGTCGTGTTCAGATATTTTTGATCAAAATTTTGCTCACAAGTTTATGAATTCGACTGTACATACATACAATGCAGACGTCCAGTGAGAATTTAAAATTAGGAAGGCAGGTTATTAAGAGGTGTTGTTGATTAAAAGGGAAATTAACGGGGATTAAAAAATCTACCACACAAAAATTTTGGTACAGAAATTAAATAATCAGGTCATTATTATTTTACTAACAAAAAGCAAGATTCAGTCTCAGCCTTTGCCAGATGAAAGAAAAGTCTAAATTAAAACTATTTTATTTCTGGATCATAAAAAGCGCCAACTCCCCTTTTTCCTTCACTGCAGGATTTTTAAAAAACTTTATTTTTATGTCATTTTGACAAAAAAATGGTTAAGAACATTTGATGCAATGATCTTATCATCTATGCTTTTTCTCTTGTGCTTGTGCTGGCAACCCTAAAAACGGAGAGACCGCTGGCTGGGGCGGGGTCGTCGACCGCCGCCCGCGCTCGCTCAGAAATATCGCCTTGCAATATCTCGCCCGGCTTAATCCCGCTCTGCACTATGCTAAGCCTTACCCACGTAGAAGGTATTATAATTATAATAAAAGATAAATGTTAAAAATAATACAATTTTTATCCTTCACTCCTAAGAAAACTAAATTCCATCTCTACATCACAATCTTGAGTAAACTTTTGAATCGTTTATGAAACGCACCCATTTACTTATTTTGGGATTGAGTTTGTTAGTGGTCTTCTAAATCACAACCTGGGAAAAATTTGTTGCGTTTTTTTGTATAAATAAGATCATCATCCTATCAAAATTATGCTACTGTTGTTGGTGAGTAGATAAGACTATATTTATAGGTACTAAACTTTCTCATGACTTCCTATTTAATTGTATATAGTGGGTATCTATTTTTAAGCTTTTTCAGTAAAATACTGTTACTTGTTTGCCAATTATAAGACTAGCAATTAAATTCTCATAATTTATGTATCATTTCCATACATTACAAGTATTTAATTAGATGAGAACCTCTTAACATGTTTAAATGACTTTTTACAAACTACACCAACCAACTGCTTAATTTGGAAGAATATAAGATGTTTCAAGAGAATTATCTAACTTAAATGAGAAAGATTAACATTCCAAGACATATGTATATATTGTATGGATATAGAGTTTTCATTAATTAGTATAAAAGCAAGCATAATAAATATTTCGAAGTAGAGGAAGTTGACAGGATAAAGAGCTTGCACAGATAAGTTATGTGAATATTTAGCTTCATACGACAGACGGAACGGTTTTGTCATGCACAGCTCCTGTTATTCAGTTACAGTTATTTTAATTTTGAAATCAAGATTTGAGGTACTTTTATCGACTCTAGGTAATAAACATTCGTAATGAGTTGAATTGGATTTTTTAACGTCTTCTTTGCAAACACCCATCATTTGCCGGTTGTTAAGTTTGTTATAGTTTTAATACGAGTGTGAATAATTATAACAAATAATAAGTTGCCTGGTCATGGCATGGTAATTGCGAATATGATGCAGACATTAGGTCAAGTTATATTAGAACATTTTGACAGCCATGCTAGTCATTCAATTGCATCGGGCGGGTGATTCCAGAGAAGATTCGTTTCCTTAACATTTTTTTCTCTTGCTTAGGTAATCATAGTATTACTTATTAAAGTTTATTTTGCTCAATATTTTAGATTATTTTTAGCGCTTATCAGTAGGTAACAAAAACAATCCGCCTCCTTTCTAATGGTAAAGAAATAATACATTCGGTCTTATCTTCTATGACATTTTTGAGTTCCTTGAATAGCTTACAGATAACCCTTATCTTGTGAACTGTGCATGCCTTAAACCAGTAGGTTGTTGTCTTTTTATTTAGTTTGAAGGAACTTATTTTTACTTTAGTTTTAACTAGAGTAATATTGCATTTGGTACTGATTAACAACTACTAAAATCAGTATTTACTTGACTAATATAAAAAACAATTACAAAACGAGAGCTAAACATAAACTGAACTAAAATTACAAAGTAAAAATGTCGTCTACATTTTCTGCCACAGGCATTGACCCCTAGGTACAAGGCGTGCCTAACCTCCGTAGCCTCCATCAAGTACGGGCCACCAACATCAACAGAGTTACGGTTAGAATCTGTCTGATGAGTGGCACCGAAATGTTAATGGAGGATAAGAAGGCTGGGAGCGCTGTGCTTGAAGTTGTTCTTAAGCCAAGCCCGCCCAAGTTTTTTGGAAGTGAAGCTCGGGCCCAACAGCGTATAACATCAAAGTCTGCGGTAAGGTTTCTGTCTAATTTCACTTTTTTAGTGATATATTGTGTAATTACTTTTTTTATTTAGTTCTTATCCATTTGAGATTGTTTTTTGTTTTGTTTAACAGGTTAATTATCCTCTTGAGATTCTTTAAACTTACAAAAAGACTTTCAATAGGTGATTAAATTGTCAATAGCTTTTTCTATTAAAGTAGAACTAAGATTTCCTCTTAGGAAACAAGGACTTAGAAATGTAATGTAGGTCAGGCGCTCTAGCATCAAATACCTACCTGAGAGACAGTTTTACTACAAAAGGTATATTAAGTTTCATTTTATTTACAAGTCAATAATAATTCGAGCCATAGTGTAATATTTATAAAGTGGCGAGTGGGTAATCGTTAGGCATTTTTTTTATTAAATTACATTTTTAAAAATACCGTTGAAAACTGGGAAAAATTGAATAAATTGTAAATAGAAATAATAAAGACGCAATAGATAATTAAAACTTGAATTAAGTTTTTAAACCACTGCAAAATTTTATTTACGATTAGTTTCAAAGAATAAGTAGGTAGGTACCACCTACATTTTCAAGTCCTTCAAAATTATATTATTATTTTCATGGAAGTTATTTTACCTTGTGGAATGATATACCTATATTTTGATAAACTGTGTAGAACACGAAAAGCAAAATACAAAATCAATGAATATAATTCATACAGGTGTACTTATTAAGTTACAGATTTAGATTGCTTAACCATGAGGTGACCGTTTGTAACAAAACATTTCTGCTCACAATTTGATTCTGAAAACTATCGTTTTAATTAAGACGTTTCACAGACCACAAGCGCTGGGTCGGACCCAGTCCTGCCAATAGGTATTTACCTACATAGCTAACCTATAAATAGCGGCCTCACGCACACACGTACGCAAAATGACGTTGTTTTAACTTTATTTTATTTTTACACTCGCTCGCGGCCGAGAGCGCGCAGCCTGTAATTTCGCGTTGGTCGCGGCGCACAGGCGCGCACGCACCGATCAAAATGGCCGCGCTCTCCATGTTTAAAATTTAATAATTATAGAAAAGTCGTTTTCGCGCGATAAAACAACGTAGACGCAACAATTTGTTATTTCCATGGGAAATCAGTGTGACGCGAGAAACGTGTGCCGCAATCCTTGTGTTATCGGCAGACGGATTTAGTTTTTGCACATTGGCTTTGTAACTCCGGTTTATAACTGTGACTTAAGACTTTAATCATGTTCCGCACTGTTTAAGAGATTGTTTATATACGTGAGTATCTTATTTGATAACTTAGACCTAGCATTCCTACCTGAACAGTCTTTTCAGAAAAAAAAAGAATAACATCGTCTCTACCTTCAGCGGTTTCTCTCGAGGTTTAGTGAGGTGTAATACTAAATACTAAATAAGTATCCTCTTTGTCGTTAATTAAGCTACGTGTCAATACCTATACTTTCTCTAACATTTTTTTTTCATTGTCATAGCTACTCGTAGTCTCTGCTAATCAAAATGTACAGGATTATCTTATCCATTTAAAAGGCCTTGTGCTCAGTTTCTCAACTCGTTTCAGCTCAATTCAACAGCTGATTATTCATTAACCTGAGATCAAAAATGTATACCTGGCAAAGATTTTCTTGGTATAAAGCTGAGTTTAGACTTGCAAGAAAAATCGTGCTAGTTGCATTACATTGCGCCGCTCGATGGACCACTACAAACTCGTTGGTTTTACGGCCTCGCAATGTAATGCAACTTGCACGATATTTCTTGCAAGTCTAAACTCTGCTTAAATCCTCAGCTATTCAGAAACCTACTTACTTCTCCTCAGAACTTAAAGGCGTGACTACATAAGACCATCACAATGCGCACGGCCTCGCCGTAACAGAGGTCGGCGAGTCTCCCATCTGCTTATTTATAGTTAGACAACGTTTGTCGATGCGTAAGCGCTCAGATATGTGTGATCCTAGTCATGACCGAAACAGTTTAGAAGTTTTTTGAAAGCTTCGCGCGGAACGATCCTTGTAATTGACAAAGAACAGCCAACGGAATTGCGGATGCCGCGGTTGCACTGTACCAAATAGAAGTAATTTCAAAGTCAAAGTCAAATCATTTATTCAGCAAATAGGCCGCAATGGGCACTTTTACACGTCATTTTTTTAATCTACCACCGGTTCGGAAAAAAACCTCTGTTGAGAAGAATCCGGCAAGAAACTCAACGAGGTATTTTTTTTTAAAAAACAGATTCACAATATTTATAAATGACATCTATGTACTATACATTACAAGTATTTAACACAATTTTATTTTTAACACAGTAGGTTCACTATTTGAAGGGATCGCTAGTGCGGATCGGAATTATTTCCAAATATCCCTGTCCATGATATAATCGTTAACTTTATAATAAGCCTTAGATATTAATGTCTTTTTGACAGTAGATTTAAATTTTGTATCAGTTTCTTCAGTAATATTTTTTGGAATTTTATTATAAAAACGTATGCAACTTCCCAAAAACGACTTTTTGGTTTTAGCCAGTCTGTAAGATGGTACTTTAAGCTTCCCTGTGTTTCTAGTAGCCTTTGGCTTATCGACGTTAGTGGGAAAATCACATATGTTCTTCCTAACGTACATGATTATTTCAAAAACATAAAGCGACGGCAGGGTTAGGATACCAGTTTCCTTAAAAAATGATCTTAAAGATTCACGCGTCTTCAAATTATAAATTGCTCTAACTGCTCTCTTTTGCAAGATAAAAATTGATTCGATGTCTGCAGCAGATCCCCATAAAATAAGCCCGTACGACATAATGCTATTAAAGTACGCAAAATACACCAACCGTGCCGTCGCCACATCGGTTAGCTGCCGTATTTTCCAAACTGCAAAAGCAGCAGAGCTCAATCTACCCGCGATTGCAGTGACATGAGGTCCCCACTGCAGTTTAGAATCGAGTGTTATTCCTAAAAATACTGTTGATTTTACAAATTCAATAGTTTGCCCATTTAACTTTATATTAGAAATTGAATTCGAGTTAGATGAATTTATCAATGAGAATTTAATACATTTGGTTTTCTTAGGATTTAGTAACAAATTATTGGCAGCGAACCATGCGGATATCACGGACAGGGTTTCATTGGGTTCAGTGAAGTCGGTATCTTTTCTACTAACCTTGAACAGTAAAGACGTGTCGTCAGCAAACATAACGATACCCGACTTTTGGCTTACCATATAAGTTAGGTCATTTACATAAATAAGATACAGGAATGGGGCAAGAATGGATCCTTGAGGCACTCCCATTTCGACCACAGATTCCTCCGATACCGCTCCGTTAATCGCTACCTTTTGCTTTCTTTGTGTGAGGTAAGATTTAATGAGTTCTAAAGCGAGGCCACGAATGCCATAAAAATTTAACTTACAAATTAAAGTATCATGATCCACACAATCAAAAGCTTTCGAGAGGTCGCAGAATACACCTATAGCGTCATGTGATTCCTCCCAAGCTTGCAAAATGAATTTAACTAAACTATGACCCGCGTCTGTAGTAGACCTGCCTTTTGTGATTTGTTATATGGACGTAGATAAAGATAACTCTAATGATTCTTTTAGCAAATTGCATTAAGGTTTCGTAGTTCTACTAGGAACTCATAGTTATATACAGTCATATTTAAAAAGAAGCTCTTATACTTTGGCCATTGCCCGTTTGTACGCGGTTTAGCTTCAAGATTGATAGAGCTAGGAAGCTATAATTTGCGTGAGTATGATTATATCATACGCACACACATACATATGTTAACTCACCGACCATATTTTAAAATTAAATTTCGAAAAGACTTAACATTTTGGATTATCTAATCGAGGGGTATCGTTGGACAGGTTTTTCAAAAACATGTTTTCTAACATGATTTAGAGGTCTATTTGCAAAATATTAATCCCTCCACAAGTTAAACTTGATTTGAATAATCTAAAACAATCATGATGATAGCATAAAACAAAAAGGGCACCTATGGTTTTTGTATTTTATGTGCATGAAAGCTTACTTTCAAAGCTTCAATGCCTAAAAATCTGAAAAACCATAGGTGCCCGTTTTTTGTTGCAAGGAGGTTTATTATTATTATTATTATTGTTAGCCCATTTTGTCCCACTGCTGAGCAAAGGCCTCCCCCCAATACTTCCACTGCTCTCTGTCCCCTGCATACAAGGGCCAATCCAAGGAGGTTTATAATATAAAAAAATTAAAATCAAAACTGTTTGTGGTATTTTATTTATCAGCAAACATTTGCTGTGGTGCCAAGCCACTTGACAGAGAAGCAAGCTGGGCACCAATTATATTTTTTGACCTATGAATGCTGGTATTGCCAGGCTTCTGAAAATATACTTTGGCCGTATCAAAAGCCAAAAGAATTATTTTCTATAAAGTTAGTATTTATGGTATTTATTATCAGTTCATGGTATTCATGCATTTGTGGAAATTTCCCTTAAAATATCTCTTTAAAAAAAAACAACTAACCATTAAAATCGGGGCATGTTAGTCACTTTATAATTTTAATGAAGCCTTTTTTATTTGGTGAGTATGACTGACATAGCATGAGTTTTATGTCATAGCAATAGAGGTAACAACGGTGTAATCTATTGTGCATTCACATGTCCAGCACTAGGATATTTACATTATAGGTAGTTTGAAAATATGGCGTTGAGCTCAAGTGTGTGGATATGGATGTAGGAGCCTCAAACCATAATGTCAAATATAGCTTATTGAAAACAGACTAGATCCCAGTTGGATCATGTTAAGTATTCATCAGAGACAGACAAAATTAGCGTATTCTTCTCTCGTTTATTTATGGTTCGTTGAAGTAAGGTTGCATTGAAGTTCGAGGCAATAAGTGTAAAGTCAGGGATAATTTTACTCCATGCTCATTAAGATTACGATTTGGAGTCTTTTTGTATTTTTTATTTCAACTCCAAATTTTTTGTTTCTTTTACGGTTATCCCGTGAAAGTTTAATATTTCACACGAAAACACAAGCTGTCTAGTCTCCTGTCCAGTGGTGGTGTAGGGGAATAGCACGCAGCACGGAATGCTGAGGACCTGGGTTCGATTCCCAGCGCTGGTCTATTTTTCTGGTTTTTCTGTGCATTCATGTTTCGGCTTGTGTTTCCATGCTCATTGTTCATGGAATTCTTATTCGTTTTACTTCGTATGTGCGCAGAATTTAATGAAAAATATTTTCTTCATCTAATTTTTTTACGTGTACCTAATTGATATTAAAATACCTACCAAAATAAAACTGGTATAATAAGATGTAAAAATATTTTAGTGGAGAGGGAGAGTAACACAGCCGGTGAAATTACTGGCACTTGAGGTATCCCACCTTAAGCCTCTAGGTTGGCAACGCATCTGCAATACCCCTGGTGTTGCAGATGTCTATGGGCGGTGGTGATCTCTTACCATCAGGAGACCCAGTTGCTCGTTGGCCATGCAGTCGAATAAAAAAAAAATTATATACTTTGACGCGGTACGCTTTGAACATTGATATAGGTATTCAAAAAATTAATTTTATGAATTACAACTAAGAACATCTTGTGTCCCTAGTTCCGGCAGAAATCCTACGTAGGTAGGTTAATGTAGGTAGGTACTAAAGTAATATTATACATACCTATGTACCTGCTCCACGGAAACCGAATGCGCATCAACGAAGCTACTAAAAACAACAAGTAGGTACAATTTTCGTGACTGCTAACTGATAACCGATAACTTTCATGTGCTTCTTCTCCACGACCAGTATTCGTGAGTTTCTGAAACTTCGTGGCACACGTTTGCCGACGTGCGTGATATGCACACAGGTAATTTATGGATGCGAGGGTAGGTTCGCGTAGCAATATTGATGTTTAAATAATGTTAGTTTACGAATGTACCATTCGTAAACGTAGCTGAATTTTCTTTATGACTAATAACAGAGAACTCTTGTACTTTTATTAGCAATACAGAAAACAAATTCTCGAATTCATTTCTTTAATTTTTTTTTAATTTTCTTGATGACTAAAATTATAAAAAACAATTAAAAATATATTTTTAAATGTAGGTAGATTGTTAGAATTAAGTTAATAAGGATACGCATATCATTAAAAAACCTTTTACCGCATAATAAACTATTAGAAAACTATAAGCTAAACTAAAATTACAAAGCAAAAATATCGTCAAGATTTTCTGCCATAGGGATTGACCCCAAGAAGCTGGCTGCATAAACCTCTCTGAACTGTACTCTTCCTAATTAGGGATGTCACGAACGTCATTTCTATCGCATTCGCGAATGCGAATGCTGATGCAAATGTTTAGGATGCGAATGTGCAAATGCGAATATTAAGGGGGTGCACTAAAAACTCAACTTCAAAAACAAAACTAATCAAGAAATCATAAGCCCCTGTCACAGTAAAAGTGCTTTCTATTGGTCAAAATTAATCACGCAATACGGGTTGGCGCGCTTTGCGCATGCGCGAGTCGGGGTCTCGGCGGCCGGTGGCCGGCGCAGGCGAAACACGTCATGAGTTGCACTCATTCGCTTTCGCAAAATATTCGCACCGTTTTATGCGAATGCGAATACAAACATTCGTGACATACTTATTCCTAATCTTTTTGAGATGTTAAGTGCTCTTGTACTTGTAAAAATCAATGAAATTAAATGTGTTGAAAACTTCGAATGAAATAATTTTCTTAAACAGTAATGGAATAGAAAATAGTGGTTGAGCTTTCTTGCATGTGGCGTTTCCGTACAAAGAAATTCTCGTTCCATTTATAGCTGCATTTCCACCAGAGATGTGCGATGATGTGTTGTGAGAAATGTGTTTTTCATGAACCAATAGAAACGTTTTATTTACGTCGCCTCCATCTACTCAGCTGTTTCCACAAGAGACGTATGTACTTCGCGGGGCGAGGTAAATGAATCGTTTCTATTGGTTACTAAAAACACATTTCTCGCAACACATCCTCGCACATTATTGGTGGAAAAGCAGCTTAATTCTAAAATTGACTGAAGTCGTCAGTTCTGTGCAAGAGCGTCTAATAGGTACCTACCAATAGCGGTTGTTAGGTACTTAAGTTTTTAAATTCTTTTAACTCTTTGTTTCTAAGTTCCGAAAAATGTAGTGCGATTGCTTTGATGAATTAGGCTGCGTTTTCACCAAAGAGTGCGAGGAATGTGTTTTTCACGAACCAATAGAAACGCTTCACTTACCCATCCTCGCACAGCACATCTTTGGTGGAAAGAGCTGAGCGGAGCCAGGCGAGGTAAATGAAGCGTTACTATCATTCATGAAAATCACATTCCTCGCAACACATCCTCGTACATCTCTGGTGGAAACGTACGGAGCCTAATTGGGTTGGTGTACCTAATTTTCTAAAGCTAAATCTAGAACTGAAAACAGTGTTCTTTTATTTGAGCCAATACTCCACAGGAATAACTTTATTTGAAAATAAAATAAAGAGGTTACTACACTACGGCACATGTGCCTGTTTGGGCAGTTACTCCGAGTAGGTTCAAGTACGTACCAGTCTGGTGCTGTCGTATACAACGGAGCGTATACCAAACCTACCTACGTGCTCCTTGGAATGGCAAAATTTTTATCGCATGCCCGTTATCGTGGTCGATCATAAATCTGTTTTCAAATCGTGAGTCGCCATTGCTGCCTTGGCGTCGCTGCAAGACGATATTACCAAGCCCCACCACACCAAACCATACCGTTCCCAACAGTATTAAAGTATAATTTACGGTGTCCAGTGATCTGTATTTATCACGATTCGAAATGTAATAGGGTTTATTGTCGCATTGTACCTAAGTATTTGCCAATGCACGTAAAATACTAGGCGAGGTTCTCAAAATGCCAGACTTATTTACGGTCTAGGAACGTCGTCTTTCGAGGCGACCGAAGCTCTGAAAGATAATGGCTATCGTTGAATTATATCCTGAAACGTTTGCTAGATACAGCACGTAAAATACAAACCGAACCGGCTGAAAGAAAACTGTGTTTTATAGCGACATAAATTCGAAAACTAATGGGAATTATTTCTGGCCATTTAATAAGGAAAATAAATTTTAAAATTATGTCCACCTCGCGTTGTTTTAGATCTCTTGAAATGCTTCAAATCAAAGGTTAGGTGAAAATTCAAATTACTTTCTGGTTTCATTCTAAATCATATTGACTGGCTACATCAAATATAATTAGACATTTGATTCAGATTAATATGGAAACGCTATCGGTTTCTTTCATCCGATGTACGTCAAGGGCAAAAATATTTAATACCTATACACTTTAGTACCTTGTCTATTTTCGTCATATTTGAACTGCCATATACCTATGAACAGTCACAGCGGTTAAGGTGACAAGGTACTAAAGTGTATACATATTTTTGCCCTTGACTATACCCAGTTAATGAATAAAGCTAGTCGTCGAACTTTGTACCGGAAAACCAACCACTATAGACCTACTATATATATGTAGATAAACCTATATTAAAGCTACACCGAGTCAGTTTATTGGCACAGTCAATAATCATTTATAGCTTTCTCAGCAAGAGTCAATTATGTTAGATTAAGTGACTCCAATGAGTCCAAGTGTGAAATGGATACAGGAAGGCTTTATTTAAAAAAAATAACGTGGTGACTATTATATTGTAGGTGATAGAATGGGGAAAGAGTTTACAGCCAAATTAGGACAGTCCGGTCGGTTACGGGTCATTCCATAGTCCAGAATAAAAAACATTAAAAATGCACACATTCCCCATTGGAAGTTTAAATATTAAGTACTTTCAAGTTTATTCTGATTCTATTGCCAAATCTGATTAGTTGAGCCTTCTTCATAAAAAAGTAAACATGTTTTTGCAGTACTGTTTTTGAATATTTTGTCTTCTGGCGCTTTTTGACATAAAAAAGTCTAACTTTTTTCACCACATTGATACAAGAACGTGGCTTTCATAAATGTAATAAGTAAATATAAAACATTTATGAAGTTGATTTAGCAGAAACAGGCAATAACCGTTGTTTGCTACAGCAATTAAACAGCGGAATTGGATTGATAATGAAACGAATACGTATGTATTACAATGCAAAATGTACGTTAATGAAATGTAATCAAGCGGTAAATTAAAACGATTCATATCAGTTTTCGTTTAAAAAAACGCTTTTCTTTAAACCACTGTACATGCTCGACTAGTGCTCGTGCAGTGGATGTCTGTTTTTTCACTAGTGTAGAGCATAAGATTTTAACTGGTAATTTTTAATTACGTTATATACTTGCAGTGTGTTGGTAGCTGTAAAAAGTAAACTTACGAGTTTCTGTCTAACAAAAGAAAAGCTACAGCATAAATCAAACTTTCAAAGCTATTGTATCGATACGAAAATTCTCGATAACAGCACGTCATAACTTCAAACAAAATAAATGCTTGCTTGTGTACTTTTCAAGTTCCTACGTGCTAGTATTTCATGTATTTGGAATTGAGCACGCTTATTTAAAAAGCTTTGAAAAGATTTTTTTCTTTAAAGTCGCAAATTCACTTCTTGGAATGAAAAACTCTACGGCATCATTAAACCCAAATTTCCTACAAAACTGGCCCTCCCAAATTATTTGATTTATGATTATAAAGAATCTAGCAATTAGAGAGAGGCTGCGGGCTCTGCGGGTCTGATTTATGATGATTCGCTGTAATCATGGACTGTGATCCGTCAGAGTAATTCTATTTTATGTCAGTTTCTGATGAATGGCTGCGGTTTGACGCCATCTTAGATTGAGCTATGTAATTGCGGTCGCCGGGTTCTGGGTATTATGTGCAGATAAAATAGATAAAAGTGTCATGGGAAGGGCAGTAGCTGAAGTTCTTTAAGCTAGTTTGATGAAGAGCTATATTGACCGCACGGTTTTAAGTTATAAGATAAGATAGTTATAAGATGTTTTCTGTGGCTGGTTGTAGGTATTTAGAACCTCACCAGTTTTAGGTGCTTTATTAGTAAAATCCCGTTCTATTTCTAAAATTTATCTCATTATAGCACATTAAATAATCCTACTAACAGTACCTAAATAAGTATAAAGTTATAAAATAGACTGGCGTGTTTAGGAAAATATAATGCAGTAGACTGACAATTATTGTTTTAAATAAAAATGTGAATAGTGGAAAGATAGACTGTTTATGGCTTAAACTTACCGACTAAGCAATAAATTAGGCACCTACCACAAATTTCAATCTACTTAATATCAATTTTGGAAAAAAGCCAATTGTCACGAAACTGTTTAAGAGTTCTGGCCCACATCAAAGGTTTCCAAATTTATAGTTTCAATAAACTAACGCTATTTTAAACACAGTCATTCGTATAGATAGATAAATATTTAGTGAACATTAATTGGTTATAAATATGTCTTTACTTATTATACTTTTATCATACAAAACTCATGGCCAAATTGTTTCTATTTATAATGTGTCAGGGTTTCCAAACTGCAAAAAACTCCCCTTGAAATAAAATCGCAGAAAACTCCTCGACTATAAATTAAAAAATAATTTTAATAAATTAACGTTATGTTAACAAATTAACGCATAATGAGTGCATAGTTACATTTAGACATATCGTAAAAAAATATATTAAACATTACTAAAATTGAATTGGTTACAATTCAATTTTTATGATACAAATAGGTGCATGCACTCATAGATTTGACACACAGACGAGCCTTTGAAGTATGAAACGTTAAAATGATTAAAATTAAATTAAACTTAAAAACAAATAATGAAATTTTTAATAATTTCTCACTTTGACTTGGGTACCTATTGACGTTATGTATTACTTGTAGTTTTGATAATCTTTTTATCCTTTAATAGCTCGTCGACATGGTATAAGATCTGTAAATTCAATAATTAAGAATAATGCATGACTAATAGCGTAATTTAATTAATTAACTAATTTAAATTAATACTTATGTAATAAATTAAATTGTTATTGTGTGTTCAGGGCGTCATGGACTGAACGAATTTATACTAAACATCTCAATATTTTTATGTACATAATCGATAAAATAAATAAATTTATCGTACCTACGAAATTCTTGATTAGTTTTTGATCAGTTTTTTTTTTCTTTTCTATATGAATAGATGCTAAGCTTTCAAGTTCTTGAAGGGCTCATTTTTGAAATGTTTTATTCGTGTAAAAAGTTCTGAACATTTTTGTTGTTACTTCTTATGGAAATCTTAGTCATGCCAATATTACATGTTGACGAGAATCTTCAAGTACGTATCTTACACAAAAAAAAAATACTACTTCGAAACTAAGTCATGCCAGCAGATAAAGTACGTTATACCTATAGCTTTCAAGGGGTACCTCGCGTGTCCTTACCCCATATAGACTCCATCACCACGTCGGCTACAGAAGGCAATAAATAGGGTAATAAACGTAACACTTACCTTAACATAAAGAGATCGACGTTACATACAGCGATACCGCGTCATCGACTGTCGTCGCCTCGGCGTACCCGCGCGATAAACAAATCGTCGACTCTACTCAGCGTACCCTCTATCGTGACCATAAAAACTTAACTATCCGGTAACACGAACACACCTGAATATAAATCACGACAACTAGTATGTACTTATCAAAATATGTACGACAGGATCGCACCGAAAGCCACGCGCTCACACTCGAAGAAAAACTAACGATAATGCTCTCATACCACGCTAAGCCCACTCGCTTCAAACACTCGTAACGAACTAAAGAAAGTATAAAATTGAAAGTAACGTTTACCGCAAACACCAAAAATATTTGTCCAAAAGAAACAATTGCGACGTTATGCAAATTCCACCCTATGAATGCAGAAACCTATGGGAAGGACAATGAGCGCAATATTTTCGGGCTATTTTTGAACCGCGCTTCAACCGGTTCAGTGGGACTGTTCAAGCTCAACGACGTCTTACAAAAAGGATTCGTGATTTGCCTAATGCGTATCGATAATTTATGTAAACGTTACGCAAACCAGGCCTTTGTCAGCCGTACCTACACTTTCGGTTTCAGCGTAGTCATTTGCATAAGAGGGTGCGCACAATACTCGGACGAGCGTCCCTTTAACAATCCTTTTCGTTTCACTTTTAGCCTGTATTGTTGATATTTTTTGCGGGTACCTAATAAATAAATCAAGCCAATTTGTACGGTCCGACGCACCGTGGCCTGCGCCCTATCGGGCCACTTTGTTGCCTATGTAAACAGGTTCGTGTTAAATTATGTAGCTGACATTTATGTAAATTACAGGTATGTTGTATGAAAAATTGTAATTGATGTTGACCTTTTCAAAGGTTTATGTCCTTAACCGTGAGAAATTTGCTTAGAAATTCTGCCTTTAGCGCCTCGGGCGGGAAAATCGATAGTTACCTACCTATAACTGGTAACATCGTCTACTTAGACGACGCTAAGCCCAAGGCCAACAAACATTATTTTATTGTATGTGACTAATTTGTTTTAATTAAACAATAACCATAAACACTGAATCAATGGCAAATGATGGTAGAATGTTTGAAATAAACGCCAATAACACACGTCATTATAGCGTGTAATATCGCTTTACAACTTTAAGGCAATAAATAAATTGACTGCCGTTTGTAAATTTTATTACGATTTAAAAGTCGATGACTGTTTGAAACGAAATAATTGATTTATGCGGGTATTAATACTTAATTTGATCTGCGCTAAGAGTCGGTTAGTTGCCGGTTGCTGTTTCTAATTAATGACTAATTTCAAAGCTTCAAGTTCACAACCTCTAGTTAAGCTATACTAAATCTTAAATATTATGAGCATGTTACTTGATTAACAATATGTGTATTTAATTTTAAAACTTATTTAATCTGTAAATAATTATGATTATAAAATGCAATTCCCCGGTCATGCCTCTTTATTTATGAACATTTAATATACATACTTACTTAAAATACCGATAGCAACTTGGCATAACTATATCGAATCAAGGTTCAGCTTGAACTAGCTAAATTATGTTTTTAAATATGTTATCGATACGGTAACATTTTACTTACAATGAGCTATTTTTATTTTTAAACTAGCTGGTACCCACGGCTTCGTTTGCGAATAATTCGTTTCGTATTCGTTAATAGCATAATGGACCATGATAAAGCTATCCTAATGTCCTAATTCGAGTCTCAATCTATTTCCACACCAAATAACTATGGCCCGCAACTTTTCGCGAAGTCGTTATCCCACGTCCGCGGTAACTGTCCAATTTTATGGAAGAAAATATCCTATCAGTATGTCCTTTCTAGAGTCTCAATATCTCCATACCAAATTTCATCACGATTGGTTAAATACTTTAAATAAAAATACTCTGGTAAAAACCACAAAGTATTGCACACCTTGACGGAGGAATTATCCATAGAAATGTATGATTAACTAGCTTTTGCCCGCGGCAACGCCCGCGTGGAATTCGGTTATCGCGCGCTGTTGCCTCGGGAACCGTGCATTTTTCCAGGATAAAAAGTAGCATGTTTCACTCTTTGGCCCATAAACTATTTCTCTATGCCAATTTTTTTTTAATATTAAGTATGGATTGCAAAACTGGTTTTGTAAGACATCACCTAACTTTTAGCTAGTAGTAGGCCTTAGTTTTGTAGTCACTCAAGTTATGATACAGGCAACCATTTTTTCAGTGATTTATACAAATATCTGTCCCGGTCGGGAATCGAACTCGGGACCTCAAGCTTCGTAGTCAAGTTCTCTAACCAGTTCGCTATCCGGTCGTCCATGAATGAGTGAAAACTTATTACACCAAATGATATTGTCCCCGGTACTGTGTCTAGTCTATAGTCTCAAATTATAATTATATTCTCTTAGAACCATTTACTGGTAATCAATGTCAATAGTTCGACAATCAATGAGTGGGAAATAATCCATATCAATGAAACAGATTTACGATAGCACCTGTTAGTGGCAAGCTAATCATCATAAGCATTATAAAATAATCGTAGTAACATTTTAGTATCGCCATAACCCGTGCAGTAAGGACAGTAGTCCATCACACCATGATGTTAATGGTCGGGCTTTTCTACAAATGTTTCAGTATTTTAACATGTGTTAATAATCAATAAAAACGTTTTAATGGTACATAAAAAGTTGAGATTTACTACGATTAGGCTCTGTATTATGATTGGTCGGAACGTGCCAGTTTTACAATGTTATTAAAATTACGCTTAAGTTTCATTGACTTTCGCTGTTTCTTTGCTATTATGATGTCACAATCAAAGTTAATGACTTATGCAAATCATTCGCTACTTTTAATACGGGCGTAAAATACGCGTTTGCGTTTAACGTGGCGTTCAAATAATCATAATATTCGAATGAAAACGTTCACTTCGACGAGTGAATTGGTTTTGAAATTGCCGCGAGTTAAAAAATGCTCTTACTTTTTTCTATTTAATGAACGCTCAGCTATTACAAGAGTAGAAAAAGATACTTTATCTAAATATGTAAATCCATTTAAAATAAATCTGTTTGGATTAAAATGAATTTCGTGTTAGGGCAGTAACTTACGAGTCAATTCTGTAATGGCTTTCACCGCAGGTAGGCTGTATCCAAGGCGAGGTTCATTAGGAAACCACTTATAATGTATCAATAAATTAACGGTTCCACTACGATTACTAACAATTATATAAAAAATCGTATTCTGACTAGTTCATTTGAAACGCTTTCTACTTTTACATTACAGCGGGTGTACTACTATAATTAATTATAATGTGGTATGAGTACTAATATGACGGAAAATGTTTCAAGTGGGTAAAATACCTATAGATTCAATTTTAAATTAATTGAGTGATAGAATTTCTACTAATATTTTTTCATCTCTCCTGTTCGGAAAGTTTGATTTTCATGGGTGGCCGGGTCAAAAATTGCGTTTTCATGTCTAGGATGGAAAGTATTTTTTTTACGAGCAGCCACGGAGTCGATGATAATTTATTTACGTCAATAACACTTTTTTCATGTTTCGGCATGGCCATCTAAATGCATTGCAAGTCGTGATCAAGAAGCGTATATACAACACTGAAGATTGAACGCCGAACATCCGTTTGAAACAAGAAATATTGATCTTTATCACGTCACGAATATATTCCATCTCTTCCTTTAGTTAAGTTAAGAAACAGATAAAAGTCATTCGTGAAAAGTGAAAGAAAGGGATGGAATATATAAATAAATAATAAAGGTCAAACTTCTTCGTTCGGCGTTCAACTTACAGTTCTGTTCTGTATATAAGCTTCTTGGTCGTGATCAACTAGTTTTTTTTTAAAGTCGGCCGTGGCAAGTGGCCAGTGCGAAAAGTTTAGAGGTTGGATACAAGTTAATTTCATCATCGTCATCATCATGTGGGCCGAAAGACGTCCACTGCTGTACATAGGCCTCTCCCAAGGCTCTCCACTCAGACCGGCCTTGTGCATTCTGCATCCACTGCGATCCCGCGATCTTAACCAAGTCGTCGCTCTATCTTGTTGGTTTATCAATTGCTTTCTATTATTGTTTTGTATTGATTCATAATTATTAAAGCGTGTAAAATGTATTTTATTTAATTTTACCGCTACCCCATTATCTGCGAATAACCTTTCTTAGTGACTATTTACCTAAGCATGTCCCAATGCCTTATTTATACATACGTAGACAGACAAAATACATATTATATTAACCCTTTTTCCTTTTGTTAAAAACACAGCATGTTTTAATATCAAAACCCGCATCGATATTAAATCGTCCCACTCGAGCGGAGGGTCCGTGGCGTGGGAGCGACCAGTCGTAAACACACGGTTTTAGACGGGATGGGTTAAATTTAGACAAATCTGTAGTCAGTCTGGTACTTCGTAAAGAGAACTGAATTGATTTAAAATGTCAGCAAACTTCATGGTATAGAAATGTGTCGGCTTGCGTAAAGTTCTGTGACGCTATTTAGTTAACGTTAGGTAAATACGTAAATACAGTGGAACTTACTAGCTGCGGTATAAAAAGTTCGACTAGAGCTAAATTTTTTATTTACTTATTTATATTTGAGCGTTTTATTTTTTGTTTTTTATCTTTTCTTTTTTATTTGTACTTTTTTAAACATCTTTTAGGAAGATAAGTATGTGTGGGAAACGCAATTTTTTATTTAAGGAATACTAAAGTTTTTTTTGTTTTTATCATTGATACCAGATCGCTGATTGATACAATCTTACCACTAATTATGCGGTCAAAAAACGCTCCGCGAAATAATTTTATCTCAATCGTTAGGTAACTTTATATTTTGCTAGTTTCTTGATTACAGAAAGGCTCAAGTATTATATTGTCATTAAGTATCTCCGCTACCCGTCATTTCAAAGAACCGTTTTCTAAACTAAATCTCTTTTAATCACACTTAACGCTGTCACCACTCCTGTAACACATTCATCCAGTTGAATAACAGCTTCGTTATATTCAGGCTGTTTAATTAAAACCCTAATGAGTTTTCATTTCGTTCCCACCCCGCCGTCTCCAGCGACCAATTATAGAGATTACACGCACCCGGAGCTGTTTAAACTTTTCCCATCAACCCATCACTCTTAAATTAAAACATAGGACACCCCTATCTCATTGCCTTTGACGATTGTTTTGGTGTGGAATTGTACGGAAATTGGGTAGGGGTAAAAAATTGATCGAGATTTTTATTAAATTTAAATGTTAAAAAGTTTGATATGGTAAATACTTTTAGGGATGTAAAAATAACATTCTCTGGCTAGTAATTGCATATATACCTAAACTAATATCTACTAATAGTAATACATAATATTTATACCTAGGGGCTAAACATGCATTTCATTGAATTTTAATACAATTATAGGAAACATTTTAAAATTCAAATGAACTGTGAAATAATGGCAAGAGGAAAATATTACAATCTCAATAAGCTATAGATAATTGTAACAACATACGTAGGTATTGCACTCGTATTAGTTACATCTTCATAAATCCCTACTACATATCGTCGATCGAATCACAGGCGTAACGAACAATATGGCGAAAAATATATTTATAATAAATCGCCATATTGTTGGTTACGCCTTTTCGTGATTCGATCGACGAATATTATCGAATTTGATACCAATTACATTTTGTAATCACTTATTCCTGTTAGTACCACCAACTTTTGCAGGTGGTAGGACCATGTGCAAGGTCCGCCCGGATTGCTACCACCATCTTCAAAGTCAAAGTCAAAATCTCTTTATTCAATTTAGGCTATTATAAGAACTTATGAACGTCAAAAAATGTACCACCGGTTCGGAAAAAACCTTTGTTGAGAAGAATCCGGCAAGAAACTCAACGAGGTACCTATTTTTTTTTAAAAACAGATTCACAATATTTATAAATGATATCTATATACTATACATTACAAGTATTTAACACAATTTTACTTTTAACACAATCTTGCTCGCTAATCCTGCCGTGAAGCAGCAGTGCTTGCACTGTTGTGTTTCGGCGCGGAGAGTAAGACAGCCGGTGAAATTACTGGCACTTGAGGTATTCCAACTTAAGCCTCTAGATTGGCAACACATCTGCAATACCCCTGGTGTTGCATATGTTTATGGGCGGTGGGGATTTATTACTACCAGGAGACCCACTTGCTCGTTAGCCTTCCAATCAAATAGAAAAAAAAACTTGTTCCACCAGAGTCGAGAAGGAATTGTCTTCCCTCGTGATACCACTGAATAATAATTGTTGCTCTGCTAGCACTAAAATAAAAACTTAGGAGAGTTATAAAGATGTTAGTATTGACTGACTTTTACAACTTTCACAATAATATATTTTCAAATTTCTTCGGTTTCGCTGGTTACCATAAAGTCAAAACAATCGGACAATAAAACTCAAGAGGAGGTCTCATAGATAGCTTCCATGAATAATGCATGAAAAACTGAAAGGAAACTTTAGCCACAGACCATTTCCCCGGAACTATGGACCAGCCGAAATTGTATCAAGGGGAAACTTTTTTTATTATTTATGTAATATTTTGCAATTTTTTTAAATCAGAAGGGTGGATCCCCTTGCTAAAGGGTGGGCTATGAATGAATTTATAGTTCTTTGTAGATAAACATATCAATTTGTTAGTGTTTTGTTAAGTATGTGAAGCATTGTTGGTCTTAGTTGGACTCAGTTGGTCTGATGACTCCGATGGCTAGAGACGGAATTAAGAGTGACTTTATGTGTCATGTCTCGTTGTTGCGGGCACACATTGTGAGTGATATGCCAAGTGAACTCGTGTAATAAGTTGCAGTCTTTTAAGGTCAGTGTCTAAGTACTGTGATCAATGGTTCTAAGATTTTTTTTTACAAAAGCATACCTACAATTTGGTAAGTTCGTTTCAGCTGAAACGCTAAGAGTATTGCGGTCAGTTCGTAGAGCCGTTGATTGAAAAACCTGCTGCCTAACTCCCTAAACAACAAACAAAACAACGATAAATGTTATTTATTTATTTATTTATTTATCAACTTTGGCACACAAAACAAATTGTAAACATGCGGTACAGTAGTGAGAATACTTAAGATAAGAGATCATTTACAATTCAAACTATGTGTACACATCATGACAAGAGTGATACAATTAAAACTTAAAGAAAAGTATTAATATTTATATAAATACAAGAGAGACTATACATGTATTTAATTAAACAAACTAAGATTATTATATTATACTTAGTATCCTTATGCGAAGAAATGACAGTTCGTATGTTCATTTCTCATTTAGTAGCAGTATCACTAAATACTTTGCAACGGCTTACCTTATAGAGCTTTAATTTACAGCTATATTTTAAATTACATGAAAATAGATACTTGGGAGGCTGTTTCGGTTTCGGATCCAATTGAATATTTCGATTTTTAATAGTTTTCGTTAATCTGTTTTACGTCAATTGAAATCCCTTTATTTTTCTGGCGCACATAGAGTTGGGCGGTTTCCGAACGCCACATTCCTTCATCTTCCTGTGACGTCCATCACGGATAGAAGAAGCTCCTGTTTAAAGAGATAAACAAGCTAGTGTTTATAACGATCCGTTGTTTACCACCATTCTCGTTCGACCGTATCCGCTAACCACTTCCTGTGAAAAAATCAGAGCAACCGCCTTGCGTAATCCAATACCATTCCGAGCAACTTTGCTTCTGAATCGATTGGAAAGCAAGCGAATAAAATCGATTTTCCCCCAAATTGAATAGTCGTAAAATGTAGGCAGCAGTTTTAATGTTCGGATTGTTTACACCGTGGCGTCGCGAGTGTAAACGCTTGTCGATAATTGATGATTTGATTTACAGCAACACTAAACAACCGGTGTTTAGGCGATCGCGATATGTACGCCTTTGAATAATATCGACAGATAAAATACCTTGAGATAATTTCACATATCTATGTAATACTTCTTTTGTATTTAACATGGGCTAAACTTAATGTTCATTGTAAATAATATAAATTTAAAAATAAGTAATTATTTTAAGGGATAAAACCAAATGCGATGCAAAAAAATCAAGGTTCAAAGTTCGAGCTCGGCATGAACAATAACAAGGTTCGATAAACTTCAGATGGAAAAATAATATTCGAAAGTAAACAAAACCATTGCAGGTTCCTGCCTACATATAAGTCATGTAACAAAGCCAGCCTTCAAACAAAAGCCTGCGCCGGAGTCGTTCACGCTTCAGCGGCCGCGGCGCTGAATTACAAAGAAATATTCACACTCGCACAAACTCAGTCGGTTTCCATACGTCACCCATTAAAAAACCGTAATTATCCGATTTAGAGTTCAACGTTCGTATAACTGCTGTGCTCATAAACGGAAGGTAGCACCTATAAATTTTATACGATAAACAAAGAAACAATTGCAGTTGTAATGACAAACTTTTGCGGTAGGTTATGGAGCATTGTCGGCCTTCCGTGTGTTTTTAAGATTTTATGCAAGGCTCGTTGGGAACACCGAGTTTAAGAGTAGATTTATAAGCTGGCTGGAAATAAAGTTCAACGTTCTGCTTTAAGATCCGTAAAGTTCCTTAATAGGTATTCATGAGACAGGGTTGTAATACCGCTTTTGGTGTCAACGTTCGTTTTGATTTCAATTTCCCCTTTAAGTACTAATATAAGTAAAAATTAAATATCTAACGAGTAATAATTATAGCTAATCGTACCTGAATTAAGATTAGCAGAGAGTCATGAATAGTTCACGTAAAAATTAATGTTGGAATGCGGAATCTTTGTAGTTTACTACATTTGCATCCACTGTATACCTAATTGGAACATGATTTTTTTTAATTACATTATCGTCAATACTATATAAATAGTACCAAATAGTTAGCCTTGGAAATTATACTTATTTTAACTTACTCAATGTGTTCTTGATTATTTTGAGTGCGACGATACGAGTGTAATTTTTAAAATTTGATGTTCCAATGACATTTGATATCGATAAATTTAACGATGTCATGACTGATGATGTGACTGATTCGTGATTCAAGTACAGCACCAGAGCGACATAGCCATTTCACTATGGGTAAATCCACGACTATTTTCATGCAGGGATAGAAAACATTTTGACACATAAATAATTATTAATATCCCGTAATAAGCATAATTTATTTGTACCCCGTCTCGGGCCGCGAGCGCAAACGCGCGTTACGATAGTAATAAACTTTTATCGCTTGTTCTTTCAAGTATTATTTGACAGTGTTGATGCGTTAAATCGCGATTAATAGATGATTAGCCATTCGGCGCGAGTTAACAGCCATCTTGTAATAAATTGTGTTTATTAGGAATCAATCACGATACGGAAGGACGTCCCTTCTACACTTGACCTCTGGGTATGAGCTGTAAATTATTTTTATCGACCGCATCTTAATGGCTTTAATGCGTTGTGCTGGCTGCTGGTGTAAATTATATGCAACTATGGCTAAGCGTTTAGGTTATTGCTGCTTAGGAATTTCACCTTTTTGTTGAACACATAAAGGATCTAGTGTTATTATTAGGTATTAATTATTGTTAGCATATTCTTGTGGTATCCTCAAACTAAATCAAACCAAAATGTTTAGCAAAATTCCGTGTACATACTTAAAATAAACATTTGGCACCTACTTGGCTCCACACTCTCCTTCATCATTAGTTACGTACTTACCTACTCGTTGTTACTAACAAAATGGTCGCTTCTCCTGCCACGGTCTTCCTTACATAAAATATCCGCTATTATAATTATACACATGCTTCTCCTTAATTCGTTACTCGTTACGACATTTGCATAGTAGCAATGTGTATAATTATAATATATATACATTTAAGTTTTGGGTTACCCATTTTTAAGTACCTATTTGCTCGGAAAGTCAAATTTTAAATAGTTGACCTATTCACATTATGTTTAGTTTTTTTTTTTCGCTTATTAGCTACACGAGGCGCTCCAACGTTTCAATCGTCTGTTAATGTTTTCTGTCATAACTTATAATTATCATTTATAACTTATCACCACCATTTGCAAATAACATACCTCTACTTTAACGCTTATATATCTCTTCTTCAATAAACCTGCACTTAGTAAAGATTATCTCTGTAGTTGTAAATAATGCGTTACTGCACCTCTGACTAATTTACGAGTGGCACGTAAGAGCATGTGCACGCAACTAACTGAGGCAAAATTGTAAGATATTTTACTGCCTACTTGTTTTTTAATGGTTGTTTTAAGGCTTATTAAGGGATGATGGATGATTGCAAGGACTGAAAAACATGTGTTTTCTTGTTTTCGTTATCCGTGGCATGTGTCTTTCGTGAGGCTTATAGAAATGTTTTTACTATGTACAAGACGTTGTTTAAAATATCTACGAACAAGACACTAAACAATTTGTAAGAAAAAAACCGGCTAAGTGCATTTTTTAGATTTTTCAAGCAAACAGTTCAGCTGACATTGGGCATTTTACTTAGCTCTAGTAAAAAGAAGCAATTTAAATTTAAATCCTGTATAAAGATATTCCTGAATACTGAAAAAAAATCATCCACACATCATGAGCGAATTTTCTAAACCTTAGTCTTAAAACGTTATTTTTTTATGATAGAGTTATTTGACTTCTTTTTTGTTGTTGCAGATCTAGTCAAGATGGTGTGAATTAAGGAATTTAAAAACATCGCCAAGACGTCTCCTTAGAGGTCAGTGTTTTAATGTTGCTAGATATCAGAAACTTTATAGCAATAGAAAAGTCACACACGACGTAGCGCCTGTACTGCAAAAGTAAAAATTACCTATCTAATCTACCTATGCGATTTTAGTAGGATTCTTGCTACTTTATGTACGAGTATGTAAGTATCTAAGTACTTTAAAAAATCCGATTTTCTGTTCAGTAACATTTAAGTACCTATATCATATATCCGTCCGTATTCCATCCGTCGTTTTTTCTGAAAAAATGGGTAATAAGGATAGGTATTCATATAGGCACTCGTAACAACAACGTCAACACAACTTCACCTTTGGCTTCACTACTTACTACCGAGAACAGTTTGTAGATAGAGTATTTAAATAGGTATCTCAAAGAATCCTAGATTGCAACTTCATCAAGTTTTTTTTTTTATTATTAAATGAAAAGTAAATGTAAAAAACTTCATTTTATTTTTTAAATTTTGATAAGTTCTAATTTTGTGAAATATCGTGCCAACAATTCGATTTTAGTAACTATTAGTGTATCGCTCTCCATTTATAAATATTTTTTTAATGTACCTAAGTATTTGAATAAATACCTGTATTTGCTAGAAAGTATGAATTAAATAACAGATTAACTTAGCTGGTTTGTAAGCAAGTGAACATTTTCTCCAACCAGTTTTGACTCTCCGTCGCCCGAAACCCGCCATACTTCTTTTTTTAATTTTTCATTCCCCTTCTCGAATCGAAAGAACGCTCTGCGATTTGCTAACAGCTCTTTCGTCCCTTTTCCGGTAGTATAAAAGAGATAGCAATAAAAACGCGTTTTCACGCAGCATACGGCAGCTTACACGCGAGTAACAGAGAGAGAGGGCAAACTAACATGGCGTCAGACATGCGGTGGCTGATACGGCAACTAAAAATGTTTCGGCACACAGCTGTAATGTCGCACGTGTGTGCATTTTCTTGTGTTGTGATAGGAAAGGTGTCAGTGCTCAGATGTCGACAACTTTTGGAAGAAGTATAGATAGTCAGATTATCTGACAATAATGATTTTAATAGCCATTTTAATAATAAGTATTTTTTAAACAATCCTTTGTGCTGGAAAACATTACTTTTGAATGAGTAACTTATAAGCGAAACAGTATTAAATTTTTTAGTATAAGTACCAGGAGACCCACTTGCTCGTTTGCCTTCCAGTCGAATAAAAAAAATATATGTTTATGTTTTTCTCAAATAATTTATGGCTCATCAAAAGAGCTTTAATCAGGTATTTTATGCGTACAAATTATTAGTAAAATTAAAATTGGCTACAACAAACTATTTTCATTACTAGCGGATGGCCAAGTGGTTAGAAAACCTAGCTACGAACCTTGAGGTCCCGGGTTCGATTTCCGGCCGGTGCAGATATTTGTATTTTGTTTGTTCTCGCGTCTTGGGTGTTTAATATGTATTTATCCATATATGTATATTTATTCGTTGCCTAGTATCTATAGTACAAGCTTTGCTTAGTTTAGGACTAGGTCAATTGGTGTCAAATTTCCCATGATATTTTTTATATATTGTTTTTTTATGTTTATTTTTGTAGATTTTATTTTGTTCTTTTTTTTTATTATTTTATAAATATATACTTAATGAAGGAAGTGCATAGTTTATTCCTCACAAAATATTAAAATTACAATTCAACCATAATTAACAAACAATGGAATAACTATAATATAAAATATGTGAACTTGTTTAAGTTTATTTATATTAACTAAAGATCCATATCAGTGATACAATTATGAATGCGAGTGCCAAGCCAACTTACCAGCATTTGAGGTGTTATGATGGCAAACATTAAACGAAACAATCTATTTTTGATGGCGCACTTTGCTGCCATTTTGAGATTTTGGCCTGAAATAGTACATTTATCTTCGTTAAAAATGTTTTTTCATAAATATTTTTCGATAAAACCGTCAATTTTACTGTAATCACAAAAAAGTTTTTTTTAACCTTCTGCAACATTTAATACGAACATATTAAATATCTGAGGCACAGCAATTTAATACATTTTTTTTTTAATAAAAAATCGTTTTATGTGCCTAAATTGATCGCTGGTATTTATAGGTACCTATCCGTATTGGCAGAATAACAATTAAATGATCATTTATTGTGAAAGGGGTATTTGTTGTCACTAATTCATAACAGTAAATTATTTTGCCTACGAATCTCTATATTATAAAAAAAAAATTAACTAACTTTGCAATGTCTATTGCTTTTGTTCTTTTCGTTCTATAATATGCATGTAAACATTATCTCTTTATTCTATACATTTCTTTACTAAAACCAAAATCTAAATCTGAATATGCATTATTTCTCCAAAGGTTCCCAACCAATGCCATTCCGTGTCCAGGTTATATTAGTTCAAACAAAATCTGTAAGATGGCGCTGAAATCAATTCCGACTGAAGACCACAGAAAGCTTTCCATAATGTCCTTTTCTTTAATCTTGTTTGTCAATCAAAATTAATTTTAATATTAGTTTATTATGCAACTTTCTTAAGCAAAAAATCTGAACTTTTATTAGAAACGAAACTACTAAGTTTAATATAGTCATTTACTATTTTTACTCTCATAGATTTATATCCGAAACATGAAGCTTATTATGGATGTTCAAGTTTTAAAACATAGTAGGTACATAAAATAAAGAAAATATAGTGAAAGTATAATAATACAGACTGTGAAATCTCATTGTTACACTCAAACTCGCTCATGCAGTATCTCTACCTACGAATTAGCTTTCAAAGCTTTTGACTCTACAACGCAATTCCCAGCAACAACGATAGATGGCGCTGAAATCAATTTCAGATAATATTTTTTTACCAAATTCTTTGAATTCAAGTTTTGTAAATACAGAGTTACGGAACTACTTATTTGGTTACGTATAATAATGTAGGTAAAACTATTGTTCGAGTTCTTAAGCAATAAAACTGAAGTCTTTATAGGATCAAAGTCAAAGTCAAAATATCTGTATTCAATTTAGGCTGTAACAAGCACTTATGAATGTCAAAAAAATCTACCACCGGTTCGATTTACAATATTATTAATTGATATCTATACATCACAAGTATTTAACGCAACTTTATTTTAAGCACAGTAGGTTCACTATTTGAAGGGATCGCTAATGCGGATCGGAGTTATTTCCAAATATCCCTGTCCATGATATAAATATTAACAAATACAAATACAAATCTATTTATTCACTTGAGAAGCGGTTACATCTGTTGTTTACACAGTAATAGCAGAATCAGTACAGCACTCTCGCCGGTGTCACCAGCATGCAAATATTTATGTCAAAATTATATAATAATAAATAATACATCAATTCAAATAACAAATGTCATGCCCAAAAAACTCGAAAAAAAATAAAAATTAACAAATAAAATTATCAAGTGTAATACATTGAATAATTAATTTAAAAAAAAAGCTATCAAATACAATTATAAAATGTCAAACCTTATTATTCTTTAAAAAAAAATTGTATCACCTAATTTTTCATTATAATATTTCACAGAGAGAAATTCCCTAACAGAGTAAAAACGTTTTTCCAACAACCATTTATATAGCACACTCACAAATCTTTTATATGGCAGATTTTTTATATCTTTCGGAATGTTGTTAAAGATTTTTGTAGCCATACAATAACAATTCCTATTGCGTAACTCTGACTTTATTTTAGGCTGTATCAGTTTTTTGGGATATCTAGTGTTGAATTTACACACATTTTCGAGCTGAGTAAACAAATTAAAATTAGTTTTTACAAATTTACTTATTTCCAGTATATATAGTGATGGAAGAGTGAGTACTTTCAATTCGCCAAATAATTGTTTACATGATGTCAGTGGAGGTCTACTGCAGATAGCCCTTATGCATTTTTTTTGGCTAATAAAAAGTCTATCAATGTCATAAGAGTTTCCCCAAAGCAGCAACCCGTACCTGAGCACTGACATCACGTAACCATGATACGCTGGAAGCGCCGTTTTTTTATTTACATTCGTTGCGAGTCTCCGAATCGGATACACGAAACTATTTACCAACTTACATTTCTTATCAACTTGAGGCTTCCAGGACAAGTTACTGTCTAGTATTATCCCTAGAAATGTGATGTGGTCTGTTTCCGGTATACTTGTATTATTATATTTAACATGAATGTCAACACATCCTTTTCTATTATAAAATTGTACATGTCTTGTTTTGTCAATGTTAACTTTTAAATTATTATTTTCTAACCATATAATTACATTTTTTATTAAATTGTTGATGTCATTATTGTAAGAGCTTATATTTTTATCTTCACATGGGACTATTATTGAAATATCATCAGCATACAGTACACATTTACTTTCAGTTATATTAGGTAGGTCATTTATGTATAACAAGAATAACAACGGGCCCAAAATACTCCCCTGTGGCACACCAACTTTATTTAACATTAACTTGATCAATCTTGTTTCTATCTACTAATTTACTTATTAGGTACTTGCTTGCTGTCTACTTTATGAATTTAAGGTATCTATTAGTAGGTATATAAAAGTAGGCAGATATGTAGGTAATATAATTAGCAATGTATTGAAATTAAATTGCTTATAAAATGCTAAAAAGTGGTCAGACAGAAGGCAGATCCATTGCCAAAATTCATTGCAGCCTCTATGGTTAGCATTAGCACAATAGGTGGAATTGACAAGGCTTTATAATTTTGTATGACAGTTCTGACATCAGAAAAAAAAACAATAAGACTAATTGCACATTCGCCGGTACTTATTTGAAAATCTTTGATATATCCAATCGTACCAATGATATTAAACCTTAGAATAGTAGGTTTCTAGGTCAACGCATAATACATGTAGATGTGAAACAGTGTAAAATCTGAATTTTGTATACGAATGCTTTCAATCTATGAATATCTTGTCACATGTCTAATAACAGAGCTGATTGTAGGCATCTCTGCGGTGTTTGAAGATATCAATAGTACAAAAAAATCCTTCTTCTGTTACTTAGATACAACAAAATCCTTTAGCAAGTAACTTTACAATCAAGAAACAATAACATATTTTAACATTAAAAGCAACTATCTAATAAATATTCATAAGGACGGACGGACATTTCTTCTAAGGACAGTCTTTTGTCCCCGCTACTACAAAGCTTCTAAAATTGACCTACATTTCTATAAAAATTCAAATGAGTTTTTTGCTAAGAGAAAGCTAGTCCGCACTGCACAATCAGTATCGTGCGGGTCTCAACTCGAGAAAGGAGTGTGCATCGTTGAAATGTTGAAATTCGGAAGAAAAATATAAATTGTTTGTGGAAGAAAAAAGAAAATGCGTGCGAGCATGTCTTTAACGTACTGGGAGGTTCCCACGAGAGCGGAGAGATGGCGTTGGAAGAGGTATTTATTTCTCAACTCTACATTATTATGAAACGGCGTCCCGTCCTATTACCTATCCCGTACTATTTATTTTAAATTTTGATTGTTTTTTAATTCATATAAATTCTACCCAGCTGTTTTTGAATTTTGCGCTTGTCAACAAATTTAGTCATTAATTTTTATTTTTATAAAGACTTGTGCGTTCTAAAGAGTAAATGTGTATTATTTTTATGTATTTGGTCAAGCAACACTCAAGCTAAGAAATTGAGATATAGTCGTATATTAAATTGTAGAATATTTATTAAAAAGCTCTGATTGTTTAGTGATTCGACCTAGATAGATATGCCTTCTCAAGCAGAGGACGGTGGTGTGTATAAATTAAGGTTCGAGCCTCTGAATTTTTTTAAATTCATGTACGAAATTGCATTTGTAATTTAACATGAGCTTTAGGTGGAAGACATCATCGAAATGATACCTGAAAAGTAATTCAGAAACGTGTGTGACTTTCTCATCCCACACTGGGCCCGCATGGCATGGGAATTATAGCCCATGACCTTAGATTCATAAAAGAGGTGTAGGCCTAGCTATGAGACGTATATTTGTTGGCCTAGATGATAACTTTTAACCTTGAATGTGTCTAAAAGATAATTCCAAGTTACCTATTTAAATGTCAGTAATGTAATAAATAACAATCAAACTGTGTATATGTAGACTTTGTTATAGGTGTCCATTTATTTATTTATTATTAACTTAGCATATTTATAACGTATTTATTTTTTCTGTCACAGTATTAGACATTTTGAGTTTTTAGTCTTATTATTTTATTTAAAAGCGCAAAACAAATTATCAAGCGTATCTCACAAATAAAAATAGTTATTTACCTCATGATATTTCCATATTAGGTACGTAATTCCAAGTAAGTATTGCACCTGCCTGTCTACATAAGTTGTAATCATTGGTTGTAATTTATGAAACAAAACGGCCGGTTTCACCACAGTGTGTGGTCTGTCGGATAACTTCTTTTTTTTATACCAAGCAGTCTTTATGCTATAGTAACTTAATTTATCGCAAATACTTGCTCAGGCGCACCGGCATGATACGTGTAATAATCGAAACTTAGGAAGTACGAGTCGACAGCACACGATTTTACAGCTTCTGTTTAACTACGTTTTTATACAATTCGCTTATTTAATGAACTAAAAGCAATTATGAAGGAGTTTGCGTTAGTACGTCTACCATTCGAGTGGCAAACGGTCGTGATCTTTATTTGTGATGATGACTCGTATTTGTATTCGCACCGCATCAAGTGTTTATAAGTAGTTTGGTGATGATAACAGGCTATGTGGAATTTGGTGGGAGTGTCCTTGATGATACATACGAGCTTCATGGATGCAGCAGTCTTACATATGGCCCTGTAGTTACAAGAAAATTGGTAGGTTCTATATTATTAAGTATTGATATGAATAATGAAACTTACATAATAATGTGTAATGCATTGCCTCGTAGGTATTTATTATTAACTAGCTTTTGCCCGCGGCTCCACCCGTGTGGGATTCGGTTATCGCGCGCTGTTTCCTCGGGAACTGCATTTTTCGGGGATAAAAAGTAGCCTATGTCACTCTCGGGCCCATAAACTATCTCTGTGCCAAAAATCACATCGATCCATCGCTGCGTTACGGCGTGATAGACGGACAAACATACAAACACACAAACATACAATCACACTTTCGCATTTATAATATTACTATGGATTTCTCGTACTAATTGGCTAAGCTTAGCTACTCCATAAAATGTGTGATTTAATCATGTAAAATAACCGCGCTCGTGTTCAATATTTTTAATGTACCTACCTATACGGTTAGTTTACCCACTTTATAATATAAAGTATTGAGGCGTGGCATGGCGTGGGGTAATTTTTCTTTCAATAATATATTGTACTAGCTGCATTGCACGGCTAGTACCTCTGAGTTTCTCAACATTCATGTGCGGAATTACATTTGAAATTTACCATGAACTTTACGGTGAAGGAGAACATCTTAAGGAAACGTACACAAACCTGCGAAGTAGTTCAATTGTGAGTGTGAAGTTCCCAATCCGCACTGAGCCCGCGTTGGAACTACTGCCCAAGCCCTCTCGTTCTGAGACGAGGCTTGTGCCCAGCAGTGGGACGTATATAGGCTGGGATGAGAAGTATCGATAACGTTACATTTCTTCGCGGGTGTTCTCAGTAAATTATGCGTCCGCCTCACACCGACCCACGAATGCATTTATCGCCTCGTTGACGCCAATAAGCGTCGGCAGTCCCTCACTGACTCATGTGTAACCTAGAAACGATGCTAAAGCAATGCATGTTACTTAAATGCCGCGTTTCAGAAATATATCTTTTTGAAGAGCTTCTTTCAAAAGGAGGGATATTATGTATACACTGACAAGCCAAAATAATGTTTCCTGTTATATTTGCCCGTTACTAAGGTATATACCTACCTAATATGTATTTTTAAATTAAATCAGATAATGCAAATTAATTTCTACCAGACATGTTCACGTGCCTTATTAAAGATAATTTTTCAATGAATAAATTGTAGCTTGCAGACAGCGAATTTAATGAGTAAGGCAAAATTAGATTGTTTGAGACCAAATCGTTTTAAATTTCTGACGCACTCTTTACCTACGGCAGGCATCACTCAGTGTGATAATTCGAAAGTAATTTCAATACCTTCCTATAGCTAAGTACGAGTAGAAAACATTATAAAAAGTCGACCAATTTAATAGGAATATCTTAGCCAGATTTTATGGCGTTTCCTCATAAGAGGGGTGTAAGTGAAAACATGTTCGGAAGCAGGGAAATCCATGCAATAACAATAACTCATACAGTACCGAGCCCCCCCGCTAGATGGCGCGGCATGGACACAAGTAATCCATTTATTCTCGGGGCGAGCTTTATGTTGCTAACTCCTAAGCACTGCTGTATATTGTTTTATATTATTATTTATAAATATTGGTAGTTCGTGCCCCAGGATGTACCTCAGGGATTACAGAAGAGAGTTCCCCTGTTTCTTAATCAGCTATTTTAAGGATCTTGGGTAAAAAATGTTAGGAATGAGGTGTACTCGTACTCCTCCCTCAACATCAAGTAGGTATGGAACATGTTAACATGTACCTACATATAGTAACAGTTGCTACGTATACGTAACTCTTGACAATTACGCAGAATTCCTATAAAATTTAACATCATAATCTAGTGGAGATTATAAAAATTAACTAAAAATTAAAAACTTGTCGGACTCTCATTACCTATCTATCAAATCATTATCCATCATCGTCCCATCCCAGCCGCTGCGCCTATGTACGTCCCAATGCTGGGCACAGGCCTCCTGTCAGAATGAGAGGGCTATCTATGGAATGTATCTATATTTTAAGCTCTTTTCAACAAAGGTTTTAAGAATTTATATATGTAAAACCAGAAATTAATTTATAAAATTAGTAATGACCGCGATAGTCTTAAAATATGGTGAGGTTTTAAGATTTTTGTTTCCCTATTTTTTAATTAAATTTGTTAAAACACATTTTACCTAAACCACCCTAAACCGTAATATGTTTTCACACGTTAGTTTTATGATAACGGTAAAACTGAAAACATTGCATCCTGTAGAAAATACGTGTAATGTAATTTTTATTAAATAGTCCTAGTGCAACTAACCGGAAATATTTGAAACTGCAGGACACCTATACTTTAACATACAAAGGCATGCCCGAGGCCAAACTGTATCTACCTGCTTATAATCCTAAGCTCACACGTCGATGATACTGCGAGTTCTTAATTAGTTACGTTTACAATGCCTTGCGTTAAAGCTTCCAGAAAGTTTTTTCGAACAATGAAACGGTGCTGGAGGCGTTCTTAACTTATTAAAGCCGCAACGTTTCGCATTCCTCTCCGTGAATAAGAAACTTTTGCGAGACGGTGCTATCCGAAGAATGTGAGTCTGCCATTACAGGCTGCTATCCTAAAGGGGGAATCTCAAAGTTCCCGACCCCGTGGAATTTTGCGGATGAATGTTTTAATTGCAACCTCGCGAGAATATTTTGTAATTGCGCGCCTTCACTCGGGGATATTATTGTTATAACGTCACTGGTTAAATTAAATGTTTAGGCGAGCGTTTTAACGCTTGCAATGATTATAAAAATCAGAGCTTGAGCCACTACCTTATTGCAACTGTCATGCTGCTTAGATCAAATTATTTTATAACCCGCGCATAACAGGAACTGATTCAGTATATTTCGAATGTCTCCCTAAAATAACTGAAAAGTTCTTTATCTAAATCTACAAAAAATCTACATGTTTGTTGTTCTTAATATTTTTCTATGAATTAGGTATCTACATTTCTTCAATTTAACCTTCTCTATTCTACTCTAGGTAACTATTTAATGTAGATTTCTCAAATTAATTAATTATTTAAAAATATTATTAATCTCAGTATGCGAAACATAATCGGTAACTTCTGAATTAATGAACGCGTATAGCTATCAGTCTAAAACTCCGAGCATTAAGAGATGATTATCTTAAACTCGATTTTAATAGTTACGTCAACTTTAGGTAGGTACCTAATGAATACTTCCCCGAGAAAGATTTAATCTACTTGCCTTTGGTTCGTATATAAATGTCCTTTCAGCGAGAGTTTCCAGTAATCTCGCTCGAAATACTTTCGTAAGTACGAAAGAGTTCGCCCGATAGTATCAGGCTGGTAACAAAGAAAGTTTTTATTGTACAAGTTCCCATTCCCTGTCGGCGGACGGCGTCTGCTTTTCCAATTTAAGAAAAAGCTAGTAAAACCTTACATTAGGTCCGGCATTCTGTATACCTATTAAAAGTTAGACTTTGATTAGATTGGTCTTAATTTCTTCGCAGCGATGATCGTGTAACGAATAATTCTTCGTTTTAAGCTTTCACTTAAACAGGTAAGGTCTGAATTATCTTAGCTTGCTACAATTTTACTTATAGCGTGCTTTAGCAAAATGAAGTTCCCATTTGCTACGAGAGCCTTCGCCTGTTCCAACTAATTTAGGTTCTCGATCAGTTTTTCCTCTAATAAACTGGAATATCGAGTAGTAAATCTTCCTTCAGCTTTGCTATTTGTGTTGAAATTATGAGGATATATCACGAATATTTGGTTTCAGAATTACTAAGCCTGGAATTTGTGCCATGCTAGCTTGGTATTATAGTTTGATTTATGTGTCGTGCTGGTATATAGGTAACCTAACAATAGACGTAAAACTAAAGTTTTCTTACGTCAATTGTGCTTCAATCATTTTTTGCACGAATATTAGTTACCTAACTTCATGACGCGTTTTGGCTTCAGCGTATTTTGCACTAGATACCTTTTTACTCTATTAAAAAAATTAGGTACCTACTTTCATGCTGTACCTACCTACTCTTATAACAGGAAACTTTAAAAATATGATTATACCCTATACAACTAAATATTTTGCGCGACTGATGTCATATTATATGCTGTAATTTTTTTTGACAAAAAGTAAATAATAAAAAATTGTAATGTAAAGAAACTGTCATAATTATAATGTAATATTTTTACCATTTTTAATTACAAGTATCTATGTTTAAACTTACTTATTCGGATACTCGATACTTTGTAAAACCTTTATATACCTTGCTTCAACTACCTAGGCATCAAACTATTGACTCGAGTTTATTTTCAGCTTCTCACTGAACCGGTTGTTCGATACAATATAATCCGTAGCATTCTCAATACGGCAGCCAACTTTATGTTTGAATTTAAATGGGTACATTTTATAATAATGTCTTTGAACCGCGCCGCACTCCCTCAGGGTATTTCTTTTACTCTTTTTATAATGTAATTTTCTTAAATCACCTTGGCCCTCCTCGCTCCCTATTGTCGTGAAATTATACCTACATCTGAAGTGAACAAAAGATTTTTTTGTTCGCATAAAAATGGTTATTTGCCAGGGAGATGATGCAGTGTCCTCTCATAATTATTCTATAAAAAATATACTTCAGGATTTCCCACTTCAGACTTCATAAATAAAATATAAATAAGTACATTCATTTCACACCAATCGATCTAGTTTTTAATAAAACAAAGTATGTAACTATTATGGATTAAAGGAGTACTAGACGAAAATATATACAACATTGTACGTATTATAGATAAATACATATTGAAATATATTACAACTCCAACCATAACACATCTGTAAAACATCACACAAATGCAAATCACCCTAACGGTTTCGAACTCGGAACCTCAAGTTTCATAGTTAGGACCACTGAACACAGCTATCCGGTCGTTTATACAATGATAGAAATTTTCCTGATTTTTTTTGTGAAATAAAAACCACATTAACTAACCCGTTATGTAGCTAAGCAGCCATTAATATGTTTGCAACAAATCGATCCTTAAATTCATATACTCTATTTTTAGAGAACAATGGATGACCAATCAATATCTTAAAACTCTAGAACTATATGCTTCGTATTAAATTGACTACGATTCCCCTCAATTAACTTGTATGAAAAGTACCTTATTATATGATTTGTAGGCACCGGCGTGGTTTTTGTTGCCCGGCTGTTAATTAACAGGAAGCGATTATGGTCTGTGTCTAAACGATACTTTTTTATTCTAATTATAATACTCGTTATTTATTGACATGGGGCGTTTGAGGAGAGTTAATTTTACTTTGCAGGTTTTGTCTTTAATGTAATGGTTTGTACCCACTGAATTATAATTAGTCAAGGGACATATAATGAACTTGCGTGTTATTATTTAAATCAGTTCATTTAAAAAAAAGTTGCACTAAATTTTATTATAATATTATTAATTATTTTATATTAAATGTACACTTAATTGTATTCCCAATTATCTTCGCCAATTATATTAAAGCTATTTATATGAAACTATCCTAAACAATGAGTTTTGACAAGGAATGAGTTGTAATTTACCTAGCTAAATTATTCAAAGAAAGAACGCTGCCAGCATTTTCAATTTTTTTTTTTTATAAGTACTTTAAATACAAGGTTGAGTATACCTAAAGTTGTATAAAAGTAGTTTTAATGAGGTTGAAAAGTAAATTTAAAATTCAAAACGTATATTGCTAACTAGATTAATTAAGAAAAGCTCTTAGTCTGAAGACACAACGTAGGCGTCGTGTAAATGTAACTAGGTATATTCGATGTTATTTTTATTATTTTCATCGAATGAATTTTTATGTGTATCGAATATGTATAAATGAATGTTTCTCTCTCTCTCTCTCTCTCTTACACACTGCGTGCGAAGCCCTATCCCATTTTTACGCACTAGCTTTTGGTATATACCAAAGTGAGACGAAATTAAGGTCTAGCCATCCAGCTTTAATCACTTGTAGGTTTCTTGGCTACAGATACAGACTATACATACAGTGAAGTAGGTACGAGAAGATTAGAGTAAGACAGAAAAGACTTGAAAAATCTCTAAGCAGGTGTGCCGGTACTTATTTACCCCATGTTGTATGACAATACCGAGGTTGAGGTTAAATACGGACATCGTAACAGCCAAAGCCCGCCCGAGTTGGTAAATCAATCATCAGCAAATGCATCGCATCGGCCAAGTGTCATTCACCCCAACATCTGTTCCCATATTTATGTCGCACACTTATCGTACGCTCTTGAATTTAAATATCGTGTGCGACATGTTATCTAGCCAGTAATGAGATTCAATTCAAGCCATTTATATGTGTTACAAGTTGAGTGGTGATTGGAAAGAGATTGGTTGGAATAAGTCAGTGATTTAAATTCAAATTAGTTGAACTTGAAACTCTGCTCTACGACACAAGATGGGCTAAAGCTGTTAAGTAAACGAGAAGATCTTTACTATTTTATATGTTTTATTGTATTTCCTATACCGTAAAAAGAAATGATTACGACATAGCTGCGCAGGAGGTACCTACTCCTATAAGAAAGGTCTCAGTATCGACCGAAAAATTAATAGGTATTACTACCTATTTTTTACAGAGTAGAAAGTATTTTTATTAAATTTACTGGCCCACTTTAGGAATAGCTACATGAAGTAAAACGTTGTAAACTATATTATCTATTGCATTTTATTTAGAGGTAGGTAGAAAATATTTTTGGTTACATTCTGCATACCTACTTCTCATTAAGCGTGGCCAGTTGTAAAACATCCCATAGCTAATAATAACTCTGTTTACGTTAAGTTTGAATCGATTCCCACTCTCGTCTAAAATTATCGTCCACACGTCCGTTCTCCCCGCTGGCAGACATAATAATGGGGATTGATATGCCCGCTAGTTATCCGCCATATTTTCTCCAGCGATAGCCGCTTTGTGATTGGCCGGCGCGGCAACATGGTTGCCACGTGTTTGTAAAAAAATATTTGTAATTCGAACTTAGAATGGGGAGCGCTGTCTCGAAGCAGAGTGCCAAGTCACAACAAAGCAATCCATTTTAAGTTTAATTTCTGCATATAGATGGCTCTGAACGTTCTATTTGGTCGAACGAAACTGGTTTTATTAAGTGGATTTGTCTTTCGTTTCTGTATAATCTTACTAATGAAATAAGTACAGTGCCAAGATATTTCTCCTTCATGAATAAAAAGCATATCTTCAGAGAGCATTCACTTTGAGTTCTTTACGTAGCGGTCGTCATGTCGCGTATTTTCATCCAGCGGTAGCGTAACTTACGGAGATTTACGATCAATTTGGACGCTCAGCGATTCAGCACTTTCAGCCGGCAAACACATCTAACAATTGACGACATTTAATTTAGTTCGCTCATGTAATTTTATGCAATAGTTTTTTTGTTAAAATAATAAAATACGGTAGCATAATTTAGTTAAGGTAGAGCTGAAAATTATCTGCACGAGCTCATTTTTCGTTGACAAAAGAGCGTGTCTTAATCTCTTTTGCACCCTGGCTCTTATCTCTTAAATTTGTATATTTTTATTTATCTGTTACTTCACTAGAATAAAATCTAGATCATGCCTATCCTGATTTGAAATTTGAACATTTTGCAAGGTTTAGTATTATTTTGTTTATCAATTTAACCCAATTCTATGAATCAGATTGACTTAGTTTGGTTTACCTAGGTACCTATTTAAGTTAGACAATAATAAAAGTACCTCCCTACGCACCTAAATATGTATATGGATGAGATATGTATATGTTTTACATAAAGTCTTAAAAAGCTGTACTTATTATTTATATATTCTATACTTTATTATCTACTTCTTCAGGGACTTAATCTAATATTGCTTATCTGCCAACGTCTAAAGACTCTAGAGGGAGCAGAGATATAAAACAATTCTAGTAGCTAATATCCAGCAAAAGTAATTCGCAGAGTTTCAGTTTTGCGGTAACGGATTAACTCGTCACGGAGAGGTTTACTGAGACAGCGTTGCGTTGCTCTTTTATGCTGAACCAGCCCCTTTAACGTACGCCACTTGAATCATTTTCAACCGTATTACGACTGATTGAGGTTCAATGTTGTGAGGCTAAAATAAACTATTTGGTCGGTTTCAGTTTGTTATCGCGTTTGTTCAGAGTAAGTTATTTAGTTCGGCTTAGATGACGTTTCCGGAGCTGTGGCTTTCGTATTCCATTGGTTGCGATTTCAATTTCACCTATGTGCTTTGTGCCTATTTACATGTCTATAAGAAACTTTAAGGTCTTGCCTTTGGACTGTGACTTCTGTAATTTCCAACCATGTTTGTAGTGAATAAAACGGATAAGAATTAACGTAAATATAATTCCCAACTACCTAAGTATATTTACGTTTCTAAAACTCTCCTAAGTATTTCTACTTTTTTGAGATATTGATGAATCAAGCTTTTTTGTTACAAAAAAGTGAAATTGTTGCCAACAAAATACAACCTGCACAAAGGTGGTGTTGAAATCGCAACTCATATGAGGCTGCCCCTAATAAGAGTTAGGTAGGTAACTGCCTACCTAAATAGGAGGCCGTGGTTGAGTCCGTTTTGAGGATCCCTTGCGCAAGGTAATTTAATATATAGCCTCGGGGTAACAATCCGGGAAACCTTTGGGAAAATTAAGAATTAAGTAACTCCGGGGAACTTTTACTAACATACAATTAAGGTGCACTCGTGCCTTTACAGGTGTAGTTCGTTTACAATGCTAAAAATACTGGTCGGCTAGAAAGAAAATCATTTCAACGCTGACGTTCGTGCCTCTCAAATATACCGTTTGAATGGGGTTGAAAGCAGTTTGACCTGAGCGCTCTTAAGCAGAAGGCCGTGGGTTCAAGCCTGGGCTCTTTATGTTTCAAATTTACCACGACAATTACGGTGAAGGAGAACATCGTAAAGAAATGTAGACACACCTGCGAGTACATTAAATGTCGTGTGTTGAGCTCTCAATCCGCATTAGGCCCGCATAGCAACTATGCCCCAAGCCCTCTCATTTGGAGATACGAGTATGATACTATTGCGCTATGATAATGATAATGAAAAATCGGTTAAGTTATAAAAAGCTGGTTTGAAGAATTTTTTTTCACTATGTGATAAAAAAATGTAGAGATCCAATTTTCTATTAAGTAGGTTAGGTAGGTACTCTGCTCATATTTGAAACCCAACTGATTTTTCTTACAACTTTTGAATTGTAGCTTCACAAATAATATTTCAAAAATAGCCTTCTAGTTCTGAGAGGAGGCCTATGCCCAGAAGTGGGACGTATATAGGCTGGGATGGAGGCCCCCTGTGGCAAATATTTTTCGTCTGTATATTAACCACCACTATGCTCGGGTATCTCTGCAATTAACATACATATTATAAACTGATCTATAATTAAATAGCTTTATAAAATATGAAAAGAGACGATGAAACCTGCTTTTCTACATTTTACGTGCTCAGCCTTTTGAGATAGCTGCAGAAAACAACCCATATATAGTTTTTGTGACTATACATCTACTAATACTTAGCAGTTTATTTTTTCTGATTTCTTTTAAATGGATAATTTTTTCTAATTCTCTTTTAGCAATTAACATAACACTGAAGCTTTTTTCGTGAAAGCGGAATAATTTTTCCAATAAGATAGCAAAAAAATATGGTAATAAGCCATTTCTTTGGCAGCGTGGCCCAATTTCAGCAAACAACCCATTCATATTCATACCCGTTCAGTTCACCCTTTGTCTGTGTAGGTATTGTTACGCAGCGCCGCAAAGTCGCCTTTTGTTGTTTTTTGTTAATTTATCTTTTATTGTTGTTTTAACGCTTTGGGGACAATTTCCTTCTTTGTAAATAATCCTTTGACATTTTTAATTGAAATTTTGCGAAAGACTGTCAAAATATTCATTGGCGCTTGGATCAAACTTAAGTTTTTAGTCATGGTTGGTAAACGAACAATCGAGTGATAGAGTTTGATGCTGTAAATTGAATAGTTATGTGTGACTTAGAAAAA
The DNA here is from genome assembly GCA_037349165.1 of Choristoneura rosaceana. NCBI lineage: Eukaryota > Metazoa > Arthropoda > Insecta > Lepidoptera > Tortricidae > Choristoneura > Choristoneura rosaceana. The sequence goes on along the minus strand of JAZBNJ010000040.1, from coordinate 7,980,880 downwards.
GATTTACATACGTAAGTTTGTTGAAAATTTTAAAGTGCCGCCTAGTTAGAATTTATTAAATGTTTTATTATTTTTTATACGTAATACATTATTTAAAATAACACCTGAATATATTTGCGTACAATTAATAGGTACAGTTTTTATTTCAATTTAAAATTAAAATAACTATAAATCGATTTACATGACTAATCAGACCTGATTAAGTATACAAAACGCCCCCGCTGTGGCTATAAAAATGTCAACAGCTATATCTCTATTAATGTTCCACCAATTTTAGATATTTAATGATTTTTTTAAACATTCGCGATTTTCACACATTAAAAAATACTAGCAATATTAAGATGATTAAATCTTGGAAGTTTAATAAAATGAGCAATGCTTTTATAAAGAAAAAACATTTTGTCCTTTACGAGATTATAGATAAAGGCCCCGCTGAGTGGAGAATTCTCTTCGAACATAGCTGATTTACATGCAAATGTTAATAACTTGATCTCAAGTATCTCAAGGCGTCCCTTGCTGCAAACTCGTTTAAGTCTTAAGGCTGTCTGTACAGACTTGGAGCCTTTCGGGTATACATAAAGACATTTTAAAGCGCTTTATTGTCCGCTTTAAGAGGATCGAGACTCAAATATTCAGTTGGCATGATCTTGAATAAACGAAACACCAAAACTTAAAAGAAATTCGCCGTTTTTAAGAAAAAAATAAACTTTATTTTCTAAACCATTATGAAACCGGTTTTTGCAACTAAAAACATTTGTAACTAGACACCAGAAACATAAACTAGGCTTATGTTAGTGAAAATTGAAGAAAGGGAGGACACATATAACAATAATAATTAGTAATATGTAAAATATTAAGGGGATGTTTCACCATCCATTGATTAGTGTTAACTGACGGTTAAATGTGATGAGAGAGGAGATGGCATCACATTTAACCTTCGGTTAACACTAATCAATGGATGAGGAAACGGCCCCTTAATATCGGCTAATACTAGATTGTAAGAGTAATAGGTAACACAAATATGGATTTTTATGATCTGAATTCAAGTATTTTTTTTATAATTTTGCTTTATATAATAACGGTTGCTGGTTTTTTATTCAATGAGAATGTTATGTGTGAGAGAAATCAAAAGTGTATTTTTGTCCTCATGAAATTGTGTTAGGCTATCCTCTTAAGAACTTACGTAGTTGTTAATGGTTAATTATGGTCGCTTGCCTCTGCATTACTCGAATGAAGCCGTATAAAGGCTACATGACGGTCACATTTACTGAGATAATTATGCCAGAGCGCAATGCAGGCTAAGATAAGGACAAAGTAAATATGTACCTAAACCTATGCATATTCATGGTTGAAGACAAGTAGATAGGTGCATATATTGTAATATATGAATTTTAGAGTAAGTTATAGTTTTAACTTTCATATTAATGTTATAATTTGTAATTTATAATTACTGGAGTTATTACATGATCTCGGGAGCTCATCACGGTAATCGCTGCCTACATCCCCTGTTAATATGAGTAATGTAATTAACCGAGAAACATTTACATCTGCTTTGGTTCCTTTAGTATCATTATTCTCCGCGTTGTTTCATGAAAAAAGTAACCACGCATTCAAAACACATCGAAAGAGTGAGATAGAGATAGATAGAGAGTCAAATAAATATAATTTCCATTTTGGTTTCTGTATTTAAGTAGCTTTCAATTAAGCCTTTGATAAATGATAAAAGCTCGTGAGCAAAAGTAATGTTTTGAGAATTAACATATTTTGTTAAGTGTAAATTTAAATTTCGTTGCATTATAATTATAAAGAACCGACCGAGGGCTGGCCCCTCTGTGAGGGAGGGCGCATTGAGATTCATATTACTTGAAATTTATGCGAAATATCATACAATTTCGTGAAAATAAACTCAGTACCATCTCTTAAGGTTAATAAAATGAAGTCTGCTTAGTTAGTTCGTTTTGGGTAGGCCGACAAAATCTTAATGATCATAAAATTCAGTTACACATTAACATTACGCACTGTTTATGAATTTGAAATAATTATTAGTTCAAGCCCTAACCGCCTTGATACTTAGACATGACCCTAAAGTTTAACATTATGGGCGCTGCGCAGACAACTATTATTAGGTACTAGTAGGTAACTATGACTACGCTCCAGCTGTCCATTTATTTCCGGGTTCCTTTGAACGCTCTACGCTGAATAAAGTTTTGCGAGCGCACATATTTTTGTCATCATACATGTCGTCAGGGCCCACAAACTTCATGAATCCCAATGTCCCGGAAAATATAACAAGGCCATTTATATTCCGGACCGGTCCCGGTCCGCCCGTTTTTCTATCATAGAAATCTGGATCGAGCTGTGCGCCCACCGTAAAATATCGAAGGCCTTATTGGGGATATGTGTAGCATGTGGAATTAGATCGATTGATTGCCTTCGGAGATTACGTTTTATTCGATTTTTTTTCAAAGAGTTTTGGTAACTAAGTTATTTTTAAATCTTATTGTCGATTGGATAAATTTTGATTCAAGTCATACCTGCAAATGTCATTTTGACATTGCTGAGTGATCAAAGGTGTTGATAATGTCAATAATAAAAAAGAATAATCGAGTACCTAAGTAGTAAGATTAATACGTATTTGTCAAGCTCTAGTCATGTTTTTTTAAACGGTCTCATGTGACTAGACACGTTTTTGCCCGCGACTTCTTTGTTCACAATTCATAACAATAATAAGAGGTAATCTCTATTCAAATAACAATTGACATAATTATAACATCTCAGTTTGAAATTATGAAAGTTTTTTAGTTAAGTATACCTAGTTTCTCTGTTATTCAACAACGCATATAGCTGTATGAATTGAAGTATTAAATTAATATTTTGCATAAAAATTGGTGGCGACAATCGAAGTGCCCCTACGATATAGTGACAGCCGAATTTTACGCGTCACAGGTATAACAACTAATTTTATGAGTGAGACAGGACATTTTGTGTTTCCTCATTTGATATCAAAATGATACCTAAACCATGTGTTTCTAGTGAGACGACATGTATGTTTTGGTATTTGCGTTCTAAACTTAAATTTTCAATCACGCAGAACGGTTGCATCCTGCGGCGGCGCGGGCCCCGAATGCCAAGAGGGTGGTAACGAAATAAGTCCCATTAGCTGCCGGGACGTCGAGACAAAGGTTTTCGTTAAGGGACGCGTTATTTTTATACGCCACGGCCTCTGAATAACAACTCACCCGCTTTTTCTTCGTAAAATATCTTCATACAACACGGAATTACGCGATTACATTCTGATCATGCGCTCTCGGCTTCCTCCCTTTCCGAAACGTCAACAGATTGTTTTAGGTTTTGATTTACGTTTATGCGCTAACAAGATTTATGTCCGTTTAAAAGGATACTTCGATACGTAATGGTGTTAAACCGCGCAACGTAATAAAATATTTTTGTTGAATTTAATTAGGAAAAGTCGGACCGTCGTCGTGGAATAAATTGTCCTTTCTTACGGACCTTTTTATATTTCCTTACATCTCTGTATTCACTTCAAACTTAATTAGACTTTATAGAGCGTTCCTTCCCAATTTCGTTTTACTCGCGCGTCTGACGCAGTCTGAGACTTATTCATTGGAGTGATGGTGTCTGAGGGGGTGCGAGGAGACCGGGGGAGGGGTGGCTTGGCCCGAAATAGCAAATAAATGAGACGAAAATGTAAATGTTGCGCTTCAGAGATGAAAAGCGCGCCCGCCGCTCGCCTGCTCTTGTTAAGCTCATCGCAAATGTACCAGAATTAGGAGCGCGGCTAAAATAATTTTCAGCGCAGATGCGACGAGGTTGTACTGGATACATAAACAACCGCACTGGAAATAACTACGTTTACATGGAGGTATCGGAGCTGCTGATCTTTAATAAACCCGTAGAGAGATAACCGGTGTTTCCCGCTCCTGCCGTCTATTATTTTCGCCTTACCTTTAGTAACGTTGCTTAACTTAGACTTGTCTAGCTACAGTTTAAAGACACAAAACACGTTGTAAATCTTTAGAAAATTTAAAATTTACTCGATCTAAAGTATGATTAAACCCTTTAGCTGGATCAATGACCGCTTCAGACGCAATCTTTCTTATTTGAAAAGTTTGTGGACATTGTAAATCAAGATGGGGTCAGCCGTTTATAAAATACATAATAATTATTTATCCTAAAGTGGATCGGAGTTTTAGTTCAGAGTCTGGCCATCACAAAAGATCTTTTACGGTAGCTACTTGAATGTTTCAGAATATTGTTACGTAAGTAGTATAGTTTTTTATTTGCATATAATTTTATTCGATACCATTCGTAAAACCAAAATGTACAACGCTCATTGCGGACTGCTGTTTAATAAAATAATGGACACATAAAAAAATAAGAACAAAAACAACCTTATGTCTAACTTCTAATATATCTTTACAACAATGATGTGAATGCTTACGTAGCTTTGTACACACCTGATGATAATACGAGTAAATAGTGTTATATATCAACTTTTATATAGGTTTGATGATGTATCTTAACAAAATATTTTTTTTGATCAAAATTAATCGTTAAGTTTATCATCACTCTGCATGGCTAAAGGTGTCGAATGGATTCCAAATGCTACGAAACGTAACCCGTCTCCTTTCCTGGTATCGATCACGTTCTGAGATGCGTTTGATATTAGAATCACGTGCTGAACGGAAACAATATACGAATTTATATCTACTCGTTATATACCTACTCACTTAACGAGAAGTGTCAAAGGGTTATTCTACCTTAACCAACCTAGGTAGGTACACATAGGTAGATTTAGCAACTTCATCAGATTATAGAAGTTAGACCAGGAAAAATGTTTTTTTTTTCACTCAAACATCTTCGTCCAATTTCAGTTATTGCGATATGAAATAAAGCCACGACCACACAAGGGGAGCCGCCCCACCCGCTGCAATGATTCAGTATAATCCGAGCCGACATATGTCGTCCGCGAGTTATGTGGACTTATATTAAACGCACTTATTTGGAAAAACAACGTGGGATGTCTCGTGTCCCGGTTATGTCCTAGATAGAGATATTGCGAGTGTGGACCCAGCTTTAATTTATCGGGCGGAATTTGTTTTTGGGTAGGGACCAACTTTTAAACTACGCTATAGATTCTCGTTGGTAATAAATATTTTGACATTTGAATCTGCAGAAAATCTAATGGATATATTTCAGTAGGTAATTTATGTATTGCTTTATTTTATCACGTGGTTTGTGAATGTTTGACAGTTGACTCTAATTAATTAGCAGCCAACTGTGGTAGAGCCAAAAGGTATTTTATATTTCTCAATTGTTAGACAAATGTTTAAAAAATACTTTGATGGTTTTGCTTTTGCAGGTTGTTTGAACACTCTTATTTGTATTTTCATATTGTTACCCAGCATGTTTTTTGATCGACGTGATCCTAAAAGAGCATAATGTATTTTTCATCCCAGTTTCATGTATAAAATTACTATGACCACTGTTTCCCTGTACCACTCTCAACTTTATTGACATAACAAATACATGCATTTACCTATTCGATCACAGCCGAATATAACACCTATTTCACCAACATATAGTCACACATACACATACCTACAAGTACAGACGCGCTATAAAATCCGGCATAAACGCGAAACAAAAGACATGCATCACCTCCACTCCCTAAATATGATATGTCACATAAACCCTGATGCACTGGCATGCACGTATATGACTTTAAAGGTAACTTGAATTACTGTGTACGTTCAATAGGAGCTTTTTGTCATGGTCAGAAGTGAATGGGTGGATATACCTAAGGATGGAAGAAACGTTTGTGTGATTCGACATTTTCTTGAAAATATTTACCATTTATCTACACCTCCGCCTGTTTGATACAGGTACTTAACCCTTAAATTGATAGTGTACATTACAGTGAATATGATTCAAGACTATCTTTTTGTATTTTTTTTAATGTAGAATTTTTTGGACCAAATTGCGCTTGCGACGAGGCTTGTATCATGAACTTTTTTCAATTTTGACAATTTAATTCAAAACAAGAGTCTGTTCTATTTCACCGGTACCGGCGCCTATACATTAGTGTAGGTACATTCTCAGATAACTTCAGAAATTGTGCATATTTTCTATGCAGTCCTACGTAAAAGTTGTCGCTGTATGTGTAGCTATACCAATACCTAAGAGTAAAGTTATGAATACCATTAATTGATCCTGAAAAAAGTTACATTGCAATGTACTTATTTTGATGTGCACCTGAAGCGACAGTTGTAGTTTATGTACGTAAACAAACATGCTTTCGTTCATTATATTCCGAATTATTGTCTCGATATTTTAGCCGTGAACATACATTTTGAAATCAACATCTTGCTTTTATGTTGAAATGGATATGAAACGTATTTTAGTATGTAGATACATACGCAAATTCTTGAACCATTTGAATATCAATAATAAGCATTGTCAATATCGATAACTATTATCTTACATTAAAATGATTATCATAAAATTACATCTCTTATTGTCCATTGCTTTCATCGCAGCAAAAGGCTTCGTATGGCTCTGTCCCATAATTTCAAGATTAAACAGGCTAAATCGCTACAAAAATTACTCTCAAACGAGTTAGACCATGGATGAAATAGAGTATGGATTGTTATTCTCCATACTAAAAAACGTTCACCGGAACAAAGCCAAAATCCAGTATTAATGCTAGATGGCGCTGAGACTTTTACTACATTATATCTAGATGGCACTAAACGCAAAATAATAACGCATTTAATCCAGGGAAACGGAGCTGAGATTTTTCCGACATTATATCTAGATGGCACTATTCACGTAAATACTTTAGCTGTCAAAAAACCATTTTTATCTAAACATCAACCAAAGAGGTCAACACATCAAATAAATCTGAACAACATAGAAAAATAGGTCGAACATTGATTTAAAAAATAGCTATGCTAATTTCAGGTCAGCGATGTGACAATCATCGAAAACAGTACAGTATTGTCATCACATACATCTGTCTCACATTTTTCTCTTCAATAATTTGACAGATGCATCTCTAGCTGTAGCATTAATACTCTAAATAAATAATAATACGGTAAATGCCCTAATGGGCATTTCTATCTACCGTTGCACCATGAGTTTTATCTCTCCGATTTGAACAAAATTTGAAAGATAGACTCAGTCCATGATTGCGAGTTGGACGGGGCCAAAACGGAACCGACTGACTATCGGAGCAGTGTTTGGTCGTGTTCAAACGTAACCCGAAGGAGTTTCTGCGTCGTTTTGTGACCGTGGACGAAACCACTACACCCCGGAAATGAAAGAGCAGTCGAAGCAGTGGATTTTACCGGGTGAACCTGCTCCAAAGAAAGCAAAAACCGTCCCATCGGCTGGAAAGGTCATGGCGACTGTTTTTTGGGATTCGCAGGTTATTATACATATTGACTACCTACTTGGAAAAGGTGAAAACGATAAGAGGGCAGTACTATGCCAATTTATTGGCTGAATTTGTCGCCGTGTTGAAGGACAAACGACCCCATTTAAAAAAGAAAAAAGTACTGTTTCATCACGACAACGCCCCGGCTCATTCGTCCAGAGTTGTGACGGCTAAATTAGCACAGTTACCCCCGTATTCTCCAGATTTGGCCCCATGCGATTTCTTTTTGCTTCCCAACCTAAAAAAATGGCTCGGTGGTAAGCGATTTGGATCAAATGACGATGTCATTACCGCCACATGCAGAGGCCTATTTTAATGACTTTCCAAAATCATACTTTTTAGATGGTTTAATGAAGCTTGAGTATAGGTGGAACAAATTTATAGAGCTAAAAGGTGACTACGTAGAAAAATAAATGCATAGATACAAAAAAAATGTGTTTTCTTTCCATAACCGGGTACTTTTCAAACAGCCCTCGTAATATGTCAGATTGCGGATTCAAATCAAACTCCATAGTTTAGTTCACACGTAAATCGTGAACAATTCTGTAATTGCTGCGAAAAAAATTCAAAACTTGGCGCTTGAATGAATATAACGCCATCTAGATATGCCTTCTACAACATAACGAAGTTTAGTAAGCTCACAGTGGTACTTTAAAAAGTTGAACATTATTGCCACCATGCTAAATAGAGCAATGTCGCCACTAAAATTATGTATTATTCCGGTTCAATACATCTGGCGACATCTAGTTCGTTTTATCGTACTAAGCAACGAGGAACTATCTTATGTATGGAGACTGCACGTCCATACTATACTTCGTCCATGGTTAGACTAAACATTTACAAAGCCCGGAAACATCGATGATCGTTCGAAGACCTCCGTTTATTTTTTCTTACACGTATCAAATTTCTGTCGTGCCCGCTCGCTATCGCCACGATCGCACTTGCTGGGATAAAATCTCTTAAACCTGTCTCATTACGTGAATGTATATGTGCATAAGCATATATTAAAGTTAGTTAGTCGGTATGTATGATGCGTCGTATCTGGGAGTGCATCGTTGCATCCGCCTCGTGTAACGACTGGCTGCAAGATCACTGATATTGCGCTTCTTAGAACCGCTCGAGTGCGATGGACGGGATTACTTTTTGCATTGCATACAAGACGAACCTATTAAGATGCTAATGTCTTCACAGGTATCTTAATATAGCTGCTAATATCTAGATATTTACATATTTTAATTAAAAACATCGAAGCACCTCGCGACAGATACGTTTTAATATTTTAGTATCAATTTGCTTTACCGTAGGCAAAGCTTAATAGAATTGTAAAAATGCTATCAATATTTCATTTGCTCCCGGTATTAATGTTCTACTTATAAAATTGTGCTCGCCTGAAATATTATTTGTTCATGAAAATGAATTAATTTGTCCGAGTGGAAAACGGGGACGCACCAATCCACTCCTGAATTCATCCAAACCCCGTAAATATTTTATTGCCGAAGAAAAAATACGCGGGAAATTACCGGGGAATATCGGGAACATTTTTCAATCTTATTCCTTAAGTGGTACAAGCGATGAAAATAAATTTAGCGCTTGTGGGCATTTATTGCTGAGATTTCTAGAGCTTTCTCAGCGGTATGTTCAGCTCCCCTAATGGGGGAACGCAGTTGATAGCGGCACACGTTTCTTTAAAGTGCCTGCTTATTTAGTGGAATTCTTATTGTTTTATTTTTAAAATGCTCTTTTAGTGAAATATTTTTTTTATACTAGCAGGATTTTTCATTCTATACTTAGTCTCGTAGATACCTATCTACCTATTTATCTTCACTGTACACACACCCTAATCATTTAAATAATCCAGATAGAGGTAAAAGAAACCATTATGTAGGTGGCAAATAGATGCCAACATTTTTTTTAAACGCGTTGTTAAAATTCCTCAGTAGTGGTTTGGAAAAGAATTTGTTTTAAATCTAAAAATGTTCTTTAAATGAAACCAACCATGCGTGGGAAGTCAGCAATTCAAATGCCTCGGATTTTTTATAGGCAACACAAATCACGATATCTCAACGTACTCGTAGTATGAGGTGTTGACATGACTTATCGCGAGAGATTCGAATAGATATGTTAAAAACATTAGTTTTATATATGTGATTGCTGTTTCTCACGGCTCCGTCCGCGATAAATAAAAAGTAACTTTGCCCTTTATACGGTCTCAAACTATCTCCATGCCAAATTTCATCAAATCGTTTCAGCGGTTTATGCGCGAAGAAGACAAAAGAATACATATAAGGACAATTCTACATTTTGAAATAATATTATATTAGTAACTAAAATAATTTATTTTATTGGTACAAATGTGAAAAAAAAATCTTAAAAATAACAACTAAAATACTAAATATTACAAACTAAATTAAAACTATATTAAAAACTAAACTATATCTCAAAAAGGCCCCTGCGGCATTGTGCCGAAAATGCTGGCAGCATTTCCTCGTTGAATCGCTATGCTGATTCTTTGAGCGAGGTAGCTGCCAGCTCTTCGGTCACCGGTGTAACTTAGTAACTTATGTAATAAGAACGCACGCGTAGGTACGTACCCTTTTGGGTGCCAAAGTTAGTTTTTTTAAATACTTAACATTAAACCATAATACAGAAGACATGTATCTCAATCTAAGTACATTAGCTACTTATTCGTATACCTACTTTGTTCTGAGTTGATTGACGTGGTGTACTTTTGCTGCTTGATTAGTAGGTACTCCCTTCTCTAAATATTGATACTTAATATTTATTAAATGGATTATTTACATTGCATAGTTTTTTGCAGATTAGGTACAGTCACCAGCACCAAATCTGACACAACAAGCGTGCACAAATATCTGATACGACTCTATTTCTAGGGTCGGAAGGACGTGTCAGATATTTTTGCACGCTCCGATGTGGCATATATTAATACTGGGGACTGTACTTAGGTTAGTTCAATCAAAATCATGTATTCTCGGGAACAAAATTTAGCTACTAAAACTATAATTTATTGTGAAGAGATGTGTATATTTTCATAATCTTAATATAAAAAATTCTCGTGTCACAGTGCTGCAGTGTTTGTGACCAAATTCCTTCGAAAAGGTTTGACCGATTTTTATGTTTTTTTTTTTGTGTATATTCGGTAGATCTGAGATTAGGACATAAACTATTTTTCAAAGTTCTACGCGGTCAGAGTCGCGGGCAACAGCTTGTAGTTTGATCAATAGAAACACTAGACTGTAATAAATTATATTTACTCTATCTCAAACCCTCATTTTGGGTAAAATGTGTTCCAGTTTTAAATACTTAACGTTAGTTTTTGAAAGAACCCATTCATATCTTTTAATACATAAATAATTTGAAGATAAAACTACAACAATGAAACTCTTACATAGGTAGCGAGTTTCAAAATGGTTTCAAATTTTAAACAAAGCCACGAATTATGTCACGTTTTTAAAGTCACAGAAACAAGAACACCAACGCAATTGTTTTTGTCAATACATACAATGTATCACAAAGAGGACCTTTGGAACGTTTTTACTGTAAATCTGTACTTTAAATGGGGTTTCGGTAAATTATGTTATTTATTAGAGTTCTTATTTACTTTTATGGAATAAATAAAGTTACAAGGAATGGGTTGTTGGCGTTTTATTACTAAGTAAAGCGTTTATGTTACTTACCTATTATGTTCTCCTAATTTATTATATTCTTATTTTAAAGTGTAGCCTTCTTTAACTTAAAAAGTTTATCTGTTTATTATAAGTAAACTGTAGAGGAAGTGCTTTAGGTACTTTATTTTTATGTAGTACTTACACACTCCAGCTAGATTACATCCCTAGAAAAAATACCAATTTTTTTATTTTTACAATAGGTACAATACAAATTAACAGATTAAATATTGGTTTCATGTTTTTCCTATTGAGGTACTGTGATATAAATAGGAAAGATGGAAGGTCCTTGATTTAAAAATAAGTCGAAATTTTGTCAATCCTCCGCTGGTCGGCATGACTGTGGATTCGAATAACTTCGACAGAAACCTTATGTTTAAGGATACATGAACAAGAATAGTTAACTTTGTTTAGTTATATTGAGAAATCCCAATTTATCATTGAACTGTTACTGTCTCTAGCCAAAACTAATTGCTCGGATGAAAACGTAACACACCTAATGAGCACGAGTGATTATCCTCTTCTCTCACATACGTATAGAGTATATTTTAAAGTAAAGACTGATGGACTTTGTTCTTTTTGGTTTCAGGCGAGTAGCTGGTAAGGTTCGGGCGCGGTTTGGACGCGGTCGACCTTACAAACAGGTGAGGCGGCGCCGCCAAGCAGATCATGATACTAAGGTTGGAATTTGAACATTATACGTATTGAAATAAATTTTTCTTTCGCTTGGATAATTGCTTGTATTTAACTTGAGTGGAAACTTCTTAATTAACCGTATGAGTTTATTACTTTATTGGCAAATTACATATCTCTTATTTTCCGTGCATTCAAATTCTAGCATAATTTTGTCGGGTTCTTGAAAACTACAAACAGTGAGTGATGGATATTACAGAGTTTTCTTGATCTAAAAGAAAAAGGTTTGCTGTTTAATTAACTAAAAAGCTTGAAACTCTTAATTAATAGGTTCCTGTAGGTATGTTTCTAAACGGAAAATAAAAATACTGGCCAGAGAAACAACAGCGTTATTTTACGATGAAAATGTTAGAACCATTAACTGCACTGGACGGCAGCAAAAATTCCAAATTCCAAACCCGCGAAAAAATGTCACAAGAAAACCTCCACTTTTTTCTGTTTCTCACGTTCAGTTACGTGAAACGTGACAACAGGATATTAAGTCAAATGCCTGCACAATGTGCATTCGCGATCGCGAAACGCATTAACATTTTTATAGGGGCCCTTGTCCGGTCCAAATTGTGCATTATATATCACTGCATCTTGTTTCGCATGCATTGTAGTGTAATAACATATCGTTAGCTTTTGATGTGGTAATTATTCCTAAGTGGTGATGTCGGTTGATTTAAAGCCCATTCGATTGTTAATGAAGCTTTTATGACGCAAAAATTGGATTTCAAGTAGTCTTTCATTTTATTTTTTTATGGCGATATTATTGTAAAAATCGTCCCCTTTAAATATAGTGTTGGGAACAAATATTTTTAATTTTTGTTACGTATACCTGTGTCACAAAATAATCGTCAAAGGAATTAATTATAAATAGTAGCACATTAAAAACGGTCACCAAGTCTCGCAGAGTTTTAAGATGAATATTGAATACAAAGATACACCTACATAATGAACCATTATTCGTCTTTTTCTTAATTGTAATTAAGCTTTTCAAAAATACAGCTACCAATCATATAAAAGCAAACCATATCAAGTATAAAGCTATGAGTTTACTGCAAGAATTAATAAAAGAAATAAATACCGTCAAGCTTAGCCGCCATTTTGAAATCCCACACCTGCGTCTCCCTAAGCTCTTCGATTCGCCGCCCTGTCATATTTATAATTCCACATCTTTATTTATCGACCTGCAAATTATCATGTTTAATACAAGAATGTCATATTGTTACAAAGTTTCTTTGTATATTGATTCGCGACAAACCAATGGGGATTTTAAAGTTTTTTATCGTAATAAAATGCCGAGATGTAAAATAGCCGTAGGGAATTTGTATTTATAGGGTACCCAAAAACGATAGTCATACAATGTCAATTTTTTTGCAAAAATTAAATGTAATTTTAAGTAAAGTTTGCTATGTTCGTAAGAAGGTAATAATATGTGGTGATTTTAATATCGACACCTTGAAATCTACCAAACACTCAAAAGACTTCAAAAATTTGTTATTTAGTTATAATCTTAGATTAGGAATATCGAAACCGACACGTCTGAGGAGCAATACATGTATTGACAACATTTTGCATAATATACGAGACAGCCATACTGACGTGTTGGAATTAGCTATTTCCGATCATACTGCTCAGTTGATAGAAATTCCTGTTAGTAAATTAAAATCTTTATCTTATTGGTATGTAAGAAAAAGAGACTTTAGTTCTGAAAATATTGCAAAATTTACGGACTGCTTACAAAGTTTAACTTTTAATAATGTATTTACATCTAGCGACCCAAATGTTTCTTTTGATTACTTTAGTCAAGATTTTGAACTATTCTATAACCTTTGTTTTCCATTTAAAAAGATAAAAATTACTTCACATAATAAACCGAGGTGGATAACAAAGGGAATAAGGAAATGCTGTAAAATTAAACGGGATCTTCTTTGGAAATGTAGGTTGAATCCAGATCAAAAAAGTCAAAATCAATTTAAAGAGTATGCTAATCGGCTTAAAAAAATTATTCGACTAACACAAAAGTCTCAAAATGATTATTTCATCAAAACCTCTACCAACAAATCCAAGGCGACGTGGAAAATTATTAATAACCCAAAAACCAAACACCCGAAAGAAAATATTACACAAATCAAAGTTGAAGGAAAATTGATAAACAACCCGAAGGAAATCGCTCAATATTTTAATGACCACTTCATTGATCAAATTAAACAAAATAGTTCGATTTCATGCACTAATACAAATATTAATTCTATCCGTGACTCTTATTCAAATTCTAGCTGTACAAAAAACATTAATTATAATTCTAATTCAAATCAAAATTCTAATTACAACATTAAATTCAATTCTAATACTAATTTCAATTCTAATTCTAATCCTATTTTTAATAATAATTCTAACTATAAAAATAATAAATGGACATATAATTCGCCACATTCTATATTTATGAAGCCTACAAGCCCCACTGACGTGTACTTGATTATAAAGTCATTAAAAAACACAAACAGTACTGGATATGACGGGATTGCCACTAAAATAATTAAAAAAGTCGGTCATATTATATCACACCCTCTTAGTTACATAATTAATCAATGCATTGAAAGTGGAGTTTTTCCGGAAAAGCTGAAAATTTCTGTTGTAAAACCAATTTATAAGAAAGGAAATAAGGAAGATATTAATAATTACCGACCAATAGCTTTAATCTCCATATTTTCTAAAATTATTGAAAAAGTAATATATAATAATTTGTACCAGTATTTTGAGAATAAAAACTTATTTGCACCGGAACAAAAAGGTTTTCGAAAGAATAAATCTATCGAAATGGCTATTTTTGACTTATTGAGTGCTATAATGACAAAGGTTGATAACAGAATACCTGTCTGTGCACTATATATGGATATGTCGAAAGCTTTCGATTTTGTAAGTCATAAAATCTTGCTTGATAAACTTTTTCGTTATGGTATTCGTGGGAACTCAAACGATTTAATAAAGTCCTACTTGAGTAACCGTAAGCAAATCACAGAAATTAACGAACTTTGCCTCAATACTAAAAGTGAAATCACCCACTCTTCAGATTTTCGAGAGATTATGTATGGTGTACCACAAGGAAGCGTATTGGGCCCATTACTTTTCCTAATCTACATAAATGATTTACCAAGAGCCGTCGAATATCCCATGGTACTCTTCGCTGATGATAGTACAGTTATATTCTCAGGTGAAAATTTTAATACATATCAATCGGACATTAATAAATCGCTACATTCAATAATACAATGGTTAAAGAATAATAATCTCAATATCAATTTAGACAAAACGAAAATTATGAATTTTAGACAAAGAACTACACCGATTAAGTTGACAATTTCTTATAATAATCAAATAATTGATGAAACTGATGTAACGAAATTTTTAGGTTTAAGTCTGGACAGTAAGCTGACATGGAGTAATCAAACTGAAATAATTTGCAAGAAACTTAACAGATACTCTTATGCTTTGTATAACTTAAGTAAAATAGTAAATCGCCCTGCAGTGCTTACAGCATATCATGCTTATGTATCTTCCACTCTAAAATATGGTATTATATTCTGGGGTAACTCTTCGAACAGAGATATGGTTTTCAAAGGTCAGAAGAAGTGTATTCGTGCGATTTGTGGTATTTCATCCACTGACTCATGTAGACCTCATTTTATTAAATTACGTATACTAACCCTGACCTGCATATACATTTTCGAAATATCAACTTACGTTAAATGTAATAGGAATCAATTTCCGGTTTTTAAAAGTGCTCGCCAAAAAGGTAAAATAAACAAAAGACCATACAAAACAGCATTGCTTGCTAAAAGCGTATTCGGCATGGCATCAAAGATCTTCAATAAACTTCCGAAAAATATACTGATGACCGAAGATATTCACGATTTTAAAAAGCAACTGTTTAACTTTTTGGCGGATAAGGCCTACTATTCAATGGAGGAGTATATGCGTGATAGATTGTCAACTTTTTAGACTTTATTTAGTGTACTGCATGAGTGAATGTGCTTACCTATATCTATATTTGTATGCCCTTGGGCGCAGCATAGTGATACAAGTCTATGATTAATGTACCAACTATTTTAACCTATGTTTGACAAATAAATTATTTGTATTTGTAAATTATTTGTATTTGTATTTTGTATTTGGAAAGTATATATATTTCGTATCTAAAAACCGCTGGCCGTGCGGTGTTGAAATTAGATTAGTTTGTTAAGTAGTCGCCACCTAACCCACGCTGTACTAAAACTTAGTCTGCACTAGATAAATAAATAATATACGCTAAGTTTATTTTACTTGGGTATAGATATTTTTGTTCTTCGAGGATATGCTAGGCATAAAGAAATAAGAAAGGTGCGACCGTTACATCAAAAACTCTACAATTTCAAGATGATAGCTACTTACGTTCGTTTAGGAGTCACAGGGTTACAGGAAAAAAAAATTGTAGGGTAAAGTCTAACCTAAAGTGGGTATCATAGGTATTGCCATAACATTGGGGGGTTGCTGAGATGATTTTTAGATTCAGTAATCTGTTTGCGAAGTATTTACTTTAAAGTGAAAATTTTCATTGAAGTATAGCGCCCCCCTTCTAAAATCTAAACTGTTAAGTGGAAATAAAAAAAAAAATCAGGATGGTAGTAGTATATCAAAATTACAAAAAAAAAACTATAACGTCCAAGATTACTTGAGACTTATGCCTGTGGTCTAAGGTATAAGATATACCTAAAATTTGAAGATTCCGTACCTACAAAATACGAAAGCCATAGAAAAATATTATTTGATTGTTTGTAATGAATGGCTACGGAACTCAATCTTGGGTGTGTCAGACACACTCATGGCCGATTTTTTTTAAAGCAAAAGCAGGATACCAATGAAGTATATAGCCATCAATCGAGAGAGAATGTTTTCTTTGCTGACACTACTGTCTGGGACTATTGGATTTCTGATTGAATATTGTAATCAGAAAAGTTTCCGTGAGAAAATGTATTCACCGCTACAGTTCCACGCAAGGGGCGACGGAACTACACAGGTAGGTATTCAGAACGATCGACCCGATCTCGATTAGGAGGAGCTTAGATACAGGTAGACGTTGTGACTAACATGCTTCTTAGTAAAATTGTTTTCCGTAATTTAATTATAATAAAATTTATTTTTACGTAAAAATGTCTTAAAATTAAAAGAATATATAGCAAGTTTATCTATAAAAAAAATATTTAAAAACAGAGGAAAAATATAAGTAAGTACCTACTTATGTAAAAAGTAGTCCAATATCGAAGACATACCTTAATATGTAGGTAATTATATAAGTGAATATGGCTTGAAAATTAAGTATCTATAGGTACTACTATTATAAAGAAGCTTTGGATTTTTTGGACCCAGTAATAAAATTTACTTGAAATTTGTTGAAAATTATGTAAGTAAATAGATAAGATGAAAATGCAAGTATATAATAAACAATAAAGCTTATGTCCAAAATGAACATTTTAACAAATAGATACTTATACATATTTTTCTATTTATTTCGCATAACGCACTATGTACCTATAACTACCTAGGTACCAAGATTCAGATCTCGGCGAAATAAGGGTAGGAGTAAATCTTTTGGTTAAGGATATTTTCTGCGTTTCTAACCTGTAATCATTCTTTATTTTATGTTTCATCGCTTGTCGATTTGGTTCAGAAAAGTTTTTGGTTAAAAATTAAAAAATATTACCTATTATTAAAAAGTTTAACAACTTAGAAGAGAATGTTCAAGTATTTAATCAAGTGTTCTGAAATAGTATGTTCCGTAAAATCCACTTATATACCTTTAACTTTGTGGTGGAACTTAGAGCGGATGTAGTTTAATAAGTTTCAATATAGATCGCTTAATCGACTCTTCTTTGTCAAAGTCAAAGTCAAAGTTAAAATATCTTTACTTACTTATTCAGTTTAGGCTTACTTATGAATATCAAAAAATCTACCACCTGTTCGGAAAAACCTCTGTTGAAAAGAATCCGGCAAGAAACTCAACGAGGTATATATATATATATATTTAAAGAGATCTAAAATATTATTAAATGTATCTTTACATCATAAGTATTTAACAAAACTTGCTGCAAATTATGCAAAGGAGGGAGACAGTAGGTGTGATACTTAGTACCTCCCACATGAAACGTGCATAACTCATAGATAGGTATACTACCTATGAGTTCCTCGTCTGTATCTGCAGGGCGATCTATTCCGAGTGAGCGTCGAATCACAATGTATGTCCTTGACGATAGTATCGGCTGAATCGAATACACAATGACAGAGACCACCTATCGATCACAGACAACGTGTTACGTGACCAAATGCCTTAAGGAATGAAAATAGAACTGCGATGGCACCAACTCGACTTTGAAGTACTTATGTAAGATATTTTGGGGGAAGATCTGAAGAGTTACGGTCGTTGTTCACTTATTTCCGATTATAACTGGAGTCAGCTTACGAATTTATTTCGTGCCAAGCGCTATTATCGCAATTTATCTACAAATTACTATTTTTTTATAAAATGTCGAGGTGATAAAAAGTAAAATGCCAAATCCTATTGAAGTAAAAACTAAATAATAACCTGTAAAATTTGAAGAAGTTATTTATTCTGAATTCCTTTGCACTACTGTACTGTATCGTTTAGTCCAAAGGGACTTTATTGATCGTTGAACTACCAACTCGTATGTAATACGTGACTCAAAGCTTTAAGGACCTACTTTAGTTAATACAAGTACATGTCAAACTGAAATGGAATACGCATGCTTCAATTGTTTCCAATTAATCGTCTTCCCATGGGAAATGTACGTCGATAAGACAAAACACACGCTGAAAAAGTACATTGCATGTTCTCAATTAATAGTAAACAATAGGTACTCAATACGTCCTATATTATTGAATACATTAAGTGCACTAATAGTCATAAATGGCGAAGAAGACAAAAGTTCAACAATTATGAAAAAAACACCTAACGGAGAGTTATTTCATTACACGATTGAGTATATTAGTATTTAACTAGTTTGTGCTCGTAGCATTGTTTGTAGAACGTCGTACCTATCCCATGAACATCCTACAACAGCCATCCTTTTTAATCTCTACGTACATTATAATAACTCTTTATTATCTAATCTCTATGAAAAATACAGATTTCTAACTTAAAAATAAGACGGCATTGATTACTGAGTCGATTAGTCAGACAGGAATTCTCTTACTGTGATTAACTACAAGTATTCGACTGACAGAAATCTGAATTTGTTCGTTGTTTTCTGTTTAAAAGCGCGTGTAATCTTCCGAGGTTACATAAATATATATTTTTAGGTTAGGTTAGGTTAGCTACATTACAAATCTATTAATGTCAATATTTTCAACAGGTAGATAATGTATTTTTCCATGGATGAACTTGGGTCGCAGTTTTATTGCTTAATAGATCAGCAAAACGTTCGAGGTAGCGCTTGTGTAGGTACTTACTTATTAGTCGAGCACTTTCATTTTTGAAAGAAAATCAACAGTTTCCATTTGGCCT
Organism: Choristoneura rosaceana; assembly: GCA_037349165.1. NCBI lineage: Eukaryota > Metazoa > Arthropoda > Insecta > Lepidoptera > Tortricidae > Choristoneura > Choristoneura rosaceana. The sequence goes on along the minus strand of JAZBNJ010000040.1, from coordinate 7,961,502 downwards.
TTTGCTGTGAACAGCGGAATGTAAAAGATCCCAACGGAATTAAATGAAAGTCTATCGATGGTTCGTCGCCGGACAATCGCAGCCGAACCGTTCTTAGTCACATTTAGAATTGCAAATGAATCGGCCGTTTACTCTCGTGTCGTAAACCCCGGGATATGATCCAGTCAGTTTTCGCGCCATTAACCTTTTGGACCTCCTCCCACTCCTAGGGGAAGTTGTTGTTGTAGGTAAATAACTTTGCGAAGCGTAGATGCACAATTTGTATAGATCAGTTGCTGTTGATTTACGATTTTTTTTACCTCTTCTCTACATACATGTGATGAGATCAAAACAGCCTCAAACTCAAGAGTATTACAATTTTAATTTTCAAATCAAGCTTTTTTTATTGATCTTTTATGAATGTAGGTTCATTACAACTGAATTGACTTGCCAATTTTCAAGTCGATGCCATAAACCGTTAAAGAGTTGGAAGAGCTGAATCGACTACCAGAATTTCAGTACCAGATCAGTTTATTATCAGCTGACCTACATAAGTGAGCTAAATTTACGTCAATCTACCCACTGGAAGTGGGTCAAATTTACTTCTAAGATTTGATTACGGACTACAGGAGAAACTAAATAAAAGCTTGTAAAAAAACTTAATGTTCTGTTCACATATCTTATAACTCCGATTCTTTCTCGTAATACGATAGATAATACCAACTCTGAGCTATCGATACTGAATATTCCCGAAGCGTCGTTTTACCCAGCCAACCGTGGGAGCCTCGCCCTAGTATCACCAAGTACTTGTAGCATAGATAACGCAACTTGACAGCTTGTTATGTGCGTCCAAACTCGTCCTGTCAGTGAGGCTATTGAAAAAACTGCCCAGTCAAAACTGAAAGAGCTCTCAAACTACATTCCCTTACGGCTTAGCTCTTGTTTTTGGGCATCGTGTAGGAGGGCGGAGTAGGTCTAATTAAGCTGGTATTAGGAAACACCCGTTCGACCAGCCTATGCTTGGGAAGTTGGGATTGAGTCGTAAATGTCGGCTCGAGTGCCCTCTGCCATCGCTTTGGTGCTCAATTTACTTATAGTTGTCGAATAAAAAGTTAAACACAACTCACGTCACGACGCTTTGTCTTTAGGAATGTTAAATCCTTTAAGTCAGTCAAGTGTACGAATTTATGCAGAAATGTTATTCGATTTGTGTTAAACTAATCCGTAATCTGTTCCATCGCGTGTTTTTTTCTACTACATATAATGCTGTTGACACGATGTTAATACTCGTCTATATTATTAATATAAGTTAAGTATTTCATGTGTTAATATTCCATGCTCCGATAAAGAAGCATCTACCGAAGTAAATAATAAAATATACAGGTCTCATGTGGGTATCGCGCCATTTCGTCGCTACAAATAACATATTGTTGTTCGAAATCAATCGTTGAGCACCATGAAAATATTGTTACGTAACACTAAACAGAATTTATGATCCCCTGGTAGATCTCGGCTAACCCGCAATCGTTACAAGAAAAAAGTCTGTAAACATGTTTTTTCTCTGTTTTCATAATTCGAGGGTAGGTAGTGTGCTACGCCCCAAAAAGAAATGCGGGAAAAAATCGTGGCGTTCGGTGCAAATCACCTATTTTATGTAAACTTCGTGACTTTGCGCCGTATCGAATGACTTAGAAAGGATTATTTACATTCATATCGAAAGAGGCTAGGAAATAAAACTGTAACCATAGAAGTTTGTCAATGGCCCTCTTGTAGTTGCCGCATGGGTTTGTTTTAAAAATAAACTGAGTTATGTGTTTAGCGGTGGCGTTTACCGCCGTCCGATGATTTAAACGTAGTTCCAAGGGCCTGTTAGTCACGTCATTATTTTGAGACAGACAGACGGTTAGCTCAATGTATTCTAGTAAATTGGAAATCCAATTCTATAATGTCTTAACTCATTATCCATATTAGGAACCTACTATAAGTATGTTTAAGTGGTATTTAATTAATAATTCCTTTTCATAATAATATTTATATTTACAATATATTAATTGGAAAACTGCAATAATTTTTAATTGAATTAAGTAAACCTTTTTCCTTATCACAGTAGAAGCTATACTTACCACAGAAAAACGCTTCTAAAATTGTGCAATATACTCACAAAGTGTCACGGAATATAACTATTAAATAAAGACAAATTTTTATCTAATAATTAAAAACCTTAATGTAGCTTGTCCATGGCAATTAACGTATTAATTAAGGCAGCGTTCCACTCAGGGCCCATTGCTTATTTCCATTGATTGGACACACCTGACCCCGCCCGTAATTATACCATTGTAGGTATCGTAATATCGTATTTTACTTTAATTTTATGTACCTATATGTACCTACTATATAATTATTCTGTGTAATTCCATTGCAGATTGCCGTGCCCTTTTACTCAGACGTCGCTAGCGAGTTTACGACAAGGTGATTATCTTTATAAAAATTCTCCTTTTACAGCTATTTTCTTATACATAATTAATTATGGAAGTATTCTAAGAACTAACTAATGGTTTGATTAAAGTTACTTTTTGTGTCCAGCATTCAATTCTCATTGTCATCATAAAAAAATGCAGAAATTCAACGATCAGTCACTGATATTATAATACTTACATCATCTTTTTAAAATTCTCATTAAGCATCTTTGAATGTTTAGGTGACCTCAGATAAAAAAATACAGAAATTTACTATAACAGATACCGTTTCAAATTTTACATCTTTAAAGTCGCAATATAATTTCAAGTTGATGACTGTTTTCACAAAACCATAAATTAAGCTTCAACGGTAACATACAGATCTGCGTCTTCGGTCAATTATTTACAGCTCGAGTCCAGTTAAGAGAAAGCCGAGCTTACTTCGTCGCAATCAACCTCCGACGGGTTTTTGAATTGGGACATATATGTACACCTACCCACGTATGTAGGTACATGTATAGGTATAAGTTATTCATATGTCTCTTCTTTGTTTTTTACTCATCCAGCATACTTACATATAGTCTTAAGTCCGATCCTGTTTACTCTATACACTGCCGATTTAAGTAATAAGCTGAAATATTGCAAGATACACTTATATGCAGATGACACCCAAGTCTATCTCTCGTTTAATCCCCGGGACACAAGCGAGGCTGAGCGAATGATAAATGAGGACCTTGGCATCATATCTCAGTGGGCCAATAGTAACGATCTTGTTCTAAACCCCGTGAAGTCTAAGTTTGTTGTCTTTGGGACGCCGCATCAGTGTATAGCAATATCAGAGCGCAATCCTAAGATTATGATCGATCAAAACGTCATTGAACAGTCATCCTCTGCAAGGAATCTTGGTCTCGTGATGGACGGTGAGCTCCGGTATGCCGAGCATGTAAATACCAAGATTAGGAACGCATTCTACCGTCTTAGGATCCTTTACGGAATAAGGAACTTCCTTTCCGAGGAAATCAGAGTGATGCTGGTTGAGTCACTGGTTTTGTCACATTTTAATTATTGTGATACAGTATATGGACCCAGAATATTCGCGAAAACTGCGCATGCCATACAAAGAGTCCAGAACGCGTGCGTTAGGTTCTGCTATCAGGTCCCTAAAAGAGCACACATAACGCCGTACTTAAATAAGCATAAAATCCTTAAAATGGCTGGTCGCAGGCAACTTCATCTGGCTGGTTTTGTGTTCAAAATTGTGCACGAGAAACGGCCAAAATACTTATTTGACAAATTCACCTGGGTTCGAAATATCCAAAGCTGGAACACTCGTGGACGAACCACAAACAAGGCTATGATTCCCAAGCATCGCACAAAGGGATGCAGAGGTGGTTTCAAATTTGCAGCGTCCAAAATATGGAATGACTTGCCACCACCCCTGCGTGAAAGTATGTCCCAGCCTACTTTTAAACACAAGTTCCGAGCGTTGCTTCTTATAACACAACTTGAAAACAGCTGCATAATATATCACTAGTAGTGGTCGGTGTTGTGCTCAAGGATGAATGGGTACTTCTAGAACTGTAATTTGTTGACTGTTGAGGGTTTTGTATTTTTTTTCTGGTTTTTGTTTTTTTTTTGTTTTTTTTATTTATTTTGTCTTTCGATAAACTTTTGTGATTTTCACTTGTTTAGTTTAAAATATTAGTTTGATTATTTTGTTTTTTATTTTCTGTAATATTGCTGTTCTAGTATTACTGTTTCCGTCTTTTGTCCGCCATCCAGCCCGCTATAGACGATATTCTAGCATGTGTCAACAGGGGCAGACTGAAAACCAGCGCTGGCAGCTTCCGCGTAAGCGCAGCATTAGCTGAGTCTGCTCCTTTTGCCGCAGGACAGACTACTTACTTGCAATTTTACTTACTTCTATACTGTATTGTACTATTTTGTCTTGTATTGTTTATATTGTTGTCTGGTATTGTTTGTACTGTTGGCAATTAAATATTTTCTATTTCTATTTCTATTTCTATTTACTTTTTCTTCGGCTCAAGCGCTCATTGTTATCCCTACATTTCTTCTTAGGTATTCTGATCTCGTAGCAGACTGCACTGAAGTCGATTATTTCAGTCGATTTTGGCAAATTGTTAGGTAGGTATCTATGTATAGGTAGCTATTTTGTTCTATATAAATCATAGAAGAAATCAAGCACAACAATTATTAACGTCGGAATCCAATTTTTATTAAAACCAATTTGGAATTTGCAGTTGGATTTTCAGTTAAATATTGCATCTAGCTGTGACACAGACTGTTGCAACACGAAATGTCCTGGTAAATAAAACACACGTCTTACGCGACCGAGTCCCGTTTTACTATAAGTGAAAATGGCGAAAGTTCAAGACAATATGGGCATAAATAATATACAAAATCACCTTCTCTGTGACCGGCAGTCTTGAGCAATTTTGTATCGGTGTTAAATTAACTTTGCCGATACACGTAATATATTATGTTCATACGTATAAATATAAGCGGCTCACTCCAATCCCCGTTTGCGCAATGCGCGCACATGTTCGAGATAAGAAAGCGTACTTTTATTTAGGTGCGCTCTATGGCCGACCATTGGCCTGAAGTTTCCTAACGTAAATATTTATAGACGCAGCCGTCTCAGGCGCACACTTGTTCCTATGTTTGTTTCTGTCATTCAACGCGCCTGGAACTCGTCTGATGGTGCTGGAGATAATTTTACTTTCATTTTGAAACATTTAATCTTCTATTTTACTTGTATATATTCGAAACATTCAAATTTTAGTAGAGTAGGTTGAGCTAGTATGATTTACTATACTAGCAATTCGATTGTTATCTGAAAATGTGTTTGGCGTAACCTAAATTCTATTTCTTGATTGTTTTCGGTAAGTTAAGGCTTTTCTATTGAATGTTTATCGCATAAGTGAGTGATTTTAGCATTGTTGTTGTCGATGTTGTTTCCGCCAGACTTTTCTCGGTGACTACGATCCTTCTCTGCTGTCTTTACGAATTATAAGAATACATAAGCATTAAATTTACAAAAAAAGACAGGGGTGGATCTGGTTTGACTTCACAAGTCATTTAATCAGCACCAAGGTTTACTTTGCGTAGCTACAATTCTACCTACCCATTGTCCATTGACGTGATTACTGGTTATTTATACAAATCCCTAACAAAGTCGGCAATAATTTATTGACGCCGAATCTTTAATTTAATTCTGTTGACACGTCCACAATCGTAGCAAGATTTATCGCTACACATTTTGTCTATTGTCGTACAATAATTACATAGCGCACTCAATGGCTAAGTGTGGGAAATTAGCTTTTTAACCTATGTTCCACTTTGTATTCTATTTTGACAATTCGGTTTCTATTATGATCTTGCCATTTTGTCATGTTAACAGGCTGGAATTAGTAAGCGTATAATGCTGTATATGTTTTTCTTTTGTTCGTTTGATACATTTTATTGCCGTGTCTTGTGTAAACAGAAATACTGTCTATAGAGTGGAACTAGAGGTGTGAATTGTATAGCTTTATTGGTTGTACGACGCATTGTTTCCATCTACTGGGTGCGAGCGTGTAAGAAGGGTGTTCTGTGAGGGGTTTGCCCGTAAAATAGCTTCCGTGTTCAGAGAAATTGGCTAGAAATTCGATGGAAATTTGTCTTGTGATAGCTACTCACTAAGTCTTAGTGACTAAGATAATATATAATACCTGAAAATAAAGAGAAGCAAAAAGAAAAACATAACATTAGTTTCTGCAGGACGAAAATAAGTTGCTAACGAGAACTGTGCCTTGAGAGACTCCTGTGGCTGATAGTGATTTAATAATGACAGTAGTGATTGAAAAGTCAGTAGTAATGAAGCAGTCAACTGTTAAAAATGATAGTAAACACTAAACTACTACCAATGAAAATGTAAGTCATTAGAACATGACCGTGGCCATTGACATTAGCAATAAAACATTACATAATTCAATCTAGTAGGTGCCTAGTATTATTTGTGGTGAAATTAACAGACGATAAAATTAAGTTTATATTCACAATAAAATGTGAGTGAGTTGCCGTCATAAAGTCTCGCGTTTTTTATTGGTGGCAACACCGACGCTGGTCGAGTGACGCTTGCAGTTTGGTTAAACGGCAGTTTATGGCTATTTTGCCTCCTTTAATCGCTTTACTACGCATTCGCGCCTCGGCTTCCAACAACCCTTCGGCCCTTAGATTTATTCGTGTGTGGGTGTCGTATTGAAAATTGTTCAGTCATTCTCTTTTAATGGCTGTTTGTTCATGAATTGTTTACTAGTAAATTACGGTGGTAGTTTACTTTTAATTTTTTCCCATTTTTTTAAAAATAAACGCATTACGAACATGGTATAAATTCAATTAAATCGTCTATCTGCATATACTTAGTTGCGTCTATATCAAACACCATCTCCGCTTTCATTGCTCCGGTTTCTCGTTATTAGTTGTAGGAAGGACCGTCGTTTAGAACTTTCCTCAAAATTTGGGGACCTCATGAAAGTGAGGAGCGATGAGGGCGCGATGGGCGGGCGTCCGTGCGGTGCGGGGCTAGTTCCGCCGCCCGTCACTAGATGGCGCTCGTCGGTAGCGGTCGGCGTGTGTGTGCAGAGCGCCTCGAGCCGACACACTTGGATAGCCGCCGCCACTCCGCGCCCGACTGCGCCGCTGATCGCGCGCTCCGCGTTACTTCGCCGTCGCTACCCCGATACACACGCGATAACCACGTAACGTGATACTTATAAATAAATAAAAAAAATCTACAAAACAACAAATAAAGTAAAAAAGTTAGCGTTAAAGGACTACGTGGACGCTGAAAAAAAAAAAACAACTTTTCACGTTAATGGACTTAGCTGAGGTTACGAGCTTATCATATCAGTGACTGTTCGGTGCATCTGAAAACTTTGAACTGAATTTTTTTCCGTGCCGGCTGGACTGAAGTTGCGGTCGCCCCGTCCGGTGAGCTAGCTAAATCGGGAATCGCGTTTTAATTTTCATGTGCCGCCTGCGGTACGCGTGTGTGCGCGGTGCGATGTGCCCGCGGCGCGCGTGAACCGGCCGTGTCGTGCGCTCTCCCCCGTGGCTTGCCCGGCCGCCACCCTGTACCCTGACAACCATGTCGGGGGCCTCGGCGCGCCCTGTGACGCGGCCGCCGTGTCGCCAGCGCCCGCCTCCGGCCACTCCGCCGGCCCGGCGTGGTGGACCATGATGAACGGCGTCGGCGGCGCGCTCTACGAGGAGCCGCACGCGTCGCCGCCCGGGGGCTCGCCGCCTTCCGCTCCGGCCGCCGCGCCGCCGTCCGCCTCCAGCGCCTCCCCCGCCTCCGTGGGCTCCAATCCGCCGCAGCCTCTCCACATCCCGGCCAAGCGCTACGACCCCGAGCCTGGTGTCATCCGGCATGCTCAGCAACCTTGGGGATACCCCCCAGATGCACCTACCTCTTTTAACCACGAGTACCCCACTGGTGCGCCGACCTACTACAACCTTCCGGTCGAAAGAGAGCGCAAATCGACGCTTCCCTTTTGGCCAGCGAGCTCCGGAGAGTACAAGCCTTACACTGATGGAGGCTGCCACCAAGGGTTCTCGCAGCCGTGTTGGAACTACGCGTATGGAGCGCCGCGTGGAGACCAGCCCTTGTCCTACGTCGGAGGAGACGAGCGGCGGACGGCAGTCTCCGAGGCGTCAGGGTTCTCACACGACGCATACGGGCTTCGAAACTACGCTCCTGAGTCTGTTTCCGGAGCACCTTACCCGCCTCCTGGCTCCCTACCCGGTCAGTATAACTTCACTGCATTAACAACAGATTCCCATAACCCTCCGATCACGTTGCTAACGTCCGGCTATAACAGCTGTTTGTAATCTTAGCCGAACTTATCGCCGACTCGAGAACCAAACATCATCGTGATGCAAAACATTTACAGAAATTTATAAACAAATACAAAGTTACGTTCGCAACGGGATGTCCATGGGGCTCTGTAAATTTTACTATAGTAAAATACTTTATATTAGTTTTTATGATGGTTCATGTAAAATTGTTTAAAATGAGAATACAATTACGGGTTTGTCAACCTTGACCCGAACGGATGCCGCTTGCCGCTAGATGGCGGTGCTCGGCGCACACAGACGCACGCCGTCTGCATGTGTGCGTGGCTCGCACACAGCGCCGCGACCGCCCGCCTCGCGTGCTGTGAGAAATGTCACGGTTGCAATTCCTGCAAGTGATTGCACGCCCCACCATCAAATATTGTCATTTATTTCCATGATGATAGAGCCCATTTTTAGGTGACGCGTTTCGCATGATTGTGTAATTAACATACAATGTTGATTAATTTCTCTATCCTGTCCCATAGATTCTCAGGTTCACTCATAAGCTAATTGGAAACGAATTCCGTTCCGTTATCTTTATCGTTTCATTGTTAATTTTACAAAAAAGGAGAAATGAATTTCATATTAATCCGAACATTTTATGACGTGTATGAATTTTATAGAGATTTAGTAATATCGTCCCCTTACTGCTAAAAGCGACTAACTGCATCAATAAAAACCTTAAACTTTGAACCTTAAAGTCAAACCTTTAAATGCGTTTTTCTCTAAACTCATTGATGCAGTTAGTCGCTTTTAGCAGTAAGGGGGCGATATGAGCTTTTTTATTCAGACAGTGTAGTCGTTCCCTACAGCCTAGCACCCTGTATAGAGTACGTAGATCGCAGACAGCGCGAGTAGTTAGTTACAAAGCGCACGAGTCGATCGATCGCGCATGGCGCGAGACGATAAAGCCGGTAAGCTAAACAACCGCCCGAAGCCTCCGGCCGAACGCTCCAATCAAAACATTTTCCCACACACCACCATAAATTTGATGAATGAACGAAACACGTGCTACAAATGTTTAAAAACGAACCATAAGCACCATTTTATAGGCAATGTAAAACGGTGGCGCTATACAACCGACATAAATTAAAGTTTACGTAAAATAAAGCGCCAATAAAAATGTATAACTAATAAATAAACACGATACCTGAGCTTCGAGACAATAAACCGACGATCTTTGAGTAGGAGCAATAAACGAAATATTGCTACAATAAACATATTACCTCTGATGAGACGATAAAAACTAGGTGCGAGCGGGACGGTAGACTTGCATGCGGGTTGATTCATTACGCGTCTCCTACAGACCTATATCACTTTTACGATATCATAAAAACGGCGACGACATTCATAGACATGCAATATTACGGGTTTCTTTCCGAAATCGCGCCAGTAAGTAGTTGGTGGGTAATTACGGGGCTACTGCCGCCATGTCAATACTATGAGGGCAATAAAAAGGCTTCATTCATAAACTCGGCGCTAGTTCACTTTCGATCGCCGCCTAACCATAAAGATGGGTTTATCGCGCCTCTGTTACGGCAGAGGTGTAACTTGACATAATTTTGCGTAAAACGCGCATATAATGGGCCATTAAAAGGAAACAATTGTTGAAAAAGTTATACGAGTGCTCACGTCACTTTATGATTGTATGTTTACAGCCCACCTGAGGTTGACATTGACTTTGATTTGTGAATTTACGGCTTAGTAAACGGTTTGAGATATGGCTCCGTTAGTGATCGGGCTAGTAGTTACGGGCTTGGGTGCTGCGGTTTCTTTTTAATGGTTCAAAATATTTACTGCTGATCCAATCCTTGCACCAATCATCATAATGCTCATAATCATCGAAGCGTCATTGCATCATTTCATCAGTTAAACGGCAAATTTGCTGGTTTACAAAAATAATACCCTCATCTAAGTTTCGACTCTATGGCCATGCGAATACAACAGTATCTGAGGTTCCACGGACTGAATTTATCCCGCGGTCGGTAGGTAAAGTTTTATGGGCGAAGAACCCGCACTTTTACTGCCACTACGGCCACTGATCGCTACCTCTCGTCCCCTCATAATTGACAAGTCGACTTGTCATTATGTCCTCTTTAAACAATCGCTTTTACAAAGAATCGAGTCCAGTAACACTGGCTGGAAATGGCTTGGGAAAATAACACCACGAACAATAACTTTTACGTAACAACGAGTTTTTAAATTTGTTGATATTGGTTTGAAAGTTCAAATAACTTAAAGGTAGGTACAAATTTACAGTCAAAGAGAAAATTAAATAGATTGTTTTAATATCGACTTTATTAGAATACTTCATATTACAATTAATTTATCACTTTTTACAATGATAGAGTTTTAACATCAATCCTAACAACAGCTGTCACACTGTTTATTAAAGAATTTGATGAAGCAATTACGAGTAATTTGCTTTTTTTTTGTTTCATGCTTTTGATTGGACTAATTTACTCAACTGCTCCGACTGGCCTTAGTTTCAATAACAGTCATATATATGTAGTAGTAAAAAATGTGTTACCTAGCGTAACGCAACTTCAAACTTATAAAACTTGCGGTAGGGCAGTTTTATGTCAGTAGCCCGTACTACTAATGCTCGGTTGAGTAAGTCTGCTGAATAAATTAGTAATAAACTGCTCCATTTATAATTCAAGTAACTAAAAAGCGCACGAATAAGGTGCTCTCAAGCAAGTACACAATAATTAATGACTTCTATGAGTAAAAAAGTAGTAAAATTGTCTAGATGCAAATTAACAATGTCGGCTTTACTACACGAGCAAAATAAATGTCTTGTATATTTATTAAGTAGGCTTCCTTTCTAAACTAAACTATCCATTTACCAGCGAGCAAGCTCATAGCAAAAATATCACGTCCAAAGTAATAAATCTCTAACGTCAAATAAATACCAATCATTAACTGATGTTTTATGTAAGTCACTCACTTCGAGGCTTACGACACCAGCTTTCGCATTCGGACTCTAGACAATAAGGCATCTATTTCACAACGTCCGTGGACCGTCAAGAATAATAGGAAATAGTGCAGTGTGTTGCATGCATCCAGTGTTGAGAAGGTCGTGGGCCGCATACAATATTACGTTGGTGATCTCATCAAAGGGACCGCTCACATAAATCGCGCTATATCCAACTTCTAACGTACCATTCGCCGGCCCGCCATTGTTTCTATGAACGCCGCGTGGAAATAGCCAGTTAAATGCAAACTGTACCAACTGCGAATTGCACTTTGAAATTGCTCCACGTCGCAGTTGATTAAAATTTTGTTGGCTAACGAAGTCTCAAGAAACGATTACATTGATTCCAAAATAACGCTTCCATAATTATGATCCAGAGTGCAGAATGCAGTAAAGTCAAAATTACTAGACGGAGCTAAAAATACGACATTCCGAGAACCATTCGCTTGAACCCTATCTGCGTCTAAACGTGCCAACAGATATTTACGCTTTCGACACAGATAGATGTGATAGTGTACGAACTTTAAAATACCTAACACGTTCTTGTAAACAAGTAGTGATTAATAATATATTGCTAAAACATACTTTTTCCACAGGTTCCCTATCGATGTCGGTGGGAGTCGGGGTCGGCTGTGGCTCCGCAAACCCCCTGGACTGGACCGGTCAAGTGACAGTGCGTAAAAAACGCAAACCTTATTCAAAGTTCCAGACACTCGAATTAGAGAAAGAGTTCCTCTTCAACGCTTACGTATCAAAACAGAAGCGATGGGAGCTCGCGCGAAATCTCAACCTGACTGAGAGGCAGGTGAAGATATGGTTCCAGAACAGAAGGATGAAGAACAAGAAAAACTCGCAGCGGCAAGCGGCGCAAGCGGCGCAGAACAACAATAACAACTCCAATGCGAACAACCACAACCACCACAGCGGGCACCACCTCGCGCCGCACCACTCGGCGCTGCACCACGCCCCTCCCGCCAAACACCATCAGTGACCCGCGCCTTTCTCTGGGACTTACCCCCTTCACCACGGTATAGCCAGTTAAATGAAGCAGGGAATCAGTTCCATCAGACTATGTGGAAGTGACTTGTACTTAAAGGTTCCGAGAGATCTGTTACGTCCATGTTCGTTACCCTATACAGTGAGGAACGCGTATACCGTTCGTAAAGCATCGAGGACGCTAGCCGGCTGTTATGCGCCGGTCGCGCCGTGTCCCAGAGAATCTCGTACTCTAGTAACATAATGTGTTGTCGATTTGTGTATAGTATTAAATTACGAAGTTATGTTCGGTAATTGTAACGAGACTAAGTACGTGAGTAGATAACGATTCCTGATATTAATAATGTCTAGTGTAGCGCTAATAATGTATTTGAAATTATTTAAGTATCTACGAAATACGAATATTAAAGACGTCACCGATGAATAGTTTCTAGATAGTTTATTGAAAATAAATTTTGTATAAATATTTTGTGAGACTGCTTATTGTTGTATTCGTATTGCTGTTCAAAGGGTGTTCAGTTTAGTTACGTTACCAAGTTGTTGGGCCTCGGCAGCTCGCTCGGCGGCAGCGGCAGTGCCGCGCGCTGTCGCCTCTCTTACGGCAGCAATATTCAGCTAGGTACTATTACCGACTACATGTCATAATTCTCTATTTATTTTACACTTAGGTAAAGATAGAGACCGCAACATGATCAAATATTTATTAATTTCTTATCTCCTAAATCGTAAATTTTGTTATTTAAATTATGGATTTCTGATAAAGCTTTAACTCGGTTCCAGTAGAATTTTACATTAAGTTACTGTTATGACTTTTTTAAATATTGAAGTTGATGTTATAATCAATTAAATTAGGTGATATGGGCAAGTGCATTAATATTGTCCTCTATTGATTCATTGTACTGTTCGCTTTAGCCTGTCTTATTACTTTTATTTTTGTTTTAGTTGAATATTTTATTATTTATTTTATACCTGACTGTAACTAAAACCCTAATAATGTTTAATGTTTTTACTTGCGTCTTTCTCTTCATGTTATACGATGTGTTATATATTATTTAAAAAAACACGTTTTTTAAATATTGTAAGTTACTAAATGATCTACGAAGAGAATCATCCCAGTTTTAGGATAATATTGTAATATTTCTTAGCTACCAACATCTTTCCTACTTTACAAAAACAAGTATAATTATTATATATGTAATAAATGTTTTATTGTAAACTTAGTAGTTTATCTACTCTGATCTAATTCATTAAATCTGTATTGTCGTAATTTTGTAGTGAATAAAATAAATTAGGTGTTTTTGTACAAAATGGCGACCTCGTCTAGGTAACCGAATTTCTATTTTTATTGCAAGGCATCTCATAGATACCTGTACCTACCGCATACCTACATTATAAAACGAAACAACGATTTGTATAACTTAGGCATCGTCCTGTATAAATGGTTATAAGCAACGTCAATATTTTTTGAGTAGTTGCTTAATTTAGTCTGAAAAACTTAAATCTGTAACATTATTAATTTGATAATTTATTACAAAAAACTTCTTGTTTTTATTAATTTCTGGGGTATTTTTGAAATTTTTTGGGAAAAAGAATTCACAATCATGCCTATTTTTGTTATTATATTAAGTACACTCTTATCTTCTTAAATTGAATAAATTTTGTAACAGATACTTCCATATTCCAACAAAAACCAGACATTTGTTTTAAGGTCTTCTGTAATGGTTATTCAGACTAGAAATTTTCTCACCGTTCCCAGTTTGCTTCTCCAATACATAATACAATCATCGCAACGATTGCAGTAGTTACTACTACTTATAATAAAATCATAAACTATAATATACCTAATTGTAATAATTAAAGGTCTCGTAATTATTATTGTACAGTTAAATTAATGTAGTTAATCGCGCCAGAAATGTGAGGATTTGTTAAGTATAATGTAATAATTAAAAATAAAATGAATGTGCTCTCGACAGTTTTATGACGAATTTAGAAAAGAATGTATGAAAGGGGAAAAAATTAAATATTTCGTCGTGTCTTGGATTCTTTTTGTGTTGCTTTGCCACCTTCCTCAGTTTTGCTAAGTTTTTATCAACAAGACACTGCAATTCACAAAATAAACTGACAATGGAGTCAACATTATTCATGTACAGGTAACCATCATGGTTCAACGTGCTGTTGCCCGCGGCTTCACTCGTCTAAAATGAGTTTTTTTTTAAGTAACTGTTCTCTTACTCTTTTATTTTTGTTATCAACTGAAATTTTAACAATTTTCTGCAGGGCTTGCTGAAGTTTAAATTCACCCGAACACATTTGACTTTTTTGTCTTATTTTTTTGGATCATACTTTTAATTTCATTATCAATTGGTACTATTGAACCATAAGACTTCCGATCCATCGTAGAACGTTCTTGCAGTAGATAAGCTTCAGTAAGTACGAGGTCTTTATGACTTTCTATGAACGAAGCCTTATTATTTAGCGCACTCGTAATCACAATCGCTTTCATCATTTCGTTCCATCGCATAATATAAGATGAAGATAGAACAAGATGGTGAAAGGGAGCACCTATGCGTTAGATAATACGGCCTGTTCCATATTGAGTCATAATTCAGTTGGTTTAAATACTTACTTTGTACTAGAAAAAAAAAATAGACAGGCGACAATCATAAGCTAACTTGCAAACTCTGTTCCAGTGTTATTTACGAAGATAGGTATGCACGTGGTGATAAACTTTGATCTTAATGTTACATAAAGACATGGATACTTTTTATTGGGTGACACTTCAATTTTTGAAAAATGTTGCTATTGAATTTCTTAGGACTAACCGTGGAAACTTTACCTACATAATTGGGGATGTCTATTTTTTTGCAATGTGCAGTAAATCGAAAACCATTTCGAGATAAATGCTTTTTAACTCGGTTTCTGTAGTTATTTAATTTTAATATAACGTAATGAATTTATAATTTAACAAATAAGCAATGACCTTCATTTGACATTGGTGTAAATTACGTGACCGGTCCAAATCGTACTTTATTATGTGTGGTTAGAATTCTTCACAATTTACGCATGGATTGTACTACGGAGTTTGATTTAGACCGGCCGGCTATACATCTGGCACTGACAGTGCCGGTAAAGTGTCAATACTGTCAATGTCATTCTTGCTTGTTTTGCGACGAATATTGTATTGAGATGAATCAAGTAAAATACCCTGGCTGTGTTTATACCGGATTCTGATAAGCTTCTCTGAATGAATTCTACCTTTCTTTAACCCGGACGCCGATCATTCTGCACTTACGACAACCTACGCATCCCTTTGAAAACAACTTGGCTTGGCCCCGGATACCGACCTTTCTGCACTTACGACAACCAACGCTTCCCTTTGAAAACTACTTGGCTTGGCCCTGGACACCGATCTTTCTGCACATGCGATAACCTACGCTTCCCTTTGAAAACTACTTGGCTTGGCCCCGGACACCGATCTTTCTGCACTTACGACAACCAACGCTTCCCTTTGAAAACTACTTGGCTTGGCCCCGGACACCGATCTTTCTGCACTTACGACAACCTATGCTTCTCTTTGAAAACAAATAAGAAAATACATATGCTCTGGGTTAATTATGAACAGGACTATATAGATGAGCTTGTCAAAAAGTCCATAGACTTCTGGGAGAAATACATATTTCCAAAACTATTGGCAAGTGCTCTATCCTAGATTAAGTGAAAGCCTGTTCTGTTATATTAATAAAACAGGGACAAAGTATCCTAAAAAGTATGTTCTATTTTCATTTTGCTGGAATAAATAGCCTCTCCAAAAGTTATACTTAATATTACTTTTTTCATAGCTTAACTGAAACCTAATAGGATCACCTATTAGGGGACAATTTCACCCTTCTACAGTCAAATCCACTGGATCGTAACCTATTGTGAAAGGAACCTTTTCACTGAAAATATCAGTGACATTGCATTGCTTGACAAAGAAAAATCAACATGACTCTTACTTTGAAAATGTACTATGATGGGTCAGACAACAAAAGGTTCGACTGTAGGTAGACAGGGAAACTGGATTACGTCCCGCCTTAGCCTTCTAAACCTAACCTATCCGAGTCGCTTCTATTATAGTTAACATAATAGTTAAAAATGTATGACTTTTGTGATTATAGAATTTAATATTATGTGCCATAAATATTAGAGCTAATAAGCATATAAGCATATACTGCACAAAAATTATGACTAGTGATGTTTATAAATTATATGGATATCGATTTCTGACCATCGAAATTCGGAACAAAAAATGTATGGGAAATTGGGAAACAAAGGGATCCCTATTTTTTTAACACAGATTTATGGAATGTCAACATGACATTTGCAACAATAAGTTTCCACTCTGGTATGCGATTGATTGTACATTAAATATTTGTTTCTCTTGCCCCGACATGGGAATCGAACCTGGG
The DNA here is from genome assembly GCA_037349165.1 of Choristoneura rosaceana. Lineage (NCBI taxonomy): Eukaryota > Metazoa > Arthropoda > Insecta > Lepidoptera > Tortricidae > Choristoneura > Choristoneura rosaceana. Next base: position 7,944,748 of record JAZBNJ010000040.1, on the reverse strand, counting down.
GCCCCAAGTTTCATAATCAGGGTCTCTAACCGCTTTTAGGCCATCTGGTCATCAAAATGCTATGCCTGAAAAAAGTTAACTAGACAAGGTGATACTGAAGAAAATATAATGTGAGTAGTTTCAAGATTGAAAGTACAATAAAACTATTTTGGCTGTTTATTCACTTTTTATTATTTCAGTCTTTTCCTTTGTGTCCACTTTACACTGAACAGCATCATTTATTGTATTTATCCAACTAGAAACTATTTTGCGAGAATGAACTTCAGATGGTTTTGAGAGTACATTATCTTGCAGAAAAAGTCTTCGGAGTTCTGATGTTTCATGCTGTAAAAATAATTTGTGATTAAAATAGGTAAAGAATGGTCAACATGTTTTGAAGATCTTGGGGGAGAGTATTGATAGGGATGTTTTTAGAAATTTAAATTAACTGAGATTGAGGATACAACTACTTACAAAAAAAAGCTCTTTAGTTAGCACTTTGCTAAGATAACAATTTCAAAATCATACCTGTGATGATCCAGGGATTTCAACACCTGTTGCAGGTATATTACTAATACTGCTTGACCCAAATGCCACGGAGGCTTGCTGTAGATTTTAGTTTGGGCCATCCTTTCATTAACTTCCAGTATTGGTAATTTTTTAAATCTTTATCCAGCTATAAAAAAAAAAACTAAATTATAAATAGATTCATGGTACAGAAGCTTAATAGGATGAAAACTAAATTACATGGGTACTTAGAAAACTGCATTATTTACTTTACCTCTTTATAATATTGGTATAGAAATGTAAACTGAACCCAATCTAAAACAATTAATTATAAACCGCCCCTGTGGCATGGACCCAGAGATGCTATATTATGTTATGCGAGAAAACTGCCAGCATAAGTACATTATTCTAATTTTTATTATTAACATAATACTATACCATTTTCTAAAGTTGGTATTTTGTGACTCATATAAGTACAAAATCTTTAAAGTATGTAATACCTGGAATTCTCGGCCCTTTTTACTGCAGTCCAACACAAATCAAACATGACTCAAGTTTCATGTATGATAGTGCATCTTTTATAAATACGACAATAGTAAAGTTATATTCGCAGGTTAGGTAAGTGTATAAGTAAAATAAAATACTTACATTTAGATGATCTTCACAGCAATAATACTGGCGTTTTGAATCGACATCGATATCTAATTTATAACACCCATAGCCTTTTCAAGTTCTTGTTTACGTGCACAAAAACTTTTTTGCTATTACAACTAGTGTTATTCATCTCGGTATTCAGAGGCAAGCAAAATTCAACGAATGCTTATACGAATGGTTATTCGTCGTTAGGTTCAGTCCAAGGTACTAGCACAGGTCGACGAGTATAATATTAGGGTAATAGAAATCCAGGGAAAAGCAGTTCAGCGCGTTATACGATAAATTACGAGGATGGAACGGATTGACATTGACAATAGTGAAAGTTGGTTGACACTAAGTTTGACCACAGATAAAAAATAAATAAAAAGGGGGTGCCACATATGGCAAAGTCATGAACCAATCTTCTATGTGGTAGCACTTTATCAAACTGTGACGTCATCAACCAAAATAGTTTCAATAATTAATTTTGGTAAAAGTAGTGAACTAAATGAAAAAATATTGAAATTAGTTTCTTATAATTGACTATTCTATACAAAAAAAATATAAAAACCATGGGTAATTTTTTTTAGACATCCCCAATTGGTATCATGGTTCATTTTTTTTAAATCTATTTTTTCTTAAATGCCACCCTAACCAACTGGCAGGGTTACTCACTGAGCCTGACCAGATAAGACGTCTTAAGAGTAGAATCCTAGAACGGAATCAACTAATATGAAGATTCAGCCACTGATAGAGCGGGCTCTCGCTGGGAGCCAACTCTACAACTAGTCCTCCTACTGATCGCATGATAATATTTAAAAAAAAATATTTTCATTGTCATAATAATAATATAGTCTTTTATGAAATGTAAGAAATAATTTCTGGGTAAGTACCTACTTAGATCAATATAAATCTCATTAATCTTTATTTCCCGTTTTTTTTCTCTTATAAATACGGTTACCCGTTAATAATCATTTTGAATTTAAATAAATTGTACCGAACTAGAACACATTAAAAAACTACAAATGATTATGCTATAGTCGGGTATCGTACCCAAGTATCTGTCATTCCTAATACCTACGTAAAGTCAAAAGTCAAGTCAAAATATCTTTATTCAATTTAGGCTATAACAAGCACTTATGAACGTCAAAAAATCTACCACCGGTTCGGAAAAAACCTCTGTTGAGAAGAATCTGGCAAGAAACTCAATGAGGTATTTTTTTAAAAGAGATTCACAATATGAATTAATGATATCTACGTATTTATCATATTCGCCAACTATAGTGTCTAAAACCCTCAATATATTATAATCAAGCATACTGTTGATAGACATGTAGGTCATGGTGAAAAATAAGATAATTGCCGATACAGCTCGTAGAAATACCATGTATAATGTATGCATATTAGGTACTCTCGCATATTTATACAAGGTAAAGTAACATACCCACTTTGATTGATTGAACTATTTACCGAGGGTACATAATAAAGTGTGCCATGTTCTCCTATACCCACTTAACGGTAAGAGAAAGGGAGATTACATAATACATATTTATATATAAAGGAGTTGACGCAGTGGTGCCCTGAATTAATGAAACAAATGAAAAAGAAATGTAGTATATTGTAAGTTTTTATGCAATAATAAAACCATAATAATACATCGTACAAAGAAGGCGATTACGATGTTTATGTGTTAGAATCTTACATTAGAGTACAAGGTAAGTGTTTACATGTAAAAATTACAACTATCTGATCCAAAATGTATTTTTAGTTCAAAAAATGTAGCCTGAACCACAGTATATATATAAGCTCAAGCAGTATGGAAGCTGCGAAGCTACGATCGAAACGAACACACTCACACATACGCGCGCTCTACACGGCCTCTTAAGGGGGTTCCGCGGTACTGCAGTACCGCGAGGCTTCTCAGAGGCCGTGAAGAGCGCGCGTCTGTGTGGGTGTGTTCGTTTCGATCGATTTGTTCGTAGCGTTCCATACTGCTTTAGCTTAAATATATACTGTGCCTGAACCCTATAATAGCTGTTATTTCCAACCACAAATGGTACGGAGAAAGTTGCCATAGTTTTCAGGTTAATACTGTCTGAACTTCTATGATGACAAATATTATTTTAAAGTAGGTACAAATACTCAGGTGTAATAGATAGTGTTTATTATTCGTATAGCCGAGATGAATGATGAGACACCAAAATGCTAACAGTAGTCTGAATCTACACAAGTTTTACACAGGTTTTCTGTGACAGGCTAGTTACCTACGATAGAATGCTGGGGTGTGTTTGAAAAGTTTGACATATTTGCGTTACTTTTGAGCTAATCACATACCGGGTGTAGCCTGTAATATAAGCAAAAAATTAAAATATAGATCATACTCCTCAAACTGAACAACATTAGTTCAGCGAATTTTAAAAATAATTAGTTTTTTATTTTCATTACACTTTTAAGTTTATTCGCAGAAGCAATGTAAAGCAAAATGCTTGATGTTTGTAGCGTGACAGGCGACGTCAGTGGTGTTCTAGAATGGCGTACATTGATGGCAGTATTTAATTTGTATGAAAAAAGGAAAATTCAAAGACTCCATTATTTTTAAAAGTCGCTCAACTAATGTTGTTCAGTTTAACGAGAACGATCTATGTTTTAATTTTTTGCTCGTATTACAGGCCACACCCGGTATAAGACTGTAACGTCAAACGGATACCTCGATACTTACGCCATCTAGCGATATTTCTGCTGTCTTAAGAAATCCTCCTTAGAAACCAGTGATTTTTGTGCTTCAATTAATAAGGTAAGTCTAACTTTCACACGACAAAATTAGGAGTACAATGATTATAATAGTGTATAATAGTTTATGAAAATGTAGAGTCATTGAAAACTGAAACGTTTTACAAAATTTAAACCATGGTCATACCTATGTAGTATTTAAAGGGAATTTAAAAGCTTATACCAAAAACAACTAATTAATTACTTAGTTGAAAAAAAAAATACTTGACAGGTCTGATTCATTTGACTTACAGTTATTGTTGTCCAACGGTTGGCGTTCAGTAGAACCAACCGCAACCCTGTCATCGTAACTGACATTGGCCCAAGCCTTGAGTCCGCCATTAAGGGGAATAATAATAATACAGTTATTGGTATATTATTATATTATATATCACAAGAAACTTAAAGATATTGAAATCAACATTTCAGTTACATGGCATAATGGTTACTCCAATTTCGTAAAATTTCTTACAAGGTTGAAGGAAGGACCCATTCGTTTTTCTTTTCATGTCATGTCTAATAGAGTGGTCAGCGCCATCTAGTTTGGCGAAAGTAAATTAGGTTTCATGAACATGATTACCAGAAAAATTGGAAGTAGGTGTACACGTCGAATATTGTAAGTACATTTTATATTAAAAACAAGCAGATGTCCTAATAAAAACTATTAATGTAAAAGTTTTCATCAATATTTTTGTTCAGTTCAGAGTTCAGGGATACCTACCTTTTAACGTTTCCTTATCTCTTCTGCCAGATTATGCGTAAAAGGAAGTTGTCAAACGGGTAAGAAATAAAAATAAAAATAAATGTTAAATGCTAAAATGTTATCCTTATTAGGATTATTAGCATACTAATACAATGAATGAAAAAGTAACTCTAAACCGATTCAGATGAAGCTTGATAATATATATGTCGGCGGCCGATCGTAAAATCCGCCAGATCACGAAATTCCTAGGCATATCGTGAAATGGCGCCATTTCATGAATTGGCTAAGGGACATCCGCCATATCGTTCAAAACACACCGTTTGACGATTTGCCTAGTGACGTTTAGGCAGATCATGAAATTCCTAGGCATATCATGAAACGCAGCCATTTCATGATTTAGCTAGTTTAGGCAGATCGTGAAATTCCTAGGCATATCATGAAACGCCGGTATTTCATGATTTGGCTAGTTTAGGCAGATCATGAAATTCCTACGCATATCATGAAACGCCGCCAAATCTTTTCCGGCACTTCGCCGGCCGCTGCCGCGGCACGCTCGCTTCGCTCGCTCGGCTCGTGCGTAGTGGTCACAACTCATACTAACCACTCCTCGCTTCGCTCGTCGTACCTATTTTTTTCTTTTTTTCGGCCGCCGACATATAGATAGTAACTTATAAGACCGTGGTAAAGACAAAAGATAGTTTTTATTCTTGAAAATCGCGAAGTTCCCGCGGGATAGCGCTAAACGGATTCTTGTCAGGCGGAGTTGTGGGCAACAGCTAGTTTAAAATAATTGTCCGTTTTCCAGGTGACTGCTGATCTTTAGTTTTTATGTACGACAGGAAACAAGTGATAATTATTTATGACAATGCGATACACAGTATTGAATTGAGAAATTCCGATTAAATTTGCTGCCAAATTTGGACAAATATCAGTAACACGAGTTACCTGTCGAGTATGAAATAGGAGCCTGGTTTTCAACTATAGCAATTAAATAATTTTCAAATATGCTCCTGTCGGCCATAAATAAAGAAAAATATATAATTGAATAATATTATTTAAATATTTAATTATATTCAATGGCGTCCGCCGACCGGGAGACGAGCTATCGGTAGGTCTCCAACAAGATGGAGCGGTGACTTGGTTAAGATCGCGGGATCGCGGTGGATGCGGAAAGCACAGGACCGGTCTGACTGGAGAGCCTTGGGGGAGGCCTACGTCCAGCAGTGGACGTCTTTCGGCTGACATTATAATTTAATTGACATTCTTTTGTATTACACGGATCTCAGTAAGGGTGCACTTCTATTGAGACGAAGCGGATACGTGCAAAATCCAGCGATTACACTACAGTCGAGTTCATAGACTTGTGAGCAAAAATTAGATCAAAAATATCTGAACACGCTTCTACGCTGTTAGCAATAGAGTCGTCTATTGCTAACTAATCTAATCTAATTTTTAACTAATCTAATTTTTGCTCACTAGTTTATCAACTCAACTGTACAAGAGAAAGCGTGAGACTAATGAGTAAGTAATTTTTTATGTCAGTAGCCGCGGATTTTTTGCGTTTCCTAATTAGGTCTGGTATTTGTATTGTTGATATTCTATGATACCAAACAAAATCCCGTGGGAATTTCTAAATTACTGCAGGTGTTTCTAAAATTTATATCACGGTCTGAATTGACACTGCATGAAAAAATATGTCTCTGTCCCGAACCCGTGGAAATTTTGGAATAAAAATAAGTAGGGTACCTATTACCGAGGTCCAGCTATTTACATAACAAATTTCATTCAAATCTGTTAAGTAATATGTTGCACTTTTATCTTGATAATGATATTCATTCCAAAAGCGATTGAAGTATAGAAAAAATATACCCTTAACGAATTTAATAGAGTCCAAAATAACTGAAAGACCGAAAAGAAGGTAAAACATATTATGTTTCTACGTGTGTTTTCCACTGATCTATTTGAAGTCGATGCCAAGCCCAATAAATAGTATGTAGGCATTTATCTAACTAAATCCACCCCTGCTGGCCCATGCTGAGGCATAGAGTTCAAACAAATCAATCAAACGAACTCAATGATTAAAAAATTCAAGCGAATTAATATACCCCTTTTTTTGATGTCAGTTTAAGAAGACTTTGAAAAGAATTTTCAAAATAAGCTTTGAATTTTAAGTTTGATTTTATTTTTTGTTTTTCACTGTAAATATTTCAGGATTTATTTTAGGACCATCTCGTAGAACCCTTTAGGTTAGATTTGGTTAGTTTTATAAAAATCCTGAAATATTTGCAGTTTCGGAAATATTAAATAGTTGGGAAATGAAAAGTTGCCAAATGTTATTCGCCGAAACATATTAGTAAACCGATTGCTTGACTCTACATATTATACACATATATTTTCCACTCTGCTTCGCCTTAATGGAAACTCACCCTATGGAAGTTTGTATTGGAATTTTAATGTATTAATATCGCTAATTAGCTACTTACTTATTCAAAATGCTCATGCATCTACTAACGTTGTCTTCAGTTTCAACAATCTCTGGGTCAGGATCAATTTAGTATCTCCCTTAGTAGCTTACTAACAAAGTCACTTTATTGTAAGCATAAAGTGTCTAAGTAAATAAATAGATACATAAAAGTTAAAACTTGCCTTATTAAAGCTGAGGAATTTAGAATATTTGCTTCGAAAATGCACTTTTGAGGTTAAAACGGTATGCAAGCAACTTCGATGCGGCTGCGTCTCTACCGGTTATTCTTAAGCGAGCCGCCTCCCTCACCGATTAGCATATAAATGAACTAAACCAAGACGACTTTATATTAATCCACCATTTTAAAAAGAGCTTCCCTTTCTCCCTGTGCAAAGAATAACTAGATGAAATCGCGGTTCAATACCGAACCCGAGAGGTCTTATTAAGCTGGACTCCTTAAAGTCCACAGCGTAAACTTGTCTGCTATTGGAGGAACTCAACCCTACAATGCGCGCGCGCATTGCTGTGTCAATAATTACGATAAAATATCGACAATATTTTACACCTACAAATGTATTTTTTATTTTGCCCTGATATCTTAAGCAATGATATTAAGGCAACATTGTTGCAGTCGGCGTGGGATATAAAGTAAGTAAATATGCGGCTGTAATGAAATAAGAGGTTTAAGGTTATTGAGGCTGCATCATTATGGGTATGTTAGCCTCAGCATTAAGTGGTAAATTGCCTTTATTATTTTTTACACGGTTTATCTATATGCCCGTACCCGCTGGATGTTTATATGCTCCACTATATCTCTATACAATTTTTAATATGAATCCGGAATGTTCCAGCAGGTATTTTAATGATTTTAATTAAAAACAGTTATATTTTTCAAGATTTTAATACAATAGTTTACTATAATATTCCATATACACTGATTGATATCTAAATAAAATGTACCGCGTTAAATGCCCACCTTATAGTAAAAAAAGAAAATTGAAGGAGACGAAGATAACGGACTGAGCGCGGACTGGCACAACTAAAGGCGTGACAAAGCTTATGACTTTTCATTCAGTTGAAGAACTTATACTCTTATGTACAGTTCGCCATTGTAAGTTAAACGGACACCGTGCGTTGTCCGCTCAGCTTGCTTGCAGTCAAACTATCCCAACCATGTGCAAAAATTTACCAGATAATAACAAAAAAGTTTATAAGCATAATACAAGAGGTACGTACCTACAATTGCCTTTATTGCACATCATATAGAAAACAAAAGGTATAGAAAAACAGATAGGTGTATGTAGAAAACATATAAGGTGAGCATTAGGCCTTACTGTTTCAGAATGATGTCTTCCAGGCAATCTTTTATAATGGAGAGAAAGTAAGGAATAAGTAAGAAAGCAACTAAACAGACAACCTACCTAGGTACCTAACTTTTTAAGTCGGATGATGTTATAATTAAGCTTCCCGTATTACTTTTTGAGCGAATTTAAGTAATTTTCACTAGCTGTATGAGGTAAAGAAATAATATTTAATCGTAACACAACGACCAAATCTAAAACGACCAGGGGTAGGTATTTCAAAGTCCTCAAGTTAATTTAAGATGATTCATACAATAATTAAAGTTTGTTGATAATTTTGTAACTTATTATTAAAATATATAATTTAAGTTACTTCAGCTTTAATTACAAATTTGTACCCACACGGATAATTTACATTTGACCTTATCGAATTGGCAGGGCAGGGCATTGTTTCCGTAACTATGTTAATTAAATTAGTCGATTAATTATAAGATTTTTATAGACAATACTGCCAAAGATAGGTATTTAACGGTAATATGAAAACCAATTTTGTTTTGCCACATTACTCGACGGCTGTATTACGTTTTCTTTATTTAAATTTTAACGGTCAAAATTGCACACACTTTGTTAAATGAAATTAAGCCATCATAAATTATACTTCAGTGTTACTTATCAGTGAATTAAATTTTATTAAACGGTATCCTATTTGCACAAAAGCAATCTACAAGTTCTGATTTATGTTATAAGCAAAATAGTATATATTAGTATGCAAATAAATGAGTAACTTAACATCACGAGACCAAACGGAAAAGAGTATTCCGTTCGTCGAGGCTCTGTTATTATTTACTTCGCCTCAAGCAATGCATAAAACATCAAACTTATTGCAAAAGCGACGGAAATAGTCTCAAAGCACGACATGTTCAAGTAAATTGAAAACATGCTCACGGTTGATGACTGTAAATTAAAATAATTGCTTTAATAATTTACGGCGACATACGTACTCTTACCATACCTGCAAAAGATGGCTGATACAGAACAAAACGGTGCATGGGGAGCCTAACTGTTTGAATTATATTTACATCGCGGCTTTGCTTAGAGATACGTTACACTTCGGTTGCTTATTGGCAATAGAAAGATTAGATTAGAAGTAACATTTTGAAAAAAAAAAAACTTTACCAAAGTGAGCGGTGTCGTTGAATAAGGTCTTGTCAAAATAAGGCAGATTTTCTAAGACAATTTTTCCCATTTTGGAGTCCATTGGCGATATATATAAGCTTTAAAATGCTACCTTTTGTTAGGGTCACAAGTGTCCGCTTAACTGTTATCTTGACAAAATAAAATATCAAGCCTTAATCGAAAACTATCGTTTCTAAGAATGATTTACGAATGAGTTTATTACGATTTATGAAAGAGTAATAATCTACAAAAAAACTGAATAAGTACTTTCTGCATATATAATGGAGCACAACATACGTACAGCTCGTGGCTCGACATGCTCTTGACTTTTTTTTTTATTTATTAGTAACAGGTAATAAATTAAATTAAAAATTACCGTAGAACACGAGCGTAACAACACCGGCGGTTGAAAGTACAAAAATTCACAACGTAAATTTTCAAAGGGAAATACGAAGGAAAATTCCGGGCTCCTAACCGTTTATCAGATAATGTAATTATGTACAGAGTGTTCCGGGACACCTCGACTCACTCTACGTAATTGAGTGCGCCCTCCCTCACGCCGGCTATTAGGCAAATCGAATCTTGTCCCTCCTTACCCCCTGCCCTCCCAGTTGGATGATATGTGAACGAGCTTCCTCTTGGCGCAGAACCAAGGATTCAATTTAGGCGAATGTAAATAAAATGCCCCGTTTGAGTTGCGCATTCCGGCTCGTGTGAGATTCAATTTATTCGTATACTCTTTAGGTATGTAGCGATATAAAGGCGGATAATTAAAGTAAAACCCTCGATTGAGAAAAAAGGTTTATCGCTCATACCTACTTTTTAAGTATTTCGCTGTGAGCTTGCTTCTGAGTTCCGCACTCGAAGTTGTGCTCGTGCTAATTGGAAACAGCAGAAATAGTTGTCGTTAGTAAAAAGTACTAACTTCTTTAAAAATTTATATTCATAATTGAGTGTCTGCTTGTATGTTTGTTGATGTCAAATTTCCTAGTTCCAATTTCATTGAATGGTAAAGCTGATTGATTTATGTACTTGAAATTTTACATACTTTGACATACGTTCTGGAGTCAACAAAAGTACCTGCACTCACTAAAAAAAACACGTAAGTATAAATTTGTTTTACAATTTGAAAGACAATTATGCATTTTATATTTTTTTCGCCCTATTCCTATTCCTAGTTTCGACTCAAATTGGCGAAATTTAACGAAAAATAAACGAATACAAAAAACAAAAAGGTAAGTACATACTATGTGTCTTCTGAAATATTAAGATGAAAAGTTATGATCTTTTTGACCGGAATATGAATAGACAGGTAGGCATTGTAATTACATTAAAAGCTAGTCAAATAAATCTTACAACATTATTATACTTAATATCAATGCCGAATATAACTAATCCAGACGTATGAAGTCTCTGAAATTTATACTCGTGTTGTCATATGCAAGTGTGTTAGGTTATCTATAGAGGACATAAAGCTTGAGTCTAGACGATTGTCATAGAGCATATCAGCGATGCAGTCTAGCGTTGTCCATAAACTAGTGAAACTTTGTCGCTAGCGCACGCTTCGATCCAAATGTTTGTTTATCTAGAAAATAATAAAAGTGCAAAAATATGTTGTTAACTCTGTTACGCTTATATTTTTGTCTCTGTCTGTGGCTGGGAGCCGTCGGCACGTCCGGGAGCCATAACGCCGTTTGATGGTCTGCTCTCCAATGCTAGCCGAGGCGATATAAAGCAAGATGTACGGCTGCGCTCTGGGCGACGCCTATATTTCCTAAACATCTTTTGGGCTTATAGTTCTGAATGCTGTGGTCTTGATGTGGGGTAACATTTTATTCGTTTTTGGTTCATCGAGATACGCGTTTTGTTAAATATCTTATTATAGCCTTTGATTGCGAAAATACTTATGTACAAGGTAATGGCGGCGGTGGTAATGTGTGTGTATGGTGGTGCGGCAAGAAAATAATGTAAAAAAATGTTAGTAAATTTTTGAAAATTATTAAGGTTGTGTGCTAATTGAAAATATTAGGTAAATTCACTGTTTTTTAACTGTTAACCTAATAAAATTACGAAGTACTAATCTCTGATTTTCAATACATACATATAACAACTTTATTCACATGTTAACGTCGCTATTAACAAATAAAAATATTTCATTTCATTTCATTTCGGCACTAGTAAAACTTGCATTTTTATTTTGGACTATAGCACAAACATTTGAAACCCAAATGAAAAACTTAACTCAGAAAAAATTAACAAACGTAATAGTGAAATATATCAATTAATGACATTGATACCACACAATACAGGCGAGAAACTTTTAACACAAAGCAAATAACCTGTTTATTATCAAAAGTTCAAAGCACTGTAATTGAAGGTGGGAAGGGGGAATTCGTAGACAATTAGGGAAATACATGGTTTTACGGAACAATAGCAGAATGGCGTGTTGAATCCCCATAAATTTGTTTCCTGCAGCCAAATGACGTAGTTTATAAGTAAATATAGTGGTCGATAATAGGATGTTTTACAACAACATAAATGTTGTAGTTGTTCGTACTATCTAGAACGTGGGGTTTAGGAGGTTGATGAAGTGCATGAATGAGCAATGTTTTTATTATTGAATGATTTTATTGCCTTGTTTTTGTCTTGTATACTGAGAATTGTGTGAGTCAAATTAGTAATTGAAATACCACCCACCCCCCCTTCTTTCTGTTGACCAATTGATCTACACACCTTCAGTAAACATGACAGTAAAACTATGTTTGCATATTTAGCATCATTGTAAATCTAAGATGGCCGCCACTACAACATAGTGGATTATTTAAGTGGTGTACTGCCGTTTCGCCAAAATATTTTTCGCCAAATTTCACTTCCCAAAAAACTTATCGCAATAGTTTCATTTCCCAAATGAATCTTTGGCATATTTACATTTCGCATTTTATTCATTTGGTCAAATTATCATTTGGCATAATTTTAGTTTGTCAAATTTTATTACGACAAACGTTTATTAAGCAAATGTTTTATATTGGCAAATATTGTATTCCAAAAAAATGTTTGTTCAAAATGACATTTCGCACAAACCAACCACAAAAACCAACTGCTACCAGAAAAGTAGCTTATGTTAGAACTGCGTCTTCCAAAGAAACGAACTGCTATCAGAAAAGTGGATGAGGTTAGACTGCGTCCCCCACAGAAAACGGACTGCTACCAGAAAAATAGGCTAGATTATAGGTTAAAACTGCGTCCCCCGCAAAAACGAACTGCTATCAAAAAAGTAGGTTAGGTTAGGTTAAAACTGCGCCCCTCTACAGAAACAAACTGTTCCCAGAATAGTAGGTTATTATGTCATGCGATATTTCGGGAAGAGTACATTATGCCAAACGATACATTTTACCAAATATTACTTGGCAATATGAAACATGACTAAGTAATTATTTGCGAAACAATAATTTGCCAAATAAAAATTTATTAACTGTAAATTTGCGATAGGTTTTTTTGCCAAATGATTTTTTGCCAAATGATAATTTGGGTAAAATTTTTTGGGATGTGATACTTTGCGAAAAGTTTTTTGGCCATACATTAGTAATCCTATTTAAGTATTCCTCTTCAGCTTATTATTTTTCAAATGGTATATATGTCGGCGGCCGATCGTAAAATCCGCCAGATCACGAAATTCCTCAGCACATCATGAAATGGCGCCATTTTATGATATGCCTAAAAGTTGGCCAGACATATCACGATGTTCCTGAAAAACAACACGGCAGATCGATTAGAGCAACGCATTCGTTGATATTTTATAGCTTTATACCAGGCACATAGTGATATGCTGAAAAAAAGAAAAAAATTGTTACGACGAGCGAAGTGAGGAGTGGTTTGTATGAATTGTGACCACTACGCCCGAGCAAGCGTGCCGCGGGAGCGGCCGTCGAATTGCCAGAACCGACATGGCGGCGTTTCTGATATGCCTAGGAATTTCATGATCTTCCTAAACTAACCAAATAACGAAATGGCGCCATTTCACGATATGCCTAGGAATTTCGTGATCTGGTGGATTTTACGATGGGCCGGCGACATACACAAAGATATATTTATTTTGTTATTTCTGTTACCTTTAAGAGAACATTCAAGAGGTCTGTTCTATTTGATCAAAAAGTTCGTTACCGGGTAGTTCCTATCAGAAAACTAATCCTGTATGTTGAAGTTAATGAAAATCAAGAAAAATACGGTGTAAATAATAATGTATGTATGTAAACTCTTTATTGCACATAAAAATAAAAATATGTAAATACAGAGAGGAGAACAAAGGCGAGCTTATCCCTAAGAAGGGATCTCTTCCAGCTAACCTAATAATGTTTAGACCTTACTAAAATAAATTTGAAAGTAACTCTATTTGTCTGTCTGTTTCCTTTTCTTATACCGCTGAAAAATGGAACGGTTTGATAATAACTAAAAGCTTAAAAAATAATTGGAGGGGTAGGAGTTACATACCTATCTCCATCAGATTAAATTGATCAGATTAAAATAAAATTGTGAGGCGTGTCGAATTCAAATGAAATTATGCATTAAGAAATTATGCAATGAAGAATAAATAGCTAGTGCTAAATACAATAAAATAATATTGTTTGTAATGAATGTTCACCTACATCGAGGGGCTGCCTCACCATCCATTGATTAGTGTTAACTAACGATAAGATGTGATGCCATCTCCGTCTATTCGAACAAAACAAATAGAGACGGCATCACATTCAACCATCAGTTAACACTAATCAATGGATGGTGAAATAGCCCCTTAGTGGTTTTGTAAGTATAAATAACATAGCTACATTTTTTTTCCACGAACGTGTAAGCTTCCCGTGGGGGGTTGATCACTTGCAAGCAACAGTTAGTAAATAATAGGTCAAAAACATGATTTAATTATCCACCATGCTTATTGCGCTCCACTTCATTGACAACTGACATTTTTATCGGATCATTCGGGCCATAATTTAACCACCCTTAAGCGTGAGTTGTCTTTTGCGAGCCTCGCCTAGCTCAACAGGTTAGTACTCAATAGTAGGCAGATTAACCTCCAGAATTCCAGATCCTTTGGTATAATAATGTACGTTTAAAATCTGTGGTATTCAGTCGCATAAGCACTTAGCATAAGCAATTTATTAGAGGTAACCTTGGAATCAGTGATAATACTGAAAACTCGTGTAGACCTTTGTTATGGCATTCTAATACTTATCTCGAACGTGAGTATTTTGTATCTACGTCTTAAATTCAATGGCAAAGGTCATAAAAGTAGGTTCTTTGAAAATATTTCGCTTTCTATTTATGACAGTATCTAATTAAGAAATAAAATAGATTATGTTTCTTACGTTCAACTTTTTTTGAATTGGAAACATGGAACACCAACATTCAGCTTTCTTGTTCTCCTCTTAATTTTTTTCTTACAAGAATTTTGAGAAATTCTGAAAATAGTTTTTAGACGCCATACCAACCTACTTTGTATGCCAATTATGAAGTCTCTTATCATTAATTTTGAAAAATCCCTTCTTAGTTGTACGTCGAGGACCCTCAAGGAATGTGTTAGTCGAATTTCGAGTCTATAGCTTAACTATGAATATCTTAAGACGCGGATGAGATCCTATGACACTTTCTAGACAAATTTTAGAATGCTCCAAAGCTCGAAATGCCGATGTGAGAAACGCGACCGCCAAGATTTTAGAGTTTTTTTAAATTGTCAAGTCTACCGAAGGACATTCAACGATGGGCACATTCAGTCGACGGGCACCGACGTCAAGACAGGCCGAGACAGAAAGAAATGGCGAGACGACCTGGACGCCGAGCTAGCCGAGTGACCGAATACCTATAATAGTATTATTTATCCTTGGATGGGAAGATAGGAAACCCAAAAAGAGAAGGCTTGGCCTGGCATCGGGACTCACATGTCACATATACGTAATAATAATAATCCTCCTAGATTTCTTAACTATAAACCGAAATACCTACAATGAAAAGGAGTCTATTTCTATTAAAAAAAAGGCAATGTACCAGTGACTCTACCGGGGTCGTGAATATTCGTGGGTGGCGGAGTGGTGGTGGTGGTAAGTAATCACCAAAAGTAATCCCTATGCTCGTCGTTTATCTACCTACTATATTCTTTAAAAATAATTCTTTTGAACTATTTTGTAGGTACTTTTACGAAATACGAAAGATTATGTCAAACAGTGTCTACTACTTATTAAAGATAAAATTTAGTTGCTCTGAATAGTAAAATGATGGAACAATTGAAAAATAATAAATGGAATAAACATTTAATATTTAAAACTTAAAAAATACTAGTAATATACTACTCTTAAATAAACTTAACATATGAAAATCAACACATTTCCTAGTATGATTCTTGTTTAATTTATCTGCACATGAGGCCAATTATGACCATTAAAGGTTCTTATCTCCACAAAATGAAATATTAAATCGCAAAAAAAATAAAAAAAGCGAACACCACTGCAAGGCCACAGCGTACAAAAATATGCAACACGGCGGCGGTACGTTACGGAGCGGATACCAATTCTATCAACAACCCATAAACCGCAACCTTTCTTTGTCTCGCCTCCTAATGTTATCGCGTCTGCGAGTGAGATAGAAATCTACAAGTTTAATGGGCCGTTACGCGAGAAAAAAAAATCAGTCCGCATTCGCGAGCGTAGATACGCGAGTGATAGTGTCAAGGAAGGTTATTCGTGCTGGTGCAAGGTGCAGTGTGTCCTCAAGCCTGATATCACACGACTTGTTGCGCCCTCGCTACGTAAGTACATACATATACATATCTACAGATCGGCTATGCATGCATACAGCCGGCATAACTAGGTGACTATAGAGAAACACTGTCCATATGAGTGACTTACGAATATTGTAAACAAAGCGTCAACACGCTACGCTTGACTAAGACGAACTGAGCGCGAATATTCGATGATGCAAACCTAACCTAACCTGTTTCCAACTTCCAACATAACCTCACTTTTAGCTGTGTAATTTATCATCGTAATGGCGCTAACCTAATGTTTGTTACGGAGTTCATTGACCTTATAAGTGCATTTATATGATCATATAGGTGTATGTATGGATGAGTGGAAGTTTGCGTTGGTTGGCGGCATTAAGCTTGGTGACTACTTCGTGAATTTCGATTTAATGTAGAGGTCGCATGCTTTGCCGAGGTTAGCCAGTTTGATGGAAACCAAAAATGTCAGAACGGAAATATTATATGTACGTACCGACCTATTGTGTACAAGTCCATTTTATTTGACGTATTTGTGCTCTAGTTCTATCATTTTATGATTTACTTATCGGTTAAAAATGTTTTTGACTATTCATGGTGTCGCAATCTACCTGCCTTCTTAGATAGGAACTGTCATTGTTTACATTAATTAATTATACAAACACATACGATTATAAATCTTAATATCTAACTATTTTTTGGACTGGGATAGTTTGGGTCTGAGTTTTTCAAAACTTGAAGTCTGTTAACATGACTAGGTCCCTATACTTGCAGATATGTGAATGCTTTTGTTTTTAAAGATGGTTAAGTATACTATCATTAATATATGCTTATATTGCACGCTATAGAGATAATGATGTACCTACTAAGTCCAACATGTTATGTTATTCCTAGTAGTACCATCATGTAGAGTAGTATTATAGAAATTGCTGCATGTTATTTATTAGGTATGTATGTTTTCTTACTTATGGATTGATGCCACTACATTCAACAATCAACGAGACTCTACGAATCTCTAATTAACTAAAAGACATATCGATAGATCGAGTTCATAGTTAGATCATAATCTAGCTATGAGTTCAAGTGAGATATAAATATGAACGCGAACGCATCAACTCTCGCCTAAATTTAACCTTCTTTATTCACTATTTGTAGAAAAGCAATATCATTAATCATTAATTATATATACAGTTACATACATTAAGTATATACTCAACAATATACAAAAATTCTAAACTGAATTCCCTATATTTTTTAAAGTTGGATGGTTAAACCACACAGTTTTTTTACAGATGATAGAAAAAGAAATATCTCTGATTTTCCACTTGACTTGAAGACTTACCAAGAATTTAATGTCTTTAATGTTTTGAGCTGTTTAAATGTTTTTTTTTATTCGACTGGAAGGCAAACAAGCAAGTGGGTCTCCTGGTGGTAAGAGATCACCACCGCCCATAAACATCTGCAATACCAGGGGTATTGCAGATGCGTTGCCAACCTAGAGGCCTAAGTTGGAATACCTCAAGTGCCAGTAATTTCACCGGTTGTCTTACTCTCCGCGCCGAAACACAACAGTGCAAGCACTGCTGCTTCACGGCAGGATTAGCGTGAAAGATGGTGGTAGCAATCCGGGCGGACCTTGCACAAGGTCCTACCACCTGCAAAACACATGTCTAACAGACATTGAATATAAGGATGGTAAAGACATTTTTGGGTCGACTATACATGTATTTACAAAATACCTCCGTAAAACCTCACCTCACACACGAAAACATGTCGGGAATAAACGTAGGTACTTAAGAAGATCAAGATAAAATCTACGCTCGAGGCATTTTATCCCAAACTACACGCATCTCATTACTCTGGCTTACAAAAACTCTGTCCGTGTAAATGTGCCATAACTTACAAAGGCAAAGAGAAAGTGTAGATATCCAAGTGCTTATAATAGAATATCCTACCAGGAATGTCTGTCTGCATAAATAGTACCATCTCATTTACATGACAACGGGCTGGTTCGAAGTGCCTTGCCGGCAGAATATTGGTTGGGACAGATTGCTAGGATTGGTGGTTTAGAGATACGTCTAGTTATGTTCCGATTATTCTTGGAGAGTAGTTTTGAGTTTATTAAAAGCATGTCAGTCTGTTCAGGGGATTAGACCGATATAAACTGAATTGCATGATGGGATGCATGAAATGACAATTTGTATGATTGTATTTCATTAGGCGCGAATGCCATTGTAGATTGAATTAATAGTTTTATTACTAAATATTGAATAAATGAACGGCATGAATGCGTATGTCACTTATTTTCGACGTAATATTTCTTTTTTAACAACAATTACTAACTAACTAACTCTAGTTCTACAATTTTGTAGAACTTTTCATTTATTGTTGGATGAATTACTTAATTCTTCCTAATCAACACATGACGAGATATAACGATTTTTGTTGTAGTCATCAATCTAATTTGATTAATGGTGAAAAGCATAAGTACTTATAGAAAAAAAAACAGACAGCAACCATCAAACTTACAAAACATTTCAGTACTGCATAAACAAAACAAATTAGAAAGTAGGTATCAAAACAGCCAAACTTCCCGTTGTCGCATCACAATACTGGCAAAGGGATAATTTGGAAAGTAGGTCGCTTCTATTGTTTCCCAGAACTAAAAGGGCGCCCATTTTCATGCAAATCGACCAAAACTTCTTCCACAGCCGACTTTGATTGCACAATCGAGTTTTATTTTAGTTTTGGTTCAACTGTAGTGGATACTGTGCGTAGTGACATGTGCTCAGTGTTTGTGAAGTAATTTTGATTATTTTAAACGTCTAATTAGTTTTGTGTATGTGATAAGACAACAACGGTGGATGAAAGGCAAAAAACAGTATATTTGAAGAGTTTTAATTTCTCTTTTTTATGTATACTAACTAAAATAATACTCTAATACTTATGTACAGGCAATGTAATTCACCATACAAGCACATGTCTACCGGGATTCAAACCCTTAACCTCTTATGTACTCAGGATCTCTAACCTCTAGGCTTGATATATATACTCGTAGTCATTAAAATATATCCTTTATTCATAAGTGTCCCTTTAAAATAAAAATGGTTACGTAAAAAAAACTAGGTCCGTAGGTACTATTTTCCGCTCACGAGTAAAATTTGTCTTCAACCAGTGAGACAAGTTTTTAATATTCGAATAAACCTCCGAGATAAACACTACAATGAAATTAAATTGACTTGGAAAATATTTTACATCGGGTCAAACGCCAGATAATCCAGGCAAATCCGATACAATAAACATTACACATTATACCTATCTGAAAAAAGAAACGATGCCATTTCCAAGTATCAGGGCGTGTAAATATCGGGTTAAGTAGATGCTTTAATATCAACTGCAGCATAAAATCTATATTTGTCTGCGAAATCTGCAACAATGTTGCAGTCCGGTTGTATGACATTGTTGGAGTTGTCTCTTAAATTGCAGGATAAGGCCGTGTCGGGTCGCATTGAGGTAATCTTTAGGTAGGTATTTTACTGTTGTAAACTACCTTCTACCTACCTTAGTAAGTATATTTGTAGCGTGTGTGGGTGGGCAACAATCGCCCATGAAGAAAGGGCAAGGTGTAGGATAAAACTAGACTGAGTAGAATCTTATACTTCAATAACACTAAGTGTTTATTCGAGAAGAGAAATAGGTATTCGATTAATGATACCTAAACAAGATTCTTGACGGTGAATTTTCTGATTTTAGTACTACGAGTAATAAGCGAGATCTGTTGGCACTTTTTTTGATTGAATAAATAGGCTGCTAAGCTAAGCTCGCGTTATTTGTCTACGTACAGTGCTTTAACTGTAATTAATAAATATTTCTCTTAGCGGTTGAGCTAATTTGACTAACCCCATAAAACATTATGATTTTTTCATTGATGACGATGATGATGATGATGTGTTCCTGTTATCCCTCACTGGGGACATAAGGCTAGTTGAAAAGTTTTCCATTTAGCTCGATCTTTCTTCGATCTTGCGCGGCTTCTTCCAGCTCTTCCCAGGGGTACGTATTGCAAGGCCTAAAATTAAAATATCTAACTTTAAATAACCTACGTTCAAAATCCCTAAAATTTAAAGACCTAATGATTTTAAATACCTAAGCAACTAACACCTACCTACAAATTACCTAAGTTTAAAATACCTATTGTAGTAAATGTCTAAAGTTTAAAATATCAACAGCAATGACACCTAAGTTTGATACACCAACATTTGAAATACCAAACGGTCAAAATACCTAAAATGATGCACTTGCGAGCTTCTACAATTAGAGTAGCGTGAGCTGTTACAAAAAAAAAACCTAACATCGAAGGCCAAGGCGGGAGCTACGCTGCGCTTCGCTCCCGCCTTAGCCTTCTGAACCTAAACTATCCGAGTCGCTTCTGCCCTAAAACGTCTTGCTCGCTCGCTTCGCTCGCTCGCTATCAGCGAGGCAGCAGCTCGACTGTACCAAAGAGGATCCACAGGATTTAAATAATATTTTGAACATAAAATTTAATGTTATCGATGGGATGTCGTTATAACACCTACTTTTGGTAACTCGCTGGCAGCGAGCGAGCGGAGCGAGCGAGGAAGACGTTTCAGAGCAGAAACGACTTTGATAGTTTAGGTTCAGAAGACTAAGGCGGGAGCGAAGCGCAGCGTAGCTCCCGTCTTAGCCTTCGATGTTAGGTATTTTTTTGTAACAGCACAGAAAATGATAAAATGTCAATCTACCCCCGCTTCAAAAAGTCGAAATGTTGTTATTTGAAAATAGCAGACTTTGGTGTAGCGATGGTTTCGGTATTTTGACCGATAACATACCATTTGACATTTTAAGCTTTCGGTATTTTGAATGTAAGTGAACAATCATTAGGTATTTAGATTTTAGGGATTTTGAACGTAGTAATTTAATTTTAGACATTGCCATTCGTAACCATTTTAAACTTTCGGTATTTTGAATATAGGTGAAATAATCATTAGGTATATAGATTTTAGGGATTTTGAACGTAGGTTATTTAAAGTTAGATATTTTAATTTTAGGCCTTGCAATACGTACCCCTTCCCAGGCGAGGCCAATCGAGCCAGCCTCCTTCTCAACTGATCGCCTCCACGTGTCGTGGTCCGAGGACGTCTTGGCCGTCTTATGCCAGTAGATTGAATGAATGGTGAATTTTTCATTAATGTTGAAATAATATGTTATAATGATAAACAAATGTATATTGAATTTTTTTTTTTATTTATTTATGTAACGCGTCAACGACGTAATAATTATTATCACGAGTTGAGTTTATTTACTGGTAAACCTTTCAATTGAAAAAAATAACAATTAAAAGGTTTATTCTGCAAGTAGACCGTAAATGGTTCTTTTATGATAATATGTTACTTACTAGGTACCTACCAGTGCGAGACTTGCCATGCGAGAAACTTGACAGATAGTGATTTATTATAACAAAATATATAATTACAATTATGTTTATGAAAGTTGACATGATAAATTAAAAACTTATAGATTAAAAATAAAAATTACTTAAAATTGCAGATATTGGTACCCTTACTTACGAACTTACTTACGAAGTCTAAATATTTTAACTAGAAACATAGTAGATAATTAAGTAAAATAAATTAGTTGGTGTAGTAAAAGTTTACTAAGAGGCGTAGGCGCAGATCCTAGACGTAAACGACTTTCTATCTAACCTACATTGCAAAACGTTCATAAAGTATGTAAATAAATAGGCGGATAAATACTCCATTACGTTGCCACTTTGTTTTTATTCCCTTTGCAATCGAGTTCGAATTTTATTATGTTTTCGATTTTGAGCAAACATTGTAAAGGTAGGTATTTAAATATTCTGAATAACCTTTAAATGCAGATACGAGTTTCCGTTGAGGATGGTAATAAAAGACAGTGGATTGGACAACAGTTGGAAAAATCATTTTTTGTTGGTAACATCGATAAACACAATTTAGAGCTAGGTTTTTTATTTTTGAAGCAAATGTAGAGTTAATACATTTTTATTTTGTACTGATAAATATACCTATTCCTTTGTTATAAACTAAATTGAACAAGAATATGCTTCTAATAGAGTTTCGTTGATTTTCGATCAAGATGACTGAAGTTGTTAAAAGAATTAATACCTAAACACAAAAAAAAAAACATACAATAGAAAATCCGATTATTTTAGAGGGGCATTAAAAAAAAACGAAATTAATAAATACCTACAACTGAAAGACTTTAGCCATCGATTTAGAAAAATCAATGACTAACTAAATAAACTTAACTAAAACTACAAAAGCGTTGCCAGCCATTTTGTGATGGACTTTTGTGACATAGGTAGGTATATATAATATGAATTTGTGTAGAAGTGATGAAAGACGCTTATAACATAGGTGTACACCTACGTAATAGACATGTTTCGCATGGAGGAGGCTGTCGTGCACTTCTACGAGTAGTTTTTTTTTTTTTTTTTTTTTTTTTATACGACTGAGTTTGATTGAGTAGGTACTTTAATGCACCTTATTTAAAAAAAAACGCACTTTTTTGCAGCGCTCTTTCTTCGCCTATGATGGTCTATTAGATAAATGAAAAAGACTTGTACATATTGGACATTAAAACCACAATAAAGTTAGGAATGGAACTGACAATCATCCATAGGTACCTATAGTTCTTACTTGAAATATAATAATACATATATGAAATTTCAATCCTACTCACATATCGCGGTTTAGTAATAAAAGAGCCCCTCAGCCAGCATTATATTATTTATTTATTCTAAAAAAAACAGGTAAGTATATAGATCTACTTACATCACTAAGTTTTGATTTTGTTATGTGGCTTTCTAGCCACTTCTCTAAGACATGTTAGGTAGGTATATAATCATTGGCTGAACAATTGGACAATATTTAAATATCATTTTCTCGCACTTTCCCCTTTAACAATGTCACTATTTAATAACTTACTTACTCGTATATGTTCATAAATCAACTCAAGCGGGCGTTTTTTAATTGACATTTACGATATCAGTTCTATAGTAGGTAGACAATTGAAACGCGACGTTCATGTCACTTACTTATGATTAAATTATGATTTACTGGCTAGAAATTATGCTTAAGAAGTTATATTGATTCTTATTTGATGGTAGAGTTATGAGAACTAATTGACTTCTTTTTTTTTAACTAAATAGGTGGTAGGTATATAAGTAAGATCAACATCCCAGCCTATATACGTCCCACTGCTGGGCACAGGCCTCCTCTCGGAATGAGAGGGCTTGGGCCATAGTTCCCACGCGGGCCCAGTGCGGATTGGGAACTTCACACGCACCATTGAATTGCTTCGCAGGTTTGTGCAGGTTTCCTCACGATGTTTTCCTTCACCGCAAATATAAGTAAGATATCTTAAATATACATATCAGATATCATAAATATCTTAAATATAAGTAAGATATCTTAAATATACTATATGCAAAAGCTTATATTCGTAGACGTAAATGCGAAAGTTTGTAGGTAAGTCTGTTTGTTAGTTTATTTATTTGTTTGTTCGTGACTTCATCACGTCCAAACCTCTGAATCGATTTAAATGAAATTCGGTGTACAGATCTAATAATATCCTAGTTTGAGTTCCGGGGAAAGACATGAAATAGTTTTTATCCCGGAAAAATGCATAGTACCCACGGGATAGCGATACCCGAATTCTACGTGGACGGAGTAGCGGGAAACGGCTAGTTTAATGTAAATTAAAGTTTAACAGTCGAGACCCACTCAGAATCGTGACCGGCTAAAAAGATTCCCAGTATAATGGGTCCCGATTGTTGAACTTTAATTTAGTTCCATGCTATGAGACTTGTTTTTTCTTTTTAGTTTTTTTTTAAGGTTTTTTAAGGTATTCGGTTTTTTTTTGATATCCTTTAAAAATGATAATTTACAATATTGTGACATGTTTATATGTATTTTAAATTGACTAAATTCTAACAAATACTAATTGGAACCAATAATATATTTACAAATGATTTAAATAATAAAAACTTAATAAGTAATAAAAATTAAAAACTAATATAAATCTAAAAGAGGCCCCTGTGGCATGGTTCCAAGAATGCTGGCAGCTTTTCTTTGCTATATGGCGATGCCAAGACGCTGTGCGAGGAAGCTGCCAGCCCTCTTGTCTCCGGTGGCGTCGACCAGTCTCTTTGCCAGTTGGCTGAAGAGTTCCCTTGCGCCAGGGCCCCACGGACCGAGCGTCTCGACGCCGAAGGCAATGACATTGTATTGGCTAATATTAATTATATTAGATTCCATTTGATATTTTTTCGCGGACGCCGTATTGAAATATTTTTATTTAGTAGCCATTTCCATACTAGGAAAACCGACTGTAAAAATAAATACAAAACGAGAAAGTGCCTAGATAAACATCATCGACTTAAAGGCTTAGTTTCAATCTGACAATTTTCACATCTGCGAAAATCACAAATTAGAATTAGCTGGGGTAAGTACAGTACATGATAGCACAACTATTTATCCAACAAAATTCTACCTCAAAAGCAAAGACTGCTTGCTACCTGTAAGGCTTTAAAATCCTTATCTGAAAACTAGCTCACCTCGGCGAATACCTATCCCCTTAAGCCGATGCAAATCCTAGACGTGATCTGCTTGCACCGCGCATGTGCAGTCCGTATCCGGATCGTAAAACTGTTACAACCCCGACCCCCTTCCATTCCGACCCCCCAGCCTCCCACCCGTCTGGGCATTGTTTTTGGTACACTGGTCTTAAGACCTCTTAATGACCTTTTGGACGCAGGAAATTTTGTCTATTGTGCCGAAAGAGGTTTTTAAGCTGGAATAATGACGGGGGTTGGTCTAATTACAGAGCACTGGCTGGTTGAGAGAAAGGATCTCTTTACTTTAAATGAGAATGAACTTTGTATTTAATTAACATTTTTTGTTGTGCGTTATGTGCTAATAATTTGAGGATATTTATATTAGGTAAATTTTAGAAAGTCAATATAACCATACTTCAAGTACCTAAATTAGATCGCTTGATTATACCAGATATTATGCAGTTGTCATATTAATATTATATGTTCATATGTAGGTACCTAATATGCATATTCATACTATGATGATAGATATTTTTGAAAATACGACATCACATTACAATGTAAATTTATGTTACAACAAAATATTCATGCGACAACAACAAAAAAAAAATTAAAAATATGAAAAAAACAATTAGACGGTTTTTTTAATTATTAATACAAATTAAAACATCACAATCAGACTTTTCACAAAGAGAAAACCATTTTCACAATGCGGTTCTACTTATAACTACGAATATTTATATCAAATACTTGTTTGCTAAACATTTGTACGTTGTGCCTACATTGGGTCAGCTATAATCTATCTAAACCATTTATATCAAAACTTAAACCTCTAAACACCTTAAAGAGTCACATACATACATACATTTATACGCCCTTTAAAAACCGTTTTGTTATTCAAGAGTCGTCGGACCCGGAGCAGGTAGTACGTAATACGTGATATAGGTACGACACATACATATACAGGTAGAATCACCGAACGAACCGTTTTGTATAGGTTCGAATACTCTAAAAAAATGCGATGGAATTCATCTACGAATGAAAAGTGAAATGAAGGACATTGAAAAAGTAACACACTAAATTTTTATATGTGAATATAGAAAGTAGGTGGGGTAGGTTTCATCAGGCAGGATACAAGAAGTTTGTCAGAGAAGTTAGTCCTCAAAAAATATGAAGTTAGGAAAGTATGTGTACCTAACTTATTATTTTATTTAAAAAAAGCAAATTAATAGATTAGGTACTTACGTGAGAATTCTTCAAAAGGATCTCATCTAGTTAGGAAAGCGGTCTTTATGAAAAGTTAAAGGCGAAATTTAAGGTTAAGTAAATGAGATTAAGGCTCCTTCTTAAATAGGTATATACGCCCATTTGAACTTGCATTGAAAAGAGGCTTATTGTTAACATAGAACTTACCTAACAGCGACTTACGTCCTGGTCGTTCTTATTATACTCTTTTTTGGTGACATAACCGGTTTAAGAAGCATGACTTGTTTAGGTATAACAAGAACGCGTTCGTACACGCGATATCCACAGCTTAATTTTTTTATCTGTTGATAGTTAAGTAGGTATATTGTCTAATTTGAACTGTGTAGGTAACATAAACTATGATGCACGCGTAATAAAATAATTAATCAACACACGATTTATAAAAGTAGCAAATTATAGTGAAACATTTTGTTAAAATTACAGATTATTTCAAGAACTTTTTATTTACATTTACATGCCGGATGGCAAAGTGGCTAGAGAACCCGACTACGAAACTTGAGGTTCCGGGTTTGATTCCCGGCAGGGGCAGATATTTATATGAATAATACGAATGTTTATTGTCGGATGTTTAATGTGTATTTATGCATGTATTTATCTATATAATTATGTTTATCCGTTGCCTGGTATTCACAGTACAAACTTTTCTTAGTTTGAGACTAAGTCAAATGGTGTCAAGTGTTCAATGATATTTATTTATTTATTATTATTTACATTAATCTCTACCTGCGACTTCCTCCGAGTAAATCATACTAATCAGTTTAGTTGCAAACAGCCAAATATGTGGTCTACCACCCTAAAGTAGACTGTCGTTCGCATATCACAAAATCAATAAACTCGATAAGGCATGTCTTTCAACTTGAAAGTTCGACTTTAGTGGTAGATTCATTTGATAGGATGTAGTTTAAAAATTGCATAACATACCATTCATTTGGCTGACCCTACCTAATAGTTGCCTGTGTAATATTCCAGATGTCCAGTTATCTACATTTAAGCTGTTTAAGCGTGAAGACAACACAAACACACACCTACACACACACAGAGACACACACTCCCAAACTTTCCATTAATAATATTGGTAGAATAATTTACCTTAACCTAGTAATTAACAAATGCTAAATTAGCAATTCTAATCTAATCTACCTAGTCACTCTGTAGCGCATTTTAATGGCAAATTATTTGGAAACAACCAATGAATTTTTGATTCAACTTATTAGGTAGATCTAGATACCGACAACTAATATTTCTTCTTTTAGAACAGATTTAATATACTTGAAAGCGTTCTTGAATAATTAATTATTTAAAATAGGTACACTAAATTAAACAGAATTATTAGAAAAAGAAAGTAAACATTAAAAATAGGCAAATTATAAACTATTTATTATTATATATTTGACTTTATCAAACCCCTTTACAAAAAAAAAATCGTAAAGAGAAAGTGTAGTAAGTATTTTTGCTTAATTCTTAACAGTGTCGTGTTGGTTGGAGTGAATGTAAGCATGTCGTTTGGGTGTTCGTGTATTATTTTCTATTTTATACGTATCTACAATTAAAAAAAATAAACTTCCTGTTCTCATTGGTAATGGTCGGGCTGCATTTGTACCTAATGAATAAAAAACTCAGATTTTTGTCTCATATAGGTATGAACGAGTCAAGGAACAACAGTACAATTCTTAATGTCACTGAAAAATTATTTATTTTTTCCGGCTGCCTCGTCGCTTTGTCCGCCATTGTACGGCTAGCTGATCGGAATACTGAGAGCGTTTCTGAAGCGTCGCCGTACCTACTCATCGATCTGATAGCGATGTGTGAACCTACCTTTACGTGCCAGCGTATATGAATAGTTTTGCTGGAAAAATATTTA
The DNA here is from genome assembly GCA_037349165.1 of Choristoneura rosaceana. NCBI lineage: Eukaryota > Metazoa > Arthropoda > Insecta > Lepidoptera > Tortricidae > Choristoneura > Choristoneura rosaceana. The sequence continues at coordinate 7,916,709 of JAZBNJ010000040.1, read as the reverse complement.
CGCGCTAGTTTTAGGTAATTAAAAACTAAGATACCAATTTATTGGTTTGGAAACTCTCTTTCTCTTAAAAATGCTGCGCCCTTCCGGGTTTCATAATGTTAGTGCTATATTGTACTTTTGACATGTGAATTGCATTTAATAAATAAATAAATAAATAAATTATACTTACTCTTACTGAATAAAAATGAAATCAGTTTTGATGTGAAAAAGTTGTAGGCAATTCAATACTGAGATATCTTCTAAAAAGTCATTAATGTTTATCTGACTTGGAAATTGCAACCACTGTCAGCTCCTGGAAAGTATGTGTACCTAAATGGTATTTAAACATAGATATCACATAAACCTAAGACGTGTGCTAAATTATTTCAATTTAGTTCATAGGAACAGGACGCAAAATGTTTTTATAACTTGTAACTTTTGAAGTAAAAATAATTACAAATGTAGTTTAGTCACCAGCACCAATATGTAATAAAAAAAATGTATGACTCTCTGACACGACTTTTTTTCTAGGGCCGGTCATGTTAGATAGTTTTACACACTCCGCTGTGGCAGATATTAATGCAGGTGACTCTACCTTATCTATCTATGTAAAATATTGACGCACTGGTTCTTAAAAATAGTAAGTGCCCATTTGAGAACAAGCATATTATCAGTTCAAAATGTTTGTTAAATACAATAAGGTATTTATCCAATTAGGACTCATTGAATACGCAAGCTGATCGTCTGTATAATATTTGGTAGAGTTACCTGCTTTCTTCTTCAATTATCTTCACTCTATATCAAATTATATACCTAAGCACATATTTATAACCAGCAGGCAATCTATTACTTGGGTTTAAACTTAAACAAACAAGCTCTTTCCTTGTTCTCATCAACTGCCAACGATCTTTCATTGATAAAAACCCACGCACCATCCACGCAACAACTTCAGTAGGTAAATAACGCCGTTAAGTACCTATTTTCATCAATAAAGGTTATCAGGCCACCACGGCGCGAAAACTCAATAACCATCCCCGGCACCCAATTGTTGATCATTAGTGACTAATCCGTCTCATATTCAATCAATACCCAAAACTTTACCCACACACCTCGCCCCGCCTCGCCCCTCAGAGCGCGACATTTAATGACACCCGTGCAACGAAACCCACGAACCGTTGTCGACCTTAAACCAACAGCGCAAAACCTACTATCATTCCAACACGCCCACCGCGTTATATAGCACCGAGGATCTATAAAAGTTACGTCTGTAATCTAACATAAAACTCGGGCCGTTTAGATGCGAACGCGGCCACGGACGACACATCTCGGTTCGCTCCGTACTTTTACCGAAATTAGACAGTGTTTTTTGTGTGAAAGTTGGTGTTTTTTCGTGGAAAAACGGCCGTTGTCGGTGTTTTGGCCTGACGGCCGACGCACGCCGCCGTCGAGCGTGAGCGCGATCTGTTTTCCTACAAGTTTGACGTTTTTAGCGCGCTTCCAACGCCTGTGAGTACAATTCGAATTTTTAAATTTCGAACAATGTGTTCATTTTTTTTCGAGCAAGGAGAAGCGATCCTGGCTGGCGGAACACGCAACTTAGCTCCGTCAATAGCCAATCTCTTAGAAATGCTGTTAAACAAACGTGAAATACCGGTAAATAACGAAACTGGCCTAGATATTTTTTATATTTTTCATCAAAGTGAGTCTAAAGCATGCAAGCAATGTGACAAAGTACAAAATAAAATTTAAAATCTTTTGTAAAACAAGTAAACTGAGATAATTAAGGCTTCCGTAGCGCTAAATACCTACCTACCTGCAAGCCGCCAAACAGTCTGTGGTAACACATTATTAGAATTATTATAATAGTATGTTAAATATGAGAGCTTCTGCGAATATATTACAATAAAATTGTCATTAATATACGTTAACGAATTCATCGATTCAACTTTTCAACACAAGCTCACCCACTAATACAAAACGATGTTAATAATGTAAATTTGATTAGTTAAGATTTCGTCACAGTTTATAAAAATAACAAGACTTCATAGATAAAGACACAAAAAGTTTCCTGAAATGTTTTTTCTGAAACTCATACAGTCAAGACAGGTGGCGCCATCTCGTATGGAGACTGCAAACTAGATAAGGAACAATTTTATTTAACAACGTGCCCGGCGAGTTCAGTAGACTCCCCTCTCTGTTCCACACATATTATAAATATATACCTCTACTCTTCTACGGAAGAATTACTCAAATGTCATAGCCGGTGCAATCAGACAATCTAAACACAACCCTACCGCGTATGCATTACGGTTGCAATTGTAATGCAAATGAGTACCGAGGTGAATGCTACCTTGAGTGCACCTTAAAATATAGCTATCTTGGTCGCGCATTACTTGATGTCTCTTTTTGGTTTATCTTAGTTTATATATAGATATCTCGTTCGGATGGAGATAAGCGGATGTTTGTTAGTTGGGCCGTTTGTATGAGATTGAGCAGGCAGATGTACCACCATCATGAAATAGGCGGGGCAGGGCTTTAGTTCCTATATCGGTAGAGTTTACTTGGACAGTCGATTGCTTAGACTGTTTTATAAAGTTTGATTATTAATATTCATATCTAGTTATCCATAGTACAAGCTTTGTTTAGTTTGGGACTAGGTCAATTGGTGTCACATTGTGTCCCATGATATTTTTATTTAATATTAATTATTGAATATTTTCAATTATTATTGATCAGTTTTATATGCTAAAAATAAATTAGAATTATATTATTGTATTGTTTTATCACCAAACACATCTATGTGTTTAAATAATAAGTATTTTATAAGGATATAAAAAGGTTTTGTATTAAATTTAAACATTGAGTGAGTTGATGCTTACATAATGAGTAAGGTTTTATATACTTAGGTACAGTCAACATCATAAATAACTGATCACTTTTGACAAGGTATTTTCACTATAACGTCATGTTTGAAAAGCCATACCTACCAAATCAGTAACGACTGAAAGCGACAAGGTACAAAAGTGATTACTTAAGTATTTATCAGGTTGATTGTATCTAAGTATCCATTTATTTCCCAGAAGAAAATAATTCTATGTACTTGTGCTTAAGTACATTGTTATGCTTTTTATGATCTGAGGAGGAGGAAAAGTTTTTAGCAATAAATATTTTCAAGTTGACTTTTATGTACATACCTACTTATGTAGATAGGTACTAAGTAGTTAGGTATTTACCAAAGCCTTAGTTAGGTACTCTTGCATCTTGTGTTAAGAAAAATCAAGATAGGTTTAAAATATTTGTGTTTGAGTTGTAGCTAAATACTTACGTAAGTACCTACATAATAATATTGATTGAGACATTGACAGAAAGGCAGACATTGAAGAGCAATTAAGGAGCCATACGAATTACAAGGTTGTAGGTAAAGACCGACTTGCTTATGGCGAGGCGACCTATCATCAAATATATATTTTTCGTCCTTATGTACCTATAGGTAAGGTTTTGTAAAATGATTGACTGGTAGGTTATTTTGTTTACTCTAGCTAGTTTGTAACTGAAAATTCTTAGTTAGGAAAGTGTCTTAGGTACATGTGCCACTTGGTTAGGTTCGATTTACTTCATTGTTGGCATTTATCCACGGCTTCGCTTGGGTAGCCTATAGGTACTTAAGTCTGACTTTCGTGAAAATCAGGTAGATAAGGTACGTTATGGTCTTTATTTACGTTAGGTATCTATAATAAAAAACTCTAGGTATCTCTAAAACTCTAGGTAATCTCTATTTTGAGATTTACGTGGGATCCATGCAGGGATATCGAGATAAAAAGTAGCCTATGTGTTATTTTATTGCAGACGGCCAGCGTACCTAAGCTAGCCTGAAAAAATATCAAACACATATACACACACGCATACACTCACAAAATGTTACATTTACATACAATTATAACCAAGAAAGAGCTGCAGTATTAGCCCAATAATTAGTGCAATATCAACATTTTACGAAATATACTCAGCGGCCCAAAATTTGGCCCACTCTATAGGTAAAGTCATTCACGATGACACGTGCCGTGATTCTTATTACAATGTCATTAATGTATAATTTTGATAAAATCACGTCTTCGTGGATGACACTGGGTATATATATAAAATTACCTACTACGAGCATTTGAGGACCAGATTTTTTGCCACTCAGTATATTTCAGAGGGTCATCATTAAACACATGTCTGTCCACTGCAGGTATCTTCAACTCTCCTCCAATCCCTGCTCGCTGCCTTACCTAGGTATTTACCTAAAAATCTCATAGAGAACGAGTCAAAGTTCATAAAACATAATGGTTATAATTAGGCACGAAATGCTGAAACAATTATTTTTAGATAATTGGACCGGCTTCAAAGACTTTTTTTAAACTCACACATACCAGTCAAGATCTCGTTGGAATGTATCTCTACAGTAATTTGTTCTCGCTGTTAATTGTTCTTTATTTTATTTGTGTGTCTTTGTGAATGTGAATAAATGTCTTCTTTCTTTCTTTCTTTTTTCACAGTGATAGATAATTATAAAATATACGAGTATGAGGCAATGGTCTTTCCGAAAGTGAAGTAAAAAAAAAAAATACTTTATAATTATCTTCAATTTTTTTTATTCGACTGGATGACAAACGAGTAAGTGGGTCTCCTGATGGCGAGAGATCACCACCGCTCATAAACATTTACAACACAAGAGGTTTTGCAGATGCGTTGCCAACCTAGAGGCCTAAGATGGGATACCTCAAGTGCCAGTCATTTCACCGGCTGTCTTACTCTCCACGCCGAAACACAACAGTGCAAGCATTGCTGCGTCACTTTATAATAATACCTTATTTTATAATACCTAATGATCCCCTTGGAATAGGGCTTTGCCCAGCGGTGAACGTGTTTGGCTGATATGATGATGACACTGATCTAGGTATAGGTGCGTTTATCTGTAATAATTATTTTTCAGTATAAATATTTAAAGAACTCGAATTTGACACAATAGTGCCCCTTCGTACTGATTGTAACATTTAATTTAAATTATTAGTCGAGTCGTATATAAAATACCCAAATTAATCCGATTATGTAAATTTAAAATATCAATAATCCACCGAGATTAATTAATTAGCGTTTATAATTTATAATACAAGTCACAATGGATAACCTTTAATCATGACCTTATCACAGAGTTTAATAGTCCTAGTAAAGTTAAGTATCTAATTACTAAAAGCATTTAATCATCCGGAGAGGCCAACTCGCACCTCACCTCAAAGTATATGTATATCTAATACGAATATTGGTGGCACACCTGTACCAAGCTACTCGGGTTTTTTGCATAGTAACTGGAGTATTTCGCCAAATTAAATAGGCACGTGGGTTGATAAGTATGTAGTTAGTCCCCTGCTTGTTCTATATTCAGTAGGTAGATAAGTAGACTAGGTCCGTCTAGTAATGGGGGAGCGTGGGTGGGAACTTCCTAAATACAGTTGGTAGCCAGCACACGCATTTAATCTTGTTTTATTTTTGTATCTTTACATAATTATTATTGATATATACTTAGTTAGTAACAAACAAAGAAAACCAGAAAAAAAGCGAAAAGTGCTTGAAATTACTTTCCTTTTTGTGTTTTTTTTTGATAACAATGTCTTAGGCTGATAACTGCTCACCTACTCTTATTACTAGTTCAACCTACCTATATTTAGTATGCATACGTCTCCTCCACTTGGCTAGTTTCTCTAAGACAATTTAGTCCTTGCTTTCTCATACATATTTGTTCAGCTTTCATCGAGGTCAGTAAAGTCAGTTTGTGTTCAAATTAGCACAAAATAAAGCCCCCAGGCTCATTAACTTCAGTAGTGAGGGATACGACGGTTCCAGATCTCAATTTTTTTGGTCCAAAATGGCGATTTTGGGGCGGGTCCAATCCTAAAAAAAAAAAAAAAAAAAAAAAAAAAAAAAAAAAAAAAAAAAAAAAAAAAAAAGGGAAACACCCCCACTTGGAGCGATTGGACGAGGTCTGAGAACGCTCCGCCCACTCCTTCCTGTACATATGTACTTCACTTCTGGGACAATGGCAACTCCGAAGCACCTAATTATAAAAGGTTCGACCCGCGAACAATACAAGCCGCGCGAACAATAGGCGCACATTGTCCCTTTACCTGCTCTCCTCTGGCACTAGCTCTATTGTTCCACTCACCTGACTAGCGTACCTTTTTAATCATAAAAGGTTCGACCCGCGAACAATACAAGCCGCGCGAACAATAGGCGCACATTGTCCCTTTACCTGCTCTCGGCTCTGGCGCTAGCTCTATTGTTCCACTCACCTGACTAGCGTACCTTTTTTTCATTCACTTCTTTCCTTTTAAACTTGTACTATGCCATCAGCGTCTTTATAATTCACGTTGAAACTTGTAAAATTCTCATGTAAGCCATCTCCAAATGCAGGTTTGAACTTGAAGGATCTAAGTGCATATAAAAGCAAGCCTAGACAAAGTCACTTCATATCGTCTCACATAATTCATCAACAAATTGTTATTTTTCAAGCACATACAATACATATTCCATGCTTTGAGTTACACAGTGAATGATTAATGATTTCCCTTTTACCAAACCACCCACCGTGCATCGTCTTCTATTGTTAAAATTTTATTACTTCGTTTCTTTTGACCATGCACCGCCGTTCTCAAAAAAATGCTGGTTTAAACTTGTACACTATCTGTGTTGTTTCTCCTTTGTTCACCGGCATCCCTTTGTGTGTACCTGACTCGGAAATATGCCATGCACAAGTCTAAACTTGCAGGATTTCATTGCGTATAAAAGGAAGTTAAGACCATTCCGCCTCATATCGTCTCAAAGAATTCATAAGACAAGACCCCCGTCCAAGCGAGCCGTCGCAAAGTGTAAAAAGTTCAGTGTTTGGTTGATATACCTAGCAGTGTTTTCGTTGCTGATATGGATGTAAGTAAGCTCTTTTTTAAACTGTTTTTGGACCTGTTTGTTTTAATTTGTGTTTGACTGATATTTTTTACTATGTATCTCTGTGTTTCCTTAGGTGCCATCTAACTCAACTTTGAAGCATTGTTTAAAATATTGTTTTTTGCATTGTTATAGCTGACTGAAGAAAACACATTTAAGCACTATTATTATCCAGAGAATCACGAAGAACCTAGTGATGACGACGAAGGAACATTAGCTTTCAAAGTAAAGAGAGCAATCGCCAACAACAAGAGACCAAATAACAGTATTCACGGATTCTTTGAAAAACGCAAGAAAAAGAAGATTCCCAAAAACTCTTCAACTGTTAGCCAAGCCACTGCAGATGGTGTTGCTTTTATCAAAGCAAACAAAGACGAATCAGCTTACGCATCACACCTCATTAAAATCGAGGTGTATGATATAGACAAGATTAAGAACATTCCCCCGGCAGAACAATGGAAACAAGCAGAAGTGCGTGTTAAATATTACGCCCACTCCGAAGAAGATGAACACGTTCAAAAGACCAGAGACGTGATCTACAACATAACTAAGCAGTTAGCATCAAAAAGTGATTGTGTTAATTTCGTTTTAGACAATAACAAATAAATTCTACTTAATTTCTTTTGGTTACCTGCTTAACTTCAGACTATCCTATTCTTGTGAAATACTCATTGTTTCGTTTGTGGAGGCAAAGTAATAATGTAAAATTGTTGGTTTGAATAAATTTTTAAAAACATTTTTTTGTATTATTTAATCTGTATCTGTGTACCACAACATATTTCCCTTGAAAATCCATCTTTTAAATTTTAGGATTGAAGTAAAACAAAAAATAGATTGATAAAAAATTTATTACATAAAAAATGAATTAAACATATTTCTTATAATAAGATCATTACATAAAGAATTTTCAGAAAATAGACTTTGAAAATCATACATAGTTTTTCCTTTATTCTTAAAATACAGATAAACTAAACAATATTCACCGCAAACTGAGGTAAAAGGATTTTGAAATGATTTGTGGTTATAAAACCACCTCTTGGCATTTCTCTTTAAAAACCTCTTATGATAACCTTCTGGTTGTCGACCAAATGAATCAAAGTATTCTCCAACACCGTTAATATCAATGTAAATGGCAATCCAATGAGAACCAGGCTTGTAATCTGGATCCAAATTGCTGATAAGATAAATAGGTAATTGAACAAACATAGGCATTTTGTTAGCGGCAAAAACATTTGATTTTATGTTCAAATTAATTTTACTCATAAAATATTCTATTTCCGATGTATCCATTATAGACTACGGTATAGATGTGATAGATTTAGTATACAGCTGTCTTATTTAACTATTGTAATCAACAGTTATATCTCGGTTTTTATTAATTTCTACAACATTATCAAACTCTGCATAAACAACACAATTAAGAGTTGTTGTTAAAGCTGTCTCAAAACGGACCTCTAATCTAACACTACCATGTCTAACTAAATTCCAATGTGAACTTGAACTGGCTGAAAGATCTGGAGTTAAGTCAAAAGCTAATAAACAATATCCTCCTCCATATCCTTCTCTTGCTATTTCATTACCTTCATTCAAAAAATGGATACCAGTACCAGAAAACAATGTATGATAAGTGGATACGATCAGCCCATCTTTGAACGAGGGTTGTAATGTTTTTGAAGGAACCTGTTGTCCATCAACGTATAAACTAAATGAATTTATCCCATGATTATCAAAGTTGAATGGATTTTGCGTCAAGTTACCATTAAATGCAGAATTTTTTACAAAACCTATAATACATCTTTTAGGGACCTGTCCTAGGAATATATTATCTAGAGTCTTAGCCTGAACTCCCGAAGATATTGTCAAAACTTTAACTTCAGCCCTGGTGATAGGATATTTAGCTGTAGTCGTCGCCAGCACTTTTTGATGAGCAATTAATACTGAAGGATTTATTCGAGCCTTACGGATAATGAGACTGGCATCAGTAATTTTAACTTTTATTTTTGTGTCCGCGTTGTCACACATGAGATTGAATGCTTCTTTACTACGAACTAATTTAACACGTATTTCCACACCATTAATCAAAAATTTCTCCTGATTAAATATATCACCATGTAAATGACCAATCATATCAACCTCTTTGTTCACTTTAACCAACTCCACTCTCTTAGAAAATCCTATATTGGTTTCATCTGTAGCATCCATTTTATGAGGAGTATCAGCATACCATAAGCCACAGGTCAGATGAGAGCCTTTTGCTGCTGGACCATAGTTTAGTAGGGTCTCTAAATATGCTCGATATGCATATGTATTATTTGGAGGTGACACAAGTTTTTGGTTTAAATATACATCTAGTTGACTAAAAAGTGAATGAAGCCAATTATTAACCGGTGCAACATGAATAGTTTTAGAAATGTCATTTGAATCAGCACTTGCTATCTTAGCTTTAATATATAGCATAGTGTGGGACAGATCAACATAATCATCTCCAGTACCTGGTACTTGAAATTCTATAGGTCCATCATCACTTAATGATGAAATTGGTTTATAATGAATCCACTGACCGCTTTCGACGCTTGTTTGTGTTGATGGTAGAGCAAATAAGTCTAACTCTGACTTAGCACATTCACATGAATGATTATGTAAAAACGACATAGTTTAGATGGAAAAAATATCTTCAAATTTAGATTTTTTTGATGATTTAGATGATCGTCCTTGTAGTGTTTTACGCTTAATGATGGGCTTTCTCGACTTTCTTATACTTTTATACCCTGAACCACTCATTAATGATTCGATTTTTTCATCAGCTTTCCTTTTCAAATTAGCACTAGCATTTTTAAAACGCGACTTTACAGACTCTTCCATAGGGTGTGAATTCATCATATCTGATAGTAATCCAACACCGGCGTTTAAAGCTTCTTTCCCAACGGTTCGAAATCCACTTGACAACAAAGGCAAAACGGATCTAAATAACCCCCCTAAGAAACTTCCAATTCCATGACCACGTTGATGAGAAACACCTTTATACACTATACCAACCCCAGATCCAGCCTGATTTGTATAATAATGTTGGTACGGGCAAAGACCGTTAACGATTCTTCGACTCATTTTATACGTCTAAAATGCAGTTTAACACACGATGTGCCGAACTGGAATGGTACTTTACCGCCGACGCTTGTTCTTATATCTGTTTCAATCGTATCAAACTCTCTGCGCATAACAGGTAAGTAGTGCGCCGGTGAAAATGCATGCATTTTGTATGCTCCATAAATGTACTTCGTTGGATCTAGAGGTATGATTCGTATTAGTGATGTCATTACATCACCTACTATCTGCGGTTGGATAATATCTGAATAAATGAAAAGCTGCGATGGCAGTCCCAAGTACAAGTTAATGGGATATTTTCCATTTGGTTTTGTGACTAAATTAGTATTTGGTTCAAAACCTAACTGGAGACTTAATTGCGGTGATGCGATTAGAGATATTACGTCAGTATCCTGACGAGTTGATATTACAAGTTTGGTTATTTCATCGTATCTCAATTTAAAATGATTTCGTAACAATGGGTGGTCATTAAAAGCACTTAAAAAATGATTAACACTATCGTACGTAGTCGCAGGAATATGCGCCTTATATTCTACAATTATATTCGAATCTGTTTTGTTTTTTGAACCAGCACTTTCGTTTAAACGTGTTTTCTTCTTTACGTATAGAATGTTTTCATGTTCTTGTACATTAAACATTGTACATGGATAATGAAACTCAACCAAACCAACGACCCATTCCCCTTCTAACTTAACAGTTTTAGGTAACTTAGTTATGAAGTTGGCTGTTGTGTTTCCAGGAAAATAAGAAATGGAGCTATTGCTCAACAGCGTCAGGTAAAAACTATCTTCACTCATATTTGCTCTAAATCCGATGCCGGGATCCAACTATTAAATTTGTCAGGATAACCTTTCCACTTGACTAGCACTTCCTTTCTACCTCGAACGCGACGCGATTGTATTATTTTATCTATTTTGTACTTAGTGGAGGGGTCATATAATACTTTCTGTAGCTCTTTTGAATAAAATGTACCTGTAATTGGTTCACCCTCCAAATCTTTTAAAGTATATACAATCCAAGGAGTTCTCCTAATAATTGAATCAATCACAAATATTTCATCACTCCAATTAGTTTCATAACCTTTTTGAAATACATGTTTATATTTAGTTATTCTAACATGATCACCTATTTGAAGTGAGGGACATTCATTTATATATGTTTTATTTTCCTTTTCTCCATACAAATTTTGCCAAACAGTCATGATATTATCGTAGTTTACTTCGCTTGGTCTCATTTTTATGCTTGAATGGAAACTATGATTATATGAATATATTAAATCTTGTAAGACGTCAACGTATTTGTATGTATTTTTAAACGTAAAGTAACGCCACATTTTCATTTTAAGAGTTCTCTGAAACCTTTCCACTATGCTAGCTTTAATATCAGGATTATTAGTAGTATAATAATTAATATTTCTACTTTTAAAGTACTGTTGTACAGCTTTTGAAACAAACTCAGTACCTTTATCAGATTGAATATGGCGAGGAGTGGCATTAGCTTCTGTAAAAATGCTATCAAAACAGGATTTAACAACTTCAGGTTTTTTACTCTTCATTGCTCGCGCAAAAGCATATTTACTAAACACGTCAATAACACAAAGAATATATTTGTATCCATCATTATATTGAGCATAAGTACGCATATCACTTAGATCAGCTTGCCAGAGTTCATTATAATTAGATAATATGTACCTGTTTCTAGTAAACCTTCTGTGAACAGGTTTATGTAATGTGTACGTTTCCTGAGACTGCAGCCATCTTTTTACTTCCTTTTTACTCATTTTACCTTTCATCTCTTTCGCCAACTTATTGATGCTACTGTATCCGGCAGGATTGGACACATCGTAGTAAATCCTGTGAATATCTAATAGGGGGTCCATCTTTCCCAATTTAATTTCTTTTTTTTCGAATCACGTGTTCTACTAGAAATAGGTGTAGATGCGTTTTCCGCTAATGATGAATTTCTTGCAATTGTAGACGAAAATGGTGTGTCGAGCTCCTTTAATTCCCTCTCTCCAAGAGATTTTTTAAAAAATTCTGCGTTAGTGGGGTTACCTATACAAGATGCAGGCACTCTTATTTCTTTTAAAATTAAGGTGAATTCTTCCCATCCCTTTGGTTTTGTACGTTTAAGAGGTCTAATCACATCGTTTACTAGATCATCAATATTAGTATTTGGGATGGTGTGGTTGTTTAATACAACTTCCCCTCCAGGCTTCCACCAAATTTTATTTTTATGAAGCATAATGTTATCCAGTAAAGTTTTGGTTTTCTGTTTGTAAGATTTCGGTACTCTCTCTATGATATGAGATGGAGTAAATTCCAAAGGATAATGTTGAGTCGGTGTGTCAGGTGGTGGGGTGGTATCAAGTTCTGGTAAGATCGGATTTAAGGCTGTAACATTATTAACATTTTCCTCCTTTTTTAGCTCTGGGACTAAATCTTTGTGGTCGTTGTTGCGGTGGTCAAATCCATCCGTAACTATAGGTATTTTAAAAGGTTTTCGATCTGCTTCAGCAAAATGCAAAAATCGTTGTAGTGCTTGGGAATACAATGCCCATTTTTCTCGATCATCCATTTTACCTTTAAGTATTTTTTGCATCTCCCTATCTAGACGAGATGATGAGTTTTCAGTTAGATTTTCATTGTGTTTAAGTCTTTCAACGAAATCTTGCTCCACTAATAGCATTTTTTTCATATTCTCCATTTTGATTATGTTATAGAGTTAAATAAAGCACTTAAAACGGCGCCTAATATAAGAGGTAGAAAAGCACCGCCCTTTTGAATGATAATGGTTTTTCTAAGTTTTTGTTTTCCCTTTGAAACTAATTTTCGCAATATATTTTTATGTTTATTTAATTTGAATTTTTCTTCTTTTTCCAATGGAATTTTCCCTTTTAAAACATTGTAAATACACTCACATATAATGTTTATTTCATCATCATCACAAGCTTTAAGCAATGCTGTGCGATATTTTGGTTTGAGTACTTGCAGCGCTTCTAGTAAATGTTTATATGTGCTCACACTCTCGGACATCATTTAGAACTGACCAAAACCAGTTGGCTCTTACCATATTTAAATCCTTTTTTAGGAATATAAACTGTGCAATATTTATCGGATGGAAATATTTTAGTTTTGAAACGACATAAGTCATCAGTATTTTGTTTCAGATCAATCATTAGGTAACCATGAGCATCTTTGGTGGCATCTTTGTAGGCTTCATCTACGAACTTTGAGTTTTCAGGGCAAACTTGTCGTGACAAGTAACGTATTTGAGTTTTGTCTCTAGGATTTTTAAAATATATAATGTAACTTGTGTTCAGCGAGATGTCGCGCTGACCTTTTCCCTGGTGAAATAAATTTTGTGTAATATAAAACACGCTTAAGTTTCTATGATGACTACCTTTTGTGAAAATGTCAACGATCCGTCCATCTGCCTCTCTCATCAAATCATCGATTATAAGAAGTTTAGGTTGCTTCCCGTCGAACATGTTGATATCAGGTATACCCTGACTATAATTTACATTTTCCAGGTTGTACAAAGGTTGCATTTCATCATAACACCAAATTACTTCCGAAAAATCTACGTCACACATTATTTTACAATCTTTTAAAAAATTCGTGACAAAGTTTGATTTTCCACAACCACTTGGACCAGCCACTATGGCCGTGAAAGGATGACAAAAGTGAATCATTATTTATTATGTTATGCAAGGAAACACGTGCCGATTTCAAAAGGTCTTCGTCACAAATGATAGAAGTTAAAATTCAGATATGGTTATATAGTTATAGGTAACAAAAGCAAAGAAACAAACAATATTTTTTATCTTTTATTGAAACTACCAGCGCTTCGGAAAGGCCATCATTGCCAAGAAGAATGCGCCGCAAGAAACTTGGCAGAAAGTCAATAAAAAAAAACTAATACAATGAAACCTATTTTTATCGTCTTATCGTTAGTGCATGCACAAATATTACAAAACTTTTTTTTTTTTTTTTTGTAAATATATACACAATGAAACCTTTTTGTATTTTCTTATCGCTTGTGCATGCACGTTTGTTATAAATATAAATGTACAATTTACCGTCTTATCGCTAGTGCATGCGCAAATATAACAAAAAAACCTTATAAGTATATATATATGTACAATAATAAAATTAATTAGGAATGTATATCATCACATATTGTACAGAAAGTAATATTAAAATTGAATGTTCTTTAATCTATAGTGTCCCCAAGCAAGTGTGTCAGTTGAATTTGGCAACAAATATCGTTTCGTGTCGCAGTGTGACAATGATATTTTATTTATTTTTTGAGTAAATATTACATGTTTGATTGATCTGAACCGCATCATTTCACACAATAGTTTTCTTTTATTGAATAAACAGTCTTTATAGTCTTCCATACCTAATTTTTTAGTAACACATTTATTGACACCTTTTGATTTTGCTATTATAGTGCTTTGTACATCCATTGCGTACATTTTTGATCGAAGACCAACAAACTCTTTAAAAATTTTGCCATTATTTTCGTCTTTAAAGAATCCTAATTGTTTTTTATTCAGTAATGGAAAACCGTATACATTGTCCGGAGGATAGTCAGAGGTATCAAAGTGCGATACCAAATCTGATTTTATATCGGCGTACAAGTTTTCTGTAAATATCTGATAAACCAGACTGTCCGTGTCTGTATAGAGTAATTTAAGATTTTTTTGGAATTTTGTTTTCATGAAATCATAATGAAAGCTATACATTAACGTTTTTGACAAATCGAGTACGCAAAATCCTAGGTAAATAGGCTTGTTGTACAATACTTTTGTTTTTTTCAATTGAACTGCAACCAAATTTTCGGAAAATATAGATAAACTGTGAAATTCTGGTTTTGCAATTAAAGATTCAACGCCTTCAGTTTTTCCGCGATTTGTCCAGTGGTTCCGTAATTTTACATTAACTCTTTTATTTACATTTTCCATCGTTTTACCAAACACTGAATTGTTCATTAACTTAAAGAAATCCTTTTCAAAATCTGATTTGGCCATAGAACGCATTCGTGTGTTCAAATCTATGTATGGTTTCAGCCACGGTTTCTGCTCAAACTTTAAAACTCTATGAATTTTAACTAAACTTAATCCCGATTCTAAACATTGTTTAAGATTTCTATAGTGAATGACATAATTTGTTTTGTTATGCAAGTTAGGAATCAGCTTTTTGTCTTTAGAACCGCCTAAACACACATTTTCCGGACAGAATGGTAAATCAGAATGTAAATCATGTAATTTATTAGGATATTCCAAATCAACTTCTAAAATGTACCCATGTTCAGCGTCATCGGGTACATTAAAATTTGTGTTCACATCCACCCATTCAAACTTGCCAGTGGGAAGACATTGCGACATTGCCCAACCGTACAGATTATTTGCATCGAGATACATCAAAAATGATGATGGCAAAGTACGATCATATTCAGACATAAATATATTATTTGCTTTTGCATGTCTGTTACTACATTGGGAAATGCCACCTCTTATATTATTTGCTATAAAAGTAACTTTGTCAATATCAGTTAGAAGTTCTAATTTGATTTTGGTGTACATTAACATGGCGTCCCAACTTAGACCCGGCGCTGTATAATAATGAGCAGGATCCAATCCATATGTTTCCATACAAACATTTCTAAAATTTTCAAATACATCCGCTAATAACAAAACGTCTGTTTTTAAATAAATGTTTGAATAGTCTCCCATATTTTGACAATTAAAGTGATTCCATACATCACAGGCATGTTGGTAATCATTTTTTGAGATATTGACATCATTTAATGAGCTGTAAAAATCTTTATATTCGGGAAGGCTAGTTGATTTTAATGATTCTAAAGATGTCATATGTTCATATGGGTATACCCCTTTTCTTAATAAACGTTTAAAGTCTTGTTCGCATGGAAAATTTAACCGAAGTTCTTGAAACTGTTCGGGTAGTAAATTTTTGGTTAATTTATCGAGACTACTACTCATAAATTTAAAAGAATCAAGAAATTTTAATTTCATAGTACGATTATTAATATTTAATTGCTTTGAGAAAGAAATATATTTCTCTTTGTTTTGCGGAATAATTTCTATGTTACCCTCTTCAAATCCCAGTCCATGTACTAGAAAATGGGCGTCATAGTTACTTAAATTGTGTAAAAACACAGGTACAAAATTAGGGGATCGATATTTCTGACAACAAGACGGGTGAGCTACTCCTTCAAAAGCACCAGTATGATGGCTGTAAGAAATGAATATTTCACCATTTAAATTATTTTGACAGATGTAGCACGTTTTACTTTGGGCGATGGTTACTTTATCTTGTACCGTTAAAGGCAAAGGACTTTTTACAAAAGTGTTCTTCTTGCAAATGTTCTCTAAATCACGTTTAATAAATTTCATGAATGTTTCTGCACAATTTTCACCTGTATATGTCCTATATACAGACAAAGTATTATCATATGAACATTTTATATAATATCCGAAACTATACACCTTATGTTCCTGTATATTAGTAGTCGAAGATTTACTTGGATCGTTTATACAAGTATTAATAGGATTTAAAAACGCTTCGAAATCTGCGTATACTACAAATGGGAGCCTCAATTTACGATCGTAATTATTAAATGATATTTCGCTAGAAGGAACTAATTCATTAAACCAGTTTCTCTTGGCTTCGTTTTCAGAGGGCAAGTTTGTACAGACATGGAAACAATCATGATCTTGATGTTTCTGCAAATTTTCGCGTGACTTGAAATAAATTAAACATCCATCACAAATATAGATCGCATGCTCCGATGATGTCATTTGTTTTGATACTAATCTTGAAAGACTTTTTATATAGCAATAATGTCCGTTAGTACCTTGATTTATGTACAGCAAGTTTAAATGGGTGGCTTTCCTACTTTTTGTTAAGTGTAATGGACCAACTACCTTATTTTTTTTGCTTTCTGAGTCGTACTCCAAACCAAAGACATTAATGCTGAGATTGTTCAACATTTCAAATTTATGGATATCGTTTATTTTAATTGGGAAAGACAGATTATCAAATTTTAATTTATTCCTGTGAGATTTATATGACGCAACCCTGTTCACATTGTTATTAGGTGTATATAACCCTGATAATACAGCCCAACGAAAACACTCATGATCTTTGTTTTGGACGTTTATAATTGCATTTTTGTTTTTTATATCTTTTGGTAAATCTATGTAAGATGAACCGCGTAATGGATTGAATTTATTCACATTCATGTCTAAATAGTTTATTTTTGTTAGACTCCACCCGCTGTCTTTTTTTTCGAAATTGGTTACTTTATTTATAATTTCGTTTGTAAGTAATGAAAAAATGTAGTCTTTAGAATCTCCTTTGCAAACAACATAATTAAACGTTTGAAAATCGAATGTATTATTTAATTGCTTAGTTTGTTGTGTAAAGTCGGCATGAAGTATAAAATTTACTTTTACTACAAAGTGCTCTACTATGGATTGATCAAATAATGTAAATATTTTGTCTTTAATGTTTTCTAAAAATAATCCCGGTGTTTCTAACGGTTGGTTAGTGATTGAATCTGATACAATTCTGTACGTAACTATCCTATTTCCAAACGCGCTTTCAATTATCTGAATATTTTTAAATTCTCTGCTGACACTTAATACATTATTTTTGTGAGTATTACTTTTTAAATGATTTGTATAATATTTTCGCGAAACTGACACATGACACATAGAACATTCAATATAATCATTAATTTCTGTACTCACGTTTTGATTTGAAGACGATGCGGTTGACGTAGATGCGAAACTGATTGGTGGGTTAGGACGTTTTTTCTTTGTCTTAACTGGAGTCTCTTCGGCCGATTCAGATGATCTTCTTTTTGCACCGCCTCCTTCTTGTTCAGGTTGCAAAAATCTGTAAAAAATAAATTAATTATTAACATAACAAATTATATATATTTAATTAACTATAAAACACATCCAAGTGAAATACTAACTCTTTAATGTTTACACAGTAAACAGTATGCTTGCATTGGAAATACGCCATCAATTACATCAGATATTTCAGATTTTTCCATGTTATAGTTGTGTCCAGTACATGGTGTAAAATATGGAATAATATCCGAATCCTCTATCCATGTCACTGGTAAAACTTTGTTTAAAAACCACATTCGAATGTAACGATGGAATTTACTCAAAATTAGAGATTTATCTAAACTTGCCACTTCGTTTAGAGATAAGTTCAAATTGAAATACATTTTAAATGAAATTCGTAAAACGCAAACTCGAGCACGGTCACAATGGTTGAAGTGACAAGGGGACTCCGCTTTTATACTCAAGGGTACCCCTTCCTATTATGACTAGCATCAAACAAGTTTCAACGTGATGTTCATCTTGTCAATGCGGGCAGCAAACAAACATAAAAATAGTACAATTATCACCAAAATAGTAACTTACGTTTTCAAATATTCTTGCTCGACTTTCTCGCAAAGCTCGTACAAGTCCTGATCTTCAACTAGTTGATCCAGTTGCTGATTGAAGAAACTGCAGCTCTGCGTGTCCATGATGGTGTTTTGGAAATGTGGTATTTTAAGTGAGACCGACTTCTATTTATACCAGCCAAGCTCAGTCTTAAATATTACACACTATTTTGCTATTGTATAGCAAACAAAAATATTTAGATATGAAACAATACAATGAAATATCGGTGGACTGAGTTGAAAGGTTTTACGTTTGTACTTTGCCTCCACAAACGAAACAATGAGTATTTCACAAGAATAGGATAGTCTGAAGTTAAGCAGGTAACCAAAAGAAATTAAGTAGAATTTATTTGTTATTGTCTAAAACGAAATTAACACAATCACTTTTTGATGCTAACTGCTTAGTTATGTTGTAGATCACGTCTCTGGTCTTTTGAACGTGTTCATCTTCTTCGGAGTGGGCGTAATATTTAACACGCACTTCTGCTTGTTTCCATTGTTCTGCCGGGGGAATGTTCTTAATCTTGTCTATATCATACACCTCGATTTTAATGAGGTGTGATGCGTAAGCTGATTCGTCTTTGTTTGCTTTGATAAAAGCAACACCATCTGCAGTGGCTTGGCTAACAGTTGAAGAGTTTTTGGGAATCTTCTTTTTCTTGCGTTTTTCAAAGAATCCGTGAATACTGTTATTTGGTCTCTTGTTGTTGGCGATTGCTCTCTTTACTTTGAAAGCTAATGTTCCTTCGTCGTCATCACTAGGTTCTTCGTGATTCTCTGGATAATAATAGTGCTTAAATGTGTTTTCTTCAGTCAGCTATAACAATGCAAAAAACAATATTTTAAACAATGCTTCAAAGTTGAGTTAGATGGCACCTAAGGAAACACAGAGATACATAGTAAAAAATATCAGTCAAACACAAATTAAAACAAACAGGTCCAAAAACAGTTTAAAAAAGAGCTTACTTACATCCATATCAGCAACGAAAACACTGCTAGGTATATCAACCAAACACTGAACTTTTTACACTTTGCGACGGCTCGCTTGGACGGGGGTCTTGTCTTATGAATTCTTTGAGACGATATGAGGCGGAATGGTCTTAACTTCCTTTTATACGCAATGAAATCCTGCAAGTTTAGACTTGTGCATGGCATATTTCCGAGTCAGGTACACACAAAGGGATGCCGGTGAACAAAGGAGAAACAACACAGATAGCGTACAAGTTTAAACCAGCATTTTTTTGAGAACGGCGGTGCATGGTCAAAAGAAACGAAGTAATAAAATTTTAACAATAGAAGACGATGCACGGTGGGTGGTTTGGTAAAAGGGAAATCATTAATCATTCACTGTGTAACTCAAAGCATGGAATATGTATTGTATGTGCTTGAAAAATAACAATTTGTTGATGAATTATGTGAGACGATATGAAGTGACTTTGTCTAGGCTTGCTTTTATATGCACTTAGATCCTTCAAGTTCAAACCTGCATTTGGAGATGGCTTACATGAGAATTTTACAAGTTTCAACGTGAATTATAAAGACGCTGATGGCATAGTACAAGTTTAAAAGGAAAGAAGTGAATGAAAAAAAGGTACGCTAGTCAGGTGAGTGGAACAATAGAGCTAGCGCCAGAGCCGAGAGCAGGTAAAGGGACAATGTGCGCCTATTGTTCGCGCGGCTTGTATTGTTCGCGGGTCGAACCTTTTATGATTAAAAAGGTACGCTAGTCAGGTGAGTGGAACAATAGAGCTAGTGCCAGAGGAGAGCAGGTAAAGGGACAATGTGCGCCTATTGTTCGCGCGGCTTGTATTGTTCGCGGGTCGAACCTTTTATAATTAGGTGCTTCGGAGTTGCCATTGTCCCAGAAGTGAAGTACATATGTACAGGAAGGAGTGGGCGGAGCGTTCTCAGACCTCGTCCAATCGCTCCAAGTGGGGGTGTTTCCCTTTTTTTTTTTTTTTTTTTTTTTTTTTTTTTTTTTTAGGATTGGACCCGCCCCAAAATCGCCATTTTGGACCAAAAAAATTGAGATCTGGAACCGTCGTATCCCTCACTACTAACTTCAAACGCACTAAACAATTCTTAAGGTTATAGGCTGCATTGAATCTCAAAGGTACGAAACTTTCACTAATGTGTTGTTTATTTTATGAGCTATGATAGAAATTAGTAGGCAGTTAACATTATTTATTATTACTCTTTAGTAGCTTAATCAAAATATAAAGGCCGCCTTACACATGCTCGTTACTAGCATGAATAGCGATGACAATTCTTTGAGAATGACAGCCTGCCAGCTTTTTGGTACCTAAAAGAGAATAAGTATGCACACTCCGACGCTTAGGGTTGTCGATGTCAATTATAGATAAATTAATTACCTTGAAATAATTTTAGTATGAAAGTTAACTTAAAATTGTCTATAATATCTGTGTCTAGAGAAACAAGATTCTTTAGCGCTCTATTATTAATTTTTATACTAAAATTAAAAATATTGTTTATAAATTCGCCGAAGTGGTGATGGCGACAGTGTGTTTACTACTCATGTTTTCTACACATAATACTATAACTATATTGTTTATATGTAGGTAGTTATCTAATATTTTTTTATCTGTCCTTGCACAAAACTGTCACACTACACTTATATACTACTAAACCTTATACAAAAAATACGTAAAGTACCTACGAGTACCAACGTAAAAGGCGATCATCTTGGGCAGCCTTGACTAAAGACAACTTAATCCTCCTTTATAGTTCAGTACAATTAGATCAAAATTTGGCAAAATTAAAGCAAGAGGTTTATCTATCAGGATATGTAGGTTATAGAGAAAAAATAAATTTTACCCACTCTCCCCCCCCCCTCCGGGGGGAGCGTCACCCCCCCGCGCCCTCGAATATGTCCCGGATCGCGGTATTTTCCATTATAAAAGAAAACCGTACACGATACATAAAAAGTGTGTAGGAACGAAATAATCCTTGATAAATTTACTACAAACCTTTCATACATTTAAAAGCGATATCACTTATAGTTCCAGCGCAATATGATACCAAATACTAACTTTTTTTATAATTAATCTATTTTTTCGGCTAAAAGGTTAGTTTTCTCAAATACTTCACATTTTACCGCCAAGATATGTATGACAGAAGATTTTCTTTATAAAAAGGTATAATTAATTTCTAAAATCTTTCATTTACCATTGCTATGCTATTTTTTTAATTTAGTTTATTTGGCCATTCAGCGAAATATAAATGTTCATACTGGTTAAATGGTGTTACTTTAAATACCATTAGATTCTTATATGTTTTCCTATAAGCTATAGGTATGGACCTATTTTCTGTATTTAAAAAAAAATGTAGGCCCTGCTGGTCTTTTAGGAGATAGGGGCGGGGAAATGGTTAATTTTCACCTATTTTCTTAAATAACTTCAAAACGGATTAATTTAAAATAATGAAAAATATATATTTGAGATTTTCATAATGTACCCTTTCATTTGATATGTCACATGATATAGTTTCTACATTTTTTTTCTAATTTACCCCCCCCCCCCATCCCCCCAAACTGGCCCCCGTGTTTAAAATTAATTAATTTACTTTACACGTCCGTGTTTGGGTCGTCAATTTACATAGGTGAACTAAATTTGAATTCAATCGGTCTAGTAGTTTCGGATCAAATTGGCTATGACAGACGGACGGTTTAGGTATATTTATACCTTAGGCTGCAATTTATTCTTAAACTACTAATAATTTTCAAGAAAACTTAACCGTTATAGTTTTCCTTGCAAGTTTGATATACTTACTATCGTCCTGAATTTTTTTTAATTTTTTCTACCCACCGGTTTAGATTTTAGAGGGGGGGACGCCCGATTTTAATGAAAATTTGCGCTTTAAAGTTTAATATTTTGCAAATGAATCACTGAATGGAAAAATTGTTTTAGCAACCCCCTAATGATTTTAAAAAACCTATCCAACGATACCCCACACTACAAGCTTGGATGAGAAAAAAAAAACACCCCCACTTTACGTCTATGGGAGGTACTAAAAAAATTTTTTTTTTTTAATTTTTTATTACACTGTTTTGTCGGCATAGTTTACATATATATTCGTGCAAAATTACAGCTTTCTAGCATTGATAGTCTCTGAGCAAAGCCGAGAACGGACAGACAGACAGACAGACAGACATGGCGCAACTATGAGGGTTCCGCTTTTGCCATTTTGGCTACGGAACCCTAAAAAATGTGTAATATTTTATTATAATCTTACTTACGGACTAAATAGTTTTTTTTTTTGGTACTTTTTCCTAAGTTAATGTCGCAGTAGCTGATTATGGTGAATTTTCAAAATAGCATAGCAGCGTCAAATGAATGAGTTTAGAAATGAATTATACCTTTTTATAAAGAAGATATCCTGTTCTTTACTTTAGTCATACATATCTTGGCGGTAAAGTGTGAAATAATTGAAAAAACTAAACAATTAACAAAAAAAACTGGATAAATTATTAAAAATGTTCGTATTTGGTGCCAGATTGCGCTGAAACTGTAAGTGTTATCGCTTTTGTATGTATGAAAGGTTTATAGTAAATTTATCTAGGATTATTTCGTTCCTACACACTTTTTATGTATCGTGTACGGTTTTCTTTTATAATGGAAAATACCGCGATCCGGGACATATTCGAGGGCGCGGGGGGGTGACGCTCCCCCCGGAGGGGGGGGGGGAGTGGGTAAAATTTATTATTTCTCCATAACCTACATATCCTGATAGATAAACCTCTTGCTTTAATTTTGCCAATTTTTCCATAAATAAAAATAAATAAATAAATAAATATCACGGGACAATTCACACCAATTGACTTAGTCCCAAAGTAAGCTTAGCAAAGCTTGTGTTATGGGTACTAAGCAACGGATAAACATACTTATATAGATAAATACATACTTAAATACATATTAAACATCCAAGACCCGAGAACAAACATTCGTATTCATCATACAAATATTTGCCCCGGCCGGGATTCGAACCCGGGACCTCAGGCTTCGTAGTCAGGTTCTCTAACCACTAGGCCATCCGGTCGTCAAATACATTGCAATCTAATTTTCTTCAACTATTAATTATCATTGTGTGCGTGCGGCCCGTGCGTGTGTATCGGCGCAAACCGGCGCGCACACATTCAAGCCGTGCGATGTCCTTTTACCACGAGCGACCTTCACCGGAAAGAAGGAAAACAAACATCATGAGGAAACCTGCACACACCTGTGAAGTAATTCAATGATATGTGTGAAGTTCCCAATCCACCAGTCGCTAAATGGCTAGTCGGGTTTAAACTAAATCAATTCTTGTTTCTTAATTTCTAAATAAGTAGGTGTATATTTTTACAAAAATAAGTGTCATTATCTCTTTACCAATTCTCAACAATTTACTCTGCTACTTTTAGCTTTACAGCAAATTGAAAAGCCTTTCTCCAATTTGCTCTACCTATTAATTTTCATAAATTAATAATTAATAAATAATTCATTCATTTATTTTCATAAATTAATAATTTATGCTATTGCATAAATTGGAGGAAAAATAACTAACCCATTGAAGTGATTCACAAGTGTATTCGTTTCCTTTACCATAAAGCTTGTGATAAAATTTGAATGTAATTTTTCAAATAAATTTCATAAATATAAAACTGTAGGGCCACTGGGTAATCACAATTTTTTTGCCATAGTATAATATACCACACATATTGTGTGTGGTAATTGTTAGTACTCTAGTCTAGCAATGAATCAGCAAACGTCTGATGTTGCAGGTGTCATTAGGTATCATCAGCATCCTGGAAGATGATAATGACGATGATGATGATAATGTTAGAATGTAAGATTGAACCACAAATTCGCCACTTGCATCCACCGATTGCCTGCAACTCTGTTGATGTCGTCAGCATAGCGATTGTGTTGGGTGATAATGTTCAGTTACCATCAGATGGCCTACTTGCTAGTTTGCCACACTATTTCATAGTTTTTTTTAGGTAGGTATATTAAAATAAAGTTCACTTTTGTTGGTCATATTAATATTTTCCAATATCCAATGCTATAGTCGAGCCCTGTTTCTAAACAAAATGTACGATCTGTGGGGTTATTTTAACTGATTACAAAAAAAAAAAAAATTTTGAATAGATAGATAAATTAACTTATCAAAATACGAGTAAAATATACATAATAATAATACCACCAAACATCAAATTCAAAGGTCAACGAGAAGTTAAAAAATTCTTTGTTAGATACAAAATTTTGTAAAAAAAAAGCTGATTTTGGTAGAGTACACAAAGTACCTACACTCCTTCCTGTGTGTTCCAATATTTTTAAAGCAAAAAAAATGACTATTTATGTCTATCTACGTAACGAGCACGAGAAAATGGTACTTTACTCGAAAGGGTAAGCCAAAAATTTTTTTAGCACCCCACTTTATTTCTTCAGGAGTCCCTCTTCAATATTTAATAATATTATTTAGGGTAAACCATATAGCTATTGCCCACTTAAGGACTTCAAACACATTGACTTCCAAAAAAAAATAAAAAAATATAGTTACAGATTGTGTATTATTATTTTCTTATAGCCTAATAAATTCTCTCATAGAATTTAATCAGTTTTTTATTAAAACTTAAATAACTTAGGAAATAAGTTGACAAAATTAAATTCTTCTAAAAAGTACAGTAATTGCCCAGAAGCTACAGTAATTGCCAGCATCGCAGCACAGTAATTGCCCAGTAACTTTTTATCATAAATCAAAGCCTGGATTGACTTTAAACTTATATAAACATTAGACTTAAACCTAACATACCTAACATATTTATAAGTAATACTAACAACTGATGGATCCTAGTTATCTGAATAAATAAATTTTATTATTATTATTATTATTAAACCTAATAGTCCTTAATGAATAAAAAGAGATCCTGTTTAGCTTTCATAAGTGCATCAAATAATTATTTTGCTGAGGATGATGACGAGTCGGAATTGCCAGAGCCAGAATCTTCTACCATGTAACAACTATGGCATAAAAAAATATATAAAACAGTGTTGTCGGGTATATGGTATATGCTCTTTATGCTTTCGTGGAATACATCGCACATTAAAGATTTTTGAACAAATACTGCATGTCAGTCGATTTTTTTCACATTGGTATGGCACTCTCCACAAAGACTACTACTGTTAACAGGCTTTATTACCATACAATGTTACTTAAAACAGACAGTTATTAAACAAACAAACAGTTATCTTTTTAGACTGTGGTAATTGCACACTTTCTTTCTCCTCATTAATTATAGTTGTATTTACTTCTTTTTTAACTTTTTTTGTATGGGTTCGAGTTGTTGATGGTCATTTTTTCTTGCCATTCCTTATTTAATTTAGATATTAATTAATGTATAAGGATTGCGAACAAATTCTAGCATTTAAAATACAACAAAACGTGATATTTATAACACTTTGACTAATAATCAGCTATGAATGACAGCTATTGGCCGGGCAATAACTAGATATTAACATATGGCAATTACTCGAAAAATGGTGGGCAATAACTAAATATATTCAAATTTTAGTTCAGTGATTGCCCACAGCAAAAATGACCGTTAGGATTCAAAATTTAACACGTAATTTACATCAAAAACTACGAAAATGCTATTTATTTTATCAAATTGATGTGATGACAGCAAAATAACAAAAAACTAATATCAAAAATAACCTTCACCCAAATAAGCTCTTAAGAAAAGTGTTAATATTTTGACTTGTTTAAGTAACATATTCACCCATGTAGACAAAATCCGCCATTAATGTTTTTGTTTTTTAAAGTGTTGCCAATCGTCAATTTTAAAACGATTGTAATATTAATTACAGCACCATCTAGCGAATTTTCATCTAACTAGAATGATACAAAGCTAACATCTGGCAATACTTTGCTTAAAGTGGGCAATCATTGGCAGTGGGCAATAACACCCTGGTTTACCCTATCGTGAATTTAGAACAACAAGATGCTTAAAACATATTATGAAAAATTCAAGACTGTAGTTACAACCGTTTGACCGTGTTTTTTTACAAAAAAATAAGCTTACGTTTGGCCTCAATCTCGCTTGATGGAAGGCGAAGATGGGGCCTAAGATGGTGCACGTTTGCCTAGAAGGTGTCTGTTCACTTTGACCTTAAAGATGTCCAGATTACTAGGTATAGCGTTCCGCGTTCCTTAATAACTGACCTCTATACCTGTGTGACAGAAGCAGACGGCAGCAGTAGAGCCCCATTTCAACCCTTTGGATACGGAACCCTAAAAAAGGATTACCGCTGCCCATACATAAGCGCAACACCTGAAAGATGAAAGATTTACAAATGCATTGCCGAAATAAAGTAAATAGAGTTTTTGGTGCCTATAATTCCTCCGACAATCTCACTCTACATATATAAAATTCAGTATCCATCTCAAAATTTTAATGAGATAGTAGAAAAATCATATTATTAGAATTTTTACATACCTTTTTAATGAAGGTTTCTTGATAGGTGTAAATTCGACAATGGCGTTAGCAACGTGAGGTGAGGTCCATTTTACGTTACAGTCTTGGTTGCGATTTGATCCTTTAGCTATTTAACCAATTACATACTTGACGTATGTGTCAACTATTATGTCACAGAAGCCTTTATTGTATGGTCAAGGACTTTAATACATGAGCTATATGAGTTTGCAAGTGGTAGGACCTTGTGCAAGGTGTGCTACCACCATCTAGCTCGCTAATCATGCCGTGAAACAGCAGTGCTTGCACTGATGTGTTTCGGCGTGGAGAGTAAGACAGCCGGTGAAATTACTGGCACTTAAGATATCTTAGGCCTCTGGGTGGGCAATGCATCTGTAATATCCCTTATGTTGCAGATGTTTATGGGCGGTGGTGATCTAACCATCAGGAGACCTATTTGCTCGTTTGTCATTCAGTCGAATAAAAAAAGCCACCATGGAACCATACCACAATAAACGTCATAGTGACATCGCATTAATTAATAATGAAAATCGTACTGATTTGTCCTTTGAAAAGGTTCCATGGTGGCGCTTGAATTAAAGTCCTTGAGTGTACTTAATAAGGCCATTCATCTATTCTGGCAAACGCCATTGATTTCAAATTTAATACTTATATTTTTAGCTCTACCATTTGGGAAAATCAAAACATCATTTTTATGTCGATTAAAAAATATCATACAATAACGCCCTAACAAAAAAAAACATCATAATTTCTTCATTACTTTTTTTTGTATTTCATTTTGTTTTAAATTTGAAATGTTATAGGGACTTAGTTGAGAAAGCCTGAAACACAAAAAAGCTAAAGTTTAATTCTTGTACTTGCTAACGTGTTAATATAGTCATGAACGACCAGAAGTCGCCTTCAAAGTGGTCTTTATTGCCCTACGTTAAGTTCCATATCGCTTTGTATCACTTACCGTTGTTAAGTCGTAAAATTTATAGCCCGAGCACTTTAGTTCCGACGATTTCCGTAACTGAATTGGCAGCACTGTATATTGAAAATAGAGAGTTTAGATTTATTTGTGTGGCTAAGTATACAAAAGTAACTGTCCTTTTAATGTTATCCTTTAATTTTAAATGTTCAACCTGAAAACATGTAAAGTTGTTTTAAAAAATGTTTTGAAATCAGCGCCATCTAGCGTCGAGTGGCAGTACTTTCTAGTCTCGGTAACTTACTACTTTTGACGATACTCGCACAGCGACACGTTTCATACTCCACCCACGCTGTCGTTACACTGTTCACGCACACATGGACGCGTTTTCGTTTTATGAAAACCTGCCTGTCCCGCATTGCCCGGTTTTGGAATCCATGCGCTTTCAATTTGGCATTTTGAGGTTATTTTACAAATTACTTGATAAACAATTGTATTTATTAATTTACTTAACTTCTTGACTAAAACAATGCATATTTTTTTAGGACAGAAGCATAGACACACCTGAATGTTTTTTGGATGGAAGACAGGTACCTAAAAGGATCTTTGGATTTAATTACCTACCTTCTTCTGTATTATGTTACTACAAATATAATAATGGCAAAAATAAATTTACTGACGAACACTTTTGCCTTTATTCATTAGGTATTTAATTAAATTAGGTAAATATAAAAACAAAGTGTTAACTTGTGGAGTCATCTCTTGAAATACTTACCTAATAATAAATTACTAATACCTAAACCACGATTGGTAAAAAATAATATTCTACATTTCATACTATGGTATAATATTAAGTATAAGTATTATGTAACTTAAAAATAATTAGGTACAAATAAATAGTTTCAGAGAAACTTTTTAATTTTTAAGTTTGTGCTTCTAAAAGAGAATTTTAAATCAAACTCTAATGTGTTTCGTTAGATGGTTTTAATTGTTTAAATTTTGTCGTTTATAATTAACAATTCATTTATTGCATTTTATGGTTTTTTTTAAAGATTTTATATTAATTTACATGTAGGTACCGGTATAAACCCCGTTAGTGCACAGCAATATTATAAAATGAAAACAAAACAAATAAAGAACTTATTCTAGGACTTAGAAACTAAAACACAGTGTTAAACCTTAAAATCAAGCTACTCCTTCAGACTAAGAGACTAGCCTCCTATAGAACGAGTTCTCAATCAGGAAGCTCATAATTTTGCCACAGAATAACGACTCTTTCTCTATATTGCGTAACATACGTCATTCATTAACGTATTTTTATTAAAATGATAAAAAAATGGCATCGTCATGAATGAAAACTATCATAAACTATATTGAACAAAAATATATATTTTACTCTAATGTAGGTAATAAGTAATAACTCATTGATAACATTAAGTATGCCTACACGAAGTTAATTTATTGATAAACTTCACTGTAACTCTGCGAGCCACTTTTTTCTTAACGAAACAATAAAACAGTTTTTTTATTACACTTATAAACGCAAGCGTTAGTGTTGATGGCCAGTATTTTGTTTTCTTCTCTGCGGTGAGGTAAAAACTGGAGTAAAAACATGCAAAAACTATTCAAAGAAGGGTTACTTACAATAGTTACGGACAAATCGTTTATAGGGCAATTAAAAAATACAAAGCCTGTACGACATTAGTTTTTATGCTCTAAGTAACGCAACGGTTTTTCGTAAGAACGTTTTAGTTTGAAATATTTGCTTACAGCGTCAAGTCATGTGGTGTTAGTTAAGTGTAATAATTATTAATTTGTTATATTGATAGGAAGTGTCAGTGTTCTTGTTTTGTTATCAAGAAGGTTGAAATCGAAGTGCTACGACAAAAAAATGTCAAGGACGTTCTGTGTTTTGGTTTAATATAATTGGAATATTGTGGAATAAGTAGATAACTGGTAGGTATATTAATTTAGTTTTATCTTAAACCTTGTAGCTACAACTGCTTACCTATAAAATGAGCTTAAAATTATTTACCTAGTGTTTCCACAATGGACCTAGAATCTACATGATACTTACTACAATATCATCGGTTTGTACGTTGAGAGTATTTTTATTTAATTTAATGCATTCTTCTTACTCTTTCAAACAATATTTACTATAATTTTAATAAAAATAAAATAGATATTATCTTTCCTTAAGATAACAGCTTTATCCTACTGCCCAAAGTCAAGTACTAGCAAGTAGGTACATAGTTATTTTAGTATTCACTCTCGTACCTAGGCGTAACACAGCGTGAATTCTTAATTGCTAAATAATTCAAATGGCATAAACTTAATTGTTAGAACGTCACCTGCTGAATACCAAAACGTTTAGAATTAGTTACTAAAGAAAATATGACGTATTGTTCAAGTGTGGGTGGCACCTCCGAAATAGACAAGTGATTTATTGCTTATGTATTTACCTGCACATGGATTGCATACATAATTTTGAATAATTCGTTTGCTATAGTACCAATGCCAATATTTGATTGATTTTTCTTGTAGGTCTAATTATTTGTATGAATCTACACAAAAAGAACAGTTAAAATACCTATACTTAAATTGATAGAGTAGATAGAGTCACTATCAAATTGAATCATACGACGGTACTCCAACCCATCCTGTATATAATACCGTTTTAATTTGTTAATTTCGGTGTAGGTTGGTAGAATAAGTGTAGTTTGTCTAGAAGTGTATAGGTGTTACATAAGCGTAGGTATATTTAGGTTATCTTTAAACACTTACCTACATGAAGGATGGAGGGCAAGACTTCCACTAAAAAGGTAGGTAAGTATTACAAAGTACTACTCAACGTACGAAAATTTACTCAAAGGAAAAAAGCGTTATTTCGTATAATAATAATTGTGTACCTAAATATATTAATAGTTCGTAAAAATATAAAAACAAAAAATCTACGAATTCAGTTTTATTTGTTTTTAAATAAAGCATGTTTTATAAATATTTTTTAAAATCCAGTTTTAAAAGTATATTTTCGCCCAACTCTCGTTACAATTTTACATAATATTATGTATATTGACACAAATCTTTACAAATAATTGATACCAACTGAAAAAATAATAAAATACTTAGTCAATAATCTCTTGAAAAAATATTCAACAAATATTAACAGGCTTTAATAAATAATTTGACAGGCAAAATATATCTACTTACTGTTTCACATCACACCAAACCATCTCCGCTTCCCGCTAACTTTCACCTATCTAATACCTTTTACAGGCATACCTATTTCACCTAACGTATTGCTAGTAAGCCTACCTACAACATGTATACCATCAGATACCTATCTGCATCTTTGTATCACTGTTGGATAGGAGCTAGTTCAATTCTAAAGCTACAAGGTTGGGCCTGTGCCGGTCACGCAATCTCGCGTGCCGTCGGCCTCTCCGTCCTGACGCAAACTTGCCTAAGTCTACACCAAATCCCACTACATACAGAAAAACACTCTACAGCATTGTTTTACATATAACAAGGACCAGTTTTCCACAATAAAAGCCACTGAAAAAGCAAATTTAAGTTGGTAAACGACGTAAACGCAGGTAAATGAAAAACTGTAATTGGTATTTCCTTGTTGGATGTAGGAATGGTTTTCAGCATGAAAAAATATTATTTAATTATGTTACGTGAAGAAATAGTTTTCTTTTTCATTCCAAGCTTGGTATAGCTTCAACACATAAGTATTTTACAATACTGTAATCAAAATGTACCTAAGAGAAATTTGTTTGAAGGTTTTCATGTAAAAAAATCGAAGCTCCGCAATCATTTAAGTTTAGTGTAGATTTTAGCTTGGAAAATATTATGAAACCTCATATTTTTACTTGAATGTCCCTAATACAGCCCTTCATATATAACTCATAGCTCTAAAAAGGCAATTTGAAGGCAAACTTTCGTAGTTTCATGTCGTGTGGCGATAAATGTCAGCTGTTACGTATAGTTCGGTAATCTGAATGATATCTCCATTGCTATGACACGACGTTAAACCGGTTCAACTAATTTTTTCCAGCACGCAGGAAATACATTAGACATTTATGTTGTTAAAAATCTCACCCTGACGACGCAACAAGATGCCTACAATTTTTGATGTTATCTATTCGTGAATGTTTATTATCGTGCCATCTTTTATCATATATTTACACTAATCCCCCGCAGATCTAAGGCAACACTTTGGACATAATTTTATCGCAATTAGTCGTGCGTTCAGCGACGCATAACACATCCAGTTCTCTAACAACATCCGCTGGAGGATATAAATATAATACTCCTGGTACATAATATTTTAACTTGATTATTCGTTGATTTCAAGGGTTGTTACTCATAACGAATAGCTGAGCGCACTTAAGCGAAGAATTTTAATCGGCCATGTCCCTTCCTTCCTCGACCTCGAACCGTATAGCGCCCGAAGTCACCAGTAACCTTTACATATTTTATCTGAAGTGCGCTTGATCGCCGACCCACGGCGTCCCTTCTCAAGTGTACATACTTCCAACGTAACATGACATCTCCAGCCTCTTTTGACGTGTTCAGAAATACCCGCCTAACGACCGATAAGGGGTCTTTACAAAATGGCCGATGCCTGTATAGGTACGTAATGTGGGTAAAGGAAAACATGACATGGTAACCTAAAAATAAATAGTGTAGTAGGCAGGCAGAGCGTACCTGATTCGCTTGCAAGCAATTAAGTTGTTGTGACCTCCTGATTAAAAAACTTACAGCATGGCTCATTTGCAATTTTGTATTTAATTTAATTATGCAAATTTTAATTGTAGCTTAATACCGTTTATTAAGTAAACTATTGCAACATTGTAAAATTTACCACTTTATTAATAGGTACCTCAATTGACTTGTTTAACTTTATGAATTGTATCCAACCCAACGTTAAAGATTAACGATTAACGTGCATCTTCCACTATACACCAATCATGCACGTAAATGCACTATTGAAGGGCGAAATACCCGCATTGGTTCAATAGGCATCTGTAATTATAGTAGTACATAGGTATATGAGTATGGCTTTACGAAGGTTGCACGTGGGTGCGTCAGGTATTTACTGATAAAAGTAACTAATTTAAAATGCATTCATGAAAACACATCATTTTGTGTTTGAACATTCAATTGTTCATGTATCGTAAAATAATCCGCTTTCAACGAATTTAATCAAATACCTAATTCAAATAAAACAGAAATAATGCCGAAAGCCGCGAAAAGCAAATATTCATACCATCCCAAGAGACTTGATACAAATCTACCTACCCTTTCTTGTTTATTTAAAGTATTTACCCTTAGGTATTCCTCAGCTCGACTCCATCAGATAAACATTCTCATTTGCATTGACCCGGAAAGCCTTTTCCCAGTTGATTTCCCAAAAAATCCACAATCTCTCCGAGTAGTGTTTGTAGATTTTCCTTCTGACCTACTTGAGTATCTGCAAAACCATTTTGCTGTGACCTTCCCCGTTGCCTTACGTCAGCCGTTTTGGTGATGATTGCAGGGGGAGAGTGATGGTTTCGGGGGTCTCGGGTGGATGGTGGCTGGTATATATCGTGGTGGATCGATAGAACCCTGGCAGGTCGCCCAGCTCCGTTCCCGCATTATTGTTATTGCTAACCGTCGGTATCTGTCTGCTTCCGCTATCGGTATTGGTTGCTGAGCCTAGTAATACCAGGAGATAAACTGGAAGACGTATCAGCCATCTTGGAATAAAGATACGAAAATGTATACAAGAAACGATGCGGTATTTTTTTAAGGCATGTTAAGTCAGCTGATGAAAATGGTTGACGTCTTTGCGTTCATTCATTGTGCCACTAAAATATAAGTAACTAGTGTCGTAATAATAAGTAAAAAGCTTAAGTAAATTAACAAATTGTACTATACCAAATTAGGTACTTATAGGTCTCCTAATTATACATAGTCTGCTTATCCTAAACAATTATAAATATTTAAGTGTAAATAAATAACTAAAGTCCTTCTGGGTACACTTTTCAGTTTTTAATTACCTATACGTACGTACTACGTGTTATGTAAACCTTCTTCGAAACCTAGACGTTAGACAGACGTTGAATGTAGGTACAAAATGACTTGAAACCGAATATTTATTTACAGGGCCATGTTACTTTAGTTACTATTAAATCATAACTTGATATGGTAATTATTATTAATGTGACATTTGCCTTAAGCTTTAAGTCTATGTAAATATATGTTAATAAATCATCAATTACCTCTACTAAAGATCAATTTTCAATCGATTCGGCGTTCCGATTAATGATAATGAGTGTTGATTGAGTTATGTTAATAATAAAGTATTTTAAATCGTTTTTCGTTTTATAATTATTTAAAGACAAGTAGGTATACTCATAAGTATCTTATTAACGCAATAATTTATGAATGCGTGTGTGTGCGCTCGTCAATGTGTTTCTGACAGGCTTTCACGCTAAAATGGCTGGTCAGATTTAACATCATTATAATTTTGTTTAATATTGGTTCTGATATATATTTTTTTATTTTAGGATAATTTTTTGAAAGTCGTGAATTCTTATTTGATTTCACTTCTCGAGTTTGTTTGTGTTGTGAATTTAAAATGATCAGGAACTTTTTGAGGAGAAAATTTTATCGTATCCCCGCTACCTTTGCTTGTTCTATTAGACATATTTTCAAAGAGAAAATAATCGAAAATATTTTTCTAGATACAATAGCTATTTTATCATGGTGAGTCAAGTGGAAAAGGAAACAAGTGGAAAAATTATTAGGTAAAATAATTTGAAAGAACTTAATTTTGTACTTCTTGGCAGAGCAAATCAAATAATATAAACAAAGTAAAGCCGATACTTACACATTTCACGTGAAAATTGATAGGAATTATTATTTATTAATTTACTAGGAATTCAAATCTGACGCCTTTTAAAAATGTGGAGTTGAATTTCAGTCAGAGTTGAAGTTCAATGATGCATACTGATAAGGCTTCTAGTACGTTCCAATGTAGATCCTCCTCCTCAGGAAGTATTCGAGTCTCTTCATCTAATACCTATACAGGGTGGAAAAAACTTTACCTACTTTACGACATTAAATTACAAGCGAGATAATTTTGACGAAAAATAACTATTTCCAGAGAATAATCGTTCTATTTTTAACAGTTTGACAAAATAGTAAGTCCAAATTGTCGACGGACTAAAATATTGCCGACATAAAACCTGCCTCTATCTAATTAGTTGTAATAGCCGTCCCAGGACGGCTTCCTTCAAATGTTCACCGTTTGATGACAATTTAAATGTCGGTAACTATACCCGTCAGTTTTCACGACAATGCCATAGACCTTTTGTACTGGTAATAGAGACTATATTAGATTGAGTTTAGAGCCACCCTAAAATGTCGTGGGTAGGTGCCATACAATTTGTTTATCTACGAATAAGCCTGCCAGTCAACGCCAAGTCACATTGTTGTACTTTATTCAAGCAATAGGTCTTCATTAGCACATAATTCTAATAAAAATATTAAAATTTACAAATATTTAATGCGACGAAGCGACGAAATCTTAAGATCCAAACAAAGCTATCATATTTTTAGAACTTCGCTGAACTTGGGTTAATAAAAGAACGTCGCAACCGCAATGATGATAGGACTGAAGTTCAATTCCTCGTGATTACCCAATCTCCGCATCAAACTACTTAATTACTAAAGCAATTCATTAAAATAAACAAGATCCTTAGACGATAAGATACGAATCTCGAACTAACACAGTAAATTTGAATTGAGTAAATGAATTTACTAATAGGTAGATAGATATAAATAAACGTATTAATTTTTTTGTCATGTATTTTTATGTACAATAAAGGTTACAAAATACTATATATAACGCATGTAATTACGCTTAAGTAGTCATGGTTACATGGGGTAGATATGCATATAGTTATTTTTTAAAAGGGCATTGCTTAAACTCGGTCGTTTCACATACTAAAAAATCCGGCCAAAAGCGTGTCGGACATGCCCAAAATAGGGTTCCGCAGCCATTACAAAAAATTAAGTAATATTTATCTAACGATTTCGTATTTTGAACGGAATATTGGAAGCTAAACTTGGAAGTTTAGGTATATTTTATACCTTAGGCTGATATTTAATCTTAAACTGCTAATAATTCCCAAGAAAACTTAAACGTTATATTTTTTATAGGAAGTTTGATATATTTACTACCATACAGAATTTTTTGAATTTTTTCCATCCACTGGTTTACATTTTAGAGGCGGGGGACGCTCGATTTTAATTTGCACTTTAAAGTTGAATATTTCGCAAACAAATCACTAAATCGAAAAATCGTTTTAGACTAATTTTACAAAGGGATACATAAACGCAAAATCGCAGGCAGTAAACCAGTAATTTCTGTACGTACCTATTCATGATTAAAGAAATTATTATGCATCAGTTCAAATACAAGTAGCACCAGTTAAGGTAATAAAAGGTAATTTGCAAGATGGCGTTAAAATGTCATTTTTATCTGGCAGACACACCAATACGTAGGTTCGCAAAGCCAATATCAAATACCTACCTACTATTTTTTCAACTCAATAATGAGCTCATTAATTGAACCGTATTTCTTCGCTACGAGTAAAACCGTAGTAGAAAGCAAGTACCTATAAATTACGAGCATGCCGTAGCTCGTTCCAATCTTGGATGATATAATTCTGGCTTCAAAATTCGAAAATAGAACGTCGCCTACGTTGCCCCGTGGCGGTATTTTTCGAAGTGTTACTAGAGGTTTGCGTGCAAGGTAAGAACTCACCTATAAGTCACTTGATACTAGGTGTTCTTCGATATAGGTGAGGATCTATATTAGTTGTTTTGTTTTTACGGTAGCTATACTACTGCGGTTACTCCTAATTATGTGTGAGGAATTTAAGTCAAATTCAGGGCATTTTTTTAAAGAAAGTTAATAAACTTCAAGATTCGGAACCTATTAATTTTTGCCAGAATCTAGGTAGATATAAGGAAAAAGTATAAGTAAAAGTAAGTATAAAAAAGGGAAATTTATTTAAATCAGTTATCTTAGCATTTTTGCTTTAAAAATTTTGTACTTTATTAAATTTAAATGCATTTCAATAGGTAGGAACAAATCACCACTACACGCCACTTAAGACTGTGTCAAATGGAGATCGGTTCTACAGAATGTTAGTGCTTTTGTGAAGGTGAGAAATAAGAAAGTCAGAAATGAGATTACGACACAAGAAAGAGGAGGTACAAAAGTTTTAGCCTACTCTCATGATTAACTTTAAATACAAGATTCTGTTTCTAACTACTATTGGAATCAATTCAAAGTATCTGAAGCCTAATTTCGCACTTACTCTTAAATTTAAAATTCTAACTCTACTATTTTAAATTTCCACGTGGTTTCTGGAATTTTACTATCAAGTTGCAAAAATTACAATCACCTTACAATGTCCCTCTTAAAGAGAGTACTTTGACACTGGCGAAATTGTCCTATTAATTAGGACAGAAAAGCTATATTTTAAAAGAGAAGAAGAAGAACTCTACTATTACAATTCTTTTTCTTACCTGTATTCTCCCGCAACTCAACAGTAGGTATGTACTCGATGATCAGCCATGTTACCTGTAGTAGCCCCGCAGTATTCTCATCTCGCTCGGCCAATCAATACTTTGTTGCAGTGAGTTGGAGGGCGTCTGCAACTTTCGACCGCTCATTATTTAAATGAGAGGACATTTAAGTCGTTACAGTCGACGACATAAGTGAGCGAAAGAAGTAGGCATACAGGAAAAATACAGACTCGATATTTTTGAAGCTCAAGTGCTAAGGTGTCTTGGTTTGTAACATGTCTTGTACATCTTGGTGAATTAGTAGGTATCAACATTGTATGTTGGTATGCAATGCATACGATAAAAATATTTTAAGATGTTTTTTCAAACTGATACTCTTTTACATTTAGATTTCATGATAAACATCTAATGAAGTGTGAACAACTTTAACATTTACCAAACATTACATACCTATTAATAATTAGCATCCACTTGATGACAATTCTAAAAATTTAGTCTCAAAATATTATGATAACAATATGAAACATTATTTAGATATTTGTAATGCTTGCATCGCAGTTTTTCGACGACGTCTGGACCAATCAACTACTGGAATAAAATTCACTCTCATCTTATGGTATTTCTGGACAGATGGCATCTAGGGCTCCTAAATGCTAGCTAGAATAGATAGTATTTGAAGTAGTGAGTTGTAAATTGGCCTTATATGCACTTTCTTTCAGATGACACTGGGATGTCATTGGAGAATTTTTTGAATTTCTTGTATCCCACTGTACCTACTCGACGGAATCTCTTAACGACTTACGTCGATGTAGGTAGTCGAGATACAACCTCCGATAGCATAAATGTCTAATCTCAGAAGCAGCTTAATAACCTTTAATACTTTACTGTCTCAATTAGTTGATTAAATTACATTATCTTGTCACATAACCAACTTTATCAGTCAAGCTTCTAATATTGACCATGCCCCGATTGTTAGTTTAGCTATAATTGATTTAATTTGTGTGGATGGACACATTTTTGCAAGTTTTAATACCTATTTTTTTCTTCTTTCAGTGGGTAAATACGAACTTTAATATAAATCTTGGAAGTCGTTCCCCCATTGCTGTAGGTAGATGTGTATGACTTGAATTAAGGTATAAATATATATATGACTAGTATAACTATGTACCTAATAATAGTCAACAAAAGTTTCCAGCCAGTTTATTATAAAAAAAACACAACATTTACCTATACATGAACAAGATGTTTTCAGTAATTTGCAAACTCATACTATCCTTTACATTACTTTTTTGTATTTCATAGCAGAAAAACAAGCCAGTCATTCATTATCAACATTACCATCAGTAAAAAAACTCTAAGCACGTAACATAGTTGATAAAAAGGACCTGTATTGTATTGAACAATTCCAATAAATATGTGCAAAAAATGCCATAAAAATTAATAGCAGTGTATTTTTGACTTTAATTGACTAGGTAATACACACAATTTCAATGTATGTTTTAATAGAACTAATCATTAAAACGCGTAATAGAAGAGCAACGGCATTTTACGGTCAAACCGCGGGTATAATTCCACGTAAGGCTAAAGGAAGAAATATTTACATTTTCCAAAACAAATGTTTTAAATTTAGGACATTAGGCCTTACGAGGCTAAATTAAAGAGGCGTGTTCACGGGAAGCTATCATTTTTAATAGTAAAACAATAACTCCCAAGCAATTGTCTGTAGCTGTTTCAATTTGCGCTTCGCAATAAAACGGTAGGTACATCTGGCGCCTCGATGAATTGTAATTTTATAGATACGATGGCATTCTGCAGTCCAATTAGGTTTTATGTCAAAGCGATGACTCGTCTCAGGTATCGCGAGATGTAAGATGGCAGCCGTTTGTCTTGTAATTTTGGCAATCAAGAGATTGTCTTGTCTTCGCTGATTGCACGCTTCGAAGCACTCCCACGACCTTTCTAACTTATTAAGGGAAAGAGAAAATTATTTGCATTAAACCCCTTTCCTTTGGTTGGATGAGCACATTTTCTAAAATTAAAAACAAATTAGCGTATCATAGCGACGTTTTCGAATTGCTAGTTTTGTTAATGTATGTAACATACCTACTACACTAATTTACCTCGCTTTTTTGCTTTAAAAATGCTTTTTGCGCTGGTTTTAATAATGAAAAGGCAAGCAAATTAGTGTAATAAAATGGCCAAAATATATTTTATGTTAACGTTTGTTTTCATGGTAGATATAGTAGTGAAACATCAGAATATACAATTTCAAGTTTATATAATCGTAAATCAATCTCGCGTAATATGTTTTGACATTTACCACAGATAACCGCTTAAGGAAGTGTAGGTGTCGATGAAAATAAATGTCAGAATGTATCATCATCAAGTAGAATATTTAATAACATGCAACCGTTGTTATGCTGATAGGGCGTAGGCGCGTATTACAAATCGATCCGATACATGACAAGCCTAGTATACTAAAGAACACAAGTTTGTACAACTTTCTTCACTTTGGGTACTTGGGAACTTGGGATGTTGACTGTATCTAATATAGGTGAGGTCAACCACGCATCCGCCCCTTGATTGAATAAACGTACTGTCTTTCTCGCGCATCGTAAGATTTTTTTCTCTCATCCGTTAGTGTCACAATATTTTTTTTTCAATTTGACAGGAGCGTCGCTCTGTCCTAAAGGGGGACACACATGCCACGGAATGCCAATGACACTGGCTTGGTCATGTTAAGCTGATTGATGTCAAGTGTACCTAGTTACGGGCTTTATTTATTTGTTTTGTTAACCGAAGATAGATTAGAATCATCATCAATATAATTAACCTCCTTTGGAAACGTCTCTTTGAATATTATTGCGTTAAATACTATAATAATGACGTTTTTTTTATCGAAAAATATCATAAATAATTCACATTGTGATTACTTCTTATTGAACATATCAATACAAATTGAAAATGATGTATGTCGCTTACTATTTCTGGTGTACAATAAAGAGTCATTGTATTGTTTGTATGACGATGTCATTTCTTAATAAGTTTATCAAATATATTTTCCCATTTTAGCCATTACAATAAATATAACTCGACTATTACTATCGTGAAAGAAGAAGTTAAATGTAAAAAAGAGACAACACACTCTTGATAATGCACTGCCTACCTGAAACATACATTGATGCTAATGCAAAGATACGCAAATGTAATTGAATCTCAAGTCGGTAAAGCCATTTCTTAGAGATGTACGTTATCTAAGTAAAGCTAATAGTATAGATAGCTGTTATTCCAAGCCAGTGTCGTGTGTGTATCCTTAGCCTTACCGGAGTTCAATGCCCGCTGATCGAATGACTCGACTGACTTCTGACAAATCGAGTAATGAAACGAGTTTTGGTAAATCGATTATTATTGTGCATTGAAATGAAAGTTAAATTATGCGCACTAGGCGTTTAACTTACAGTCGGAAACACTTCAATTTTACTAATAAATTCAAAATGCACATAAAGATACGATTCATGCCTAGTAATTAAAATTTTATACATATAGTAATATAAGTACGTACAGTTCCATATTAAAATTGTAAACAACGAAAACCAAAAATGATTGATACAGTATACATAAGAATAATTCTAAAAAATAATGAGTTTTGGTAGTAAACGCATTGAAGTGGTGGTAGTCAAAAGGTTTTAGGTATCTATGGAATGGACTCTCAAGCAGAGAAGGCCGTGCGTTCGAACCCGGGCTCGTACCTTTGAGGTTTTTGGAATTCATGCGCGAAATTTAATTTGGAACTTACCATGAGCTTCAGAGTAAGTAAAATATCGTAAGGAAACCAACACGGACCTGTAAGAAAATCAAAGGCATCTGTTAAGTTTCCAATTTGCATTGGCCTCAGAGAAAGCCACGGCCCAAGCCCTCTCGTACTGAGAAGAGGCCTGTTACCTGCACTGGAACGTACATAGGCCAAGACAATGATGGTGATGAGAAAATGTATGCAAAGCATTAAATTTATTGAGACATTAAGAACAAAGAAAAAACCGAAATCTTGTAATGGCCACCTCAGATACTAAAGGATTTGTAATAATTAGCATGTTCTGGG
This sequence comes from Choristoneura rosaceana, assembly GCA_037349165.1. Lineage (NCBI taxonomy): Eukaryota > Metazoa > Arthropoda > Insecta > Lepidoptera > Tortricidae > Choristoneura > Choristoneura rosaceana. The sequence continues at coordinate 7,875,063 of JAZBNJ010000040.1, read as the reverse complement.
GTAAAAAAAGACTTTAATTATTCTTAATAAGCCTTTTTAGGGGCTACTTCAGAACAAAGTGATGTACCTCTTTAATTTAATAAGGTCATTCATAGTCGACGCGGGCTGATGCACTCCTAAAAAACGTTAAATTTAAAAGTTAAATGCATTAAAAAAAAGTTAAATGTTCTTTGTTGTTTGAAAAAATAAAACTGTCGTATAAAATTGCATCGAAAATATATAAACCACTCGAACAATATAAAATAATTAAGAAAAATTCATATAAATATGGTCTCATTTATTACAATAGAATAGAATAGAATAAAAATATGTTTATTCAGCCAACACATCATGACAAAAAAAAGAAAAAACACATGTACAAAATGATAAAGAATACAAGCACAAATCAATAACGACGTGAAGCCGAAATGGTCTCCACTCAGCGGTACCTAAATGAGCTGTAAGAAAGAGTTGAAACGGATGTCAAAATAAAGTAGGGAAATAAAATATGTATAACACAACACACATACTTACTCCTTATTAAACACCACAGCGTACGCAATACGTACAGAAAGGTATACACCTAGAAATATACCTAGAAAAAATTACAAGGTAAGCAATAGGTGGCTTTATCGCTTAATAGCAATTTCTTACAGGTCAACTGTATTTATTAAACAATGACACAAACCCTTTAAAACAAAAAAATACTCCAAGTTACATTTTTAAGTAATAGCTATTGAAGGAAAGGCTGTAATGAACTATTTAATTCAAAGGACATCTTAAACTTTACCTCTTCAGACTTCAGATTACAAGATACGCCTAACAAAAACAAAAGACTAATAATAAAATTTCCTTTGTTACAGATCGTGTTCCGGATAAACGGTCTCGCAGGTTCGTCGGGTCACTGAAAACCCCACGAGGATAAACACTGAAAAAACTCCTTTTTAATATTAAGCACCTAGCCAAAAAAAGGTCTTAATTAAGTCATACCAGAGGTCAGAGTTAACAAAACTCCGCCTAAGATTTCTCATTGTACCGTTACGATGATCCCCCGGGTTCATTAAGTAGTCGGTGTTGTATAAAAACCGAGTTTATATAAGAAGTTAATTCGGCATCACACCTGTCGCGGTCGTTACTTTCCCTCAGGATGGCCGGCCTTCCTTGCCCCGGTCTCCGCACTATTAAGACCCGCTTACGTAGGGGAAACACTGTGCTACAAAGGCAAATTGTGGCACGTTGACGCATGTAAATTTTCATATCGTATTTACAACGTGGGCGTTTATATTATACAACACGATACAAATATTAATTTATATTGATACTATATTGCACCACATCCATACTAATAACTAATATTATAAATGCGAAAGTGTGTGTGTTTGTGTGTTTGTATTGTACGTTTGTCTGTTCGTACGTCTTTCCTTTAACGTCGAAATGGAGGGACCGATGTGATTTTTGGCATAGAGATAATTTGGAAAAGTAGAGTGCTTAACGCGAGACTAAACAACCATAATGCCATCGCTCTGCTCGGATGGCTAAGGATCTCGTGTCATTATGGCTTATTTTAGTCCCTCGTTGAACAATCTACTATTAGTTATAGGTTTTTTTTCACACATTATTCTTCATCAAATCTCAAAAGGAGAAAACCTGCGACCGAATAGAATCACTTCACTGTCCGTTTGTCTGTCTACCAGGTCTTTTGTTATAAATAAAACCTAATAAGTAAGGTGACGCATTGTCTCATCGATATAAACACAACCGAACCCAGAAAAATCAACGCAAGGAAACAAATTACTTTAGCAAGTTTTATCAACGCCTATCGTAAAACAATCATGAGAGCCGATGATGTGCATCGAACTGTTATCGCAAATATTATTAACGACTTAATCCTTTTAACAGAAACGGCAGACATATCTCTAACAGGTAGGTGTAGGTACATAATTAGATTGACGCTGAGTATAATAGTTGATATGTATAGATTTTTTTGACTCGTATTAAGTTGAGGTGTGCCTTAATTTATTGTTGCTTTCGTTCCATCAACGGCGAGGCGGCACCATCAAAGACCACTATAAAAAGAATGAAATCATCATTATACCTATTGATGTTTGACAGTTCGATTTCCTAAAACGCCCGCGCTAGGCTAGGCCACTAAAGATGAAGAAATAAGGAAATTATAATAATTACACAGTGTTATAAGAAATCATAAGTAAAAGTTGGGTTTAGTAGGATTTCATGAGCTTTTTTGTTCGTCAGCTTTAAGAGGTTTTGTTTTCAAGAGAGTTGATCGTTCTAAGAATACATTGACTTTGTCAAGTGCTTGTGATTTTAAAGTGCAGGCTAATTTTGAGGTGTGAGAAACTTAAGTATCTATTCCTCGAAAGCATTTGGCTGTTTATTTTATAATGGGTATGCACGGCTTTGATACCTACGCGCTTTGCACCTATGTTGGTCTAATATTCCAAGTTTTTGCCTACGTTCGTAAAAAGGGAAATTTCATTTCTTAAAATAAAGTTAAATCGTGTAACGCGGTGAAAGTATGATGCCTTCAGCCAGTAAAGTGAAACGAAGTGGGATGCAAGTGAATATTCGCTGAAATACCCTGAAAGTTTCTACGCGGAATGTTCCAATTCCATTTCGGCGGGGCTAATAATACACTTTTTCCTCTTTTTACTTCTTTACTCCCACCCTTTACTGCTACCTACATGTGATAACAAAATGGCGTAGAGTCGAACTCGGGCCGTATTTTAGTGAAGGTATTTCGCCGTACCAACTTTTATACATAGATTTTTTGCGTAATTCGTGTTTATAGTTTTTTTATCCTTCCAGATAAGAAATTGAATGCTTTGTTTTTTATTTCGAAAATTTATAAGTTATGGTTAGTTGCAGTGTACACGCAAAGAAACGAATTTTCGAGTTGTCAAAGTTATAGCCAATTTTTTTTGTAAAATTTCGTTTCTATTCATTTCCAGTTTTCAGTAAGAATTGACTGAGAGCGCCGACGACCGCAGTCGCAATTATTTAGATTGGTCGCGACGATGCAATGCCCAGCCGGAGTAGGTACGAATAGTAATGCGGTACGTGACGCATTCGTCACTTAAACTTATGACTTAAATTGAACAAATTAAGGACTTGCAGTAACTTTGTGGCGTTAGGTATCAAGTCTGCAATTACAAAAAAAGTACATTAATCTGTATTGTACGTACTATTTAATGATACTAGCGATTTGAAAATTACATGCAATTTAAAAAGTAGAAAGTGTAAGCAGTGACTATTTTTATATAAGTATGTTCAAAAATTTCCAAGTCTCTAAGTTTTGGTTAGTAAAATTAAATGAGTTCTTTAATTGAAATGCTTAATTTTATAGCAAGTAAGTTCGTATACACCCACACTTCGATGTAATAGATGGGAGATATACTTAATTCTACATCGTCTTCGTTTTAAAGTAAGAGTCGTGAAGCTCGTTCGAGTAAGCGGTTAGAGGGCCCTATTATTTCGGAGACGTATCGAACCATTTCTGAGATACGTTGTCTAAATAAATTCCCTTCGAGTTTAGTGAAGAGCTTACGTAAAAATTCCACGTAAGGTATGTGAAGGTACTGGGTGCGGTGCAAGTGCTAAGTTTTCGAGTTTTTGGTTTTGGGTAGAGCAAAACTGTTCGTTAGCCATAGACTTTTAGACTTCTCTATAGAAGGTGTCTTCAACCAGTTGTTAGCATGCTACCAGTTGTTAGCATGGTGTACGGTTGTGTCACTCTGAAGATGAGCTCTGGTTGAGTTCGAAACGCGTCAGTGTGTTGTGGTGGTGGTGATAGATGGGTTTGTGTAATTTGTGTGTGTTCTTACAGTGTGGAGGTGGAGGAACTGCATGTACACGCATAATTTGCATAGACTTAGCTATCTTAAGGTCGCGGGTGAGCAAAGAAATCATTTTAGTTCATTGATATGGACCTCCGCAAAGTAACGCCTGATTCAATAAATTACCCATTTATTTTGTATATTTTCTTTAATCTTGAATGTTTCCGTGCATTGATTGATTTTCAAAGTGTGCCGCGTCTACACTTTATTTCGTAAATTTCGACGGAAAATATTCAGAGCATATTTTTAAAAGATTTTAACTTAATTTAATGGCTTAAAGTACAATAGTTTTATTCCCACTATAAAGTTATAATATTTCTCACAAAAAAATCTCCAGTTTTAAAACTCCAACTCCATGTATGATTTTTTTTTCATACTGGTTTTTGACACTAGTGCCTAGGTGTGATATTTTACTTAAAATGTTTTTTTGATATAATAACTTAGTATTAAGAGCTTTCTGCAAATTATAAAAATTATGATGATATATATTTCGATGTTTTTTACGTGCACAGACGACCGAAGCAGTAGATAGATGCACAAATAAATCCATAACACCACATACACAAAAACGGTTGGCATTTTGATTTTCAATTAAGGAGTAAATAGACAGGTCATCGCTCATCCACCATTAAATTTCATATTTAGTTTTCTACAATTTTTTCACCGTACAGCAAATCCTACTAGGCACTGGCAGAATTGTCCTCCGATGGACAGTGCCATATTTTTCTAAAAAACAAAAATACCCTTTTGATATTGGTGTATAGCAGCTTTAACAAACACCGTGCACATAATAATATCGAGCAGTTTTGACGGCAACTTTCATCCATGATGCGTCACTTGTAATCATCAAAACGCTGTCCTCGCCAGCCTTACGCCAAGCGTCAGTTCAATCCGATAGTGATTGTCAGTCGGCACGCGTTTGCTCACCGTTTATCAATAGCTGTCGACGCGCTCCGATCCCATATGTATTGGAGGCAGAAAGAAGATATACCCACATAAAGTGCCTTTTGTCTTTGTCCTGTGTGTAGAAACTTCGGCTCGCACAGTCGTATTTTAGAATTTATAAAAAAAGTCGCAAGCCTTTCAGCGCATGGAGCGTTTTTCTTGCAATAAAAAGACGTAATGCAAATTCCCTAGAAGTTTATTCCCACCGACTGTCTTAAAAGTTCATCTATGATACGTATATGTTAAACTTACGTACTTACTTCTTGTTTTTATCATACAAACAACTGCCAGACGATATAATTTGTGCATACATACAAAAATGCGTCTAGTGTAACCATGAGTAACCATATATAGTGTAACCTTCGCATTTTGATTGTCTTTCTAGATGACTTCTTTTCAAACTACAATTCAACCGTAGGTGTATACTGAATACGATACTACCGATTCCTGCCTACACACGATTTTATGGGCGAGCCATGGGAAAAGTTTTGATAGCTGTTGTGCGCTATTTGCATATAACTACGATAGCAACGCCTTACTGCTACGAACTAGAGATGTACTCCTATAACTATTTTACGTAAGCTAGCGTATGGCATGTAACCGGATAAATTATGGGAAAGCATTCAATATAGATTTTCGTCTTATTATCAAAAATATAAACGATCATGTAAAGTGGATTCTTTCGTGACGCAAAATCAGTGTTTTTTTTTTTAATGTCATTTATCAAATCATTATATTGTTTAAATTAGTTTTTTTTAAATAAAAAATCTAGTATGTTCATACCACGTAGGTACGTTCGTGTACGTTTGTATTTATTTTATATTTATATGTATTAGTTTAGACAGGTAAGCATTTGATAATTTTCAGAGAGATTTACCCGAACGTTCCTTGAGACAGTTTAATTTAATTTCAACATGGAGTATAATATAAGCTTATTGTGAAATTTAATTAAGTTTAGCTTCAGGAATGTTAATAGACAGCTAGATAGTTGGTAGGTATATTGAGAGACTTTGAGACTAATTTAGCGTCTTAGAAAGTTATTGGATTATTTGAGAATTACTCAAACTTATTAAAGGTAGGTATTTTATTCAAACCTACATAGCTAATTAGTTAGGCATGATTAGTTCGCAAAAGAAAAGTCACGTCACAAGTCATCGGTTTAAGTAATTAAATTATTGAATTAGTTTTGCCGCGGATATGCCCACATCGAAGAATTTAAGATAGCCTATTTTTCAATATCGCAAAAATTTCGAGAAAAGAATACTGCATCAAACAGATCATCAGTTGATCACACAGTGCATCTATTTAGTGCTGAAAAAATAATGTCCTCCAAAAAGTTCTAGTAATTTAGACTCTACGCAGTCCGTCAGCCAATCGCGATGTAGTCACTTAATAAATAGTCATAATAAATAAATACCTTACGCCAAAAAAAATTTATGGAATAAAATGAAATCGACCCAAAAACCTTGAAAATATTTTTCAACCAGTTTAGAATCAGTGCCTCAGCACGAGTCTTCCTTTTTATGAAGTCAGGTTAAAATTGGCCTACAAGCTTTTAGATCGAAGTGTAGGTACGTGTCTTTCCCCTTAATACTTTCCCTTTGAATACGGTAGGTACGCCGGTAGGCCGTTATTCCTCAAATTTCCAGCGGCTCTATTTGCATTCTTAGTGCGTATTAACTCGATTATGCAAAATAACTGTAAACGTTCCTATTTGAGGTATAATTTACATTTTAAGGTTGTTCTGGTAACTGGTAAACGGAGCGAATGGAATAATGACGTTTAAGGCTGGTACGTGGCTTTCTAAATGATCCGGGAGTGGTCAACTAATTGGTATCCTTACACTGGAATCTTGTAGGATAAGTATTACCTGTTATTAAATTTAAAATTAAGATATCAATAGTGATGGATTAAATTAGAATGTTTAGCTTAATAATGACCAAGTATATATTTGAAAGTAGTTGAATCTAGAAAGGATCATGCAAAATTAATTAATTATTTCAATTCTTTTTCCAACATCAAAACTGTTCTGAAATAACGTTTTCAAGAATTACTAAGAAAATCCTTACAAATAATAATAAGACTGTTTATAAAATTGTAGCTTCTATTAAAAACTGACAAACAGCCCAAAATAGCTAGGTGAAACTAACTTTTAATTAAAATAAATTAATTTTACATTTTACTTTCGAATAAAAACAGAGGCAATTCTTTAAATAATATTACTTATTCATAGAATTACTATTGGATTGACTCAAAGACTTCAAAGTTAGACGTAAAAGCTCTCGGCAATCACATTTCAGTCAACTTCAGACTTGAGGACGATCAAATAGAATCAAAGTGATGATTCCACCAGTTTTCATTTGAAAATCGATACCATGGTCTAGCAAAACTAGTACATAAATATAGTTTGTTACCCAGTTACGAATTTAATCTTTTCAAAACGATATACCTATAGAGCTAAACGTATACTTTAACAGAATTCCAATCTATCTACTTATGAATTTATTATTCACAGTGTAGCTTAAACCATAAAGCGAAAAGATAAAAATAAGATTACACACTAATATGCTGTGTAGCAGTAATTAACAAACACTGATCAAAGAAAGAGCGATGTAACTTCGTAGAAATATCAGAAGGTTGCAAAGAAAAATGCGGGTAGCAACGCCTAAATGTAGAAAATATACCGTCTAAGTTAAAAACAAAACCACAGAAAAAATCTTTCTTTGCCGGGACATTTAAATAATTCATCGACTTTAAAATATACTCTAAAACGTAGCTCTCCCTAAAAATAACATTCAATAAAATGATATTTCCCGACATCAAAATGAATTGTGCAACGAAAATTTTATCCCCATTTCTTTTAGTGCCCGTACCAGTAAAACATATAAAATCAACCACCAATCCAAAATAGTTACCGTTGAATTTTAAATAAATGATAGAATTATTCAAATGTATTTTAATCCCTGGCGTCGAAGCCGTATTATGAGGTTACGGGACATTGACGTTTTTCTATCCCTCCCCTATTTTTTTTATCTTCCGACTAATTAGAATTAATTAGTTTGGTACGATGCTATATCATAATTAGCGTCACTGACTGTAGATAATGTTAATGTAAGGTATGTAGATTCGTGTTCAAATTTTTTGATGGCTTTAATACCTTTAGGTATATGTATACAAATATCTTACATCTGCAATAAGTTTCTTCAAATTTGCTATCATCATCTTACTGGAAAATCATAAAGTACCATAGCTCAAGTTTGACGTGGCTTGTAAGGTTTTTTTTAGACAACTGCGATCAATTTTGGCTTCATGAGGCAAGGACCCAGTCTCATATCAGTTCTCAAAATAGCTTGTCAATAAATCCTGTCCCCACACAAAAAGTACATTACCGTTTATATTGATACGACCCATGATTCATCCCACAATTCGTACGCTCAAACGCTCCCAACTGCTTATTTCTCCAGTTAACCGCCTGACCGTCGCATCTTGGCTGAGGTGTTTATATTTCTAAGATCACCTGCTCTTCAACCTCCTTTACGAGTCTTTAACTCTGGTCTTCGTATTCGACCAACCTGCAAGGCCGTAGTACATACGAGTGCAGTGCATTTTTAAAAGGGAACGCCCCGGGGCTGTCCGTGCTTTTCATTATTTAAAATATTCAGTGGTGTGTAGTGTGGCCAAAGCTGAGCTGTCCTGATGTTGCTACTGAATCGGTGAGTGAGATTTTACTTCATTGTACATTTTTGATTGTGTTTTTAGCACCTAATTCCTCGTCACAAATTACATCGATAGAGACAAGTTAGCTATAATTACAAAAAAAAATTAGGTGAAAAACGAGTAGGTACAACTGCATTATATAAAAAATTAGATCATTGTTGTGATAGAGACAAATCACATATTGATGATTGTCACATAAATATTTCAAAATGTTAAAAAAATAGGTTAATCTGGGTTAGAATAGGATTTTTGAGATTAAACCCATCACGGTATAACTAAGATAATAAGACTAGAAATATTTTTTTGCTGTATTGAAAAATCTGTATAATTTTACATCTCTACCTACATCCTTCAAAACCTAATTGCCTGCACTATAAACAAGTAGGTAAATAGTTTTATTTACATTAAAATTGATGGACGCATCCTTATTTGCACAACTAAAACTCATAAAAGCAATTTGACGAAAAGGTCACGTGACAACCCGCCAAAATAACCACACTCGTAAATAAAATGGAAGTTAATGCTCCATAAAAATATTCACGCAAGTTACGGGTTCCATAGGCTCATTAGTTCCCATCGGAGCTTTTGGCAAACTCGTTCCCAGGATAATTTTCCGTCCTTGGTCCAGTGGCTATTACGCATAACGCGCAGGCCCAGTGGGCTCGGCCCAGTAAAACGCTGCGGCATTACCTTGCATTAAACTCTCCCGAGGGCTCTGCTATATTCGCACAATTATTCCCCAAAGCGAACCCTTCGCCGCACAACCTACAATTACCCCCCATTCAGCTAGAGGCAGCGTTCGAAATAAATTGAGGCACAAAATAAAATATCGGGAAATTCACCGCCATTACCTACCATGCATGTTATAGGCGCGTAAACTCGTGCCAATTAAACCGCGCCACCGGAGTATGCTGACGACGCGTAAAATGCAGCTGGATTTAAAACATAAAAACTCGAATAACACACTGAAATATCCACATGCATTTAAATTGCGATTGTGAAAATAAATTAGCCTACAATGTAAAGTACACTCGAGCTCGCCTGTTTAAAAATATTACATTTATTATCTTATCAGATTAACGCGCAAAGATATATGAAGTTAAAAAAGTCGAGCGAGCTTACGGCGTCTTGTACGTCAGTTTTTCTTCATAAGCTCCTCGAAACGTTAAATTTATTTCGGCCCGCGAGCGTAGAATTAAGAGCGGGTTTAATCCTTTCGGAGAGAACTTAACCTAATATCATAAAGATGGAACAAGGCAACTTGTACAGAGTGAACTCAAATATTATCCTTTGAGAAGATTAAGGAGGTATTAAAGTCACGTGGGCGCTCGCTATTCTAATACTTACCTGAAAAGGTTTGTTTTATTCACTAGTAGGTATTTATATCTACCTACTAAGGTAAATTTTTATCTTGTGTGGGTAGGTAACACCACAGTACAGCATTTGTTGTACATACATTAAAACCGGGAAATGTTTTCTATTTAAAAAACAAACTATTAATTTAGGTTCAATAATAAAATTATACACCTGCATTTTTACCGAAGTTTCATCAACGTATATAACGTTACTATTACCAGGGAAATATTGCGAAAATAAACTCAGCGCCACCAAAAAAAGCTCTACATCACTAACTACGTTCTGATTTTGTATCCGATAAAAGTAACTTCCGTCTCATACTTAATAAAAAAAAACTTCTCACAGGTAGGCTCACGTAATTACATTCAAAGTAAAAAAACTTAATTGTAAAACACGACTGTACCGAGTTTAATTTTACGCTACGTATACGCTGATTGAAAAACAAAATGGTTGATCCCCAAAAAAACGTCAGTAGAGAATCAGCTGTGCGGCTAAAGTCGGCCATCTTGGGACCGAACCGAGGGGCGGCGCGATCCCGTTCAGTTTGATTTATTTCGTTCAACCGTGACGCGTTAGCAACGTAACCAGTTTTTTTGGGCCGATTGTACCTGGTAAATTTAGTGTAGACTGCTTTTGCTTCGGAGGACTCATCAACGTTTTTTTAGTAACTCAATAATGTATGATAATTGTTAATGCCATGCTCATTGCGATTATACATATGTAGTATTTGCACAAGTCGATTGTGTACTGTAGTTTGAGTACTTTGTAAATTTATAATTACGTTAACATCATGGATAGTTAGAACCCCCGTAAGACGTTGTTTCGTTTTTTTTATACACACAGACTTGAAACAAGACTAAAATGTACTCATTATGTAAACAGAGCTAAATATTAATGGAGATAAAGTATGTAGTTAATCTGATATTAAAAAGCTTAGTACTTGAAATGAATATAGATATGTAGTAAGGTTCTGCTACGGTTTCTTAGTTATCTTAAGTACCTAACAACATACCTACTCTACAATTGGCTCTGGTTGCGGCACTTAGTTGCGTATGTTACGGATTAAAAAAGGTAAGCAGGTAGGGAATTGAATACTTAATTTCAATATATTAAGGGACTGTTTCACCACCCATTAATAAGTGTTTACTGTCGGTTAAATATGATGCCGTCTCCGTCTATTCGAACAAAACAAACAGGACGGCATCACATTTAACCGTCAGTCAACACTAATAAATGGATGGTGAAACAGCCCCTAAGTAGTCAATTCCTTACTGCAAAAACGTTCACATTATTTAATTAATGTCAGTATTTTTATTTTACTAATGTGACAGACGGACGTGCGGTCAGTCTTAGTAATAATAATATCAACATGAGGAACGAATATTTTACTGTCTATTTTGCTGCATATGGCTTTAAACTAATAATTTAAAGTGTCAAATTTGTTAAATTCCACGTTGATAAGGTAAGGTTAGTAAGGTTGCCTGGAAGAGATCGCTCTTAAGCGATAAGCCTGCGTATTGCTTACCGTGTACTTTTTTCTCTGTGTATCTGTTTTCTGTATCGCTTACTATTTTTGGTGTACAATAAAGAGTCTTTGTATTGTATTGGTATTGTAATCTTAAGTTAACCCTACTTATGCAGCTAAACTACTTATTTCTTTTAAAGTTATAAAATGTGAACTCGTAGTATACTTCGATTGCATTTGATTAGCTAACAAGCGGAGAGTTCGTCTTATTCGTAACATTGTATACAAACATCGGTTATAAGTGTCTTGTCTGATATGAAATTATCGTCGAGTAACAAAGTGTTACACACGACAAAAATACAATATAAAGTCAACTTTGAAGCTATCAGTCGTAAAATCCAAAATGGTTCGAAGATAAATTGGAGATGTACCGTTCCTGTATGATGAAATTAGTATATTGGATTGAGAGGCAACATTGTTTCATTGAGATTAAAGCGAGTGCACTGTCCTTTTTCAACACAGATAAAGATATTGAATTTTGATAAAGCTGTCTCTGTCTGCGTTGTTTTATACGCTTGGTAGCCCATCATGATAAGATGAAAAGAAAAGCCGATGAGTTAATAAAGTAGTTCGATTAATATTTTAATCCGGTGAGTGCTCAATGATGTAGGTAAGTACAATACAGTACAATACAAATATTCTTTATTGCATACCATAATCACCAAGATACCAAGGTAGTTTGAAATTTTCAAATATGAAGTAAACCATTGTGAAAATCAATCTTATCGTAAACCAAACGCATTTTAATAATTTCACTTAAGTTTTTCATCTTTATTTGTACCTAATTTTACATGAGCAACTGCAATATTTAACCAAATATCATTTAAACTCACTTTTGAAACTGGCTATAAAGTCCCGGAAAAAAAAAACGTAGTAATTAAATATTGCGAAACTAACTGTAATACTAATACGAGAGCTTTGAGTCAAAAAGTTTTAGTTCAACAACAAAAAACTTGCTCGAATTCCATCACCATACGAAAAACAAAAATAAAAAAAGCCCACATAATACTAACGGAATTTTGCCACGTGAAAAATGAATGCACATACCCGCATAACCCCATCTCTACCTCAAAACGGATTTAATAAACGTGATGTATAAAATTTTAATTTTAAATCCGGCTCTAAGAATTTTATCTCTAAGATAAAATCTGTATATAGTTTAAGACGGTTTCCTTTATCTTAAGACAAAAATTTTCGAGACATTTAAGGCGGAGGTCTTGGCGGAGCGAAAACATTATCTCGGAGTTTCAGCGAACAACGCACTGGGGGCGTAAATACAAAGCACGGTTCGAAATTGCGCTGAAATGGTGTGGCTTCATTTCGTTTTCAGAAAAAATAATTTACTTTAGATAGATGAACTAGAACTTTTGTTATTTTCATTCTGAAAAAATAAATTTATATTCGAACCCACTCACCCCAGGAGACCCACTTGCTCGTTTTCTATCCAGTCGAATATAAAAAAAGAGCCCGTATCGATCGTATCGAATTAAACCCAAATTTAAATAAAAACAGTATAAAGTCTGAAAATTTTATTCCTTACTATAGAGTTAAAATCAATTTACTGTACTTGTAGAATATCATTAATTAAATAAAATCAGAAACAACGAGCAGGTATAAAAGAAGGTCCTTACAAAAATATAAAAGATATGGCAAAAAACACATAATTACTTTGCAGCTAATAAAGATTTATAGTGTACCTAAGACATCAAAATTCAGCACCTGAATCAACCAGATTTTGTAAAGTCGCACCACGGTAATTTCACAATTTCACGCTGAGTCGGAGACCTCGTTACCCGCCCGGGATTCAGTCCCAGCTACCCGGGTATCGCTAATGGTCCGGGACGAATCGTCCGGGCACATATGGAAAATAATTATGAACCCATCCGCTCGATCCCGGGAGGTTTTTGGTGGGAACTGAGAATTTCAAAAAGTTAGGGTGTTCCATTTTCCACAACTTTATAAAATATTAGGTAGGTAGTTACGAATAATATAGCGATTTATAAACTAGATAGGATAGATATATTTGTTACGGGAATTTGACCGTCATTATCGCGTAAACTGCGTCAAAATAGTAGTCGCAGCAAACTATTTAGAAACAAAACATAAGTGCTTAATAATCCATATAGATACACATCTTCACAATACATCTTATAATAAGTGCCTAAATTTGAAAAAAAAAAAAAAAATTTTTTTTATACAGTCAAACACCCTATTTATAAGTTAACTATTTATTGAATGGTTAATACGCGTCTTAGGTGGGATACTTTTTTGTATTGATGTGTGGGTGAATACGAAAGCTCATTAGGTTGTATTGGGTGATTAGGCAGGTACCATATGTGAACGAAATGTGATAAAACCAAATTGGTCGGTCTTTACAGGTTGATTGAGCAATTGGTTTGGTATAAAATCAGTTGTAGAACACGTTTAAAAGTTTTTAAGAAGTTCCGGAAAGATTTTAGTACCTTTTGTGTTATTTAACAAGTTTACCAAGTAAAAAAAAACATCGGTTAGATTTAGCCTATTAACAAGATTTTTTAATGCAAATTTTAAATATAACATGTATTTAAGTACAGCGAGAAAATGCTGCCAGCATTCTTGGAACCACGACACAGGGGCCTTTTTTAGAGCTATATTAGTTTTTAATTATTATTATTAAGTTTTTATTGTTTATATTATTTGTAAATGTATTATTTGTTCCTTAATTAATTATTTTTATACCTTTTAAAAATATTAATTCTTTCAACAAGATCTTAATGACGTTCAGAACTCGTCGATTTTCTTCCTTTTCCAGAAGAAGAGAAAGGAAAAGAAAATAAACCTTCTGTTTAAAGTTTCGAACAATTGTCAGTAAGCCAAAATGATATCTTAGGTTCTTTATCTTACCTCAAAGTAAAGTTATAAATTCAGTTACATCTGAAACCCAACTAACAAGAAAACATCCAAGCAACAGGGAACCAAAGATAATAAGTTACAAAGCACTTGTCCACCGACCTCGATCCACAAAACTCTTGTCAGCGATCAACTCTAATCCAGCGCTTACTCCACTTTTTACGTCAAAAACTTTCCCTTTGAATAACCTCCCTTATTCAGGAAGATCCCTTATTTTCCAAGACGGCCTTTATTCATAAGCCTCTGACGTAACTTGAAGAACCCTAAATGAATGGCTGTTCGTTGTTTTACGCGTCTTTTCACAATGCTTTAGTACGCAGCAGAGATTTACTGGGAGAAAAATACATGGTGTAGCCAGGGGATATGAGGGTATTGCAAAAGATAGGAATCTTAGGGTACCTGTTAGATGCGTTTCTTTCATTTGGCGGATCAACATGACGCACCGGTTTACCTTATTGAGGCTAGTTTGTTTTAGAACATGATGTAATTTATCTTTATACCACAACGTTTGTAAACGTCCCCATAAATGTAAAAAAAATTACAAACCTCAAAGTCATAATACCACAAACGGGACTTATCACGCTAACACACACGAATAATATTTACCTCGACGTTTCGGCCGCATTACAGTGGCCGTGGTCACGAGTAGAAACCTCATTTTACCAGCAGGAAAATTCATAATTTATAACATTTCTAGTTTTTCTTACGGCATAATATTATGAATAGGTACTTACATAGATGCAGTTTAGTATTAAGCGACGCAGCGACAGATAAACTGTGTTCAGTTTTAGTTCGCTTTCTAAGCTACTATTATTGTGAACTTTTATTTTTTGTATAAATAAATTAAAAAAAAAACTCACTGCGAGTCACTGTTTCTATTTCATTCTGTATTTTATATGTAGATTAAAATAAAGCCATCTCGCCTAGCATAGATGTAAATACCTTCGGTTGGAAGCGGCCTGCATCCACCCTGAACCCGCATCTTTAAGAATAAGAATAAATCTTTAACCAGGTCATCCGTCCATCTCGCTCGTTGGCTTTGGCTTACGCTGCGTTTGCCGATGCGAGGTCTCCATTCGAGAACTTTCCGGCCCCGAGGGCCGTCTGTTCTCCATGCTATACGGCCTGCCCATTGCCACTTCAAAGAACTAATTTGCTAAGCTATATCAGTGACCATGGTGTTGGTTCCTAGTGTGACCCCACATAACCTGTTAAAGTATCACTAACTTCGGAATGATTTCCTAAAAAGATACATACTACTGGAGTATGCAAACATAAACCACTTGCCACACACCTTGTACAAAACATTTTTTTCTGAAGTCTTAAAAGCTACTTACCGCACTAATGTACTTCAGTGTGCTCATTTTCGATACATAACCCGTTTCATGCCGAGGTTGAGATGTTAAGCTTACAATGTAATATTTAATTAGTCGGCAAGTTGAAAGCACAGCCTTTAACTAAATAGACTTCGTTACTTTACAATTGCGTCTACATTGCAAACCAATATGCATCATGCAAAAAAACATACTTATTTAAAATGTAATTAACATTCAGTAAGGATCTCTTAATTATTGCCTGATTACTTTAAATTAAGTAAAATACTGTTAACGCGTTGGGCGGTTATGGAAATATCAGCCATGTTTACTTACTTTGTTTCAAAACTGATGCCGTTTTTGACCGAGTTTTGTTTTACGACTTTAAGAAGACGTGTAAAATTAAATGTCTACAAATTAAGCAAATATTGGACATAAAACTATGTACTTTTTTTAATCTCAACCTAGTAAGCCCATAGGAAAAATCTTGAGTGGAGTAGGTACTCACTAAATAATATACTTAACTGGGACATTTCCTTCTCAAATCAATTCTAAGTTTACCGTCGAAAATAGTAAGAAAACGTTATAAAATGAATTCATCTTGCTCTATGCAGATGCAGAGTCGTAACCCGAGGTCTCAAGACTCCTGAGTTTTAGAGAAACGAAAAGAAAAATTTGAATTTAGATGTAGAATCGCGTGGCAACGGGTTTCGAGAACCTTCGCTTTACGATCTCGGCTAATACGTTGCTCTTGGCTGTGCTTTGCTTCCTATTTCAAATGTTTCAACATGGGTATAGAACAGTTTTATATCAACCTATCCTTTACCTTTGGAATGTAAAGGACTAAGACAGCATGATCTTGCTTGTTTCGCGAGTTGATCTGGATTAAGTTTTGGCTAGCGTGGTCGGTTTATAAGGAACGGAGGCGGAGGCATCGCCCGGCCGAATGGCCACCTCTTGGCGAATGCTACGGCCGGCCGTTTCCAGGGAATGAATCTCCTGAAACCCTACTCGGGGTTTTCATGGCAATGCGGCTGAACGAGTTTCAATCCGCAAAATGTACTCCGTGACGTTCATTTTTCAACTAGATATTATCATAAACTTTCATGAAAAAGATCATTTCACTCGGAGAGGGAAAACCTAGTCAGAAAAATATACTTATTTGGCAAGTATTTAGTTTCGTACGAGGACCTTTACTTATTATTGTCTTAATGTCGCAAAAAATATTACTTGTATATTCGGATAGTAAGTAGGTATGATATTGACGGCTTTGGAAACCTGTCTTAGACATATCCAGCATGTTCTTAGCCATTTTTAAAATTAGTTTTCTAACAAGCCTTGGAAACCTTTTTGAATGAGCCTCAAAGTTAAAGAAATGTCTTAACCACTGACCAGCGTAAAACTTTAAGACAGTGAAAATTCAATGTGTTTTTTTATCTGCTAGTGACACCGAAGATTTATTTAATCCAATAGCAATGACCTGTCGCTTTCACACGTAACCGAGACCCCTGTCGAGCTTGAAGGAAGCTCGCTTAAGGCCGTTACATACAAATGCCTTTCATTAAGCTGCCAACGTTTCTACCGGCGCCGCTCTGTTTAAAGTCTTCTTACGCATTGCAGCTAAAAATATTCCGTGTCAAAACATTACAAAACGGTTACTGAATAATTTATGCATTTAAATACTGATTAGATACCACGTGAGGGTATATCGAATTGAAGTATTTCTAACGGATATGATCGTGTTTTTAATGAAATGAAATGAAATGAAATGAAATATTTTTTTATTTGCCTTAGCACTATGTAGATACATGTTATGTTGGAATTTCTTATAAAAGTGTCAATAGTGCTAGCTGCCCTCTAACAGTAGGCATGCAAAATGTTTGACTTAAATCTAGGTTACAAAATTAATAAAGATTAAATATGAAAATTGCACAATATCTTACATAATCGGAAACACATTTATCATTATAAATCAAAATAAATATCACAAGAATTATTACAATAGAATTAAAATAAAATAATGTCATAGTCAAAATTATTCCCTTAAATTGAAAAATTCATTGAGGCTATAAAAATTATAAGTCATAAGCCAATTTAATAGAGATGATTTAAATTTTCGCACTGGCAACTCTAATAAGGCAGGCGGTAGTTTATTAAAAATTTTGATCGCCATGCTGTACACGTTGTTACGGAAAAGAGCTAGTCTATTTCTTGTAACCAATAGTTTATTTCTTCGATTGCTCCTAGCTTGGGGATTGACATCTGATACTCTAGTAAAGTGTTCAATATTGTTTTTTACAAAAAGTGATATCTCAGCAATATAAATGCACGGAAGAGGAAGAATTTTAAGCTTTTTAAACATTGGTCTACAAGATTCCCTTCTGCCAATGCCACACAACGCCCTTATGCATTTTTTTTGCGCTATGAACAGTCTGTTGATTTCGACTGAATTGCCCCAGATTATGATACCGTAACGCAAAACTGATGAGACATAGCCATGATAAGCATTAGGCGCCGTCTGCAAGGAAGAAATCTTTCTCAAACGGTAAAGTGCAAACACAAAGCGATTAATTCTCGAGCATAGAACATCAACATGATTTTTCCAGTTACAATTTTCATCAAGCGTTATGCCCAGAAAAGTAATGCATAAAATCTTACTTTTGTAGCTCTTCCTAAGACTCAAAATTGTACAAAGCTTTGCTTATGTAAAGAAATTATATACAATTCAAATTCAAACAAATTTTTCTATCTAGAATACCTATAGGTAGATGAAAAAAATGCCACGATTAATTAAGCTTAAAATATTAATAATATCTTCCGATTGTCACACGATTTCAACTGTTTTTTTCGCGTACTTTTTCTTCAATACGTAGGTAGTAGGTACGCTATTATATTTAGGCATTTAAATTACCGATATTATTTGATGAGTGGATAAATTTTACCATCGCAGAATAGATACGTATCTATAAGACTGCCAGCCTCATCAGTATTCTTGGCTCGGCTTGTTATTCATTCCGTCATTTTCCTCGAAGGGAACAAAACAAAAGGAAACAAAAGAGGTTTGTTATTTAACTCGTTTCCGATACGGCCTACTCTGTCGTATCTACGGAACAAATTTCCTCTCGTACCTATAATTGTACCCTTACGCTGCATCCCGGATAAAAAGGTCCAGTTTCACCTACACATTGCAAATTTTGCAGAGACACTAAGGAAACAAAATCCATTCTCTGTTAAAAGAAATATGTATTATATAATTTAGCTGCAGGCTGGATTCAGTAGTTTATGGTAATGTAAAATATAACCGTGGGTTATGGACCCCAAACCGGACATGATTATGATACACGGCGTTTGACCTACTTTTGTAATTGTTCTAATTTTTTGACGCGAAAAGGAAGCGGCAAGCTTTTATACTGTTTAGCATGCTTTGGGGTATTTGTCAGGTCGTTAAAGAGAGGAGTCATAGCGCGATGGAATCCCATGGCTTTGGGCTTGCCGACTCTGGGCCATAGGGCGGCGGATGTTTTGCATAGCTTATTGTATATTTTTATGTGTGCCGACATCCTAATTAAAAGGGACTTGAAATTTTAAACGGGTCACTAAAAAGATATTAGGTCACTTTAACGGCTGTAGAGCTACTTTAATGGGCTAGTTCAGTTCCTTTTCGACATAACAGAAAGCACACAACACACAACGAAAACCAATTGGACTAAACACAAGTTGGCTTGCCAATTTTACGCAAGTGAGATTAAGCTACGATAAGTTAGAGGCACCTACCTAACTTATTTTGGTCCAAAAATCGAAATCGAATGCGAATATATAATATAACAGCCTTTGCCTGCGGCTTTGCTCGCGTGAACAATTAAAATCTGGAACTTTACTAAAATACTATGGAATTCCCGATGACCTCGTTGTTTTTGGTTGTATGAGCAACCCGAGCCACATTTTATGTTTCTAGACTTAACTGTTGCGATTTTAGATTTTACCTATGGGTTCTTTAATTCTGATTATGTGGAAAAAAGTTGCCCGTGTGTTATTTCTTCAATTTAGCTATCTATTTATTACCAAATTGTCTATTTGTAATAATATATAATTTTATATTAAGCGTAAATAATGGAATAATAGACACACATACGAAATACTAAACTTATTGCAATAATAATAGGTACATAATATTGGACATCTCAAATTTGTAGGTATTTAAGTATTCCCAAGAAATAGGTAAAATAAGACAGGAGGTTTTTTGAGATGCAGTGTAAGTATACAATAAAAATAAGTTTCAGAGATCTTGTTCATGTCTCCAAAGGTGGCTCGCAGCTGTATAACAATAGGTAAATTTATGTAATGCAAATGAGCGTTGTAAGCAACAAAAGGAAATGAAACGACGGCAGGCATTCAATTTGATTGCTGAGATATTTTGTAAGCGGGACGTCAATTTTGAAATATATGTCTACGACATAATAGACCTGCGGACCTTATGCTTGTACTTCTACCACGGCTTAGGTATTAAGTTTAGTGAAGTTTGTAGGAAAGTTTTAGACGATCGCTGTAATAAACCTTTGTTGACGTTGTCTTGTCATTTGTTATTTATGTGGATTTTTTGACTAACAGCTGATTGTGTTCTTATTAGGAGCTTGGTTGAAATATTTGGCAAAAACGGGATCTTTTTTGGAAATAAATATGAACGTGTATCACCTGATAGTAAGAAATCTTCACCGCCTATAGACACTAAGGACTTCGAGAGAAGAATTTTTCAGAAATAGGTTATTTCAGAACACCAAAAGAAGTTCATTACACAGTTTGAAACTATTTTTTACAAAATGCTTGTTTACCACAACAGTGTGGATATTTTAAAAAAGAAGGTCATAATAAATAGGTTGACAAATAGTTTTGTGAGGTAGGCATGTTTCTAATAAAATATACAATAATACGTTTTTTACAAATACCACACAATATAATTATACTTACTTAATTGGCAAGGTGCCTACGACTATTAAACAGTATCATGGTTAAGAAGGCTATATTTGCTCGTCAACAATGTTCGTTTAATTAAACGATTACATATAAAGTCATATTTTTATTACACATCTA
Source organism: Choristoneura rosaceana (assembly GCA_037349165.1). Classification (NCBI taxonomy): domain Eukaryota; kingdom Metazoa; phylum Arthropoda; class Insecta; order Lepidoptera; family Tortricidae; genus Choristoneura; species Choristoneura rosaceana. The sequence goes on along the minus strand of JAZBNJ010000040.1, from coordinate 7,854,397 downwards.
CTCATAGCTATTTTATAATTCTGCCCGTTATAGTCTATATTAGATACACAGCGTTTTGGTGTAGGCTGTAAGCTCATAACATTTACGCAATATAAGTTGTTTAGGTATCATTTCATTCTCGCCATTTTAGTGGATTGAGAGCCGAAGTATAATATTGCTCTTGGCACCGACAAACACGTCTATAATGCTTGGATTACACTCCCTCCTATATTTGTGGAAAACAACTACAATGTTGCAACTATTTTCAAAGAAAATATCCACATCAACAAATCTCAAACACACTTAAAATTCGATAACACAAGCACGAGTTCAATGTCTTGAAAGTGTTGCGCTTAAATTTTATGACAGAAAAACTGTTTTGACAACCAATTTAAAATAATTTACGGGAGTGGCCCAGTTTGATTATGAAATAACTTATTATGACAAGACCGTTTGAAAATGTTCCAAGTGTTCGCAAATTTCAGGTTTCTCACTGTGACTGATACAAAGAGCTAAAAAAACAGTGGTTATTTTCTCTATTATTATAGTTTTCGGGAATTTTTCGTCGTCGTTAATATTTCATTCGAAACGCTGCAGAGGTATATGAATAAAACAAAAATTTCCAAGCGTCCGTCGTAGCAGCGTACCAATTCACTTATTTACTTTATTCATCTCATGTCGAAAGTGGAAAAACGTCGCAAAAGTTTCATTGCAAGGTACACGTGTGTGACACATAGCCAAAATATCTGCCAATTTCATTTCTACGCTACCTCCCCAGAGTACAGTAAGGACCCACCCACTATCACCTCTCACCTCTCCCCACCGTGTTTGTCCGACTGAAATATTCTCAGAGATACACATACACAACTAGTCTAAAGAGACCCCTCTAACTTTACGCTGCAAAGACCCGTAATTCGCGATTACGGACCTTTTTAGAATGGCCGTATTTTAAGTTACATTGTGCACTCTCCTGCGAACAAACATGTTGATTCGTCTAGAAAGTTCTGAAGAAAGACTACAGGCACCTATTGTTTATGAATGGTTTTAATATAGTTAGAATGTTTAGCATTTTCTTGCTTTGTTATCCCAGAGTAGAGATCTAGTCATTAAATTCTGCTTCATTAGAATTTGAATAAGAAGATACCTACAAGAAATAAAAGATGAAATCTCTTAACTATCTACCTACTCTCAATATGGCCATGTAGTGATAGACAAAAGATCTTCTAATCTTAGAAAATATGACCATTCATGCAACATCGCAGGGTATTACTAATATTTTTCTATTCATTTGCGTAGCGTGTCGTACAAAGAGCTGAAATCCCTAGAGGAAGAAAGATAGTGCCTCTTACTTCACTAACAAGAGCGCTACTATTCAATATATTGTAGTTACAAAAAACTCGTTACCAGCCAATTTTCCTCGTAGCTCTATAGATTTAATATAGTATATAACTCGAACAACAAAACACAACACGTAGTGACGTAAGAGCGTCGCCAGAATAAATACACCAAATAACGCCCCATTCAAACAATCGGGACAGGCGTTCGATCAGCCCTTATTGGGTACAAGGGCTCTTCACACGCTGTTTGCGGTATCTCATTAGTTCTGTTTGTGTGGTGAGTGTCTAATTTACGACGTGTTTGCTGGCCTTTACTCTCACTAATTGAGCGATGCGAGCATGTGAAATATGTAATTGTTTAGAAGAGTTGTTAGCTAGGTTCTTCTAAAATACGAGTATTGTTTTGTATTAATACTCACTGTTGCGCACTGAATTTTATCGATTTAGTAATAGAAACACCAGGTTAAAATTAGTAATTTTATATTTTTGTATAGTGGCAACATTTTTCCCTTTTTCCGTGTGTGCTAATAGTGAAATACACGTCTGCAATAGTTTTTCAGCATTTTAATTAATTTCATCAGCTTCATCGATTCCAATGCCAATACCTCAAAAGTTACAATGCAGTTCAATGTTCTCTCATCTTGAACTTTAGGTCTTGCTATCGTTTAATACTTAGCTAATATTCAATAAAATAGTGTAGTTTGTGTGTTTATTTTTGCTTTATCGTCAATTGAATGTTTCTATGAAACGTAATAATCTTTCCAATCACAACACTATCAAACGTAAATCTTGCCGTACCTATTTAAATAAGTTCACTGACTTATCCTTTTTACGCCTTCGGAATTTTCCTATAACATATTTGACCCTTACCGACACTTAAACTAAAAAGGATTACCTCCGTATACTTCCAAATTTTGTAATGTTACGATCTCATAGCCAAGCCGTAGGCTTATAACTGTTTTGGCTTAAGGCCATCCGGGAGGGATGATACATAATAACGGTCGGCCTCATGTGCCGCACGCGATATGGTGAAAGCTTCCTGATGGCTGACCACGCAACATAGCTCACTCAAATATTTATGTCCTGTAGCCGACATATAGACAAGGGTCTATAACGATAACGTATCTGTAGATATATCTTTGTATTTGTTAGAAGTTTTGGTTAGAATAAAGGGAAGAAAAATCTAAATATTTGACCAGTTTGAGGAAACATACAATTCGTGGGTGAATATCCAATAGCGAAGTAAGTGGATATAATCAATACATGAACGTTATTAATTTTTCATCACTTAAGCTCTGAAAGTAGGTTGCATTTAACTTGAAATCCGTGTTGAAAATTCGATTGACATCTTTAGGGACATCCACTTCTTTAGGGGAGTAAATTTAAAAATCGAATGATGCTCCTTTGTATTCACGAACTGGTAAACAAGGAGATTGTAATGCGTAATTCTTACCTCCAAACCTCCATGCTAGGCTAATGCTGCTGGCCAGTGCTGGCCGAATGTGCCAAAGTCAAAGAGCGCGAGGCCATTAAAAAAAAACAAAAGACGGTTTAGCGCGATAAATTTTCTTTTGCTCTGTTACAAATTTCGTATACATTTATAGCGGTTTTTCTTTATTTCCTCGCATTTGTGATGAAAAGTAGAGTTTTCAACTCGAGTGTAAATGATCAATTTTACTCGCGAACTATAAGCACCCTCGCTCGCTTTGCTCACTCGTGCGCCTAAATATCTTGGGTGTAATTAATCACTTACAATCCTGTTTATCAATCTACTGTAAACGACTTATTAAACAGGGTAGTATATATTTATCTCTCTTACTTCTTACTCTTTTATCACTCTTATTTTTTTACCTTTATTATCATTACCTTATTATCTGTTAATTACACGTGTTTTTATGTACAATAAAGAGTTATACAATACAATAGAGTGAGTGGTATTGCATCATTATAATTATAGGCAAAAATGAGGCCGGGAAGCTATTTCTTGTTTGAATTAGATATGTATTTAACGATAATGCACTGGATAAAATTACGTAAATACACGCAATTATAACATTTAAATGGTACCTATATAAATAAAACCTTTCCTAGTCCTTGCATTCGAAGTTAATCTAGATACATTTACATTGCATTAGACTAAATTATCATTACCGTTAGATAAATATCAAGATATTTTCCAATAATACCTATATACCTACCAGAGTTATCTACTGGTATCAGAACTAGATGGATCTGCCAGAGCAAATACTGAATTAAAATCTCTTTTAAGAAAATACGATTTCAAAATCAAACGAGTTACCATATAAACCACAATACCTACAATAAACATAAACACAAAAATACACGCGCATTCCTTCCGAGATACCTTTACAACAGATTAAATAAGCAATCGTCCGAGTACCTTATTACGTTAACATCAGTAATCGATCTGATGTCATAATACCACGAGAAGTTACGTTCATCGACCCAAGAACCATCTTAAAGTCTCGAATAGATGCTCATCTCGAATGATATAGTCACATAACCGAACAAACCGTTATTATCTTACGCGTATGTTCATAAGATATGCATCCAATCACGATATTTATCCTTCGGCCAGCATGAGTGCCGGGTCATGGCCGCTTAAGGCCCTTGAAAGCGATTATGAGGTGGTTTTATTGCATAAGCGTAAGCGGTTGCCATTAAAGACAGTGCCCTTCTAACTCCACAGTAGTATAAACCTGAAGTTGAAAAATTGTAATTACACTGAAAAGGGAAAATACTTAACGGGTCATTTTATACACTAAGCTGTAAAAAGTAACCAGTTAAATATTTTTTACTCGTCAATAAATACATAACTTTTTGTGTAGAACTTTTTCATTCCAGGTTCACATCTTTACCCATACGTAGTAGGTATAAGAGTAACATTCCGTAATAATACTCGACAAATATTCAATAGGTACTTATTAAGTTTTGTTCGACTATTACCCATTACGTTATACCTACAGCCTACTGCTCGTAGGCTGCGACAGTTTTACTTTTAATTTCATTGCATATTACCATCATGATTTATTTCAGTTTTTCAAGACAATGTTTTAATTTGTACATAGGTACTTAGCTAGAAACATACCGACGCCGGAGGCGGAGCGGTGCGGCGCGCGCGTAGGCCGTACCGATAGTAATATTCGAGCTAAGGTGAGAGAGGGAACACAGAAATAAATAAATAAGCGTAATAAGCGGGAAATCAGCGTAGCGCGGTATTTTGTGTGCTTTCTTTCACCTTAGCTTGAATATTACAACCGGTACCGCCTCCGTGCCTCACCGCACCACCCCGCTACTGCTCTCTGTGTGTTTCAAGCTTTAAGGATTTATATACTTGACTCAATTTAGGGGCTGTTTCATCATTCATTGATTACTGTTAACTGACGGTTAAATGTGATGTCGTCTCTAGTTGTTTTGTTCGAATAGATGGAGACGGCATCACATTTAACCGTCAGTTAACACTATCAATGGATGCTGAAACAGCCTCTTAGGATTCTAAATGATTTAAGTAAATTAGGATTATAAATTTAGTCAAGTCTAATAACCTCTTTTTGCAATGTAAAAAGGATATATACTTATTTTATTTCTAAATTATAGATTGATGTCAAGGAATCAAAAATTTAAATTTGAATGCCTACCGCCAACGTTTATCTGAAACTGGAAACAATTATGGAAAACAGCGAATGAAATTGTTTAAATTTAAAGAAACTTGTTTTGTGACCGCTGTTCACCCGTAGGCCTATCGCCTGTTGATGACATACAACAAATGTGATAGTAGGTATGTTTGTCTGTTTCGCATTCACGCTTAAAATATTCAACCAATCGTGACAAAATACGATATGGAGATAGTCTGAGACTGAAAAAAACTTTTTTTTATTCGACTGGAAGGCAAACGAGCAAGTGAAGTGGGTCTCTTGACATAGAATAGTAGTAGTGGATAGTAGTAGTAGTAGTGGATAGTAGTGGTGTAGTAGTGGATTTTATCGAAAGCTAGTATTTAATTCATTAACTCTCAAAATAGTCATATTCGTTTAATTCAAAGTAATTGAATTACCTACTAGGTATATAATAAATATACCTACTTACCTAATATTATTTTCGACCATTCATGGAAAAGCCAAATTTTAAAATAAAATGCTACTAGCGCAATTGAATAATTTTAAAAGTAAGTACAACCGAGAGCATGCGGTAGGTAGTAAGTAAAAATGTATATACTTTTTTGCTGTCAACAATGCAGGTAATTGATAGATAAAATAAAAATGTTATGAAGTGAATTCGAAATTGTTTATTCCAAATCAATTGCTATAAAGTGCCAATTGAAGTAAGTTCTTCTTCTCACTCATAGTCAAAATACCATAAACGGGACTTATCACGCTAACACACACAAGTAATATTTATCTCGACATTTCGGCAACGTTCCGTGGTCACGAGTAGACTGAAGTGTGGGGTGTCAAGCCTGCCTAGCAGCGCGAGTTCTTCGAACTACCCGCACTTGGTCATTTTTATTTGTCACACCGACACACAACACTAACAACGTCCGATCGTCCCTCCGAATATTCATCCCGACGCCGACACTTATTAATAACAGGATTCCACGAAGATGAAAGCTTACCTATACCCATCGGTTCGGTTGAAATTTTTACGCTTTTTAGGGTTCCGTACCCAAAGGGTGCCAAACGGGACCCTATTACTGAGACTCCACTGTCTGTCTGTCTGTCTGTCTGTCTGTCTGTCTGTCTGTCTATCTGTCTGTCCGTCTGTCACAGGGCTCTATCTCTTAAGCCGTAATAGCTAGGCACTTGAAATTTTCACAGATTATGTATTACAGTGGCCGCTACAACAACAAATACTAAAAATAAAATAAAGTTAAAAATTAAGGGGTGTCTTCATACAAGAAACGTGTTTCATTCAGCGGTTTTTGGTTGCTAGGCTGCTAAGATTCGGCCGTCAGTTGCTAGGGGTAACGCGAGTGACCCTATGTTGTTTTTAATGTTTAACTACTTATTAATTTGTGATTTTATTAGCGCTATTTTATAAAACCTTCGATAGTATAATAATTATCTCTAAGGCCGTGGTTTATTTTTGTGTGCAGCATTAAGACTAAATAACAATTTATGATCCACAAACCTCCGACACACACTACACACACTTCACAAAATCCGACTTCAATAAAGCACTCACAGCCGCTATGTTTAATGTTTTTTACACTAAAAAATGTCCGTTGTAATTTATACTAAGTAACAATATTTATTTAGGTACAAGGTCAAAATTTAAAATCAGGTTATGATTAATTCACTAATAATAATAAGTACGCGCCGTGCGTCGGCCGAAATTACCGCGCTAATTATTTTTTTTAAATTGTAATTTTTTTCTGGCGCGAGCATGGCATAAGTCTGAAGCGCTATTCAGCCTACTACAGGGCGACAGCCAAATAGGATGAGAATTTAAAATTATTATTTATTCAAAATACTTGCACCTAGTCCTAGTGCTTACATTTTGGTGACATTTTTTTATTAACTATTAATGTAACTAGTTGTTTGTTGGGGTGGAATTAATATTTCAACTTAAATTTGAAGTGACTATTTTCAACCGATTTAGCTGAAATTTTTGCGTGCATGTTTTTTTTTTATTCGACTGGAAGGCAAACGAGCAAGTGGGTCTCCTGGTGGTAAGAGATCACCACCGCCTATAAACATCTGCAACATCAGGGGTATTGCAGATGCGTTGCCAACCTAGAGGCCTAAGTTGGAATACCTCAAGTTCCAGTAATTTCACCGGCTGTCTTACTCTGCCGAAACACAACAGTGCAAGTACTGCTGCTTCACGGCAGGATTAGCGAGCAAGATGGTGGTAGCAATCCGGGCGGACCTTGCACAAGGTCCTACCACCTGCAGGATGACATGTGTATAAATTCGATGGCAATGCAATATTATTATGACGTAGAGCTGATCTGATGATGAAATTAGACGTTGGCCATAGGAACTCTGTAATAAAACGACACGACCGCATCGTACGGAACCCTACATGCGCGCGTCGTTCGTACTCGCACTTGACCGATTTTTTTTTTATTTCAACTGCTTCACGTACCATTCTTGAGTAGAAATGACGTTCCATGGACAGAATTTTGGAATTGTGAAGCTCAATCCAGTGGTTTTGGTCCTGACTCCATCCAAAAAATGCGGGCTAGAGGTGGCCCGAAATCGCTTCAGCAAATCACTATGAACTCACCCTTTTGTAAAGCTCCAATCGCGGCATGCACTACGGCTGACTGAGCTCGTAAATCCTAACGAGTGCATGATTTATGTATCTACGATAAGTACCTATACGTGAATATGTATATTTTAGTAATGTAAAAATATTACAGCGAGGATACGGAGATGCCAAGTGGCGAATGAGATTGGTTGCGGAGATTTTTGGCATTCGTTTCTATTCTTGAAAAGAACATTTTGGAAACTAAGGGGCTGTTTCACCATCCATTGATTAGTGTTAACTGACGGTTAATAATGTGATGCCGTCTCAGTCGAACAAAAAAAATAGAGACGGTATCACATTTAACTGTCAATTTACACTAATCAATAGATAATGAAACAGCCCCTAAATATCAAGATACTTTAGTGTTTAAAAATTGACATTAATTGACTAATGCTCGCTTTGATGTGAGTTTTCGAATGGAACACGTCAGTCGTATAGCAATGTTACATATTATCTACGTGATATAATTTTCTGATATCAATTTCTAGACTAGATGTCAGCTCTACATTGAACAAACTACTGGGTCTTGTTTATACATCTAGTACAAATTATTACTATTCACTGGAGATTGCGCAAAAGCTGACCTTTTGCTATTTCTTGATTTAGCCGAGTTCTCATAATTTAGGATTAATATAACCCAGATATCATGAGAGGTCCTTGTTAGTTGTGACAGCTTCTCAATAATTTCATGATATTATTGAGGTTTAGACACATCCCCCTTTGATGATTGGTTAAACTGGACTATTTATATCTGAATAATACGGATTAAGACTAAGTACTACTGTGGGTTAAGATATTAATATTATAAAGTAGATGTTGGTTATATCAGTTAGTGTAAGCATTGACCAAAGTCTTTGTAGGTATTTTAAGATTTTGCTCCATCTATTTTAGAGTATGACCACAAATATCTTGAGTCGATGGGGCGTCGGCTAATGGTAGAGCGCGGGACGCCGATCACTTAAGGTAACGATTCACTAGATGGCAATAATAATACATTACCTACACAGCTATGTGATTCCGTCGGTAAGATGGAATTCTTGTGCTCTATGGCTACGGCGGAGGTTTAAGTGTGAGGCATCAAGTTACTGATACGATAGCCAATGTCGAAACAGTCTAATCTCTGGTTAAGTAAATATCTGCAGGCTGAAATTTACTTCGTACGTACGTTTTACTAAGTTATAACAAGGTGTTAATTAAATAACTGAAAACTGAAAAAGAAAAGTACCTAGTAATATTTTTTTTTATCTCGTCGGTGTCGGGAGACCGCTAAGGTTAACAGGGAAATAAAGTACATAATTTTGTATTTTTTTTAAGTTTTGTACTAACCGAACTGTCGTAATTTGGCGATAAAGAAAACTCTTTCATTTTTTCAAATTAATTGATGCTAATTAAAAATCTGATATTTCTTTCTGTTAATTAGAAAGGTTATTCCTACTGATATAACAAGTTTCAAGCGTTTCTAAATTTTTCAGACATTCCCCATTGTGCTTCCTAAGATTCACTTTTTATGTTCAACATATCGTTTTAAATATGTAATCACTTATTTTCCAATAGGCATGCGTGTAATAGACAGAGAAGCATAACTTTATGCTTTTTTGCCTACTTAGGCACGATTCTTATGCCTAACTAAACGTCAGTTTTGTACGACAAAGAAGCTTTTGTACGAGTACTGGGTAAGTATTACTTATTCTGTAGTGTAACCATGTGCAATTTTTTTGAATTTGCGGGGTTTTTGCAGGTTCAATTTTCATTAGCCAGAGTTTAGTACCTATAAATAGACTGTAAATTTCGCCAGTTTATATTATGTATGATTATGTTCTACTCTGTTATTATCATCCCTTATGCACCCGTAATTTTAGTTGGCACTGAGTAGGTAGGTACACTAATTGACATCATTTTCTGTGGCCATAAATTCCATTTATTACAGTTTTTACGGCCAATTATATAGAGAAGTTGTTCCCTAGAGATGTTTCCTTTCTTCCTGCGATTGTATTTAATTGTGTCCCTTCAAAAATACACGAAATGTCATTGGATATTTTTATCGACGCTGTTGTTTTGTTTTCTCCCGTTTCTTCCTCCTTATATTTGTGGTACGATTTACATTTTGTTCATCGGCACGGAAATAATATTCGCTCAGGGATTACGTTTATCGATCTACTCTATATTTCTTATATAACGGAACGCTGCGGTATTTTTATTCTATTGTACATACACTTAGACCAGGAGTCGCCAAATTACGGCCCGCGGGTCAAGTTCGGCCCGCGAAAAGAAAACGGGAGAGCCCACGGTCCGGCCCGCGATAGGGTCCGATTTTTAAAGCTACAAGTAAATACATAGTAATTAGTTTAATAAAACCCACCACTGACGGTAATTGGTCATAATCATTGATAGCCACTCATGAAAATAATCAATACCAAGTGCGTTCCTTATGCGGTAGGTACTCGTCTCTAGATACCCCCTGAAGACTAAGGGCCTGTTTCACCACTTGTCGACTAGCTTTAAGTGACAGATATCAGTATTGCCGTCTCTGTTTGTTTTGTCCGAATAAACAAAGACGGCATTACTTTTATCTGACACCTAAAGTTAGTCGATAAGTGGTGAAATAGGCCCTAAGTCTTTTTATATATATTACCCCCATGACCAGATAAAGTCTTGGGCTGCACGAATTTACATTAAGTGCAGTGCATTAAGTGAGTCAAAAAGTTTGAAGACCCCTAACCTAGACAGTTGATGAAATACAATTCGCGCTGATTCCATCAAAGCAGGCAAATTATATGTTGTCAACTAAGATAATGATTTTGAAACTTTTAAAAATAGCTCAAAATTACCAAGATAGGTTAAAAGTTCCATGTACCTACATGACTTGTGTGTGCCATCATGCTCAATGTCTAAGTATCGTGTTAGTATGAATATAGGTAAATACCTACTTTATTTAGAAGTAGCCATTGTATAATTTTTACTGTTAGCTATTGACCTGCACTTGCTTCGCCCGGGTGAAGTTTCGGAAAAAGAAATTCAACCGATATAACCAACTTTTTTCAAGGCAGTAACTTCCCATTTTCACCTCTTTTGTCTCAAACACCTGGGTGGGGGCTATGCTACTCTTTCCTGAAATCTAACTGATACCGATAGGTATCGCATCAAAATTCGTTATGTGGTTAAGGTGGACTTATGGGACACAAAGAGACAGACACGGAAAACGTCTTTGCCTTATGTAGAAATGATTTGCTTTAAGTTACAAATGGCGAGCAATCATCATCATCATCATCATCATCATCATCATCATCATCATCATTATCATCATTATGTCAGCCGAAAGACGTCCACTGCTGGACATAGGCCTCCCCCAAGGCTTTCCATTCAGACCGGTCTTGTGCCTTTCACATACACCGCGATCCCGCGATTTTAATCCAGGTCGTCGCTTCATCTCATCCGTTGCTGAACAATGTATCAAAACCATAACTGCCCAACTTACTCTGCAGTATTTCTAATTCCCTCTCCTAGAGCCCCACATCACATCACATCATTTGAAACTATTTTAAATTCAAAAACTGTAGCAGGACCATGGTGCTCCGAAGCGAAAACGTTCGTGAGGGCTTTGGGGGTGCGAATGCGCGAAAGGGGTTGCGATCCTAGATCGGGCTCGTACCTGGTTCAACGGATATCATTGGCAATACAGCGCGGTAATGCGGCGGGTATTTTCGGTACTTTTGGACCGGGTGCGGGTCGGGCTGGGTTTAGACTTGCGCAATAAGGGGAAGCGTTTTTGGCGGAGCCAGTTGTGGGTAGATCTGTATTAATTTCTTGTTTATAGCTTAAGTTACCTGACGAAACTTTTTGTGTATTTTTTTTTTTGTGGATTTAATTTTGACACGTATTAGCCTGACTGTCTTTTGTTTTATTTATTTCTTGTATTTTAATTGAATAAATATTAAAACTGTACTTCTAACTCACATCAATATTCAACTGTATTGAATATTGCGCAACCCAACTCCGACAATGGTCGGCCGCCGTACAAAATTACTCCAGAATGTGTCTGAAAAAAAAAACAACCATACACTAAAACGTACCCCTTTTTGCATATAATTGCATAACAATAACTTAACGATTTCCTGGATTCAAAGTTTAAATAACAATCAACTTAACTGGAGCAAAAAGGTTGGAAAAAAGGGTTTGAAGGTTTGAAACATTGCGGTTAACTGTTAAACAATCGGTACAGTTATTGTGGAGGTTTATGGTTGGGCTGTAAATCAGTGGGAGAAAAAAACTTTGGTGACGTCACGCAGTCAAGGTTTAACGGGCCTGCATTCGGAAGAGTCAGTGTGCGTTGACGTCATACCTACATTTTATTTAGTCTTGATCGTTATGTTTTGATCATCATCATCATCATCCCAGCCTATATACGTCCCACTGCTGGGCACAGGCCTCCTCTCAGAATGAGCTGTTTTGATAATAAAGAATAATGTTTGATGCCCAAAAAATATTGCTAACTATGTGTAATTATATATGATAAGAGAGATTGTATGACACTAACACGAACTTGCGCGGATCAGAGTTAGGCGGTCCTTAGGTACCATCAGCCAAATAAGTGGTCTATCAATTTTTAAACAAGTTCATATCAAATTAATAATATGTCGCTAAGGTTGAACTTTCAATTTGACAGACACGTCTATTGGCATTATTGTTTGAGACATGCAAACGATTATCAACTTTAAGGCGGCAGAGCACATAATATTTGGCTGATGTAATAGTACCTGGAAAGTATTTGGTAAAATTACATACTTATATCATCAACTATTTTAACTTATGAACATCATTATCATCATCAGCCCGAAGAACTCCACTGACGAACAAAGATGATCCCCTTATATCGCCACAATGAGCAACACCTCCCACTTGCGTCATTCAACCTAGTGGGAGACTTGAAAAAAAATCGGTTTTCAGTTCAATCACCACTACAATTGCCACTACTGTGTTGATGATATTAGATTCCTTTTAGGTACCATGATCCCTGTGACATTTGAAATGTTATCTCTTGTAGAGTGATTTTCCTCTTCTTCTTCTTCAACCTTTCTCTATCCAGATTGACAATCTGTCTCTCTCTTCCATACTGGTCCTGCTGTCTCCACAATGTCATCGGACCATAGAACAGGTGATCTGCCCACAGTGAGTGATGTTAAAAGTCGATAAGTGTACATTTTAGATAATGCCATAGATAAAAATACTCTTTCAGTAATTACCCTGTGGAGGGGAGCTCCTCGCCATAGGTGAAATAATCATGATTCATGATGCACGTAATGCACTGAAATATTAGCAGTCAGCTCATCACAGGCACTAGGAAGTTTAAAAATCTGATGTATTTAAATCAACAGCAACTATTTTGTCATCTGTGCCATTTTGTTTCATAGTGCCTCTTTAAAAAATAAGTTTAGATAACTTAGATATCGTTTGTATATGATTTAAATATTGCGCTTAAAGATTCCATACTTACATAATTCCTCAACAGCACAGGCCATCTAGAAAACACAATAACAAATTTCAAAGCGCAACTTCCAACGATAAAGAACTGGAACAGGTTACTGATAAAGGCTCTCTACGCACATTAACCCCGATAAAGAACTGATAAGCACCTCCATTGTTGTCGGCTGGACGTTAATCTGCAGATCTTGATTGAAAATCGAATCGAGATTCAAAGAAAGAACGTAAATACAAAATATGGACAGTTGAGTTGAGTCTTCATGGGAGATTGTTAGTGATACTTTCTGATACAATTTCATGCAGATAGGTTCAGGTAATTTCATTTGGTTCGCTTTATTTAGGTGTAGTGTTTACTATTATTTCAAAAATATGTTTTGCGTCTAAGATATTATTATGTGTAGTTTTAATGATGAGCATTACAAAGAGATTATTTGGACTAATTGCATTTTTTTTACTTTCGGGTGATATTATAAGCCTTTTTAACCTAGTGAACAAAGTGTAAATCAGCACACTATGCATCGCCATTAAAATCTGCCTATAAAACCCATTACGGACCGTTTTTATCGGTAATGCTTCAATAAAAGTCGCATGTGTAACCGACCCGTATAAATTGGCAAACTAAACAATGACCACTGCAGTTTCGCTCTACATTTCTACGCGGCCAGTTTTTGCATTGAAACGTAATTTCTCGTTGTTTGTCACAGTTATTTGAAAACTTTGCTCTGGCGAACACGTCTTTGCTGTAATAATTAAATTAAAAGTTTTAGTGTCTTCAGTGTTCTAATGTCATCACGTGTCTCGAACACTGTCCAGAGACGCGAACACGTGTGCAAACCGCATGGTGAGTTCCACTTAACTTATCTCGCCGCATCACATGTGCATCGGGCAGATAAGTTACGTTATATCAACACCCAATGCCATCTAGCCAATAGATAGCATAGGACACGGACAATAGTACAAATTGTACATAAAACCAGCCAGCACAAACACACTTAAAGATTCACCACACGCACAACTTTTATCGTTGCCATGTCTCTGTGTGCGTAAGGCTTCCACGCACCCGACACAGGCGCTCGTAAAAACAGCAATTGAAAAGCTTCAGCCGTCCGCCGCGCGGTGGCGTTGACTCAATGGTTCGTATCTCGGTCGAAACGATTCCAACTTTACGCATTTGGCGCTGGTGTGCTCTGAGAAAGTTTTAAATTAGTTTTCTTACGAGATCTTTTGGAGGAACTAGTAAGCGGGTTTGCCAAGCTTATAGGATTACGTATCAGTTGCCTTTGTGCGAGACTCGAGATATTGTTTTTATCCAGTCTACTGTTTACGAAAAGAAACACAATGCTTATAAGAATAAATCTTATAAGACGCTTTTGGTTCTTTCAACTTATTAAATTGTGATGAGTCGTGTTTTCTGACGCATTAAAACTTTTAGTAGGTAACCATAAATATTATTACTTACTTATCTCACAGTTAATAAATCATTTAAATGGTGTGTTTATGGCGTTATTAGCGCTTGGTATTTAAAGAGCATAATCATAAGCACGCAGATTGTAAAGAATGTTAAGTAGTAACATAATTAAGTACCTAATTGGTCATCATAAATCATGATAATATTTAATACTTACTCGTAAAAATCATGTCAGGCAGGTTTCAGATACAGACGAAATAGTAACACTTAGTCGTGAACCTGTTTCTTAAAGCTTAGAAATAAAGCGAGGTGTACATATCTGCCTTTTTTACCCGACTGCCCGAAGGAGAGATATGTTTTTCGAGTATATGTATGTATGTGGACATGTATGCCCATTTTTTTGGTCCTCGGTGCAGCCTAAACGGCTGGACGGATTTTAACATATGAGTTATAATTGGATTAGGTAGTCATAATAATCGGAGTGACGTTATATAAAATTCTAATAATGGCGTCTGCGAAAAAAAATATGGCGGGGAAAAAAAAAATTGTATTGTAACAGTATGGGTATCAAAATGAAAGCTAATAATTAGCCCATTTTTAATATACTTACATATACGGGTTATAATACTTTTAATCTACTATTTTCATAGAAATATTAAAAAAGTATAAAATAAAACATTAAATTTAAAAAATCAAAAAGCCCGACTGCCTTCAAAACTAAAAGGAAGAAGATAGGTCTAGTGGTCTAGAACTCGGATAAGTAGCTAATTTAAAGTTCAACAGTCGGGACCCATTTAAATCATGACCAGCTCTAAAATTCTTAGTAAGAGTGACTGAATTAAAAAAAAGGAGGAGGTTATCAGTTCGGTTTGTTGTATTTTAATGATTATAATGATATTAGGAATTCATGAAAAGTGTTAAAGAAAAGTGTTTCACAATTTCCGTTTCAATATCACATTAAAACGGTATTCGTGAAACACTTTTCATATAGTTAGCTATGACTGAAAAAAGTATTTACGAAATTATCCAGTAGGTACCTACTTACTTCTCTTATATTTAAACATCTAAGCTGAAAACAGTCTTTTTACTCCTCATTTAAAAGTGACCGTAGTGGAGGACTTCTAAGTTCAAACTCTACACCATCTGATAGAATGTACTCCCCCTCCCCCCTCTCATCTAACTTCGGCCGTTACCGAGGCTTCTATTCGTTCCAATTTGAAATTTGAAGCTGATGGCGCAATCTATGGTACCGCATCGCGCCGCATATTTCGCGCTTGACTCGATGAGGTTAACACTGGCTGGTTTTACAAAATTATTAGGAGATTGAGTTTTTAAATTTGTTTGAAAGATGTTTTTTTTTCTTTGAAATCGTTACGTTGACTAATACCTACCATGCCTCGGTTTCTTAACGACAGTTTATGCATTGTCAAAGTTTGTTAGGGTGACCGCACTGTATTTTGTGCTTTAGCGTCGTCATCTTGTAAGAATACATACACACTTACGTTTGATTTCACACTCATGCTTTTTTAGTTTTACCAGGCAAATATACATTTTTTTTTATCTTACCCATTTGATATTGTGTGTAGTTTTAAGCTATAATACTGTGTAATGTAAAAAAAAAATGAGCAGGTAAATACTTCGATATTTCATTCGCTAGAAATGCATTAAAATTAAATGTTGTACGTACACTTCTTTTATCGAGAAAATTTCTGACCTTGTTAGGTAATCTCCAAACACTTCCTTCGTCGATTCATACTCCCGCCTTCTGCATATACGGGAACGGCAACGAACTTAACCAAAGCGTTGACGTACGAACGCAATCAAAAACTATTTCTATCTTTTGAACAGCGTGCGACAGATACAAAAAGAATTTGAATATATTTCTGACTGCCAATGCCTAAGACAACATGGACGCCAACCCGTGGTCTCCACTTGAGAATTTTCACGCGCTATTGTGTATTTAATTCTACAAATACCTATGTATTTTTTGTTACCTATAATTATTTTTTTAAACAGAAATAGACTTACGTTTGACCACAATCACAACTAATGGTAAGCGGAGATAAGAGCTCAGATGGAGCACGCTTGCTTATAAATACCCATTCAGCCTAGATTTAAAAACGGCCAAATTGTAGCGATGTCTGGTCTGTGATTTCATCAAGTTGCATGCAGACTTTAAGAACATTGGTCCAATAAATAAAAAAAAGAACAAACTGATCTAAGTATATTAAATAAATTAATATTAGCAGTGCAATAAAAGCATAAACTTAACGAGCTACTGACATCAATTGATTATGATATCAATAAAACTACACTGTGCTACAATTTTAGTATCATCGTTTTACAATTTATTTTTTTACACACCAATTTACGGAGACGCCACGGTTTTATGACCATTAAATGGTCGACAAGTAATAAAGCCATTTGGGTGTTTGATAATACTGCTTTAGGTGGCGTTAGGTTGTAAATACTATTGTTTAAAGGTGACTTTACTATGGTCATAAACTTCAAATAGCTTCTAAATGCTATGAGCTTCCGTTTCACTTTTTTCACTAAGCATAGGTAGGTTATAGGTTATATAGGTATTTTTGATTGGTCCTCCGTAGATATTGTAACTCGTAGATGTGGCATAATTATTTTAAGTTTATTCAACCGCAGCACATTTTAGTGTGTTAGCAAAATCGAACAAGTGATTTTTTTTCCATCTTTTCCTTTAAGTATACAAAGTTAGTAATATATATTTTGAATTAAAATGTCTCACTCAGCCTGTTCGGTCTTGAGTGTGGGTGTCTAGAATAAAATGATATGATCTGATCGGAAAAGGTGCATATTATCGAAGACAATATTATAAATTGACGCATTATTTTAAGTAAGCTTAAAGATATGTAAAAACTCATGAATCGAAATATGACTTCAATAAAATAAATAGGTACTTGAATTTTTTTATTACGTATTTACAGATTTCATAAACTGATAAATAAGAATAAACAACTACCTACACTTTTTTATGCCTGAACATAGGTATTGGCAATTCTTGAGAATTTGATTTTAGCATTGCTTAAACTTCTTAATAGATGATAGTAACAAGGGTTTCAGAGAAAAGGCTGCTTTCTTTATTTTCCTTTTGTAATTTACTAAACTTCGTAGTCTAGCCTCACCTAGTTAGACAACTGTCTATCCCGTGCGAATATCGTTAAATTCCTTCTTATTCCTTGTCTTAAGTCAATGGAACCGTTCTGAAAAATAATGCAATCTTCTTTTGGGCTGTGCGCGCATGAATCACTTAGTCTGTCATGGCTTTTTGACGAAGAAGAACATTACTAGATTTCATTAAATTGTTTTTTAAAATGGTTTCTCAAATCATTCGAGCACTTCAATCGTTTCACTGTATCACATCCCTCAAACTCATGTGTAGACTCCGTTTATAATTTCATCTCGTTACTTCATTACTATTCGCATCACTTATATTCCAACTCGTGAGTTGAAGCTAAATATACTTTACAATTGCAAGACACGTTCAGTTGTTATTCCCGTCTGGGCAGTCGCCGGACCCAGCTAGGTTTCAAATAACCTGATCAACGGGAGAAAAATGAAATGCTTTTGTTGAACGAGAATCTATACGGTTGCTGGCTTAAATTGTTAGTTTGTTTCTTTTGGTTTCATTGATTATTCTGACATGGAGTTTAGAAACTGATTGGTTAGGCAAGCAGCGTGCATTTGGAATAGGATTTAAATGAGTGCATGCATTAGTGATGTACTGAATTGTTAATAATCTAGATATCTATATCGATATGTGGTCGGGTACGTAAGGCCGCGGAGTCGTCTAACTATCTTTCATACTTAACATCATCATTATCATGTTTATTGTGCTTACAAAAATAACAAATATGTTTATGAACTAAAACCAGTGGACCTGCTACAAAGACGGCTTTATTCTGTAGACACACTTGTAGAAAAAAGTAAACTCTGTAATAGGCATAGGTTGCAGGTAGTACAAGGTCCGCCCGGATTGCTACCACCATCTTGCTCGCTAATCCTGCCATGAAGCAGCAGTGTTTGCACTGTTGTGCTTCGGCGTGGAGAGTAAGACAGCCGGTGAAATTACTGGCACTGGAAGTATCCCATCTTAGGCCTCTAGGTTGGCAACGCATTTGCAATCCCCCTGGTGTTGCAGATGTTTATGGGCGGTGGCGATCTCTTACCATCAGGAGACCCACTTGCACGTTTGCCATCGAGTCGAATAAAAAAAAAGATTTTTGTTCATAGATATTCATATTTTTAAATTTTACTGGAGTATAAGACGTATGAACCGCTTCCCGGTCTTACTCGGATACTGATATGAATTATCAGTATCTGACTCCATCGTTGTGAATGAGAAGCTGGATCCAATTTTTTTGAACCTGCCCCAGTATTATTACTTTATTTATTTCTAACAAATAATATACGTTAATATTTAGTTATAAAAAATGTTCACATTATGTTAGGTGACACGTAGGACGATGAATAAATTAACAAACACATCTCAAATTTATTAAAGAACAGTAACATACAGAAAATAATTTTATTATGAATGACAGAATCACTTTAGGTATTATTGATGTTCAGAAGGCTTCATAATCGTCATCACCAGTCGAAAAACGTCCACTATCGAATAAATAGAATGTCAGCTCACTGCATACTTTTAGGTTCAAGCTCTGGTACAGGAACAGGTGGCTTATAGTCATGCAATCTGGATACTTTTGAAACGAGATAATGCCTAATTGCATAGTTCCCTTATTAATCATTATTATCCCAGTGTTGATTTTTTTCAATGATCTGTAACAGCTAAAGCGTTTCACCTAATTTTATCCCCATAGTATGAAACTGTTGACATCATTCACAGACTTCATCTCCATTCAACACAAAAACAACATCCAATCATTACTCGCACTAATAACAAACGATAACAGAACGCACATGTTTGTAGCAAAGCTGTCCAATATACAATATCACTTCAGAGCACAAACATCGAGGCAATATCAGCCGGCAATATCAGGCAATATATGAATAACGTGAGCCAACTCTGCCCATTCACAGGGGAAAACGAAACATTTTCTGGATGAATTCACATAGATTGCGTCGAATCTAAGAATAGGTACAACAATATAGTTTGAGCAAACTTGAAAACAGTGTAGGTAAACGAGATCGAATAAAAGCCCAAGATGATATAGTGTTTATTCAAAAAAATTAGTAGTTTGCAATTAAGATGGTAACACACATTATTGATATTTAGGTACTCGATAAATTTCAGATATAAAACTAGCAGAAACTTTAACCCAACAATATTTCGAAGAACGTGGTTCTTCAAGCGTAAATTTAAACAAAAGACGGCAGTCTTATCATTAGTTGGTAATAACTCTATTAAGGATAATATTTGTCCTTAATAGCTTTAATTCAAATTTATTCGTCATTTTTAAACTAACAAGCACCCTTGATGCAGGTACACATGCATGCAATAATAATATAGCTACTTACAAAATAATGTTTATTTACAGAGAGATGATGACAGAAACCCTTTTTTACATAATTTTCTGTTATCTTAATATTAAAATTACCTACATTATAACAACTTATATTCCAGTATATTTCAGTAACTCACATTAAATTCAGTTACCGTCCAGTCACCTCAAGTATTTGAGTATGTAATAAATATCGTCAAATGTAAGAAGTTCTGCCAAATGTTGGCAAAAGCATAACGCACAACGAGTGCGTCGATAAATTTTTCAATTTAATTAAGCCGAATGCGATGGGACAGAGATGAGTTTTAGCCACAGTATAAACAAGATTCGCCGTCCGATGCAACAATGTTGCTGATGTGGAGTTTCGACAATCTGCAACAAGAAACGGCAAGTGTGAGTGGGTCTTTAAATACAAAGGACACGGTAACATTTAAAACAAGAAAGTCAATGTGCAGCAGCGTTGTTATAAAAACAAACGAAATTTTGGAAATTGCATTTATAAGTGTAGAATGAGGTTTATTTTATGCAATTTCTTTGACGAATTTAATTTAAAATTGACAAATGCATGAGCGCACAAAAATACCTAATACAAAACATTTTTTCACATAGTTTGCACTTAAGAACCTTCTTAGGCTATTTTTACGTCAACACCTATCCTTTTTAGTGTCAATATGCATAATTAAGTAAAAAACTGAAGACATCAAAGATAGAATGTAGACCGCGATTTCAAGAGTAAATATCCTTCACCGTATGATTTCGATGTTATTTCATCCCGTCACACACGGAACCCTAAATTATTTGGATCGTGAAACGTCTGTGGGTGGTCTAAAGACGTCCCCGATCATATTTATAGACTCCATATTTGTAAAAATAAAAACTGTGCAGTCTAGTCAAGATTTATGGTCCAATACTATTACGAAGCATCTTCTAATAATTGAAATCTATTGTAAAAAGTTACATTGTAAGAAACAAAGGTTATATGAAAGTTACTGATTGTATGTACACATATCAAACATAAAATAAAAACA
The DNA here is from genome assembly GCA_037349165.1 of Choristoneura rosaceana. Taxonomy (NCBI): domain Eukaryota; kingdom Metazoa; phylum Arthropoda; class Insecta; order Lepidoptera; family Tortricidae; genus Choristoneura; species Choristoneura rosaceana. The sequence continues at coordinate 7,833,396 of JAZBNJ010000040.1, read as the reverse complement.
GCTGCTTGCGTAATAAAATAATTCGTTAGTCAAAACTCTATTAGCAACCGCCAGAGGCACTTTATCGATCAAAATTGTTGAGCTGCGTTGCTTTTTTGTTTTTGTTAAGCTCGTTCCCCGACCCCACAGCTATTCTTTTGTTTCACGAAAAAGAGTTCATTTAAAAAACTTATTTTGGTGCTGGCGTGTGAATACAGAAATAGTTTCAAGTTTCGTCTAGAGGGGTGTTTCGTGAAGTTCGAGAAGACTCGTTCTCGGAATGACGGTTCATGCAAAATGTATAGAATGCGAGTCGCTTTCTTCGTGAAATTTGTATCAAAGGGGAATAGTTTTGCTCCGTCCCTTCGTGATGAATTTGATATTTTTTACCCCGCGTAGGTTTTATTTTATATGTTTGTAGTAGGTTCGTCAGTGTATTTTTGCTAATATCGTTAAAATGCTTTTGGCTTGATAGCTTTGGAAATGTCTCATTGAGGAATATAATGATGATGGTGATAAATAGTAGGTAGTCTACGAAGTTACTGTGCTCCGTACGTTTATACTCGTATGTAATAGTGATAGAAATTTTATTCACTCAATCTGTATACATAATTATATTCGAAATATTGTCAGTTATATTTACTGTGAGTACCTCGTGATTACCTACTAAACAATTGAAATCGAAAATGCATCAAAATGTAATCACTAAAAACACCCCTGCCGCAATTCCGTATTCAGCATTACTACAGAAACTCGTTTGTTTATAAACGAAGTGAACAATAATCGAGAACAGTACGACCAAAGTCCCAGAGTACGGTATCAGATAAAAACCGACCGGGCTCGCGAGCTCAAACAATATTTATCCCAAATTCATGGACCTGAGACATGCTACGTGGGTTTATTTCGAGGCCTTCACGAATTCATATTGTATCATTGACATTGTCTTTCCTGAATTGATAGATGGTATTGTTCTGCCGCTAGTATAAGGTATGTTTGTAAATATAAGTCAGACATGAAACTTTTACCTTGAGATAATCGCTCACCCATATAAACCAGTAAAACTAAATCAGAAGAAAAGTCTTGTACAAAAAAAAAAACTTTTTGTATAAAACATAGAGGTGTATCCGAGCTGAATAAATTCTAAATGAATTTCCTTTCATTTTACTCGATAATACTGTACCAGACCGCATTGAAATAAAATAAAAAACGAAAACAAAGAATACCTCTTGGGTCGGGAATCGAATCCGTAACGCGTGCTTCACCATATACTAATAATGCTAACAAATACGTCGAAATTTCTCGATATGTTTTTTAGACAGTTACTATCACAACATATACAACAATGTCAGTTTATAACTTACTCTATAATTACACATGACTGCAAACAGATACGTCTCTGCCAATGTAAGTAAGTATAGCTTAAATGTTTTCGAACTGAGCTGAGTTTGAGTTGTCAGTATGGGTACGTATCTGAATATCGAATGTTAAAATACCGAATGTATTAAAATATCGAATGGGTCATAATATCGAAAAGATATATTTTTTAAGACTTTATTTTTTTTAGATTGTTATAAATCTAACCTAACCTAAGAGGTTCTATACGATGCCGATTTAATGAATCCAGAAAAGTTTACGGTTTCAGAAAATAAACCTTTCGATATTATGACCCATTCGATATTTTAATATATTCGATATTTTAACATTCGATATTCAGATGTGTTTCCGTTAGTATACATATCCAATCGATCGTATTGTTATCTCAAACAGATACTATAGCAAGTCTACTCTGTACTAGATAAAAACAAAGGTTTCAAACTATAGAACAATTTGGCTCAGTCAGTGGAAATATCTAGTTTTAATCAGAGTTTAAGCTGGCATTTGTTTTCGAGGAAAATGTAGACGACGTGGCGTCCACTGGATATTTAGTTCGAAGCTACTCTTTGTCTAGGTAATTCAAATAACACTAAATCAATGGTTTCTGGGATTTAAAGAGAAGGTCCAGTTTGTGTGGTTGAGCGGATTGGAAGAAACAATAACAGGCGGGCATCCAAAGAGCGCTACTAAATAATACCATTGTCATTAGTAGGTAAAGTGACTTTATTTCTACTACACGTTCAAAGTTTCTTTATGTAGGTATATATTTGGTTGCAAATATAATTTAGGTGTTATCAAACGTCTTAAGTAGGTAGGTACTCCCAAAATAATAAGTATCGCCTTTGATTTCAATAGTATTTTATAAGCCAAATATACGATAAATATTAGCCAAATATAATAGTTATCGTAGGTATTCGACAGGGATTATCTGAAAAATAATTACTCTAGTAATATCGATCTAGGAAGAGATCTTAGACTGAGAATCGGCTAAAAAATACTCAACTATAGATGCTTAACTTTATGTATGAACGAAACTTTTATTTGACTGAACACTTTCGAATGTTTTAAATATTTATATTAATAATTAGGACTTCCAGTATTCGTTTACATGAAATAAAAAATATTTAAATATGGAATGGACTCACTGCTGGGGTTTTTCCATCTAGCTATGATTCGGGTACCTTCAAAAGGCGTGTATATTGCTTATTCAAGCTATTGCAAGGCCAGCCACGCACCCGCAGTCCAAATAATGCTGTAGGTGTCTACGGGCGGCGGTGATCACTTACCATCAGGTGACTCACATGCTCATTTTCCAGCAGATCGATAAAAAAAAATCGACATTTTAAACAAAAAAAGCTAGGTGATGTTTATGTTTTTTTACTAATATTCTTGAAGTAAGAAGTTACCATTAGCTTCGATGGTCGAGACTAAGGTTGAACGGCTACCTAAATTATTCCGTGCATTAAGAATTCCTCTTCATTTAATTTCGGCATCAGCGTAATTCTCTCCGGCACTTGCCTAATTATGCTCAGCTAGTTGAGTACCTATTTTAAAAGGTTACTTTATTTTTCAGCTGAAAAAGGAGCCTTTTCTTTTAGATGCTCGTGGCACATGCTTTTATAAATATATAGGGTGCGTAAAAAATGGGACTCCAAATAAAAATAAGGAAGGGCATAGAATTAATTATATAGGTATTTATACCTACTTTAACAGAAAACAAGTTCTGAAAGCCTATACAAACTTAGCACTGGTTTCTAATTAGCATACGTTATTGCAACTTACTACTTACCTACATAGGTTGCCTGGAAGAGATTGCTCTGAAGCGATAAGGAAAGTCTCTGTGTATATACCTGTTTTCTGTACAGCTTGCTATGTGTTGGTATGCAATAAAGTGTTACTGTATTGTATAGGTATATAAAAAAAGATTTGAAATTGTTTTGCTCACCATATTTGCATTATTAACCTAACCTTACTTACTTACTACTTAATACTAGGGCGCAGTGACCCAAAGTGAGTCTTGGCCTCTAACACCATATTACGCCACGCTTTGCGATCTTGAGCCAACTCTTCCTAACCTATCTCCCTCAACTCTCCCTTATCCTATCTTTCGACATTATTCGTATCAAATTTTTAGTCAAACCTATCATTAGAAGTGGATCAAATTCGACTTTACAGATTAAAAGATCTTACATGTGAAAATTGCAAGTAAATAAAATGAAAGCTAATAAAAAGGCATCAGCGTTCTTTAAGAACGTCACGGGCGCCATCTTATTGTCCTCATTGACAACACATACACGATATACATCCATACTAATATTATAAATACGAAAGTGTGTTTGTATGTTTATATGTTTGTGTGTTTGTCCGTCTTTCACGCCGTAACGGAGCGACGGATTGACGTGATTTTTGGCATAGAGATAGTTTATGGGCCCGAAAGTGACATAGGCTACTTTTGATCCCGGAAAAATGCACAGTTCCCGAGGAAACAGCACGCAATAACTGAATACCACGCGGACGGAGCCGCGGGCAAAAACTAGTAATAATATAATTGCCCTCTGCTGATTGGGCTTCGGCTTTAGTGGTCCAAAACGAAAAACACTATAGGACTTAGTAATACAAATACGTTAAATGCCCAACAGATGAAACCCTGAGGTCATCATCTATTGCTAGTAACATAAAATCAAACACATACGTTCAAAGGAACATAACCTTCCTTCGGGCAGTCGGGTAAAAATGGTTACTGAGATAGACCAGCACTCGGACGTTTACCTTAAACAAGAACTGCTTAAATTAACAAAATGAACCCCCATTTTGAACTAACGGCAACTTAACCCGGCTAATCTGCGTGAGGTAGAAAAGTTCTAATAAGCCACTTGAAGGTATGTGCAGATAAATTGCGCATAAATGGCTAGTAACTAAAAGCTCTGGCTTTATAGGTAGCTAGTCTAAACATGCGGTCAGACTGCAAAGATGGTACAAGTCAGAAGTCACAGCGTATAGTTTTATTACTTTTATTTAATGTCATCTACACTGAAATTTGCCAAATTTGTTAGGCTTCTAGCTTTGTTCAGCAGCTAGCCACTTTAACTAGTAGTTATCTTGTGAGTAAAATTTTAGTAATTTTGTAGTGTTTTTTGTAAGTTACTGTTAATTTATTAATAAAACAATACCTACAATACAAATATTCTTTATTGCACACCATAAAGCAATACAAAAAACTTGTACCTAATATAAACACTTAGATTCAGGATTTAATTTAGTTTTATAAAAGCAGAGATTTTTTAAATAAATACACCACAAGTTATTTGAAGCATTGATAGTCGATAGGACTTTAATAATAATAATAATAATCATTTACTTTGGGGAAAGCATTTTTTTTATTAATTGCGAAAATCGAAAATCTTCGGCGGAAAATATTTAAATGACAACCAATTTAGTAACAATTAATAAATAATCTTTATCATCTAATGCCAAAAATCGACCAGTTAATACCTATAACTAATTCAGACTGTTGACCAAGAAAGTATATAGCTATTTATTCATTTCACCATTTTAAATAAAATTTATACATTTGATAAATTAAAATATTTTTATAGTGAATACCAAACTGACACTACAAAATGTTTTTATTTTTTTATGGCATTAGAACAGACCATTATTCTTAGCGGACAGTCATAAAATGCACTGTTAAAACATTGCGTGAACCAAAATTTAATATTGTCGCGTCCAATTTTTAAACTTGACCTACCTGGCTATTGACACGGGAGCAGATTCTTTTAGATACCGAAAGTGAAACCCATTTGACGGTTTGTTTTTTGTTAAAAGTGAAAGCTAAAAATTGCTCCGTACACTAGATGCAAACAAAGACCGAAGCTTCTGTTTTTTTTCAAAAGAGTTTCGTATTCCTCCTCATCACAATTTGAAAGTCTGTTGGGATTTCTCGAGCTCGGGACGCTGTAACAAAACAAAGTACGTTCAGTGGTTAATCATTATTTTTATATTTATGCCGGGTTAAAAAGCCAGATTCCCAAATAAAATTTTAAATCTACCAAAAAACCTTTGAAATTTTTTTCCAGTTAGGTTTTTGTTTATATTAATTTGAACTTTGCCTCTGTTTGAACCAGTATTTTAGGTACGGTCTTTTTAGGGTTCCGTCCCTTGATAAGGAAAAACGGAACCCTAACAGGATCACTTTGTTATCCGTCTGTTTGTCAAGACCTTTTTCTTGGGAACGCGTGGAGGTTCTATCCTAGAATAGTAAGACATATATTTTTTTATTTCGTTTATTTATTTTTATTTTTCCATTGTGTTAAATATTTTATGTTTTAGAGGAAAAATACAATCAGATAAAATAGGAAAAATCCTTGAGACTCTATGAACGATTTTACATACATATTTGTTACGGAACCTTTGGTTTGATTCTCCAACGGTCTAATATTCCAATGGGATCTAAGTAAAATCCTAAAATGTTAACTTCTCAGAAACACACACGAAATTTTGCACGAGCGTAGGTATACAACGTAAACGAAAATCAGGAGATAATTTTTAGGAATCATTAAAGGAATTTAGCAAAATCTCAGAATTTCAATGACTGCCAAACGCTAGTATGAAAATATTTTATAGTCTATACTCGTAATTACCGGTCGCTACCGCTTGTCTTATAGTCTGTATGTAACGTATGAGTAACGAGTAAAGTTGTTAGTGCCCCTGCCCGGCATGTATCTACCGCAACAATTGCCTCTCTTTATACCGTAACTCAAGTTGCGCACTCCTTGCAGGTGATGCAAATACGTCAAATTCCAAGTTATTTAGATAAAACCTACCTTTGTTTTCTCTGCATCCCTTGGTAGTAGCAGTAAACTTGAAAGAGCAGAGATATATAAAACAGACAGCTGGTATTTATTTCTTACTTCTAAATTCAGTGTCTACGTATTTAAAAGTACCTACCTACCCATTTACGCTATAATTTGTATTTTAGAACGTAGTAAACTGGTACTTGACTGTTTGTAAGTAGGTACTTATGTTTAAATTTGTCTAGTCTCGGGGATAATCACAAATATCTTTTGTTTATTTGGACTGTACTGTTCACTTTGTTCTCTTAGAACGTAAGCTTCTACTGACTATAACGAAGCATGATAATATATTAGTCATGTTGCTTGTGATTCCTATCGACCTCATTTCCATAGTATCACTCACCAATTCAATCACACTTATTTCAATTCCACCAAAAGATTCTCAAGACGAAAGAGAGGAAAGTTAAGTAGGGCGTCGCTCCGTCTGTGGCATTATGTAAATGTGTGTTTTAATCTACACAAAGACAATCCGACTCCGTGAAAGATATCTAATAGGCCCGACTCGATTCGAAGCACGGCTGAACTCGATATAGTAACGTAAATTCGAAAAACATGGTAAATAGTCATACATAATTGTGGGAGTGCAGTTTGTATGTGTGTCACATCCGTGGGATGGGATTCGGGAACCGGGACGCCGGGAACAAACTGATTTCATTACTAACAACGTAAAGGCAATTGGCGTGTCGAGTTGAAGACTGGTTGTGATCGAAACTGCAATCGTTTTAGGCACGGAACTAATCATAGTTTTATGTCACTTGAATCGATTTGCTACATGAAATTGCAAAGTATAAAAATAACTAATCAGAAATCAGAACGCGACAACATGAACACCTTTTTCACTGTCGATCTTTTCTCTGATTCGATTTACTCGATTTTAATTACCACAATCAAAGTTCAGTAACTTATTACCAACTTGCTTATTAGGGTATTTGCGGCAATTACTTTTCCGTTACCGTTTCAAAGGGACGGTTCGAATCAACATGAGGTGTTTATTGCAAAACGGGCCATCCTTGATGTCACGCCAATTCCTATGCAAATTTTAACAACTCTTGCTCTTGTAATATTTTCGACTCAGAGAATTGGAGTGGAGGAATTGGAATAATCACTGGATTTTACCCCTCTTCAGTGCAAATGTAGCGAAAATGTTTTTTCAAGTTTTTTGCTTGCGCACCGTCTAAGGAAACTTTTACCTTATTAGGTACTTACTCGCTTGGAAGATTCTTTTATCGTGGTCACAGCCGAGTACTGAATTAAACAAGGTAACATTCAAATTGTAAAAAAAACGTTTTTTTGAAACAGTTTCTGTTTTAATGGAATTTTTCCCAATTTTTTTTAGTAAACCCATTTGGACATTGTCTTACAGCTAGCTATCCATGTGATTGTAGCTATAACTTTCACAAAAACACGCAAAAGCACACACATACACACATCAAATTAAAAAAAACGGCCAAGAGCGTGTCGGATACCCCCGAGATAGGGTTCCGTAGTCATTACGAAAAACCCAAATAATATTTTTTCAAAGGATTTCGTATTCTGTATGGAGTCTTCCAGATTTAGGTATATTTTATACCTTAGGCTGCTATTTACTCTTACACTACTAATAATTCTCAACCAATCTTAGCCGTTATAATTTTTCTTATAAATTTGATATGGTACATCATCCTGATTTTTTTTAATTTTTTTTACCCTGATTGGTTTTAAAAGACCTATACAACGATAACTCACACTATAGGGTCAGTACAGAAAAAAATCACTCCCACTTTATGCCTATGGGAGGGAGTACCCTACAAAAAAATTTTTTAGTTTTTTTATTTTACCACTCTATCGGCGTGACTGACATGTATATTCATGCCAAATTACAGCTTTATAGCACTAACGGCCTCTGAGCTTAGCCCCGGACAGACAGACACACGGGCAGACATGGCCAAACTCATCATCATCATCATCATCTCAGCCGTAGGACGTCCAATGTTGGACATAGGCCTCCCCCATAGACCTCCAGTTGCTTCGGTTGGCAGCGGCCTGCATCCACCGTGAACCCGCGGTTTTAACCAGGATGGCCAAACTAAGAAACAAAAAATAACATAAAAAAACATTACAAAACAACATTAAAAAGAACATTATTTAAAATGTCGATATACTGTTATTAATAGTCGTTAGGCAGCCTTTCTTTCTACACTATAATGAATAAAAAATCTATACTGCAAATAAATAATACAATAGTATGAAATTTTCAAATTAAACGCGTAATTTGTTTCAAGAACCTACCTTACTTTGTTTTGCTCAGTGAGCTTAAGGTAGAATTCTTAAAAAGGTGGTTACACATAGAGAAGAAGATTTCTGTTTGCCATTGAAAATTTGCCAAAACACTAGGTAGGTGTGTTGTTTTAAGACAATGTAATATAGTCACCAACACGTTTTGTATACATAAGTAAGACCCGTACTGAATTTGTCGCTTCTTATCAGAATAATTATGTTAATTAAATGCAAACCCGTATAAAACAAAATGTAAGTGTTAAAAACGCAAGATATAATCGAAAATGGCTTTTTTGGACGTGAAGCAATTTGAAATATAAATCATTATTTGTTATTGACTAAATAGTAGCAATAACAACTATATTACAAGTTAGATGGGTGAAACTCAAAAAAAAATCTTAATAACCAAGTTAGAATAGGTACCTACTTGAAGATATTAAGCTAAATGAATATTTCATTCAACTGCCTCCCTCCTGGTAAATTATGGTGATACCGTACAGAACTACTCCAAATAGTTACGTGTTTTTGAAAGCCAATGCAGAATTGAATACTTTTATACTTCATCATCATCATCATCTCAGCTGTAGGACGTCCACTGTTGGACATAGGCCTCCACAAAGACCTCCAGTTGCTTCGATTGGCAGCAGTCTGCATCCACCGTGAACTCTTTTATACTTTACGGCACAAAATCCCACCCATATTGTACAAAACCTACTTTACATAGGTACAAAATTACCTATTACTATTACATTTGAGGGCCAGATTTTTGCCGTTCACTATATTATTTTGATATCGTTTGTGTGTGCCATCCTTTAAGGCCAAACCTAACGCAAAATTAGAAGGGAAAATAGGACGAGATAATTGTACCTCTCCCTCCCCTCCGTTGCTCGTTACCCACTTTAATCTGTTTAAACTTTTATTTACTTGAGCTAAATTGGTACGATTAGCAGAAGGCCTCTTAACAGAAATGCTTTTGTTTAACTTTGTTTGTAATGTGCACATTAATGTTGTAAGTTTTTTTGCATTTATTTTGATGTAAAGCCGTTAATTATAAGATAACTAGAAAGATACAAGAACACTAACCGGTTGACTACTTGCATTTCGTCGGCTGGCTGAAGCCAACATCCTGTTAATTAACATTGAGACCAACTAAATTAAAATTTAATTTAACGCCTTACTGCATCCTCACAAAATTAAAGCGTGATGATTTTTTTTTTCATTATAATACCCAATAATTCATAATAATATAAGTAATCAAGGAGCCACTTGAATTTTAATTATCAATCAAGTCAATTTGTTGGCAGGGACATAAATTATTGTTTTTTTTTTTTGTAAAATTTGCATAACTTGCCCAGTTGCTCGTTTGCCTTCCAGTCGAATAAAAAAAAAAAACTACCGATAACATGAGCTTGAATTGTCATTATTTACAATAATATATGTGATATACCTATTGTTGCCACATCAGAAATTTCATAAGTAGGTAGCATGTCATTATAATTACCTACTTTAAATTAATTAATTTTTACATGACCCATGAATTGAAACAGAAACTAAGCAATAACATGAATATGTAACACAGCATTCGTTTTTTATTTTACGCCTTCTTGTTATTCTGCAACAGTTAAAAATACTTCAGTTTAACAGTATACCAATTAAAGTCAAATTCGGTAAATTAAAATAACGGGCAAAATTCTTACAACTGTATAAAACGCTCATTAATTCAATAAGATATCATCCAACAAACGAAATAACTATCCCGAAACTGCACCGTTTCTTTAATGCAGGCAGTTGCAATATCCGCCATGTTCCCAAATCGACTTAAAAAGACGGCTCAAATACAAATACGCCTTTCTCTTTCACATACCTGAATAGCTGCATCTTATTTTCTCTTGCTGGCAGACTGAATTAGGCCAGTATACGCATGCGTGCCGTGTCAATGTCAAATCAATTCTTGTAGGCTGATGCAACGCTCACAATATTGGTTGAACTATTTGTCTGATTATGATTAATGTTGTTATCTAATGATGTTTTTGTTTCAGGATTACCTTTGGAAGGATGATGACCGGGAACGAGACAACGGTATGTTAATTTCATTGATTGTTAGGGGTAGGTAAGAAAATGGTAAATTGGTAGGCAGATATTAAACATTAGCAATAAAAAACAGCGCTCGCTTTACTGTGAAGTTCTCCATCAAGTACCACAATATGAAATAAGTAAGAAAAACTGAGCAAAAAAGCATGCCGGATTTTAATAACATGTATTTAACTTTATACATAATTATGGATTTAAGCATGTCATTATACTATTAAACCACAAACTAACAACCTATACCTACAGTCTCAAAATATCAAAATACAATGAGGAAGAATTCATCAGCAAAAGAACATTATCTTCATCATCAACGTCATCATCATGTGTATTAAAATATCTCCTATTGAGAATTCACCACCACGGGCACCAGTCTCCTCCACGCGAGTCTATGTCTAGTGATTTTGTTGGGACTATTATTTGTAATTACCTACTTGGTGGTGGAGAAAACAATAAACGATTATTATTATTATGATTATTATGAAATGTTCTGCTCGGCTCGAGAATAAGTAAGTAAGTAAATCTTTATTTGCTAGAATATTCTCGGATGACGGAGAATTTAAAATCAGAATGGAAAGAATTAAAATTTACACAAATCAAATATTTAGGTCCGAATTCAGTTAATTTATATTTGCATTGATTAAAGGCCGTCCAAAGTATTTTGTGAAAAAAAAAACCTGATTTCTCTTCAGTTTTTTTTTTCTAACAAACTGATTTTATCGTGCGTCACATAATACATATATTATATATTTACTAAAGATGATATATGATATACATAACATTTTCATTATTTCATAGAAAAAATAAAAAAATGCTGACAAAACTGTTTACTTAGCTTTTTTTATCCTACATTAGTGATATCCAACGCATTTATTAAATTGATCTTGTGGCACAGGATAATTTGCATATTCAAAGTAAAAAAATCGTTCAGGACCTATGAAAACATAACTACCATAAGTATATAAAACCCTACTTGAAGTTGCCTGCTATCTATTCTTCTAGGCATAACATGTTACCTCATCGTTGACTACAACTCTTTATTATTATTAGAGAAAGTTGTAACACGTATACAAATCACATTTCTTAATTAACTTAGCGTCTCTCTACAATAATTTACTAAACTTTATAATTGGTATTGACCTCCTCTATTAAGTCAGAGATATGGACCGGGAGCTGGCAACCATATTTTTACGAGTAGCAAGATGCTCATTACTATGTTATTACGTTCCCGTGTCGGGCCGCGAGGAGCCGAACACATCCAATTTCCCAACTTCCCATTTATTGATATTGACTCGGTGAGGACGCCTCGTGCAAGCTCCTGTGCTAAACATATGGCCTACAACTAGAAGCGACATATTGATAATAAATACAACAACCCATGAACAGGTTATTAAAAAAAAAAGTTCTCAATCAAAAAAGGGCTCTTTTAAGTGGTGTCTACCTGCCAAAGGTAACGAAATTAAATTTATGTAGAAGTAAGAAGCCTATCCTATCGAATAAGGCAATTTTTATCTGATGTCCGTACATAGACGAGAAAAAGATAATCCGTTTAAACAAATACCAATGACGTAATAATAGATCTCTCTGTAATATTAATCATCATTATTATTTTCTCTGTATTTTTAATTTGTAAATTGTATGGGTTTAAAAAAAATGCTTAAATAAAGAATTTTATTATTATTATTATTATTATTAACCAAGTTTTTACCTCATATAAAAGCAAAATAAAACGCTTTATGCAGTCGTATCCAGCGCGCGTGTCCATGTGTGATGTTTCGCGGTATCGCTTATTATCATCAAACCTAACGCCAGATAAGCTGGCGCAGAGACGTGACTTGCGAAAAATAGTCTTTGCGCCCTCGGCATTTGGAAACGTAGTACTCAATACGAAAGGACGGGTATATTATGTAGCTAGTTCACGTATCACCTAAACGTAGACATGCCGAAAAAATACATTTTACCTCCTTTGCACCTCGCATTCGTAACATGCAAATTGTCTAGAAATATTCAGCTCTATTACTAGCAGGAGCTACATCTACACGTACATGAACGAATCTATTGTGTCGTCTCTGGATTTCACGAAGAAGTAGGTCGTGCCAAGAGCGCGGTATCTCTGCCAAGTACTTTAGAAGTTTGTCGCGCTCCGTATCGTTGAATCCGTTAATCAAGTTGAAACAAACGGGGAAACTGAGGCAGCGGCAAAAACCACTTCCACCTCAATCTAAGAGCTTATAGCAAAGACTAATCTTCCATACTAATTTAACGTAGCATTTAATTGAAAACAAGTGAACGTTTTGGAATGGAATTCGAACCAATTGCACACTAATTTACATAATAACATGCACGAGTCGATTCAGTTTGGAATTGGAACCTGTCTGTCAAAATGGAATAAACGAAGCCAATCAGAGATAAATAACCGTTGGCGCGGTCCGCGAGCGGGCCCCGTTCCACTTGCTCATTTGCATGTCAATGAGCCGCGGGGGGAGGGGGAAACAATGGCGGCTCACCTGACAACTGACGTCGTATGCGATTATCCGGGAATTAAAAAGTTACGTATGCAAATATGGGTGGGTATTTTCTACTGGATTAGCCAAATTAGTTTCTAGGACTTTGCATATTCAGTCTGTTACATTTCGTGCCAATTCGCGCACACGAAAAATATTTGCGGCTACTAATTAGGGTTTAATTATTTCATATTAAAAGAAGTTCCCACATTTAAAATTTTCGCTAACATTACATTGTAGTTTGTTTCTCAATGAACACCTTTTCTTACCTTTACCAGGAAGTGTAAATAATAACGTGTACAAGCTTTAATTGGAAGCGACCGAAATTAGCAGGTACAAAGAAACAATCTGAGTATCCATTGTGTTCTAAGCGGGATAGTAAAATGGCGTCATAGCTCTGATGTAACACCGCCACGTGAGACAAAGATAGAGATACTAATAAGAGGAAGGTTGGCAGGTTTTTAGATTCATACAATACTATTATGACATAGACTAGGAAATTTAATAAATGAAAAATAAATAAAGCATGTATGAAATTGAGGTGTTTAGTATCTGTATAAAAAAATACTTAAAAAGTTTGTCATACTTGTCTACAGTTCGCTATCATGCCGGTCTCAATTAGAAGATTGGGGCAACAAATCGATTTTAAGGTTCGTTTGCCTCTCTATCTGCAATTGTCAATCGAAACGGCATAAGTACATAGTTAGCCTACTTACCGAAACTCATTAGACCTGATTTAATTTCGACTACTTTTATTAAATAGGTAGAAATTTCTCAGAAAGTAGCCTAAATAATAAAAAGAAAACTCCATTGCTTTTTGTTTTGTTTACTTTACTGTACTTACTTAATTATTCGTGATTTAGGTAAGTTCAAAGATAAGACTTCGCACGTGGCACTTTTACAATTTTACATATCGAAAAATTTTTTTTTTCAAATTTTATAAGTATGTCTTTTTTGATTGCGAAAAATGCGCTAGGTACTAATTACTTACAACCTACAATTAGCTTTATAAATAGCACGTAAAAGGGCACCTTAAAACGCATCTAGCCTTAGTTTATTCAAAGGCCGGCAGCTTATCAAAAGCAACGAGTGGATAGTTCGTATAATATTCCGATCGCCTGACGTCCGCTAGTGGACGTGCTCGGCGCTCGCGCAAAGAATATATCCATTGTTTAGATTGCTTGTTAGAACTTAACGAGATACCTTGGGTTTGTATCGATAGTTGAGTTATCCAGAAAGTATTCGGAGATTGACTAGCTACAGTCAAAATGAAACGTCTAAAAAAAACACCAAAATTTAGGAAACAAATAATTTTATACTTATTTACAATCATACTAAATAAGAAGTTGTAAAATCTTGTCCCAAAAATGATGTGATTTTTCGGGGTATTTGAGCATGATAGTAAATAGGCAACTCTGTATACGGTACTTTGTATCTCACAAGTTAAATTAGAAATTAAAAACTAAAATGGTATCGCTTCTACTGACATAAAACATACTTTCTATTTAGTTATACTTACGAGTACGTAGTAGGTAATATAGTCATTCATAGTGAAGCAAGTATTTTTTTTAATGATCCCTGTTTTCTATAGATAGGTACCGGTTCACACAACTCAATTAATCGGACGAGCATTCAATGTTAGATTGGTTTCCGAACGTGTGACGAATCGTTCGGCTGTATGGTCGCTAGTAATGTCTTAACTCAATTGGTCAGTTTCTAAACATCCTAAACCTGTATAAAAGTATGTGTGCTAGGATGAAAAAAAAAGGTTTTTACTACAACTTGAAAAACCAGTTGGACGTGTTCAAGGACTTTTTGAATTGGAAACTGTCATTTTGAAGTTACTACTACACTTAATAACTATTTTTTTGGCACATTTTGTTCTAAGATTAACACCCTTTAATGGATGGTAAAGCGAGCCGTAAGTTTGCTCGCGTAGTTTTTTTGCATGAGATCCTTAATCATAACCGGTTATTTTAAATTTATGTATCTCACCAAAAAAAACAAATAAAAACAGATAGGTATGTAATATTACATTGGGTATTATAATATAGGATTTTTTACTTCTCGGGCTCTACTATACACATAGTAGTTTTTAAGCTAACAATTATGATATACTAAGAATTTATAATAAATAATCTAGGTACTCATGAACACTGAACTAGACTTTTTTATTATCACGAATGCGACCTGAGACCGTAATTGCTCTGACATTCGCGGTCGGATTCATCATCTATTTCCACTCTCATCTTACACCGTATGACGGAAAGAAGAGGTGAAAACAATTGTGAAATAATTCTAAGTGTTATTAGATAATATGGCATCTGAACTGTAACAGGTTCTTTTTGCAATTACCTCCCGTTTTAGCACAATCCTTACTATGAATACATACTAAAATTCAAACGATGTGAGAGCTGTCTGCAGGCTCTGTTCACCTTTATTCTATGCCAAAGGTCGGTTATTCCAGTTAACGGAGAGTATCATTTCGGCTATAGAGTCCATTCCTCGGTTACGTGACCTTCGTTCTGTCGATTTCTACGTTACGTTACGAGCGGAGGTCCAGGGGTCAATCTTTTAGTTGCGCTAATCAATCTTTCGGTTTTTGCAAACGAACAGCCATGTAGAATAAAAAAAAAATGCTTTGAACTTAACCGTTTTCTTGGAAATGGCTGTCAAAAACGATTTTATTATAAAATATACCTAAATATAATTTTGCTATAAAGGTTGATGCTGTTATGGGCCTTTACTACCGAGCTAAGTTTTTTTTCCATACCTGTAATGTTAAAAGTTTTCATCACCCGCCTCAATTTTTTTTTATAAAACCAAAACATTGCAAGGTATCTTTTCAGCTTACCTAACATGAACGGGTGGGTACAGGGTAGATAGGGTGGATCTCGCAAATATAGGCGCGGGGCGCGATATGGGAGCATGTTTTATATTATTGAGGCCCCAACGGCCGCCGGTGGGTACGTTTACCTTGTTTACAGACATACTAGGGGAAATATTGTCGTACAATGTCTATTTGCCAGGCTCCGTGTTGCGAATTTTTCTGAAATTTAAAGAAAATTTGCAAGCCTAAGTACTCGTAGGTATTATGTATGAGGCAGGAGAGCTAATAGGGATGCGATGATAAAATTAGCTGTTTGAAAAATGTTTTGGATGTACTCGTATTGTAGACTTGAATCAGTAAAGTTTTGTTTTAAACAAAATTAACTCAACCTGCCTATAGATAATGAAAATTACTGATACATTTTATACAAAATGTAGGTACTTAAGTAAGTACTACTAAGTTGTTCCGTGAATTCATTATCTTCACCGGGTGAAGTATTTCTCTCGCTTGCAACAAAGCAAAGTTATAATTTTCCCTCCAGGGCACTGGACGTTGGCGGGCAAGCACACATATCTAGGTCGTTGTTTGTAACACTGCATACATAAATCACCCATACCCTACCCAATCCAATATGAAGTCAAACATTTGCGTTTCGTCAGGCGCTCGGTCCTCGAATATCCTCCATAACGTAGGATAAAAACAAGAGAAATATTTGGACGTATCTCGCATCCCTGATTATATTTGAACAAAATATTCCTCTTTGGCATGTACACAGTGTTATACGTCTCTAGGGCCGACAAATGTTGCCGAAAGGAAAACCATCGCGTCTGTACGGTATTCTACGTTTTACGTGATCCGCGTGGTTATATGGAATGAAATGGACAAGGGAAAAATCTCTTGAGCTGTATTAAGGCGTAAAGGTGGGTACCGATTCCCAAATGGTTTGGTTATTTTCCCGTATTGCGTCCGGATATGTACTGCATTTGGGAAAATTGAATGTCGATGGCCGCTGGAAACATAAAAGGGGAGTGTGCCGAACATAGAAAGGACTGGGAACATTCCTTTACATCTTTATACTTTATTAAGCAGTATTGTAAAAACTTCCAATGACTTCCTAAAAACAACCGTCCGAACGAAGTTATGATTTCACACTGAATTCATGAGCGTTTTTCGATGGTTAAAAAACAAAAACGCTTTACATACAAATAAAAAGGATTGAGTTTCAACTAAAAATTAACTACCTAGAGCAGCATTAAAAATAAATTTGTTGAAAAGAAAAGTAAGACGAGCTCCAAAAAGAACCAAAAACTAGCTCTCATCCCAAAACCGCTTAGCACAGCGACGTTGCAGCAGTGCTCTTAGAAACTCGCTTGTTTTCCGAAAACGTATTCTATTTTAGGGTAACGACGGTCCATTATCTTTTATTGAAGTGTCAAGAGTTCCAGCCTTAGACTGAACTCGACTCTAATAGTAGTGGACAAAGAATGATTTTCTGTGAAAGCGGACTTTTTGTAAAACTGAGCGCGCAAACACTTGCCGCATTGAAGCCGCCGAAGACGCCAAATATTGCGCCCTTTATTTACATAGGTCCACTAGAAGTTTGAAATACATATCTACATATGACGTAAACAAACCACATACTACTCCTATCTACGAAGAATATAATATAAAAAGAAAGCCGCTACCATTTATGAACAAAATTGAAAATATACCTATTGAGCTTCTTAATATACCTATTGAGCGGTAAAAAATCTGGCCCTCATATGTATACAGAATCGGTAATTTTGTATGTAAGGTGGGCCACATTTTGTGACGCTGAGTATATAATGTTTACTTACATTTTATATATAACAAACAAATGACAACTACTTAGTTGTACTTATTTTTCGTTTTTGCATAAACGTTTAAACCACACATAATATCCCGTAGTAGTTATGTTTTTTATATGTAAAGTCCTTACGGGTATAGTAATTTGTAGTTCTAGCATAACCTAGTCTTATCTGAATAGCAAACTGTTTACACACATCGTTATCTAAGGTATAATCCTTATTCTAACGCTTAGTAAGTTAGTTCATGTTAGTTAAACATTTTATTGTTTGTATACATACCGCCTGTGTGTCACTCACTTTGACAAAACCTAATTTTGCTTTTGAGGTTCCGTAGCTTGAATAAACAGGGAGGTAGATAATCATTATCAATTATTTGAGCGCTTCGTCGAATAGACACAAAGTAGGTATCTTCACTTCATACTTTAGTTTCATTTTATACCTTCAAACTTTCGATCACATGACAAATCTTGAAAATAGAAAAAAAATAAGACACCCCTTTTTGCAGTAGGTATCTCTATTTATTATTTACAAGCTTTACCTTCACCTTCTTTGGTTGCACTTAGAACGTATCTATGGGTATGTTTGCGTCGATGTTAAAGGCAATCGTGTGAAAATGGAGCTTAAAGGCTTTTTACCTTAGCCTTAGTCGGGACTCGGGAATACTCGGGATTGAGCCGAATCCCAACTCCGTTCATTACCAGCCACCCCTTTAAAAGCCTGCATTTCGCTCACACCGAGCTACGAAAATACGTAAACAAACAGAATTGTAATACAGACCGAAGAGTAGAGGAAGAAGGAGTGTGAGGTTTTAAGTTTGTTGGTGTTCAAAGACAGAAGGTTTTTGACACGTTTTGATCTTTTTGTTAATTATCGAAATGATTTTATCATTATATATTATTCATCATCATCATCATGTCAGCCGAAAGACGTCTACTGCTGGACATAGGCCTCCCCAAGGCTCTCCACTCAGACCGGTCTTGTGCTTTTCGCATCCACCGTGATCTCGCGATATTAGCCAGGTTATCACTCCATCTTGTTGGAGGACTACCGACAGCTCGTCTCCCGGTCCGCGGACGCCATTCGAGAACCTTCTGACCCCATCGGCCATCAGTCTTGCGAGCAATGTGCCCCGCCCACTGCCACTTCACTTCATTATCATATTCATCTAAAAAAACTAACCCAAAGAACTGGCAGCTTCCTCGGACAAAGAATTAGCTCAGCAATTGAAAGAGGGAATACTGCCAGTAGCTTTGGAACCTTGCATAAGGGGTCCGTTCGGCTTAAAGTTTTTTTTTGTTTCACGTAGTTGGGTAAGTATTAATTTCTCTGAAATTGGTTGCCTGGAAGAGATCACTTTTTAGCGATGAGACCGCCTATTGTCTACCTGAATTTTTTATTTTTGTAATGTCTCTGTACTGTTTTTGGTTATCAATAAAGAATATTGTATTGTATTGTTAAAGTTAGGTTAGTTTTATTTTAATTTTATTGTTATTTACTAACATATCGCCTTATCCAGAATACGTCTTGCATCGGGGTTACCCGAAATACCTTCTTGTACGTATTCCAAATGTGTCGGATTAAAACGTGTAACCTAATCCGCGTGTCACAAGGCGCTTTGCAACTTTCTTAATACACATCAAAACCAACCACTTCTTGTTAACACCTTGTTAATCTCGACTCCCTCAAATTCTTAATTAATACGTGTTAAGAGGTTTTGAAATTTAATGCGGGGGCAAATATTTTAGTTGATTTGTTGCACGATTAATAACAGAATGTTCATCATCATCATTTCAGCCGGAAGACGTCCACTGCTGGACAAAGGCCTCCCCCTTAGAAAGCCATAATGAACGACAACTCGCCACTTGCATCCACCGGTTTCCCGCAACAGAATGTTAATGCCTGTCAATCTCTGAAAGGACCAGCAACGCACCCGTGATACCCCTCGTGTTGCTGGTGTTTATGGGCGGCGGTAATTGCTTCTCATCAGCCCCCTTATTATATATAAAAAGTTTAAATTAAAAAAATTACTTTCGACTCATGCTTAATTTGGTAGAAGTTAAATATTTTGCAGTAGGCAAGCATATTTGCGTGAGATTTTAAAGTCGTAAACGAAGTTAAAAATAGAAAAAAAACTTTAATTTTTAAACTCAATTTTTACTATGCCTAGGTATAGTTTATATCCAACCCACAAACGGTAACACCGTCACCTTACAAGTATTTCCACCTCAGAATTTATATCCGAAAACACTCACAGTCTTGTATTACGATATGACAGATAGGTGAAGCTATGTCCAGTAGTTGAGTGCATTTGGTCATCTGAACATCTTCAGTGATAAATATACAGTGGGGCACCTTAAGCGCGCCGTTCACTTGTTTGGACCGTACGCTAAAGGGGGGTTTTCACTCGGCGAACATTTCGGGGAAATATTGTTTTTTTTTCAGTATTATATCCATACTATACTATACTATCCATACTAATATTATAAATGTGAAAGTGTGTTTCTATGTTTGTGTTTGTATGATTGTGTGTTTGTGTGTTTATCCGCCTTTCATGCCGTAACGAAGCGACGGATCGACTTGATTTTTGGCATAGAGATAGTTTAGGTATGGGCCCGAGAGTGACATAGGCTACTTTTTATTCCGGAAAAACAGTTACCGAGAGAACAGCGCGCGATAACCGAATACCACGCGGGCGGAGGCGCAGCCAAAAGCTAGTTGTATTGTAAATGTGGTCTTATTAAGGGTTAAAACAATATGAGATGGGAGTTAAACGACCTAGTGGGTCATCAAATGGGGAACGATCAGTGATATCAACTAGTCAAAGAGAGTCAGAAGAGAGAGAGAGAGAGAGAGAGAGAGAGAGAGAGAGAAAGAGAGAGAGAGAGAGAATAAACTAAGGTCGCTGTGGGATCTATCCCTAAGTTGAGTTAAATAAAACTTGTGGATGATATAGCCAGACTAAATTACAGAAAGCGGACGCGCCGCGTGCGCGAGCCGAGTCAAGAAGGGATGGGCGCGAGTGTCGCGCGCTGGTGTTGCCATCCGCACCGTAGAGATGGGCTGCGTAGCATAGACAGACTCTAATTCGTTCCTAACTCTCCATCCTATATCAACCTATGTTACCTTGGAAGTTAATACGTTCAGAAAATGTTCGCTCTAACAAAACTCGAGCTTAACCTTGTGGATAACATCATAAATGCTATACGGCTTTTAACGGTAAGATGAGTAGAATGCAGTGAGTGGTAGAATGGCGTCATGACCCATAACACATGATTTACTATAATAATTGAAAGTTATTAACAATCAACTTTAATTAAATTTCTTGGCTCTAACGACTTGATTTCGACCATTTTGTATAAATTATTAATGAAGAGATTTCATAGTTTAATACTATACTACAATGTGTCTCTAATCTTTGGACAGTGATCGAAATCCGGAGTAGACTTTCTTCCACGAAATGTTCTAATACCTATTCTAATTATTTAATTAGATTTTTTTAAGTAGCCTGTACAATCTCCCACTGCTGAGCAAAGGCCTCCCCTCTTGACCTCAACAACTCTCCTTCTGACACAAGTTCAGGCCAGTCCTTTGCGTACGTACGATCTGGATTTAATGTATGTATGTAAACTCTTTATTGTACAAAATAAGCATAACACAATTGACAAAAAAAAGACATGAATTTAAAAATATATATTTTCAAAATTAAATTAATATATTTTCCGACGTATTATATCGTAAATCAGTCATTTCTTTGTCAATACTGTCTAATTATATACTGTAATTATCTTTCGTTTCAAAACTAATTATATTTAACTACTAGTTTCACTATTCTTTAGTCACTTTCTAGCCGATAGTTAAAAATAATGGCGCTACTTTTACTGCCTTCGATATGCGATTTGATTGGTAATCTAAAGCACCTACCTACCTAGCTGTTGCCCGCAACATTGTTTGCATCCCGCGGGACTTTAGCACTGTCTCGGGATAAAAATGCCTAAATAAATAATTAATAAATATCATGGGACACTTAACACCAATAGTGTCGATACCTAGTCCTAAAATAAGAAAAGTTTGTATTATGGGTACTAGGCAACGGATAAACATACTTCTAAAGATAAATACTCGTACATAGTTAAATACGAAACGTCGACCGGATGGCTAAGTGGTTAAAGAACTTGACTACGAAGCTTGAGGTCCCGGGTTCGAATCCCTGCCGGGGCAGATATTTGTATGAATAATACTAATGTTTGTGGTCGAGTCTTGGATGTTTAATATTATTTAAGTATGTTTATCCGTTGCCTAGTTAAGGGTCCTAGTACAAGCTTTGCTTAGTTTGGGACTAGGTCAATTGGTGTCAAGTGTCCCATGATATTTATTATTATTATTAAATATTTTAGTCCCCTTTATGGTATTTTGACTATGAGAAAAAAACACGACAGTTTAAAACGTTATACCTATACTGAGGAGTCTAAAAAAAGTAAATTATCTAACTTTGTTGTAGACGCCCCGTACCTAGGTGTATGTATGTTTGGAGTATTTCAATTAACAAGGCATCTGGGAACCATTAGGAAGGGGAACTGAGACCTTGGGCCTGTATTCGACAAATTTCACGTGATCTCACCGGGGTCAAAGCTAAGTTTGTATCTCGTTCACCCGCATCATACATTATGCGTGAGAGCGAGATGTAGTCTCGCTTCCACGCGGTAGTCATATCACTTCGGATGAACTGAATGAAAACTGTAGTGTTTTAGCAAAGGTGTTGACACACACAGTTGAATAGAGGAATTGACGCGAACCTATTTATATTTTAATGAAGCCTTGGTTGAATAGTTCAGGTACTTATGTCAAAATGTAAGACCTACTAGGTGAAAATCTTTAGAAATGGAAGAATCATAGGCATCAAATAAAAAATATACTTAATTAGTATAATTTTGGTTGATTAGGTAACATGCAGTTTCGAAAAATTTTGATTTTATTTGAAATACTATAAATCCCAGCAGTGGGACGTTTATAGGCTGGGATGGATGGACTATAAATTACAAAGATTTTTTCTGGTTTTTCAAATTATTAGAAACTCTACCTGAGAGTTTTTTTTTAATAAATAATCATAACCTATTACTCTTTTCAACATTTATAATTTTTTTATTTTTTTTTATTAGAACCATGGTATAAACTTTCGTAAACCATTAGTTAAACAATCATTTTGATATTAGAGTCTAGTTTTTAAACTACTGAGCAAAATTTTGATCAAAAATATGTGAACACGGCTCTATTGCTAACGGCTTAGAAATGTTTTCAGATATTTTTGATCAAATTTTTACTCAGAAGTTTATGAACTAGACTGTAGGTACAAACAGATTTTATTTATTTTTAGGTAACCAAGGATCTCCACTTATTATTCTTCACAATTCTAGAGCGCAAATGGTATTATAATTCTACATAGTTAACTAGTAATCGAATGCTAATACCTAATTGGCTCAAAAGTCATAATTGTATTCATTTTTGAGCTTTTCCATTACATTCTAACTTATTCCAGTATCAATTGGTAGCAAGTTTCATACAAAACAGAGATAAAGTGATGAAATAAGATAGCAAATTTATCCTACGACTGCAAAGTTTGCATAGATAATATCGTAAGCATAAGCAGAAACAACATTTTACTATGAGTAGGTATAGAATCTATATTGTTTGCTTATTAAATGTTTATTTTATCTGCATATTATACACCTTTGCCTAACCTTCTTATTTTTGTTTTGAGAATATATTTACATAACAGATACACTCATATTTATTACGTTATTTAGTATATACCAATGTAACAAGTATGAGTGTTGGTACGTGGTTGTTTTGTGGTTTAGTTAAATATAAGTTTCTGCACAAATTTTATAAAAGCAACTACAACACAATATTTTAAATTATATGGCTACACGGCTAACCAAAAGAGTCTTTCCCAACCTCGACATTGGCACTAAGTACTTATAGGTAATTGATACATTCTTAATATCGATGAAGCTATAATTTACCAGAATTTTAATTGAATATGGCTACATATCTAATAATGTTATTAAATTTGTACAAAATGAAATGTGACTACTTAGTCTAAAAACAATGATGTAAATTCATACCTGGAAATTGATACCACAAACTTGTTCAATCCACCTTCAATTAAATCTTGACGGCAAAAAAAAACTCCTCTGCAAAACCCACGGTGGCCATGCGATGTGAAACTCTGGCCGATTTAACGCAGCATTTCAACTTAAAAAGGTCGTCAGCAAAAATTGGGGAAAGCGGATCCCCATTGTGTAACCCTCATGCAAAAACTGGGCCAATGGGGAACGGTTATCCTTAACAATGGGTTCATTCCTCCAATCGATATAGTGTCACAAAATGGCTGCGTTTTGGGGTCTATTCTTTTTTTATTGAGACCATGCCATGCTACAAGGAAACAACGGTTTTTGATAAAAAAATCTAATCAAAGATTCTTCTTTTTTAGTCGATATAAACAACTTACCTATGTAGCAAGTTCAAATGTATGTGTGTTGTATGTCTCTGTACTGTTTTTGGTGATCAATAAAGAATATTTGTATTGTATTATATTGTATCAAGTAAATTGATAAATTTATAATATACCTAAGTAAAAAAAAATTCGGAATGAGACGGCCAAAGGTTCTATAGTAAAAATCACCACTAAATTCGATTTGATCAACGTTTCATAATTTTTATAAACGTTCGTTTCGACATTAATAAACTTAAATGTTTTAGCTCCATCACAACAAACATGAATAGGCAAAATACCCAGTACCTAACAGTGAACTTTTTAGAGATTTCTTCTTAACGTAAGATGGATTGGACATTGCTAAGCAGGGCTCTTGCCAAAAGTGAGAAGCTGATTTTTTCCAACCAAGGCTTTATGTAGATGACATGATAGTTATGCTATACACAAAACTGGTTAGGTAGGTAGGCTTGAATTTTTATTTCAGTGTATGTCAGTGGCATGAAATGAATATTACCTAAGCGTTTACTTTTACTTGCACGAATTTGATTTGCCCGAATTTTACTTGCCATACCAACGGTTGCCATAAAATGCAGTGGGTTAGGTTAGGTTAGTTTAACATCACCTCTGAAGAAATTACTATTTCAGAAATAAACTACTTTATGGCAAATGGAAATTCTACAAAACGATAAATTCGGGCATATGAAATTCGGGCAAACGATAGAGAACCGTGACGTCAGTATGATGTAGCATTCAAAGATATGGTCCTTAATTAACAGTGGCGTGGCGTTATTGTAACACTATTCCCACCTACATGGCTTAGATTTTTTACCTGACTTCAGTGATGAGACGTACAACAAAGATTGTGTGAAGTTAAGGTAATATTATTATGTTGTATTTAAAGACATACCTAAACTCATGTTTCGTTCACTCGCAGATTACCTAGAACATAATATTGGTTCTTTATCGTTTGACCGAATTTCATATGCCCGAATGTATCGTACAGGTGTCCATTTTTTTGTTCAATTTTAGAAAAGTTTAAAGCTTGGTTAAAATTTGCCGATCTAATTTCTAATAAATAGGAAAATTTACTTCTACATTCAAATATAACTATTTTGGAATATAGATTGCTTATATTATGATGCAACATAAGTGTCATATTCACCCTTCATGTTTGACTCACTTGTATTTTGTAAAGTTATTCGACCTCTTGAGTCCTAAATTGATAATAGATACCAGAAATGGGTCGCAAATGACGGTATGTCCATAAGGGACGCAACAACTTCCTTGTCTAGGCCTACCTACCTAAGATATATCTTTACGCCCTCAGGGTTATCTTAAAGCTGTTTGAAAAGAAAGGGATTTTCGTGGGAGAAATTTTAAAGACATGTTTTAAAGGTAGAACATTCCAGGTATAGAGTTATATTAATACCTAGTATACAGAATATAGTTGTTTTGTTATTTTTACTAATTTCATTATGTAGACAGGTATTACATACTATATTAAAAAATAACACACAACAGAAACCTGCATATCACTTGCTTTGAAATAACATACAATGGCCGTAACATCATATCACTTTAATAAAAATAAGACTGAACTACTTACAAAACAAAACCAAAAAAATAACTAGCTTCTTAGCAACCAACAAAGAATATATTTTTTTCCTTTTCATAAATGCCTTTGCAAAGTGAGAATCTACATAATTTCAATAAAGAATAGTACAAAAAAATTACGTTATTATTTTTTTATAAAAGTGTTGTTGTATCAATGCTACGATTGTACTCAGTAGGTAAGTATTCATTAAATAAAAGTACTAGCGCTTTTTGTTTTAACTAGCATTAAGCAATATTAACGTGCCAGTTCATTCGGATTATTAGAAATAAGGGTCGTTCATTGAATGCTATTCAAAGTAGTAATAAAGCTGCATTTAAATAAGTAATAACAATTTTACTTAATTGCTCATGCTCAGCGCTAATATCTTAGGTACTAAAACTTGATTCTCATTCTTTATGAAATACTTACTAATTAATACAATTTGAAATATGCATTCAGTAGATAAAATACAGTAACTGACATTAATTACTGGCGGGAGTGCCAAAGTTCGCATACTCTTCTTTAGTCATACCATATTTTTTGTCCGAATCATCGTTTGTCCGATTTTTTTTTCGCACTGAAAACTTATATTTTTCTAAAAAATTTACATGGTCAACTATAGGTTAAGTTAGGTTTATTTTATAAGAATTCTAAACAATCAATTGTTTAGATGTATAATTGGTTTCAGAGAAAAAAAGAGTTATGATAAACCATCATTCTGACAAAAATTACATTCGGTCTTTCAATAAGTATGCGAGTCGATATGGACCCTGGCAAATATTTTGCGTAATTACGCAAGTTTAATTATAAACCGTGCTAGGTGTCACTTAGTTTTGCTATCTCTAATTCCATGGAAGATAAGTTTCTACCTATGTATATTGTATAGTTAGAGTCGATAAGAATGTATCAAAAGATTCAAAAGGTTATACCTTCAGAACTACACGCAAACGCCATCTATCGCTTCGCTAAAACTTCTTACATCGCACGTCTGTGTTGACAAGTACACGTATTGTTTTGTATTACACTGTCCGTTGTCACTCACACCTCAAGCCATGCTCTGTGATTGCTCCACTCAATAGTAGTACTGTTTAAATACGCGAGGAGCTGTGTGTGTGCATCGTATTACGTTGAATGGCTACGTCTGTACAGTCGCTGTGTGCGTAAGCGTGTTGTTGAGTAAAGTTCACTCACACTTAGACGGGGAGTTTTCCCAGAACGAGACGATACTCGTAGCGCCATCTACAAAACTTGCTTGGAACTAAATTGGAACGGATGTCTTGCAGACGGCATGAAGTGTAAATTCTGATAAGATATTTTTTATAAGATTTTTTTTATAAGTCTTTTAAAAGTTAATTGTATTTTACGGATATGTACTCCAATTTTCAAATGATTTGCATTTATTTGCATTTTAACACGAAGGCCAAGACGGATAAATTAAAGTAAACTAAAAATCTAATAGTCATTTACTTATTTCAATGGAACCTCGCTCTTTGCTTAAGTTTTTTTTAATTCGACTGGATGGAAAACGAGCAAGGGGGCCTCCTGATGGTAAGAGCTCACCACCGCCCATAAACATCTGCAACACCAGGGGTATTGCTGATGCGTTGCCCACCTAGAAGCCTAAGATAAAGATACCTTAAGTGCCAGTAAATATAAATATATATTTCAGTAGGGTAAACGTTCCACTGCAACATGCAACGTCAACAATGTTCACAACTCTGTAATTTCTCGGTTTGAACGACATGGATGGATGACAAGTAGAGATCCATCTAAGGGATAAGTTCGCCCTTGTAAATGTTACCAGTGCATCGAATTTTGACATTTGACACTTCAAACTTTTCTTTACTTATACTTTGCGATCTTGCTTTTTGTAAAATTTATTGATGTGGTTAGGAGTAAGTACGTATCCTATTATGTTTTTATTAACTCCCACATGGCAAATTGGTACATAAACAATATATATGAATATATATACAATACAATATACATGAATATATATTATAAGTAGGGGTTTCGTATTCATTTTGACGTACAGAACCATAAAAAACTCGGACTCTACATTTTTAAATTCAGTTATCTTAAAAACACTTTCTGGTAACTAATAATGTGTGTAATATTTAATTTATAACATGTTCCGTCCTATTTTTGTCATTTTTCATTCGACTGGATAGCAAACGAGCAAGTGGGTCTCCTGATGGTAAGAGATAACCACCGCCCATAAACATCTGCAACACCATCTGCACATAGACTAAATTAATAATTAGGTAATCATAATCATTGATATCATTTTAGGCACTTGCTTTTAGATATCACACGGTAGGACTCAAGAACAATTCCATTTCTAAAATTGCTGTACAGCTTTCACATTTCTAGGCACAATGAGAGATTTTGACAATGGGTCTCACGCGACTTCAGTATTTATTTGGGACATCCACTTTTAATAAAATTAGTCTCGTTTTTCCCATAAAATCTTACACTTATCAACATCGGTGTCCTTACCTTCTAATTATGCGAAAGCAACTTTGTTTGTTCGTCTGTCTGTTATTGACGCTTAAATCGCTTAATGGCTTGAGATTTGGATGAAATTTGGTGTAAAGATAGTTGCGGCCCAGGAATGGACTTAGAGTAGTTTTATCACGGAAAATTGCAATATTCCCGGATATCGATAAAGCAGAAGACTGAATAGTCCAATAAAACTCCAATAAAAAATAAAGAAATAAAAAAAGACAGAAAATCGAAAAATAACTCAATTTTCACGTACCACCTTATCCATCTGAAGCGCGGCCAAAAATAGCCCCTTATCAAAGACTCAGTATGAGCGGTCCAACTCGAAGCCATAGCCAATAAATAACCTTAGTTTTGAATTCACATTCATTTGCATTTTCACATTTTTAACACACCACAGATAATATACGTGCGGAAGAGATTAAAAAAAAGTGCGAGTGGGTGCTAATTAAGAGTTTTTTTTTACATTGTTAGATAGTAGAATTTCGTTTTTAAATTTGGTGTTTACTATACTAGCTATTGCCCGCGGCTTTGCCCGCGTGAAATTCCCTCGGGAACTGTGTATTTTTCCGGGATAAAAAGTAGCCTTTGTCTCTCTCTGGTCCATAAACTATCTTTATGCCAAAAATCACGTCGATCCGTCGTTCCGTTGCGACGTGAAAGACGGACAAACATACATACAAATACACTCATTTTTGCATTTATAATATTAGTGTGGATAATATGGATATTAAAGGATAATGAAATTAAGTTAAGTAACTAAAGAAATGGATCACTAAAAAAACCTTTTTTCGGTCGCACTTTACTTTGTATTAGTTACTATTTTCATTAGTCAATGTGAGTTTTATTTAATCAACTATCTCCTTCTTAATTTATTTCGAGGTCAACTGTTTTATTTTTTATCATCATCATCATCATCATCATCTCAGCCGTAGGACGTCCACTGTTTGGACATAGGCCTCCCCATAGATCTCCAGTTGCTTCGGTTGGCAGCGGCCTGCATCCACCGTGAACCTTTTTATTTTTTTTATTCACTTTGAAATATCTATCTATAATTCTATACCTATTATTATCATCATCAGGTGAAAACGTCTACTATTAAAGGTAATGTCACAAATGAATGACAACTCGTCACTGTATCCATCAGCTCACAAGTTTCGCCATGTCATCAATCCACCCAATGGGAGGTCTGCCAACACTTCTTCTTTCATCCGTACATGTATTTTAAAGTCGGTGTCAGGAAAACTGCACTTACAAAAATACTTTACAGTTTTATTAAAAAAAAAAACAAATAAATGTTACATCTTATGTGGCGTAATAAGAAATAGTACTATAATAGATAATTATAAAACACCCTATGCTTAATCTCTCATTAATGGTCTGTCCCCCGTTAAGACCAACTTACTGCCTCACTCAGAACAAACTTTACCTACTTATTAATTTCCTATCATTTTTTTCCCAATACACTGAGTTTCGCTTGCATCAATTAATGTTCGTATCTGAGTGCAATAATGAATCCATTATAAAACCGTAAAATTTTATTCACATACAGGCTGATTATAATAAGATTAATAAAACATCAAACTAAATTTCAAAGTGTTCTCAATTAAAAAATAGGAACAATAAAGTATTCACAATACGTTACGCAACCGTTCAATAACACAGTATAGCTACAGTATAGAATCTCAAAGGGATTATAGTAATTTATTTACGTCGCTCGATAAAGATACTGCGTGGTATGAATCTCAAGTCTACATTTTTGCTCGGCACGGTACGCTTACATTTTGACACAGTGGAAAGATTTGAAACAGTTGTGTGAAGGTCAAATATATTTTTTTAATTTTTCTCCGGTTTATGTATGACCCATTATTTGGGTATAGGCTTCCACTGGAAATGAGAGGAAGTGGTCTGTATTTATTATGTGGGCCTGTTTGTTCTGCAAACTTCACAAACACCATGGATTTGCATTATAGATGTGCACAGTTCCTTACAATTTTTTTCACCAAATTTATCAATTTTACATAAAATCCGAAAAACTCAGAAGAGCGAGCCTAGTTTTGTTCCTACAATATACAATGCAGTTACGATTAAATAAATAAATGAATAAATTACAAGGTTAAAATAAAACATGACGAAAAAATATAGGTACAACTGACAAAACATAAAACAAAAAGTATGTCTAACTTTTCGGTTGTTTGTTTCGCGGTGTGTTTTTTGGCTCATTAGCTCGATAAAGAAAGAATTAAAAATAACAAATGTTTAACAAATGTTTTAAGGATAATTTATTTGCTTATGAAATTTCATCATCATCATCAAAAAAGTAATGCAAATAAGTGTTTAAAAAATATTAACGACTGTTTTATTAAATGATATTGTAAAGGATAACTCACGTCTTAAACGAGTTTAGCTTGACGTGTTTCGGGCTATTTCGTAGCCCTTCTTCAAGGAAGCACGCGACTCGGCGGCTGCCGCAACACACAGATCGGTAGAGCGTAGTGCGCGTGGTGCGGCAGCCACCGAGTGGCGTGCTCCCTTGAAGAAGGGCTATGAAATAGCCCGAAACATATCCAGATAAACTCAATTTAAGACGTGAGATACCCGTTACAATACCATTTAATATGAGTGAGTCCCACGGTAGTTTCATGTTCAAAGACGGTTTTGTTCAAAAACATTAATTAACTAAAATCTTTTCACTGTCAACTTTTGCGTGGCTAATTAGCTCTAATATTGCTTGGTTTCTCCCTAAATGAAAGTGACGAACTGAAGCAATTTGTAACGGTGGAAATAAAACCACACATCTTACTGCGCCAAATCTTTCCACTGCGTTTTTGTATCGCAGCCAGATTAGTTCATTGACATTTCGCGTAGACTTGGGGGGTTCGTGTGTTTTGTCCTTGTCCCACGCAAGCGCCAGAGCGGGAGGAAAGTACCAAATTGTCGCCAACGTTTCATGGTAGCAGGTGGGAATTATCGTCGTTTAGTCGGCCGACTGTTTGAACTTTTGAAGGTTGAAAAATAAACATTTGCGAGACTTTTTTTAACTGTTATTAAAATTTGTAGCGAGCTCAAATCTTGGGTAAAATGAGAGTGTACTGTATAAGGAGAGGTTTAGAAATTAAGGGTATGTTAAGGTTAGATTTGTTTAAGGTTATTTTGCGCGAAGACTAGAAACGAGGAAAGTAAAATAACTACA
The DNA here is from genome assembly GCA_037349165.1 of Choristoneura rosaceana. Lineage (NCBI taxonomy): Eukaryota > Metazoa > Arthropoda > Insecta > Lepidoptera > Tortricidae > Choristoneura > Choristoneura rosaceana. The sequence goes on along the minus strand of JAZBNJ010000040.1, from coordinate 7,801,898 downwards.
CGCTGCCTTTCAAAAATGAATCGCAGTTTTTATTGAAACTTTAAATATTTTTTAATTTAATTCATCATTATTTTAATTTATTTGTGCAACAGACCGATTATCGTTTTGTTTTCTCCCTTCAAAAGCGAGACGGTGATTGCAAGCGACTGGCGGTGTACTAATCTGGAAAAATGAAAATCGGTGGCCATACTTAATTTAACTGTGCAATCTGTCTAATTACAGTATTACAGGTGGTAGGACCTTGTGCAAGGCCCGCCCGGATTGCTACCACCATCTTGCTCGCTAATCCTGCCGTGAAGCAGCAGTGCTTGCACTGTTGTGTTTCGACGCGGAGAGTAAGACAGCCGGTGAAATTACTGGTATTCCAACTTAGGCCTTTTGGTTGGCAACGCATCTGTAATATCCCTGGTGTTGCAGATGTTTATGGGCGGTGGTGATCTCTTACCACCAGGAGACCCACTTGCTCGTTTGCCTTCCAGTCGAATAAAAAAAAAACAATTTCGGGGAAAAACGACACTAAGAAAAATCGCTAAATTATAAAACCAGATAAGCCTTTCAGACAAATTTTCAGAGGTAGGTGGCATGTGTTATTTATTTTACTAGGAGATGCCCAGCAATGGGATGGAATCCAATTAGATGGGACAATTTAGTATGACGCAATAATCATTGATTGATTAAATACGTCTGAAACAATTGCTTTGCAGAGATCCCTTTTAAGCTTCACCCTGTCTTTACATAGTTAACTAATCTCATAAAGTAGGTAAGTTTATCAAACCGATCTCCCAACTTTTCTTATTTCAAGGACCATAAATTTACATAAAAAACACACTTCTTAATTAATAAAAAGAAAAAAATGGTCCATATCTTCGAAGATAATAATACCCAAAGGAAAAGCGGATTCAAAATTGAAGGCCAAAAATGCTTACGTAATGACGTTTTGTCTTTGTCTTGTGAAATTAGAATCGATAAGGAGGAGAGAGACAGATAGAAAGCACTGTCGCGTCTTTAAAACGGCTTTGCTAGGGAAACTGGTTTCCGACCGAATTCTACGGGACGCTGCGATTTAATCGTAAGAAAAATCCAAGTTATTTTTTCATCAGTCTATGTTTTTCTGATGTTTTTAAAATATTTACTCTTATTTGTAGCCTTATCATGACATTCATGACTTTGTAAGTATTATTATTGCGATAAATTAAACATCGTCTTTCTTTAACTTAGAAAATTGGATCAGCAAAAAAAGCAATCAAAAATCAACCATTTTGAAAATACTAGTCTAATTTATAATAATTTGCAACTTAAATCTGAATTGTCAGTTGATAGAAATCTTAAAGCTTCTAGTAAACTTATTTCATTTTTACTTAGGTACTTTACAAACGTAATAATAATAAAAATTATCCTGCATGCAAACAATGCACTAAACTAAAAACAACTAGAAACTAATCATACGAAAATTCAATATACAACTACATAACAACCAGAGCTTTACCGTACCAAAAGTCTACAGAACTGACATCTAATATAAAAGCTCGAAATCAATCGCAGCGTCCCGTAGCATTCGGTAAAGTTTGGTAGAGCCTCAGAGGAACTCGGATAGATGGCGTTAGGCTCCACTTAATGACGCCCTTTCTTCTTTACCACGAGATTTCGAATCTGTTACGAAAATTGACATTACTTTTTAAATTTATATTTTAAATCGTACTGGCTGGATACAAAATGATAATTCGATGAAGAAATCCGCTTGAATAAATTTAAATATCGAATTGGCAAATCTGCTTGGGATTCGCGTGTGGCTGAAGATATCGTTGTAAATGTAATCAATTTAAATAAAGGGTATAGCCGTGTAAGGATGGCGAAACTGCCTTTGACGAGAAAGTGGTTTTCCTTTGGCTCGGATAATTGTCTTTACATACGTTGTAATTTGACCAAATTTTAGCCCCAAAATGGGCGTGGTTTTTGAGATACTTAAAAAAAAAGGAAAATCGTTTTTATTTTTTATTTACCAAACTAGTGGCCCGATTTTCACGAAATTTTTATATATTGTGTAGAAAATTAAGAGTGTTTTTTTCTAAAAAAAAAATCCGAATAATTTTATATTTAAGTAAAAAAAAATCATTTTTTTAATATTCATAAATTTTTTTTTTTTACTTGCGAGGTGGCGACACCTACCAATATCAGATATATTATGACCCATTTAATACTGTAATACATATATTTTTTTCAAAAACATTCATTTGGATCATCAGGTTAAAATAAGCGAATTTGTAACATCTCATACAATACATAGCCTTCCCTTTACTAAAATGTCTCAATATTTTTTATTCCATTACGTTACCGTTTTCATACGCGTATCTGTGGCGGTAGTGTAATGGATAACACAAAATTATATGAAAAACCTGGGACACTTTTTTTTCCCATTGCAATCGAAAGCGCTCCTGATTCTGATTAGGAATACCAAATTTCATCCACATCTGACAAAAAAGTCATTTCAACATCTTTTTTTTGAAAAAGCCCACCTACGTAACATAGGATTCAATAGTAGGGTGGGTTGAAAAAAATTTTTTCTTTATTTTCTTAGCATGGGGGTAGAATTTGTACCTTATGAAAAAAGAAAAATTTTCAAAAAAAAAATTTTACTTAATATTTTGAGGTGGCCCACTCCCTTTTAAAATTAATAATCTATTAAATGAAGTAGTACCAAAAAAAAAATGAAAGGTGTTCTAGAACCTGTAGGGTCTCCCCTCGAAAGCCAATTGGAAATCAAAAGTAAAAAAAAATAATTTTCTATTATTTTTGTAATTAATGTAAAAAATCAAAAAATGACTTCTTTCTTTTGTATTAAAATGAAAGTTATAAGTAAAAAAAAATCACAATCGACAATTTTTAGACGTCTTCCACGATGTTTGACCGAAAAAAATTTTTTTTGTTGGAACTACCTCATTTGATAAATTATTAATTTTAAAAGCGAGTGGGCCACCTCAAAATATTAGATAAAAAAATTTTTTTTTTGAAAAATTTTCTGTTTTCATAAGGTACAAATTCTACCCCCATGATAAGAAAATAAAAAAAAATTTTTTTTCAACCCACCCTACTATTGAATCCTATGTTACGTAGGTGGGCGTTTTCAAAAAAAAGATGTTGAAATGACTTTTTTGTCAGATGTGGATGAAATTTGGTATTCCTAATCAGAATCAGGAGCACTTTCGATTGCAATAGGAAAAAAAAGTGTCCCAGGTTTTTCATATAATTATGTGTTATCCATTACACTACCGCTACAGATACGCGTATGAAAACGGTAACGTAATGGAATAAAAAATATTGAGACATTTTTTTTCTCCTATTATAATCGAAAGTGCTCCTGATTCTGAGCAGGAATACCAAATTTCATCCACTTCTAAAAAAAAGTCATTTCAACAACTTTTTTTGAAAACGCCCATGTACGTAGTAAAGGGAAGGCTATGTATTGTATGAGATGTTACAAATTCGCTTATTTTAACCTGATGATCCAAATGAATGTTTTTGAAAAAAATATATGTATTAGAGTATTAAATGGGTCATAATATATCTGATATTGGTAGGTGTCGCCACCTCGCAAGTAAAAAAAAAAAATTTATGAATATTAAAAAAATGATTTTTTTTTACTTAAATATAAAATTATTTGGATTTTTTTTTTAGAAAAAAACGCTCTTAATTTTCTACACAATATATAAAAATTTCGTGAAAATCGGGCCACTAGTTTGGTAAATAAAAAATAAAAACGATTTTCCTTTTTTTTTAATTATCTCAAAAACCACGCCCATTTTGGGGCTAAAATTTGGTCAAATTACAACGTATGTAAAGACAATTATCCGAGCCAAAGGAAAACCACTTTCTCGTCAAAGGCAGTTTCGCCATCCTTACACGGCTATACCCTTTGAATTTTTTCGAGCGAACTACGCTGTGGAATTTACTAGAAACTATGTTTCGTAGACTACAAGGTATTGGTTTATAGTATCTGGTACCTAGTTAGTTAATAAAATGTGGCGAATATGAATTTTTGATAACAATAATTAATATCCACATAATTTAATATATTAAATGAAGCTTTAAGCAATTATTATTACATTTTAAGTACTATACAATTGCGGCTACAATTAATACTTCTAACACCCCCATACAACCTATTAGAATCAGTAACCTCATCCAACTCTTATAAGAAATCTTTTGCGACAAAATGACAAGTCCTAGAAAGGTATCTAAATTTAAAAATTGTCAAAAACAAATTAAGATGTTTCCATACCAGTTCATCCAAAGGTGACTGGAAGAGTCGTGGGCTATATATACTCACCCACACATGCCCAATGGTTCAGGCATGCGCACTTGAAACAATTGTGAGTAAATAAACAAGGGCGCACATTGGTCGATAATATTTGTATGGGATTGAACACAAATAGGCAATGGGATTTCCTCATCTAAAGTTTAGGTTATAAACTATCTAAGTTCCTACATTGATGGTATTTGTTATGACAGATAGAAAATAGATCGATAAGTAAGTACCTACTAAAACATATTTTTAAAGAGACGTTCTGAACAAACACGTATTGAGAGGACACTTGCTGGAAAAAATAAATATCGATTCATGATTATTGATTTATTTATTTAAGTATGATTGATGTTCAATTTAGTAAAGGTAAATACGGAATTATTAAGCTTAGCCTCTTGTATGTCAGAATTAAAAATCTGCATTCAAGTCTAGATTATTTAAAAAAATGTAAATTTTACAGATAAATTAAAAATAAATAGAATAGCACCTTTGCATGGCACATATACATACGAGAAGTTAAATCAGCTTTGACACACACAGCACACGACTAATACCTAGTTTTATTTTTAACTAAATTATAACAGTTCACAAAACAGCGTTAGAGAAAGTTTAATTAGATAAAAAAATATTTATTGCTAATGTATAAATCAACTAAATCAAATTACTGTGCAATTACTTAGTTATAGAATTTAGTTGTTACCGTGATTCAAAAATCATTCAAGCGAATGAAATCTTCGTAATAAATGCAACAAAAAAAAACAAGCCATAAAATATAACATACAAATTTCAATTACGTACTGTCTCGTAAATTAAAACTATGACGCTACAAAAGCGAGCCTTGTAACCATTGCGCCACTTCTATAAAACTAAATTTTTATGGTTATTTAGGTACCTATATACATTACTGTTTCATCGCAGTCTCGAAATATATATGTTTAAATCTCGCACCTAACACCTACACTCAACAAAGCCACGATTGAAGCTGTCAGTATTTCATAATAACACTACCAACTTACTTGTACAGTCTAGTTAGATATATGAACCTTTAAATACTTATCATAGAGTCTATTTTTGTACAAGTTTGATTTTCTCACCGGCAACCTAAAGCCTGTTTTTCTGAGTAGGTAGGTTATCTTCAATCAGTGGAAATTGGAGTCATCTCACCTTGTTCCCTTATTTGTGGTAAACATATCAGTACTATCTTGACTATTTTCAGATCTTTATCAAGATTATGCTGATATTATTAAAAAGTTTTTCTGCTCACCATATTTGCATATTAAATAATTTACTTATAAGTAGAAGTAGGTAGGTGTCTATATTAATTTTAGAATAAACATATAGTAAAGTATCCTATTATATTATACTTACAAATATAACTTTCAAAGAAATATTAGGTACTATGGTTTTAACGCAAATGCTTTTAGATTATTGGTTCTGGACCTACAAGAAGTTTTAATTAGGTAAAGTTAACGTCATAAATAAGTGATCATTTCTGTACCGTGTCCCTTTCAGTCATTACGACAACATTAATACAACATTAACAACATTAATTTCGTGCGGATTTTCAAACATGACGTTAAAGTGACAAGGTAGGTACAAAAGTGATCACTTATTTACAACGTTGAGTGTACTTATTCCGTTGCATGTAGGTACAGTTAATAAGATAAGTGTACGTATTCTAAGTAACAATGAAACGTTCTTCAAAATAAAATGGCTGACGCCCGCAACTTCGCCCCCATGGAAGTATTTTCTGTCTCGTAATGAAGAAAACCTCCGTGTATTAGTTTCAGCTTTTAAGTCCGAGGGTTCAGTCTGAGCGTTAACAAGACAGTCAATGATTACTTGACTTTTATTATAACAAGCTAATAAGACAAGTTTCATTCGCTATTTCTGTTTGTTTTTTTTTTCTGTTAAATTTCTGATAAATTCTTGCAGTTCACCCACTTCTAGTGGTTGAATTCATCCAAAATTTAGTAGTTACGGATATTTAGTTAGGATTACAATAAAAGTAAAGTTAAATAGTAAAAAGTTCGTATCCGAAATGTTATATTTTGAAACTATTTAGGTACCAACTGACCCAAATTTATGAGACAAAATTAATATTAAAATAATTTATCACACAATAAAAAAATCACAAATTTATTTAAAAATTTATCAGACAGTATATAAATAATAAAAAAATATCAGACAAAATTAATATTAAAATACCTAAGTAGCGTAACCAAGGAGCAAAAGAGTATGGTGAGTACCTATTTATTACTGTAATTAATTAATGATGCCCATCATTGTATTTATTTATCCATCCAACATAATTAAGGTTAACGCACCACCAAGTACATAATATATCTACATCCAAACCCAGCGGTAAACAACCCTGCTCTGGCGATAGTGTGTCTCAAATATTTCAATTAGATAATACCGTCCAGACAGCCCTATCGCAGTGATTTACACCCTACAAGATAAACTCTCGCTCAATAGTATACTAATGGACCGAAAACACGCATTACTTGTATGAGGTACTGTACAGACCACTTAAACCGTCCCTGGAAATGGCCAAGGAAAGGTAGGCTCTTAAGGTACGTTTCCTTAAATGCGTATTAAGGCCCTGAGGCAACCCTTATTAAGGTAAAGGTAAACGTTTGTGTGTATTTTTGTCGTTTAAGAGACATTTCTTATCGTTAGGACAACGTTTAGACTCATGTACCGATTTCATAGCTACTTCTTGATTATACAGCATAAAGAATGGGCTTCTTTTAGATTCAGGATTTTTTTAGCTGCTGTGGAACTTTTTATAAGCTTAAGAACACTTATTAAAGACTATGAAAAAATATTGTGGTGCATTGGCTCGTCGGCAACGTTTTTTTCAGAAATAAAATGTGTAACACATTATCGGAAGCCAATCTGCCTCCGGCATAAACGCTAACTCAGCTAATTTACGACCTGACAAGTCACCTTTCAAATTTCCATTCACGCAATCCTGTGTAACGAACGGAATTGTTCAAGTAGAAGTAGAATTGTACCAAAATCAAAATTAACCTTGCTTCGGCAGCCGGAGCGTTCCGACATAAACAAACAAGCGACATCCCCGATCTCCCCGGGGTGGGGGTCGGCGCAAGGGTGTGTCGGTGGGACCTCCCACTCCCCCAAGGGTGCATTCATCACCAAAGGTCCCACGCTGCACCATGCAAAAGACCTGCATGCGAATATTCGATTTAGGAATCCATGTTCGGTATTGGATGGACCGATTCAAAACGAGATGAGATTTTGATCGAAGACACTTTCTGCATAGTTATTCTGGAGTTAGCTTTCGCTGAGGCAGTGCTTTGGTTTAGCTGAGTGCCTGAATGTAATGGTTCGTTTACTTGGAACTATTTAAGATGGATAAACAGTTGTGAATCTTTGATTGGATTGTCTAAAGGATGAGTGTTGTTTTGATATTATCAAGTAGCAGACATATCTTATACCTACCTACATTGATATTTGATGTTTAAGAACCTAGTTAAAAAAATATTCTCCGATTTAATAACTTTTAAAACTAAAAATGTAGGAAATCAGTTATCAAAGGAATCATTTATCATTTAAAACATTGGTTAAAAATAAAACTTGTTTAATTAATGACAAAAAAAATCTCTTAAAATTAAGTAACAACCGTGAGAAAAGACGTATTATTACGTATTCAGCAATAGGTATTTCATAACATGAATAAGAAAATATTTTTATCTAAATAAAGGATACAAACTTAACCTACCTAACCTTTATTCTACATAATCCTTAAAATCAACAGCGACTGTTATAATATTTAAGACAAAAAATCGCCAAAATCTTTTCAAGATTAGTGTAAGCAAAGTTCACTCAGACTAATTAGGTATTTTACAAGCCAAACTCTTTAGGTACAGACGGAATAATGTTTCTTTAAAAACAAAGGCATAGTGCACGGCGAGACATACAGTCAGCTAGAACCTTCAGAATGTCCTAGACTGGCTTCGGGCTCGACAGTTGTTGTTTATGTGGCTTAAAGTTGTAAATTACAAGCGATAGCGGTCATATAAAAACTAAAAAGGATTACTTTTGTTTTTAAATATATTCATGGCTAATATTTTAACGTATTTCATGCTTGGCTCAGTGTTGACCCCATCCATACGTGTCTGAGTGTTTGTCCGTCTTTCACGCCGTAACGGAGCGACGGATCGACGTGATTTTTGGCATAGAGATAGTTTATGGGCCCGAGAGTGACATATTAACTGTGCATTTTTCCGGGATAAAAAGTAGCCTATGGCACTATCGGGCCCATAAACTATTTTTATGCCAAAAATCACGTCGATCCGTCGCTCCGTTACGGCGTGAAAGACGGACAAAAATATACAAACACATTTTCCCATTTATAATATTAGTATGGATGTTTGTTATAGAATGTGGTGTCAGAGTATGGTGGTGGATTTTCAGTTGCATGCATTACCTACAGGTATTCGTCTCGTAACAAATCTAATGTAATTGGCCGTGAATCATAAAAAAAAATGTTTATTTTGTATTTTCTTTTATTTCTTCTGTGTATAATTTGTCATCCAAAAAATTACGTATACTTAGTCAAAAATTTATACATTGCCTCCGACAATGTGAAGGTAAATATAAAATTATTGAAGACAAACAGTTAAATAGATAGAGATATAACTTGCATCAAAATAACAATCACATTTTGCAATTGCTTCATTTATGTACTAATTCACTTCATTTATATACCTATAATGGCTTCACATCTTCTAAACTACATAAAAATATATTTGGACCATTTCAAATTTGCAAATCCCTTACGAGGGCGACACTGAAAGTTTTTAGAACTGGCCACTTGTAAACAATATAATAAAAAAGTAAGTTTAAATTTTGAAAATGGAACTCTTTGCCAATATTATTGAGTATGTATTTCATTCATTTGTCATTAGTTTTACGATTTGGCGGCAAATTGAAAATTGTCTGGGTCACGTCAACATGAATTTAACACGCGAAAATTTTCGTGCAATGATTTTTTATGACTTTCGATGTCATTTAAGTCAACAAGAAAGCTATGATAGACTTCGATTGGCCTTTCATGATGAAGCTCCATCTCGTGCGACCATTTACAACTGGTTTAATGAGTTTAAACGTGGTCGCACTAATCTCACCGACGATCTACGTGAGGGACGGCCTTCTACGGCGACGACTGAAAATAACATCAGTGTTGTGCAGCGTATGATAGAGACTGACAAAAAAGTGACGTATCAGCAGATTCGGACAAGCTTAGGCATCGGTATGAGTCAAGTGCATAAAATCCTCCATGAACATTTAGCGGTCAGGAAGCTTTGTGCGAGGTGGATACCTCATAATTTGACCGAGGCCCAAAAACTCCGTCGGGTTGATTGGTGCCGTGAAATGATTGAAAGATTTAACGGAGGTGACTCAAATTCTGTTTTCGACATACTTACGGGTGACGAAAGCTGGGTTTACTATTATGATCCAGAAACCAAGAGACAGTCTGCTCAATGGGTGTTTCCTTTCGAGGAGTTGCCAACTAAAGTGAAGAGAGGTCGAAGCGTGGGAAAAAAGATGGTGGCCTCGTTTTTCGGAAGGACAGGTCACTATGCGACAATTGCTTTAGAGGATCAAAAAACAGTTACTGCAGAGTGGTACACTAACAATTGTTTGCCACTTGTATTGGAAAAAGTTACGGAGAAGCGACCTCGAAGTAGGATCCTTCTTCACCACGACAACGCCTCGTCGCACACCGCCAGGCGAACGATCGACTATTTAGTGACGTCAAACGTGGAATTACTGGGTCACCCGCCGTATAGCCCCGACCTCGCACCTTGCGATTTTTATTTATTCCCGAAAATAAAAGAAAAACTTCGAGGAAAACTTTTTATGAACACCGAGGAAGCAGTGGGTGCGTTTCAAAAGGCCGTCAAAGAGACCCCTAAGGACGACTGGGCTAAGTGCTTTTCTCAGTGGTTCCATCGGATGCAGCGGTGTATTGATGTGAATGGACACTATTTTGAAAAGATATAATAAAACTAATAACTTGCTAGTTTGCTCAGTTTTTGATTTTCTAAGAACTTTCAGTTTGACCCTCGTATAACTTGAACCACTGTTGATATTTTCCTCGAAAGATTACCTACCTTGTTATTTTCCTACCGTCGGGGGCGCCAAAAGCGGGAACCATCCGCAAAACACCCTGTATACAAAATGTCTTCAACTTACGTGCACAGCTTAACATTTAAGAATTCTTATTTTTCCTGTCCGACATTTATACAGTCGGAGAAAAACAGTAAACTAGGGTAGTTTACAGTTGCATGTTTATAAGCATTTAACTTTATTACGCAATTGACATTGTTTTTAACTTCATTATTGTAAATTACATTCGTTTTGCATTTTAATTTACACGCTTAAAAGCATACAATACGCTTGCAAATTTACATTTTGCCGTCTAATTTACTAAATTAACAAACAGAAACCGCAGTGAAATTATATTGCGCGCACAAATTATGCACTTGTTTAGATGAAACCCTGCCTACGTTGAGAAATTAACAAAACAATTATGTACCTACCCAATAATAATTTTAGATTCATTTGAATAACACAACTCGTTCAGGCCATCTGTTTCTTGCCCACTGCTTGATAGACGATCTTAACAACTAGGCAAGGTTAAAATTACCGTTCTTCATCTATTTATTTGGCCTTGTTGCTCTGGCTAAAGATTCAAATTTGCTTGGGGTTTCATTCTTAGAAACCAGCGTTGCAGAGCTTTCTACGTTCAATGTTGTTCTGTTCTTTGAATTAATTTTGGCCTCTTGAGACTCCACTCTCGAATGCCGGTCGAGATTAAACCGATCTTAAGTTAATGAAATCGTTAGGCAGCTATCTTTCCCAACAAGGATTGGATATCCCGAAATTAAAGGAATCGGACTTGGAGATTGAGCAATAAATAACAACAGACGCCTTAAAACGTCCTTGCTCGTTTTATGAAAACCAAACTAAACTTAATTAGGTACAGAATGAATGTTCTAGCATTAAACGCACAGAACTAGAAAATATATGTAGGTTCAAATTATACCTTTCTAACGTACACACGCGCTTTCCGCGGGGTGTAAAATAATCAAATTACCTTATCCTATTAGATAACCATGTAATCTGTGATTAAAGAAGGTTTTTCGTTAGCTATCTCTGAAATTATCTAAGGGTGGATACCCCATCTGGTTTGCGAGGATTAGTAGCGTGGCTAGGCATTGAAGTGCAATTTGTTGTCAGCTGATTCAGCGATGTAATACAAAGGGATCTACCCTGTATTCCATAATCAAGGGGATGCGTTGCCGTAAAATTTCAAGAAAGGAAATTAGTGAAAACTTTTTCCAAATTTAAAATTTTAAAAATCGTTTTGAAATTAGTATGTATTTGGTGACTTTATATATCTTTATTTTAAGTTTACCAATGAGTTTGGCAAGACTATCATTGCTAAAAAAACCACCGCTAGAATATTACCACAAACTACTTTTTCTAAAACGTCTACGTACGTATTTTCTATTATACAGCGATATTTAAAACGTCTAACGGAAAGTCACAGGTTACTGGCTCAACAAATTATTGTCAAAAATTGCTAACTAAATTGCCATGATAGCTTGCAGACCTGCTTAATACGACACGGAAATTCACCGACGTGTACTTATGTGTACCCCTATTCGAACTGGACCCGCTTAGGGACAATTGCCCAATTCCCTCTCATCAAGAGATTAGGCCTGAGGTATCCAGAATATATATATATATATAATATATTATAAGATTTCATATCATTAAATCATTAAATGTTTCATCAATTATCACTAATGATTCATCAGTGAACTCGCCTGTTACAATTACCATGAAACTACCTAACCCGTTATAATTAAAAAAAATCGCTAACGGTCATTGAACCGACATTTTCGACCATTTCGGTAAATGTACTGAGCAATAACGAATTCATTTTATTAAGTAACAGCTACCTGCCAAGATTTAACTCGTGATGTCGTTTATTTATGATCCGTACCCCGAAGTTAAGTAATAACGTGGTTTAAACTTTGACCGTTATATCGAGAAATATTAGTCGTTTGCATTTTAAACACCTAACTATGTGAATGTGCTCGAAGTTCAAGAGAAATCCACCCTAGATTTACATATTTTATGTCTACATACTTTACTATAGTCACTGTACCTACACATAGTATGGACATGCGTTGAAAATACTTGGTTTTTCACTAAGGATTATAAATTCTTTAGAAGCTCTATTTTGACAGAGTAACTTTCACTTTATATAAAATAAGCGTGAGTAATGTCTGTCTGAGATGAGATTTGTAAGTAAGGTATTATCTATCAGTACCTAGGGCCTAAACATATATTTTTTTAATTAAATTTCAGGTACCTTTATTTTTTCTGGACTAAATTAAACAAGTTTACATAAAATATTGTTATTGAGTCTATACGTATTTAATTAAAGAAATCCGATACCATAATTAAAACAAACATTAAGTAGGTACATACATTAAATATATAAAAATATAACCCAATCTTTCAGCTTGCCGCAGTCGGGTAGTAAATAAGTAGATACATATTTTATATACCTACAACAGCAATTTTCATTTAGTCTTAACATAAAATATTACAACAGCAACCATTTTAAAGCATTAGGTACCAAACCGGATACCGATACTTGTTATTGTATTACGAAAATCAGGCCCCGTGTTTATTAAAGTTCCCATGGTACTTATCCCAACAAGCGGCTTTCCCGCAGTGATATTTAATTTAATCCTTTAATTTGATAGGTACCTTTAATAAAAAACGTGAATTTATCCTCAATAACGTGTCTCGAGTGTGCATAAAATGTCATTCATATGTTCTTACATCAAGCAGGTGGTCCTGAAATGAGTTTACAAAACGTTTTCACATTATTTTCGATACTGCAAATGTATCTAACGGAACATTTTAATTCCGATGAGTTATAAATCGATTACATAAATGCTTTTTTTATGAAACTTTAATTAAAACTTTAATTTACACGAACGAAAGTAGATTGTACTTACTAAGACATTCTTGAATAATACTTATTCATAATGTAATATCTTTAGGTATGTTTTAAAATCTAATTTACTGTATATAAAGTGCAACGTCCTTTGCAGCCATTATAGTTGGACCTCTAAACGGATTAACAATTTTTTTTTCTTTTAAAGTTTCAACGTTGTTCGTAAGGCAAGGGTTTTGATATATTGGTTGCCGATGCGACCCGCCCTTGGGAGTGGGGCTACACGCGAGACTCGATGTCGTTTATCATGCATTTTATGGCAGAGGCTTGAAACGTTACATGCGACCCGGCTATGTTTGGCCCTCTGCGATCGTACACCGACCTTCGGTACCGTATCTATCAGATTTGCGTTTTTAGAATAAGCTACTGTGATATGAGAATGTTATACAGGTAACCCTCGAAGGATATGAGTAGTTTAGTACATACATACGTTATGAAATACTTTACATACAATATTTTTACGTTTTTCATTCACATTTGAAGGTAAACGATGGGGTAACGTTGTTGGAACTACTATAATAGATAAACGTAACGGTAAATTAAGTAGGTATACTCGCATATCTGTTGAGTTGTATGTAAACCATAAAAATTGGCAAATTGCAACTTATTTCCAACACTTCGGACACTATTTTCTTTTATTGTATTAGGTTTATTAACACTTACTAATTTTTTAGTAATTCAATACAAAAAAAATACTACTAATAAACAACTAAAAGAAAAGTAGGTACTGATCTAAACTATTTTCTGTAAAAATTAATACAATTTTCTATGATGTTAATTTTACTTATGCATGCAACTTTGACAGTAAAATTTCTAATCTGCAATAAAACTAGGTACAAACTGATAATAAGAGTGCTTTAAAGCGTATAAATTTGAAGTACTACTACATTTTCTATACCTACTTAATTTATCACATCGGCAAGCCGGTCCGCGATCTATGAAATTGAACAGTTTATAAAGTTTCTGCTTTGGGATAAGCCCCGCTTTTAATATGATATTCAAACTTCAATACTTAGCGTGTTCGGATCCCAGTACCTATCTGTGAAAAGGGAACCTATCTCGACGTATACCGAGGCGCATATTATCAAAATCCGACATAAGATTGGACATTGAATCTGCGAGATCACCTCTCGAAGGCTGCTGTGCATGCCAAACCCGCAAATACTGCCACATTTCACAAGGTCGCAATAAAAACAGAACGCTTGAAAAAACAGCAAACACCAATCCAATATGGACTCCACTATTCCCACTGGAAGAACTATTTTTGAACACCGTTGTTTAGTCGTTCGAGCATTTTGGAAACTAAAGTCTTTCGATCACAGACTTTGGTAGGTAAAGTTTGAAACCCCGTCCAATTTTGAAAGAGTCCATTTGCATCTTTTCCTGCATTAACTAAGTTTGTAAGGATCTTTTCTCTTTTTTCTCTTTGAATCTAATAAGGTTGCGCTCACAGATGAAAGTAAAACAGAAGCGAAATTCTTTCAGGCGTTTTGATTTTGAGTCGTGCCTATTGCGCTTTTGTATCAACAAAATAAACAAAAACGATGAAACATTTACGTTATCGGCACCCCACAGTCTCTATTTCGTCTCCCAGCGCCAATTGACGCGCGTCTTACACGAAATGCGAGGTAATCAACGCTTTATTGCACCAAAAAGAAAAGAAAACGGGATAATAACATAGTAACACATGTAATAACTGGAATTGTCGTACAAGGCAACGTGTCGCGCCTAGATATGTGGCATTTGACACGACGGTTGACACGTTCAACAAATATTGTGCTACAGACTCTGCAAATACGCGGGGAACGAGCTTGTGCCGCGGTGCAGAGCAAACGGTGGGGCATCATATAGAGCAAATGTTCACGTCGATATAAAATTACGTGGAGTTTAGCAATCGTATGTTTCCGGCACTGAGACTATGTGGATATAAGCGAATTATTACTATTTGATATTTGCTTATTAATTTGGGTAGACAGATTGCTCTGTACTTCTTGTCAACGATGACACGAGATGACTGAGTTAAAAGTACGGTGAAATGAAAAGTAATAATAAATGGTATCTCACCTTGTATTGTTCCGAAACTGCCTTCAAATTGTAATGGTTATAAATCAATGATGTTGAATAAAAGAAAACAATTAAAATCACGTCGAAGACAAAACCGCATATTATCACAATGTGAACAAACCACCTTCACTATACCACCTGTAATTTTTAACTGAAGCTCACCTCCACGTACAATTGCAACGCGGAAGAGTTCTCTCAGTTTTTTGTTTATGCTCTAAATTTTTACGACCACTAAAATGCCGGCAAAAAGTTGAAAGGCCAGTCGTACAATACACTTTCAATTTCTTTATAAAAGCGTAACAAAAGGGACAAGAGAGGACGGGTTGAGGTGTTTTTTGATATTCAAGAAACAATGGAAATGTTACGCAACTTTTGTTTGACATGAATACAGATTTTTTATAACGCTATACTTGCATGTGATACCAAATATTTCTGAACTACTCATTCTCGGAATATTCTGTGCTGACAAGTTTTTTGATAACGCAAAAAAGCAACTTAAGTAAGCGTTATCTTTTGCGATAAACTAGTTAACATTGTGCCATAAATACCTCACTAATTATACCTTTTTAATAAAAATTAAGTAAAATGAGATAGTAAACTAATTAACATTAAGTCGGTTTCAGTTTGCAAAGAGAATGAAGATAACAAGTCATTGAGCAAAGTTACTTTACAGTTTAGAATCGACGAGCAAGATTCGTCCAGATTATTATCCCAACTGCTTCAGCTTTTATATGGCGTAGGTAGGTAGTGTAAATATAAGAATACAGGAAGGATATTTAGCGTCAGCTTAAATTTATCGCTATCAGAAAAGACAGTTACTCGTACAATGCACAATGCATATATGATTATTTAGTAGCTTTTGCCCGCGGCTTCGCCCGCGTGGAATTCGGTTATCGCGCGCTGTTCCCTCGGGAACTGTGCGTTTTCCCGGGATAAAAAGTAGCCTATGTTACTCTCTGGCACATAAACTATCTCTATGCCAAAAATCAAAGACGGACAAACACACACAAGAACATACAAACACACACTTTCGCATTTATAATATTAATTATGGATATGGATTACCTAATCTTTGTTTCTTATTACGCCCACTTACTACAAAACATCAACTTATTGAAAGACGTATTAATAAATCGCCAGTATTATTAGTACAAGCCAATACCCATACGTTATCATTTACATAAGATAATGTTTGTCCAATATTTTACCGCTCTATTCTTCGTCGTAAGTAAAAGATATGACAGTTGCAATAAATAACCTTATACTGATGCCATTATCATACAGAATGTCTCATGTGAACCGATCTATTTATGTATATTATGTCGAATGAGATAGTAGCTTTTAACATTGATATAATTAATAAAATTTATTTTGCTTGTGTTTCATTTAATTAAAGGCACTATCAACGCAATAAATTTATTCTTGAATGTAAAAAATGTTGTCACTCAAAATAAAATAAAAGATGGTTAATAAATCATCAAGTAACCTTTACGGTTAATTGATTAGAATTTTACTCATTAACTCGACTAGTTATGCTAATTATATGATTTTATTTGCATATATTAATATAAATAGATAATATTACCCACCACATCTTGTACTTTATTGGTACAATATCTTGTATGTTTTTTTTTTCATATTATTATGCTTTTATTTATTTGTACGTGTACCGATCCAGTGAAATAGTTATACGAGTAGATGTTTAATAAAAGCCACAACACTAGACTAACAGAAAAATTAGCAACGTCTTTAAATCTTAGTTTCTTTATGTCAGAATAATAACAGTTTGCTCCATATACATACGTAAGCAATTTGCTCTCTATGACCAGCTATGACCGAATTTAGAAAATAAACGCGTTCAACGGCTTTTTAGTCTTGACTTGTAAACTGAACATGTTTCCTAGTATAAACACGTGAGGAGCATTAGCATTAGATCAAAGGTAATTCTTTGCAATAAGCCGACATTGGATGTTCTAGCAAGTCAGCGATAAAGTTTACCCCAGTCTAGCTGACCAAATACGTTGACAGTGACAAAATGGCGACGGTTTCTTGGTAAAGGGGAATCGCGTAATAAGATGTCGGTTGATTTACATCGGTAAGGCACATTAAAATGTATCGAAATACGATTCAAGATGTTAATTATATTATATTTCAATAACAATGCAAAAGTTTTCTTTAAGCACCTTTAAGGCATTAAGTACCATTTTCTCATTAGCTACAAATTTGTTTTGTAGATTTCAAACTGATTAGTCTGTCATATGATATACGTGTCTATATAACGAAAATATAGGTACTTAGCGGCACCAAAATTGGCCCACTCTACATACAAATTTACCTATATTTATTTTTAACCACCTATTACATATATTTGCTAGCCAGATTTTTTTACCGCTCTGTATAGAAAATTGCTGTTGTATGCTTTATTTTTTAATCTTTCAAAAATTTTAGATTCATCTCATGCTACTTATAGCATGACCATTTTATGTTAAGGATGATTTTTTTACCGCTTGTTCCAGCACGTTCTTAGTTTATGTTCAGAAAGTATTAAGTTAGTAGTTTAGTCAGTATTAAGTGGTCTCCCCTTAACTATGTATTAGCATGAAACTCATGTCCATGAGAACATAACACTCGAATGTATTCGATGAGAACACGCCGACTTGGAGCGGTCGTTAAGCAGAGTCGTGACATCGAAGCTTTGTTTTTAAACGGTACTATTAAGCGGTTTAATTAAAGGGATTAATGGACTCATGACCTTTTGCTGGGATGCATACAAAATGTATCCTTTAAGATTTTTTTTTTATTTACTTCAAATAGTCGTTTTTGACCCATGGTTTTGCGACTATCGACTTTGACATTTGAGTACCTGTAAACTTTTGGTAAATTTAATGAATTATAAATTATAGGAAACAAAACAATAATGTCATCAACTATTGTATCTATATTTTTTAATAACGATTGTAACTTGCATAAAACCAGCAATTTATTGAGATTAACTATCTTCTTCGTAAAAATAATAGACCTATATTGAAAATAACTCCAAACTTTCTTATTGAATAGACTTTCCTATTTTAGAAGATTAGCATCCGGAAGCTTATTCCGATTGCCAAGCGTCTCTATGCCAAATTGGATTGTTGCCAAGCTATTTACATGAAACTACTGTAGCTATATGTAGGTTAGTTTGTAACCAAATTTTTGATTACTTTTATTAAATGCTATAGGTACGAGTTTGAAACGATAGAAACCCTTAACTAAATTCATATCTACATCAATACGGATGGAATACAAAACATATCTACTAAATCACACTGTCTAAAACATAAACACTAATGATCTCTGACTCTGAGTATATAATGCCAAAACAAACTTAACCGATCACTAATTGATAGCAATTAAATCTTTCCCAAAGTGTTATTATTCACGTAATTATATTACATAACGCACAAAGTCTTATCTAAATGTAAACATGTGTCATATTGGGTCATTCAGATAATATTTGTTCATGTAATATATTCATTCAAATTCAACTAGATACGTGTGTGTAGAGTTTTATTGGGAAATCGCGGCGCATGTAGCTTTGATATCATCTGTTCTTGTTTAATGAATTAGTTTAAATCAAGTGTTCCACTAGCGTTTACAACTGAAAATTAACGGACAGAGTTTTGTTGACACACCTCATTTGACATTAATTAATTAAGCATGCGTTTTAATTAAATACATAAAGTATTTTAGGTGTAGGCCATCCCCAACCAAAGTGACAACACGTCAAATACCTGGGTAGTTGGCTAAAACTGCTGCACACCTACTCAACAAGAGTGACTTTTCAAGATACTTCTCTGGACAAAATAGTAAAAACGGAACCCATATAATCTCATCATGAAATGAGAAGACATGTTTTTATAAAATAGCCCCCGTAAATCTAAAGAACCCTAAATATATACATACTCATAATTATGTCGCAGGAAAAGTTTCAGTAGGTAGATACATCCAAGCTTTGATTTTAAATTGATACTTATTAAAAAATACGACCCTGGTGAAACCAAAACTACAAATACTTGCTTCTACTTTCGACGCAGAAAATAGTAATTTAAATAATCAAATTTAAATTTATTAAGCCCGGTCGGTGATGTTTCCTGTCATTTTGTTCGTGTTAATTAATTGTCACGTATTAGGGTTGCAATGATAACGACTACAAAATATTAGCAGTGTGAAGAAATATATAACTAATTGGTCCGTGATCTCAATAGTCGTCCGGATTCCGAGGCTGGCTGGGAGCCAATTACGTTTTCAGATCGGGGCAAATTTCACAAAATATTCCGTTTAAATAAAAATGCACAATGTTAAAAAAGACGAATAATACTTACTTATTGTCAAACTTCATCTGAAAAGTGCACATTTTCAATAAGTTAAAGATGTTTGATGTATCACGAAATAAGTAAAAAATATTATCATACACAAGTTTTTATTATAAAATTAAGTCAAACGTTTTGCTTAAAATCAACGAACCAAATCTTAAATATACCTATAAATAAGTATGTAAGCATAATAAAGTGATAAAGTAACCAGTAATTTTTACACAAAACACGATAACAGATCAAAAAGTTTCCATATATTCATGCATGCTTACCTACGCTCAGTTTATATTCGAAGCTCTACCAGTTTATCTTTAAGGCCACCTAGAAGCCCCAGGCGTCCTCTGTATCTGTCCAAACTTTTCAACTTACCATTCTAAAACAAAAGATAACTTCAAACAACTTGAAAGAACAGTTTCAAGCGGACTGAACTACATAGATCGTTATAATATCGGTCCTATGTTACGAGTTCGCTGCTAGAATGCCAACCGTATCTTCCACACATACAAGAGTGACTCCTTTAGGTGTCGCAGGCAACTGAGGTATAAATATAGTCCGACTGGCATTAATAAGGTGGCTTGTTATACTCTATTCCGATGCTGAGAGCCCCTTTTGTTCTACGAGACTAACAAGCTCTCTTTGAAGTTTTAAAAACTCTTAGAACATAGTAACATCGGCTTTTAGGTTAATATTGAGTTATGAGTGGAGATTTCTTTATCCACTGTTTCTTTGGCGTTTACGACTGAAAATATATGAACAGAGCTTTTATTTAGATACTTGAGATTAGTTGAGCTTTTTGTATAATGTGTTTTGTATGATTAACTTGCTGTAGACTTTTAACGCATCAGCTACGCTGTAAAAAATATGGAAAAAAATTGTGCAAAACATTTTTTTAGCTTAGTAAAATGAGTATCTTTTGATTTTAGTTTGATCAAACGAGTATATGAATTCATACTTTCTGGATGTCTATAGGAAATTTTTACTTTTAACATGTCGATTACAATTTATGGTAACAAATAAAATAAAAAATAGTGCCACTTGTATTACGATAACATAAACTCTAATCTTACTTCCCGAAAAAAAGAACAATTTTCCTCTTTAATATTCGACATACGAGTATATTCATAGTTAACTTCCTACTCTTCCCAAAATCTGAATAACCCATCTCGTAAATCCTCATTACGTAATCCCACTACCCTCCCTTTGCCATCAACCTTAATCAGACCTCATTTGCACCCCGTGCATATTTCCACGCATCAGCACCCACACAATTACGTCCCTCAATGCTTTTCCGTTTTATGCAAATGTATAACATAACGTCATCGTTTCGGAAAAGACCTTTTAAAGCATCAGGTTGAGCTGAGTTGTATACCTATACTCATTACGATATCTTTCAATGGCCATATTGAGTGAACTTTTACTTAAGGGGATTCCATGTCCCAATGACCTGCCATCTGAATTCCTTAGTTTTCTAATGTTTTTTGTAGCTTATTATATTAACAACAACGGCTTTAAGCAATATAGTATCCCATATTTACTTTAAAGTTCATTTTCTTCGAGATATTTGGCATCAAAGTTGAAAAATTGTAGGCCGAAAAACTGGTTTTCTGGCCATAACTTTTTAGTTATTTAGTTTGAAATGAAAACCCTAGACACGTTTTTAGAAATGTCAAAGGCGAACTGAAATATGTAGATTTCGTATATGTAAGATTTTTCACGTTAGTAGAGATACGAAATAAAAGATTTTTTACACAATGTTTAAAATATCATACAAAATTAAGTATTAATTATTTTCAAAATCCGGTAGACAAAATGGAGATAAAAGATTGAAGAACCGATAGCGTTTGACTTATAATTTTATCTGTGGTGCAAAAGTAAGAGATACAATACAAAACTTGTCAAAAATCGATGAAATTGTATGGGTATGACTGAACTGTCACTAAGGCTCTGGCTATGTTACATACTTCGAAACTTTAGCAAAATTTGTCCCTTTCTTTACGACATCATCGTAGCCTCTTTAAAAAAATTCTGCCCGCCAAGTCTAATCCTATGGGTACGTACACACTATGCGGAAACCGTGAAGTTTAAGCACGCCATCTTTTTCAAGCGGTATATTAGAGAGACGGCACGCTATAACTGCAATGCTAACCAGATAGTGCATACGAAGCTTAAGGGACATTGAAATACTTTACTTAACAAAAAAGTCATTCTATTAGCCAGTTAAATCACTACAGGTTTCTTTTTCTCTAATAAGGTTATAGACCCATATTTATCGGTCAAAGTAACAAAAACGTAGATAGATAACTTTATAGTACCAACCCTACCATCTTGAGTAAGCATAGGGTTGTGTTAGCTCTATTTTCTCGATGCTATTCAGTCGTGGCTGTCGTTCATTTCCCGATTCCGAGGCGAGATGCATTTCCTGCGTGCAATCCCCTTTCTTAGTACCGTCAGCAGATATTTTCTTAATCTCATTATTTGCATTTTTTTATTTTTTTTATTTGAAAGACCCGTCATGCGTCCACTTCGAGCTTTCTTTTGAATTATGTATTTTCTTAAGTACCGATTAACAATATTTCGCACCGTCGCACGACTTCCATCCACCATCTTTCCAGCCGCCGCAAAAATTGAATTAGGATTTTCGAGGTACATTCGCAAAATTATTTTAACGTCCTGCATTTTAAATAAAAACGATGCCCAACCTGAATTAATTATATCAACCGACACACTAAGCTAACACAAACTGAGGCACATAATCAGAAAAAAAAATCGTTCATTAGCTAGCATTTTACTGGTATGCAGACTTTGTAAAAAAACTTTTCGGTACGGGCTTTATATACGTTACTTTTGTTTAGAAAAATATTAAACCCAAAGGAGTGTAACTGTTTTGAATTTTGGTCCGAGAAATATAAATCTTTCCATAGACCTATGAACTTTAAATTTGATGAATATTATTACGTATATTTTACTATCAAATATATTATATTGATAAATAAAATTTTTGCTACGAAAATCCCTCATTTTCCCATATGATTTTCGTGCGCAAGTTCAACACATGCTTGGCTGGTTTTTTATGAAGTAACAGTTCACTAATACTTATTACAGGCGTAAGTAATTTTATTTTTTGTATGAAATAAATATATTAGCGTGGTGCAATACATTGCCGTCTATGATCGTTTATTAATAGGTAAATCCGTAGCTGAGCGGCCCCACGATGTAATGAGACCCGTCAAATACCGTCTCAATGAAGCTTCAAGCTCACGTTCTTGGTTCATGCATGAGCTCATTCGTACACGTGAACCGTAAACGTTTTTGTAACAATAAATTAGATTCTAGGAATCATCATAGTTTTTGCTTGCAAGACTAATAATTGTGTCTAGGTAGAGTTTTTTTTTTGTTTAGACATTTAAGGCCTTAATTCATACTCATGTTTTTTTTTATTTGCTTCATGTTAAAAATAATTTGTAAATAGTTTTAGCATAGTCATTTGTTAGTGTCATGTAACTTATGATTATGTACTTGACAAGTTTTTGAATAAGTAGGTTTAAATATTAATTTGAGGTTTTTTTCGCTGGATTAGTCAGATACAATGAAACATTTTTTTTCAACAAATCACACTTGAAGTTCACTCAAATTTAGTACTGATTTTTAAAATGCCTTAAAATAAAAAAAATATGCTAACGCTACTTCAGTCGCTCTGCACTTGCAATCTCGGCGCCCCATCGAGTAAAAGGATAATGCCAAATCCCACTCAGGTTTAAAACAAGAAAACAAGTGACAAACGAAAGCACGTACGTATCCAATCAATGAGATACCAAACACCGC
This sequence comes from Choristoneura rosaceana, assembly GCA_037349165.1. Classification (NCBI taxonomy): domain Eukaryota; kingdom Metazoa; phylum Arthropoda; class Insecta; order Lepidoptera; family Tortricidae; genus Choristoneura; species Choristoneura rosaceana. The sequence goes on along the minus strand of JAZBNJ010000040.1, from coordinate 7,778,284 downwards.
CATTTTGATATCGCCCGAAAGGTGAAGCGGGCACGCTTGTCACATAACTTCCACTTTTTTATTATGTTAATTTATGTGATCTTTTTAAAGGATGCTGTGCCTGAGGGCAAGTATAAGATGCAGTTTTTAAATCGTCTTCGTATCTGCAACCAATTTTCTTAATGACCAGTTAATACCACTTTCGGATATCGCGTTTTGTTTTTAATCGTTCCTTCATATTGAAAAATATTTTAACTCTTGCCAATGATGAGAACGTAGGTATGTAATTTTTTTTTCCCCCAATATGCTTGGAAATGTCCGTATAACTGTCGCTAACATAGTACACGAAGTTCTTCTTATTGACTGCCGCCTGAGCGGCCGGGAAGTTGTATGAAATTCCATTGCCATGCAGTTTTTTTTTTTACTTCTTAAGTTCAGGCTTTGACTACGGTAAGTCAGTTTAAACCAGCCTGATGATCAAATTTCTTCTTCTTTTTTTCCTTTTAAGTCCTAGTCTAGGAATAAACAGCGATTTTAAAAATGTCTCGAATAGGGTCACTGTTTTTTTTTAATATATCGACTCAAACACAATGAAACCGAAAAACTGGTAGCAAAATAAAATTAACTAAAAAGCATTCAGTAGTAGCACTTTAAATCGTAATTTAGTGATACAAAGCTTCATTTGCATTCAACTTTATATTTTTTATGGATATTATACTTTTTTAAATTACATTATTATTTCTAATGAAGTGGCATTAAGAGTCGAGCCGTGTACTTTAAAAAATTAAAAAATAAACAAGTATCTCGGGAAGTACTCGTATATGAGAAAATTTTTAAAGCCTTTAATTTAATATTTTAACGATTTTACTTTATTTCCTCTCATTAAATACTGAAGAAAAGCACTATGTAATACATGCCTGAGCAGAAATGTCAATCTATTGAAATTAGTTCAATATAATTCTTAAAAATAGTGATAGTGGTACCTATTTTTACTTAAGAGGACTTCGTGATTAAATTAGCTGCATTCGATTAATGCCGTGAATCAATGGGATTTTTGACTGATCAAAATTGGCCATCATAATTTAGTCACGGCCATAACCAATGTAATTTTCTATTCAACTTGAATCGCGAATATGTTATCGCTACTTGATATTCAATTGGCATACCTAAATACAGTTTATTTAAAAGTAATCACCTATTGTTGAGATATGCAAATATAGACAGTTAATTAAGACTGGTTTTTCGGTTTTTTTTTTTTGAAAAGGTAGTTTGCTGCATGTCTTATTTGCTTCGTTTTGTCGAATCTTCTTTATTGTAGGAAAAATGAATAGTATAACTCATTATTTGTGTATATTTTCACAAGATAAATACCTTACAAGTTGCTGGAATTTTCATTGATTTATTTTTCATAAAGTATGTATTTTTGGTAAATTGCAACGTATTGGGTATCAGGCCCCGCACGTGACCAAGCGTCTACCTGGACCACGGTAAAGGAAGAAAACCCCTCATTTTGGTATCCTTCGTCAATAATAGATATGTTACTTATCCAATTTTCCATCGGATACATGCCGTGCCTACCCTTTCGAAAACGAAAACACCCCAACCCTCGCACCGGGGAGACGTAGGTTATTCGTAATAGCTAAGAAAAATATTTACCAAACCTCAAAAAAGACGTCCCTTAATACGGGCCCAGATGCATTCGACCTATTATTTGTTTCCCCAGAAAAGGTTACCTTGCCCAAGAAATATGAATAGGTAAATAATGCAAATCTACTTTCCGGATGGAGGAACGCTTTGCGAGCGCGATTTTCTTCCTTCTATCTATGAAAATACACCACTGGGAGCAATGATATTAGAGCAAGATATCCACAGTGAAAAGGATCGTACCTACTTTGTGGACCTTTCATCTCCTTTATCTCGAAAGATAGTGATACGAGGTCTTCATACAATTTGTTACAATGACGAACTAGCTTGTAGGTGGGCATATTTATTATTCGTTACAGGTCGTTAAATTTTAATAGCTCGTACAATTGATCATTTAATTGAGAAAAAAATGGCACTAAACCAGAAGTAGGCTAGCACGCGTGTAGGTGTTTCGAATACGTCTAAGAAATGGAAAGTTATGGTCGTATTTAAATAAGTCGTGAGTCAGAATTGTAGCGTACGCATCCAACTTATAAACCACAACGTCACAGATTACGACACGCTCGTAAAATTCGTTCGTCCATTGAGCAAAACAATAAAACTCCATCAAATGGTGTCACTAGCCCGGCAAGTTCAAGTGCGCTGTTAACTTGCACAACGGGCTGTAAACAGGGAATAAAAACGTAAATATTATTCCGTCGTAAACGGTATCGTTTATAATAATAGCGGGTGCATGTTATACGGCGGGGTTAGGTATATTTATCAGTATCGGTGTGGTCGTAAATGTGAGAGTAGACTAGCGGCAGACGGTTTTACGGTGTGACGCGCAGGGGTCTTGCCTGCAATTATTTGACAAGGTGTCCACAGCGAGGCGTGATGTCGACAATGTCGCCGAATTAGACTGCGAGGTATCTTTACAATCAGGAACTTCAACATTTTGGACATGAGACATCGTGAGACTCACTCATATTAAATATAACGCCGTATAACTCACGTCCTAAATCGAGTTTAGCTCGACATGTTTCGGGCTAATCCGTAGCCCTTCCTCGCGCGAGCAGAGCGGCGGCGCGCAGTGCGCGTGTTTGACTTTTGGAGCTGCAGCTGAGTCACGTTGCTCCTAAGAGGAACGGCTACGGATTAGCCCGAAACATGTCAAGCTAAACTCGATTTAAGACGTGAATTATCCGGGTCAATATATTTAATATAGGTAGGTAATAGAGATTTTCTTCAGAAAGTCTCGTCAAATAAACTTGAGATTTACTCACATTATAAGTATTTATTGATGTGTGTCTTAAGCCGGTATCCAGATATTACTTGTGATATTTAGGGTACATATTTTTTACGTAGCTCAATATTTGGTGTTGAAACAAAAAATAAACAGTATAAGGTATCTCCGACTGTTAGAACATTAAACCTCGGCCTCGCATGTACTTGAATCATAATAATGATGTATTTTTAGAATTTGCATAATTTAATTAATATTTTGTTTCAGATGCGGAAAGACAATGGCTGATAAAAACCAGAATGTAAGGTAAGGAAGTTAAAACTACTGAGTCATCCTTCAAATAAAATAATTTAATTACTAATTCGATTTGTATTCATGAAGGAAACGTATACTCCAATTCAATAGAATCTAACAATCCTGTAGACACTTCCAGCCTATTAATATGAACACCGTGCTGCCTAAGGCTTTGTGATGTGACTATTATTATTTTTCTATTCCTTTTAGATGATAATTGCAACAACAGGGACATTATATAATCAAGCCTGCCCACGTTAGGGTGTGTTAAATGTGTAGAAAATTGTTAGATTCTATTGAATTGTACTTTAGGCCATACCAGTTAATTACAAGTACAGATAAAGTCGTTTAAAACCCATGTATTCATTTTATGACAAAGAAAAACAAATCAAACTAGTGAATGACGTGACTAGCCACAATATTTTTGTAACAGTCACACGATCGTTAAAAATTCAATTAAAGACTTGTAGATACAATTAATTTAACGCACCGTTGGTTAGCTGCCGTGTCTAAAATAGGTACCTAATGTCTATTCTATTAAAACTACTAAAAGCAACAGTACCTAGGTAATTATGTTGATAAGTTAGTAGGTTTGTAGGTCAGCTAAATTCTAAATAGATTTATGTTTTTCTAGAATATGTGTATAAATTCAATTGAATTTTTCTTTCTTTTACCATTGGGGATCCCTACCTATCATACAGAGAAAACGAAATCATTTCGTCATCTGTCCATGTCTTAAGGTTTTGATATTTGTAAGTATAAGTATTAACAACTAATATACTTCTCGTTGACCTAGATTCATGAAATTTGGCATGAACTATACTTAGTCGCACACAACACCATCCGATGTTAGCAAAAAAGATTAATTTGTTTTTCATTCCATTTTTTTTAAATTTGCCTGAACAGTTCTGTGGCTGACTGATTGAATGAATTGAATCGTTTAAATAGATACTTTAATTGATAAGGTACTGTCAGATGTAGAGCAACTCTACCTTCCCAGGTCAATTCTACTGGACGGTTTGTGTGCTCAAAACCACTTCTGTACCTATTGTCAATCGCGAATGTTTTAATATTCTTGTAACCAAGACATCTCTGATGCATACAGTGGGGACTGTATCTAGGTTTGTTAAGAGATATACAAGAAATACCTACACTAGCAATATTGTTGATAACACTATCTCTACATCTTGCACGATAATTATCACAAGTAAAGTTTGCAAATTACATCCGATGGTATTATTTATGGCATAATATAATTTTTAAAACATAAAAGTGAACAAACCTTAAACATTACTGAGTCTCAACAAAATATAAAAAAATTAAGCAAAAAGATATCCATCTACAACCAACCGTTTGATATCAGTCATTAAGCTTTAATCTTGAATACCAAGCATTTTCAGAACAAAGATTTATCAAGTTAAGGATTAAATCGACCCAGGAAGCAATCTGTCACAAATGAAGGAATTTGGAGGCGCTCAAATTTGTTCTTATGGGCCCAAACGTGGATGTGACGAACGGTCGGTCAGCAGAAATATAATAAGTTTCCCAAAATGCCTGAAGCTATTTGGAATCAGAACCGATTCTCTGACGGTTATCTAGTTTCAGTTTTTTAGATATAAGATTTAGATAAGTATTATAGAAAGAAATGCGTACGTAGTACGTAAGAAATATAGTTAATCATCAAAATTGTTAAGCTATTTTCGAGATTTAAAAATATTTCGGACTACTTATAGGGCACAGATTTCCATTTAGAGTGAGAGTCTGTCACGAATCTCACAACTTCTTTGTTCATTTATTGCCATACCTATTTTTCAGCTTCCATTTCCATATTTCAAAAGAAAAAATACTTTCTAGGCACAATTACCTTCGTCAATAGGTATGTGTGTATCCACTCAAGAACCCGTAGAGGTTGGTAATTAGGATATAAACGTATGATATGCCAAGAGCTACTATCTAGTCACTAAATAAAATAAAAAATCAGCCAATTCATTCAAAAACAGCCCCAAGCACAACTTATTTTAAAGAGGTCACAACTTACTTTTAAGAGGTCACAACTTTACGGTGTGGTAGTCACATGCCCATAAAACCTACGGTCACCTGTTGTGCGTCAATAAAGTTTGAATGCTCGTCTGATTCACATTAAAACGTTTAATACGCCAATCGAGAACGATTTCGTTCACGTTTACGATTTACGAGGTGACGATTTTGTTGTCTTACGACGGGGTGGCGCGGTTTATTTACTTTTCACGATTTTGAGGGCCCTTGCTGTAAGTGTGACTTTTGTTTATAGTGATTTTGATTTGCTAGCGTATTAGGTAAGTAATCTAATCTATGGGGGAGGCCAATGTTCAACAATGGACATCCTACGGCTGACAATTATGATGGTGTAATCTGAATAAAGTGAAAATATTTAATCATATTACGTGTTTTTTAGTAATAGATAGTTAAACGTCAGCGTAAGCGTAGGACGTCCACCAACGAAATGGACGGATGACCTAGTTAAAGCCACGGGTTCACGGTGGATGCAAGCCGCTTCCAACCGAAGCGACTGGAGGTCTGTGGTGGAGGCCTATGTCTAACAGTGGACATCCTACGGCTTAGAATATGATGAGATTGTTAAACTTGAACTATTGCAGTAATTTCAAATATTTATTCATTTATATAAAGCGCGGTACCAACATCAACATTGAGTATATACCTACGTACCTATTCAATCAATCAGATCATTTTATTTGCTAACATAGTTAAGAATTAGGTATAGATATACATGTATGTATGTATGTATATATGCCACTTTCTAAAATACAACATACAACTTTCTAATATAAATGTACCTACCAGTTCAAACCTAGGTATATACCTACCCATTATTAAGTTATATTAATACGACTGGGTACAATGAGTAACTCTATGACGTTTAAAATAAACGTAATATCGAATTGTAATTTGCCGTCGGTTACCAATAGACAACTAAATACCTAACTAGTACCTACCTACCCGCTCACAATACCTCTCTGTAGAGTAGGTGATTTCAGTCAACCAAGGCTGTCGTAATTGCCACTTGTTTACACTTACCCTCTGTCTCTACATTTCTTTCAATGTAACTGCCTATACCTACGTACCGATACATAAATATCTACTTAACTACCTTCCTACTCTCTACTAGTAGGTAGGTATTACAGAAGATACATCCATCTTCTGTAATTTATGTTCCTGTTTACCTCCATTATTATCATAATAATTCCTGATGTAATAAAATGTTCAATGGCCTCATAAAACGAGGTATTTTTCGGAGTTTGCTGGCACGCGGTTTCTTAGCAGGAATATTTAGGGTGATAAATATTCGCTAATAGATTTCATGGCTCTTATCTGTCAAAACTAAAATTATAAATCCGTCCTTTATCCAATAAATTGTTTTATTTAAAACAATCTAAGCCAGGCCTCATGTCTTTCACCAAAACAAACCAGCCCCACATTTCTTTGAAAAACACGTAGCTCAGCGCCATGGGACATAACTCAAATGACTGCAGCATACGTCTCGAATATAAAGGAGGATCTAGAGCCAAGCTCCGCCTAAAATAGCATGGCCGCTTGTTTTGCGCACGCCTTTGCCCTCCTATTGGTCTTATCAGCAAAAACTTGTTTGCCTCCACACGTATTGACCAATCAACGCCGTGGAGATACCTAAATTCTAATTGAGAAGCCGATGCGCTTATCTCCCTTTTTACCTCAAGTGCGAGGAGAGCGGTTAAAGTTGTGCATGTAGTGGTAAGCACGTAGCTGTTGCAGAAATTTGCGTATAGATGGCGCTGTAATGCACGTAGTTCGTGCGCTACACGCTAGATGGCGTTAGGGATTATGTTGTTGTAATGGGAGCTTAGCGTCAGCTGTTCTTAAATTAAAGCAACGTGCTAATCAGCATAACCTAAAACGTTTAGCCTTATTGTGATCTGCTTTATCACAGGTACGTTGCACTGTGTTAGAAAATTGTGTAAAAATTTAAATAATGTAAAATACATTGAACTAGACAGGTTTTTGTATTAACCTTTGCTTAGACCTAGTAAGTAATGTATATACCTAGTAAGTCTGTAGATGTGTCGAAAAAAGTCATTATGTTTTTATTGTTCCTAAACAAATAAACTATTATTATGTACTTGCTATTTGTGTACAATCAGAAAAGGGTACTTGTACTTACCTTATTAGCTGTGTCTTCTTCATTCGAGCGACAAATATCGCACTGAAATAAGTAGTTCAAACGGCACTTACTTACATTATACTTTATGCTACTGATTTTCAGAGTAATGCTCAATAGGTAATCTTTAAAAAAGCGACTCTCGTCATGGGAACAAAGGACGTTTTTGCAATTAAATCTCAACACTACGACTGCAGACGGTAATTTTGACAGCTGACAAGTCGGGTTAGCTATAAATATTAGGAGAGTGATCGCGTGCGTAAACTCCGTTAGACTTAACTCAGCCATTCGTGAAATTATAAAACAACGTGACAGGCAGTTAAATCAGCTGACGGTTAGTGTTTTGCTAGAAAAAACTGGATTTAATTGGGTTCCGTTTTAGACTTGCTTTAGTTACAAATTAACACCTAATTAAATAGTACTTAATAAGAGACTTCTTGGTAGATTTTGTTACTACTTATTAAGAGTAACATTAATTTATAGATTTACTATGATGACTCTCTGTAAGATTTTTGTATCCATTGCTGTTTAGAGCGTCACGCTACTAGCAGATAATCTAAATTAGTAAAGAAGTACAAAAAGTGACGTAAGAACAAAAAAGTAATATAAGTTATCTACATCCCATATAACTTATTAGGACTATTACTTACTAAAATCACTTATTAGGCTTATTTTTAGGACTTCTATGTTATTAACATATTATTTTTATGGACCGTGTGAAAACAGTTTTTTTTTATTTATAAATATTTTGCTTTCCTTAAAATAAAAAAGGCCTCTAGGTTGGCAACGCATCTGCAATGCCCCTGGTGTTTCAGACGTTTATGGGTGGTGGTGATCTCTTACCATCGGTGACCCACTTGCTCGTTTACCTACTATCCAGTCGAGTAAAAAAAATACTTACCCAAGAACATATTCTTTTTACTTAATAGTAGGTAGGTAATTTTGCTACAACAATAATATATTTATGCACAATAATGTTTTATGCCAATTGTAATATTAAAAAAAACATTGTTTCTTTTTGAGAAGAAGAAATAGTGAATATAATTATTTTCACGTTAGACGATAAATAGTCTCCGGTGGAGGAATCCATAGCGAATGTGTTACACAATTCACAGTCATATTATAACTTTCGAAAGAACCCTAAAACGAAATCTATGAACACGAGTAAGTCAATCGGCCATAAAAACGATTCAGCTATCAGTAGTTGATACCTAAGTCATTATCTAACGCTAGAATTGAATAGTTATTAGCTCTAACGTCTAATCTAATTGTTATCACGCCATTCATATCGACCTAATGTTTTTTAAGTCGCAATATATTATTCTGATTAACTAGGCAATGATTTTTATGAAGACTTGCGTGATGTGCTTTTGTTTTCATCGTAAAAATTAGAATGCAGTTTTTTTTAAGGTTTTGAATGAAAATTAAAAATAAAAATAGGACTCTCGCCCGCTATTTCATCCACCTGTACAATTTTTCATACATGCCTACCTACTCAGTTTTTCGAAGTACCTATGCTTTTGTCAATACTTACTTTCTCTTTTGTTTCCATAGTGTTACTCTCTAGGTTTCTAGGTTTATCTAGTTTCTAGGTTCTTCTAGGTTTATCAATCCCTAATAATTGATTGCTTAATAATTTTTTTTCATTATATTTTTTGTTGTATCTATTATTTATATTTGTGTGTCCCGAATAAAAATTTTCAATTTCAATTCTTTTCAATTTCTTAATTAACTAGGTACTCCAAAATTGACTGGCAGAGATCTCTTCGGGGATTTGTAATTTGTACCTACCTACTTTTCTGTTTGTAACCTTTTCGTGTTTACCTTTTGTACAATAAAGAGTTTTATTACCACTAAATTCTTCTACTACTAAGGGCTTCATTAAATCATTTTGTAACGCCATTGGTTCATCGAATGCTTGCCCACACTAGGTACTGGAGTCACGACGGCAGAGCGGTGGCCTAAGGCTAAATAACACAATTTATATTGAACCTTTGTGCGTTTGAAGAAGTTGCGCAAATTCATATCACAATAAGTCTCATCAACACAGTTCCCTACAATACAATTGCCATTTTTACGATCTAATTAAAAACGTCAAACACGCTTCTAGCAAGGTAAATCCTCCAATGTTTGTCAGATGAACCTAATACCTGTTTTTAATATATTTCAATAAAAACGATACACATGTGACGTACGATAAGCGACTTCACATACTTACCAATCTAAAATCCATCTTATACTTTCTTTACATATTATAAGGCATGATTACATCCTCAGTAGTGACATTTTGTCAAAGTTATCGTGTGCACAAAAATGAGAAATACCCACCTAGGCCATGTATGAAAGGTTTTTAAGTTTTGCAACTACGCGGCAATGACCACGAGTGGTGGTGCGGCAAACGTGTTCTCTGTTCATTAGGCGACCGGAACGCTCGCTGCACAGCGGCTACCTGGTAACACACGCAATGAGGAGAGAGAACGCGTGTAGCTCCGATCCGGTCGTACGGAGTTGTGGCCGGGTCGTAACAGTCACGTTTTGCTACGATTTCCACGCAAATAGTCGATTCGCCCTTAAAATACTGCCTTTACTAATCTTGTAAACTTAACGTTTTACCTATATCATAGTGTCTTCATATTTCCAGTGAATTTTAGGTCTTTTGCGCCCTGAATAAGGTATATCTTCGGTTGAAAGCAAATAATCGGCTTTGCGTGAGTGCTCGCAAATTTGTATTCAAAAGATACCTACCATCGAAGTACACGATAATCGTAAAACAGACGATTTAAACTCTGATTTTGGCGAGTTTTGAATATTTCTCGTACCTACCTCGCAGGTAGGTAATATGATATGCACTTGTGGTTATAGGTATCGGTTACGTTGCGTCAGATTTAACCTTTCATTAAGAATGTACTTTTAAGTTACTTATGTATCTACAAGGGCTTTAATATCTGTATTTTATTAAAATTATGTCCTTGTTAAATATAAGTAATCTACCAAACTCCGTATCGGTATCTTAATGAATTCAATTGCAGTTAAGTTAACGTCCAAGTGTTGGTCATTGTCCCAGTGATTGTCATCTTTAATTTTATGCCAATATCAATAAAGGTGACATCAGTCTTCGTTCAGGCGTTAGCATGTCAATTAATAGGATATTTACCTTACTTATTTTTAAACTTTTGCGGTAATTTTTAAATATTCACCTACAAACTGTAAAAAAAGGATGACTAAGATAAGGATAAATACACCGGCGTTTGTGAAGTCAAAGAAATAAAGTGTTATATAAACGGTCCATTAAGACGCCTTCTATCTCAAACGATTATCAGTTTAATGTATCAGATATTTGTTACTTATTAAAGTCGCAAACGGCGGTGTTTTAAAGAAATGAAACGAAAAAGAATAAAAACGTTTATTATCATATTGCTTTTATTAGAATGCACTAATAGTTAAAAAAAAAAAAATTAAATTAAAATTAAAACTGTTTATTTCAATAAAAAAATACACGTACATTTCATTAATTAACTAATAATCCTTAATTAATAGGATTGTTGTGGTCAATATTGTTGGCGTACCTAATATAAGCCATCCTGAACGAAAACCTGGATGAAGAGATTAACTGACATAACATAACAGTTGTTTATAATATAAGCTTGATTGATGCAGAAGCTTCTAAAATGTATTATTAGATAAGTACTAGGTAGGTAAGTACCTACTGACGCAAAATATAGACCCATCATGATTTAATAACAGTTGTATACCTAACCAAAATTATGTGTTTAGACCAATTTTTATTTATTTAATATATCTATGACGTTCCTAGTGTTCAAGCCACTTAATAATTTAAATTTAACTTTCAAAAATATATTTTTGGAATATACCTTTAAATAAATAAATAATAAATAATAATAAATATCAAGGGACAATTCACACCAATTGACTTAGCCCCAAAGTAAGCTTAGCAAAGCTTGTGTTATGGGTACTAGGCAACGGATAAACATACTTATATAGATAAATAAATACTTAAATACATATTAAACATCCAAGACCCGAGAACAAACATTCGTATTATTCATACAAATATCTGCCCCGGCCGGGATTCGAACCCGGGACCTCAGGCTTCGTAGTCAGGTTCTCTAACCACTTAACCATCCGGTCGTCAAATAATTTGGCAAATCATTAATGTTGTTAACAGTTCAAATATGAACATTGGTTGTATAATATTCCGGCCATAACTAATAACAGTCTTAAGTATTACAAACTTCTTAACATCTAGATGTATAACATGTAGGTGCATAATGTGTACCTAATGTCTTCGATTTAAAGTTATGATATTAAGCTTTATAGCGATAAATAATTGTTAACCTTAATTTAAGACCGAAAGTGACACGAGCAAGGAGATTAAAATTATAATATTGATTAAGAAAATGCTAGGAGCATTTTCTAAACGCATAATAGGTATACTTAAAACATAAATTCTCAGTTAAAAAAAAGTCTAAAACCTAGTGGAAGGTGGAATAAGATAGTTATATCATTATTCAGACAACTGACGTCAACACCTCTATTTTTAAAGATATTTCGTCAATTTTCGCGTGGATGTACGACATGATTTTAAATAATTTAAAATGCTATCCCACGCCTCAAACGAGACGGGAAATAGATCGGGAACAACCCAATAAATTCGGTGAATCGGTTCCCGTCAGAACAAGTTACTCTTTCTCATAGAAAGCAAGAATTACGTTCAGAGATCCGACGAAGCGGCAAGTTTACAATGATAACATCTCTGAAGTTACACATAATTGGAAAAACATTAGGTAGATTTTTGGAGCAATCGTCAATCGCACTAATTGTAGATTTTTCATTGCACATTTTGTTACGAAAGTATAGCTACAAAAATGCGTTAAGGAATTTATTAGAAAACAACCAGTATTTTAAATCTTATCAATAAAAATAATATTTTTACGCCAAGGTATGATGACCTTTTATCTGTAAATGAAACGTTGGAAGTAAAAACATTTAACTTGATAACTTATAGTTATGCTTACTATAATATTCTTTTAATATAGGGTAAGCATTACGAAAATTGATTTATTAAATTAAACTACTTACATGAATATTATACCTTATAAACTAAATTTATTATAATATTTTAGACACAGATTTAATTATGAAATAAAATACACTAGTGACTCTTATATTAATACTAGCTTTTGCCCGCGGCTCCGCCCGCGTGGTATTCGGTTATCGCGCGCTGTTCCCTCGGAAACTGTGCATTTTTCCGGGATAAAAAGTAGCCTATGTCACTCTCGGGCCCATAAACTATCTCTATGCCACAAATCACGTCGATCCATCGCTCCGTTACGGCGCGAAAGACGGACAAACATACAAACACACGTTCGCATTTATAATATTAGTATGGATTCAAGATATGCCTGACATATTTTAATGTGGTTCCTTATCAAGGTGAGCTCGAAATACCATGAACTCGAGAGTTTACGCTTGCCTTTCCGCAAAAAATCTCTTGACAAGGATTGGTTCCAAACCAGCCGGGCACATTTCAAAGATTACAAGTTAGTAGGTAGGTATTTACAGTAAAAGATTTTCGTAATAATTATTTCCTACATCACATTTTTTCTGATAATCATAACCATCTTCGACTCGATATCCCGTGGCGCCCATCGCGAACTCCGATTATGCTTTCAACATGATCCACTTTCATCATACATTCACCACTTTCGAAGTACGAAAATCCGACCTGCAAACATATAAAATCGCTAAATTACACACAGCAAAACAAACGTGCGTTACGTATAAGATATTCGCGTAAAACATAGACGCGTTACGTGTTCCGAATGAGTTCTGCGTAGGTATATATGTACGTGTATATAGGCGTATGTATATTGAATGTGCCGGTCGGGAACACTGAAGTGCAGTTTGGGAATACCGCACCGACTGATACCCCGGTAAAGTACTGGAGTACGTCCGCGGCGCAGGGAATAGAGGTAGGGGATAAGTTTGAAGATAAATTCAAATTCAGAAACATTTATTTAAACTCAGACAGTTCAAGATTTCTGTGCCTAGGTACTTAAATGCTTCTTATACTTTTATTCTGTACTTATATAGAAAAGTAAATAAAGAAACACAATTCACAAAGGCAAACTCTACCTTTAAATAGATATGAGAAGCATATAAGTAGTTAGGTGTCAACAAAAAGTTAATAGGTATACAAATACAAATATTCTTTATTGAACACCACAAATCAGTACAAAAACTTATAATATAAACACTTAGATTCAGGGTAGATAATAGGCGGTCTTATCGCTTAAAAGCGATCTCTTCCAGACAGCCATTTGGGTACATGAACTTATGGTTATGTCAAACAAAAGTAGGTGGCGGAAACAGAAACAGAAAACAAGAAAAAAAAATACTAATAAAATAAATACAAATGATATAATTATAATTACTTATGTAAATACATACATACAATACTAAAATATAAAAATAGCAATATAAATTGTTAAAATGGCCGTAGTGGGAGAAAAGGATAAGAAATTAGGGAATATAATAAATAAACACAGAAATACTGAGGACAAAGTTAAGAAGGCATACAAATATAGAAACAGCAATAAAACATTAATTAGAAAAATAAAAAATGGGTATGTCACACTGCCTTTCGTCCTTTAATTATATTTAAGAGTAGAGCAGAACATCATTTTTTTAATGGTGAAAACTTTTAAGACTTTCAATTCAATATTTATACGTACCTTCGCGAGCTTCAATTTTAAAGGAGCCAGCTTTATCCAGCGAGGTATTTTCAGATGCATCTCACCTTTTCTCCTCGTGTGTATTGGACGGGGTCAATAAAATATGTAGGCACGGCGCGCTGCTGAGCCCTCTCCTTTCCTATAACAAGAAAGTAGGTATTTTTTTCTATGCATTCTCCGTATCACTAAAAATGCTTTAACACATGTAGATGTGACGTTCACTGCTCCTTTAGCAGATGATTTGTTCACAATAACATAATTTTGGAAAATATTTTCGTGTAGTCGAACATTGGTATGGAAATAATATTAAATATGTATGTTTACAAGCTTGAGAACGTTGAATATCATGTTATTAGGCATGTTATTTAACAAAGTAATTGCATTATAAAATTCTTTTGTATTTTTATCCTCAAGTATGGTAACAGATCTCACGTTACTCATAATAAATTTTCATATTTTACTTAACTAATATTACATAACGCTAGATAATCTATCAGTATAATTAATTGTATGAAGACAAGGCTTAAATGAAATCCGTTTCACTGAGTACAAGGCATCAAATAACTAAGTTTATTATCGCTATACTTTTACAAAACATCACTGACCTAGTTTCAGCATTAAATCTAACTGTAACGCTTGAAAAACAGCAAAAGCTCTAACATTCATTTACAATAAATAAATCAAATATAAATCATACATTTTCTCGTACAGTTACAACTCACGTTCATTGATTTAGATACGTTTGTTGGCAGTTGGCGGGACGTATCTACTACGGCATAAATTAATTCTAAATGTGTCGGAATGAATTTGAAATGTATGCGTCTGTGATAACACTTAGGGTACACAGTTCAATTGATTTAGGGCCAATGGACCTGTGTGGCGACGCTACAAGACTACTGTTACTAACTAAAGGGGTACAAAAATAACGGAATTTCAGTGAGTTTTCGCATACTTTTTTAGCAGCAAAAGTATACTTAATACCCAATAAAAATACAAACTTTTACCGTTTTCGTATCTTTACTTTTCACTTTAAAATCTAAAGGCAATAAAATATAGTAAAAAGTTACATGCCTTTAGTCTGTTCGGTTTCTTTCGATCGGCAATGTTTTATAAAGTATTATTTTGGGCCGGATAACAACACTGTTTTTACATTGTTCGTATGTTTTAAAAGTTTTTATTGGACAAAACGCGTAGGTCGAATAATCAAGTGCCACTGCAGGGTTTCCAATTCGTATCGGATGAGAAATTTATAACCTCAGGTAAGACGCAGGCTGAGATTAAAGGCTCAGGTATTTCCACAAATGCGGATTTATTTTTCTTATCTTTTTAGTAATCCGAGACACTGCTAATATACCTAGCAACGGAATGACGTAGCTGGGTATTTAGATACCTACTTTTCTTTAACAAAATGCATTACATTTTAAAAACAGACAGTTTTTAATGCAAGCTTTATTTGTTTGTTTAGTGACCAGATAGCCCAGCAATTAGAGGACCTGACTATTAAACTTGAGGTTTTGGGGTTCAGTCCCTGGTTGAGGCAGATATTATGTAAGTATGAGAATATTGTTCTCAATTCTTGGGTGTATAATGTCTAATTTAAGTACCTACATTTATCCTTAACTAAATACCCATAATACCTACAAGCTGTACTTACTTTAGGATTAGGTTAATTAATGTCAATTGTCCTTATATATTTATTAATATTTCATGTTATCTATTTAATCTAGGTTATTTTAAATCAAATTGCAAGCCAATCACATTATTGAGAGTGAGTGAAATTTGATACTTAAAATTTAATTATTATACCCACGCGTATTCATTAACGCCGGTAGTTGAAAATAAGTAAAAGCTTGTGAAAACAACTTGGTTAAGTACTCAACACTTGTGCACAATCACACAAGCAAGTAAAAAATAATTTAATATCATTCTTGACTTACGTAGGTGTACCTACCTAAATACTTATTAGTTACCTATTACAGGTAGGTTTTACAAACAACCACAAGTGGGCGCGGTTGTTAACAACTTACATGTCATATTATACCCACTCTAGTTTCCTTACAATTTAAACTTCTACAATCCCGTAGCCGAAGCAAAAATTAACCTTAACGCCAATATTTTCCGTTTCCCGTGCCCAGTTACGTTTGACAGTAAACGATGTTGTCTCATTAACAAAGAGGCAGAGCTCGTTCAGCTAAGTTACTGACGGCGGGTGCACTAAAGTATGGAGGTTCATGATCACGAGCGGGCAAATACGGGGCACCTACAGGGAGGGTTAGGAAGTAGATATCGATTGGCAGACCCCTTTTATCTTACCTTTACGTTTTTCGCTTTAGACGTTTGCTGGGCTCGGGTTAGGATTTTATTGGGATATGTAGATAAGTAATTTGTGGGTTTTTAAATTTTGATTGAAGTAACAGATACAGCAACACGAATGTTTTTAATATGATATTTTTATTTACCTAAATATATCATTATTTTATTAGCAAATTGGCAAGATATTACTAACGAAGCGTGCATTTACATAAAAAATATAAAATGAATAAGAACCTATCGTTCTTAGTTTTCTAGAAATGGTATTTTCCTATTATCTACTCGTAGTCTAGTCAAACAGTTTTTTAAGTTATGCATTGGTTATCATAATTTGATTTTATGTCGGATAAACAGGAATTTTATACTGCTTTTAAAAATGTTCAATCAACTTGAAACTGCTTACAAACATAAAACAAAGTAGGAATGTTCAAGTACAAACACACAAATAATTTCGCCTTATTAAATTGTAATTAAGTAAAGAACTTTTACTAGAGACTTACCTAAGTATTAAAGTATAAAATATCAACAATATAATATCCTTCAGATGAAAGATCGTTTACGCAAAAACAAAATAAGATAAAGTAGATACTTAATTTACGCAAAGTGAACTGATAAGAAACTTGATACAGGAGACATAATGTTGTTTAAAAATTATACTTGAATATCATTTTCTACCTACCTTAATAACATGTCAAAGTCGGAAAAAATACTTGCACCTGCCGCGGTTTCCTCCAAACCAGTTTGATACTAAGCATGCCCCCGTTAGATACTAATTTTACGAGGTATCTGGGAGTAATCACCTCCTCCTACTTTGGTATAACAAGGCCTCTGTACCTATGTACTTATATATACCAATCCGAACATTTACCTCAGATCTCTTTAACAAAAGCTTTGTAAACTACGTATTAAGTATTTGGGTTTGTATGCTCAAGTTGGCACACATACATGCATAAGTCGTAAACTAGCTAACTTATACTGTTGATATTCTCTTATTTACCCACAGCGAAATCATTTTAAAGCCTTAACGACCCTCATACATGCTAACTGTTTACATTACAAAAAATTAAAAACGTCTCGATAATAAAGAAGATACCTCTGAAGTTAATATTTTGGTAGATTAAGAAAGTCGTTTTTTGAAACGAGGATATCGCGAATGGCGCAAGCACTCGCCGCCCGGAGGTCACAGTCGGTACGAGTACAAAAAATTAAGCTACTCGAGGTGCCGAGCTTTCACGCTCGATAAGGCGAAACCCAATTATTTTCCATATTCCGAAGGCTTAACCGTTCATAACGAACTTAAAACATGATGAAGTGGTAATAAATATGAATTTTTAATTTGTCATCGATGGGAAACTGAACAGACGTTTTCTTTCGAAATTATTAACACATAATAATGTATTTTTATGCTTCCTCTTAATGGAACGTCGGGGCAATCGGCGTTGTACAAATGTTCGGGGTTCGAGATACGGCCCCAATAACGCTTCATGTTAATGGACCCGTCCGATAGAGGTGCGACTGGGCTGTGCCCTCCGCGCACTCGCCGACATCTAAACCACACATACACCTACCCACATACAACCTCTCACTTTACGACGTCGGTAGTTGCGTGTACTGTCCGGACTTTTCCCGGAGACCTTCCATACACAACCACAGGGTAATACCATGTCAGTGTAAAGAGTATAGATACCTTATTATAAAGTAAAATGCGGATGTCTGTTTATGTCAATAATCTTCCATTTTATTCACCGATGACGACCGTGAACTTTATCGCAATGCTGAGACTTAATAATAACCATTCGTTCGACCTTTAAATTATACATAAAAATAACACTTTACGACTGTTAATCGACTATCATAATTGTTATGAAATCTATTAAGGTCTTTCAATGAAAGGCAACGAAAATAGAAGCCGCCCCGTTCGGAACGGCCTGCCTGCGGGCTTTATACGCCTATTAACGCTTTATATAACACGACCGAAATATCGACATGTTGTGTTATTATTCTTTTAACAATCTATAATTCAGTGCTTATAGCACACCGTACAAATGGATCTTGAAAAACAACCATTTATTTTGACAAGCTGCCTCTTTGAAGAGGTCGTAAAAATAGTGCGGCATGAACGAAATCTTTCCCTTTTTCAACGGATCAGAGCGCAATTCGCATCGCACTACTAGAAGCAGATATAAGATTCTGTTTCTTAGTTATGCTAGACCTTTATTTTAATTTGGAATGAGCTTTTTATAGAGGACTTTCGGGAGAGGAACGATTTTTCATAAATGATGAGGCGGCACTGATTGTGTATATTGGATAAATATTTTTAAGAAAAATTTCGGAGGCGGAAAAATGTAGGGTGTAATAAATATGGGGGCAGCTAAGCCGCGTCGACATGTGTAGCCAATCGGTCGATCAAGGGCATTAGGCAGCCACGAGTTTAATCAGCTCGAGCATCAGGAGTTACGAGTCACCTAGGGATCCGAGCGACTTGACAACCCATTTGTGAAGATTATACACTGGCAGAGTTGGACCCTTTGGCAAGTTTCTTGCAAGTTCTTCTTGCCAAGGGTAGTCTTGTGAAATGCTTAATTAATTGAATTTCAAATTAGAAGCTATTTAATTATTAAATTTTGGATTTGGGTACACAGGTATGTGAATAGCGGAAAGAAAAAAATATGAACCTACCTCTAATGTTATGTGGCATATGTTGTTTTTTAGGATTTCGCAAGCCTACAAGAAAATAATTGTATTTTTGTCATGTCCGTCCATCTGTCCGTTTGTCTGCGGCTTAACTTATGGACTGTTTAATACTAGAAAGCTATAGTAAGTTTGAATGATCATAATCACGTCGACAAAATGGTAGAGTTATATTTGGTAAGAAAATGTTCTTTGGTACCTCCCGTACCTACTCGTACATAGGTAAATGGGGATGATTTTTTTCAGGTCTGAATACTAATTGCAGGGTATTAATATAAAAAAAAATATAAGTTCGCTAAGGCCGTTTTTAAGTCCTAATTTTTGTTACAGACAACTATCCCCGGCCGGTCCTCCACAAGCTAAACGTTAGCTAGAAAAATCTAAAAATAAAAATTGTGATGGTATTCTATGTAATGAATTTTAGAGTAAATTTATGACAGCATTAGACTATAAGTCAATCAAAACTTAATAATGAATATTAGCCGCATATTACTACTGAACCCTTCATTGACCTGCCCTTGGCCGCTTTTTTGCAATAAAAATATATCTTGGTCATTATGGTCATATACTTACACTATTTATAAACTAACTTTATCTACATACTAGGTACCAACACTTACATATTTCAATTATAAGTAAGATAATTGAATGCTTCGAATGGTATTTACATAATGGAAATACATAAATATTAATGACTTATGACAACAAAGTAAGATAACTTATAATTATATTTAACAAATACTTAGGCAGAAATATTTTAAGATTTTTTATGAGCTATTTATGGAAATGGAAAGGTTGTGATTTAACGTAGTGGTACATGTAAAGTTAATTAATGCCTAATAATTTAGTGGGTACTAGGAACGCTGACATAAAATTAGTAATGAAATAGTTTATAGAGCTAGGCAGTCTTGTTATTATGTAATAGCTTCTAGTTCATAACTTTATTTGTACCTACTAGTCACATGCCAGAATAATCGAAACATTAGCGCAATTGGTGTAATTGGCTTAACTGACAGATTTCCTGACCTGGTTAAGACCTGGAGACCTGGTTAAGATCGCGGGACCGCGTTGTATGCGGGAAACACAAGACAAGACCGGACTGAGTGGAGAGCCTTGGGGGAGGCCTATGTCCAGCAATGGACGTCTTTCGGCTGACATGACTATTGATTTCCCATAGTTCTACACGCACGAGACTAAATAATTTATAATTATAATTGTTCAAATGTGCGTTTACGAAACGCGCCTTATTTACGTTACAAAAAAAGACATATAAGATTTTTGTTTGAATGATACCGTAATTTATTCCATCCAGCAATAACATTTTGCCGATTTTTTAATAATGAGCACTCCGCTTTACGGTTAAAAGAGTACAGAACACAGATGTTTATAATGATTTAATTTCGGCACAGCGCGCGCCAGGCCAACCTATTGGTTTGGTTCTTAAGCTTGAGCTTAATCGAGTGGGTGCCTTATTAACATTTTTATGAAAGCCTTAATGAGATATTCTTTTTCCTTCTCGACCGCCGCATCGTCTCCTATCATAATTCCACAGAAAATTGCGTTCTCTACCATATAAATCATCCTAAATAGATAAGGGAAGTATGTAAATATAACTCGATCATGCAAAAATAAGTGGAATAGCGTCGTACGGAGCTGTTTAATAAGTCTTTGCAAGTTATGTTTGTTATAAAAGTTAAGATACGAAACCGGGCTTTTGTAATATGTAAACTTGGATTTTAGTGCTGAGGCACTTCGTGGAATACTAACTCAGCCAATTCAACCCTCTTGCTCGGGGCAAAACATGTACTTACACTACACATTTATCTCTTTATACCTACTCATTATTATATGCAAGTATTTATACTTTGGTAAATATAAAATAGACTAGCATTGCGAGTAATGTAACAAAACATCAAACAAGTCAGGTTCTACCTTCAAATTCAAATCATTTATTCAGTAAACAGGCAACAATAGGCACTTTTACATGTGATTTTTTAACCTACCAGCTTTTTCGGAAAGACCCTCATTGCTAAGAAGAATGCGCCGCAAGAAACTTGGCAGAAAGTAATTTTTTTATAAAAAAAAATACAATACAATACAATACAATAACTCTTTATTGCGCACCAAAATATAGCAAAAAATTACAGAAAACAGGTAAAACAGGTAAAAATTTACAAATAAAATACCTAAAAACTACAATATGCAACAAAAAAAAAATTAAAGTAATAATAATAATTATACAGGGATGTATGTAATCCTTTGGTTACAAAACTAAACACTAACTATATCTACGTTCAGTGGAAGTGTAGAATGCTTTCAGCGTCATAAATAAAAAATTCTGAAATATACATTTCAGGTCAAATAAACCTACTCAATCAATAAAAAGAAATGGAAATTAATCAACAGATTGATGTTTTCCACAGTTAGTTTCTTATTATTTATAATGTCACTGAATTGCAATATAATGCGCCTCTTATAAGTATTAGGTACACTTGAAACTGTACTAGTTTAATTAGACGTTTATATAAGTAGAAAACGCTTTTCATGTAGTGCTTTTGAAGTTTAACATATTTTTATATTTAACGCTCAGAGATCAAAGCAAGATTAGATTAGTAACGGATCGTGAGAGCGATGCGGTAAGCATAGAATATACAACTAGGTAGGAATATGATATAAATCTCAATAATTTAGTTTTAAATGTATGTTATTTGGAATTAAACAGCTTTGTCTACTTAATTTAAATGGAAATACCTAAGTATGTTTAATGTTCGTGTTATTTAATGTATTCATGACTTTTGAAGATGATTTATTGTTGAAGAATATTATACTACCTATGAGTTTATTTTGATATGTGGCCAGGAATTAAAAAAAAAGCAGACTGGCTTTATTTATCTCATTATAGTATCAAAGCATTATATCATATTATTATAATATTATAGTACTTTCGTTCTACTCTTTTCGAATCTTTTTCGTGTAAGCAAACGTAATTTTATATCCCTATGCTGATTATTTAAATTTAAATCGACGAGTGTCAAATAAAAATGCAGTTAAATGGACACCATGAGTAAAAATGGTTACGAAAGTATAAAGATCAAGTTACAAATAAAATGCACACTAGATATGCATGCATCTAAATAGTTTTTCATTAAAATAATTGTAAATACCTAGCCAATTTCATTTTACGTTCCTCAGTCGTACACCTGTCATTTTGGAAAAAAGTGAACCAATTAAACTTCAAATTAGCATTTTAATGTATTTGGAATGTTCACACGTACGTATTCTGCTAGCGCTCGCGCACCTGATTGTCAACTGGGGGCAATTGTAAAAACATAAAAAGCCTATAAAATCGATCGTAAAAGAATTGTAATTCCGGTGAGCGTCATACCCTTGCGAGCGAAGTGGTTTCTACGCTTTTTTTTGCTTGTGGTAAAATAAAGCATTTTCTGTAAATGTATACAGGTAAGGATTAAATTACTCCGTTGTTTAATTGAGGCGTATCAAATATTTTAATAGGATTAAAATTAACAGAGCCCATATAAAATTACTGAAAACGTGCAAACGGTGATACAATTTTAACGTTATTATGCCTAAAAGCTGTTAAGTTACAGACGCTCCAATTTAAGGTTAATCTCTGTTATTTTTGAGTTTTATTTTAGCTCCGTTCGTATCTTGGAAAGAAACTCAATACGAATTCCTATCGGGGTAAAGATAAAACTTTTAAGAATTTATTTGAGAGCGCGTTCCTTTTCGGTAACTTTGGTCATAACGGTTCCATGGCGAGATGGGTAACTCGAATCCAGATTTGAAATTAGTAATCCAAATTCACTTTTTCGTATTTCTTTAAAACAATATACCAATAAATACCAACTGTCATATAGACAAAATTTATTTATAATTATTATAGGTACAACAAAAACAAACAATTTTTCACAAGTCTCTTATCTGTTCTTTATTTTTCATTAATCTACATTACTTATGTCAAGATTCAACTAAGTAATAAAACTAACTTTTATTTGATGAAATAAGTAGGTACGAAACATAGTCAATGATTAAAAATTAAAAATCAAAATTGATTGAAATGACGTATGAAAATTATGAAAACCCAGCACTTCAATGAATTATGCTCGCATTTTACGAAACTTGATGATAGCAAATGACACTTGTCAACGACACATTTCCAAGCTACACATATTATATTATTTCTATTAAAATCAAAAACATCCTACGCAAGAAAAACCAACCTACATAGGCACGTAATTACCATCCCACCTACGCTGCGTCTCGGTCCCAAAACTTTGTTTCCATTAGTTTGATTAAGAAAGATCCGACATGTGAGTATTTAACTTTTAACTACCACAACATACATATAACGAGTTTGTGTGCTTCCGTCTATCAGTTTCGGGCATCTGAAGTTAACATTCCCGAACGACTCAAAACAAAACACAACCGAATCTACGCGCAGTTCAGTTGATTTTCATTTAATGGTCGGATGCTACATTCGTCTTTGTACGTCGAAGGTATCCCGTATCGATTGGTAGTGGCCGATACAACTGCCGCTATTTACGCTTCTTACCTATTTATAAAGCGAGCTATCACCCAACTGCCTGTACCTGCGACACGGACCGACCACATACTTGGTGGTTCAGTTTGAAGAGGTTTACATGGGATGCTTTATAAATCGGTATTATTAGTGGTACAAATCGTTGCGGCAGATCGTGTTTTCTTTGATAACGAAATAAGGGGAACTTTGTCTGTATTTAACAGTATGTGTGTAGGTGAAAAAAAAGAAAGAGAAAAGGAAATATATTTTATACAGTTTCAATAGTCTTACCACCGCCAGCAAACTGTATTTTTTTAATTATGTATAATGTTAAGGTATCAGGGGTATATAGAGGTTTTTCTAAACCGCATTTACAGACGATGTAATAAACGATTATGTAAATGATCACTGTAAAATATATACCTATTCGAAAACAGTTTGGTTATATTGAAGAAATTATACTAACGAATAAAAACAATGGATTATTTACTTAAAAGATTACAAAAGTGACCTTTTATGTTGGTTTGTCGATTAAAAATACAAAATTGCAAAATAAACTGCTCTACCTAGTTTTTATTGTCATTATTTATAAAATCAAAGTTATCTTTTAATAATCTAAGATGTTTTTAAAAGATAGGTTCTTATATTCGATCAAAGATTATGTACTGATGGACCGGCGAGCTCATTGGATCACATTAATATGACCGTTTCCGTTAATTTCCTCCCACCTGCTAGTTATAAAGTCCAACAACTACTGAGATTCTGTCGCAGCTTCGCGATCGTTAATCCGACTTTATCAGGTGTCGGCGCCTCGCACGACGCACGACGCGTGCCGCCGACTTTACTGTCCATAAACCCAAACTGTTAGAGCTCATTTTTCTTGTTAACGAGCGCCTCGGATTGTTTATAGTGTAAAAAATAAGCGACGAGCATTCACAGCCTCTAAGAAATTAACGACAAAAAATATTTACGTTCACTACCGCGGCACCCGAAGGCTCACGCTAGCTCACCCCTTCCCACCGAAAATCACGCTCGGAAACAATATTTGCACTAAGTTTTCACGGAGCTGAAGGAGAATTACGCAACGCCCCATATATTATTAAAGGCGCTCGTAAAATGCCTGAGTTACCGATTCCATCGACATTTAGTGTGGAACAATCGGCCGTAGTCGGTGAGTCAGTCGCCGCCCGAGGACGGACGTCGAACTACGCCTACAAATCGGAAAACATTACCCTTACCATGTGTTACTGAATAAACAGAGGACCTACACAAACTTGGCTCAGCGACAAACAATTATGTACACAGGTTTCGTCAAAAACAATTCACCCTACTAGAAAATGAGTAGATTTGTCTACAGAGAGGATTTAGTCAATACCTAGCTTAAAATTTACGCGATCCTGTCCTATTGCTATTCATAAAATTAAATGTTAATTTAATATAATGGATTTTACCAGCCTTTTCTAAATTTAATAGGCTATTTTTATTCGGGATCGAGTTCAAAATCCACTAGCGTCTTGCCTAGCAAGTGGATACGCAGGGTACGCTCCTACATTATAAAGTTTTGATTAGAAGAGTTTTATTCCAGACGTGATTCGTTCCAAGGAAACGCAACATTGTCGAGCCCTTGAGCAACTAGATGGGCCGTGTCGCGAAGTCTGTTTCGCGTTAACCTTAATTAAATATTTTAATATATTCCACCCGTTCTACGAATTAATCTTGTGCGTACGTATCTAGTACTTAAGCGGAATATTAATTTAAATCCACTTCCCATCTACGCAACAACGTTTAATTAAAAAATGAATGTTTTTTTTTTACTTGTACCGTTAAACTAAGCTACCGTTTTTTTAAACAGATTACTTACCGAAAAAAGGTGTCATAGCGCCTATAAACTGTTTAAAAACAATTAAATAGTCATAAAAGCGGTGGATTCCCACCATAATCGTCGTGTAAGTCTGAGTCGTTACTACGAGATGATAAACACGCCTCTCGTGCCGAACGTAAAATATCTTTTGTTACCATTTTATGACAACAATTATGACCTATAAAATGTGCGGCGATTATACGTAGCGATTCTTGTGGTCGCTCTGTCATCGGCCCGGTCTGTAGAAGCTACTAACACGGCCCTTTTAAAAAAACCTAAGTGCATCTTGGTATTTTTAGACTTTAAACGCTCCTCCTTTACGCGTAGAGACGATTTTAAAAGCCGCCAATGACACGTACCAACCAAGATAAGTCGGGTGAAGAGAGCAGCCATTATGAGAACCTTGACTTTGTCTTTTAAGTATTTATAATTTTCGTCAACGCTTTGTTTATTTTTGTAACGTAAAAGATAAGAAACTATATATTAGAAAAAGTTCTAAATATTTCAGTTTATTTATACCGGTTGCCAACAATTAATATACCTACTGACATTATTTGAAACGTATTTCGCAAAAAGAACTTATTATGATAAATTACAACCATGTGCCTTGTTAGGTTTGAATTATCAGCTTTCCCCATTTAACATATAAGCTCAAAACAGCAAATTTGTTCAGCCAAGAACACCCAATTTAGTTAAATAATGCAAACGGCAGTGTTTACAAAGCTGATGTGTTAAAATTTCACGTGAAAATGCAGCCAATTTGGAGGATGGGACCAAATTTGTGTTGATAGTTGTTATCTAAGCGACCCATCTCTCGGTTGCGTAGTGGTTACAAAAAAGTTCAAGTAAATTCGGTGCTAAAGCTTGTTTTGAATGCCTAAAAGTTGTTTTTTAGACTGTGGGAAATATTTATACCCTTAGTGTGAATATAATGTTGTTATCAGTTATGCTTACCTATATTGCAACGAGTATTTAAGTACATATTATGTAATATTTGACTCATTATAATGAAACACTAAGGGCCTGTTTCACCACTTGTTGACTAACTTTAAGTGACGGATATCAGTGATGCCGTCTCTGTTTGTTTTGTACGAATAAAAATAGACGGCATTACTTTTATCTGACACTTAAAGTTAGTCTACAAGGTGGTGAAACGTATAGGCTGTGATTAATAATGCAATATTCTTTAAATTTAAGATTAAGAAAGTAATCGCTTACATTGTACAAAATGCTACAAAACTTTATAACATTTCCTTTTCATAGTAAACATGCCCTTTAGCAGCGATATTTTTATGCCTGGCATTTAATATTTGTATACACCTCTTTGAGCGTATATAACTTTGCAGCTATGTCATTCGATAAATGCCGAAGTCCGGTATTCAGAAAGGGCAAATGATTGGTATTTATGCTAATGTTTCTTAATTTGTTTTTGTAGGTGCCACACAAAATGGTGCACCAGAAGCAACTGATAGGGCAGAGGTATGTTTTAATCATAAAACAGATTCTCTTTCAGAATAATTATCGAACTGCAAATTTTTCTTTCCAATTTTTGTATCAATTTTTAAGGTTTTCCCGTTAAGAATTACTTTTCTTAATTAATCTGCAATTTTCCATGAAACCAGAAAAGATAAACTAAGGCTGGGAATTGCATTCAGTTTTAGTTTCAGGAAATATTACTGGTGAAGAGCAAGTCGGATAAAATGGTGATCTTCTGAACGAAGAATTTATATTCTCACGAAATATGGGTAGGAATCTGAATATCGAAAGCTAAAATATCGAATATATTAAAATATCGAATGGATCGTGATATCGAAAGGTTTATTTTCTGAAACTGAGAACTTTTCAGGATTGATTAAAACGGCATCGTATAGAACCCCTTAGGTTAGGTTAGGTTAGATTTATAACAATCTAAAAAAAGTACAGACTTAACAGAAATACCCTTTCGATATTATGACCCATTCTATTCGATATTTTAATACATTCGGTATTTTAATATTCGATATTCAGATACGTAACTCGAAATATAATTATACTCTGTGTTGACTCATACTCTATCTTAAAGTTTTCGCATGTATTACTAGAACTGGTCTAGAATAATAATTTAATTGCCGTGCCTTATTTCCCGACTCTACTGCGCGACGACGCCTTGTTTCATATTCGCCCCGCGCTCCCCGACTATATTAGAATGAAAGAGTCCCTTGCGGCTGCCTATGACATTACATTCGTTTTAGAAATACATACCTATTGTTCTACAAGAAATCTATTTACTATTCATTATTACGACGAAAAAAAAAAGACGGCAGCTTTAAAATTCAACGTACAAATGCCGCACTTCTCAAAACCTTTTAGACAATTTGAGAGTCGAATCACACCCCATAATCGTGAAATAATATTACCCAGTTTTTGTGTGACTTGACATGTGCTTGATTATTCACATAATTTACAATATAAACAAAAGGTGATGATAAATTTCCATGAAAATGCTATTATCTTCCTAGGCATAAAATTTAAATAAATACCAGGTCACCTATACCTATAGAATAGGTCATACTTTAGGAAGAGGGAGCGTGTGCAAAATGTTTCATAAGTAAGGAGGGTCGAGGATGGACCCTCGGAAGGGCGGTGGCATAACTTTATTTTGAGGTTAGCATAATTAGAGTTGTTTGCCAAGGACTCGGGCATACAAATCCGCTATTTGTTACGTAAACAAATAAAAGTTGATTGTAATTGGCGCTAATTTAAACTGCTATAAAGTTGATTGCCGTGAAATTGAAAACCGTGGTAGCTTATTTTGACCAATGGACTCTCAAGCAGAGTATGGTGGATACTCGCAACTCTGAGCTTTTGAGATGACTGTAAATTTATTTAAACAAACACATTATTCTAAGGGTAAATTTGAAGTAAAAAATATCCCAAAAATAACTTAGGTAACTACTTATTATGTGTATAAAAAATGTTTTTAATTTACCACGACCATTAAAATGAAGGAAAATTTTGTAAAAAAAACCTACGAATAAGCTCCGAGAATCTAAAAAGAAGCTTCTAATCGGACGGGTTTATATCCGTCTCACTGCTGGGCAAAAGCATTTACCTAATAAATAATTTCTGTATTTTATTAACCATACTCGTACTATGGATCGTTTTGTATAAAGTCTAAAAAAGATGTGTTTTATTTTTTTAACAGCTTCTTCGGGCTTTACTATACATGTTGATGATGATAGTTAATTAGCTTCAAAACTTAGTACCTACATCAATTAACGTTAGATTAAAGAACTGTTGCAAATTCAAAATAAACTACAACGAGCTCGCTAGTGTTCAAGTTGTGTGCCAACTCGGAAAGACCAGCATAACTATACTAATGATGATGAGAATAATTTTAACAGAGGAAATGAACCATTTAATTTTCCCGGGTTGTACAAAATTTTCTGAAAATTACAGGAACATTTTGGCGTCGAAATATTTAGTTACAGAATTTTAGAAACTTGGAAAATTGCAATGTCGTCTGTATCTTTATTTGTATGTTTTTACAAGCTTTTATTTAGTTTCACCTGTCCCGTTGTCTGTCTGTCTATCTGTCAGTCTGTTTGTATTCAAATAAATTGCGTGACAATACAATAATCTAGTAGGTAGTGACATCCTGGTAGTCCAGTCAGCATCGTCTTCGACGGTTAATAGCATCGACTTGAAATTTGGGATGTTAATGTAGTTTGGGTGATAACGCAAGTATACAGTCAACAAAAAGTGCAGTCAGCAAAAAAATCTTGTATTAAAAATGATATTTTGTGGTTAGGTTATTTAAGCTCAAAATCTTGAAAATTTAACTATACTGACTTCTATGTAGTAATCAAATATTACCGTGAAACTTGTTATGGATGTAGTTTTTATGTTAACATCAGGAATGTTAGCATAATTCTTAGCCGTGATCCTAATTAAATATCAAACAAAAATATAAAAAAGAGTATGCCTCCCTTCTTCCGTTTCACAAACTTCATTAAAATACCACAACATCTGCAATTCGTTCTCTATATTTTTTTAATTTAATCTCAGAAGCTAAAAAGAATCTGTGCCCCCCAAGTAGGAGGAACAATGAGCATCAGGTGTTCGTAAGCGATCCGAAAGAATGATATTATCTGGAACATATTCCCGCTCCCGACCTAACTGTCACGGTTCCCCACTCAGAATAAATTACATCGATTTTTCTTCCTGCGTACATAAATACTATTTTATATGGACTTCGTGCTCCTTCAAATGGTAACTTTATAGGTCTCGAATCTAAACCTACTATTATGGCATCTGTCAATGGTTTAGGTCTTGCCTTATATTTTCATTTAGTATAGGTACCTACATCGATTTCAACCTCCACACTATGTCATTGTGATGGCAAGTACAAATATTACGAGTACATACCTTGTTAATATCTACTCGTACGGAATTCATATTTACATTACATGTACATAAAGGTTACTAAAGGTCTTAAGAAAATGAAAATTCAGCCTGATTCACGTCGACATAGTACGAGTAGGTATATTAAAGAATTTTCTCGCATGTTTTCTCGACGCGAGAAACAAATATTTTCGTCGTCACAAACCATTTCAATTTTCACCGAACGGCCGCATAAAAAATGCGTTAGGTGGTTTTTTCTTGTTACAAATAAGGAGTAAAAAAATAGAAAACACGTCGGCACCACACTGAGACAATTTGGGACATTTTGTTTTCAATTTGTTTCGACCTTTCGCCCGGGGCTTTGACCGAGCATCGAACGGGAATTCGTCTAGACGATGCCGTGTGGTAGATGCATAAGTAGGTATAGGGCACTTGGAACCTTCAGTGAAGCCCCCGAGCCCGACGATGCCTAATGCAACATACGCAGTCAGCATTAGCATGGTTGATATTTTGTATGATAATGCAGTCAGCTGTTTTCTACAGAGCCAGAGTCTATGTTGATAGTTCCAAATAGAAGTGTATCCGAATACTTACATATAGATACAACAAGAAATAATCGACGATAAATACCGATATATTTATATAACAAGATTTCTGAAGAAATCTAAAAATCTAATCTACAATACAATACAAAGCCTCTTTATTGTACACCAGAAATAGTAAGCGATACAAAAAACAGATACAAAGAGAAAAAATATAATCTTTGATCTAGCCCAAAATATAAATTAAGCACTTTTATTTTATGTTATGCATTGTCAGAGTGAGTTAGTAAAAATTATCTTCAATCGTCAACTAGTAGTAAGTTCATAAAATAATGAAAACAGATTTTCGCTATCTATATATTTAACTACACTTGCATGTCAAATTTGAAGTTTTTATTAATTATGTTACGGAAAATAAATCAAAATATAAGCCCTACACTATGGGCATATCGAAAAATTACTTCTTAATACACCACTTTGACTTTAATAAATATATCTGCCATATTTCAAGTCCCTGGCTTCAGTATTTTCAGCTGGGTGATGACAAATGAGTCAGGACCTCGTACCAGGTAGGACAAGTCTTTGGAAGCTACTAACTTCAAATATAGGTACCTGTATATTTACTACTGGTATCTAACAAAGTATTATTAAAATATCAGGACCAGCAGTTACCTAATTATGATACTAATAATGTAATATAATGACTGATCAGAGTACCAACTCTTTTAAATTAATGATCAACATATAGAAAATATATCTGAAACTTGACTTGCATTCCATTTAATATCTATTACCTTTATTTATCCAAACCAGGGTAATATCGGGGTGTCCTTGTCGTTTTGTTTTTTGGCATTTATACTTGTATTTTACGACTCGGTATCTGTACAAGATACGGCTAAATGTGTTATGTAATACGTTTAAATTGGGTGGAAGGAACGAGGCAATGGAAGGGTTGTATGATGACGCAATATAATTGGATTGCGTGCTTAAAAAAGATCGCTCTGAGAGTAATTCTTACACAGTATTTACGAAATTCTATTCTATTCACCTATCTATTAGGTATTATCATAATTATATAGTTACATTTTTTTTCAGTTCTCATGCTTTTAAAATGTTTTTTTTTGTCTCTGCATATCGGGACTAAAGCTCCTCGTTAATCTCTAGGGATTAAAGTATTTTTTTTAAATTTACGATAGAAACCCCTGAACAGCCAATTACAGTGTTTGTGAATGGAGAAAAATCGCAATTTTCAGTGATTGTGTATAGAAAATTTTCAGGGCGTGGAAATAACCTCAAAATGATATCTGTGAAAAAATATTTAAAAAAAAACTTGAATCACACTTAATGATTGCTAATAGGTATGAATCTATTCAACTATATCAAGGACGAATTCATTTTACTATACAATAAGTTTTGAAATAATTTCACTTTTGAAACTGATGGCTTAATCGAAATCATTTAAAGCATCACTTCAAAAAAAACCGCGGATCTAATTTTTTTACTATTTATTATATATTACTTGATTTTTTTTAAAAGTAACGTTGTAATTTTGAACAGAACGTTGTTTTTTTCCTCACATTCAAAGTAAAAAGTAGAGTGCGTAATGCGAGACTATAAAAAATACACTCGAACTATAGCTACCCTCGCTCTGTTCGGGTGGCTAAACATCTCATGTCATTATGGCTTGTTTTAGTCCCTTATTTAACAATATACTATTAAGAAGCCCTAACCATTTCAAGTTTTTTTTAATTTTAATTTTAAAAGCACCTGTAAGTAGGTAATACAATAATTTATTTCCACACTGTGTTATTATCTAATACCTACTTACTTCCAAAAAATCTTACATCATCAACTACCTACTGATCATAACACAACGTCACCATTTTTTCTCTAACTAAGCAAAGTAAAGCCTTAACACGTACGAGCAGCATTGCTTAATCAAAGTCTGCAGCTAAAGCGGGCTGGATAGGCTGTTTGGCTGGCAAGTTGGATGGTTGGAAGGCTGGAAGGTTGGATGACATTAATCGTGCGGTTTACGATCGGCTTCGAGCGCGGTCGGCTCCGACTCGGGTCGAGTTGGCGCGTAGGTATATAGGAGAATTGCAGATGTTTTTTGATAGGTGTTTTTTTTTAATGTAAGTTAGTCATTTTAGTCATTTTAGTCATTTATTTATTGCAACCATAGTATTGTACAGATCTTAATAACTAAGTAGGTACATTTAGAGTTAAGTTAGCACTGTTTTAATGCGATACGTCCACTTTAATACACGAAAGCCTCATTTATTTACTTTGTTTATAATTGAAAGGCATTAACAAACAAATTTAATTGATATCTACCAAGAGATTGTTTTTGTTACGGTTTGTCTACGAAAAAAAAAATAACTTTCATTAATTCTGAAAAATAAACAGACTGTTCAATTATGTATTAGAAAAATTTTCTTAAATAAAAAATATCTAATGTTATTTTTTTTAAATAATATCAAAAAAGCATAACCTAACCCTTGCATATCCTTTACCATACTCCAGAAAGAAAACGCGGGGCTGAAATCGAAGTTCGTCCAAACTGGAAATATAATTTTAAAGATGGCGGCTGCTCTCGTCCTTCCCCGCCCCGCGCGCCCCTCCCTCGACGCAGCCTAAAATATGCACCCAAAAACCATTGTCTGTTGCCATGACAACCAACCGCTCGATACTGGCGCCTCGCAGCCGCACAATCAAAGTTATATTTATCTCGTTTACTCCTTAACTAGTCTGATACTGAAACCGGATTTGGGTGATCGTTTGTTTCATTCGCGCCACCATGCTTGAACGGCTTAGCGGAGATGCCGTACAGTCAGACACGTACATCGATATCTGATTGGAAAGCGATTGTCGTATAAGAAAATTATCTTAAAGGGTTTCTCATTAAATATCAGGTTGGGTACTTTGACTAGAGTTGAACAGGAATTGAAGTTCAATAAAATTATTGAAAGGACTTTCTTTATTGATAATTGATTTCAACTAAGTTGCCTAGTATTCATAGTACAAGCTTTTCTTAGTTTGGCACTAGGTCAATTGGTGTCAATTGTCTCATGATATTTATTTATTTATTTGATTTTATTATGACTCAAAATAATTAATTAATTACATTCGAAAGTAAGCATAAATTTTAGGTCTCCTTTTTTTAAATCAGGCTACTGTTTACTTACCTCTAAGAACTTGACATTTGACGTTTTTTTTATTAATCTTTGAAGACCAATCTCCAAAATAGGACCAACACATTCAGACACAATTTATTAGGCACTGTTTCAATACTAAAACTTCACAAATGATTAGCACTCAAAATCTAAAATCTAGATTCACTACTGACCACTAATTCGTCATCTTCAAAAGCTACTGTACGAATGATCCTAAAATCATGGACAGAATAACTGACCTAAATTAGAAAGTTGTAATTCCGTGTTCCCATTGGTCGCTTTTCAAAAAGCTTTTTACTTAAATACCTCAAAAACTTTCTCTTTTTTGTTACAGTTTCTATTCTTCCGTGTACCTTTGCGAACACGGAAGGGTTTTCGACTTTCTCTTTGAAACAAAGGTGCATTGTCATCCCTTGGGAACATACTGCCAGATGTCATAACCAAGTCAAAACGCTGTTACAGTTTTTCTGTACAATACATTTTTTATTTGTTCGTCTAATTTTGTTGGATTGGGAATAAAATAACTCTTCATTAAGAGATAAAAATATATTACTGAGATATCAGGGTTATATTAATTAACTACGTTATTAAAAGTGACAAGTTATTTTTGACAACTTTTATCCTACTTAGCTTAGCCCATAATTTATCATTTACCTGTTGGCACCTACTATTCCCACTTAATAGAATCTTAATGAAAAATATATATGCTATTGCACATAGGTAAATAAAGTCACTAATTATCCGCAATGTAAGACATAATTAGATACATAGACTATGTCAACTAGGTAGTTATGTCGTAAATTGTTATTTTGCTCTACAAAAGATTTGATGGCTCCATTGTTAGCCTTAATCTTTTTTTATATTAGTGATGACAAAATATTCCGTATTTGCAATTTACTTCTTGAAATAAAATAAATAACCTAATGACTCACTTTTGTTTAGAACTGTACATGCTCATCACGCACTAGTACCGCTGTAAATTGTGCTCTATATACATGAGGGTAAGACGTAGTTTTATATGTTTGTATTTTTCAGTATTTTCGACTCTTTCCTTGGGATAATTAAGTAGTTACTTATGTACCTATATATCTGTAGATGTCGTAAAATAGACCTCACTGAAAGAAAAGTTATTTCTCCATCGGATACCAAGCAATATCAAAATATAACTCAAGAAGTACCTATCAATCTACTAAAATATACTGAGTACTAAAATATACTGAGTAAAATATACAATATACTGAGTTGTATGTAGTTATACAAGGAAAATAAAAAAATACATTTTTAAAAATTATGTTATTTAATAAAACACGAGTACCTAGGCACTTAGTCTCAGTTATCCGCATTAAAAAAAACATTACCAAGCGTAGGTGCAAACGATAAAAGCTGAGTAGTTATTTAAAACTGATTATTAAATAATTTTGATTGTGTCAATTTTAATTACCAAATCCGTACCTCAAACATACTCTAATTAAATAAACTTCTTACTTTGTAGATTTTTGACCCGGTTGGGTCCTATCACTCGAAGTTGTATTATCTAAGCTAAGTAACTTAAAAGTTCAGGACGTTTGACAGAGATGGCGCCACTACCAAACTGCTTTAGAATGAACTTTTAGTGTGGAGGCTAAAGATAGGTAAATGGCTTTTAAAGAGTTTCAAAAGTATGTATTGAATTATGCCTTTATGTAATTTAAAATTTGGAAAAACGTAGTCATATATTACACTCTACACTCATTGTTTTCTGAGTTTTATAATACGTAAAATACAGTATAAAACTACTTACCAGAATAATGCTGCATCAGCTATTTCAGGATCACCATTTGGGCTTTTTCTTCTGATATAAGATGTATAAAAGCTAACTATACTTACTACCTTTCTAGTATCTTTATTGTTGGTCTAAGTCTTTTGTATACTTAATCTACCTTTAGGTACTAGCCGTAACGAACACTCCCTATTTTTAGTATATAAATATCTATGTATGTATATGGTTCTTTCTGCCTAAGCATCTCCTTCCATACTGCATTATTTTATAAGAAAGCGACGAGTAGTTAGAATTTAGATATACTTACTTATATGTAGTTATTACTTATATGTAGGTATTCTATTTATTACGAGCAGGTAGGTAGGTAAAGAATTTTTTATATTATTATTAACCTTCTAGCCAGTATGTACAAAGTAAAACCAAATCTAGGTAATTTTTAATAAGAGAAGCTTCTTTATGCAGAAGAGCTTTGCTGTGACCCTGTCAAACCATGTCACAATAAATGTTATATACTAGTGATTATTTTTGTTATGTATTGAAATATTAATGTGAAAAGGTTCTAATTTGTGTAAAGTGTTCTAATTTCTTTTGAAAGTAATGAAAGTAATTACTATTTTATTCATGACTGACAATGAGTGGTATATCTCGTAATCTCGTTTGGTATCTACATGGCTGTACTTTTTCACTATTGAATATGGTTAAAACCACGTCAAAAAATATTTAACTTTAAAAAAGACTACTGATTTAAAAAAGTATCATCCCGTGTCACAACGGAAAATTTTGATACAATTTTTCATTACCGGCATTACGATCGCCAACGTTTTGATTTCCACTTATAGAGTACAGTCAAGGACAAAAATATGTATACACTTTAGTACCTATTCTATTTGCGTCATATTTGAACTGCCATATATGAAGTGTCACAGTGTTTAAAGTGACAAGGTACTAAAGTGTATACATATTTTTGCCCTCGACTGTACCTTGATATTTACTTGATGAGTATGTCATTGAACTAATTAAACTTAAGTCTTATGAACGATACCTACGACGAGTTACTCAATTTGAGTCTACGAAAGTCTACAATTCGAAGTGCTACGAAGCCTAAGAAAGCGTAGCACTAAGTTAGGTCATAAAATAACTTTATTATTTCAGCGACGCCATGTACTTACAAGAAGTAGTAAAATTTGTCATGATTATAATTAGCCTTGTTAAAGAGGAATTTAATTTGCAATTTAAATTTAGATTTCTTGTGGTACTTACTTTACCTTCAGTAATCATCCTATTTCATTTGGCATTTGGTATGAAAATGTATTAATGAGGTACAATATACCTAACCTACATGTACCTACTGGGAGCGCCAAAGCTCGCGTACTCCTCGCAAGTCATACCATAATTTTTGTCCGAATCATCGTTTGTCATCATTTTTTAACCTTAATTTTTCGTGAAAATTTTGAATGGTCATCCTATAGAAAACTATAGATTAAGTTTGTTTTACAACAAATTCTGAACAATCATTAGATTCAGAGAAAAAAGTGTTATGACAAACGATCATTTTGACAAACACTACATTCGGACTTTTAATAAGTATGCGAGCCAATATGGACCCGTGTCTACTTCATAAGACCTCTACTGTACATGGACATTTAGTTAAGTAATTAAAATATTAAATGCCTCTTTCACCACTCATTGTTAAATTTGAAGTGGCAGATATGTAACTGTAATACCGTCTCAATTTGTTTTGACTGAATAGACAGAGACGGAATCAGATAGATTTATTAAAATTTTATTTAATCACAAGCCTAATGTAAATATGAAGATTGACAATTAAAACAAAATAGTGTTCAAATAATTTTCTTTAATTCATCGTAATAGTTTACATACATTGATAGGTACTGTATAGAATTGGCAATGTTACGAATTTAAAAAAGTAATAATATCGTAAAATGTTTTTTTCTATAAGCTCAAATGACATAATTAGAAAGCATACATCAAACATCGTAAAAATATCGTTAAATGAAGATCGTTAAGACTTGGGTCAGTTAAAGTGTTAATTAAACATTATTGTTGATAATTATTTAAACTTTACATGTTTCTCATAATTATTATGATTATGACGTTATTAATATACACAAGCACAAGTCAAGAATCAATTTCAATATATATATCGTTTTAACATAAACATTAACCATCAGTGTACAATAACGAATTACTTCACAGGATAAAATGACAAATGATGGAGGCTTCAAGAAATCTTCATCTTCGGTCGACAAGTGTCATCTTCTGTTACGTATACTGAAGGTATACCGGAAAGAATGAGGCACTCAGGATACATTCAGTATACGTACAGAAGGCGACGCGTATTCTTCAGTTATGCATCTTCTTTTCTCTTCTCGACGGCCTGTAATCTGCAACACTTGGGTAAAAACATTAGTACTTACTTACTATTTTAGTTGAGGACTCCCTATAAGAATGGTGTTCAATGCTGCCTTTGTCAGAAATCAATCGTTTTATTGGCAATCTAAGGGTTCTCACTCCATTCCCGGGTCTTGGCAATATCTTAAGAGCCCACCGACCGCAACCGGCTCCCGGCCGCTCCCTTGGGACCACCACCTATAAAATAAAACACCCGATTTACAACACGCCAGGGTTTTCAGCGCGAAAAGGGTTACACTGATAGCACATAAGTTCCGCTATCGGAAATCGCCCCGAGCGAATCAAGACGCCACCGTAAATAGAAAAACATAATGGAAAATTTACTCAAAAATACATATTCTTTGTAGCAAAACTATCTATTGTTAGTTAAAAAACCAATGGGAGCGCTCGAAGCTCGCAAAAAGACAGGATTGGTTTGCAAAAATAATTTTTGCAATGTTGCGAACCGGTAGCGGAGCAAGCTATTGTCTTGTGATGCCTCGGAGCGAGGTGGGACTGTCGCCTGCGAGCACGTCTTTTGTCCACCGGCTATTGTTGCACATAAAAGGATAAATTACAAAAGAGTCGCCGTTTGGACCACCACTCGTAAAGATAACTAAAGAATCTGACTCGATGTGAGCGCCGTTTTCTAAAGCCATGAAAGAGCAAGGGTGCATTATATTCATAATTTACGACTTGCAATAGACCGCTGCTTTATTGATTCTAATGCACAAACGAAAGATTCGTTTCCGAGCGTCTATAAAATCACGTGAACTGCGCGAGTACGAGCACTCAGAGCGCGAAGTAAAGTTGGGGGTGGAAACACGTGACTTACCGGTCAGTCAGCTGTGCGCGGCGTGTCCGGTAAGTAAACAGTGAAGGATGGTTGACGGATGGGTGGTGGCGTGGCAAGCGTGGGACGTGTGAGCTGGAGCGGCGTCGGCGGGCGTCTGTCGGTCTGCCCGGCGTCGGGACGAGCGTCCCAGCCCGACATCGATTGAAGCCCTCGCTACGCCGGCGCGCGCCGACCAACCCACGACTAATCCCGATGCAAGATTTCATTACATACGCCATGATCGTTGTTATTTGCACCCCGTAATGTTTTTTAATAGTTTACCTAGGCTTCCCAAACGGCATTGCTACTGTAGTCAAACAAAGCACAAGTTTTTACCACAACAAAGCCTACCTCAACATATGGAATAACTTAACGATATTATAGCTTCGTTCGCTATTATATATCTACAACATACTCGTACACGTAGTTAGGTTAGGTTAGGTAGTCATAGGTAGGTTATAAGATAAAAAGTCAATAGGCATTAGACAGAGAGCTCCCTTCACCACCTGGGGCCATCATTAAATTAGGTATGTACTCTCAACTACATTATACCCGAGTAGATAAGATACTCATATTCAGCTAAAGTGTGTAATATGGAAGTATTTGCGTAAATAGAGCGGCGTTTTCCTATCTCGACGGAAGTTTAATCCCGCGGCCTATGCCTAGATAAATAATAAATTTGTAAAATACTGAAACCTTGTTATAGGGGAGCCGGTGGAAAAAAGGAGTGCGGAGATATTGTATATTCATACTTTTTATACATTTTTTAGATAAAGGTTTATATCTGACAGAATTGTTTACTTGTTTCACAAGTTACGTTAATTATGTAATTACATATGCACTCGTAAAGAAAAGATCTAGTAGAACAAAACTTTGTCATTAAGTTCTACATTATTTACTTAGAAAATATACCTATCTATGGCTCTTTCGTATATCATGTTTTTCTAAATGTTTAAATAATTTTTATGTTGATTAACAGGTAAACGAAAACACACATGACGTTGCCTTTTTCGTATTTATTTTTTAAGCAAATAGGTAGTCTTATTAACTTGGGATGCCGTCTTCTGCTTTGTTCGCGGCAATCTGTTTTGTAAACTCATTCACATGCCGACGGTGCTGACACGTGCTACGACCGAAACAAACGCATATTATGTCTGTATGTATATACGTTTATCTTTTGTCTACTAACGTGGGTTACACTTGTATAATTTGTGTGTGCCTCTTTGTAGATACAATTATGTATTATGTAAATAATTGAAGTTATAAATTTAGTTAGTAAATAGGTACCTCTGTTTAATTTTTCAGTAAAGAATTTTATTTAATCTAGGTACAGACCATGAATGAAGAATGGCAAACTGTTTTTATATTTTAACATAAAGATGAGACTTCTAACTAACAAGAGGAGAAGGTCTGAAAAACGAGAACCGTAATTTCAAATTGGTTTATTTCAAACGTAGAAAGTAAAAAAAAAATAATTGGTGGGTACCTACCGATCTAACAGTATTTTAACTGATTTGGGAAAAAACTTTATTTTATTAATTGTATGTCTTTTGATAAAACAGTTGTTAACAATGTTACATCAATTGGCAAACATGAACCCAATCGTGACCCTAAATAGGCCGTTGTCACCGTGAGTTGACAACTTGTTAGAGTCGACTTTTAATGTAAATGTGACATAGTTCCACAGTGCCTTAACGTAACTTTACTTGGTAGTAGTTTTGCTTTTATTGTTGATTATAATATATAGATGATGATATTATATACATAGATGATTTATCTACCCATGCTGTCATCTCATCTTAGAATCCAGCGCAAAAAACAACAGAATTGCTTTTTAATTTTTGATCAAATAGATCAAAAATGAATTTAGTATATTTTCAAATTATTTCCACCACATGAAGTAGTCTATTAATAGACAACACACGATAAATTCACTTTGTCACTGGTTACACATAACTGTGTCCCATACCTGGTGTCACATAACTGGTTTTGCCAGCCGTATCTTCCCACCTAACACTTAGTTAAAAGATAAAAAACCGGCCAAGAGCGTGTCGGACACGCCCAGACTAGGGTTCAGAAGCCATTAAAAAAAATTAAGTAAAATTTTCTAAGGACTTCGTATTGTGTACAGAATCTTCCTAGTATAATATGTTTAATACCTTAGGCTGCTATTTACTCTTAATCTACCATTAATTCTCAAGCAATCTTAGCCGCTATATAATTTTCGTTGTAAATTTGATAATATTTAATACCATTCTGATTTTTTTCTTATTTTTCCACCCATCAGTTTAGATTTTAGAGGGGGGGAGGCTCGATTTTAATGAAAATTTGCTCTTTAAAGTTTAATATTTCACAAACAGATTACTGAATAGAAAAATCGTATTGGCAACCCCCCAATAGTTTTAAAAGACTTATCCAACGATATTCCACAATATATTTCTTGACTAACCAGAAAAAATATCACCCCCACGTCAATCTATGGGAGGTACCCTACAAATGTGTTTTATTTTTTTATTTTACCACTTTGTCGGCATAACTGATTATGTACATATTACAGTTTTCTAGTACTAACGGTCTCTGAGCAGATCCGCGGAAGGACAGACAGACAGACAGACGGACAGACATGGCGAAACTATAAGGGTTCCTAGTTGATAACGGAATCCTAAAAATCGACAATTATATTTTTGATAAGCACTGAAGATACTCATATTACCTACAAATATCAGATACACGTGTCATGAAAATAATCTATGTTCGTGTCATAATAAAGATTCAACTATGATTTTAAATATATAAACATTAATCAAGGCGTGTAATGATTATTTTTTTTATTCGACTGGATGGCAAACGAGCAAGTAGGTCTCCGGATGGTAAAAGATCTCCACCGCCCATAAACATCTTCAACACCAGGGGTATTGCAGATGAGTTATAAACCTAGAGGCCTAAGATGGGATACCTCAAGTGCTAGTAATTTCACCGACTAACAACAACAACAACAACTATAACAACTTTATGTATTTCACTGAATATAACAACATTTAATGTAGTTTCATTGGATATAGGTAATCGCTCAAGGGACATAATAAACTTTTGGTTTAACAACAATCAGTAAAATTTCATGGCGTATAATGTTCAAATAGTACAATACATTTTTGATATAACGCTTAATGGATATAATGTAAATTGGATAAAAGTATTAGTGGTGTATATGTTTTGTAAGATATAATTTAAAAAACTATAGTATTATACAAATGAGTCGGTTCTGTCGCTTCGCCGGCCGCTGCCGCGACATGCTTGCGTCGCTCGCTCAGCTCGCCTAGCACTCTTCCTCGCTTCGCTCGTCGTCGCAACCTAGCCCTAACCTACACCAACCTGCCTTAAAGTAAATTAAGTAAGAAATAATAGTAGTAAGTTTTCCAAATTATGCCAATATATTATACCAACTGAGCTTTATATCGAACAAAGTTATATCCCATGTAGGTATGTTATACACTATGACTGTTATAAATAGTTGTTATATTCTATGATATCTTACATGTGAATATATCAAATGTTGTTAGGTATAGCAAAACTGCATCATATCCTTTAATCGTTATATCCACTGAAAATATATCAAAAGTTTTTATATCGATCGTTACACATCCCATTAATAAAACTAGGATAGTTCTTTGTTAATAGGTGAATGGGTGTGAATTTTCTTATACCTAATGCAGAAGTTTGTCATTGTTCTGCAATTGGCTTCTGTTATCCACAGACCGATTTACAAGAGCTGGCTGGGATGAACGAAAACAAGTAATGTTACTTAGACATTTTTGTACGAAAATGACTGACGCATGTCATTTTCATATTTGTGTGAATACTCAAATAGGTAATTTAGCACACAGATAATTTTATTCACGCATTTAATCCATTCGTACCAGCTTTTGTGAATCGACCTGTACCTAGGTAATTATATGTGTGAAAAATTTTGCTAGCATGTTCATTTAATTTTTTAACTTAATTAATCATTATATACATTTTCGTGTCAGTCAGTCATACTTACTTCTGTTTAGCCTGTAGTTTGATTAGGTAAGGTTATTGTGTGAATCTTATATTTCATAAAATCTGCCTAAGTAAGTATGTGTAGGTAATTAACGTAATCACTTACTTGGAATCAGTTAAGTAAAAATATTGATTAACTAGCTATCTACTTATTTGAGTGGATTCAACTTTGTATAAAAGAAAAAAAATTACTAGAATCGCGTGAATTCTGTAAAAATATCTCAGTAATATTTTGGCTCATTTTAGCCTATTCTTTGTCTAATTTTTTTTTCTGAAAAGAATCGTTTTTATTCGTTAAATCACGAGGTCGAACTGACACATACGTCGTATTCTTGTATTTTACTTATTTTACCTTTATACACATATTATTTCTACTACAGTTCAACATAATTTCATTTTGTAGAGCCGATTTGTTCTAAATTCTCGCAAGTCAGTAAATTTTAAAAGACAAACGGACAAGCCAGTATGTATTTGATGTAAAAAACTAGCTACTTACAGTCACACAAAAACATACTTACCTACTGTAATCTTTTTACCTATCCACATTGCTGCTTTCTCTATTAAAAAATATCTACACCAAAATAAATGTAAAGCAACTTTACCACTGCATATTAAAGTCCGTCCACGATCGCATCTTTTGCTGGTCGGTAGTCAAATGTTTTCAAATTCCTTCTGAGGGGCGGGCACAAAAAGTAGGGTGGTACCATCCCCTGCAAGCAAAAAAAAATTAAGATTTATTTGCCAACCCATGTCCAATAAATAGTAATAATAATGCCTTTGTGTGAGTATCCAAATCGGTTGTTCATAGCCTGGGGTTTGCTTTTTGAATAGTAAAAGCTCTTATAGGATTACTTGGTCAAATTGGAAAGGTGAGGTTTGTACCTACTAGGTTATGGTTAGTTTAATTTGATGATGATTGGAAGATCTTGCGATGTAAATGCGTATTAATTATCTACTAGCACACGCGGAATCAAATTAGGATTTTTATACTTCTAAGATTATCTCGGCGTTTCAGCTACTTTGAAGATAAGTTTTGGATCCGCTGGAAATTATTAGTGAAAATCGCCATTTTTTGAAAATTATATTAATATGACTTAGTCTAAAATTAAGTATGTATTAGAAGTATTTTATTTTATGGGTCTCTATTGTATTCCATAAAATTTGAACTCCGATTTTAACAATCCATAACGTTATTCATCATAATTTTTGCAAGTCATATTATCTTAAGTCATAATTTTAAACAGTATAACGTGGAGTTCCGATTTTCGCAGGTCATATTTATTGTTAGTCATAAAATTGGTTAGTCCAAAACTTTCGATGTCCATATAGTATGCCACTCCATAATTTTAAAGGCAATAAACTATTTTAGTATAATTGTTATAAGGTCTATTTTCACAGATCATAATGATTGATAGCCACCTGATAAGTTTAGTCATAACATTTAACGTCATAATGCTAAATTCAATAACAACACTTATAATAATTATAAAAAGGTATTCAATTATCTATCAGAAAAAAATACAACATTTTAACTATCGAATGTATAAAGCTTTTTTAATTGAAGTTGGTACTCATGCAAAAATATAGTGGGTAGGGAGTAATGTGCTTTAAACGTGTC
Source organism: Choristoneura rosaceana (assembly GCA_037349165.1). Taxonomy (NCBI): domain Eukaryota; kingdom Metazoa; phylum Arthropoda; class Insecta; order Lepidoptera; family Tortricidae; genus Choristoneura; species Choristoneura rosaceana. The sequence goes on along the minus strand of JAZBNJ010000040.1, from coordinate 7,734,027 downwards.
TGTGCCGTTTACGATTACGCTTTTTAGTGATTGCCTTCTAAACCTAACCTATCCGAGTCGCTTCTGCTCCGAACCGTCTTGCTCGCTCGCTTCGCTCGCTTGCACAAATTATACAAGTTTCTTGTGTAAAAGTCGTAGTTCTGAGCTAAACAAATATATTTTGAGTTTTTTAATCCACAGCGTTTCCGGGCTGCTATAAAAAAAAACCTAACATCGAAGGCTAAGGCGGGAGCTACGCTCCGCTTCGCTCCCACCTTAGCCTTCTAAACCTAACCTATCCGAGTCGCTTCTGCTCCGAACCGTCTTGCTCGCTCGCTTCGCTCGCTCGCACAAATCATATTGTTCTCAACATAATTTCTAAAGTATTATCTAAATAACATATTATCTAAAGTCGTAGATGAATTAGCACTTTCAAATGTTTTTTTTTATTCGACTGAATGGCAAGCGAGCAAGTGGGTCTCTTGATGGTACGAGATCACCACCTGCAAAAATAAGACCAGCGCTGGGAATGTATGTCTGGAAATGTTTCTGAGTATTTATCTTTATGCCTATCAATGTTATGGATTTGGTTTTTTAGACCTAGACACTTTAGGGATTAAAACGATATGAGTAATAACCGTTAGTACGGTGAAATATATGGCTTAAACTATTTCTGAATAATTATTGTTATTTCTTTGAACGTTATGGATAAAAATGTATGACTTTTGTGATTATAGAATTTAATATTATGTGCCATTAATATTAGAGCTAATAAGCATTATACTGAACAAAAATTATGACTAGTGATGTTTATGTTTATAAATTATATGGATATAAATTTCTGACCATCGAAATTCGGAACAAAAAATGTATGGAAAACAAAGGGATCCCTTATTTTATACTATCCAAACAGTCAGGCTGCAATCTAGAAAAAACTGCATGATTGCATTGCCCGTGGCTTTGTTTCGTGTCAAATTAAGTGAAAAATCACATCTTTTTTTCTACGGAAAAAAGTCATGACAAAATCTGTGAAAAAATATATGTTTTACGTTCCTGTTGCAGTATCTTAACTGGTTTCTAGAAAGTAAAACTTTCTTATTATGACAAGTGAAAAAACCCAGCATTTAGGTCCTGAATAGTACGAACACGCTTGACGATGATTTAAAAACGGTTTAAAAGCTGTAATTTAAGGCTGAATGTTTTCACACATGAGAATATCGGCGAATCACAAACACGAGAATGATATCGGCGCATCTAAAATTTATCAAATTAGACAATCGTCAATGTAGATTTTATATACCTACATTCATCTATTTTAGCAGCTTTGATATCGTATCGGCATGGAAGAGTGATATCGGTGACATTAATTTACCGAGTTAGAAAACGCTCTTACACTATAGATAAACTGAGTACCTACAATTTTTCTACATATTGTATTGTAAAACACTTTATTGTACATAAAACACATGAAAATATCAAAACACAGGATAATACCTAAGATGTACAAAGGCGAACTTATCCCTTAAAGGGATCTCTTCCAGTTAACCTTTGAACGATTGACAGGATATCGGACACAAGAGTAGACACTACAAGTACAATGAAAAGGTCAAAGAACCGAAATTTAAATTAACTCAAAAATTCATTATAAATACACTTACCTACATATATTATATAGGTAGAGATTTTTAAATAAAGAATATTATACAGGCAGAAGCAGAAAAATATGATCTGAAAAGAGTTACTCACCTTTAAAACTTAAGGGTGAATGTTGACAGGTTAGTCCTGTGTGGAAATGCAATTTCGGGATTTGCAACTGCTTATTCAGATTGAGATTCAGATGGACGACTGGATAGACAAATTACAATGCTCCAGGTTCTGAGTTTCATCGGAAGTTGGGACAAATATTTTTGTGAAAAAAACTATGTCTTCAATGTTAAATAACTATGTCTTTATTTATAATAAAAAGAATTGAAAATTTGTGTACTTATCTAACTATCTATTTAAGTATTTTTATCCGCAAGCTTACTTTACTTTAGGGCTAGAAATTAACTGTTCACGGACACACTTTTACCTACCTATTTTAATGTTTAGATTTACATTGATTACCACGATTTTTTTGTTAAAAAAACATCGTGAGGGAATCGGCAATAGGTACTTGTGGAGCAATTCAATATGTATTGCATTGTATTGCTTATAACTCTTTATTGTACATAAAACACATGAAAATATCAGTGAACAAGAGAACGAGTACAATGAAAAGGTAAAGAACCGATTTTTTTATTAATTCATTATTATTCATATTACGAGTATTATTATTGATTTTTTAATTAATATATTTGTGTGACGTTTGCAATTTGCACTGACTCTGTGTGAGAACTACAGCCCAAGCTCTCTGAATCTATGAGGAGGATTGTGCCTGGCAAGTGACATGTTGGTACATGCATAGAAGAGGTTGATGATAATAGTGATGAAAATGATAGTGATCAATCACCTACTTATTCACTTTTGTTGCTGATTGTGCATTGCAACAATGAATGTTGTCAAACGGTAAAAAACGAGTTTTATGAAATAAATAATTTCCTAAGTACTTAAATATGTACCGTACAAGTACCTATAGATAGTCGATTTCATAAACTTGTGAGAAAAAATTGATCAAAAATATCTGAACACGACTCTATTGTTAACGGCCTAGAAGCATGTTCAGATAATTTTTTGATCAAATACCTATTTGCTTACAAATTTATGAACTCGACTGTATTTTATGAAATTATATGGAAAAGATCCCATAACGCGAAAATTTTATATCTAATATTTGTAAATATTGTGTCTACTTTTATATAGATACCTCCAGTAAAATGTTTACATAAAACATTTTATAAACAACCAAGAAACCTAAGATATCTAAGATGGAGCCAGTTAAGTATAACGAAACGTAATCCAAATTGATTATGGTAGGTAGAGTTAATAAAGCAAATTGCTAATGCTTTATTTTATTCAAGAAGATACGCTCCTACCTACATATACTTACGTACTCTTCTTTACTTATCCTAGATTGCATAACGTAAACGTAGCTATAGCTTACGTTGCCTAAATGAGGCAGAATCATTTAGGGCAACCCTACTTGGAATAATTAATAAGCAGGATATGCCACCGGACCCGCTTTCATGGAGAATTTAAGCGATTCCCTTAAATTAAAGTCATTACGTTGAAACTATGTTTAAACCTTTAATAGGTAGCTCTAGCTCTTAGTTTCGCTCTCCTGGAAAAATAGAATAGCTCCCCATCCAATTGGAATTTTAAATAATCCATTCTTAGTTCACCAATCTGATCTTCAATGAAAAAAAGAAGTGTGTGCAAAATTTGACGGGTTTAGCTCGACTGATTTATGTTTTGCATTATTTATTAGTCACGATACTTATTTCTAGATCGGTTTATGTATAAATATTAAACAAACGAACTGATATGAATATTGTTAATTAATGATGCCAATTCTATAAGAATTACTTACTAAATTTAAAGTAGGTAACCTAATTGATAAAAAATCTTATTGGATTAGATATTTATTGCATAATAATGTCGATTAGATAAAAAAAAATGTAAAAGATTTTATTCGAGATAAATAAAATATGTTAAAAGTAGGTGGGTATCTCGCTAAAGACATAGAGCGCCTACTAATATTAAAAAATATATATTTACATACATAAAGTAAATAGGTATTGCTGATGACAAGACAACTATTGAAAAAAATACTCATTTCCGTTTTGTGTTACCTCTACATCGACACAAAAAAGTTGTAAAATAATTCATTTTCTCACTTAAAAAAAGTACCTAAATAAAATCAGCTGGTTGAATAGAAACAATTTCTACAGGTTCATACCTACAAATATCTCTCCCAAAATAAGTTAAGTACCTCCTAAACGCATTACCCTTTTATTCAGCACAAGCTCTTAAAATAAAAAGAGTTTATTTTAAGCCACATAAACAAATCCAAATTTATTGTCACACGGTTTTAGGTTAGAGACGAAAACAAAAGACAAATACGTACCGTCAACGCAGAAGTCACTTTTTAGCTTGGAAATTCACTGAATTTATATAAATATTTTTTTATTGTATTTATTCACATTTAGTCACATTATTCAAGAAGAAAATAATATAATTCAGGCATTTAGGCCTAAAGTTGTGGTGCGGCGGCGGACGGCCGGCGGCCGCCATTTTGTGGCGCTGCCGTCGCGCCGCACGCCCATTGGTCGAGTGACGTCATACGTGCCACAGCACACCATTGCTGCTTATTCACAAACTTATGCCTACAAATCGCCCACTCTAAACTAAGAGCTACACCAATGAGTTAAGACCTATTTAGCTCGCATTAATTTAGTTTTTAAATTGGTAAACGGGGTCTTGTCATCCTGCATTCTTACTTTGGACTTATCGGTTGATGCTTTTAGGATGCACCCTAATCGGGCAAAAGGGAGTTTAAAAATTTCAAGTGACTCCGGAATGGGTTGAGGGATTTTAATTGGCTGCTATTTTTTTTTAGTTTTAACTCCGGAGAATTTCTACTTAAATTAAAAAGATTCCAGAATATTTCAGTACCTATTCTTAAAGTTGTCTACGTGACCTGCATTGTTTTGCTCTCCGATCATTAGACTCTATAAAAAAAAATCTTCGAGTATTATGGATTGGGTACCTAAGTAAAGTCACCTGCATTTATTATCTGCCACAGCGGGGCGTGCAAAAATATTGAATACGCTCTACCAGCCCCAAAAATAGAGTCATATCCAGACATTTTAGCACACTCCGCTACTGTCGCAGATATTCATGCAGGTGGCTGTACTTAGGTACACATTTTATTTTTACTGTCTATATTATTAGGTACTTAAAATAAAAGGCATTCAGATATAACGATATAACAACATTAAAAAACTTACTTAGTTGGGGAGTCCTATGTACCACAGAGGACGGCCTACGGATGGCTGATATGGTGATGATGATGATGACAGTTAGTTAGCCTTATAATTAAGTATCTAGGTATATTCCCTAAGTATATATCTATAGTTTAATAGAGATATCAGTTTTTATTCATTTAATATACCTACCTAAAATTTTTTCAAAACATGCAAAAACTAGTCAAAATTTAGTAACTAATCACCAGTAAAGAAAATAACTAAAGTATTATTTTATTTAAAGTTACAAAAGGATGCGACATTTTTAAGGAGCTCAGTTGTTACAAGCATGTAGAGTTATTTGGTAGGTAGACCAAACCCCTGTTCAGACCATAACGACTGCCACAGACAAAAACATTCGCATCGAAGGGCGATTATTCGAGCGTTTTAAATGTCTCATTTTTCAGAATTACATTTCTTACGAATGGGCTGTAGATTTTGATGTCATTTAAATTTTTATTATTATTTAGACTACTTAGAGTTTGCCAGATAACTAAGAAAGTGTATCAAAATATTCGGCTGTTTTTACAGAATATTTCCTGTACTTTTACCAGATACCTCTATTATAATACATTGTCTTCTCGTAATTAGGTTAGCTGGAAGAGATCCCTTCTTAGGGATAAGCTCGCCTTTGTTCTCCTCTCTGTGTTTACATATTTTTATTTTTATGTGCAATAAAGAGTTTACATACATACATACCAGATAGCTAAAAAACTGTAGGTATCAGAATATTCGGGCATTTTTACAGAATATTGTCCAGAAAAATGAGACGGTTGAAATTAACACTCGATTAACCGCGCCTAGTGAGTTTGAGATTAATTTTTGGAGTATTTTTGTATTTTTTATTTCAACTGCAAATTTTGTTACTTTTACGGTCAATCTCGTAAAATCCATATCTAACTAAAAACTAAAAAAAACAGACCAGCACTGGGAATTAGTTTCTTTCAGCTTCTTTGGACCAATCAATGCATTAGGGAAACATATAAACGTAAATTATAATTTCCATGTCATGACATTAAATGCCAGCGAATCGGTCGTTTATTTTTTGTAGCAGTACTTTTAAATCACAGAAGCTGGTGCTGTACAGCCGAAGAAACTGAATCGCGTGCAGGGTGTGAACTTTTCATAACCAATAATTTATTTGGCAGATGTATGGAATTTCAATATGACAACAGTGGCACGAAGGCTCTTACCATGGTTGGTCGCCCAGCTTTTTCTACCTATTGGTTCAATAATCTGATTTAGTTTAGTAATTTTTACGCAGACGTATTGGTTTGTACAGGGCTTAATCCTGATTACCCAAACGTGTGCGGTCTCTCTGTTGATATCTCGTTATATACTCACTTAACTGACTCTTCTCGCATTTTATCACCGCCATCTCTCGATATTTTGAATCAGATTAAAGGGAAGTCGAAGGAACCTAATGTGCCCTTGGGAAGTGTCAGTAATCTCGCCTATAAATATAATTTTAAGTTGATAGCTGCTGTTTATCTCCTAAGGAAGGAAGGTGAAATGTTGATGTAAAAATTACTATTAAAAAGGAAAATTTCATGCTCTGTTTTACTAATAGGTACTAAACCACTCTGATAGGTATGATCTATATGCCTTATTTATCAAATAACCGACCAGAAAATTATTAAAAAGTGATAAAACAAAAGCTTGGTCCTTACGGTATCACTAATCATATTATAATTGTCATATACTATTATTAAAAGAAAGAAATAATTTCTTTGTTTTATTTTAGATTTTTACACAAAAATGGAAGAAAAAAAAAACAATAAATTTACTTTAACAGCACTTTCTGCACAAGTTAGAGAATTTGCTTACTTTTTAGTACTTTGGAGATCAATTCCTCTGAATAAGTTGAGCTTGGGCAGTTAAAAAATACGTGTTAGTTATTCTAGACTGTTCTCTAACATAAACAAAAATGAAATTAATCGGAGCCGGACAGTTGGATACCTTTTCTTGTAAGTAGGTATAATGGTTTAATCATTTCCATTAGCAAATTCGAATATAAAACAAAAGAAGCTCAATATTTTGCAGCAGTGTTCTATTGCTTAATAACAGACACTGCAATAGCCGAATTTAAAAGATTTAAATATTTTTTCAACAATTGGAGACGGCGCTTTTACACTGCTAAGGTAAATCTTTCAAAATTATGCGGAGTCACGGATTTTCATTTCAACTCGTACCATAATCACGTATGCAATTTCGTCTGATGAAAAAGCAGTAACTTACTCAGACTTAGGTGTTATTGTTTTTCATAAACACGGTTTATATAATAATATTTACTTACTGAAAACGTCTTAATCTATATTAATTGATTTAAAAAAACATTCCAGTGTAATTTAATACTAAATACATACTTTTGAATATCTCCATTTTAAAATAGGTATGTTCCAGTTATGTAGGTGTAGGTACTTTAAAGAAAACTGTAAGAGATTTAAAAAGTATATGTTTCAATTTTATTTTCTTTTTTATACGTATACAGACGAAAAAACTTTAGAATAGAATAGAATAGAAATATTTTTATTCACGCTTCGCACATAATAAATAACAGGGCAAAAAACATGAAAACAAAAAATATACAATATGCGAAGGCACGAAACGGTCGCAGCTCAGCATAGTGTTGGCCGTGTAAGCCAACGCTGGTCTTCCGCTGCGACCGCTTGGCGACTTCACGGAAGGCGACAAAAATTAAACAAATAAAAGAAACAAAATCGAAATATAAAACTAATTACAAAAAATAAAATAAAAAATATCAATATAATAATAACAATAAAAACAAAATACACCCAACAACCACCTCCAAATTTATGCATTTTTAATAAAAAAAATATATATAGGTAGTCGTAATTTAACTTAATTTTACATTAAAGTCGCTTGTTTTTCGACAATGATGTGTATAATAACTATCTATCCATCTAAATTTTAATCAAAGGGCTATTAGTCCCATTCCGGGCATGTACGCCGACTAATCAGCACCCAAATCTACCATCTCACAGCATAATCTCCATAAGTGTTACCGCAACTCCCTCTCCAACACTAGCACAAAGAGACGTGGAAATTATTTATCACCAACGAAATTACCTGAACACGCTTAATGAACTTATTTAACTTTTTCTACCATCAGCCAAGCTCAGATAATTACTTAAAGACCACCTTGAGATAACTTTATCTATCCCCTCTTTGTAATGCCGACTCATTTTTTTTATCAAATTTATTGTTGAATTGGAATAAAAATGAACAACGGGCTTGACGTGCCATATGTTGTGCTCCTCTTATTTATGCGATTGGCCCAATGTATAATTTTTATTTAAAATCAGCATTTTTATGGTCATAATCATGTCTAAGGGCCGTCGAAGTTTTTTGTTAGTTAGCACTAAATTATTTCCAGACAGTCGGTTCGTATTGCCTCCTATTGCGACTTAATTGTGTAGTGCCATTGAACGTCAGAGCGTGTGCCTGAAATAATTGTGCCTAAAACAAATAATTATAACTCTAATTTATTTCCCGAAAATATTTTGTCAAAGTTTGGTCTTACATGTATCTAGTTGTAGATGATCCGTGACAAAAATTGTTCGAATGAATCTTGAATAGGTAGGTACCTAGACACTGACCCATTTTCACTGAAGCCAACTAACCTACAAACAAAAATACCAACGAAAGTATAACCGGGCGCAATCAAGCCATCCGGGCATGCATTGGGTGACCCTAAGTCTTACTTCGACATGTTAGAGTCCGTTTTCAAGCACAACTGCATGTAGCATCAATGTAGACGATCACAGATGCAGATATGTTACTGAGACATGAGTCGACGTGACCTTGACCGGACGGATGACGGATTCCGTCCTTGCGGGTTCTATGAACTTTGGATGGAGCTACGATTTAGACCGCATTGCAATGTTGTGTTTGGAACAGTAACAGATGGAGCAGTAGCGGTTTACCGTGTTCCTACAAGTCAGCGCATCGAGTGCGTAAACAGTGATATACTCGTTTACTGAAGTATCTTGCAAATCTTTACACAATATAAATAAACATGTTGATAAGCTAGATCAGATCAACTTTTCGGAAGGATATTTGATGGTTATATCGAAAAATTTCATGGTAGTGTGATTTTAAATAAAATAAATCGCATAATACTAATATTAGGTATTGTATCAACTCGTATTTGTGGAAGATTCTGTCTATGTGCATAAAAATTGATCATCCTAGCTCATGAACTGATTTGAACACTATGTATTTATATACCTACATAAATACAAAGAGCTGACACATACTTCAAAAATGCGTAACAAAATATAATTTGGGACCTACATAACATGTCGATTAATTTATTTTATTGCCAATAAAAGATAAATCTTGGCAGTCTCCAGGTTGCGAAAGCATTCGAAGCATTATTAAGCGCCAAAGATAACGGTTATTGCTTAAAAAACCTAACCAAGGAATCTAAAAATAAACATTAATTTTGATAATTTTTATGTACAGTTGAAAAGTATTCACTGGTGTAATCCTATTTCAAAGCATTTTGTTATGTTCTAAAAACTTATTGAAACTTTCACATAAATATCTATTTAGGAACGTTTATATAAAGAGCAGTCATAAATCTATGAGGTAGCCAAGCCACAATGATAAAGTGAATGCAACATCAAAAGAAAGAATAATTTAGCACTCAAACGGAAAACTGCAAAGTAAATTTGATAATTGGAGCAGGTTAAATATGAGCAAAATTTTCATCCATGCTTTTGAACCTTACTATAAAAGTTAAAATGTTTTCTGATTATAGGTCAGTTAATTTTTTTTAATAATATTGAATCTTTAACATGTTTTAAAATGTTCAATTTTGTTTTAATTCAAGAGTCGCTCGAGGCGTTGGTGGTTGACTTATGTTTTAGTTTGTTTAGTTTATTGTATGTTTAAAAAGACAAAAGATCTACCTATCCTAACTATCAATTAAAGTTATTTACTGAAAATATCAGTGGTCAAAATCAAAGCTAATGATCAAAATGAGTGAAAGTCTTTATGAGAGTAGTGTTGGCCCCCTGCGACAGGGTTCCAACGGGTGTCGCATGCGAGCTTGTCACAGTATTTTTTAACAATGTTAGAATTATTAAATTGTCATCACATTGTAAGAGCAAATTTTAGAGACTCCTTAACTCAAAACATATTTTTAATTTAAGATTAGAAGCTAAGATTTATCAAGTTAATATGCAATATTTTTATTGAAATAAACAGTTTATTTTAATAGATATAATCACGCGTCATGAAAACCAAATCATGAAAAATTAGTCTTGTTTTGTTACTGAAACAGCTCAGATTTTAAAATTGAAAAAAATCAAAGGTCGCGAACGTAGGTAAGTACTTCAAAGGTTGAAACACTCGCTGATTAAAACAGTCTTTTATATACCCTTGCTGAGAAACATACGTGGAATCCCTAAGCAATTCAGCAGAGCATGAAATTAGTCCCCAACAAAGGAATCATTTGACCAAACATATATCGCTCCCAAATGTGCACTGCATTTGATTTAAAACACAGGTATTTGACCGCCTTGACTCTTTTAGAGTAACCAGTATTTATAACAAAAGAGGCCACAGAATTATTAATGCCGTGATTATTTTGGATCAGACAATTGAGACAAACTTCTGCCTACACTCGTAACGAGATTGTTATTTACAGTTAGTGTCATAATTCCACTCAATTTGACAATTTGATCACGATTCGCAAACCAGCAAACTCGGTTGAGTTGCAATTTAGTCGTTTTTAACGAATTTATTGAAACGTTAGGCAGAATAAATCTAACACGGCACTAAGTCGGAACAGAAATATCGCGGGCAAAGCTCCCCCTAAACCGTAACGTCTATATAGGACATGATCCCGACCATAATTCAGTCCAAGACTCGTTAATTCCTCGTGTAATTCTTGTTAATTGCCCCGTAAATTTGCGTTGTCGTCAACAGCCCACGGTTTTCGTAGCCGTTGCAAAGGTCTGTCGTCGGATATTTTGTGGTAGACATCCGCGGGCCCTGGATTTGTCCGCTTGCCAAATATCCCAGCTGTGGACAGACACGGCGCAGTCTGAATACTGATTAAATCCACGTTATTGTTTTCGTTTTTTTTTTCACTTTCGGTCCCGCGCCTCCGCTGCGGCCTATTGAATTTTTCATGGCGTTCTTTATTGGAATTTCTTATGAGCTCTGATAACTGACACGCTTAACGTCTATCTATATGATCGAGTGATCCTGCGAGAGGAAGTTTGTCAATTATGCCGACTCGGTGGCGGTATTAGCATACATTTCGCATTCGGCCCGACGGTGCCTTATGAGCGTTTGAACGACTTTTATTTGGCCAATTAAAATAAACGACCCATTATTAGAACAATCATTACGGAAAAATTATTCTATTGAAACCGTACAACTGAATTCGATTACTAAATCAACCGTCCTAGTATCCACTTGATAAAATCTTGCACGATATTGCAAATATTTTATGTGTTTACTTTCAAACATTGAATGAAAAACGTAAACGATAGTCCCAGGTACGAACGGAATATACCTCCAAGAAAATGCACTAAAGACACCTGTTAATAGGTGATTTCAAATTTTCTGAACGGTGCCGTAGCACCTATGAAATATGTGAGACCCGTGAACCTTGACTTTGAATCTAAAGTCGAGTTGACAAAATTGCTGCATCCCTTTCTAGCTCACACAAAACGACAAAGTTGATAGTGATTTTGTAGCATTTATACAAAACGCATTTGCAATAGTAAAGTCGTTGAGTTTACGGCAGATGCAATGCACATAGTTACATACTTACTTGCTTACAATTACCAACGATGTAAAGATATCGACAATAAAATGATCACAAAACCAAATATGTTGAATGCTGCAATAAAATCACGAATTAAAATGACTACAGCTTAATTTTGTTTACGACTGAATTTTTAATTTTTGACCGGGGTCCGACTTCGCACCTATTACACAATATCTTACTTAAGTTAAAAATCAAAGTATTTAAAATCTCACCAATTTAAATTTAAGCTTGTTTATTTACTTGTACAATCATAACTTCCGACGTAATGCGGTGCTACACGGATCTCTACTCTTCAGGATATCAAAAGCGTAACAAAATAAAACAAAAATGAAACTGCATCATTAAACTAAGGGCCGATAAAAAATAAATACTTACTTAAACCCAGTAAACAAAGCAAGCCGGAAACATTCCAAACAAACTGTCTACGTAAGAGTTTAATCCTTTCAGTGTTCATTGCGGGGTCGCAGCCACCTGTTTTTTGAACACCCCCAGTACCGAGAAAGGTGCTTGGCAGCCTTTTTAAATCACGTTTTTGGGAAAAAAATAGCACGCGATAGGGATCCGAATTTACTGATACGGCTGAATGTAAGTTCAACTCGTTCGCTGCTCGCAAACGTCAGCGCGTTGTGACGTGGCCCATTCAAATTTCGGACGTATATTAAACAGAGTGAATCATGTTTTCGCGTTTCTTTCGCGGGGGATGTAAGACAGTTTTCTTCGGTAACAAAACTGATGTAGGACGTGCAAATAAACATGGTATTTTTATCGGCACAAACCTTTATATAGTTGCGGTCGATTTCTCCTCTTTATCTCCGCAGAGCGGTGTTTGCTTTATCTTGAATAAAAAGGGAAGGTAGATACGTGTCGTGCAGCAAGTGATTTGTATGTTAAGATCAACAGACAACTCGTCCCTACCGTTGCCACTTAAGCCTGAACTAAATGGCAGGGCTTACGTTAAACTTGTCACCTGTTAAAAATATAAATGGTCTTCTTATATTTTGCTCTTGTAGGATCTGTAATTATACGTCGCCATGTTTTAAATGCTTTTAACAGAATTGAAAAATGTATTGTAATCCCCACAAATAAAAAAAAGAATGCAAAAATAATATGTTTAGAAATGAAACTGAACAGTAACCAAAAAAGTTTGAAATGTTCTTAAAGTCCAGTACTTTTGGACAGGTATTTTCTTTCACAAATTAGCTCAAAATTTGTTTACCTACAAGCATTTGTTCTGGAGAAAATTTTCGATTCGATAAAAGATCGTAAAACACTGCGACCCTCAGTCGTAAAATCGTCATAGCATCATGCGAATATAGCCTTAATATTCCAGAATTACGGAACTTAAAAGTATTTTTTTCCTTGATACACACGGCCACATTGTTTTATCGTGGAAGGGTTACCAAGTTACGTAATGTTACAATAAACGTTTTGAGGACTATATATTTTAATAGAGCAGAATTTACTGTCAATTTGCGGTGACGTTTACAGTTGATGAAGAAAAAAGCGTACTTTTCATGTCCTAGTTTGGCATCGTAAATCATGGACGTACTTGTATACATTTTAATTTTCGTTACTACAAAGATATAAAGCATTTAAGAATATCAGTATTTAATGATTCACAGTTAGTTAGACTTGATATGGTTGTTGCAGAATGTAGAGCGTGTTTAGATTACATTTAGGGGCTGTTTCACCATCCAATGATTAGTGTTAACTGACGGTTAAATGTGGTGCCGTCTCCGTCTATTCGAACAAAACAAATAGAGACGGCATCACACTTAACCGTCAGTTAACACTAATCAATGGATGGTGAAACAGCCCCTTAGTCTACTTATGATGCATGCACCTGCATCAAAAGGGTGAGAGCTTAAGGTATATGGTAAACACCTTAGAGTATACATAGCTTGCTTATGTATACTCTAAGGTAAACACGGTCTATAATATCTAGTAACAAACTTGTCATATTTCAAAACAAGATATTTTTTTCAGCTTGCGACGGTTTTTATTTTTATTTTAACTTCCGATGCAAAAAGAGAGTTTTTATAAGTTTGACGTCTGCGTGTCTGAATGAATTAATGAAACTAATTTAATTGACATTATGTTACAAAAATACAGTTTTTTTCCAGAGCCCTGCAAAACTGTTTTCACAATGTATCTTCAGATTACAGTCTCTATAAGAATATAAAATAAAATTATATGTAAACAAAATGTATATATTTTTGTATCTGTGTCTGTTTAGGGTAATATAGCTTCAAAACGGGTAAATCAGTTGTACTCGTAGGCTAAGTTTCATTAAAATCGATTCAGTCACTTATGTGATATTGATCTTTAAAATGACAGTGGCAAGGGTTTTCAATTTTCTAAATTATTTTATTGTTTTTAAGAAACTTTTGTCCATGTTGCAATTTACCAAATTATGTTGCAATTTACCAAACAGTAGGTATTACCGTGACATTGTTTAAAAGTTTCCAATTCACTCTGTTATTTTTAAATCGATCTATTTCGGAACAAAAATTCGTGCTCGGTAAAAAACAGATAGGTATTCCTTTTTATGTTCCGAAAAATAGTTGAAGCAGCAACATTTCGGGCCCAATATTGAATTTGCAATATAGACAGGACAAGTATTTCATTACGGCAGAGGTATAAAAGCGATACAATTGAAAAGGGTATCGGCTCGCATATTCGCTGGAGGAAAATTCCTATTATGATCCCTTATCCTTTGGAGTTGACTCCGCCAATACAAGTGTGCAATTGTCTACTGACTAGTATACCTACGTTTTACTTATCAACCCTTTTTATAAAATATATATTATAAACTGTATTATAGCTACGCTTTGTACCTGTAGTAAGAAATTTATTTAATGTTAGAATAAAATAATGTTGAAAATAAAATTAAAATGGTAAGTAGAGAAACAAAGCAATTTATACTTGCAGATTGAGGACCAACCAATTGCAATTATCAACTGCGAAATTCATTTATTTTGCTTATTTTTATTTTATTTATTTGGAGAACAAACAGAAATAAGTGTACGAATATTCTTAGTACCTATAGTCTTCTTCCTGTCTTTTAAATACTTTAAAGGAGGGCTCCTTTCTATACAAGGTTAAAGAGAAGCGTGAAAGAACAAAGTTTGGTGCCTACCCTATCGAGTGGGATATCATTGTTTAGAATATATACTTACTAAACCTAAATTCACTGCTATTAAATACTTATTTATTTATACACACCTAAGTCAGCTTTTTTACAAAATATTGTTTCGTTGACTTTTTCTAAATTCCCGTTGACTACTGAGATTAATAACTTGATATTTTGGTGATACCTATTAACATATTATTACAAAATGCTTATGCTTAAAGGTTTTTTTTTCTTTTCAATTTACTCACTTTTCATATTCCTTACAAATTTATGGATCACATGTGCTAGTCCAACTAGCCTGGCCAGTTTCTAGGGTTCTGAAAGTTCAGGATAACAAATGTCAACGTAAGCGATAATAGGGTGCAGTAAAGTTCGAACAAGCGCAACCTTGATAGCAAATGGTAGGAAATGCTTAAGCAATCTCAAAGATCCCCTCTACAACCATCTTCCGGATTAATAGTGATCAGAACGAATCCCCGACAGACACTTAGCCGGTTTTAAAAAAATACATACGTTTATATAAAGACGATCCCCATTTTTGTCGTCAAAACAATTTAAAATTTCATTCAAATTCACTGAAAAAGTCACTTCGAGAACGTCTTGCAATTTTCCAACTCAAGTCTCCCAGACTTCACACGCGAAAGGATTTTAAATTTCTTGTTCCGACCGACTTAAAGTATAAAGGTATGTATTAAGAAGACATAGTTTTATCCTCGCCCAAGAGTGGAAATTTCAATAAAAATGCAAATTTTTCCCGACCAATTTCCTCGCTGTACACCGTCCTCCGTTATTGGGTCCCACCTACTGCAAAATGTTTGGGTTTGCTCCGTTATAAAGGAAACCTAGATGTTTACCCATTTTCATCGGTAACTTTTGGAATGACGATGGCTGGTACTGGTAGGTAGCCACAGTAATAATTCATTTATTGCATAATAATAGAAAAATATTCTTTTGTGGACACTATAAATCAGTACAACTAGAGAGGTACCGAAGCCGTGGTGGCCTAGTGGTTTGACCTATCGCCTCTCAAGTAGAGGGTCGTGGTTTCAAACCCCGGCTCGCACCTCTGAGTTTTTCGAAATTCATGTGCGGAATTACATTTGAAATTTACTACGAGCTTTGCGGTGAAGGAAAACATCGTGAGGAAACCTGCATTAACCTGAGAAGCAATTCAATGGTGCGTGTGAAGTTCCCAATCCGCACTGGGCCCGCGTGGGAACTATGGCCCAAGCCCTCTCATTCTGAGAGGAGGCCTGTGCCCAGCAGTGGCACGTATATAGGCTGGGATGATGAGGGAGGTAAAAATAAAAAGTTGCGTAGTGTAAGATTGAGTGTAGTACTTAAAGTGTGTACTTTACAAAGAGTGAAATGATCCCTAGTTTTGAAAACAAAAAATCTCATTTTCATAATTCATGTGCATGGAACCACATTAAAAACTTGGAAATTATTTAATATATTAAAACTTGTAGATTTCCTTATTTATAATCAGAAAAACTCATAAACCAGTAAAAAAGATTACAAAAGTTATTATGAGAACCAACACTCTTGCTATAAAATGTTGTAAAATTCATGCACCCATCTCTTAGCCTATTGGTAGTCATAACGCAATCTTCTTGTTAATTCTGTGCGCCATCGAATTATGGTTATCTCGCGTAAGAATGGGGTAATCTCAGCAAAGCACAATTTTGCACGTTAAAGGGAGCAAGGTAATGTTGCATTACCTACTGTGTAAACATCAAATCGCTTGCCGGGTTAATTAAAACAGGAACATACTGTAGGTATATTTTTAATCAGATTCTACTTGAATTTGCTTTTTTTCTCAAATTGCACACCTCGAATCAACAATAAAATTAGGTTTCACTAGCCAGAAAGTTAGTTAGCAATTGAGAATGTGCCATGGTGCTCTAGTAATTTATGCCTCTAGTAGGTACCAAAGTGCTGTAGTGCCTTTTAATAGCAACGGACCCTTAAAATCTACATTAAGTAGATACAGGCTGTTTTTAAACTTTCCGCCTAGTTGGGGTCCAATACCTGAAGTCAGAAAAGGGTGTGGGGAGGGGGCGGATTAAGGACTATGACTGCGAGGAAAGAATACACAATTAGCTTCCAGCTACCTGCTGTAGTTAACTTAACCAGTTTAATTTGGACTCGTCTCCTCCCAACACGGTCAAAGAATATGTTCACCTCTTGAAAAACATCAGAGCTCAAGTTATGCTGGTTGGTCCGGTATTGGGGATTTTAAAAATGGCCCCGGAATTTTAGCTACGACCGGAATTGAGGGGTCTCGGATCGATCAGTGGAACCCGGATACTCGTTGGCTTTGTTGAAAAATCTAAATTAGGCACTTAGTATTCGCGGGAGCCGGGACAGTAGGTATGGGTTTACTCAAATTATAATGATGAAGAGGATAACGGAAACGTGGCGAACAATGTGCGTGTAACCAAATTCTGGGCGGATATGATTTTTTATACAACGGATGGTAGGCCTGCTTTTGTCGTTCTCGAAAACGATGTTGGTGGCCATTGGATATTGGTAAATGGATCCAAAAAAAAAGAATAGGTTAATTCGCCAATATACTCGTACAGATCTATTGAATAATGTTTTTCCGTCATATTTTTTGTCGGATAACTTCGTATTTATCTTTGCTTTCTCAATTGATCCCAGCCTATATACCTCCCACTGCTAGGCACAGGCCTCCTCTCAGAATGAGAGGGCTTGGGCCGTAGTTCCCACTCGGGCCCAGTGCGGATTGGGAATTCCACACGCACTATTGAATTGCTTCGCAGGTTTGTGCAGGTTTCCTCACGATATTTTCCTTCACCGCAAAGCTCGTGGTAAATTTCAAATGTAATTCCGCACATGAATTTCGAAAAACTCAGAGGTGCGAGCCGGGGTTTGAACCCACGATCCTTGAGAGGAGATAGGTCAAACCACTAGGCCACCACGGCTTTGCTTTCTCAATTAGCTCCAGTAAAATTCAGTAAGCTAGTTGGGAAATCAAGATAAATAGGAAATTTTGCCGACAAAATACGATGACAAAACATTATTCACTATATCTGTACGTAAATAATCCGGTATCAGATGTGTAACAAACTAAGTATGATGGAAAACTGGCATAAATGACATAAGTAAGCAGCAGCGCTTGCACTGTTGTCTTTCGGCGTGGAGAGTAAGGCAGCCGGTGAAATTACTGACACTTGAGGTATCTCATCTTAGGCCTCTAGGTTGGCAATGCATCTGCGATACCCCTGGTGTTGCAGGTGTTTATGGGCGGAGGTGATCTCTTACCATCAGGAGCCTTACTTGCTCGTTTGCCACCCAGTCGAATAAAAAAGTAAAAAAAGTTTTCCAAATAGATATTTTTTTGTTTTTACATATTTATTTAATACATTTTGATGCGCTATTCGAGGCCCTTACAACTACGTAAGTTCAAAATAAGTCTTTTATTAAAAAATCTTATTACGTCGCGATTCGTATAAACATATTTTCTAAAAATGTTAAAATAATTAATACTGAAAAACTAACTGGCCACGAGTTTTTAGACAAAAAATCCTGGAATATTTATGTACATACAAGCCAGTAATGCTAAACCTAGATGCAACGTTTACTCATAAAACAGCGGGCTCATACAACATTGCGCACCATGCTAACCCCATGTTTGCCTGTAATATTCAACAATATGCGTCCACAATTACCAACATTAAAAAATCACGCTGTGTATCAAAAATACACAAACCCTTTCACACAAGGTTGTAAATTGCACGACAAACATTTTCCCGCACGCAAAGTTAATTTGTTAACCATTTATTTGCAGCACTGAAGCAGCGAGATAAAATTCACAGTCATAAAATATTACAGCAAAGGAAAAGAAAGAGTTTATTGTTAGAACTATCGTAACGCAACTTGTAAATGTAGTTCACATGATACTTAGCTAGGAAAACGCGCTTTGTTAAGTAAAAGTTTCATAGGCTATGTAGGTTTGATGGGTAGCGAACAAAAGTTAAGATTTTTGATTTGATGGGTCGTAATTTTGAGTACCTAGGCCTTCCTATAAAGTTTTGTGTAGTAAAGCAATCATCCGTTAAATATTACTTTCGCAAACTAGGGAACTTGTAAAGGTAATTACTTGCTATATAGGTAACATGTATCTACTGAATTATCTTTTACTTACCGGCATAAAACTTAACATTTTATATTTATCTGTCAGTCTTACATTATGTACGACTTAGTGACTCACCTTTCCAAGTTTTTGCACCGTTGTTTAAACATGAACAATTCTGAGTGTGGAGTAGGTAGGTAGGCACTGTTTTATTTTACTTATCCTTATATAGCTAAGGAGGTAAAATTTCTTAATACCTCAGAAACATTCCATTCCACCCTCCGTAATAAGGCAGGGCTGTCCGCAGGGAGGATCTGCAAGTGATTTAAAGAGATTGTCAGTTAATGACCCCTAGCGGCCACAAATCCAGCCCTTTCTTGCTTCCTACTGAGTTAACGGCCCTTTTGGTACGTGTGGAAGTATCAAGTGACTAAAACAACTCTGTTACATTAATTAACCGATTGCATCAACTTAATACACTAATTGCATATTAAACAGCATGAAAGTTTTGCTGCATCTCTCTCTTATCAAACCTACTATGACACTCAATTCATAAAGAGCTGCCTTTATTACTATTAGTGACACATAAAATAAAGTACTTAACTGAACGCACTCGATTGCAGTATATCGGCTTATCCATAAAAGGCATTTGGTTGTATTTAAAATTTCCATGATACGCCGCGGTGACTGCAAATTAAATCACAAAAATATTTTCCTATCCAATAAAGAATGCCTCAGACATTGAATGTTGAACTTATAGCCTTCGCGTCGAGAGAACTGGTTCGGATTACCGTACTATGGAGGTATCCGACTACCTCACACTACAGTAGTTGGTACCTCTATCTATGTAAGGATAAGGGAGATCAAATCGCCGGCCATCCGACTGTTCCGTACAATTTATCTGTGTTCGATCAACCGTGCACGATCGTTTCGATGTTCTTCCCACACCTTTACCTGTTTCCAATAAATATAAAAAATATAGATATCGACCCAAAACGCTTTCATTCACGCAGAATCGTCTCGGAATTAAGTTATTCGATTCTAACGTATATGAACATCGGTATAGCTTTTATGATCTGAATTATTGTCATAATTGCGGCCAGTTTCGAATAAACTAAATCGATATAGCGTGCTTACATAATACCGCCCGCAGGTTTTCTATAGAACGAACGTTAGAACCAATTTTATTTGATCCCCCAGAAGTCATTGAATCGCATGTAGTTTTGAACATTTGTGAAGGAGTGCGGGTGTCGCGGGGGATCTTGCCGTAATGAATGATTGATGCAAGGCCATTCCGAATGGGTTTTTCTCATCTCAATTCCTTGATATATGAACCTCGATTATAATCGATTACCTTCACTGCTGTGTCTATCGACTCTCATACCTGTTTCTAGTATAAATCTTTTTTAGTGTTATTTTATGGTGAATTGATTAGATTTTTTGTGGGACTAAGCAATAGGCTTACGACTAATTTAGCCGTTTATTGATCGAATTGAACCGCCTCCTTGCCCTTTTAAGTAAGGAAGAGTTTAGTTTTAGTAGGCAGATAAATTCTTGCTACGTATTTAAGTGGGCAATGACCATTTATTTTGGTTAGTTTTCATAAACAGCTCAGTTAACCCGGCGTAAGTTAATTATTCACGAAACACATTAGCGGTAGCTAAACAGTCTCCAAGGAATATTCTAATTTAGTTTAGTTCTGTCTAGTTATTTCCGTCTAACACAACCCGACCAGCTTACTGGGACCTTTAGAAGTGCCCTCATTTCCTCTCCGTTCTTCACGATTGAGTTTGAATGTGCGAGGGGAGAGGGTTGGCGTAAGGTTGGTTGTTTTATGAACGTACCTTTGTACCTAAGCTAGTATGTAGTAGATATGTTTGTATCGCATTTTATGAAATTGCGAGGAAGCTGCGAGCGTTGCCGCCGTGCCCAAGGGAGAGTGTCTGGACTAAACACCTCGTTGGGAACACGTTTCTGTTTTATCTTTGTTTTATAAGTTTCCCACTGCGCTGGAACTAAGAACTTTTAATGACTTCACCCCGTCGCTTTCGAGTTGCATTTCGTTGCACGAGACTACACCTGGGTACTGGATTCACTTAGACTAAGTGCATACTTTTACCGTATGATATTTTCGATGCGACTTTATAGCTAGTCATCTTATTAAATTAAAAAAATATCCCTCACCATTCATTACAATGCGAACTAAGGACTTCTTGACTGTAACCATTTACTTACCTACTTTCAGCGGACGCTCTATAGGTACGCTTGGCAAAAAATAGGTACTTTCATCTAAACCTAACAATCAATTTTCTACTAAAGTAAACAGTATCTATCGCAACTATGTAGAGAAAATATACATGTTTCACAAGAAATCGCACATTAACGTCACGTAAACAAGATAATTGACTTGATGTTATCGGTTTTCCTATCCGAAATATCCTTAAGTGAGGATAGAATGTCATAAAGATTTACATAATGCCTACGAGTACGTACTTAGTGATGTAGTAGAGCAGTAGATACCTACTGGTGAAGACGTGTATAATTTCTCTTAAGTATAATACCACAAACCGGTCTTTAACTGTATCACACACACAAAGCAGAGTTTGTATTAAAAATCCGGTTCAGACCAGATACTAAATAAAACCACAATGCCATTTTAAATGTAACTAATACGGACAAGCCTGAGGATAAATTAATCGGCGGATAAGTCTTGAATACCGTAAAAAAACCAGTTGCTGTCAACGCATTATAATGACAATGAGAGAATTAGGTATGCAGTTGCCTGACAAAAACTCCATCAAGATAATTCCCATAAGCTTATCGTCCGAGAACATCCATTTACAAAATCGCAAGACATTATCCCTGACTCGTTACTGCGGCGGTAACGCGACGCACTACCCTTAATTACTGTCCGCACAATTGCTACGCCATTTCTACACTTCATAGATAATACTTTACCACATTAGCAACTCTCATAACAGTATATCTGTATGAAATATGCCTTTAAATGACGACTCGCAGTCCCGCAAGCGACAGTAGCGTTTAAGAATGTGTTGGGAGAGGTGAGTATGGCTTGTGGTTTTGAAAGGGGGAGATGTAATGGCGGGGTCGAATTTGTTTTAAAAGGGTGGGTTCTAATGTCTGGTCATCGGTCGACTCCCGCTTGACCGAAGGGGTAATTTGGAGGCAGACAACGGAGGCATTTGCATTACAATAAGAGTTGGATCTCGCCAAGCTGACGGGGGCTTCCGTCCGCAGGATAAGCTGCATTTTGTATGTATAAATGTGTGTAAGTGTAAGGTTTGGAATTGTTGAATAACAATGCTAGGAAAACGCGTCGAGGACACGTACCAGGGAAATGTTTTGATTCTCAATAGAAGTTTGCGTCGTAAATATCCATAATGGTGCGAGTATCTTCTACAATAAATAATTTACTAGAAAACCTTATCACGTTCGTGTTTGTTTATTCAAAGCGAAATCTTTTGAGTTTTGGCATAGAAATCATAACTTGTTGCCAGTAACTTTTAGAAGCGCGATAAATTTACTGAAATTGGTTATCCCGATCGTCGTTATCTTAGTGCTTCTTGCCCCGACTTTTTCTTCTAAGTGGGAGTAGAACGGACGACCAACTTTTTGAAATATGTTTGTGTGTTGTTGTCTTGTTAACTCTAACGAACCCAACGAGCGCTACAGATTACCAATTGTACTTGTAACTATCTCACAATTTATTACTGATGTATGATAGGAAGGGGAACCGTTTAATATAGCAACTACTTGACCGCATAACGTTTTATTAATTTCGTTTATTAAAATAGTCTGTCTATAAACAACAAGCTATATATGATACATGTCTGCTTTTATATTTATAATGTAGTACCATATAAATACTTATTTCTAAGTATGAAAAATAACGGATTCGTTTATATATCAAAATAATTTAACAAAACATGACATGTAATAATGATTACCAATAGATGAGTATGAGTATGAGTATCTCAAAAAGCGACAATTTATTTATTTAATATAATAAGCAATAATAAAATTAAATGTAACATTACAGGTGAAAAATCTATATTAACCTAATTGTGCCAAAAACATCCATATTCTCTCAGAAATTAGTAGATATTATTTATCCGGCACCTATCTCACAAATTAATAAGCCTATTTATTAAATACTTACTTACTGAATTATTAAAATGTATGCTCTACTTTCGGTTCTGTATGATATTAAGCCCTTCATAAAATATCGTTTATTACCCTTCACTTGTAGACAAATAATCACGTTAAATAATGATTTTCCCCTTTTCAATTGTATTGTATTTAATTTTTTTTGTAAAAAAAAAACTTCTATTAGTGACCTTTCTTAAGAAAAAAACGCAGAAAAAATACGTAGTCATGAAAAAAACGTCTATTTAACTAGACTATACAAACATAAAAGTACCGGCTATCGAGTCAAAAACCAACATCTTCAGCCAGTAGCAGACGACATGATGAATGCTTGTAGATCCCGTACTAATAATAGTTCTAGAGAACAACATCTTGACTTATCGTCGACTGTCGTGTCTTATCTTAATTGGACTATTTCTAGACCACCGTTATTGTTATTATAAGAGCTAGTATAATTAATAAATATAGTGATGAACTACCTTAACAGTCAATTAAGAACTAAGTAAATTAATTACCTGAAAGAATAGTGTATAAATTATTTTTGTTTTGTTTCATTATCTAAATTTAAATACTATGTAATTTAACTTAGTAGTAGTAAGGACTATTTTGATGTAATGACGACCGCATAATCCAGGTATTTATTTAATAAATAAATAAATATTTTTTTATTTGAGTCGTTATATCCATCTATCCTGTACTCTCGTAGTACAAGCTTTTCTTAGTTTCGGACCAGATTAATTGATGTCAATTGTCC
Source organism: Choristoneura rosaceana (assembly GCA_037349165.1). Taxonomy (NCBI): domain Eukaryota; kingdom Metazoa; phylum Arthropoda; class Insecta; order Lepidoptera; family Tortricidae; genus Choristoneura; species Choristoneura rosaceana. The sequence goes on along the minus strand of JAZBNJ010000040.1, from coordinate 7,710,141 downwards.
CGTGATATTATTTAATCTATTATGAGTTTTAATTCAAGCCACTAAATTGTAGTAGTATTTCGTTGCTTTCAATCTATTTTACACACATACCACAAGGTTACCGTAAAAAATTAAGTTCAAATCATTAAGCTGTAACAGGTCTATTTTGTAAATCCGCTTAAATTCAATTCAGTTCCAAGGTGAAACCTTTTATCAATCTATTTCCAAATGATTTCTTTGACAAATGTATGAAACGTAAAATGATTTTTGCAGAAAAGACCCACGACCCTCCCTCCACCACCCTCGCACGCAATTTAGTTTCTTCAACTATAACTATAATCATCAATGGTCGGAAAAACGCCCGTCACTTGCCTTAAATCTGTGTTTCATACTCCGTATACACTTCTGTATGATGCGTTATATACAATAATGCCCCAAATGACATCCTTAAACTGTGAATAGGTAAATTTTTTCGGCTTAATAGATGGGTAAGTACTAAACTGCAATATTACGTACTCGCAAGTATAATATCGGGCATTTTCCAACCCTTGATAATCGCAATAACGTCGAGACTGTCAAGATCATCTCATGTGTGTTAAAATATCACATTTTACTGTGAGAATACTTTGCACGGTCTTGAATAAAATATCACGCGTACAAACGATTAAGGTGTGAGTGAAATGAATAAAGCTAGCGTCAGAATAGCATGGCGCCAGTATTAAATACCACAAATACGTAGTACGTAACATTTATTTACCTCTCTATCATAAGATTTTATACTATAGCTGCTTAGTTTTAAAGTCTACGCAGACGGCATTTAGTGCAGCTATGAAGAATGTGCTAAAAATAACAATTACTGTTTGTAAAGTGAAATATGAAATGTTTGTATGAATTACAATGCTGCCGGACGCAATATAATGTTGTTTTACGATCGAAGATGATATTCTATTAAATTTCTACGTGTTGTGATTGGGAAACACCTAGGTCTTTAATGCTGTAAGTTATTGTAATATGTGGTAAAAAATTAAATGATAGCATATCTGTTTAATATTTAATGTTGAATAAAGAATAAGACACTGAATATTTTACCTACTTAAAATATTTAGATAGATGATTATTTGGTAAGTGTGTTTTTAGGTAGGAAAAGTAAGAGCGGTGTGAAAATTTAATGAGATTAATTTATTGTAAGTAGTTTGTATGGTTCGTAGTGTGGCAAAGAGGGTAGGTGAGTAGGTTTTTGATTTAAATACACATTTGTCGCACACATATAATTGTATTGCACGTGTGTCTGTGTGGTCACGGCATTGTAGCTTTTAGTCTAAGAAAGTTTCATTAAATTTCTAGAAATACTTTTTTTTAGCCTGTTAAAGTGTCCCACTGCTGGGCAAAGGCCTCCCCATCTTTCCGCCACCCGTCCCTATCGAGAGCATGCTCCTGCCACTCCATTTGATATGCGTCTAAGACTGGAATACTAAAAAAAAATGTCTACATCTCTCATCTCATCAAGGTAGCCAGTGACCCCCGAAACCAACTCCAGATTTTAGCACTCACTTGCAAACGTAACTCCTTCAAATTCCGTTGACCTAAAATAAAAATAACCCAAGAACACAATAAGACAATTTTATTTATCGCACTGGCAACAATGTACTTCGGTCTTCTTTAATCAATGCACGCAACGTCCACAATCAGTTGTAATGGACTGATATACGACCATACAGTGCACAATGCACCAACAATCAACTGTTAGCTAAACACGTGAACTTTGTTAACTCGTAAATAAGAACTAAATTTGATTGAAGGATAATTTGTGAAGGTATCTTGAAATGTGTATGTGCGGATGCAGTTGTCCCTTTGCAAATGAACGTGGGTTTGTCGCATAAACGATCTAAGTGTACCTATATAGGCTTTAGTCTGGATTACTATGGTTCTATAAGATTCATTTGCAGTTTCAAACGCCAGAAGTATAAGCGTTTGCTGTGGTAATTGGGTAACGCCAATATAGCACATATATTCACATATCGTCGGTGAGATTGCTAATTCCGTTATATGAATTTTATTTATATATGGATTTTGGCATTTACCTAATTTAAAAGAGATATGTGCCAAAATAAATATATTTTATGAAAAAATACACATAACTGAATTGGCAATCTCACTAACGATATAAATTGACGTAGAAAACTGAGTCTAAATCTGAACAGTAAATTAAACGAAAAACAATATTTTTATCTTGCTTCTCCGCTACCGAAGTTTGGTAATAGCACTGTAGTAAGCCATTTTTAGTAACCTGAAATTAATTTTTTTGAGAGATGATTCACAGGTCTATCTACTGTCGACATCGACGTCGATATCGACGTCGACACATATCATTGGGTTTTGGGACACCTTGTATATAATAATAAGCTGGAGACGGGTTAGGTGATAGAGATGAGCTCGAAAATTTTGACATTAATTTGAATAATTCAAACTTAATTTACTTTGTACATTAATAAATTTTTCAGATTTTTGTATTGTATTACTTTCGTTTAAACACAACTTACTTTGTTAAATTTAGGATCATTCAAATCATAAATTTGCTATTAAATATACCTCGTATGCAAAACTCATTTTCGCGTATTCCCACCCGTCGATATGTTAAGGATGGAAGTTCATGGACCCTTACTTTTCCGGAACCGGGGTTGAACCCCAGACCAATCTACTTATGTGCCTTGAGTGCTGGCAACCGTCACCTAATTCAAGTTATATTATACAAGTAGAGTGCAAGGTAATTGGGACAAACTTAATTGATTTAGGCGACCATGAAAATAGAGGAACAAAATTTATCTTAAACAATGTAGCTGTACCTATATATCGACGTAAGCATTCTCTTATTCCTCTTGTGAATACACTATGTCTGTATATAGGAATATTCAGTAACTCAACAATAGTTCTTTCATTCCCAAATTTGTACATAATTACGTTAGTACATACACTTCGGATTGTGTGTTTGTCTATTATGAAGGTGTAAATATTTTGAATGATTGAATGATGACAGTAATAAACATTTATAATTATTTGTGGGTATTTTGGTATTTACCTGCGACCATTTAAAAAACGGTAAGTCGTGAGAACATACTTTGAAAGTAACAGTGCAGTCGATTCATTTAAAAAGCTCACTTGATAAGTGAAATTTTCAAAGTCAGAATAATGTTTATTAAATTCAGGCTGTAACAAGCACTTATGAATGTCAATAAAAAATCTACCATCAAAAAATTGTTACAGCCAATAAAAGCTACGAAATCAACTTACCAAACAAGTAACCTGTAATCTTAGACCTTAAAAGCGTCATTCCTTAGCACGTTTACACAAAAGCACTTCAAAATCAATAAAAACAAATAACAATAAAACGCTAGACAGGAACAATGGGCTCATACAACAATGACAGAGAGACATTAAATTTACAGGCGAAACGTTAAAAAGCAACAAAAATACCCGTACAATATGCCATTCAACCCTTTCGTCAAAATATTTCGAATCCACACTTCCTTATTGCCCCATAAATTTAACAATCGCCATAGAAAACGTTGTAAGACAATAAAATATTTTTTTATTAGAATATTGTCACCGGTTCTTAAAACTGTTTGTCTAAGCGTTAAAAAGTCTGACCCAAAAAATAGGACAAACGGTAGTTTGTAAAAATGGGAACCGTGTATTTAGTTTAAGGTGGAAGTGTGAAGATGACGCAGATTGGAGACGTTTTATAATTAATTCAAGTGTCAAATTTAACAAAAATATAAAAATATTGAAGATGTCCATTAAGCTGTGAGTGATATTTAATAATTTTTGATGAGCTTTTAGTTTTAAGATTAAGGTTTTTCGTGAGTAAATACCCAAATAGAATTAATTTATCAAATCAGAGCAGCAATCGAAAGTTGATTATGTTGCGAGGTTTCTGGTCCTCTAGATTACAGTCAGATAAAATGAACCTTTATTTATATATATGTGCGACAAAACTACATGATGCCATGAGGTTTTTAGATTTTGGAAAACTCTGTTCGATGTTACATAAGTAAAACTGAAGTCATTTTTTAAAGCCAATACACCTCCCTAATGTTGATTTTTATTATTTGCTTTTTAATTTTTGGGCTTTGTGCATACAGAACTAGCGTTTTTTTATATTTAGGAAAAAAAACAATGTCTCGTCAGTCGCTATATCTAGTTCCGCCATCGATTGGAACAGACAAATAAATTAAAAATGTATCCATCAACCAGTCACATATCCGCCATATTTAATAACGGGAATTTCCAACGTAAGCATAATTTAAGGCTGTCAGAACAATATGACGCCCTGGCTTTACAATTTGGAAACTTGGAGACCGAATTAGGGGAAAACTTGCCCTGTAGATATAGACATTTATTGCCTTACATTACGTAAATCTATTAACTTTGTTCATAATATCACACGATAGGCATTTTTGCTTGTAAACGGCAATTTGGTATTTACTTGAACTGAGGGTTTTTCATCGCTTTTTATGGATAGTTTTAGATGTATTGCATGCACATTATATATATTGTATTTTTTGTAAGCACTGACATTACTATGCACATGATGTAATTTAATTTAATTTGTAATGTACGAGTATGTGGAACTTTTGCATGTCGTTCACCGACTGAATACTGTACTGCTGTACCTTAACACCCTGTACTACGTTTATAAGTATTCTAGCAAATAAAGCATTCTATTTTACATAAATTCTCACTTCAATATTTATTCAAATTTCTAATAAAATTTGGCATTTACAACTGAATTTTCAATAACGTTTAACTGAAAAAAAAAACCTCTTAACCTCAATATTCCATTTGAGTAAATTGCAGTTCTGTATTGAATCATAAATTTAATGGAAATTAGTTGCGACATGATAGCGATGAAAGTACTAAACGGATAATTACACATACTAATGGTTATAGATCGATGTCGTTGATCAATTACAATGGTGAGAAGGCCTACTCTGTCAAAACGTCATTCTCATTCCATGTAACGAGCCTGTGTATAATTGACGCTTCTTTTAATTAAACTCTGCCCTGGCTTCGCCCTCAATAAGTTGGGACCAGATTTCTCAGCCTTACCACTCAGTTAAAAAAAACGCTTAACGGCTTCATGTTTACCGATGCTTTCCGTATGAAAATATAGAAGGAAACCTCTTAGAGTTTTTAGAAACATTCAACTAGCACGCATTGTTTTACCACAGAGAGGAGAAATAAATTACCATTTCTAGTAGTAAAATTATATCTTTGCAATTTGCTAAGGACTTGACTAGCAAAACATTACATTATTAACTCCCATGAGTTATTATCATGATACCAACAAAATATTAATTTTCATTTAAACGTTTACGGCGCATAGTAAGTAGTAATTGATTTCATAATTATATGCATCATTCACATAGAGTTGTATTTTGCTACCTATAAACTACAATGTAGCATTACTTTTAAACAACAGTTTATCTATTTACGTTCCTTGAGAAGAAGAAGAAGCTCACTCACTCTCTTAAAAAAATGTGTTTCTCTTTCACTTACCTACGTATAAAAATGAGTTGGAATTTGCGTCGACCAACGTAACAGGCTGTTTTATTTCTAATATTGCCACTTTGACTTTTTTTACTTGACTAGATACGACTCGTACTCACTAAATCTTGGGCCTTTTTTGGTACCTACTTTGAATCATTAAACAAAAACTGGAAAGGCTGACCTTCAAAGGTTTTATTTATATCGTCAGTAGTTCTGGCCCATGCGTGCATTTCATGTGGTTTACACACGTAATGAAGCAATATATTGGTGAGGAAATATTGCTTAATTCTGTTGTATTTGACTTCCTACAGGTGACATTAATCGGTGCCGATATAAGTTTTTTACTGTACCCTAAATTTATATTTGGCGTTTACGTAATAAAAATCGTTTGTTAATTTTTCGGAGGAACCTTAATTTTTTAAATATGAAAGTGAAATTGATTGATGATCCCAATATGAAATTAATATGTGTTTTAGATAACAAACGGGTTTTATTCTGACTCTAGAAAACCAGTCTGCCGAAATATGGAGTCAGCGACTTTCACATTGGCGCGTAATTCCAAAAGGTGTTTAAGTATTAAAAAAAACAATTGTATTTATAAATTAGGCACTTGTGCTATTTTATCCAAATAAAAGAAAATACTTCAGAATTCCGAAACTAAAGTGGGCGGGCACATTGCTCGCAGGACCGGCCGGTCTGAATGGAGAGCCCTGGGGGAGGCCTATGTCCAGCTGCAGTGGACGTCTTTCAGCTGACATGATGATGATGATGACTTAAAATAGAAGCTTATACGAAACTATGTACAATTCAACATAGGTAACTACGAAATAAAGATAGAACTACCCGTAATCGATTTGATCTTTCTGGACTACCTAACCTAACCTGTTAAAACGACTGCTAAGCATCCTGGAAACAAAATTGCTCTACAGTTCAATTTAAAAAAAAAACCGCTACCTTCGACATTACACGATTCTAATCCCAAATGAAATTCTAGAATCCTCGAAACCCTGACGTCAGCAGAGGGCGTAGAAAAATTAAAGCGATCCCATAAGCGATAAAAGTAAAGCAATTTAATAGGAGTGAACTTTGCCGGCGTCTATTGCCGACACTTAATTACTGACGGTGTAATTGAAAGTTCGCCGAAAGCTTATCGTGTCTGCGACTGGCTTTGATGCGCGGTTCCATTTTGTATTGCAATTTATTTGAACAAAATATATAATATACAAAAATAGGTAGTAAAAATACAATTATATACGTATGTAGTGAGATCATAGCTTTTTTTAAATTAGTGTATAGATGGCCAATAAAGTGCTTTACCAATTTTAATGACAGTTTCTACTTCAGAAATAAAACAGTAAGGTTGATTGTCATATTGACTTGCGCTACAAATGACATTAAACCTTAGGGTGGTAAACCAATTTGTTGGTCGACTACTAGTAGATCACACTACTAGTAGATCTCAGACAGTGAGACGAATCACAGGGGTGACAGGTAGGTTCTAAAACTGGTGCTTAAGGAGACAAAAAGTTCCCATGGAATTAAATCGCAAGTAGCAAATCATTGATGTAACGAACTTAAAGATTGAAAATTACAATGAAATTTTTAAAAATAATACTGAAATATGATGGCAATAAAAAGACTCATTGACCATAGTTTAGCTTTCATTTTGTATTCTGTACCTACTCGTATTTTATATTTGAGCTCTAATCTCTAATATTGTTAACAAAGAAGACAGATATTTAGAGTCATGTATGTCTTGTCATTGTTCTATTGTTAATTGTCATATTTTTAAGGCGTAAAATAAATGTACTTTCTTTTTTCTTTCTTTCTTAGATATAGCATATTATATAGGGACTTAAACAAGAATTTCTTTTTACATAAAATATGACGTTACTATTTGAAGAATAAAACAATGTCACGCCTGTATCGTTCCAATAATGGAACCAGACCTCGGGCCCCAATGGAACGTCGGAGAAAGTTGGCTCTATCACATTTCGCAGGTTTCAGACTGGCTAATGTCTGTTAATTGTTGATTTCAAGTACACATTTCGCGTGCTAAGCAACTGATTAGCACACAGGCGGCGCGTACGGGGTAACTTTACAAAACTTTTCCAATTTTCTACCGCGAGATATAGGAATGGAAACCACTCGGGTATTGTCTTGAATATTAATTATGGTGAATTAACTTTTTGATTGTGAATTGCTGCTTTTGGGTTTCGAAAATTTGGGTTAATTCTGTTGATTGCGTGTGACGCTACATTAACATACATGGATGTAAAGGACGGTCTTGTGCTACGCTAAGTCGAAAGCTGCTGGTAAATTGGTAGTTTTCGTTTTTACAGTACCTTAGAAATTGATAACAAACGGTGATTTGCTGTATCCACAATACACGATTCTTTGCCGCAGTTGCTCCAAACACAATATGATGAGATTCTAATACAAAACAAAAGAGAGATCAAAAAGTAAATATTGCGAAGTGTAGATAGGCCCGCATCATGGCCGCCGCTCGTAAAGGGCCGGGCTGTAAAATAAGTAAAAATGAAGGGCTTGCCTGCGGCACGAGAACTTCAAAGGGAACTTTTGCTTTTTAACCAGTCGGTCGCCAACTTTAAATTATATTCTACCATCTCCGACCCTTGCTGAATGGGAAAACTAGTAACGAGAAAATTTCTGTAGGCATGCAGATGAAGCAGAAATGGTCTTCCGTGGGTGTTTTAAGTTCAATTTATGTTTTAAGAACAGTTTCTATTCACACGACGGGACAGAGATGGTGCATAAAACATAGAGAACGCGGCACGGCGGTAGAAGATTTACAACAGAACACTTATTGCTTAAAAATACATAATTTTCCCATTGTTTTACAGACGTATTGTAATACATAGTCAAACATCGGCGATTGACTTTGATAACCTTTACGTAAATCAATTTCAAGACCGTTTTGATTCATGGATCCATGAAATCCGCAAGAGACAATCCAAAGTCATAAACGTCTCGAAATTATTTACCCGACAAAAACCCTTGCCGCGATTGTTTACAGCGTATATTAATGATGATTTATTCTTGTTGTATCCAGTTTAATGTGTGTACGTGAGGACCGTAAACTGTTTTATGGGACACTAAAGGCGGTGGAGCCTCAGAGACGATTTTATCGATATCTAAACGCCACACGATTTCATATGAATGTTGAAAGAGATGTTCCTAGTGACGGACATGGTTCTTCGAGATTTTGTTTGCTCTCGAACGCGTTCTCACGGTTATGTCGCCTGATTTGTTAGTGTCTTATGTTTCTAAAGAATAATTCTATTGTTTTCGAGTGTATTTCTTATATTATTATGAAACAAGTAAAAGCCGGGTGCACATTGGAAACGACATCCATCTAATCACTACGTTGCAATTAGGCGTGAAAATACTTTAGTATAATCATGGAAATTAATCTCTTCACTAAAAAACAAATACTTTTTGGAAATGTTTATCCATATAAAAATCAGAATAGAGATTTGTATGACCAGGATAAAATTACGGACGATAGCAAGAAAATGATTTGATTAAAGGACCTTAATCATTTATTCATACCTTTTCTTAGTGTAGGTATACACCTCTCTTCAAAGGAAGAACAGCGCCGTTCGCGAGAACGGCAGATCGCTGATTTGGGACCATTTCGTGACATGCATAGCTATTTTTTTGTTTTTTTTTCTTGTTTTTATTTAGGTTTTTTTTTGTCACGAATAAATGTTTTCTTTCTTTTCTTTCTTTTCTTTCTTCAAACGTAACCTGCTTCTGTTCAAGCCATTTTTTGGGCATTTACAACCTTGGCGGAACGTTGACGTTAATAATCATTTTAATATCTCACTTTAATGAAGATTAACTTACACATTTTCACTTCACAGCACAAATTTCGCAACGTACGTGTTTCCAACCACAGATAGACTGGCGGAATGTATTAACCTCATCCCCGTGATTATTGCTTGCATTGTTAGCTAATTACTTTCACAGTTACCTTTTTACAACCCTATCGTCCGCAAGTAACGACCTACTTTGAGCTCTAAGCGGGTTGTACAGAGTTGATTTTAGGTTCGCTTTAATATAGAGACCGTAGGGCTGTCACAGGTAAATTTATTAGGCTCGAAAGGGTTGTGCAACAGTGATGGTTTTATGGTGCCGCGTGGTGCAATTTTACTCGCATTGTTGCGGCAAAGAGGTGTACAGTTAGACCGCACGTTGTATCCATATTATTGAAAAAAAAATATACAGCGTGTAGTTTACACAATAATAATAAAAAGTAATATGTTTTATACTAGACAAATTAAATATTTACTTTCCTTACAAGCTTTTACACACGAGTTTGCATGTATGAGCTACTTACTTTCCCTAATATAAGCTCGGGCATGTGAATTGAAATTAAACAATTATGTACATCGTCTTCTTGATTAATTCATATTTAAACTCAACCCGTGTGAATATCGGCATATCGTTGTTTTATTCCCGGGGTCACTAGCCCTGGTATATATTGATATACCTATCAAATTTAATCCGACTCCGTTCAGTCGTTAATGACACAATTAATTTAGAATGCGTGCCTAATGAAATTCAATCCGAATGAAATTATTACGTTTCCCCATACAGACATATCACGACGATTATCAAACGTAATGGTGCGTCAATCTGCCCAATGGGATGAAAGAAAATTACCCATAAACTATGAACTGATTTACTGTATACAAACACACATTGAACCGTTCATAACTGTTCGAACCACAAAGACATAGTACTTACTACCTTGTAAAAATTATTGCTGATTTACACGATGTATTTGTATACTCACGCGTGAATTAGAAACTTAACTAATAAGAAATCGACCTCTGCCAGAGAAGACCTTAGACACGACTACCCAGATATTGTCCTCTCCTTGGAAATTACTCGCGAAAAAGGGGTCTGAATGATAAAACTAACTAAAATCAGACCATCTGCTTACATCCATTACAACCACTCAAATATGTTTATTATTTTAATAGTTTGTATTATAATAGTGTTGTTCCCGTATTTTCACAGTCATTATTTCCAAATTAGAGCACTTTTGAACGATTCAGGCGTTACTTTTTGAGGAGTTGATTTAGGTTAAACACAAACAAGTTATTATTAATGTATAAAAAAATAGTGTACCTACTATAGTTCTTTTTTAACGCACGTCATCAAAACTTATCTAATTAACGCAAGAATACGTCGCCATAGCCTAAATCAGCATGGATGGATGATTTCATTTCTGTGCTTATTCCGCCTTTGTGTAAACTTTTTTTGTACAAGACGTCTACTTTACATCAACAAAAAGTAAGAGAAAAATAGTTCAATTATAGATTAAAAGCACCTGCCATCAAGTGCTAGGTGCGCGTTCTCGATAAACATCAAATTGTATTGAAGAGTTGTTAGTTCCCATTTTGTTCAACGTTTTACGAAATAAGTTTTGTAATGCTGTATATTGTGGTGAGGCGTGACCCTAAATCATACGTGCACTATTGCATGCACTGAACCCATTTGATTTGCGGTTTGTCTATTTTTATCATTTAATTTCTAACAGTATTATTCATTTTAAGTATTTTTTCTAAACAGAACATAGTTTTCATAACGATTTAATGCATTTTTCAGTAAAATCGATGAAAATCGTTAATAAATTGTATATGAGATCTGATTTTGTTATGATTTTATTTACTTAATTTGCATGATTTGATCGCGTTTGATACTTTCGCGTTTTTTTTAAGTCCGCCTTTGTACTTAGCTTTTTCTTTTGTGTGTTATTTTTTGTACTTATTTCCTTTTTGTACAATAAAGAGTTTAAACAAACAAACAAACAAACTTTATTTGATACTATCCTAACATTTAACAGAAAAAAATTATACGGTCTGTCCTACATTTTTAATACTGGGCACGAAACGGACCTGATTTGGCTGATAATAAAAGTAGCAGTACACAACATTACAACAGGATTTTTTTTTATTCGACTGGAAGGCAAACGAGCAAGTGGGTCTCCTGGTGGTCAGATCACTACCGCCCATAAACATCTGCAACACCAGGGGTATTGCAGATGCATTGCCAACCTAGAGGCCTAAGTTGGAATACCTCAAGTGCCAGTAATTTCACCGGCTGTCTTACTCTCCGCGCCGAAACACAACAGTGCAAGCACTGCTGCTTCACGCCAGGATTAGCGAGCAAGATGGTGGTAGCAATCCGGGCGGACCTTGTACAAGGTCCTACCACCTGCAAAAAAAGGATATTCCACTAATGGTCATACAGCTGAATTTTTTAAAATAAATTACCAAATATTTTGGTAAACTGGGTCGATGTTCAAAGTATCAAAGACGAGAAAAAATTTTCGAGGAAAAATCTTTGAAAGTTTAAGACTTACAAGATTTTGTCTAAAAAAAAACAAAGTATCAAAATCACCTCATCCTCTGTTGTACCAGTTTGTTTTGACCAACAATTAACTGACTCATTATTGCGTCTCCACATTATTTCTTGGACTGTCCGTAGCGGTTATAAAACGGCTATTCCGCCTCAACCTGTCCCGTTAAAGACACCTTTAAAAAGCCACTATTGTTCTGTCAATACAACCCTTTTGCAAACCGGGAAGCAATTAAAACTGTAGACATCCCAAATTACCACCTCTCCCTGGTACAGTCCACAACGAAAAAGGGTCGATTAACTTTTTCTTGCACAAACCTGTGAAGTAATTCAATGGTGAACTACGGAAACCAAGGCCCAAGACCTCTTGTTCTGAGAGGAGGCGTGTGCCCAGAAGTGGGAAGTATATAGGCTGGAATGGTAAACCTAACTAACCTATAGTTTTATATAGGAGGGCCATTTAAATTTTTCAGAAAAATTTAAGGTTTCAGTGAGAAAAAAATACGACAAACGATGATTCGGACAAAGATTACGTTATGTTATGACTATCGAAGAATATGCAGACTGTCGCTCTCTCATTAATACTATCATTATCCATAAAGAAGGTAGATATTAAACTTAAAAACATTTTTAAAAACAATAAAATATCTAAATTCCATCTTTTACTTTTTAATTGGCGTTCGTGTTCCGTTTAACCAATTTGTTTTACCGCTGACTATACAAGTCTATTCTTTAGACAACTGTTATTCGTGTGATGCGCAATTAACGGTCCGTACCTGCGCTGGCGCAAACGGTGCTCGGGATTTTTCAGCGCAAGTACACCCTTAGAATGCAAGGTAAGTAAATTGTTGCGGTAAAAGACTCGCTTTGCTATACACCGTCTTCAATCACAAAATCACAGTTCATTGATAAAAAATACCCGGGTGGTAATTAGCTTTTTGGCAAAATTGTTCTTTTTTTCCTACGTGATATACCTATTTTCAGTCATTATTTAGGCTGTTACTGAATCAGTGAGATACACTTTTGACTTCATCTGCACTTAAATAACATCAGGTGAGATAGGGGTCAACCACGGTCAGTTTTATGTAAAAAAAAAGATATATCTCTCTTTTAATTCACTTCATAGCATTCTTCTGTTAAACACTTTATAAAACACTTAAGTTATTAATAAGTGATCTTTTGGTGAACAAAAAAAAGGATAAGTCTACTTCTCTATTCCATTCTCGATTCATATTAGAAAGACAAAGAAAACTGATCTTTTGTTTCAAGTTTCAAAAGTCATTATTAGCAAACTAGTTTAATGTTTATGCTTACAGCTGAGGAATAAAGTAAAAACACTTTAAGAGGTCATATAAATAAAAGTGAACTTGGAGTTGTATCAGGCAGTAATCAGGACGAAAGGTCAGGTTGCCAAAATAAGGGCATCTTATCCCTAAATTATTCATAGCTAAGTCTAGGCCAAGTTCATAAAAGTAAAGTGCCCAAGGAGTTACTTACTTTAAGCTTAGCAAACGTCTTTTGCTTATTATCTAGCCTGAAAAGTAAAGTAAAGCATAACCTGACGAAATTTGTTAATTAACTACTTTTTCCTTTTTCAGGCTACGTGAAAATATTTATAAAATACTAGCTCTTGCAACGACTCCAACTGCAAAGAATTCTTTTAACGCAATCTCATAAAAACTATATAAAAAGTATGTCTTTCGTAGGGTCTCAGACTATCTCCATATCAGATTTGATCTGAATCAGGACTGTGGCTCTCCTGTAGCCCTCTCATTCTGAGAGGAGGCCTGTGCCCAGCAGTGGGACGTATATAGGCTGGGATGATGATGAGGACTGTGGCTAAAGCATGAAGAGTTAAACAGATATACAGGCAGAGTTATTTTCGCATTTATTATGTAAGTAATAATCCCTATCGATCTATAATAAAAGATGCATTTAACACAAATTTTTGTCTCTCAAATTTTCCCAGGATTTTATTTTCTGAACTAACTGTTGCCCGCTACTTCGTCCTGTCCTTCAGACGTAAAAGAAAAAAACTAAATATTTTTTTTCTCGGCATTGTGCCAAATACTAAGTCCATATACAAAATGTAAAGGACTTTTAAAAGCTGAGTGCCAGAAGGTAATATCATTATTTATTTTTCTATTTGCTCGTATTAAACCGGACTTCTACAGGGTGTCTCTGATGATGGGGTTTTAAATCCAAGGTTCGATTCTATTAAATGTAATTTTCAATGTAGGTATGCGGTAAAATACAAAATTGACAGCACATTGATAAATGTTTGTCTTAGAGATGTCAAATAAATGTCAAAAATTAATTAAGGCCCCCGTACCAAGAGACAGCAAAAACACCGCCATGTTCAATACACTGATTTACTGATTAAACTTTGAGAATGATGTAAATTCAAGACACATATTTGAAAATATTACAAAAAAAAGTAGCTTAGTTATGCCAGTAGAATCGAACCTTAAATTTAAAGCCCCATGGTCAAAGACACTCTATATTAATTTGCGATACGAGTAGGTTACCAGAAAAAGTTTGTAATTTTTTCTTTACAAATAATATTTTAGAAACGAAAAGTATATAAGTACTATTGTTGACAGTACCTACTTTATTGACATCCTAAAAATGATTACGGTTTCGTTTGGTTTCAATGATCGGATTGACTTCAAATTTGGTATGTATGTACCTAAGTAAGTTTGATAACTGATAGAACATGTAAACTTTTTAATATCCATACTAAGAAATTCAACTTATAAGAATTTTTAGACAACCTTGTAAAAACTTCATTTTTGATTTAAGCTCCACCTACCGGTCAAAACAAGAACTAACAAGTCTAGCTACTGTGTCCCCATCTTTAGGGACCGGGAGCATTCACGATACAATGCCACCCCTGCCAATAGTTGGTCGCAGGGGTGACAAATACTGACTCAATACGTTACGCAAACTCTATCGCCATGGAGAAAGCAATTTCATTTCACTTATTTTCTTATCATATAAAAATAACCTGCCTCATATACTTTTATCAGACGTTAATGTGATAAAAACAAAGATTGATAATATTTAATTTATGAGAACCTATCAAGAGTTCTTTTTATTTTGAGGATTAATTTTGAACATTTTCTTTATTTTGAGATCATTTATATCATAAATTTTATGATATTCAGTTTATTTTATGACTTATTGGATGACGATGACATCTAAATTTCATACGATATTTAAAGCTATTTACTTTTTATTACCTACGAAAAAATATATGTTATACCTACTCATGCATAAAACCAGGTGTTTTAACATTTGCCTTTATTCATTTATTGTATAATTGGGCAACACATAAAATGAGCTATAAATCAAATCAGGATAAAAAGCTTCCTGTATTTGAAACCCCGAAATCAAATTAATTCTTTTAATATCACCGGCGGTAAACTTCAAACGAAAGTTATTTATATTTGTATGTTTTCAACGTCAAGATATTGTTTAATTTATCTTGCCTTAAATGTCACAGGAAATGATTGCACGAAAAACAACTGATAGCAAGTCACAATCGCCATCATTTTCTTTTTAATTACACACCGAACATAGCGAACTCTTTTTTTATCCAGTAACATCTTACCGCGAACTCGTATATTTATTTTATTCAAGGACAAGTAAGAAAATGTGAAATGTCGTTATGTCCAGTATTTATTTCGACTTTGTTTGGATTGGGACAGTTAGATAACTAAATATGTATGAACTAAAATGATTTCTTTGCTCACCCGCGACCTTAAGATAGCTAAGTCTATGCAAATTATGCGTGTTCATGCAGTTCCTCCACCTCCACACTGTAAGAACACACACAAATTACACAAACCCATCTATCACCACCACCACAACACACTGACGCGTTTCGAACTCAACCAGAGCTCATCTTCAGAGTGACACAACCGTACACCATGCTACCAGTTGTTAGACTAACAAACCACCACCACTGTTTTAATTTGCCAAACAAAACAAAAAACTACCCGCAAAATATTAATAAATTTTAACTATGCTACAAAACTACCTTGATTTTTTAATTTTTATTTATTTTTAGTCAAGGCATGTTTTACTAACTATCGTTGCTAAAATTAGACCCAAGCCGTAGCAAGGGAGATGACACTAAATTTATTTGCTCATTAATAATAGACCCCATACTATTGTACCTAATTATCTCCATACATTCTAACACGTCGAGACGAAACCCCTTATCACAGTAATGCAACACTTCATACGAATCTGAGTCTGATATTGAATGATTTAATTCTAACAGATGCTTGGCAAAATTAGATCTATCAGGATGTTCGTTCCTATATACCGATACATGCTCTTTAAACCTAGTATTAAAACTGCGCCCGGTCTGACCTATATATACCTTACTGCAGTCATTACAAGTGAGCTTGTATACACCCGATTTAGTTCCTTTATCCACCTTCTCTTTGTGGTTACAAAGTTTAGAGTACAAAGAGTTGTTAGTTTTAAAGGCTACATTAACATTGTTTGATTTTAAAATGTCATAAATTCTATCAGACAAACGACCAACATATGAAATACTGCACCTATATTTGTTTGTAGACTGAGAAGGCAACCCGGCGTGAAGCATGCTATTTACTATCCGTGCCTGCTTCCTCTTAACCAA
Organism: Choristoneura rosaceana; assembly: GCA_037349165.1. NCBI lineage: Eukaryota > Metazoa > Arthropoda > Insecta > Lepidoptera > Tortricidae > Choristoneura > Choristoneura rosaceana. The sequence goes on along the minus strand of JAZBNJ010000040.1, from coordinate 7,693,568 downwards.
ACCATCTACCATTGATTTTGTATAGCCATTTGACGTTGCTATCTGATAAATAGTATTTAACTCTGAATTAAAATTTTCCCTAGAGAGAGGTACAGTTAATAATCTATGTACATAACAATGAAAGGCTGCTAACTTATGCTGCCACGGATGATTAGATGATGCTGGAATCACAGCATCTGTGTATGTGGTTTTTCGATAAATTTTAAATTGTTGTTTATTATTTATTCTTGTAATTGTTAAATCCAGAAAGTTTAGCGAAAAATTTTCTTCTATTTCTTTTTTAAATTTTATTTTTACATGTTTGCTATTGATACTATCCACAAATAAATCAAGTTGCCTCCTACTTCCCCTCCAACACAGAATTAAATCATCTACATACCTATAATAATACACTATATTATTATTACCTATAATAAACTGATTTTCAAAGTAATCCATAAAAATATCTGCCATTAATGGACTCAAAGGTGACCCCATTGCTAAACCATCACCCTGTAAATAATAATGTCCATTAAACCGGAAATAATTTTGCTTCATGCATAATGTTACCAAATTAATTAATTCACAAACCTCCCCCGGATGTAAACGCTTCCTTTCCAAATGGTTCTTAAGAATAACCAGTGTCTCACTATATGGTACATTTGTAAATAAACTATCTACATCCAAAGAAAGCAATGTTGCGTTGGGCGGTATGCTGATATCTTTAATTTTACTAACTAAATCCGAACTGTTTTTCAAACTGTATAATGGGTTAAAAGAAGATTTTACACGAATAACACTATTTAATTTCCTAATGTATGGAGATAATTAGGTACAATAGTATGGGGTCTATTATTAATGAGCAAATAAATTTAGTGTCATCTCCCTTGCTACGGCTTGGGTCTAATTTTAGCAACGATAGTTAGTAAAACATGCCTTGACTAAAAATAAATAAAAATTAAAAAATCAAGGTAGTTTTGTAGCATAGTTAAAATTTATTAATATTTTGCGGGTAGTTTTTTGTTTTGTTTGGCAAATTAAAACAGTGGTGGTGGTTTGTTAGTCTAACAACTGGTAGCATGGTGTACGGTTGTGTCACTCTGAAGATGAGCTCTGGTTGAGTTCGAAACGCGTCAGTGTGTTGTGGTGGTGGTGATAGATGGGTTTGTGTAATTTGTGTGTGTTCTTACAGTGTGGAGGTGGAGGAACTGCATGAACACGCATAATTTGCATAGACTTAGCTATCTTAAGGTCGCGGGTGAGCAAAGAAATCATTTTAGTTCATTGATATGGACCTCCGCAAAGTAACGCCTGATTCAATAAATTAACTAAATATGTATCTTAAGTGGAGAAGGAATTATTCCTTATCAAGCGGTAACGAGTTTTGAACTCTCAGAGCCTTTTGCAATGTAAATGGCAGCTGTAATTGGGTACTTACATTGTAACATTGAATTGTTAATTACTAAGAAATATGGCATTCTCTGTTAAAATATCAAGGTTGAACATGAAATCAGATCTTATTTATTAAGTTGGCTATTGCAACATTTCTGACCTAGGGTTGAACCTATTTGTATTATTCATATTGCTATGAAGATATGTAATAAAGTACTGACTTCTTTGATCTCATCTCGGTTGCTTAACGTGCAGATACTGAAATAATATTTTTATAAACAAAGCAATATTTTAAGTACTTATTACCTAGAGAAAAATTAAGTTCAATAAGTAATAGTTTTGACTACAAGTGTATTTTATAAAATATAAGCAAATAAACTTTAAAATCTAACAAAAACTTTTTTCCTTATTTTATTATCGCTAATTCGTCTACAATGAAATACGTCAACAATTTATAGGTTAGGTATCACTGAATTTATTTGGTCGTATATCGGTTTCAATACTTATAAGATTAAATTAATTTCGTTTTAAGTAACTGAAAAAGTAATTCAACTGTGTCATTCTAACTATATAATAATATGTATAATAAAAAAATTGTGGCTTCTGCATTCTACCATGTTCTGCTGTAAATAACGGATTGTATCCGCGTTTCATGTCACTGTCTCATATTTCTCTTGTAATTGAGGCACGCCGCTCCAAAAATGGCTTACTTTAGGAAAATTCAAAACTCACCAAACCGAATTGCGTGACTGAAATAAATACTTACGTAGGTACATAAATATATACCTATAAGTGTGACTAACACGTGTTTGCGGGGCAACGAGCGATACGTCTAGAATGACAATGGGGGTTTCCCTTTCAAGCGGAAAATATACGTGATAAAAATTCTAAATTGTCGCGTGTGAAAAAAAATGTGAGGTCCAAAAATAGTGGCTGCGGTAGGTGTGATAATGGAGCTCTATAGTGGCCGTATTATGCTGTAAATCACTGCTGAACGTGAGAACGGTTCATTATTTAACTAAAGTTATTCGTAAACGCACCACCTACATGACATGCCAAACTGCATTTTTTGTCTAATAAGTAATTAAAACTTAAGCAATACCTAATTATTAACGAGTCAAACCACGACATTTTATGAATAATTTTCCTTTTACATTTTAAGTATCGTTCGAGAAATGCAATTAGTTTTAAAGTTTAATGATTTATCTCATGTCACAATGGTTGTAAAATGTTAGGATTTATATCCATTTAAATTCAACTAGCGTTATTGTTTAGCGATAAGCGAACTTTTGCAACATCATTTAATTACAAACCTAGCTATACCATTACAGAGGTGACCTAACTAAACGCAACAGCAAGTTTCGATTTTAAAACGCTGCGCCTAGCGCACAATGCATTTTGCAAAACGCACTCACTACCCTTCATCGTAGTACGTGAACCCCGCCAAAGATGGCGGTAGACGTGCCAAATTTTACACTGAATTTATCCAAAATTTTGCAAATTATCCAGTAAAACATCATAATTTAGTTCTATTCAAATAAAGCCTAAAAACTGGTGTAATCTTATAATTGTTCAATGACAATTTAACAAACCTATCTTCAGATGATAAGACAGAACTCCATCCGCGTTCGCTACTCTTCCCAAAGAGTTTCGCGTACAAATCAAAGATGTCACTAGCAGCCGCGGGATGGTATAAATAGAAGTGTTATAAATAGTCCTCATGACGTTATGCAATGCTGTGGACTGGCACGTGAAAATAAAACGAAAGAATGGAGGATACTGTATTTACTTGTGTGGATTTAGAGGTTGAGTTCAATGCACTCAGGGATGATTTGTACTAGTCATTACTTGTGAAGTACGATTTATTCTTTTTTTTAACTTTTGTGTAAACCGCATCACACTATTTTAGGTCTTCTTGAAAAAATTATGCAGTAGGCTAATTTTAAATGACAATTGATCCCTATTAGAGACATGTTCAAAGGTTATCAGAGCTTTTGTGGTAATAATAATAATACAGGTCCTGTGCTGTCTATTCAAAACTTATCTTTCTATTCATGAATAATTATAGAACTTAGAATGTGTAAAATTAAGTTTGTCAAATTAACAAATGGGATTCTTTGGGTTTTATTTGTTACATAAATTTATCTTCAGCAATGTTTTGTCAGCCGTAAATGTCTGAAATCTGGCGTATTATTGCAATCTCTAATATAGGTACAAAATTCTCGTGTCAGAGTGTTTGTAACCAAACTCCTCCGAAACGGTTTGACCGATTTTTATTTTTGTGTATATTCGGTAGGTCTGACAATAGGACGTCAACAATTTTTCATACATCTACGTGGACAAGTCGCGGGTTACAGCTATAACTACGTATTATATAAAAATATGTCACGTATAATCCTTGATGTCGCTTTGCAATTTTTTATCGACATTGTTTCCTCAGTTAATGTATTTTTTCTCATGTATATTTTTTTGTTTTTGTAATTAATGTATGAGTGTTTTGGTTTCGTACTGTAAGCTTGCATGTATTTTATTCATTAAAAAATAAATAAATAAACATTATAAATCTATAAAAAAAAAATCCCCGTTAGAATTTTCAACTTTATAAAAATAACACGTGCACGTGAAAACTCTAGCTAGAAAACGTAGCCAATGGCTGGAAAAGCCGCAGCAGAAAAAGCATATTTTCTAAATAAGAAATACCTCAATCACACTTACGAGCCATCGGTCCATTGTGTGCCAATGGCCGCGTCCATCAAAAACTATAATATTTCCCCCTTCAAAACTCTTAGGGCAAGATATTTGGATGCGACTCGGGGTTCTGCGGTCCCGTCTGGCTAAAATCAATTTCATATCTTATTTTATCAACACGTGCGCGGTTTCAATTCAAATTTTAGAATGTTAGTATCATTTTGGAATCCAAACCTTTTATTTGTATGTTCTGAATCAGTTTAACATCAGTCATTTAGTGAATTATTTCTTTACTATTCATAGCTCAATAGGTAATAAAATTATCACCTTTGAATCTAAATTAAATGATTAAACATTATATAGCTCTTTTATCTTAACTGATATAGGCATAAATGCGAAAGTAAAATCTTGAAATGAAATGATTTATTTTAGTGGAATAGCACAGGTAACTCTGCCTGTCTGTCTTTCTGTTAACATTTTACGTCTAAATCGCTGAACTAATTTAAATTAAATTGTTATGAAGATAGATTGATACCCTGTGAAGGACATAGGTATATGATAATAATATTTGTTTTACTTCAAGAGTTTGGTCTCGAGACCGAGACCAAACGACTTTTGAAGAAAACAACTATTATTGATAGAATGTTGACTTGTAAAAAGGTACCTACCTACATTTTATCATAGTAGATAGTTATGTACTGTAAGCACAGGTTTTTCTTTATAGCGTTACCGAAAATTGATACGTTATTAACAATAATTAAGACAACGTAAATATTTTTTTGTATGAACTCTGATAAAAATACATTTCTTTCTCTAACAAAGGATATAGAAAATCTCCGCTAATCATACTGTAATTTTGTCCGAATCATCGTTTGTCATAATTTTTCTCCACTGAAATCTAACAGTTTTCTAGAATTTTTAAAGGGTCATCCTATAGAAAACTATACATATAAGTTAGGTTTATTTTATAGCAATTCTGAACAATTATTGCATTCCGAGAAAAAACATTTGTGACAAATGATCGTTCTGATAAACATTACATTCGGACTTCCAATATCTATGCAAGCCGATATAGACCCAGAAAATCTAAATTATTAAATAGTACCTGTCCGCGGGACCCCAAAAGCAACCGCGTGTTACCCCGTCACACATAGCTTCTAAATGTCGCGTAAAAGTATTGAGAGCGAAAAGTCGCTAAATTTGAGGCGTTCTCGGAGGCTTTTGAGGAAAGCCCGAAGCTGGTGTTATAGGCAATGAGAAGCTGGGAGGGAAGGCTCTATCGCCACTTTACACGCTCTGCCGACGCTAACCTCCGCCCAACGTAATATCACGCCGCCTGCTCTCCGTTTCAATTTAGAAACAAATTGAAATTGTTTTTATTTGAATAATATTACTCCGCCCGCGAAACGAAAGGGCTACTTAGTTATGGTATCATTGCTAAGAATTATTCTGTTATGCTAATGTTTATTTTTTTCATAACAATCTCTAATTAGACAGGCGGTCTAGTAGGAAATAAAGCGCGGAGAAATCTTAGTTGCTTTGTTAATTGTCTATAAAATACATAAACAAGATATAACAGACAGTTACGTTCGTGGAGATTTAATGATCTAGCAATTTGTATAACATTTTTTTGCGAAGCGAATTTGAAGTTTCGTTCAGCGAGTACAGTTATTTGGCTAAGCTCACTGTATAAAAAATAAATGCTTAACGTTTTTTTGTAGTATGAGATCCATAGGTATATCACGTCAAAATGAATAGAGTTTGAAATGCCAGTCAAGAGTAGCTTAGTAATAACAGGTAGAATAGAGATGCACTGGACTACAAGTACCAAGAAGAATGAGATAGGTATACCTGTTAGAGTAGGTATACAAGATGTCAATTACATGAGGTACCTAAGCTTGTCATTCATTCTAACAAGTAAACGTCATAATGATTTTTTTTTTCAGGCACGTAATGACTATGACCTAATTTCGGAGTAAAATACTCCAGCGAGTCATTGATCAACTGTTTCAGCCATCTAATAAAAATATGCTATTAGAATATGAAATCAATTTTACATTATTAGTTTTTGTAGTGACGCGGTATGCAGTCAAAAAAAAATCGTTACGTGTTTATCGACAAAATATTCAATCATACGTTTTTTTTTTAAAGATACACAGTCAAAAGTCTAAGAAAAGTAGTTTCTTATTCGACAAATAGGGCCAGATTTGCCAAATTAATAAAAGTTTTTTTGGAACTGACATAAAACTTTGACTATCGACCCTTAGGCTCCGTTTTCAACAGAGATGTGCGAGATATGTGATACTACTTACTATTATAATATCTACTTTGCCTACCATGTTTTTGGTGAATAAAGAATTTGTTTGTTTGTTTGTTTGTTTGTTTGTTTGATGTGGCGAGTAATGCATTTTTCATAAACCAATAGAAACGCTTCATTTAACTCGCCTCGCTCCGCTCAGCTGTTTCCACTAGAAATTAAGCGTTTCTATTGGTTAATGAAAATTAAATTCCTCGCACATCTTTGGTGGAAACGCAGCCTTAATATTATTATAACAAATTATAATGAGTTACATTCAGCACAATGATTTAATTGTGAAACCTAAATCACTTCAACCTTACCGGATATCAAGTAAAAAAATCAATATCAATAAATACTGTTGCGATATCGATACTTTACGATTTTAGTCCGATTGAACTAACCCAGTAGCCCAAAGCTGTGTCAATAATTACCCTTATAAATGCTTATTGTAACACAATTCGAGGCGAGATGTGGCGCGAGCGCTGCATCCTTTATGAGGGGTTCGGAGGGGGAGGGAGGGAGCTGGAAAAATTGCACATAAATATTGAAGCTGCCACTTACACGTGCTGCAGACGTGGGGTGGATTAGAGTGGATATGACTCGAGAACTGGACTATAACAATAGCATGTCTTATAGATTGCTTTATTTCATATCGTATGTGTCTCTTTGCGTGTATGAAACGTTTAATGAATGAATACATTTGTTTTCTTTAATCATTTTCAGTAGTCCAATTCCCCAGAAATATGGGTATAGGTACTCGCAGTAATTAATTATATTCAATTAAAAATTAGTAAGTAGATGGAGTAAAATTTTATTTTCACATCGTGAGGTTTCAAATCATATCGTTTTACTGGTTGAATGAATGAATGAAAACATTTTTTTAAAGAAGATTTCATATGAAGTTAGATTAGTAACAAGTTTGACGATTATTTTGTACTTAGTCGCTTTATTGATTAATTGCTCCTTTTGGTGCTACGACGTAGCAAGCGTAGCACCTCGTAGACTCACGGTAACAATGCTGTTATATAATAGCCTGATATCGTCTGCACTTTGTTTACAAAGCGAATATCATTTTTGTTCTCCGGTTTTCAGACATCATAACAATGATTTGTAAATCAATTTTTTAAAGTACTTTGATATACCTACCTATTCTACGCAAATTTCAATATTGTCAAAAGATCATAAATTGTTTACTTATGTACCTACTATCGCTACCAAATCACGTATTTAAAATTTTTGGCATGACTAAACAAATAGTATGCATAGCTATAAGTATAAATCAAATAATTATTATTTTTAATGAAAATTTGCACTCCCAATAATTTTAAAAGATCTAATTCAACGATATTCCATACTGTCGGTTTAGGCGAGAAAAAAGTCACCTTCACTTTCCGTCTATGGGAGGTACCTTAAAAAATAAATTTTTTCAATTTTTTACCATTTTGTCGGCATAGTGGTTATATAATATCCGTGCCAAATTACAGCTTTCTAGCAGTGATAGTCTCTGGGCAAAACCGCAGACGGATGAACAGACTGACAGACATGGTGACACTATAAGGATTCCGTTTTCGCAATTTTGGCTACGGAACCCTAATATTTCCAAATAATGTTTTATATAATTTGTCTAAAGGCATGTCCACACTAACACAACGGCAGTAGCTCGCGGGCCCTCTTTCTTTTTCTTGTAGCAAATTTCGCAACAATCTCACTTATTATGCCACACAAATTCCTCGCCCCGGCCCCACCAGACGTGAAATTAAAATTTCCTACTTACCTACCCGTACCACCCTTGTTACGCCGGAATAGCTAAATAAGATATCGCTTGTATACCATTATAAGTTAGGATGCTGTATTAAAGAAAGGTTTGAAGATGATTTATAATGAAAACATAATCTTAGTTTAAGTCATTATCATCATGATCCCAGCCTATGTAGGTCCCACAGTTTAGTTTAAGTGTAACAGAAAAATAAATTTTCTTGTTGCATATTAAGCAGAACAATTGATTTTTTAATTATGGATCGATTGTGTCGTAATTTTGTCTTGTACGTACATCACTATAATAAAGATCATTTTCAAATAAAAATCTCGACGAGCACAAATTGTACCCAAAAACTGTCCTCCTAATTCTCAATATTTTTTCTAGTAGCTTACCCCTAGCATCTCACAGGTGTCTAGTAAGATACAAGAAGTTTTTAATCTCAACTAGGTCTTCTTTAAAAGAGATGCATAAATCGTAGAATAAATTACTATTACAATACAATACAAATATTCTTTATTGATCACCAAAAGCAGTAGGTACAAAAACATTACAAAAAAAAAAAATATGTTGTTTATAGTCTGTAATTAATATTTCAGTAGATGGTTGAATTAATTTGTATAAACACTGCTGTAAAAATCTTTCTTTGGAATTTTCGAATGATAATGATTTGGATTTGGTAATTAACCTTTAACTCAGTAGGTACACTTTGACAAAGACAATGAATATTCAGTCAAATGTACCCAACCATGTGCTGAAATAGTCCCAATTAACTTAAAATACCTTGTATATTTGGGCAGGTTGTCCTCTATTTTACAAACATAACAGAGGACAGGTGACACTGACAATTACTATAAATTCGTCGTCAATACAAAGCCCGGATTAACATGGAACTTCTCACACCTGCAATGTCAGTCTTAATCACATTAAGTGTCGCATTTCATGGGATTGTGGTTGGTCGGCACCCCCAAGTTGAAAAACAGTATTAAATACTCGTGCTGCGTCATCGGTTGGTGTGAACGTGCCTTTACGGAGCGATGTTGTTAGTGTTGTGTGCTACCCTACATTTGACAGTGACAATAAAAATGACGATGAAAATGTGGGTAGTTGTGCTCCTGTGTTAGTTTCGTCGGACAGTCGCGCGAGTAGAGCGGTGGCGCGGAGTGCGCGTGTTGCGGCAGCCGCCGAGTCGCGTGCTCCTTAGAAGAAGGGTTTCGAAATAACCCAAAACATGTCGAGCTTAACTCGATTTAAGACGGGAGTTATCCGTTACCATATCATTTAATATGAGTGAGTCTCACGGTAGTTTCATGTTAAAAAGTCGCATTTCACCTTAAGAAATAGAGAGCCGATAATTACTAAGTTAAAAACAGGTCCATTCTTAAACGTTACAGATCAACACGGTTGTTTTATCGTACAAAATGAGCTTTTAAATCGGAATGTAAAAAACAGCAATCATGCATGAATACGGTTATAAATAGAATACTGTTTATATTACTGAGCTTCTCTTCCAGTATTACGGAAGCCGATTCTATTACATTGATAGCAAAGGAAGAAAACAACTAGGCGTGTAACTTTCATAATTCTTAATTTTATGAGATTTTGCGCTGAAATTTGTCAATACAACTACCTACTTAAATAAGATATTGTGATCTTACAGTTAGACAATCGAATCGATCGAAAAAAAATCAAAATAAAGACATGAAAAATATAAACAAAACTAAATAAATAAATCAAACTCAAAATTTAACATTCATAAAATTATATTTACGTTATATATTAAACTTATAATTAATACCGGTTTTTTTACCATAAATTCATGAGAATTATACATATCAATCATATCATTGAACAGCAAAAATTTGCAAGGCGTTTTAGCCAGTGTAAAATGGTATGCTCGTTGCTGAACAATTTTCTCTTTCCTAGACTAGACTTTCAGAAATCTTGGCTTAGCTTAGCAAACTGCACGACTTTTCCAACAGCTTATTTCTAACACAGGTCCACCCATATCTTTACACTTTTTTACTTAGCCCAGCACCAACAATGGACCGTTTTCGCTCGTCCTTTATTGTTCAGACTGCTGAGGATGTAGAATTTTCTCAAAGGGGACATGTAATATAGACGTTGTATTACAAGTAATAGGCCGGGAAGTATCGCGATGCAAGCGCTGCGGCTCGGCTGTCAGGGCGCGGTCACTCTAGCGGCCTGCAAAGAGATTTCATACAAATTTCCCGCCCTCGGTCGGCAATGCTACCGTCTTTTGTTTCAACGCGAGCTGCGGCACGTCGTGCGCCCGCCGCCAGCACGACCGCCTGCAGCCACATAACACGGCAACGAGACTAGCCTCCCGCCAGTATTATTTTTTGTTTTTTATTTTGTTTCATGTCATGTTTGAGAAAAGCACTATACTAGCCTCAACCGGAACGCAAGGTTGTGCCTCTACAGTAATGTACTATTCCTGCCCAGGTCTGTGTTCCCTGACTGAATGCTACAATCTGGCCATTTTGAAATGAATGGTGAAGTGGGATTTACTAAGCAAGCGCGCGCGTGTGTGTTATTTAGACTGGTCTGGATCATATAAAAACGGCCGTTTAAACTATATTTTGAAAACTTTACAAAATTTGTGAGATGCGCAAATCCGACTCGCCCTTGTCCGATTTTTAATGACTACTATTACTAGTAATACAGCTGGACTGCATTCCAACTGCAACGTATTGCCCACTGCAAACTGCCCATACATTTGTCATTGCAGTTCCTTTGCATTCGGCACATCTGCAAAGGAACTGCACGCCGACTGCAATAAAAAATTTTGAGCAGTTGGCAGTTGCAGCACAGAATATATAATATAGTACTAACTAACGTACAGAATGGCCACGCTCCGCCCCGCACCGGTTTGAGTTACTCCACCCTTCAAGCGCAGATTGCAGGAAAACCGCAGGAAAGCAGTCGGGTGCTAGGGATGTGACTTGGCTGAGGAAAAATCGATTTTTATTAGGGTTCCGTACCCAAAGGGTGCCAACGGGACCCTATTACTGAGACTCTGCTGTCTGTCTGTCTGTCTGTCTGTCTGTCTGTCTGTCTGTCTGTCTGTCTGTCTGTCCGTCCGTCCGTCTGTCACAGGGCTCTATCTCTTGAGCCGTAATAGCTAGGCACTTGAAATTTTCACAGGATATGTATTACAGTGGCCGCTACAACAACAAATACTAAAAATAAAATAAAGCTACAAATTAAAGGGGGTCCTCATACAAGAAACGTGTTTCATTCAGCGGTTTTTGGTAGCTAGCCTGCGAAGATGACGGCCGTCAGTTGCTAGGGGCAACGCGAACGACCCGTTTAACTACTTATTAATTTGCGATTTTATTAGTGCTATTTTAAAAAACCTTCGATATATAAGAATAATTTCTAAGACCGTGGTTTATTTTTTTGTGCAGCATTAAGACTAAATAACAATTTATGATCCACCAACCTCCGACACACACTACACAAACTTCACAAAATCCGACTTCAATAAAGCACTCACAGCCGCTGTGTTTATTGTTTTTTACACTAAAAAATGTTCGTTATAATTCATTACTAACTAAAACTATTTATTTACAAGATCAAAATTTAAAATCAGGTTATGACTTATTCACTAACAATAATAAGTACGCGCCGTCGACCGAAATTCCCGCGCAACTTTTTTTTCTAGCGCAGTGGCGGGGTTGCCAGGGCGAGAGTCTAAAACGCTATTCAGCCGGGCGACAGCCAAAGAGGATGAGAATTAAAAAATATTATTTATTCAAAATACTTGCACCTAGTGCTTACATTTTGGTGATATGTTTTTTTTATTAACTTGTAATGTAACTAGTTACGTTTGTTCGGGTGGAATTAATATTTCAACTTAAATTTGAAGTGGATATCTTGAACTGATTGAGCTGAAATTTTGCATACATGTATAAATCCGATGACAATGCAATATTATTATGACGTAGAGCTGATCTGATGATGAAGTTAGATGTTGGCCATAGGAACTCTGTAATAAAATGACATGACCGCACCGATTTTGGTCTCATTTGGTTCGTCTCGACTTGGTTACCTACTTTGGTAACCAGGGACAAAAAGTACCGCCAGCAAAAAAGCTTGTATTAGATTTTCATCATCATCATCATCCCAGCCTATATACGTCCCACTGCTGGGCACAGGCCTCCTCTCAGAATGAGAGGGCTTGGGCCATAGTTCCCACGCAGGCCCAGTGCGGATTGGGAACTTCACACGCACCATTTAATTGCTTCTCAGGTTTATGCAGGTTTCCTCACGATGTTATCTTTCACCGCAAAGTTCGTGGTAAATTTCAAATGTAATTCCGCACATGAATTTCGAAAACTCAGAGGTGCGAGCCGGGGTTTGAACCCACGACCCTCGACGACTTAGAAAAAATATTGCTGAACTACGAGTACGTATTTGTTTTTAAAACATTGTACGGACTCTGGTGCGGAACCCTTCATGCGCGAGTCGCTCGCACTCGCACTTGACCGATTTTATATTAATTGATTTTTTTTTCCACATAATAATCGTTTTTCCAAAAATCGATTTTTTTACTAAAAATAATCGTTTTTTTTTTTAAAAATCGATTTTTTGATAAATCAATAAAACAACCCAACTCAATAATCAAAAGCTACTAGGTACTTTTCGAGTGCTGCCATAATAAAAAAATACGTTATGTTTGTTAGACACTAGATGGCGTTGCAAGTAATACTATTATAGAGCTGCTGTTAAAATATCGAAAGTACGATGTGAAACCACGAAAATAATCATTTACTTAGTAATTCAAAGCTGCGACTATTGAAAAAAATCGAAAGTATGGGGTGAAACAGCGAAATAAAAAATCGATTAATAAAAAATCGATAATACCTGGTCAATAAATCGATTAATAAAAATCGATTATTCCAAAAAAATAATAGATTTTTTTAATAATCGATTATATTTTTACATCCCTATCGGGTGCGCAACGCGATGTATATTGGCCGCACGACCACATTGCAGTTGGGATGCAGTTCGTCAGTACTGGCTCTTAAATTAAAAGTTTTTATCTCAGCTTCAAGGTATTTTAGACTTCAATATTTTGAATTAATGTCCACTTGATAACTCCACGGGCTTCTGAGAAAAAGGTTCTTGGTAGGCGGTCAGACGTGTACATAGGCAAATAGATCATCTTGATCATTATCAGCCATAAGATATCAACTGTTAAGCCTCCCTCCCCCATAGACCTCCAGTGTGCATTATGTCATTATAATATTCAATGGAATTATCTTTTTTTTTTAACAACAGTAGATATTTTTTACTCCTAAAACAAATATTTACTTCACTAATATAAAAAAAAAACAATTATAAAACTAAACTAAGACTACAAATTAAAAATGTCGTTCAGATTTTCTGTCTCACGCCAACCCCAAGGCACTGGCAGTATTACCTCTCTGAACTGTCATTCCTAATCTTTGTGAGAGGTAAGCCAAGGCCAACTCTAAACCTAAAAATCTATATTTTTAAATATCACCCAGGTCACATTTAATGATTTTATAACGGATAACTCACGTCTTAAATCGAGTTTAAGTTTCGAGGTTAGTTGTTCCCTACATTTGACAGTGACAATAAAAATGACGATAAAAATGCGGGTAGTTGTGCTAGTTTCGTCGGACAGTCGCGCGAGCAGAGCGGTGGCGCGTAGTGCGCGTGTAGCGGCAGCTGCCGAATCGCGTGCTCCAGTGATGAAGGGTTTCGAAATAACCCGAAACAGTCGAGCTAAACTTGATTTAAGACGTGAGTTATCCGTTATAAAATCATTAAATATGAGTGAGTCTCACGATAGTTTCATGATTTAGATCACCCAGGTAGATATTATTTATTAGGCAGGGTGCCCATAAGGCTGGCTGCGTTTCTGCAAGTGAATGGCAAACGAGCATGAGGGTCTCCTCGTTGTGTGAATTATTATCTTTATATTAATATATTGTTTTTTTTGTTTGCAGGTGACGATGCAACAATTGGAGTAAGTACTCGTATGGTGTGTTACTTACCAAAAGAAGCTTTATTTTCTTTGGTGAAGGGAAAACTTATTCGACTAAACAAATATTTAAGGGTCATAATATAAATTTATCTTTAATATTGTATTGTCTAGTCTGTCATTAACTTCGTAAAGATACTTATTTTTTAATAATTTTCTTAGAACATCATGTACCTAAATATTCCATACAATTTTAAAAATTATGGAAATAGCTGTTTTTTTTTTTTATTTCTTTAACTTATTCTATTAATAAGCACAAACCATCCTAAGTCCTTCCGGAAGAATCTGTTGTTTGGGTTAAACTGCTCAGTTAATACAAAAAAAAACATTGACAAAGCAACTAACGTTGCTCAATCAAATGTTAGTTTTTGAGTTCAGTGGACATTTTGTGAAAATGTTAATATGATCGTGATTAAAAATTGTTGATTTTTTACTGTAGGTACTTTGATAGTTTTTTTACTGTACTTGTTTTTATAACTGTGGTTTGATATAAAAACTACCAAGTTAATGCAAAAAATAACCAACATTCAAAATATAAATACCTGAAAAAATATTTAATTACAAATTCTTAAAATTATTTAAACATTGTATAATGTTTAAATAATTTTAAGAATTCAGTTAAATTTGAGACAAAAACGATTAAGAAAAAAGTGAGTAAATGATTTGTTACTTAATTTCGAGGGGCAACGTACACTTTTGGCTAAAAATTAAAAATCGGCCAAGTTCAAGTCGGACTCATGCACGAAAGGTTCCGTACCTACCATTTGATTATCTATATATGCAAAAGACAAAAAAATGATTGACATTAGCAAAAAACGGCAAAATGATTACAGAAGGGTTCAATTTTTTCAGAGGTACGAAACCCCAAAAAAATGCAAAATCCCTTGAATAAAAATAATTTTACAACAATTTCATAGTGTTATTAGTTAACTTAGTTGTATCAGGCCCTATTATTAATACGAGTGTGAGATTGATACAATACAACAATACAATACAATAACTCTTTATTGCACACCAACATATAGCAAAAAATTACAGAAAACAGGTATATACACAGAGACTTTCTGAGGTAAGCAATAGGCGGCCTTATCGCTTCAGAGCGATCTCTTCCAGGCAACCTTTACAATGGAATGGAGAAGTGAGGAATAAATTTAAGCAGGTGGTGAATTTACATTACATTACAGCAATATCAAGAAAACATAACAATTTATACAGTACACATACACAACAAATCCAAGTAGATAGGAAGATACATAACAACATGATTTATTGATAAAATAATTATTAAAAAATAATTATTACTAGAGAGACGGTACAATGTACAATACGAACTTCGATTTTCAAATTTCGTAGTAGTCGTCCAGATATTCCAACACGATTTGTTGTGTCAGAAATCGGTCCTGGTGATCGTACTGCGTAGGTATCTACACCGAACACCCTCATTGAAGTGTCAACTATTTAAAAAATACCAAGTAACCAATTTAAAAAATCCTAAGTAACCAATTTGCAAGCTGACTCATACTTTTCGGCTTCATTAAATGCGTTCTGACTTCATTCGCACGTGTGGGAGCACTGCCCACATTTCTTTCACTTTATTCATTAGATTACCCGGTTTAGGTATTATTTTGCCCTGGGCTAATACTACTTGGTTGGGATCTACTTAATTAATCAACCAATTGTGATTTACTCAAAAACTCTGTATGATAATTATTAGGTCTCCAATTAGGAGTCAGGGGGCCTTTTCTATCTACTAAGCCCTGGGTTTCAGCACAAAAAACCCGTATAATAAATCCACCCCCTAGAAGACTATCAGTGATGTGCGGTGAACATTTCACTAAGCTGTCCGGAAAGTAAGAAAAACGTGAGTCATGTGTCTCTTCGGATACAAGTCCTCGGTGCACACAAGCTTCGCAATACTTATCATCACTGTTACTATTTTTTATTCAGTTGGCACTCAGTATTTTGGCTTAGCTTTTACTATTCTGACAAGAGTGGAATTACCTGCCTGAATTAGTGTTTCCCAAACTTTATAAACAAATCCTCTAAGCTAAGGGCCTCTAAATGGGCATTAAGTAAGTAAGTAAGTAAATCTTACTAACCAAACATCCTACATCTCAGACTACATCTTCACCACCACCAGACTTCTTCACTATCAGGCGTCGTTGTGCTCTAACAAAATGGCCTTTCGATTGAAAGAACATACTTGTTATACCTAATAATACCTATATAATTACTTATCTCTCTGCTAAAGTTATCTACAGACTATGTAATTGGTTCCATGTTTAAAATGTCTTAAGTACCCACCAATGGCTTCAACTCCATCTCTGAAATTTTGAAATTCAATGTTAATAATTGGAAATTTAGCTTCACGGTAAAGGAAATACATCACCGTCATCAAAAACCATTTCCAAACCATTTTGTTCACACGCAAACAGATAGGTACAGATCGACACAAGACAAGAGAAACACTTACGAGAAGACTTTGCTAAGTGAGATTTACTGCTTCCTGTTGTTAGATGCTCTAGAATAGAATAAGGGACTACAGGGAACGTTGGGTCACGTTAGCAAAATATTAATTTTGATAAAAAAATAAAATAATGACTTAAATTTTTCGAATTCAGTTTAATTCATGAGTACCAGTTAATTTTGATTGATAGTAGGTACCTCGTAGGTAGAATAGATATACTAATTTTACTTTTTCTTATTAAATCAACTTCGCCTTTTATTTTTCCAGATAAGTAAAATTCAGGGCTAATCAAGACCGGGACATATAAATAGGATTTTAATTAATTAGTGAGGAATATCTTTGGCCTCATCTGCACTTACCATCAAGTTACAAATAGGTAATCGCTGATCAGTTTTAAATATGTAATAAAATAGTAGTTATTGGAAGAAAAAAATATATAATTATTATTATGTAGATACAAATACTTACCTATTACCAGTTCGGTCAAATTACCACTTAGGTATATATGTGCACCTAACATACGTACGGGGAAACATATTTATACTATCGTGGTACACTAAATCTATTAAAATCAAGCTGCGTGAATTAAACTTTTTTTTTCTTCTAAAACCAAACAACTTCATCATCACTTTATCGCCGAGATAAACTCTAAAACTACCCCACCACTTGCCCACTGTCCTCGAATTTTAAAGCGTCGAATCTATAAACTGCTCGTTAAATCTCGCAGGCGATAGTTGTAAATTTCCTCTGGAGTCGACCACTTTTACGAGGGACAGTCGCCCCGCCCACCTGCGACTTTGTGGCTTGCATAATAGACGCCTTTACAACATCGATCGTCTATAAAATAGGGTGTGATGCGCTGTCGGCTTTCTTTGCGATTGGAAATTTGCCTATTTAAGGCAATCCTTGCCTTTACTAGCGCCCGCGCGAGGCTTTTAAACTGCGGCTAAGAAAAAAAGAAGTCACTTAGGTAACATCTTAACAGACTTTGAGTTTGTTAAGCCTGATAATAAATGTGAGTGTGTATAAATCCTTAGTTCAGATTAAATATAGAAATTAAAGTTTTTTTTACCAATTTATTTAATATTAAAAGATTATTATTTGGAGTTTTTTGTATTTTTTATTTCAACTCCAAATTTTTGTTTCTTTTACGGTCATCCCGTGAATTCGTATCTAGTCTCCTCTCCAGCGGTGGTATAGGGGAATAGCACGCAGCACGGAATGCTGAGGACCTGGGGTCGATTCCCAGCGCTGGTCTATTTCTCTAGTTTTTCTGTGCATCCATGTTTCGGCTTGTGTTTTCGTATGAAATATATATATTTAATATTAGTTGGTAAACGACCTTTGAAAAGCTACTATGTACAACTATGTATGTCTATTTTCTGTATCGCTTACTATTTCTGGTTTAGAATAAAGAGTCTTTGTACTGTATTGTATGTACTTAGTCTTATAAGAATTGCACAGTCACCTTAATAAGTTAAACTAGTCAGATACTTAAAAAAAAATTACAAAATATTAAAGAAATACGATTTTTTTGTTTAAACACACTATTTATTTTCATAAGTAGGGACCTAGCTGTTAAAAAGGTTTCAAAATATGACATTTACAAAACAAAGGGACGGACTAGGTAGCTTTTATTCTGCAGTTGACAAAAGCTAATCCTAAAAGATCAAAAAGAAAAAAAAAACTCTATGTTCCAATGTTCCCCAGTTCACCCAGCAGTGACAGAGCTAAATAAAAGTTGTCTATGGTTTAAAACTTGTTATAATAAAAGGCAATATCTTAGAAAAGTTTAACACCTTTGAAGCTTAATTCATTGCCTGACAACAACATAAAAGCAATTAAGAATTTTAATGATTAATAATTAAATTGATCTAGTCAGATTAAAAATTCTTATTGGAATATTTACTTTCCAGTAGGAACTGGAAGTATCAAGTATTTATAATGAGTATTTTTGTTTATAAAAAAGTGTACTTATTTATAATAGATATTAAATTCCATTGACTAGCAAGTGATTATGCAATGTTCTGCGCAATATTTAGGTACGTCATTAATGATTGAATAATTTTATAGCCTATTTAATGCGACTTAAAAATTCTATAAATATTATGTGTCAATATTTGAACCACGTAATGACTTTACAAGCTGTTTATCATCAATAAACAATATAAAAATGTCTCTACCGTAAAACAAACGTCCCTAACTGTCCATATCAACCATTCCATACGGTTACGGCAAAAACATCAGAATAACAACATAAAACCTATACTTATGCAATGTTCCACCACACAGCCGTACCACAGACCTGATAAAGCTGAAAAGGCAACTTAAGCCTATAAAAACCATGCACTAAACACACCGACCAATGAAAAAGGTAATAAATAAACAAACCTTTCACACCGTAAAAGATTTTATTTTAATAGTCATAAAGTTTGGTATTCCACGTGCGCCCGCTGCGGTTACGACCCGCGGGATGAATGAAACGTGCGACGAAGACGGGAACGTCTGTCGGAGCGGGATGAGTGATACCCGTTCAACCACGTGGCCGACGTAAAGCAAACTGGAGCAATTCTTTTTGAATGATTTTTATAACACCGTTTAGTGGGCATTAAATAGGTTTTATGGGTCGTTTTGTATGGACTTGAAAATGTTACGGCCTGACGTCATTTATTTACAATATGAACTGGTCATATCATTTTTGTTTTTAATTTTACTCTTGTTTAATTATTTTACCTTTAAGTAAAGGCAAAAAATGGGAAGCATTATTCCAAATCAAATTTAATATTCATTTTCCATTTTTATATTGAGTAATGTACTGTACACTTGTCTATAATTCTAAATAGTGTGAAAGAAATCCATATTTACAAACCAATATTAGGTACCCAATAAAACAAAAATTTAAACAAAGTAATTTCTGGCTACCTAAAATTAATGTTATGGAATTTTGAAACGTAAGTTAATTTAAAACAAACCGTAATAAATTTGAAATAATACCTGTAATACCTAAATTGCCGCGTACCTGATTAGTTTCATTTCATCAATAGGTAGCTTACCTATTTTAAAAGGAAGATACATACCTATGTGGGTACCTGCCTAAAAATATTTGTCTAATAGAATAGTCCATGTATTAATTATAGTTCTACGGTGTATAAAAATGTTTTATCTTACGAAGGAAATATAATAAAGAAGTTAATTAAATTAAAGATTTTATTGTTTACTTTCCACTATAAAATAAAAAAAAATGTTTACTTATGTACATACATATTTTGTTCACTGAAATATTAAATAAACAATGGTTTTGATAACTCGTATTTTATTTCCATTATGCGTAGCGCATTAAGTAAAGTGAATTAATTTTTATTATAGAAAATAATTGCTGCGTTGCGACTAATTATTGATAAATTACCTTGCACTTTACCTGAAAATTAAACAGCTACAAAACAATCCAAATCACTAATTCCGAACGTAATGGTGCAATTTTGCTTAAAGCCATTCAGTTTGACATTTAGAAGTGCCGGAATGGTTTGTGATTGGCGGTGAATGTTCTACACGGGATCACTATTGGCGTAGACGAGGGGTCCGCGGGGGTGCGCGGGGCCCGGCGCCATTACGAACAATGGCCGTCGAAATGGTCGTTAGCGAATAGCTTTTATCTCTTTCTAATATAAGCTACGCAGGTAGGGATTAATGAGACGGAGAGGGTTCCGGCGGGTCGCGCTGCATTTGAGTGCGTCTCGCTCGCACGCGCGCGCGCCTGCTCGGGCGGCGGCGGCAACGCTCGCCACGACGCGACGGGGAATTCGGAGTCGTAGAGCCTCATACGCGGGTCATAAACGATTCGCGGCCATAGTAGAGGTGCACGCGCGAGAATCGATCCGAATCGCCCGGCGATAAACGCATCTCCCGCGAGGCGATCGTCGCGCGCCGCGTCGCCGAGCGATGAGTTCCAAGTTCATCATCGATAGCATGCTCCCGAAGTACCATCAGCAGTTCCACCACCAGAACTTGTTCGCGGGGGCGGGCGCGTCGCCGATCGAGGCGTCGTTGTCTTCGTCGTTGTCTTCGTCGCTGTCGACATCGCTGTCGTCGTCGCTGTCGGGAGGGCTGGGCGCGGCGGCGCTGGGCGCGGGCTCGCCTGGTGCTGGGAGTCCTCAGCGCTCCTCGAGTTCGTCATCAGCGTCCCCGGGTGCGCCTGCAAGGATGTATCCCTACGTGTCACACCACCAGCAGTTCGGTGGGTCGGTGCCGTTTTCTGGGGCGGGGTTGTCCGCGGATGACAAGAGCTGCCGGTACCCGACGTCTGTGGGTGCGGATCCTATGTACGCGTTGGGGCAGCATAATGGTGGAGCGACGGTGTCAGCAGCATCGGCGAGCATGGCAGCGGCGGCGCAGTTCTACCATCAGGCGGCGGCGTCAGCAGCGTCCGCGGCCTCCGCGGCCTCGGTCGACGCTATGGGCAACTGCTCCCAGCCCTCGGCTCAGCCCCTACCCGACATACCGCGGTACCCCTGGATGTCCATCACCGGTAAATCATTTTCTCCTTGCATGAGTGTGTCGCTCCTATTCTGTAAAAATAGAATTTTCAGTTATATTTTATTACTGTTTTCATTAAAATTTTTTTTTTAATCAGTACTAAGATTATAGTTTAATGTGTTCATCATTTTCTACATTATTTATTTAGGTTTGCAATGCTTTAAATGTAGTAAGTTCGTTCCGTATGCTAAATTACCGCTCAAAACAATAAAATCTAATAGGAAATGTTTTTATGCCTAAGAAGGTAAGTAATTAGGTACCCAATGCTTCATAAATACTAGTAAATAATAAAGAACTTACGTTAATTAATAACAATTTCATAAAAATATTTAAATCTCATTTAATTTTGACACCTGTCTAAACATTTTTTTGAGCAATTAAACCCTTTATTAGGTCAATAATTACTTTAATGTCTACCTCAGATAGCTTTAACTCGCACAGGTAGAAATAAATAGGCAGATACTACTCTTTTTCATTATATACTATACTAACCCATTAAAATTTATTATAATTGGGCAATTAAAAGTATCAGATAACTTATGTAATAATAAATAATAATTCATCATTAAGTTACATAAAAGTAATAAAATAAGCCATTAATATTATTATTGTCAATATTTTGGTCATTATTGATTAATTGTAATTACTCATTCAACTGCTTTACTGGTTACGCTCTTAACTCTACTAAAATAAGAGCAACCTTTAATATCTGCCTAAATACCTACCTTTTGCCTAATAAAATTGAAAAAAAAATAGACCTGAAATAATTGCCATTATAAATGAAGCCTATAATTAATTAAATAATTATATTACAGGCAGTTATTAACGAGTTCGTAAACGATTAAATTTATTACAAAAATGCATTAAGTAAAGTACCTACATTCATTTTAATTAAATACTACATTAATTAAATGCACAGGATGCCAACCTACCAAGAAATAAATAAAAGTATGACTAAAATTTGGTTCACAATTATTATTTTGCATGAAGAATTGTCCTTTCGGTATCTATGTATTTTTATTAAAAAATTAGGTATAGTAAAAAGATTTGGTTCCCGCCCGTCGGGCCGTATTTTCCGACGGCATTTTGGGCGGTAGATTCTTAAACAGGTTCCTATACCTTGATTCCTCATTAATATCATCTAACTACTTGGTACAATATAAAATTAGTAATAAAACCTGTATGTAGGTACTAGATAACATAATATTGAGTTATAACGTGTAAATTATACTAATGGTAGGCAATTTTTCTTAGGTAGAGTCAAAATTATAGTAATTTAAATACCAATGAGCTAGCTGATTTTAACCTGGATCAGATTTACAATTTTATAAGCATAAAAAAAAAAAAAAAAAAAAAAAACTGTTTTCCTTTAAATAATTACAAAGGGTTCTCCCATTATAAATCAAAACTAAAATATACTACTGCAGAGTAATTAAAATCGGAATTATTCGTACAAACTATGAATAATAAAACGATTTCGCATTTTTATTGCACGTCTGAATTCCGATAAGGTAATTTTGCAGTCGTAAAACTAACCTACGCCAAATAAATGTTAGGCAAAATTTTGCTGCTATTATTTTAGACAATGCCTGCTGCATAACTCCTGTGAGGTCCACTTAGTACTCTAAAACGGTGGTCCATTACAGGCACTAAAACGCCTGTACGTTTTGCATACAATGGTAGATACAATTATTTTTATTCGCGGTTTATGGCTTAGGCCTTAATAACGTATTTTGACATACGGGTAAGAATGAATTTTGAAAAATGTTTACAGTTATTTGAACGTGCAACTACGGTATACATATACCTAAGTAGACACAATCAAGATTAGCTACCTAAAAATAAGAGCAGTTTACATAAACTATTAGACAAGCGAAAGTTAGATGTAAAGCAAATAACAAAATTAACTAGATACCTAATCAAAATAGAAAAATTTTAGCAAATAATTAATGTATGTTTTATTCTTCAAAAAGACCGGTCTCGATTCCCGAACTAAGTACAAGTTTCTTTTGAATTTTTATTTTACTAAGTTATATTAGCAAATTACTTGTTTAATTAACTGTTACGAGTAGATTTCAGACAATAGTTATTATATACAAATTATACATACATAGGTATTTTCTTACCTGGCTACCTTAAAAACAATAAGAATAGGTTCCATACAAAATTAATGCCGAGATATTTGAAATAAAATGACCGAATTGCTAATTATATTTTATTTTTATTTGAAATCCAACTAAGTTCGATTTATAATAAAATTCTAATCATTTTAAATCACTTTAAAACAAAAAACATTTTTCTTTCATCCATTATCCTCCCAAATTTATATTTTGCTAATGAATGTCACATTGAAGTTCACGTCTAAAAAATGTTGCTCTCTGTTCATATAATTATAGGTACACCTATACCTAAACATATATGTATAGGCAGATACACCTATTTATTATTCAGGTTAGCATATTATTGTTAGGTTATGTTATGTTAGATACAGTCAAACAAATTAAATCATGACCCAGGGGGGAACCTTTTAATAATCAATTTCATTAAGATTTCCTTGACAGAAATATGAGATGTCAACATGACATTAGTAGCACAAAGGTTTCACCCTGGGTCATGATTCAATTTATTCGACTGGAGATATATCTAAAAGGCACGTATAATAATATTTCACTTGACTGACTATATCGTCATTTTAAGCTTTAACATTTAAAGTTACTTTCGACATTTGATACTTGGACAATAAACTACTCTAGGTAGAGAAGTAGATAGACTCTCCCATACATACATACATAATTCAGTCAAACAAGAGACATCTAATGAATTATTCGTGAATATTACATGAACGCATTATGAAAAACTGTGTGATAAAACATTTCATTTAGCTTAGAAACGTCCAACCTTCCTGGCACATGTCAGCTATCAATAACGGTGACATATAAAATACCTCATGATCAAAGCCACTGTAACATAATAACAGCGTCGTAGCTCAGTGAAATTATATAAAATGGCCTATAATCGACTTGTTTTTGCTTTGAAAATGACTATTATTCTTGATTTGTTTCTAATGTTAGGGTATAAAAATGTCCCAAGCGATGCAGGAAAAAATCTGTCACGAGCGAGACGGAAATATCCGAGCAGGTGCACATGTGACGCGGTTTGACACACGACGGCTGAAATTAAAATGGCGGAGAAGTAGGCTCGTCGACAGTTATTCGTCGTAACGTTTCTACAATAATTTGACAGTCAACGTACTACGTTCAAAGTGTGTTCAAAAGTTAGTTCGAGTTTGAATGAAAATTTCGTGAGTCAATGTTTATTTTTAGTCGTAGAGTGCACGTACCACGGCGTCGAGCCCATGTGCGCGGACGCACGCGCGAACCAACATGGCCGCGCGCGGCCAATCAAACTGCGCCATCTTTTTTAATCAATCATAGACTTATTTCTTTACGAGGAAGAGTCATAATCATAATCACTATGGTTTAAGAAATTCGATACAGACTTTCTTAGTGGAATACCGTATGACATCCTAGATTATTTGAAATATATTACAAAGGAACGTGTTTTTGAGAAATTTTTGAGCATAGAGCTACTTAGTAAAGCGTGCTTAAAAAATTAAATATATTGTTGTCGATAAAAAGGTGATAACCGAGGTGCAATATATTATGGACAAAATATAAAACACAAATAAAAAAATAATTAGATACCTATTTCAGCCAATTAAATTCACTTTTTGTTATCGGGACAGGTTTCAAAAATTCATTTTGTACCTTATTTTTTGCTTTACCTACTTAGACTTGTTCTGATAAAGAAGGTTCTTCAAACTTAAACATATAGAGGTATCTAAATAAGAGAATCACCAACAGCTACCAAATATTCACTAGCTAGACAGTGGCGTAAATATCTATGTAAACTAATACTTCTTCGAAAAATATCATGTAATGACATTATTTATAAGAATCTATATTTTTATAGTGTAAACTAAGCTCTATTAATGAAATAATTATCTTAATTTTATAAATTCTAACAAAATAAATAGTTTTAAAATAAATGTAGTCATTTTTCTATTTACAGACTAAATTTGATAAAAAACATAAGTAATTCGCATAAAATTCGAACTTAAAAAACCCTGTGGTTTACATGTATATACCTACTAGGTATAGATACTAGTACCTATTTTATATGTTCATGAATAAGGCTATTTGGTATTCGGTATTTACAATAGTTATTAACGTGTCCATGGGACCAAATAAATCTGCCAAAAACCTTCAATATCCATCGAAAATAAAACCTCCTTGAACACCTACTTAATAATTTATGATATTAACAATGTTGCCAACATTTCCAAAAAACTATAAACAACTCCATAAGAACATCATTATCTGAACTCAAGAAATATGAGGCTGATATGCTCTTGAGTTTACCTTTTCGGGATCGCTTGCACTCAGAGCACTTTTGGCCTGACTTACTTTTTTTCAAGTTTTGGGTACTGATAGAAAGCGGTTATCAACAGATTTATATGCCCCGATTACTTATCGTTTTATTAAAACGGTTTAAAACCCATTTAGTTGGCAATAACGAATATAAGCGGCTGAAATAATTACGTGATAGGTACGTTGGCTGTAAAACTTTAATTTTATTCGCGGTTTTATTGTGACGAAAGTAAAAGAAAGATTATTTTGTTTAGTAAAAAAAATAAAATAATACAAAGGCGTCCATTTTGCACCTGTTAGATTACACGAGAATTTGAACCATTAATGCTCTGGAGGAAATCATATATTTTTTTGGTAAATAATGTTTTTTAATAATTATTGATCGTAAACGCTTTTGATTTGAGTGACTTAAAAATCGTCTATCTTCATCTATCACTCTGACTTTTACCTAGGTCAGACACAGAGAAAATAAGGATTTTGCTATAACAGATTGATTAACTTTATATAAACTTAAGGGACAGTAATTTCAAACGTGATGTTGCCTTCATGGCATTAACTGAGCTTTCAAGTAGGCATATATTTACATGTATGTATGTGCAAATTCAGTCTCATTTAGTACTTTGTATCTACTTACGATGTTCAACTTTCGCACTAATAGTTGTTTAATAATTATTGTGACAAAACTGAAAGGGAAACTAAATTTAATTACTCACAGCTATCTATAACCGTAAAAATGTTTAACGAGGGTAACAACTCCCACGCCTCAGTTCAAAAACTCTAAGCAAAGCACGAATACATAAGTATTAGGAATTTTTGCTGATTCCAAACAACTTTTTCCCATAAACTGAACTTAAAATTTACGCGGCTCAAACAATACCGCAAACAATTACCTTTTCGTTTAATTTTCAATGCTGATTAAGAAAATTTCGCAGGCTGGTTTAATCGCACGTATTTTTATACATTGTTTTAAAATAATAGCTATCATCTTAATGATATAATGACTCTATCAAGGCATCGAAATCGCGTGCCGTTACTCTTGCGTAGGAGGCTTAAAGTGGCTGTAGTATATCCATATCCAATTTGATATGTAAAATAATATATTTATACCTACCTATAGCAGTTAAATAGTATGAATTGAGACAAAACCTTTTATTACCTCCCAAATTTGCAATAAAATATAAAAGCTATGTACCTACGCGAAGTTATCTTTAAAAATATATAGAAAATTTACTTAGGTCCTAAACAACTGACATAATGATGGTAGATTCAGTATTCAGTATTCAGTATTTATTTTGCAACACCTTTTACAAAGAGTAAAATGATGCCCTGTTGGGGCGTAGCAATTTTTATTTTAGGAGTTAAAGTTCTTATTTAAGACAATTTTTTTCTGTTTGTTAATAGTAAATAGGTCCCACATCAGATTCATTAGTCATACAAAAGTCTTATTGATATCCATTTATATAATATGTAACTTTTGATTTTTTTATATACATATTTATTTTGTTAGTACTTAAGAAGTAGTATATAACAAGTGTACCTAAAGTTTTGAATATCTACAAGAAATATCGTAAAATTTACATTAATTTGTAGTAGGTATAAACACGGAGACTGGACTAGGACATGTTAAATAATATAATTTATTTGAGAAAAAAGTACAAAATCACTATGGGGATTACCGCAGTCCAACCGATCGGCCTAGGGTCGAGTTTGGAAAACAGATACGATGCGTTTTATTTAAAAAGAAGCATAAGTAATAATAATTGTCGTTACTAAAATGGTTTTTCTAAAAAAAAGGGAGAGGAACGTTGTTTACAGGAAAAATCTAGTAGGTACAGTCGAGTACATAAACTTGTGAGCAAAAATTGTATCAAAAATATCTGAACACGACTCTATTGTTAAGGACGTAGAAGCGTGTTCAGATGTTTTTGATAAAAAAAATTCTCACGAGTTTATGAACTCGACTGTACTAGAATGGCATAGTAAACTACCTATAACTGAGAAATCATTAATGTGCTGCACAAATGAAGGCCCGTATGAAATCACTTGAGTAATTCTTCTACAACATTATATTCTACACCGAACATTGTAGATCAAGAAGTGTTTTAATCGGCAGATACTAAAATAGCAATTTTAATAGAAATTTCAATCCTCAACATCAAACGCCAAACAATAGGACCAAAAACAAATTAACTGCCCATTGTTGGTACTTAATTGGCCGTTTCTTATGTAAAGATATTCACTTAATTGCATGATTTTATTTCAATTTGCTTTATTGTTACGACTGTGTTTTACATAATCGTAGCGCTCGTAAAGTATTGTCTTTTCCTTCGTAACTATCTAGACATTTGAGTAACTTTTGACTTAAAAGATATCTGTTCGTACTTCTTTCTATACTTTGTACCTACAGATGTTAAAAAATAAATACTTTTCACGGTGTAATATCGAAATGAATTAATACTATTTCATTCATATTTACTTACTTACAATTATTTGACCTGCTCATTTTATTGATATTTATTATGTGTAAGTATTTGCCCACTTTATGTCCATTAATAAATAGACAAGCTAAGTATATAGTATCTATACAAAAAATATGAAACATTTTGGCCTCTGTGTGGTTACTGCTATACGTCAAGCAAAATGTTTGCATGGGTATTATCCTACCATAGTAGGTAGTTATGCATGTATGAGTTTTTGCATGTAAGTTTTTTACACTTCAATTTTGATTAGATAGTTCATGTGTTATGTCGTAAAATCTGCCAGATCACGAAATTCCGAGGCATATCGCGAAATGGCGCCATTTCATGAATTGGCTAAAGGACATCTGCCATATCGTTCAAAACTCACCGTTTAACGATTTGCCTAGTGAAGTTTACGCAAATCATGACATTCCTAGGCAAATCATGAAATGCCTAGGCATATCATGAAACACCGCCATACCGCTCCTGGCACTTTGCCGGCCGTCGTTCCTCGCTCCTCGCTTCGCTTGTCGTACCAAATTTTTATATTTTCACTCTTTTTTTATAAATGTCCATGTTTTTTACTCTATAGTGGGACAAGTATTTATACCATATACCTAAACATATACGTTTAATATACTTGGGAACTTATCCAGATAAGGCTATCTATATTTTATGGTGCATGTCTCTTGCCGAAACAGTGAACTTCCAGTACGATTGATAATAGATTTTCCATTTCCAGATTGGATGAGCCCCTTCGACCGCGTGGTCTGCGGTGAGTTTAATGGTATTTATCGTTTCAAATTTATTTTCTTTTAGTTTTAAGTATATTTAGTTTAAAATTAAAATGGTGTTAAAACGAATGCTATTGAATATCATGAAAATAATATTAACCGAGGCAACTACTGTTGTATACATGCGCATGCATTGTCGACTATTTATTGTATCCAATCCACGAATTCACAATAATTTAGTGAAGAATTCAACACCCAACTGTAAAATTGCAATCGTTTTACCACATCTTAAACGAATCTTAAAATAAATGCACTTTAGGTGGTTAAAAAAGCACATTAGTGTACAAAACTATTGTGCATTTATTTCAAAGTTCTTTGGCTCAAAGTCAAATGTTCAATGCCTTGTGTACCGTTCCGTTGCAATTATATTCATTTGTCATGGCTTCATCGAAATACTTCGAATACCTACTGCAATAATGGGTATCATTATTTCTTAAATTTCGACGTGCTACAACAACACGAAGTATGAGATTCAATACGCAATGCAATAAAAATAAATGTAATGTCCAGAGACAGTGCTAAACAAATTAGCAACGGTTTGCAATTTTGAAGCTCAATCTTCGTAGGTACGAAGTAGCTACAACGTGTTAGCCTAATAAAATGACGGTTACCAGGTTTTAGTCTATTAGCCTGTAACGAATTTTATGAACCATCTTAGAATTTTAATGGCTCACCTGTTATTATCTGTTCCTCGTACTACGATCTTAAATCGTGAGTTCTTGCAAAACTGTTGTATTGCGTGCCAATACGGTCACGGCAAATTTCGGAAGCGACGCGTTGAGTTTTTTAGACGTCAAAAATGTTCAAGAGCAATTCAGTTCGCAAAAAAAATGGCAAAGGGTTTCTAAGTCTCAATAAAGCATAACTTTCTCTTCCAACAATAGCAAATAGTGGGTCACTATCTCACAAACTGAACAAGTTAAGGTAAAGCACAACTAGACAATGAGCTTGCGCTTTCCCCGTTCTGTCAAAACAATTGCACAAAGGGTTCACGGCAATGGGTTGTGCAATTTTTTTTTTCGGTTCAAAAATAGCGATCCTTTGTGTTAACAAGATGTTTACAAATAAGGTGCGAGTCAAAGGGTTTTAAATCATGCTGTCGATAAGTTTAAAACAGGCTTAGAACCGGGCCATTGTTTTGTTGGCACGGTCGCAAATTGCTTTATTACACTCTTTGCGGTCGTTCTGCGAAAGTTGATATTGCCAAAATCGCAGTCAAAACATCGTTTGTTATCACACTGAGTTTTTGACCGTGTCACTTACAGGGTCGTTTAGATCTGCTAGTGCAGCTGATCTTTTAATTTTAAAGTTAAATTAAAACATAATACCTACTAGCACACATTTTGTTCTGTACACTAAGGACCATGGGAGCTTAATTTACGTATCAGTAGTGACGTTGAAAATATATTGAAATGAACAAGAAAACCACAAATTATGATCACGTCTATAAAAGCAAGTGAAACGCCGGCGTTCCGACTTTTTATTAAACCGTTAATACACCTTTATTATCCATATATTACACGCATTGATTAGCCAAACAAAACAAATTATCCTAACACTTTTAGAGCTTATAAAAGTCATTTTATAGCGCTATAACAATTAAGTCGGAATCACTGTCAATCGTAAGTTCCTCGCTACAAGTGATTGACGTTACACTGTTGTAAAAAAGTTTGTCCGCGAACAATAACCGAGTTGAGAATTGACCATAAAGTGACGACCTTGTGGCTATAAAAATTTAACGAGGCGAGCTCGTTGCGGTAGGTATAGTAAAACAAAGTGCCAGATTTGGGGACGTGACTGTCATAGAAACAGCTGTTTCGACATATGCAAGCCTTGGTGGAAGGAAGCGGACATCACCACTTATTAAAGAGTTAAGGAAACAAATGACTGATTTATAACGTTATCACTTTCACAAGAGGCTTAAGTTTTTTAAACGCATCACTACGATTTCGGAATTGTTTCCAACCCTTTTGACGACAAAGCGGTATTGTTTTGTTTTTTTCTTTTGAAATATTTTTTGACATGTGTCAGCCAGTATTTTGACCCGGAATGGTCGCATTCGTCACCAAATAAGCGGACAGTATACGCATGCCAAATAACTGAATTTGTATTCATTTGTATGCTGCTCGCGCTGAGTTATTCTGGTTTTATCTTAACTTTCGTTATTTTTAAACAATGACCTCAGGCTAGATTAAAATAACTTTAGGTTAAGTGAAAATAGTTGAATACAGTCAGAGTAAAAACAAAATGCTAATGGGTACAAATAAATGTATGCCATATAAAATAAAAAAAACTTAAAAATACGTTTAAATAAGCACTTAGTAAAAATTAATAAGAAAGAAAATTTTCAACTTTGTTTATTTTTCTTTTTTATAGCAAACTTACAGACTGTTAAAGTTAATTTTAAACACATATGAACTAGATTGCTAATGATAATAAATTTGCAAAGAAATAACTTATTTCCTTTTGTCTTTAGGATTTCGGTGGTCAATTATTATCATTATTTATAGCTGAGATTACTGAATGATGGAGATAGTATGCCATTGTAACAAAACAGCATATTCTGGAGAACCATGGTAGATTAAAGAGGCTAAAATTAAAAGTAAAACAAGTATTTCCTACCTTTAGCTATACCTACCTACTCTAGGTCAGAAAATTCTTTTTTAGTAAAACTCAGCTGAATCTAAAATTATTTCAATACCAACACAGTTCATTCATTTTATTTTTTGTAACCATTTATACTATGATCTTTTAAAACGTTACTTGGTATTTTATTAAAGCCCATCAGATGAATCAAAGATGTAATCATTATGCGCTCCTCCTATACTTTTAGACTTCATGATTAAATAAGGAAGCATAAAAATCAGGAGTATAATTCCAATTATTCAAGCAACGACTTAACAAGTTTTGAACGTTAATTGTATAAACACAAGGTTTGAATTGGTTCCAACATCGCTATGTATGTCGGTAGGCCTCTACCGGATAACGCCAATTGGATTACATACATTATATTGGCACAGGGAATTCTCGAAATAAACTGCTTTAGGTATTTTATTGTCGCCTTTTTACCCGCTGACAAGTTCAGTACTGTTTTTATTTTTATTTGTTCTGCTGTAAAGTGCACTATAAACCACCTAGGTCGGCTCTTTTATTTCGTGATTTCCTCAATACATAGCCGGTCTCTTTTTAATTATTTCGTTGTTTTATATTGATTTGTATCGCACTGAATTATTGATTCCAAATACGTGAACCGGACCTCATTTCGTGAACTTGAGGCCCCCTGCTGACGGATGACTATTTAAATAACTTTATTTATTTAAATTACGATATCAACTATGTAAAACACGATTTGTTTGCATTTTATTGAATTTTCATTCACTTGGCATGAACACGAACGAATGTACATAATTCATTATTTATAACTTATAAGTATATACACTAACAAAGCATTTATTCCAATCTTGCTAAACAAATTTTCACACGCGTGCCTACAACGGATGTATTTAACAATAGCTGCAGTAGGTACTGGCAGCAAAAAAACTATGTTTTAAACATCTGAATTTTCACAATATCAAACCTCAATTTGACCTTTACCAAAGAACTACGCGTGTGTAGGTAGGTATTAATATATTTTGTTGTTTTTGCATTCTCTGTTGACGCTACACACCCACCTTGGTAGCTGTACAGTCATCTGTCTACGTTTACTTAGAATGCTGCTTCAGTCACCTCGTCCTATGAATACATCAATAATTTAATCCGCTGTCACTTGTTTTACATACTACTTTGCAAGTCGTTTGTTCTTTTATCCATCATTTCACGGTAACTGCTAACATATTCGTAACGACGTAGTAAAACTATCATTAATCACAAATGAAGATAACTTACTCAATAAGTATTTTTTCTATTGTTTAACACTTTAATACATTCGCTGTGGTATTTGTACGCTTAGTTGTTTACCTTCTACATCAAAACGTTTTATAGTTTATAGTACGGTTTTGCGGTCATTTTTGCCGTTAGAAGAGAAGTTATTAGAAATCTCGTCTTGATTCACCCGTTGATATTTTATTGAGTATTATCTATATATATTTTATATAAATAAATACATATTAGAAGCAATTAAGTTATTTCTAAAATACTCGTATTTCACTGGTTTTATCCTACATACTTATATGAAATAAGGGTTGATAAATTGATAACATACCTATATACGCATCTTGATAACAATATTACATCAAAAGCTAAGTCCGTAATGGCTGACTCATTAACACCTCGTCTAAACCTTTTTAAACTAAAAAAGCTAAGATTTTGCGATGTAGACAGTCAGTGAATAAAGATGAATTTGTGAAATTTCTACAGGATAAGGAATTTTGCAATAGGATCGAAGTCATTGTAGTATTTTATTAAACAAATTTTAATTTCTCAGAGCTAGATAATTACGAACCAGAGTGCAATGAACACCAAATATAGAACTATCTCTGTCTAATCAGCAAGCCGACCGTAGAGTATAGAGGGAGATGCCATTACGCGTAATGTCTGAAAATTATAGAATTCTTGAGCAAGCCCGACGAACTTTCAAAGCTTAGCCAAAGTACATAGTTTATTTCTCCTCTATGTGCTATATGTTAGTTTTGATGTTTGAGTTGTCTGCCAGTTCTAGACAATTTATGCTGCATGGTATGGAGTCGCAGATTGGTAAAATTTCTCTTATTGAAAAATATTTTATTCATTTTGTTCAAGCGGACTACCGCTCTGTGGTCAGCATTGCCATAGTTTAGGTACTTCTTAGATATAGATTAAAATTTTGTATAATTTGCTAACCCTCTATAAGATTATTTGTGAAAATAAATAAAATTGATTAATAAAGTGCGAGTCGAATTCGAATTTTATATAAATACCCCTATAAAAATATTTCATTCATTTTTTTTTAGTTGTTTTGACATTACCACTTTTATCAATCGCCGGCTGAAATATTCCGAATATTTTTTGCCAATAAAAGTCAGTGT
The DNA here is from genome assembly GCA_037349165.1 of Choristoneura rosaceana. NCBI lineage: Eukaryota > Metazoa > Arthropoda > Insecta > Lepidoptera > Tortricidae > Choristoneura > Choristoneura rosaceana. The sequence goes on along the minus strand of JAZBNJ010000040.1, from coordinate 7,659,731 downwards.
AGTAAGTAAACAACTTGACCAACGTGTATACCGATTCGATTTGTGGCATTCGAACATGGAGGATGTGAACAATGTTCAATTTTGCTATTTCTGTTTCTTTGGCTAGTTGAAGTATAATTTTGATAGTGTTTTATGCGGCGATTAACCTTAACAGTGAACAGTGATCGCAATATTCAATATTGCTCTCGTGTCTGACATTTTTTAATGCGCAAGTCGTCTCCACGTGGTTTCTGGAATTCTGCTATCAAGTTGCAAAAACTACAATCACCGTACAACGTTGCCTCTCGAAAGAGAATACTTTGACATTGGCGAAATTGTCTTATTAATTAGGACAGAAGCCATATTTTAAAAAAGAATAAGAACGTGTATACCATAATCATGCAATAAAGATATTATTATTATTATTAAACCAATTTTTAAATAGGTAGGTAACTGATATTTCCTATCACAATCACTATCTATTCTCTTCATGAAATCTCTGATGCATTTTGGCAAAAAATGCCCTCGAAACCAAATAATCAAAATAACACAATCGAACGTCATACCACAGATGTAGGTTAAGACTGTAGTAGTTGTGTAAGTTCTCACTAAGCTTTATGTAGCTTCGGAGCAGTAGTAAACACTCCTAAACTAGGTACACTAGTTTGATCTGACAGCAAGCAGGGAATATCAACAGAGAGCAAACCCAAACCGGGCTCGCAGCATATCAAACGCCTGCGTCTACCCGATAACAAGCCATTCCGTAATCCTATAGGTGCTGATTGCTCTTTAAAGGGATAAATGAAATGCGCACAATTTATTTCTCTATTAACGTTGAGTAATGTATACACATGCCGGCGAGCGGTCTCGGGGCCAAACACCAGACGCTTGTGAAAACATTCTCGCCGAGATTAAAGGTGGACCTGGCCACCTAAGCCACTGTAACTAGATCCGCCTCTTGCCTCCCTGTAATGCGCCCCTTATGTTCAAAGCTCCGTTTGAGGGGTCAGTGTTACGTGGTCGCGTTTAAGTTTGTTTACAACGGGCTCAGCGTTTCCTACCAGTTTGCATAACTGGAGGGTAGTCTCAATAAAAACAAATTGGCTCGCTGACCAGAGTTGCGCAGTTACACACGTACAAGGAAACCAAGCGACACGAGATGATTTAATGTTTGGAGTTTTCTAGCTACTTACTTGACTAGCTTGGTTCTGTTTGGCATGTTAAATTCAAGCAAAACTAAGTTTGAGAAAAGCAGTTTATTATTATGACAAACAGCAACGTTTTTTGGTTGAAAATATGCAGTAAATTTGGACTCTCATTCATAAAGCTTTACGAAGCGACCATATGATCGAGGCTATCGTATCATAAGCGGCGCGGGCGCAAAACTTTTTTTTTATAGTTGGATAACTCCCTTGTTAATAGATTTTCGCAACCCAAGCAAACATTTTTTGCAAAACCAGAAGAACAATTTTCTGGCTAAGAAAGTTAGTAAGTTACTAAATTACAGAACAAATATTTTTTTTGCTGATCGTGGAAAATTAATAAGGTAGCTAAAGTATAGTAGTAAATTTCTACTATTGTACCTACGTAAGTTTTTACTACTTTTAAGGAATATTTTCGAATGACCGCATTACAAAAATCAGTCGCCAATTTAATTTTAAATCGAATTGGAAGTGAAGAAAATGGAGTGAAAACCTCAGCAATACCGTACTTAAAAAAACTAAGTAGACTTAACTTAAAAAAGCTATTTACAGTAAGGCATTTCTTTTCAAATATATATTTCTTCCAGTTTCCATACTTTTTATATCTAATTGGGAAAACGTATGACGTGTAGGGACCAGTTTGTTTTTCGTATAACAAACTGTCATTCTCTCCGACACTGTTGACATATAGTTTTGATTCATAACGGCGACAAAATATTAATAAAATTATGGAATCCGAGGTTACTTAAACCTACGACGAGAGAATGTGTCCAAGGTTTTCATATGATTATGTATTTACGAACATTCATTATGCCAAGAATTTTTGAATCTGAATAATCATGCTGGCGACACGACAAGCCATTCAATATTTTCTATCATTTTCATAAATCTGGTTTTCATATCAACACGCTGTGTAATTCCGTATATCATAGAGATCGATTTCAATCTACTAATCAACTAAATTTTGATCGACAATTTCCTCCATCGAAATTTAGTTGTTAAATTAATACTTGAATTGATATTTAACATCTCAGTTATTGCAAATTAATGTTCCTTATGATTATCAATTATACTGGCTAAGATTTTTTATCAATGACTTGATTGAAGACAAATGAACATTATTAAAATATATTGCCATTTTTTTAAGTTCAACATAGATATCATAATTATGTTAAATTAATAAAAAAACCAGCCAAGAGCTTGTCGGACACACCCAAAGTAGGGTTCCGTAGCCATCACGAAAAAATTTAGTAATATTTTTCTAAGGATTTCGTATTTTTTACGGAATATTCCAAGTTTAGGTATATTTTACACCTTGGCTGCTATTTACTCTAAAACTACTAATAACTCTCAAGAAAACTTAACCATAATAGTTTTCCTTGTAAGTTTGATATACTAACTACCATCCTGAATTTTTTCAAATTTTTCCACCCACTGGTTTAAATTTTAGAGGGGAAGGGGGGGGGGGCTCGATTTTAATGAAAATTTTCACTTTAAAGTTGAATATTTTGTAAACATATCTCTGAATCGCAAAATCGTTTTAGCGACCGCGTAACGGTTTTTAAAAACCTATCCAAAGACACCCCACACTTCAAGTTTGGATGCGAAAAAAAAAATACCACCACTTTACGTCAATGGGAGGTACTCTAGAAAAAATTTTACTCTAAAAACACCGGCGCAATTATTTTTAAATATTGATTATATTATCTACATTTTTTGTACTGGCATAATTCGATGGCAAATAGCTTTTACACAGGATGTGGCAAATTCAAGAGCTGTCAACTATTATGTTGAACGTGAAAATGAGTTTTATTAACCGATACAGCCATTGCCTGTCATAATTCATAATAGAGAATAAAGCACGCACAATATCCTATAAAAAGTGCTCTACGATAACAGGTCTCAAGTTTTTAGCTGTAATTACATTTCACATGCAGCTTAAATACCTATTCCGGTGAAGTAGATACTTAAGTTTATGGTTATAACAAGAGTACGATTACGCACTGACCTTAATTCTAGTTTATTAATTATTCTAATTTATTAATATGCGGTTTAGAACGCTAAGTGCGACTGGATAATTTATCTACCTGCCAATGATTGCAACAGCTTCGAAATGTTCTTAACTGATCAGTGATTAGGTATTTAATTTTAAGTTTTTTTTTTCAATGGCCCAATCCCCTATTATTCAAAAAATGCGTAAAAACATTTATTTTGACACATGAAAGGAACACGTAAATGTAACTCCAGAACTACCTAAAGAAAATTCGTTCGTAGCTCCAACTCCTGCGCAGAATTAATCTGATTACAATCGCGTAGCAGACCTTAGATACAAATCTTGATATACGACTAGGTTCTAAGGGCCTTATATGGGTTGGGTGTAGTCATACAATGTTGCAAGCTGTATAACACTTACATTTATAATGATTTAGCGTTTATAGTAGCTTCCAGAAACTCCAGAATGACCGTTAAAGTTTGTTAAGTAGTTGATAATAGTGCCTATTTGATTTCTGATAATGTGTCTACTACAAGTTACATAAGTGGATAGTAAGACTGAGAACTAGAATCATGCTGAGTACCAAAATCAGATCAACACCCATTTTCGTCACTTTTTTACCCGACCGCCCGAAGGAGGGTTATATTTTTGAGAGCTTTTACGTATGCCTACTTTCTGGAAACACATAAATGGGCCAATCAACTTTTTTACCGACAATAATCTGTCCACGAAATTTTTCAAACAATTGCAGATTGTTGTTAGTAAATATGTTTTTTTCTGTAATTTAATACATGGTGTACATGAATACTTGCCATCCTACGTAAGTTCAACTTATCAAACCGTGAAATATCCTGTTGGAAGTACGATTTTTTTGGTAACGCCAGAGATAATTTTAGTAACGCAGGAGACGCCCAAAGTGCCGGTAAAAAAGTTGATTGGCCCGAATCTCGAGTTACGTTAAGCTTAGTTTATTAGTGTCAACATGTGCGGAATTGTCAACCTTAAGCCAGGTTTAACTGCTAAATCTAGATTATTTTTTTCCTGTAAGACGGCGCCTTAATAGTAAAGCCCAAAACGAACCGTACTGTCGAGCATATCCTTCATGCTACTTTAACAAAGCTTGACATTTAAGCAATTCAACACACGCCGTAGTTTAATATAAGGCAAGAACGACTGCAGTAGTACTAGCATAAGATAAAATCTGCGTCACAGCTCTTTTATTTGCCGTTTGCCACTTGACGTGGGACAAGGTGTGCGATTTCTATCAGCACGTCCATGCTAGGCCTGGTGCTGTCAAACAAAGGTTTAATGTACTTTAATGTAGCTTCAACTCGTTCGGATAGGCTATGTGGAATCTGCGTGCGAAAGTAACTAAAAGAATACTACAAGAGATGTAGCGGCATTCGTTTCGCACTCAATAAAGTTGCTAATACATAGGGGAGACTGGGCAGGAAAGTATCATCTGGTACTTTTACCTTGATATTAAATTTGGTCAGGTATTATAATTTGATACTATTACTGATAAAGTAACACTATTTCTGTTTAACATGAAAAATATAATCTTTCTTAAATGGAATGGGTTGACATAAATACAAACATTTAAGAAAAAATAACCATATAAAACTTAACTATAAACTAACTACTTAACTTAAAAACTTAATACCTACTAACAGATTATAATTATAAACCCTTTCATGTTTTTTAGTTTTTTTACTGAATTAGGTATTATTCATTTCGTATGAATAATAAATGAAAGCCTGAAAGTAACAAAATATTTATTTTTAGTAAATATGACGTAAAACATATTATTATTAAATTAATAAAAAAAAAACAAAGAAAAGAAAAGCTTTTTAACAACAAAGCTTTGATTTAGGTACACAAAGACACTTGTTATGTATTGATGTGTAGTAAATGTACTTAACAATAACCCCCGTATATGTAATAAGTATTAATCTAAAAAAAATAGCAAAATCTGACGTAACAAAGCTGGTGCACAATCTTAAACATAAGTACTTTTCGATCTTGTCATACCTATACGAGTATAAGCATATAAATATAACAACAGGTTTAAAACAAACTTTAACCAACCAAGAACTTACAATTAAGCCTTATTCAGAAGGTATGAGAAATATCGTGCGGTTTGCGGTGCATTGCCGTCAATAGTCGATAAGTTTTAAAATCATAGCCGCGCGGCCAAGCGATGTAACGGAACAAACGCGGTTGTCTCAAGATTTAAATACAGCTTCATATTCATGTTCCAGTTCGTAAAAAATACTTGAACACACACGACCTACCGAAACACGCGCTTTGTACTAAGCATACAAGTACTAGTAAACATAATGAGTTTATTATACACTCCGTTTTAATTACTCACTTTGAAATTCCTAATAAATAAAACTACTATTGTATGCGTCGTGCGACTTGGAAATCTGTGCCCTCTAAAAGAAAGAGTTGCCGACCAATTAAGGCGACATTTAAGTATTTAATTCCCACTACTAGGGAATTAAATTGCAATTTTATTTTTGTGCTGCTTAATTGTGCTTCCAAGTTTTGATGCTTTGGAGTATGCCGCTACTTTACTTACCGCTTTCTAGCACATTTGAGTCTGCGTACATTTTAATGACTTTATCTACTTGATACTGTGATGACATCCGCGGTGAGCTTTGTAATAACCACCTTGAGTTATGAATGTAATCCACGCATGTACTTAATAGTTGTATGGAAATTAAAAGCGAGAAATGTTACCAGATATTCTTTAATTATAATGCGGTTTCCAACCACCCACGTAGATTTCAATTCGATCCGGTTTTGGTGAATAATATAAAAAATACATAGAATGACCATGCGCGATTAACATGGAGGAATTAATCAATGCATTGGAAAACGTCATATACCTACACTTAAATTAGTTTGTCAATGTCGTTCAGAATTTGAAACAAAGGATCGTTTGTCTTTTTCTTTCTCATTTGAATATTCAGGAAATAAGAATTAAAATATGTAACTATCAAAAAAACTTATAAGTATACATACAATGTTAGTGATAAATAAAACGTGCGTTGATTCGTTAGTTCGTATTACTACTTTATTGGTTAATTTTTCTACGGCGATTAATTATAATTTTGTTATTAATTTTATGCAGATTCAAATGATTCGTTTCCTTTAGCACTCAACATCAAGATGAGCATAAATTTTTGTTTATTCCTTATTTCCTGTTAGCAGAAACGAAAACCTTTGATACATGAAGTTTGGATAAACAATTGTTAATGCTATGACTCAATAAACACAGAAAGCGGTACGTTGTATGCTCAAGTAGCGAAGCTTGATAATCGATAAAGTGGTTCACTTTATTTATCAATGAAGCTGCTACCTACGCATGCGCCCTCCAATGTATTTACTTAATTAAAACCATATACCTAAATACGGCTGTATTCATAAAAACAAACGATTATTAACTCGAGTTTTAATGACAGCAACCGTTAATATAAACTACATCGTTGTTACACAGGAATACAGTGATATTACACGATTAGAGCAGCCGCATAAGTTGGTTACATTTGTTGGACTGTCGATACATTTAACAGATTCACATAAAAATTTGCAATTGGTTTTTAATCAAATCTCACATGCAACTACAACCCTCAAACCCCAAACAAACGAGGTGCCAAATCTGGAATTGTAATTCAGCCGTAAAATTCATGCAATTGATATAATTTTATGTAGCCCATTGTAGCCCTTAGCATTCGAGCGGTATGGCGTAATGTATGTCGGAAGAGGGGGAAGGGGCAAGTCGGGGCAACCGAGGGGCAACCGGGGACAGCGGGTGCGTCTGACATTGAAGAAGTGCCAATAACAGGGGTATAAGTGGGGGGTCGGCAAGGAAGGGCGTTACATCGGTACGAGATCAGAATATTTTGTTTGGTATCTGTACTGTATCCTAAACAACGGATTACAAATGCGGGAGGGTCTCGGGGGTACGTGTGAAGAGCCGATCGATTATGAAAATCGGGCGGAATTATTTTACTTAAAACCTTAACATTTACTATGATTTTAAACCTCTTCATAACAGACTATGCCTGTTTCACAACTTGTCGGCTAACTTTAAGTGTCAGATAAAAGTAATGCCATCTTTGTTTATTCGGACAAAACAAACAGAGACGGCTTCACTGATAACTAAGTATAACATGCTATCATTCATTAATATGAACATAAAAAACATTTCAAAATGGAATGGTAACGATTAGAAATAGTTTATTGCATATCACATTAAAAATATACTCGTAGGTGAAAATTTAAATAATCGAGTACCTACGTATATTTACGTGGGTGTCTTTAAAAGGAAAGTGTAGCATTTTTACAAAATCTGCAACGCACTATCAATGCCAACTCTAAAGCACATGGACGGTGGTGGACAATTATTCGAGCGTTTCAACCAATCATTTTTCTGAACGCTTTTCTGTAAAAATGGCTGAAGATTGATACAGTTATTTAGTTATCTGGTAGAAATACAGAAACTCTAACAAATAATCGAAAACAAAATCAAAAACTACAGCCAATTCATGATAAATGTGACTAGAAAATGTGGCGGTTAAAACGCTTGAATAATCGCCCTGGTGATCAGCAGGGCTACTACGAAACTCGAAACTCGAAGTTTGTGTCTTGCGGTCGCTCTGACACTTATACTATAATACGAGAGCGAGAGGGATAGCACGACACGAACTTCGAGTTTCGTGGTAGCCCTGCAGTGATCACTTAACATGAGGTGAACTTCGTGCATATTATGTGTCGACTTTGACAAAAATATGACTTTTCGTGAGTCATCTTAATTAATGATTGAAGTTAATCAAAGCAATTATCTTTGACTAGATAATAAAACTTAGACAATACAGCAAAGATAGGAGAAATAAGCTATGTTCAGTTCTAGACACGAAATTTTTGAGGAACACAAATACCAAACCGGAAATCAGAAGTAAATAATGTTAAATTCTGTGAGGTGTGAATTTTCACACGCTACCTTAACATTTTGTACCCGATCCTATTATAACCATTACCTGTATTGTAGAAACTTGAGTTCATTGCCCTTGTTACATAAACGTGTTACTAACAAATAGATAAAGCGATAAAAATAATATCACCCTAAAAATCGGACCCCTGAAGTAGACAAAAATGACCAGGATAAATTGGAATGGCAGTGGCAGTCGATAAAACATTCTGTTTATTGGGTGTCGCATTTACATTCGTGGGAGTAACAGAGATAGCGAATACATGAATGAAGTAACAATATGTTTCGACAGCCGTACGTATTCGATGTTCGGAACTCATTTCATCTACATGTCTGCGTACATTCATGAAAGTTACTGGTTATATGAAATATGCAAAACTTTAGGTAAGTATTTGGTTTTACGAATTCTGGAAAACATAAGATAAAGTAGGAGTGTAACAACTATACTCTGGTTTTTCTGATAAATTGTACCAATGAAAACAATTTCTTATTTTTTTGTACTTGCGTCCCCATAGACCAAAATGTAATTTACGTTGCAATAACGATGGAATAATTAATGGATACTACCAAGGCTTCTAGACAAACAAGGCGAAAACACAATAAATTGACAATTACAAACTGTCGTCAGTAATTACACTAAGCAATCGTCGATTGTTTTGTAATTATCTCGTCCGTGAACAAGTAATAGATAGACGTTTTAAAAGGTTTCTGTCACATTTATATTTCCCATTTACTGACTAATTAATCAAAGATGAACTAAAGTGACGATATGCTATCGAATTTTTTTCTCAAAATCATAAATAAATTTGCATATATGTAGTTTTTACACTGACGTTATTGCGTCTAAAACTCTTGCAAGTGTCTTAAAATTTGTTTACCTGCTATGCAAAGGTAGACATAGACATAGACATAACTTTATTTCGACATCAAACTTAAAATAATACATAATAAAACACAATACAATACAATACAAATACTCTTTATTGTACACCAGAAATAATAAGCGATACAGAAAAACAGGTACACAGATAAAATTACAAGGTAAGCAATAGGCGGCCCATAACACATAAAGTACATACAAAAAACATACATATAAAGTAAGTGTTAGTTATTTTTCTGAGAGTTCTTTGGCTTGTTAGCGAAAGATTTTCGTGAAAGAAAAACCAATTACTCCAACTACTCCTCAGGGCAAAAGGCTAGAAAGAAAACAAATGAAACCAATGCACGTTTATGTTAATACGCTTGAAATGTATTATTTTACTTAACGTAATGACAACACGAGCAGCGGTATTCACACGTTGGAGCCCCATGCGAACATGTGTAATCCCGTTGTATTTATACACAGAATAGGCGCGAAACACCCCCTAAAACGGTGGCCCAAGATTAGTCGGGAGCGTTACGGGAATAGCAATGCTACCAAATAAAATGTTTAGGGTCATTTTGCCGGGCAACGAGCGCGGCTAGCTCTCCCAAACGCCGATAGGCCTATTTACCCCGCGTTCCCCGGGGAAAGATGGCCATCATAAATTGTTGGCCGCAAATTTGCAATCCTATCTTTTTGCCGGTGAGGGTGGTTCGGCATTAACATAACAGCGGGAATGCCTAGGTGTGGGTAATGCACAGTAATTTATGATGGTTTGTACGTGAGCGTTATTTTGATGTTAAGATTTTGTTTTAGGAAGGCATGTTCTAAATTTATGTTTTTACATAAGGTATAAATAGATATATAATTCATATTTGACGTTACGTTTTTTGGCTTAAAAGCAGCTCGTTTCATAACTATAACTTGTGCCTTTTAAGTAAGTAACCAATATGTCTTTAAATATTAAAATAACACAATATGTTTACTAAATACAATACACATTATCTAAGGACGGCTTAATAGGTATGCGTAAGAAGTAATACGACACGTATGCTTCAAATAATTATGTTCACACACAGTGTTAACTATTTATACTCACCTCAACATTAACTCGTTTTGGTACTATTCAATTACGAAAATCCAAATTGTTAAAAAAACAAAGATTTAAATCAAACTGGTTATAGAACCGAGCATCAAATTACAAATTCACATAGTTAACAAAACTCGCAAGTCATGACCAAAACTACTGTCAAAATTCTGACAGCTAGAAACCGGCTTCAAGCTTCATTCACTACTTTGATTAAGCGCTTAAAAATTTACCACGTAACATGCAATGTAACTTTTATTCCCCGAGTTGGATTAATTTTTAATTATAATTGGTCGTAACAAACGAGGCTTGCACAGTGGCGCCGCGGTGCGTGGAACACGCGATTTAATGACCATTTCCCCCCCAAAAATGAGGGGAGGGATTATTAAACGCATTCCTCACTTATAAGAGCCCTTAATTGCGTTCAGAAAATGTCTGCCCCTGGATTAATGTAATTTGTATGAGCCCAGATGTATGGAATGTGAACTATTAAGTTTTTCATTAAATTGCGTGAATTAATTGGTAGTCGCCGGAGGTTATGGAGTTTCGGAATTTAATTAAGGCTTTATTGCTTCTATGAAACGATGATACCACGCATTCAATTTCAGGATGGTTATTGCCTAAGATGAAGGTAAACTGCCTATCTAAGCTATAATAATGAACAGCTACAAAATGTTTTTATATGTATTAATCTCTATTATTATTAAGCAGATGGCTAATTTACCCGAACACACCAGCAATAGTTATTCTGGAATTTTCAATTGAACTCGAGAAATGTTTTATAGTTAATGTTCAAAAAGTACTGAATCTGCAAAAAAATCTCATGAAAATCCCTTACGGGGTGTTAGCTACTCTTGCCCACTGAAAAAACCAATATTCCAGATTAATTTTAACGTCAAATCTAACTGGCAACCACGCACTAGACTAGAGTTTACCTTGACCAAAGACTACGCGCGGGTAAATGTTGTTATCTCACACGTAACTCGTTATTTACTAACACGACTTAAACATTAACATAATCAATTATCAAAACAGCCTTTTATGAGATATGCCCCTAATAAACTACACTATAAACACAACAATGTCAGTAAACTATTGCTACACGCCCGTAGTTTGCTCTAGACCTCCACCGTTTGACGCTTAAGGGCACATTACACCCTCAGAATAGGGCTTTTGTAATTAAAACGCTCTAAACCAACGATTATGAAGTCTGAACTGTAACAACGGAGACTTGAAGAGTTTTCAGTGCTCATGGGAGATGTGAAGTTTCATACAGGTGACGTTAAAACTAAATGTTGGGGAATGGTTGGGGATTAGTTGAAGATGAGGCGTTTGATGGCTTTTACTGTTTCAATAATAATGGCTCATAAAGGATCTGTTCGGAAATGCCATTTAAATAAATAAAATATTATGAGGACAATTTACAACAATTAATCTATAATTCCAAACTAAGCTTCTATTGGTACAGTCGAGTTCATAAAGATGTGAGCAAAAATTTGATCAAAAATATCTGAACACGCTTCTACGCTGTTAACAATAGAGTCGTGTTCAGGTATATTTGATCAAATGTTTGCTAACAAGTTTATGAACTCGACTGTACAATATAAATAAACATACTTAAATACACCGTGTTTTTTTAATTGTCGTTGACTTCGGCATACTTAGATACATTCATAGATTGGTCCAGCATAGGTACGTTATCAAGCGTCAAAAAAACATTATGCCGATAACCATAAAGTCGTTGTTATGTTTGCTGTGAAAAGCTGCATACCTACTATGCTCTCGGCCGTACCTACATAACGGGTGTGACTTGTGTAATATGAGCAAACGATTAAAACATAGATCATACTCCTGAAACTGAACAACATTAGTTCAGCGATTTTTAAAAATCGCTAAATCGTTAAAGTTTTTTTTTAAATTTTTATTAAGTACACTTTTAAGTTTATTCGAAGAAATAATTTAAAGAAAAATACTTGATGTTTGTAGAGATAACGTGACAGGCGCCGTCACTTGTGTTCTAGGGTGGCGTACATTGATAGCATTATTAAATTTGTATGAAAAAAAGGAAAATTCAAACACTCCATTATTTTCAAAAGTCGCTGAACTAATGTTGTTTAGTTAGACGAGGACGATCTATGTTTTTTTTTACTGGTTGGCAAACGATCAAGTGGCTCTCCTGATGGTAAGAGATCACAACCGCCCATAAACATCTGCAACACCAGGGGTATTGTAGATGCGTCTCCAACCCAGAGGCCTAAGATGGGATACCTAAAGTGCCAGTAATTTTACCGGCTTTCTGTCCGGTTGTTTTAATTTTTTGTTCGTATTACAGGCCACACCCGATGTAATCGAATCGCTTCGCTTCCTATATTTCCTTTGATATAATTTCAATTGTCATACCAACTTTTGCCATGAATTAATATAGAACCGTGCCGTTTTCGGCCTGTTTGAAATATCATTTTAAGGAATGCTGTAGGTTAGATTAGGTTAGTTTAATAGCAATTCGGCGGTTCCATGCGAGTGCCTGCCCTTATCAAGATTTGAACCCAGGAACTCTACCTTTCTAGTCAGGTAAATTGGGTAGGTAATAGGCAATTGCGCATAAGTTTTGTATATCCCAAACTAAAAAAGATTGTGTTAACGTGGCTGAGTTTACAAGATATACGAAATAATAGAAATAAATCGTCGAACAACTAAGGCGTTGGCCATCATTCAAGCTCAATTGCTTACTCACACTTTTCAAAACCACTAAATTTCTTCACAATAGCCTTTAAAAGCATCCGTTATATCACTTACATCAATCTGCTGCATAATAAGCGCCCGCATTAACTTTCAATTAACTCTATTTATGTTTCCGAGTAGCCGTAAATAGTTAAATTAATAACAATGGAGGAACTAACGAGCGCAGTCGGTGGCCGCCGCCTGCAACGCATAGCAAATTAAATTTGCATTTCACCCCAAGGGACACGCCCCGGTCAGATGGACTGCATCGGCCATTTTGTCGCTGACCGGGGAAGGATTAGTAACAAATCGATTGCTCGATATGATTGGTTCGATGATACTGCAAAACGATAGCAAATTTAAGATTTTGCGGCTGGTATAAAATATGTCGGTGGCTTAATTTCTAAAGAAAGTTTGACAGGCATGTCATGATATGCCTGAGAAACAATACGGCAGATCGATTAGAGCAGCGCATTGACGATATTACTGGCTTAATACCGGGTACATCGTGATATGCCGAAAAATAGTATGAAGTGTGACCACAGCGCATGAGCCGAGCGAGCGAAGCGAGCGTGCCGCGGCAGCGGCCGGCGAAGTGCCAGAACCGATATGGCGCCGTTTTATGATATGCCTAGGAGTTTCATGGTCTGTCTGAACTAGCCAAGTCATGAAAGGGCGGCGTTTTTTTGATATGCCTAGGAATTTCATGATCTGCCTAAATGTCACTGGGCAAATCGTTAAACGGTGAGTTTTGAAAGATATGGCGGATGACCCTAAGCCAATTCATGAAATGGCGCCATTTCACGATATGCTTAGGGATTTCGTGATCAGACGGATTTTACGATTGGCCGCCGACATATAAAAACACAAAAATATTTAACTTTATCGCTGGGTTACGCGGCATAACATTACTATCGACGATTGGTTCCGTGTCACACGGTTAAAATTCATTTTACATCTAAGATAAAATCATTTTTTTTTCGGTTATGCCGGTCAGTATTGAACCCGCATCTCTTGGCAATACGCGCCAAGTGTGTTCAACTGTACCATGCCTTAGATTTCGTTGAGCAAACCTTCTTCTAAGAAAAAACAAATGACATTCTAAGACTGGCCCGATTAAATCGATGATTTAATCAATGAAATAGAATAAAAGTCAATGATTTAATTAACCTTATTAAATTTTTACTTCCATAGGTCTAAACTTAACATAAAAATGCACACGTGAAATTAATATCACTAATTAAATAAAAATAAAAACAAAAACGGCTAGTTTTACTAGATTTATAAATTTACTTTTTATGAAGAATTTCAAAGGTGGAATTCACTTTTACCACAATAGTTGTAGAAAATATTGGCCCAAACATATGCTTGATCACGAGCACGTTCCATTCTAATTTAAAAAAATATGTATTAAAAATGTACATGTAATGAAAAAAAAAAAATTTGTGAAAAATCACAATTTTGTGATCTAGCCCATTTTTCAACTTTGTGTTTTTACACTGTTGAGATTTTTTTAGCTACAAATTCCTGCAGGATCAATAGTACGCATACCGTATAACAAAGGCAGACTTCGGGTTCAATATGTTCCCAATTTGCGCTTCTCTTACATCAGATACTAGAGGAATAATCCCACATTTCACATTCAGGCACGCATTGTCACCCATTTAGGCGCTGAATTCTCTTACTCGCAAACTTATCATTATGATACTCACGATAATGAATTTCAAAATTTTCCTTCTAAATACCGCCCCACTCAAGTAAATTCTAAATAAACTTAAAATAATAACGAAAACTCTATTCTGTGCCGAAATTCCCATTTCAAAGCACTATCAGACAAAATGTCGATATTACCAGAGATAAAAGCATTCATTTTGAAGCGAAATATTTTCTCACTTAAGCTCTCTAGACATTCTCGTACATTAGGGAGTCTATTCCGAAATACATTTACGCGAACAGCTACAACAGGGGCGGGGCAAAATTATAAAATACAGCGTTCGCCCTTTGTTTTTTTAAAAGGTACGCAGTAGGTACATACCTTTGAAAAAGGGCGCGAGCAACCTATGCGGTATTCAAATTTGGAGCGCTGTAGGGGAGACTAATTCGTTTTAAATTACGTTACGATATTGCTTTGGGAGTTAAAATATAGCTGATATAAACAAGCAGGAGAGGGTTGGAGTAAAATATTGGACGCACTCAGGTTCACAGTTTAATTAGATTATCTATTTGAACGCCCGTGCTGTATCTACCCATATCTTTATCTATCGCAGATACTAAGAATCGAGCGTAAACAACACGTAGTAGGTGCATTGCATTGAGATGCTTAAGTTTTGTGTTAGTCACTGTGATTAATTCGCTTGTCGGGCAGTAAAATAGCTGAAATTATAGTTTGCTGTCATGGAATGGTCATCTTTCTTAGAACGATTTCACAATCGACGTTATGTCGGAATTTCTGACTGTACGAGGACTTACCAGAGTTTTGCTGTCTCGTAAATTACCAATATGCCTAAAGTTTTTATAATTCTTTAATCGAATGCTACTCTGGTTTTTTATTTTGCGTAATAGAAAATTAAGGTGAAATTAATTCAAAGAAGTGTTTTACGGCTTGCATTTTTATTTTACGATTTTTAATGGTAATCTGCGATATAAAACGGCTATAAAAGCGCCTATGTTGATTGTACCGACGCGTTTACCATATAAAAAAATAAAATTATTAATATGTTTACGACTTTTCTAAAACCGTGTTATCAGAACATAACATGACTGTTTTCGTTAATATATCAGACAGGTGTGAATTGACACAGTATATATATAAGCTAAAGTAGTATGGCAGCTACGAAGCTACGATCGAAATGAACACACTCACACAGACGCGCGTCTATGTGAGTGTGTTCGTTTCGATCGATTTGTCCGTACCTTCCATTCTGCTTTAGCTTATATATATCTATTCCAATTAATCTTATTATTAATCTTAATCTATGAGACTGCGTGCATATAGAAAACTATCACTGAAATACAAATCAAATTCGCAATAAACGGGAACGTAACGGGGGCGTTAATAAAGATATAATAATAAATATTCCGGGGATAGCCTCAGTCTTCCGGGGATCGAATTAAAGTGAGGGTAAGAAAATTGCGTGATTCCCCGGGGAGGAGCGAGCGACAGATGTGGACTCCTTTCTATTTATCCGCGATCGGGAAAACGGTCCGATATTACAACGTACCCAGTATTATCGCGATATCATTTCAGAAACGATGAAAAATAATTCTTCCGATCGATAAGAGGCAGATGTGGCTGCGGACATAAGTCTGCACACTGCAGTCAATACGAGAGTACCTATCGTCGCGTCTGTCAGATAGATATGATGGGTGTATATCTAAAGTTTCTGGTCAGATCATAGTGGTCTTTGTATGCGATTTGATGCTACATGCTGATAGTAATCTTAAGAATACTAGTATAAAGCTAACAAGAAATTATGTTGATATAAATGGTTCCATGTAAAAGAATAACGTAAACTAAAAGTAATCTAAAGCGCGAAGCGTAAGTACGACGTCCACTAAGAAGATGGATGGAAAACCTGGTTAAAGCTGTTCATGGTGAATGCAGGTCGCTTCCAACCGAAGCAGCTTTCGTTCCATGGGGGTGGTCTATTTATGTCTACAGTGGACGTCCTACGTCTGATATGATGATGATAATGATAAGTAACTTTGCTATATTATATTTGTTCTAAGATGATTCAAATGGCACATGATGATTATGCAACTGTGAGGTTGCAGGTGCAGCTTTGAAAAAGTGAAGTCACATTAAAATGTTGCTTGTTCTAACATTTAACTCAAATTTACTAACAATTTGTTAAGTTACTGCGTAAGCACTGTGTTATACTAACTTACTTTCTTTAATGAACCCCCTTACAATATTATTTCAATAAGCCGCAATTGCTAGAGGTGAGGGTAATCGGTAAAAATAAAAGCGGTAAAATAAACGATCTTATTATTAATTTGCAAGATTGTTCATCAGATTCGAAAAGTGACACTCCGAGTGTATATTATAAAATTCAAATAGGACTTTCAGTTCGATAGCGTAACGTTTAAACCAACAAATAATGCTATTGCCACTTTTAGCACTAGGCACATGAAAAAGTATCGATAGTTGTTTGCGTAAGAGTAGGAGGGACTCTAGTTCCGTCAGTTTGGCATCTGTCATTTGGATCATGTTAGAACAAATTGTCGCTACTTTGAAAAAATATGTCAACAAAATTTAACCTTGATGTGTCTATAAAGTCCACTCAGAAAAATAATCTATTTTGAGCAACGAGTTTTTTTAAAGTAGTGACGAAATAGGATATACGTTCATTGATCACCCTCTACGATTAGACGTACACCGTAGGTGGTTCCCTCAGAAACAATACTCTCCATAAAAGGCCCGCGCCAATTCAGCGACGAATTTTATTAATTACCTACAAGCCGTTCTAATCCAATCGCTATGATTTACAACCTATAAAAACTATTCAACAAATTCAAAAGGCATTTCGTATAGACATAGCTTGCGCAAGAGCGATGACAATCTCTGTTTTATGGAGAAGACCTCGTAAACGTCTATTAATATGAATGGGCTCCAATTACTTTTACGATTCGCGTTTTGTTGAGAGACGCTCTAAAAAAAGTTTACGATCTTCCGCCCCTGGTTGATTGAGTTTATGTTAGGAATGGGGGTGAGCTCATAGAGTCCCTGGACTGGACAGCGGCAGATGGGGCACGGATACCACACCTGCCTCGCAATGGATTAGACTTAAACTATTTGCTATGGAATTAATCTATGAAAGGAATAATTTAAAATTTCGTACAAGTTTTTGGCACGTGTTAAATGATATTGTAACGGATAACTCACGTCTTAAATCGAGTTTAGCTCAACATGTTTTGGGGTATTTCGTAGACCTTCTTCAAAGGAGCACCGCACCGCAATTAGGAGGCTAGTAATGGTTTTGTGTTTCTAACTACAACATTCAATTAAATAGGTAAATGGATCGAAAGAAAAGCTCTAGTAAAAGCTAAGATTTCCGTACAAAGATCAAATGAAATTTGAGAGAGAAAAAGCATACTTTCATACGCTGCCTACAACCTCTGTGTACTAGTCGGAGCCATCTATATATAAAATATCAACTTTTTTAAGCTATAAATGCCTGTAAATGTAGAAACAACTGACTTATCTTATTTGTAAAGATGACAAGGCAACGTTAACGAAATGTGTCATAAAGTAATTTGAATGTTTCATTTATGTTTCTGAAACGAGACGATGAAGCAATAACGGTGCAACACGTGCAGTTGAGATGTTTTTGTTTCAATTTGTATTAAGTTCAAAGTGGTGAGCAAATATGCATTAAGAGTGCTCTAAAAGTCGTTTGGTTGAAAAATTTGCAAACCTTTTGATACCATTAGTTATTTAAAGCGAATGAAGCAAAGATCTGGAACAGCAAGGCTACTACGAAACTCGAAACTCGAAGTTCGTATCGTACCGTCCCTCTCGCTTTCGTATTAAATAGCATAAGTGTCAGAGGGACCGCACGACACGAACTTCGAGTTTCAAGTTTCGTAGTAGCCCTGCAGATTGTTGTCAAGAAAGTGAAATCATTCGACTAAAATAGCAATCGAATTAAGGCCGATTATACTCTCGCGTATTGCGTACCGGCCCAATAAAACAAAACAAAACTGCCGTCTGAGCACTCAGAGCATCGGAACATCTGAAATGTTACAATAAGACCCATTGACTGAATGAGAAGGCGTTGATCTGAATGACTATGGCCCATAACAGTGTGGCGAGCACCACTGTGTGCCAGCAGGCCGGGCGTCTATCACGTCGTATGACCCACTCAATGCGTCTTATTACACCATTATCGCTCGTATCACTCATAAAATGCTAATGAACGAGCGTTTCGGACCAAACATCCGAGCGCGAGATTCGAATGACGATATAACGTAGGTAACTTGAAGTCGACGGTTCGTTGGAAACGTAATCGTAATCGTTCTATGCGCTTTCAAAACAACGCGTAACACGACCGACTCAATGGCCGCTAAGATAGCCCGATGTTTTTAAAAGCTCTTTTATTGTGCGACCGACTCGTGTGGCTATTGAGCGGAGGTTAGTTACGATACTGCATTTTAAACTCTACGTCGCGGTACTCGGGAATAAACCGCATTATCTTACATTAACTTGATTCATTGGGCAGCTCCTAAGATTTTTACACCAGACTCTGGCAGTTATGAGATGATTATTTCACAATTAATTATCCCACAACACTGTCTGCGTACATTTTCTAAGTTGACGTGGGCGTGTTTAGTGCCGTGTTATTGTGGGCCGCCTTTCGGACGCAGTGCACCTCGAGAGAATTAAACTTGATTTAATGGATACATACTTTTAAAAATAAATGACATAATGTTATTTATATTTTAGTAATAATAAGCACTAATCTCTTATATCAACGCATTATCGTGATATAGGGCGGACGAACACCGCGCTATTCATGTATAAATTTATTCGAAGGGCTTTATCCACGGAGCTTTATCTCACACTAAGATTTTTCCTGTGTGATCTCCCACCTAACTATAAATTAACTATTCCCCTCGGCGCGGCGAACACGCGATAAAGTCACAGGAGTATCCACTAAATTCGACTGAACAATATTTAGTTACTCCAAACCGGTACGTGACACACGATACGTACAATAACAGTTTTTTTTGTGACGCCTCAGGAACGTTATCTGTGACTGATGGAGTCATTTTCAAAAATAAAACGGCCTCTCTTCTCGCCATGGGAATGTACGACCACTTCACATTAATATATTATCAAAATAACGCTTTCTAAGCCCCGAGTGTGCGCCGCCGCGGCTTATCTACAACACGAATACTCACAAATAATAATAGGAAATGAAGTGCGTACTTAGCGCGGCAATTTGGAGTTTTAAACATCCTGTTATAGCATTAACACGTGGGCCCTTAATATAAATATTGACTCCGAAAAAACTGGGCCCGCATTAGGCAATTGTTTTCAGTACGATTGACTAAAAACAGCTGATAGTGTGTTCTTGGAATTGGTCGGCTTTTAATTACAAAGAACCGCTCTAGATATCAAAGCGCTGTATGTGCCTATTATATTAAACACGGAAACTAACTCAGAGAATAAAATTACTTCTTTTTAAGTCGAGTGTATATTTAGCTTGATTAAAACATCAGAGAAGTGAATTAATCCCGGGGCGGCTGTGGGCGGCAGACCGAGTGCACTTATTTATTTGTGTCGCTAACGTATGTATTTCAGACGTGGATTAAATGGGAAAACCTCGCTGAAATTTCAGTTTTTCCAGACGCGGAAAATGAAGCCTTCTGGTGGGCTATTAGAGTTCATTTCCGTGTGTGTCTATGGGATGTTGTGTCGTTCCTTTTGGGACGGCGAATGCACATCCTGTGCAGACTTTGTATAATTACGTCCTCGGGGAGTTGGTGTTTGGACGCACTGTACTGGAGCTAGCTATATAGTACGCGCTAGCATTTATGTAGCACGTAGTACTAACTTACCTACTATTATTGCGGTTTGGCATTCATACTTACTGAGTCTACTGTTAAACTAGAAAGTTTGTTTGCGGTTTTAATTTGACGCGTCAATTATTTTACGTTGTCTGGTGCGTTGAGTATATATGTACATCCGACTAATGTATGTACCTACAAAAAATACTATGCATAAGATGCCGTCCGCGATGATAATGATAAAGTCTTGGAGTACCCAGTGTGTGGTGTGTAGGTATCATGTTAGTTATGTGCCTCGGCAATGTCCGGTGACCAAATTAGTAATGTCGTATCCTGAGCTGTCTCCTTTGAAGCTTGTTACTAAGAGGATAGCCGGATATTGCTTGAATAACTTTAAACACACTTATGCAATAATTCGTCTACTTTCCTGTTTCAAATACATTACACCAGAGTTCTAGAAATAATCAAGCCTCTTTACGAATAACTATTAAAAGTCCTAGCATAACCGCATATTTAATTGGCGCCAAGCGCAGTTGCATCTACTGCATTACATTATCATAGGGAGCGTCATTCTAAAAGAAAGTTTACCCAATTTTAGACCTAAAACCCTGCCTTTTAAAGATTGTAGTTGCACGCATATGTTGACAAGAAGTTGTATGGTACGCATGCTTTCCGTCCAGACTAGCCAGTGTCATTAGAAACATCATTTTGATAGTTTTGCGTTTTGGTAGGGGTCAAGATATGTGGTTGGTTAGGTTCATTGCTCATTCTGCATGTATACGAGTGATGTTCCTTGCATACAGAACCAGTTTGCCGCTACCGAGAACGCGTCTACTGCTCGCTACAGTGATACACGGTTTTTGAGATAAATCTTTCACTGGAAATGTTTTTGTATAGGCTACAGAGTTTTTGCGACGTTCAAAAGTGAAAAGACCACAAAACAGGTTAAGTTATAAACCATGCAAAGCTTTTTACTTATTTAGCAATTGCACTTTGGTGCTTCCAACTTTTGATTATTTATCTATAAACAACTTTAAAAAGATAAGACAAAGAAAGCAAACTTTTCAGACAAACTTGATGCATTGAAGAGAGCATCTATAGCAACTTTGTGGAAAGCTATTTTCTGCTTCCTTCTGACAAACAAATCTTGTTAGTGTCAAAGTTTTCATTCCCGAAGTCCCTCGATCAAGTCAAATGGAATAAAACTTTGGAGGAGGTGTATCGAAAATAAGTAGGTTGTACCATATTATAGTACCTACTTACTTAATTACAAGTACTATAATAATGGTGCAAGTAGATTTCCAATCCAATGTTATATGAATTTATTATACTTTCAACAGCATGAAAAACAAATTGTTAATAAAAATCCCGAACGAAGCCAATATTGTGCTGTAGATCCTGGACAAAGGATGTAAATATAGAAATAAAATATAGGTATACATTGATAAATACATACATACCTTACTGTTTAAAACATAATACAAATGACTCAGGTATGAACATTCATTCAAATTCACCGTAAAAGTGCCTCTGCCTTCACTTAGAATCCATGAAGAAGCTAACCAGTTTGTCAAAAAAATATTAGGTATGTAAAAAAATAGGTTTTATTTTCTATAAGTGAAAAAACTGTAGCTACCGCTATTGTTCATACATGGATATATTGATCTTCTATTAATTTATAAACTCCTATAGCTATAAACCGTTACTATGCTTCCCAAACAACAGACAACGTACCTACAGCCTAAACCACTAGAAATCGAACTTAAAATTTGACGGCCATATACCTTCAGTATCATCGACGGCATATAACTCAGTTGTGTGCTTTCTGCTTTTGTGCTTTTCTTATTCTTTCACGAGATGCCTCAATGGGGATTATCTAGAAAGACACACAAATACTCGTGCTGTGTTCACACTATGTTTATACTGAGTATTTAGTCTAACTAAAGTATGTTTGAACCAATCTCCAAAATTGTATCTTATACCGAAATAAATCTGAAATACCTATTTATTCCTTAAACCATGCATTTGGCAGCGTGTTTGGCAAAACTCCAAACGACTTCAAAAGCTTTTACATTCCGTATTTGACAAGATTTTCATATCTCTCCTAATTTGTTGGGGAGATTTTTTTCGCTTGAATTTATTGTGATATTATTCTAACTTATGGAAGTTACGTTATTAGTCTTGCCTAAATAAAGCTAATTTATATACTTACTTAAGTAATGAAAAGGATTTAATAATTTTTGAAAGAGATTGAAAATGCAATCTCTGATCACATATTTTTATTGCATTTTTAGGTATGAGTTTACACATTCTAATGAGAGCTATTCTAAGTAGAGTCATATTATTGAAAATGATCTAATGGCTGACACTTAAGCGCTTAAAATCAACAAGATTTTGAATTATATCTTAGTTGATACCTATATACAACAAATTTAATGTTTTTTTTAAATAATTATCCTTTATCATCATAGGAAGACGTACTAATTTACCTAACATTATGTAAAACCATTATGTACTATAATGGAAACATTGAGACTAATTAAATCGAACATTATGTGTCGCATGCGATATCCTTTGACCTTATTATCTCTTATAAAGTCATCAATTTCAATAATAAATGCCATTATATGCACAAAGTATAAGCCTGTTAATAAATAGCGTTTTATGGGCCAATAAATGTACAATCTTCAGTGTAGCACTGTTCTCATACATAGCTCTTTATTAAGTATATCTTCGATGGCCACTGTTACACAACGGGTTTTATTGTAAATTGGATTATTTATGTATCAAGCTTGATATATTACGGTTAAATACAATATATTTAATAACCTGACCGTGACATAGGTAACGATCGAATTGAAATACCTATTCAATTCATTTCAAATATTCTTATCACTAGAAAGTGATCCGTCTGGGTTTTGCTACGTTCTTTCTTGTCTGTCACCTTTTTCACCTTGATTTCACGTGCGCAAGTACAGTCGAGTTCATAAACTTGTGAGCAAAAATTTTATCAAAAATATCTGAACACGACTCTATTGTTAACGGCGTAGAAGCGTGTTCAGATATTTCTGCTCACAAGCTTACGAACTCGAATATACCATAACCGAGCTATGCAGGGATTATTTCTCATGTTTCCGATAACCACCGAAAATCACCGAGAATTTTTATTATGATAAATACAAATATGTAACAAATATAATGAGACAATTGACACAAATTGACCTAGTCATAACTAAGCAAAACTTGTACAATGGGTTGTGGGCAACGGATAAACATAATTATCCTCCTAATGCCCATAGTCCTAAAAACGACATAAAGTTTGATGTTCATAAATCAAAAAATTGACTTTGGCATTAGGAGGTTAAAAGATAAAAAATAATTACTTCAATATTAATGGAACATAACTAACATTCATATTAATTCATACAAATATTTGTCCCAATTTGGAGTCGAATCCGGAACCTCAAGCAGCTCAAACTTCATAGGCATGTATGTTCTCAACCATATGTGGTCATCGAAGTATTATATTATTTTGTGTAAGTTTAGGTATCTGTATGAAAAAGTATAAGAATCTGTTTTTTTATATTCATAGAACAAACTAAGCGGAGTCTGACACTAGGTTATAATACTTTTAATTTAAAAGTCCCGCACCTATTTATATATTGCACAAAGAATGGTCGAGTTCATAAACTCCTGAACAAAAATTTGTTCCAAAATATCTGAACACGTTTTTACACCGTTAACAATAGAGTCATGTTCAGATATTTTTGATCAAAATGTAAGTTTATGAGCTTGACTGTACCTACTCTAAACGTTAACAAGAGCCCTAAATCGTCGTTTTGCAGACCTGCGGATGAGTATAGTTTCATTCGGGATGAATAAATCGTGACGTCAGTGAGGCGGTCCGGGGATCAAAGATCGTTTCACTTCAACTCACCAATGTAGCGGGCTGAACAGGGAACGTAGGGTTGCCAAACGAAATGTTTTTTTAATACGGATTTTAGTTCAATTGTTAAATGGAATGGTACTACAAAGAAAAATATGTTCTTATCTTAGAAAACCAATGAGGGTTTCTTGACAGGCGAAAATCGCTCAATGGCATCAGTATCATGAGCTCTCCGTTTGACGTTACGGTCTTACTGGTGTCATACACAAAAGCCTATTTAAATTATAACTTGTAATGTCACGAATAAAGTTTTTTTTTATTACCTCCTTTATAAATTTGGGACATTTTATATTTTTTTGTAATGAATGTTTTTCGGTCATTTTATGAATTAGAAAAATCGCTACTTTCAAAACGTGAGTTCTATGAAAAAAAAACTGTTGTGTTAATCGTAATTTTTTACATAATTATTACATAGACAGAATACTTAGTATACCTTTATCCCGAAGAATTATGTAAGTGTCCAAGAGGGCGCGATAAACGAATTCTTACCAAATGGAGTCACAGGGAACAGCTAAAAAAGTCAACAAAAAAACTTATACTAAAAATACAATTTTCTAATTATCTATTTAATACACAGATGATCTTTCTTACTCGTAAAATACCGCGTTAACTAAATGACTCATATATTGGTGCTAACCCTGCGCAAAGGCAATGTCCTTTACAACCAGCACAGAACAACATTGTGATGATTTAACTGGCGCGCGATGAGCAAAAAATACTCCTTTCCGACTCAAACGAGCTTGTGAAATATTAGCCCTGCACCAGCTTTCCACACTAACCTATAGTCTACTCTTTATGGCACCCGCCACACTGTCCCGCAACACTTGAACTCGCACCGCGACGAAAAATTCGTGGGACTTTTTGCAAGAATGGGGTTTTGAAATGGACTTTGTTTCATAGGAAATGAGTCCATAATAACCTTCTGAGTCTTGAACATGAAACAACCATGAGACTCACTCGTATTAAATATATTGGCCCGGATAACTCACGTCTTAAATCGAGTTTAGCCTGACATGTTTCGGGCTGATCCACAGCCCTTCCTTTGCGCGTGTTGCAGGATTAGCCAGAAACATGTCGGGCTAAACTCGATTTAAGATGTGAGTTATCCGGATCAATATATTTAATATTTCTCAGTTTTCTTAATAAAAGGTGATCTTTTTCTGTAAGTAAAGTTTTTTCAGAAGCATAATTAAAATGTTAATGTAAGGTAACAAACGAGGTGATAATCAATTTTGATAACTTATCCTGTTGAAAACTATCCCAAATAATACTTTTTCTATGTAATATACATCAACGATTTTAATTACAAGATAAAACTAGAACTCTACCATTATTAGGTGCAATAAACTATTCAATTTTCCATCCGGTTAAAATTTACTGTGTCAAGTTCATTAAAACTGCACCCAAACCCATAAATCTTTTTTAAGAAACTTTCTCTGATAACATACCTTCTGTAGATAAATATCACATTAATTACTACTCACGGCGTGGCTCCGTTATGACATTAAAATAAAATAGAATAATGTGTGTTTACTATAAACATAATTAAAAACACGTTAACTAATAACACTGCTGATGTCATTTTATTAATTAACCTTAAGTAAAAGCTCGAGGGTGTGCAGTACGTTTAGGTAAACTTTTATCTGAAGAATTTTGATTGGTCTTTTGGCCACTAAGGTACTTGTAAGTGCCGAAAAGCATTTTAGTGTTAATCTTTTTAATTGTGCAATTGATATACGCTATCTGGTTTGGATTAAGAACGTTTTTAACTGTCAGGAGGAAGTTATAATTAACATTTTAGGATTTCTCTCCTAAAACCTGATTTGCTTGCCATTTGTCTTTTGAAATGTATGTGCCAATACTTCATTTTTTAATTTAATGATAGAATTTTTTTGCACTGATCGTTGCGTTGAAAGTTGCTTTTGATTGACAAATTTTATGGCTCATTAGGCGTTGTTTCTTATCTAATCTGTAAACCTGTACTTTTAATTTTATACACTAATATTATAACTTTATACAATAATATTTTACTTATCACATTTCCATAAAGCTTATTTCACTGTAGTCGTTTTACTGTAGTCAACTATACCTACCCATCTGTGAAAAACAAGAAAACAATCGATTTTCTTCTACTTTGTGAGTCTCGCTTTCCCGTATCCAGCACGAACTATTTTAAGATGGTGTCCCGAGCACAGCCGAGTTTAGCCGACTATTTACGACAATTTGCGAGTTACGGCGCCATAAACCGTTCGCCGACAGAGGAATTATGGTACCCTTTCATGCTTTAATATGCCTTAAATTGAGACCTAATGCAATTCAGGCCTTAATTCGGGCAAATTATTGAGATCAATTGTCAACATAACAATTTGTGCGTCAGTGTAGATCCAGCTTAAATTTTCATCCCAGCGAGGCTGGCATAGTTAAGGTGTCTTTCAAAGCTAATTAAATGATATCTTGGTGCCTTTATATTTGTATCCATTTCTCCTCTGACCACCTTTTTAACGTTAAGCTTGCAATAAATAACACTCTTACTGGACAAAACTTCAGTATAATTTATTTGTAATTCAGAAAAGCCCTTATGCCGATCCGGGCATGCATTAATCAAAGAACAAGAAACAGGTTCGTAAAAGGTGGGCCGAGTTAAATAAAATAATAAATAAGGTAGCGGCTTTCGGTGAGATTTATTTCCGAGATAAACAGCGAGCCAAGTCGTTTTGCCACGGTTGCGTTTGTAGGTAACTATTTACTTGGCAATACTTTTGTCGCTTCAGCGTATCTACGTACCTAATTATATTGGACGAATTTGCTGTTCTAAAAACAAATGCTGTTCTACCTTGGTAAAACCAGTAATATTCTATCCATCCATACTAATATTCATCATCATCATCATCAGCCGGAAGACGTCCACTGCTGGACAAAGGCCTCCCCCTTAGAACGCCATAATGAACGACAACTCGCCACTTGCATCCACCGGTTTCCCGCAACTCTCACGATGTCGTCAGTCCACCTGGTGGGAGGCCTGCCATCGCTTCGTCTTCTATACTAATATTATAAATGCGAAAGTGTGTTTTTCCGTATTTCACGCCGTAACGGAGAGACGAATCGACGTGATTTTTGGCATAGAGATAGATCATGGGCCCGAGAGTGACATAGGCTACTTTTTAACCCGGAAAAATGCACAGTTCCCGAGGGAACAGCGCACGATAACCGAATACCAAGCGGGCGGAGCCGCGGCCAAAAGCTAGTTTGTTCATAAATAAATTATTGAAACTGAAAAATTATTAGACAATAATGATTTTCATATAGATGTATCGAATTAAATCGCAAATACCGATGTCAGTTGCAAAAAGCTTTGATGACAGACATTTTCATCAATATACCTACTTATCTCTATTAAAAAAAGTCAGTTATGGAAGTTTTTTTTTCTAGATATTATCTGACACGCTTTTCTCAGATTTTTTTACAGGGTGTTTTCTTTTAAACATGTTTTATTGACGGCAAAAAGGCAGTGTTGTAAAAGCGGGATAGAGCCGGTAAGAGCGCGACCGTGTCGGTGTCTCCCACAATGCACGCGTCTTATTAATGTGTCGTTCTACCCAGATATATGGTGTTTATGCTCTTACACACTTTTTCGTTTAATGCCGTGGCTACAAATAATTACTGAGCTCACGAAATTATCGGAACAAAAAACAAGAACTCCAAAAAAACCTAAAAAGACACTATTTTTATATCAGATCCGAAATATTCGTGCAAATGCAAATCAGACATTATGGTATCCTGCAATCAATCAGATCACTATCGCGCTATGGGAAAACGTTCCCATTAAAAAAAGCTTTTGCAGGTACTCGTAACAACAAACCACCCTGACAACAATGCGGCGGAGAATAATGGAAGCCAGCTGACGGGAGGTGCCTTAACGTCCGTCGTCATGGCAACCGAGGGGTGCCCAACCTGCCTCGCAACATATCACCAACCCCCATAAAAACAGCCATACTCGCCCCCGATCGCATACAGATTTAGACCCTACCGCGTAAACCAGAATGATCCCTTTCATACGTCAACAGATATCACTTACGGCCGTATGCTTTAATGACTCGTGTTTTGGGTTCCATCTTTGCTTTTTAAAATTAGAATGGCTTTCTCTATCTCTGTCGCGCGCAGCGGGACGCCTATCCGCACTCGTCTAACCGCACTTATATAATTATCCCATTTTCTATTTATGACATTTTAAACAGTTTTTAAGTTTTTGTTGAAGTAAGCGCGGACCGTAAATGTTATTGCGGCAGTAAAAACGCAGTTTCGGTAATTTACGGGACATGTAAATGTAGTAGCCGAGTTTGGGCGAGTCACATGATTTATAAGTAATTGCGTATTTTTTTAATTAGGTACCCCAGTTGGAGATTTAAGGTGTTTAAAGCGTGTATACAATGTAAAGTCGGTTGGCAACCTTTTAAAACAAAGTTAAGCTTTAGTTCTGCAAGAACGCCTTCGGTTATCAGCTGCCTAATCTTCAAGATTTTAAACAAAGAACTGCATGGCGTTTATCTTGGAATTTAAGGGAATTCTTCAACACTGAATAAATTTAGCATCACGTTAAAATACTACGCGGGTCAGGCAACTGTTGTAGTTTTAAACAACAACAAATTTTTATACCAGCTTTAACTCTCGTTTTTATTATTATGTTATTGCAATTAATCTTTTTTACGAAACGCAAGCAACAATTTAAATTTTTGAAGGGGATCGCTGGGCAGCTAACCCTTTCACAAACTACTTCACAACTACTAAACATCTAAGACATTCAAATATTGGTCTTTATTCTCAATCTAATTAATAAAGTTTACTAACAACCGTATCCATTTATTTTAATCATGATAGTAACCAGCATTTGTTTCCATCACTGTAGGTACGTACCCCAGGTAAGGGCCAGCCTACACGGTCAGACATTCCAGGAGAGTGTCGGTCTGCTATTAATTTAATACTCGACGGGACGGCCATTTATCTTGCCTTATTTATTGGCCGACTCGAAAACCAGTCCGGGCGAGGTACCTTTGTGAGAACGCATTTACCTGTCTATGTAGCCAGATAGCTACGTGAGAATGAGATTTAGTATTAATAAGATTGTAGTTTACTCGAAGATTAGTGGTCCCTTGTGTCAACTGTGGGACTGTGACCAGTGTTAGGGTTGACGAGACTTTCACAAATTCTGTGAATCAACAAAAACACCTTACAAAGCATTAGAAAGTTGCGCAACCCTTTTACGCGTCACTGGCGTCTTACGGCGACTCCTTTTTTAAAGGACACTATTGTCCTACAGTCCATTTGTTCTTAACCCTTTCCGTTACTTTTTGCTTTACACAGATTGCTTTTTGTTACCTCGCGCCTGACTTTAACGGTTCACGTATCGATTTTAATGTTCGAAATGAACGTTTCATTTGTCATTTATTAGCTATTTCTCTGCCTATAAAACTCAATATTTGATCTACATTGAGGTCGGTCACAGAAGCCGATAACTCTAAAATTAACTTTACTGCTGCAATAAAATATATATTAATGAGCCATTAAAACCTGAGATGGTTTTAAAAGTAAAATAGAGATTGGCGATCGCGAAGCCCACGTTTGCGTTTGCGGTCCCCGAACAGCCTGCGATACTATTATAATTATTGTACTTCACAAATGTCTATCTACTCGTATTAATGCGTACCTAATGAGGGCTACCGTTTTCGCAATCACCAGTTGGCGCCACTGTAGAAAACAAAATTTACTTTAAAACCATGTTTAATATCTTACAACCGTACCATAAAAATATCAAGCATGCCACAGTTTTGCGTAATCCCGTTTTGTTCGGAAAAAAACAGAGGACGAAGGTTTCCGAAAGACAAAACTATCTCAAAAAACAGGCATTCATTGCCCCGTAATGCATGCGTTTTTGCCATAATAATTTCAGTTATTGAAAAATATTCATAAAATTATTCTAATTATGAATAAACACGTTTAGCTCACTTAAAAACAATGAGATATGACATTTCGGAGACCTCACGCAACACTAGCGCCTCTAGCGGCGCATTGACTCGCGATAGCCTTCATTAAAACAGAGGTCACTTTTAAATCAATGTTATGTGAGAATTTACATGGTTGGAAAAGAAGTTACTACAGAAGAGGCACTTATTCCAAAGACGATGTGAATGAAAATCGCACGTACTAATCAAAACCTTTGTTCTTTCCAGGGCCAAACGGCTGTCCACGGCGGCGAGGCAGACAAACATACACAAGGTTCCAAACGTTAGAGCTAGAAAAGGAATTCCACTTCAACCACTACCTGACACGTCGGCGCAGGATAGAGATCGCACATGCGCTCTGTCTCACGGAGCGACAAATCAAGATCTGGTTCCAGAACCGACGCATGAAGTTAAAGAAAGAACTGAGAGCTGTCAAGGAGATTAACGAGCAAGCACGCCGGGAGCGCGAGGAGCAAGACCGAATGAAGCAGCAGCAGCAGGAGAAGCAAGCCAAGCTCGAAGGTCAACACCACGGCCACCACGTCACACACCACCACGACCCCATGAAGATGCCCATCGACAAAGGCTCCAGCGACCTCCTCAAAGTGAACAAGGTCCCAACGTAAGGCGCCACCTTACTAGCAAATCCTGACTGATTCTGTATCATATAGTGTGAATACATGAATGCAAGTGCGTCTACGGACGGAGGACAACGTTAGTCGTTTCGTATCCACTAGTTTTTATGTTTTGCGGCTGATTGCGTCGCCTCGTTGTGGAGGCGGACTCTGTTATATGTTCCTTTGGTGCGCGGCGCGTCCCGCGGCATCGCCTCGCATCGCGCGGCATCGCGGCGCTCGCGCGTGGACAGGCTGGTGATGTGCTTTAAGCATTTATTTTGTTGCCATAAACCACACCTTGTATTGCAATAATATATTACTAAATTTACAAAAACGTTACAATCACTCTAGGGTTTACATGGAGCCAGAGTGATGATCGGTATTGTTAGTTAAGATTTTAAATCTGTGAATCTCATAGTATTTATTGCTACCACTTACTATAATCCATTATGTTATATTTTTTTATTAATAGATATTATATTCTGTACATTTTGGTGTATATTTTATTATTTGTCCGCTCTCAGCGGGCTGTTACATTTTTTTTATTATTGTAAAATTTGTTATTTTTACCAGTTGATTTCGAGAGAGTTGTCTACCTTCAGTTTTCGATCAGTTGTGATTAACAAATGGAGTTAGGATCACGAATTGTTGTTTATTTGAACTTTTACTTTGATAGGTACATAGTGCTAGTTCTCTTGCTTTCGATCATACTTAATAACCATAATTGTTTACAATAGTACATATATCTTCGTACTTTAATATAAATACATACCTACCTTCATTATTAATTCCAAACGAAGGTAAACATTAAACTACATTAAGAACAAAATACGTATCGAAGTACAATTGCAAATAGGTCTTCGTCATTAGTTTGTAATAACGTTATGTTTTCGTGATTTCGGTCTTCAGGCCTATAAATATTCAAATTAGGCTGTATTTTTTGATAAATATAGTCAAAATCCTTGTGTCCATGTACTCAGTATAACAAATAATCAAATTGAACAAATTAAAGAGAAATAATCGACATGCAGACTACGAATTGTCCACAAATCGGAATCATCTGATGTTCAAAATTATATACGTAACGATGAAACATATAATGAATAGGTAACAATAATGTGACTAAATATAAAATTTTACACGTAATTTTAAAAATGAAGTAGCTTAAGTGTAATATACGTAGATAATAATAGGTCCGACTTTGTATGAATTATTGATAAAACAATAGATTAATCTGGTCACGCGCTATTTGAACAACAGCATTTTTAATTCAATGCTCTTTTTACTATTTATATTTACGAAACAATTTAATTTTGTTGTATACATTTGACATAAAAACGCTCAAAATCTATCCAAATTAAGTATATTCACTTTTGCTTGCTGTGCCCACATCTTATTTTACAATTTCGTATTGTGCCAAAATATAACTTAAAATAATTTAAAGCGTTTACGACTTGACCTTATATGTTTTGCTTATCAAACCCATCGCATCAAAAATATCTGTGAACTCTCAATACGTAATTTGAACAAAATTAGCATAAAAAAATTAGTGTTGATAGTCACCATATACGTAAATTAAATGTCAGGGTAGAATTAAAGGAAAAATAGTAAATAAATAACTGTATGAAATTGGATTCTTCGCTTAACAAAAATCTTGATAGATCATCTCGCAATATCTGTCCACTTGTATTATTCAGGAAATTGTATATCTGTAGCTGATTAGAAGTTACAGCATATTAATGTCGTGATATCATTAGCACAAGATAAGTCGTCGATAAGTAGGTATAAGATTCAGGAACAAGTTGGATTGTTAGTATTACAAAAATTCTGCCATTTACTAAACAAATTTTAAAGTAACGTGAAATTATTGTCAAAAATATTTACCATATTCAGTTTATTTTCAAGACGATTCAAATAGTTTGTTTTTATATTATAGGACATAAATTCAGTCCAATTTGTCGTACCTACCTACCTAAATAACCCTTACAAAGTATTAATAAATACATTGGTCAACCTCGTAGGTAAACTTATGTATCTTTAAGTGAGCGGAATTCAACCTTTTTTTATTGTTTATTTACTCATTTGTGTGTGAAAACTGTAATTATTTGGTTGAACATAACCTAGCATAAGTACATTTAAAGATAATTCCATATTTTTCGTTAGACTGAAACAACTCAAAGGCACGAAGATCGGTCATTTTATTTCTATTGTTTTTTATTTATAGATTGCATTAAATGCGTTAGCTGTCTGTAGGCTGATTATGAACAGAACTGCGGGAAAACTTTAACAAAACGTTACAAAATGTAGCACACCAAGGATACTCGTTCTCACTGAGAAAATCTACTGCTCTTTCGCAAAAGTTTTTAACGCAGAATCGGCCTTCCGGTACTACGTGCAATAATTATGATATTCTTTATAACATTACATAACCCATAGTCTTCGTATAAGAATAAGGTTGTCGTTAGAAATAGAACTTTATCTCATTCTAAATTAAAATCGAGAATGAAAATCGAACAAAATGTACTTAAGTAACTTCGGTATAAGTAGGCTTTATAAATTATAATGCATAGGTAATAAATATCGTAGTTATCTGATGGTTAGTAACGATTAAAACGCTTAAAATTATTTGGTATTGTTCGCAAAGTGCAAGGGCAGTCATTAATTTAAAACTGAGATAGATTGGCAATTTAATGATAAAAATGTGTCCCTTATTATAAATACCTCTGAGTTAATCCTCTTAGGGTCTGTTTCACCACTTGTCGATTAACTTTAAGTGACTGCTATCAGTGATGCCGTCTCTGTTTTTTTTGTCCGAATAAACAAAAACGGCATTACTTTTATCTGACACTTAAAGTTAGTCGACAAGTGGTAAAACGGACCCTTAGTGTCGGGATATTTTTTCATCAATCTCATTGCCATTCCGTCGATTAATGTCAAAAATGCCAACGTTGAAGATCGCTTAATTCTAAAGGGACGTACACACTGAAGGGGTATTCGAGCTAAACAACGTGTGTATACGAAATAAATTGTTATTTCTGCATTTCCCAAACCGTTAAAGGTTTATGTTATATTCCGTTATAATTGTTTCATGAACGGGAATGTGCAAATTAGTAGCAGTTTGTAACGTTATTAAGCAGCAGCTCCGTCACGATTGTACGTTTAGTTCTGGTTAACAATAGTTATAACTTGTAACATAGTAACGATATTTATGTGTATGTACGTCCATTGATTTATGTCGAGTTCACTTTATTGTTTCTGCCTCGTAAAGATGTGTAATTCATGTGAAACAATGAGCAATTTGCAAAATAGATTACATACATACGTCCTCCATTGGTAATGCTGTCTTGCCATGTACTAGTATTCGTTAGTAGGTAGGATGTACCTGCCAGTATAGGTTACATTGTTTTATTTCCTTCAAGTACCCTGTAAAATGGCTGAAAGCTTTAATCAGTTATTTCGGCTACTTTTTAAAGCGGTTTGGTTTTGTTTTTGTTTGTACGTACAATTTGAATGTTCCGGTTAAAAAAATAATACATTTGAGTTAAATTTTTTTGCAAAAGTACTATTTCGTTAAACAATGCAACGTCGAAATTATTTTGTATTAAGTTTTCTCTTTGTTATTATCTGCTTACAAGTAGATTACCTTTAAACGACAAAACTTCCTTTTAGTTTAACATGCATACAATGTTTCAATAAAGTTTTATCTTAATATAAATGTAGCTATGTAGTGAGTATGTATCTATATCTATATTTTTGAAAATAGTAGGTAATTAAAGCGTCTTAAAATAACTGTAAATATTCGTGAAAGTTTTATGTGGCGAATTTTTTTTTCAGTTTATATTTTTGTTTTATGTTATGTAATGAGGTGTCGTGTTGATTACCCATTTTAACTAGACACCTGTGTTTGAAGTATTTGTATTGGGTGTCTTGTTAACGTGGGCATACGCTATCTGCGCGATATGAGACGGCGTGGTAAATAAGCAAATAGTTGGGTGATTGTATGAAGCCCGCATTCAATATTGTAATATTAATTTCAGAAATTCAAGAGAATAAAGAGTTAATTAAAGTACTGATATTTAATTTGTAATTTTGCGCCTTTCCTGCCATTTCCCCACGACATATATTTTTTAATTTTAATGTAGTTATACGTACTCGTAGCATGTGCCAGGTGTCATGACTCTCAACTTAGCTAGATTCAAAATAGCTAAGCAAAGCTGGTTTTCCACCAAAAGATGAGCTAAGCTATGTACATCTATTACGAGTATGAACTAAAAGAAGTACCTACTAAATGAAATGTCATGAAGAGCCAAGCATAACGAGTTATTTAGTTAAAATCTGACCGTAAGTGGACTACCATATGACTGTGCCGTTGAAAATTATTATAGCAGTCATCGTTACTATTACGTTCTTCCTATTTTCTTGAGTTTCAGTTGTTAGCAACAACAGCCAAGTCCCACAAGGTTATCAGGTCTCCAAAACTTTGATTTTGGCAAAAAAATCTAAAAATGCTTGTCAGATTAAATAATAATTATTTTTTACTAAGACGGCACTTGGATGTCTGTAGTAGTTTAGCTGCACTCTTGAGTTACATATAAAATTCGCCAAGAAGGAACTCCACATTTCGAAGGCTTTTCCTGCGTTTTATCATCATCATCTATAAGTGTCAAATGCTATCACTGTGCCAAATTTCAGTTATACAGAAGTATTCTGGAAGTACTGGTACACCTTTGATGATCTTTCTTTAATCTGTAGGTACTTAAGTCAGTATCATATTTGCGTAACTTCGCAATCTTATGACTTCTGGAAGAATTAAGTTATAAGCTTGAAATTTTAGGGTTCTTATGAGTACCTTTAGCTTATCAACTGGACAAAATTTAAGTTATCCACTACATCCCAGATCTGTAAGACAGAGTGGTAAAAATACGCCGAAATGGTTCGAGAAAAATGATGTAACTAAGTACCATTTTTTCTCAGCCACGGCTTGCCTTGCGCTTGACATGGGCTGGGGCACTGCCGTGCCCCCAGATCTTTTTGGTTTAGGTCAAGGATACAATCAGGTATTTACGGAAACTGTTCTTACAAGCTATGTCGTACCATCCATCGCCGTTCCTGCTTATGCTACTTGTGGTTTGCTCGTGACTGCGGCCACTGGTAATACGATAGACAAGTTGAGTACTGTAGATAGAATTTGTTTTGTTTCTACTTAAGTACACTCTGAAGCAAAATCCCATCTCTAGAGAAAATATTGCACTAAGTAAAAAACTAGACATCGATGACCCCCAGCTGAGGCCTCCACGTAAATCATCGAAAGTCAAAATTGTCGCTTTTTGTAGGTTATTAATAAATTACACTCTTTGTAAAGTTTTCGATCATTTACGTATGGGCCGTCGACATTCCAGTCAGTTAAAAAGTTTCAAAGGAGAATGCCGAAATATTTAAGTAAGTACCAAAAACCTAAAATTTACGAATGTGTAGCACTAGTTTGAACTCGTAACATTGCACGCGTAATTCATTAAATCCCGCTGTTGTATTGAAATTCCAGGATAATACTAAAGTCCCATGAGAATTCGTAAAAAACGTAGTTTTCGTTAAAGTAAAGGTAAGACACCCGCCCGAAATTTCGTGATTCTGATCTCAGCTTCCGAGATTTCCACATTTTATCCCGATCCCGTAGGAAAATTGGGATAAAACGTATCCTATGTGTTATTGCAGACATCCAGCCATCTATTTACTAAATTTCATCCAAATCTGTTTTAGCGTGAAAAAAAAACGAACAAAAATACACACAGATATGCACATATATTCACAACATTTCGTGTTCATAATATTAGAAAGATTAATGTATTTAGGAGGAACATTATTCAATTCCCAAGTAGGTACTAGCGATTATTTTAATACGGATGCTATACATTATTAAATTAAATTTCATTAGAAACTGCTCATTGAATTAGCTTCGCACATTGAAGTAGGTAGAGTTGGCTTACAGAGTCAAAAAGTTATCAGATCTCATGTAGAGCCAAGCTTCTAAGTCTACCACCCTAACTCTAAGAGCCCTAATTTTATTCTTAATTAATTAACCTTAATCAATATATGTGGCTAGGTCATTTCATTACCGTCACATGTGTGTAAGGTGAAAAATTTATTCACTGTTCATTTATACTTTTTTTTGTCATTTATTCAATAGCAACGATTTCAGATCACGATTTATGGTCGATTTATTAGATATGATTGGTTTTCATTGACCTTGGGTTATATTGTCGCTCTAAGATTGTATGTTATTTTTATTTACCATCTTACGGTTAAGCAATTATTTAAAAAATCAGTCCACGCTAGAGACTTATTTAAAACTGAATAAATCGATCAAATTTCAATGTTTTTGCATGTGCATAGTTTACATGTTTCCCGCTGTGTGCAAAATAAAATACTTCCATACTTATATAAAAAACAGCAATTAATTCCCACCGTATCTAACGACCGCACTGTCGGCAACTCATTCTTATAACAGTCACTGTCTCATATATCACAATAAAAAAAGAAAGGCATTGCCCCTTAATAGTTAAATGCCCCTAAATACCAATAACGTTTGTCGGATCCCCGCCAAAAACAAACCGTGAGTTATATCCATAATGTATTGTATTCTACTATTCCGCCATTTTCTATTCTCCACAGACACTACCCTGTCAAATAAATTTCAGACCTACGGAATTCACAATAGGTCAGCCGTTCGGCTTTAGAACTGGAATCGCTTGGCAATCCGCGTAACTCCGAGAGCAAAAACTACGCAAAACGCTTGATGCCCTCAAGCCATTCTCTGCTCAAATCGATAAACAATTTTTTGCCCCAACCTTTCATCTGATACTCCGGCTTATAGTTTTTGTTGGTGGTTTTTTCGAGTACCCCTATCTTTGACATTACCTTTATGGGCGAGGTATCTCGTGGAACGATCATAGCAAATTCTAATAGCTATTAGAAGTGGCTAAAACAGCTCACATCGACCAAAACAAATTCAGTTGCATTTCGATTAACTGTTATGAATTTCTATGGTTCTGACCTTTGATGTAGTGAGAATGTGTAGAATTTTTATTTGTTTATTCATAGTAGAAGGAAGCCATAAAAGACAACAAAATGTAATTTATGAACAAGTTAGTAATTCCATGAATAGTATAAGTAATTTAGGAGTTATAATAATTACAATGCTTACGCTTGCTATTCTGTATTCGTAGAACTTGGCAGGTGCTCAACTACCTAGAACTAGAGCTTTATACATTATATATTTCGACTCTTGATAATTTAACAGTATTAAGAGTATGTTTCGCTTTAATACAAGTATCTACGTAGGTATTCAAAATTTTTGCTAACTACATACATTCTCTCTGACAACGCCAAAAGGATAACAGTAGTAGGTACGAAATTTCCTAAACTTCTAGACCCTTGGCAGTCAATTCAGATTTTTTTTATTTGACCAAACCCAACATTTGATAACATTCCCCACAGAATTACACATTTTTAGTGCTTACAGCACCCTAAAAATGCGCTCAATTACAACAAAATTTCTGCTAAACCAACTTTGTAAAACGTGGCATTACCTAGCCATTCTACAAAACCGAAACAGTATTATTTTTACTAGAAATATCTTTAGTTAAACAACTTAACTGAACTTTCTAATAATTTCTTGAAATAGAACCGAAAATGTAATTAAAATTTTTGAAATTCCATTAGCCGTTAGGCTGTTAGGCAGCCATGCGTCCTGAATGGGGACTAGACTCAGCCAATTTCATGGACTGACGCTCCCTGCACCCGAAACTCTATTACGTGTCGTTGACATTTCTATCTATCTTTATGGTGATTTTGATTGTCATTGGATTGTTAACGGCATTTAATTTGCCTAATTCGTGTCATAATGGAGAAAGGCCATGCCTATAACAGGCAAGTTGATACGTTTCTATGCATTTGCATGCAAATAAAAGACAACTAATATTTTAAGTTATTCAAACGGCATCATATCTATCAAATACCTTTTAACGAGTTATTTTAGGAAAATACTTTAATAAATAACACGTCATATATACAATAATTAACACATTTGTTATTAATTATTTTAGTATATTTATTCGTTTCAGGGATTTCGAAAACGGTTTCAACAATTTCGATGAAGTTGGCTATAGTTTCCCGTGACGAGAAATCGGTCTAGTTTGGTCTTATAGGTACTCCATGTGCTTTAAGTTTATGCGAAAGTGAATAAATATCTATTTCTTTCTTATCTCTGGGAAAACGCATGTTTTCGAGTTTTAGCCAGAGCAATTTCGTTCGCCCAGGTAAGTATGTATTTTCAAATGTAGGCACACGATTTATATAATGTATGTATAAATAAATCTGTAAATGAACGCAGTTTTTTTATTACCATGTATGTATATAGGAATCTAAGATTATAAACATGTCCAATACATCTAGGTTTTTTTTAGTTGCTGTCACACGAGAAAGATACATAAAATGAAGATAGGTAACGTAGATACATGTTAAACTTGGTATGTATAGATGTAAATTTAGGTAACGGAACCGATCTAAACCGAGCACGGCAACTGCGATTTTCCCTAAAACTATTCGATTCGATAGAAAACTCCATTCCTTTATTTTATTTCGGGTTTTCTTTTATTTGATCCAGGAAATTGTTTCTCTTCACAAAGTTTGGTTGAAATTAGAACGGGGTACCTATAGGTGGTTTTTGCAATTTCCGTGAGGTATTGTTTTTCTAGGATTAATTTTAAGTTGACGTTGACTAACTTAACCTAGGATAGAAACTTTCATTATACACGTATCTCTGCATCCTTTAAACTAAGCTATATTTTGATTAAATCAATGCTTGTTGGTCAATTGGTAGAATGTATTGACGGTATATTGATCCTAAAAAGAAATGAAAACTGGCCAAACTAACAATAAATATTTCATGCATGATTATACAAATAATCGTATATTGCTGAAGTTTCCAAATATTCAAATAAATATACTGATGTTTCTATATTTTAATTGCCAATGCAAACAAGTGAGTTTTACTCGGTTGTAAGAATTTTGTGCCAGTTAAATACGCCGTTGTAGGTATTTATCGATTAACTAATACGTATTTTATTGATTATTATTACTGTACATCACCTCCACTCCACACGTTACGAACCATAGAGACTTGTGCCACGTAGGATTGTATTAATCTCTTTTAACAACCAATGTCTGACTTAACACACATTCTACCTAATAAGTTGTAGGAAATCAAATAGGTAGTCAACGAAGGAGATAGCTCATTGGATGCGCTGATTCCTAAAAGTATTTCCCAGAATTGGTTAAAATCGGAATCCACAGTTTTTTTTACTGTAATAAATTTGAGGCATCTCTGCATTTTATTAAATAGAATTCTTGAGTAGAGAATACGAAATAGTTTAAAAACTTCACATGGTTCAGTTTTTTTCCAATTAAAACACCTTTCATTTGCCTTTGCAATGCGTAATTAGCTATCCAACTAAAAGCACGCGGCATTCTTCTGAACAATCAGCCGCCATTTTCCGCCTCTAACATCAAAGCGTTATAACACCGCCACCAACAGCCTTTCGCAGCCGGCATATACGAACAATGAAACGTAACTAATCAATAACTCAGCAAATGTAAATGGTGGCATCTGCATAGGAAGTGCCCGGCAAGTGCCTTCACTCCTGACCGGTAACGTGGCGCGAGCTCTTTGCGACTGCGCGAAAACTGCTAATAGTCACATTGATTTTGCAGATAGAAGCCAGGTCGGAGCAAACCTACCTCTCATTCCGGCAATATAACACCAATTCACTTCTCCTGAAAATCATAACATATCGCTCACCTCTACATCCATCGAACGCCCGCCACTAACTACAAACTTTCCCATCCCTTACCCAGCGTCATTGGATTAGAAAAGTGTGAATAATGTCGTTATAACGGGTAAAACTTTTACAAGTTCGGTCGTGAGCAGATATAACAATAACTATAACGTTATTAGGTATATTCCAAGTGAAGCTACCGTTTCGTACTTTACGCTCAATGACGGCGAAACGCTATTGGTAAGGAAAATCGTTATTATTGCGAAACTGTAATCTTGGCTGTCATTGCTTGATTGCTTTGCGGAAGAATAAAACTTCAGAAGTTTTGGCTTTTGATGGGTACAGAATAAAGCCCTTCGAAATGAGCTATGAATATTAAATGTTTCAGAATGTCTTGCTGGTTAAAATACAATAAAGTTCTATGCCACGCCACTATGACTTTACCTACTAGCCGCTGTCTAACAGTGGTAACACAATAACATAATTACGAGAAAAAGTCAGCTTGTAGCTGTAAAAAATATCCCTACAAAACGAAACTGCCATCCGCCATTTTAATAAAATACCAAAGCAATAAAAGCTGGCAACGTTTTTAATTAACAAACCGAATAGCGTTAAAGTCTCATTGAGCTGGTGTTGTGCACAGATAAATTAGTGACAATTTATTTGTGTGACGTCACGGATCGCCGCGAAGCGGTACAACGCATTACTCGTATAGCTAACTGTCCGCGAGTT
The DNA here is from genome assembly GCA_037349165.1 of Choristoneura rosaceana. NCBI lineage: Eukaryota > Metazoa > Arthropoda > Insecta > Lepidoptera > Tortricidae > Choristoneura > Choristoneura rosaceana. The sequence continues at coordinate 7,618,252 of JAZBNJ010000040.1, read as the reverse complement.
ACGAGCTGCTGCTCGTTCCAGCTACTTGCGGATGAGTAGAGCTGCAGTGGCACTGCCGAGTTAACTCGTATAGCGCATGAGCTAATCCACTGGAAAGTAAACGAAGACACGCAGGCTTATAGGTACTTCTAAGATTATCAGGGTGTCGCAAACGAATTCGTGAGTTACAGCTATAATGTAATATTTCGTAAAATATTTATTTACAATATTCTCATCGCAGATTTCCATATATGTATTTCAAAATTTTAAATCAAACTCAGAGAAATGGGTTAACATAGGGTTGCAATATTTGCTTAAGTTTTATAATGTTGTTAGTACTTTAACTATTAGCGAGCTTAGTTAGGTTATAACGATGGTAAAAATAAAATTCACAACGATACCATTGACAGAATAGATTTTTTTTAATCTCTCCAAATCGACTTATTTATTGGATTTAAAATGCGTTGCCAATTACGTTTTATTTAACGGATTGATCCAAATTGTAACTAACAGGTCCGTACTAGCAAGATTCTGTTTTCATCCTAGGAACAGTAGTCAATCTGATTAAATATCTAAACAGTGCACCAGAGTTGACGCAGCCAGAATAATTTGATCTTCGATAAAACACCCCATCCCTTGGCAAAGGTCCGTTTTGCTACCGTATCGGGGGGCAGAGGGGGTCACAAAATTTGGTAGCCAATATTTATGTGTGCGTGCAGCTGCTGTAAGGGAAAGGGGAAATTGGGGATGTGTGCGTTTGGTGCACCGTTTAATATCTACGTAGCTCTAGAGCTAGGAGGACAGGTGACGTGAAAATGAATTCACATATTCACAATCGATATCATAATTACATTGGTCATGGACTTAGGTGACCCCAGGGCTGGCACTTACATCTCTCGAAGACTACGAGAGAAGAGAAGTGTTTTGGGGTCGCTGCCTGTGGCAGAATGTCTCGTTTTTACTTTGTAGTTTTAAAGTACTTCATATTAAGTTTTAGTATTATAATCGTATTTAATAAAATTGTTATGTGATTTAAATAGTACATGAATAGCTATACAAATAGCTTAGTAAAGGAAAAAAGGATTGTTGTGGATTAATCATGGTATAGTCTCCTTGGCATTTTCTTTTTGTCTTCTGGCAATTTAATCAACTGTTAAAAAAAAATCTACCTATTGTAATAGTAAGTTCCAACGTTGGTCGTAAATATCTATTGAAATATTTCACTACCAAGAGCAAAAAATTACCCTTGAACAAGTAGAGTCAATTTTTTTTTCTAGAACAATTAATATTGTTTTAGAAGTAGCACTTGTACTATAATTTATTCTGTCCATGTCCCATCCCAGCCTATATATGTCCCACTGCTGGGCACGGGCCTCCTCTCGGAATGAGAGGGCTTGGACCGTAGTTTCTACGCGGGTTCATTGCAGATTGGGAACTTAGAACCAAATCTTTAAAAATATTATTATTAGTATAATATCAATGTTGCGGCTACGCTTTTTCCAACCGCAGTTTCGCAGAAATACGATATAGCGCCATGAAAATAAAATGGACAAAAAGTACTTTTCGGTGCGCTTGTACAAAGCGAGGGTCCATTCGACGAACGAGTTGAAAAAACAAAAGCGAAACGACTTAAAATGTTCTCAAAAACCGAGTACACACGACCTTTTTCTTTCAAAGGAGATTTAGATGGATTTTTGAAGTAAACAGTCGTAAGAGACGTAGCGGCGATTGGAGCTTGCGTCTCTTCTGCTCCACGGTAGCAGGGAACGTTTACTTCCAAATTCGAAATGTAACAAGTCGTTTTGGTTGTTTTAACACGTACGACGTTTAGCCACTGTTCGACTGTATACTGCCTTATCTCGCCTGTAGCAAGGTGATTTACTATAATTACAAAGATAGCGGTAGAGATGCCTTTTGTTATAATTTTCCAGGGCTCACGTTTCCCCGGGAACTCGGGAAATGGTGGCCGTTTTGTAATGTGCCTTGTTTTTTGATAAGGGTATTAAAATAACGGGCCACTCGGCTGGTTCTTCGCTTAGCCGGGCGTATTAATGTATCTCTATTTACTTGGAGTACGTGAGCGTACATTTTCAATGCAAATTTGTTTGCAAATGAATATTTATAAGGAAACCTTATCGTTGACAGTTTATTAAAATGTACTTTTTGTGCTTAAAAGCTAGAGTCTAAGAAATTTTAGGCCATATTTATAAATATTAGTTCCACTTCAGTTAAGAGCTATTGGTAAACACGGCTAATTAAAAGTTCGCGAAAAATAATTTAAGCACTACTAAACTTGCTTTGTTATACACATTAGGTGGATTTTCAATATTAAAATCTTATTTTTTTTTATCTAAGTTATCTGGTTTATATCAAATGCTATTGTTTTACCCATATTAAATCACGAACATAACAAACATTTTTAGCAGTATTGCGGTGCTACAATTTCGTAGACAATAATTAGTTCTCCTAAGCCAGTAAAAGAACAGAATATTTTAGATACTTTATATAATGATACTTCACTCACAGTTCACTCTTCACACTTCACTCACGTACGCGCACACACACATACACGCGCGCGCATATTATTATTTATGCCTAATTTCATGAGTTAAAGTGAGTAACTCTTTCTTTGCTCTTAGCTGTTGATTCTTCTCTCTACGACTTGTAATAGTGTATCACTACGTAAGGGTCCTATACTACAACAGGGTATCCTAGCACAGGACCCTTGGTTGTAACTCTTATGTGAAATAATTATTGGAATAAGCTCTTTTTCATTTTTTTCGTTTTTTTTTTTCAGTTATCTATCGCAACACAATGAAAAAAGCATTGATATCGTCACTACTTTGAAAAAATCTCGTATCTATAATTAATATTTATGTCAACAAAATTGATCCTTAAAAATGGTTATAAAGTTCACTCAGATTTTTTTATTTTTTGATATACGAGCTTTTTTAAAAGTAGTGACGATATATTATTTCGTCATCTCATTAGTTTGTTAGGTTACGTAAAAGCTGACGATTTTTGCGATTTTACAGACGAAATCTAGATTAAGGTCGCGGTGACCTATATTAAATCTATTGTTCCGTTGGCAAGAGAACAAAAATGTGCATCCTTGAAGTGGGTCTCATGATGCAATCTATCACCAGTACTACGGTTCATGGACAATGTCCAAGGAAATGCAAGAACGTGATCGGCCTTCAGGAAGGAAAAGGCAGATGAAAATGTGACACAGGTTCTGCTCGCTTTTCTGATCATCTCTCATCAGAGGGTAAATGTATAGTGGATTTTTAAGTTTACTCACTTAATTATGATGACAAAATGTACTTATGTTGAATTAATTTTATTAGAATAGAACTTATACCACTCATTCTGACATCTAAAGGTTAATGAACTAAAAGAATTTCCTTGCTCACCCGCGACCTTAAGATAGCAAAGCTTATGCAAAATATGCGTGTTCATGCAGTTCCTCCACCTCCACACTGTAAAAACACACACAAATTACACAAACCCATCTATCACCACTACCACATCACACTGACGCGTCTCGAACTTAACCAGAGCTCATCTTCAGAGTAACTCTAAGCAAGGAAATTCTCTTAGTTCATTGATATGGACCTCCGCAAAGTAACGCCTGATTCAATAAATTATTAAAGGTTATTTAACAATACAAAATTTGGTAAAACATTTATCATGACCACGGAAAAGATGTGAATCCAAAGACTTATATTTGGATAGTAAGTAAGGAATAAGATACTTCCATACATCTCATCTGAACCTTTTTTGGCATAATGTTGGATTTTTAAATCAAAGTGGAATAGGACATCATTTTTACCGATATAGGTGTGATTAAGTTTACCTAAACGCAAGCATGAAAAGTAAATAAAAAAATGTAAACCAAAATGATGTGCACAATTCATGAAAACATAACGCTTTATGGTTTACAATAGCTTTCACAGTTTCATGGCAAAATTGTGATGCAAATTTCCACACCGCAACGACGTCGCGAATTTTCTTTAAAACATCCAAAATTTCCAAGTCACCCCAAGCTATATCTATTGGTATTATGATAATAGGTCGGAATATGCCGTTCTGCCTGCGAAGCTCATTTCAGAGTCCATTAGGTACCTATTGCTGGCACCTTTCAGCCTTTTCAACCCTTTCATGCTTTTTTGCTGAATTAACAGGGGTATTTATAAGTATTTGGACCGTTATCGAATTTTGTGAGGGTAGATTTTAATTACATTGATGGAGGAAAACGTAACAGTGCTAAATCTTTACCTAACTACTTTTAAAAGTTCAAGAACGATTACTGTTCGGTTGTAACTGAAATGGTTAACGTAAACGACTGTAAGTTGTACAATTTCGTTCAAAAGCTTAAATATTTATGCAGTTTGGGGATATTGGCATCTTGGAAACGGCTTTAACGATTTCGATGATGCTATGTGTGGGTTTTTGGGTGCGAACAATCGATCTAGCTTAATCTTATTCCTAAGGAAATATATTTACAAGTGACATTCTGTAAGTCAGGTTCTTATATAATAATAATTATAAAAAAAACACTAGAGGACAAAGATGCTTCTGTCAATACGAAGAAGTTAAACAATTTGCACAAATTAAGTTGTTACAACTCTGATCTCCAAACTAAGAAAAAGCATTTTGTATCTTGGAGTATCTGTAAGCCTGTATCTGTATCAGCGTTCGACACGAATTCGGCTGCTTGAATACCTAGTTAAATTATAGGTAATAGAACTATGATATTATGAAGATAATTTTCAGTTAGGTTTGTAAGGAGTTAAGAAAATCTAGCCTGTCCAATATAATGTAAACCATACCACATCTTTCGAACTATTCGAGAATGAAATGTAAAAGTACACTATTTTTTACCATCGTGGAACACTATTGCTAAAACAAACCTATCTGCTATGAAAAAAGGAGTTTTCTCATTATAATGAATTAAACCATCCTCCCCATACGCGAGTAAAGTCGCGATAAAATCCTAACTATGACGTCAACACACCGTAACGTCTTTTATTCAATTGCATGGAAAATCGGAGGGATTCCATCGGCCCACCCTTTCGTAACCCCTCCCTTTCACACTCACGCAATGCACGCAAGTCAGAACAGAGTTTCCTATAAAGGTAATTGAGGGTACTATAGAATAGTTTCAGTCTAGACGGGAATAACGCTGCCAAGGTAAGTTTGCTAGCGGGTAAGTGTGGAAACAGCGTTTTTGTGTGAAGCTTTTGGATTTTTGTTTAGTAGTGGCGCCGCGTTTGATTGTAAGGTTAAGTTTGTAAAAGTAAGTTGTAAGTTGCAAATTATTGCTCTGGTTAAATATATTGTAACGGCTTTGAAGCTCGCGCTTAGTCAAATTTATTGTTAAAAGTGGGTAGTATGTGGAAAATTGTCTCCATTCGAGCATTTCGTGATTGCGCTTATCTATCTCTACCCATTTTGGAAGTTTATGGCATTTCAACATGAACATTAAGTGGCTCGCGAGTGCTTTTTTAGATTGTTATTGACTGTATGGCTTATAAATCCATGACAGTAAAACCTCATAGTTTTCCTTTATTCGTAGCCTTAAGTTTATACAAAATAGATTGTACGTACCTTAAGGGAAGTTTTAGGTAAGTATACTTATTAAAAAAAAGTAAGAAATGCATATAAATTCTTACGTACATACGTTAGTACAACAGGATACTAGGTTTGGCTGAATATTGGTAAATACCTATTAGAATAGTTTCTTAAACCACGAAAAAAAAATTGAAATCTGTATCAAAGAGCTCTCGTATTTGATGCTAGAGGTGACTATTATCTAATTTAATATAAGGTACTTACCTACTTCAAAAACGTTACTACCTGCCCGGCAGAATCATCCCATGACCGCTCGATATACCCTTCCCGGTCATTGACTTTTGCTCACATCGTAATACGTTAATGACATCCCGTACTTAAATAAAGATAACACTTTTTCATTAACTAGAACCAAATTGCCCTACATTATAACAAGTCGACGAAAAGCACCTGCGGTCAAACTAAAACAAACACGCCGCGCCAAAGTCACCTGGCAACATTTATGCCCCCATAAACAGTCACAAGCACCCATAAAAGCATTATTGCCTATTAATTTCACACCACATTAGCGAAACATACAATAAAAGTTTAACATTTAGTGGTGACAGTGATTCAAGTTTTGTTCTAAGCGCCATCTAGCGGACGGGCGCTGAGTCGTACGCAGAAAAAGATTATGGCCTATATGGGTGAGTTTACGATGTCGTAAAAGTATGCCGTAAAACCGAAGGGTGCGCACGCCCTCTGTTAATCGTTCAGAAACCGATATTGCGGGCCTCGAGATAGATTACTTTGAGCGCGAACGAGGAAGTTGCCGTTTTGTCTCTAGCGTTTCTATATTCTCGCTTGTCGCTCATTTCGTCTCTATCCTACTACGTTACTTCGAAAGAGATGCAAGAGCAAAAGATGTCGGTAATCATTGGCTAATCGCTTCGATTACTTTCTCTTATAATATAAGTTCAAATTTCGAGGAAAGTACTTGCCGTTTGGTCCGTAGGACTGTAGAAAGTGCCCAAGCAAGAATCAGAAATTCGTAGGTATACTAAAAAAATATGTATATAGCCATAATAAGAGGGAATCAAGAATCAACGACTCGATATTCTTTGCGTAAAGTAAAGAAGTAGGTAAGTACTTATTAAAAATAGCTAAAAAGGAAGCTACAATTTTAATCTTCTTAGAGAAAACTGTGTACCTACCAGAGCATGACTCTTAAGATTCAAGGAATCGACTGAAATTAATGTTGTATATTATAATTTTAGCTAGTTTAACCTAATATTTCTTTCTGGTCCACGAATCATAAACGCTACCAAGATCTTCTGAAAAATTTCTCTTAAGTTTATGATTAACGAGGTAATGTGCTATTTTTTTTTTTAAATAAAATACCTAAACTATCGTGCTATGCTATTTATTTATTAATGTTAAACACACTTACACATCTGTCATTACAGGCAACTGTTAGGTTACTGTTTTTTTTTACAACAATTACTATTGAGCATTAAAATACTGCGACTCGAATTGCGACGGCAAAACGGGGCTATTTATTTCACACGAATTTTTTTAAGTATAAGGTGAAACTGCTCAAAAGTGGGACACTGAAAATGCCCAAAAAAACTTCTTGGTTAATCCCAAGCATCCTAAAACTTAACAGTCTTAACACCTTTGGACACAGGCTATTCAAAACAAAGACTCCGTAAAATCCCTAACGTTTTTATTCCAGCACCCTCTCGCTCGTTAAACTTTTATTGACTCCGAACTGCGTGACTTTAAAAATATACAAATTTATGGTCACTCAAACGGGGAACGATTATTCAACACGTCGTAACTATTTTATTGCTTCAATGTAAACAAAGAATCAATTTTGGTTTCGATTTGGCTCTATCTAGTGGGAATAAGAACCCCTCTACTTAGGTGACATAACAATAAAAGTCAAAGTCAAAGTCAAAATCTCTTTATTCAGTTTAGGCTATGACAAGCACTTATGAACGTCTAAAAATCTACCACCGGTCTACACCTGCTACGTACGGTCTAAATCTACACCTACAAATCTATATATATAAAAGGCAAACCTGACTGGGTTATATATCAACGCACAGCCCAAACCGCTGGGCCTAGGAACTTGAAATTTGGTACAGGGGTTCCTTTTATGATGTAAGTGAGCACTAAGAAAGGATTTTTGGAAATTCATCCCCTAAGGGGGTGAAATGGGGGGGTGAAGCTTATATGGAATTTGCTAATTTCTGGACTTAGAAGTATGAAAATAGGTTCTTGATTACAATTAAAAATGATTTGTTTATGTGAAATGAATAAAATTCCCCCCTAAAGGGGTAAAATGGGGGGTAAAGTTTGTATGGAATTTTTCTCATTTCTGGACTTAAAAGTATGAAAATAGGTATATAAGTTCACAATTACAATTAAACATTATCTGTGTAGGTGAAATGGATAAAATTGCCCCCTATAGGGGTAAAATTCCCTTTTAACTAAAGTAACGCGGACGAAGTCGCGGGCAAAAGCTAGTCTACAATAAAAATCGTGAAGACTTGGCTTGCTTTAAGACGAGTTCACATATGCAAACTTGACGATGCAGGAAAATCACGAAAATACCTGCTAACACCGTCTTTCTTAATGAGAAGAGACCTGTGCCCAGCGGTATGACGTAAAAGCAAGAGCATAAACTATTAGGTACATTTTTCTGTGAGCATTAGGGTGAAGCCAGACGAGCGTAATTTCAATCGCGTAACTTTTGTTTCGTACAATGTTCAGAATTGACAAGATTTTATATTTCTAAGACTAAGTATAATTTGATTCTTTCTCTGTATTCTGTTTGGAAAGAGACAGACGCTGATATTTTAAAATATTCGCTAGGATTATTAATTAATTGATTAATTTTTTTTTTAAGATGTGCTTAATCCAAAAGTGCATTACTCCAAAACTACCACACAATAGATACATTACTTTTGTCTAGTCTCTATTTAAAAAAAAAAAGATCACCTAAATCTCTGACGTAGACGTTGTCAGAATTATGACAGATCCTTTTTCTGGTGAAAAAGTTTATGAAAACATATCTATTCTGAGGTAGTGTTGGCAAATTCAAATATATTTTTTATTTTTATTGTATCTTTTTTAAATGGACAAATCATCATCATCATCATGTCAGCCGAAAGACGTCCTAGTAGACATAAGCCTCCCCCAAATGGAGAAATAAATTATAATAAAAAAATTCCCATGTTCAGGAGGCAACTCTTTCGATTCCTGTGGTAACTAACAGGTGTTAAAAAAATGAAATCTTGTCAATTCATTTTCAGCCCCCGTGTGGCACAAACGACACAAACCGAAAATACGCGGCTCACGGCTTAAAAATTACGCTCGTCTGGGTTCACCCTAAATATATGTCCGTTACCAAGACGCCAAAAATATATAAAGTGTGAGCCCAGAACCGGGGATAATATTAAAAATAGAGGCTTTATAGGTCATCTGTAATTAAAATCAAAACTTAGCTTTTGTTTTTATTCTAATAAACTTAATCGTAAATACAATGTACACCATCCTAGAACCCAAGTAACGTCGCCTGTCACGCTATAAATACCAAACATTTTGCTTTACATTGCTTCTTCGAATAAACTTTAAATGTAATAAAATAAAAGAAAACGAATAATTTTTAAAAGTCGCTGAACTAATATTGTTCAATTTGATGAGTTTGATTCTATGTTTTAAATTATTTGCCCGTATACACCCTGTATAAAACTTTATGCAACTAACCATAAGGTCGATATTATACTTACATAATTATATAATTAGGTACATAGCCATAGGGCAGTAAGATATTTACGCCCTTGAATGTGCAGGTAGTAGGAGCCCGTATAAGGTCCACCCGGATTGCTCGCTAATCCTGCCGTGAAGCAGCAGTGCTTGCACTGTTGTGTTTCGGCATGGAGAGTAAGACAGCCGGTGAAATTACTGGCACTTGAGGTATCCCATCTAAGGCCCCCAGGTTGGCAACACATCTGCAATCCCCCTGGTGTTGCAGGTGTCTATGGGCGGTGCTGATCTCTTACCATCAGGAGACCCAGTTGCTCGTTTTACATCCAGTCGAATAAAAAAAAAATGTTTTATCTACTGTAATCTATATCTGTGATGCGGTTGCTTTAGTTTGACTGAACACGATTTTAGAAAATATGGTTGACTTATGTCCATACCATATTCAAAGTTTCCCGTAAAAGGAAAAATCTTTACTTTAAAAACCATTACAATGTTCAATTTAATTATTTAAACCATCCTGTTGATATAAATTCTGGATTGATTTGAAGACAACTTGTATAAGGGAGGCCACATACCTACACTTTGGAATTCCGCTGCGAAATTCCGATTAAAAATCTGATTCTGTATTCCTTAAATACATCACACACGTACGTTTATTTCGATTCCCAACGCACAGTCCACCATGCGGAATTCAGAATCGCGAATCGGAGAAAACTTCAGACGGAAACTACTGCCTATATGTGGTAGGTCCATAGATTTGTATGGATTCGAAATCCGATTTTGAATTTCGATTTCGAATTCCGAAACGGAATTCCGAGTGTGTCTGGCTGTAAGTTGGAAATAAATATGTACGCAAAAAATCCTAAAGGTCTCTACACATCACACCGTATCAGACCAGGAACGTCATAGGATCGTGTCAGACGGAGTGTCAAACGCAATGTCAAATGTAAAGTACAGTCGCCATTAGATATTTTGGAGCGGCCAAGGAGTTGACCGATAACCGTTGGGGTCTTAGATAATGTTGGGGTAGACGAGTTCTTGAGTGGAGACCACGGATCGGCAAACGTAGCGTAGGACGCCCTCAGACTCGGTGGTGCGATGATCTTCGCAGGGTGGCTGGCAAGAGCTGGATGAGAGTGGCCGAGGACCGTGCTCAGTGGCGTGCCATGGGAGAGGCGGCCATGGTCCAGCAGTGGACGAACATAGGCTGATGATGATGATGATGAAGGAGTTGACCTGAGTTGGCCAAATATCGGCACATGCACTATGTTATTAAGGTGTTAGAGTTCATGTTTCGATATTTTTGAACAGCTTGGCCGCTCTGAAATATCTGTTGGCGACTGTACACGTGACAGCGACGATTGGTTACGAAACATGCTAGTGGGCTTTATAATATTTATACTTACTGTTCGATACAAATAATATATTTTTCACTTCTCATGTTCTTAAAATGTTACTTTAGCCTCTGCATATCGGGACTAAAGCTCCTTTTTATTCTCTAGGGATTATAATTTTTTTTTTAATTTACATTGGAAAGCCCTAAACAGCCGACACGGTGAATGGAGGATTTTTATTTTAGTCGTGGAAATAATCTCAAAATGAATGTTGTGCAAAAATGTAAAAAAATAATAACAATAATTTCGTGAAACACAATGATTACGAATATCATCGCTACTTTGAAAAAAGCCCGTACTTATCTCAAAATCGATAATTTTACTGAGTGAACTTTATGAACATTATTTCAAGAATCAATTTTGCTGACGTATTGATTTGAGATAAGTACGAGATTTTTTTCAAAGTAGTGACGATATGAATCGAAATAGATAATCCTATTTAGTCCTATGCAGACCAAGTGCTCTATGGTCAGAAGAAGAAAAAAAGTGACGGTTATTTGCTGTCATTTTTTTTATATAGGTACATAGGTAATATTTAGATTCGATTTATAGCATTCGAACGCGGCGGATGTACACGATATCTAATCTTGGTATTTCTGCTTCTTTGGCGAGTTGAAGTATAATTTTGATACTAGTGTTTTATGCGGCGATTAACCTCAACAGTCAATGATGTTATATGTCACTAGATTGGCAGTTTACGGCAGCGACGTGGAGCCACTTCGAATATGCCTGCAGGCATATCTGACTTCAGTTGCCTGCTTCACATTAAGTGAGCGTGACGTCTCCGATAGTTTTTCAAAATGGTGAAATGTGCCGTTAAAAATTGTGTTTCATGGTCCGAAAAGCATAATAAAGCCAGTGGCATTACTTTTCACACCTAAATTTGCATAATTTTGATCATATTGACTAAAATTACATCAGAAAATAAAATAAATACATCTTGCATTATTTTTGCCATCAGTGTTACCGGTAAAACGATTTTAATTTTCCCACTTTTTTGGGGTTTAGTTAATGAAAGAATGAATGACGGAAGTGTGCGCCAGTAATACCTGTGTGTTTCAGTAATAAAATTTCGGCAGACTGTAATATGCTCAACCATTTCGAGAAGTAGATTTTATTATACTAATTAACGTTATTTCATCATCGTAATGTGTAATCATCTTAAAATAGTATTAAGTTTACTTAGAATGATCTTTTTAGGGTTCCGGAGCCAAAATGGCAAAAACGGAACCCTTTGAGTTTCGCCATGTCTTCTGTCTGTCTGTCTGTCTGTCCGTCCGTCCGCGGCTTTGCTCAGGGACTATCAATGCTAGAAAGCTTTTTTATTTCTATTTTCATACCTTTTTAATATCTTAGATATTTATTATTTACTAGCTTTTTAAATAAAAAAACTAGCCAAGAGCGTGTCAGACACGCCCAAGATTGGGTTCCGTAGCAATTACGAAAAAAATCAAGTAACATTATGTACGTTATAACACAATTAAAACACTTACTCGTACTACAGTCTTAAAATCTATTGCTAGAAAAAGAGCGTATCTTCACGGCACTTACGTCCTATTGTTGAGAAGCGCAGTTTTTCGGAAATAACTCGAAAACGGTATATCCGATCATGTTGAAACCAATTTCCGTTGAAAGTATTTATTAAGCGTTACCTTCCGATATTTTTTGCATATTTTTGGACATAGGGTTTACAAGATAGAGGGGGGTGGGGGATACAATTTTTGTTCAAAAAAGTTTTTGAGAAATCTTACTATCTTTTCTAAAGAGCTGTCGAAATACGTGCCACACGTTGATGCGAGTTATTTTTTTTCATCTGTTACGTGTATTGAGGGCACCCCTGTAAATATTTATTTTTGTAATTTAACTACAAAACTAAATAGAATAGAATAGAATAGAAAATATTTATTTTTGAACAACTACGAGTAAAACAATACAGTTCAGCTAAACAATAAGTACATATGTAGCTGTCACAAAAAAGGGACACCCCTCAGCATGTGTCATGGCACGCGGTGCCACGACGCTGATTTTCAGTGGGTCCACAGTAACTTAAAACTAAAACAAGTTAGATAAATACAAGATAATGACATACAATTAAACATAAATAACATAAAAAAGAGAATAGTGACAAACATTACGCCGTAGAGCTTACAGGCAAAAACAAAAATAAAATTGAAGCAATCACAAGTACCAAAAAACAATACATATATATATATATATATAATAGGCAATTAGTTATACAAAATTACACAAACAATTTTATTAAAACAGTCAATACAGAACAATCAGACAAAAGCCGGCCAGGCTAGGCAGAAGAAAGCTGTTCATTAAAAAGGTGGAGTTTTAATTTCTTTTTAAATGTGAACAATGAACAAGCATTTCTAATTGGTGGTGGGAGATTATTCCAGCATCGCGTGGCAGCGTACCGGAAACTGCCACGAAACCTAGCCGACTTGTGTCGCGGACAGACGAGCCGGGGGGCTCCCCGCACAGGCTTATGGGAAAACAGCAGTTTTTCGTAGAGGTATGAGGGCTGCCTACTATTAATTACTTCAAACAATAAAGATGCAAGGTGCAGTGTCCTCCGAGCCTCCATTTTAATTAGTCTGCTACTGTTAAAAAAAAGGCGTGACATGAGCTCTGTGGGGAATGGGAAAACAAAATCTTGCACAGGCGTTCTGGAGTCTCTGTATGTGCATCTTGGTACGCGATAGCAAGCACTCTCCGATTACCGTGTCCGCATAGTTGAGCTTTGAGAGGATAAGCGAGTCACAAAGCTTAATACGCATGTCTGTGCTTAAGTAATCGCGAATCCTGTATAAGACTTTAAGACGGTAAAAACAATTACGGACACATTCCAGGACGTGACTTTCAAACAACAGTCCCTCATCAAAAATAACCCCCAAGTTTCTGGCCTCGGATACACGAGCAATGCTATCGTTGAAAATACGGACCTGAGGATCACGAGATACAGTGCCTGCTATTTGGTGCCTTGTACCAAGCACCAAAAACTTAGATTTTAAAGGGTTTAAAACCAAACTACTATTTTCAGACCACTCGGCAATGCGACAGAGATCCCGATTCATCATTTCAACAGCTGTGTCAGTATGTTCAGGCCTGAACGAGATATAAATCTGCAGATCATCCGCGTATAGGTGACATTTACAATTCCTAACATTATCAATTATATCCGCGCTATATAATATGAATAAAATAGGCCCCAGAATGGAACCCTGTGGCACCCCTCTGGCAACCGGGGACTGATCAGAAACAAATGATACACCTCGACCGTCTCGCATCTCAACCCGCTGAGCACGCCCACTAAGATAGCTCGCAAACCAATTAACACTATTCGGGTCGAAGCCGTAATAGCTAAGTTTCGATAGCAATAATGTGGTGTTAATTGTGTCAAAAGCGCGCGAAAAATCCAGTAGGGTAAGGATTGTGGCTTTACCGTCATCCTGTGCGGCAAGAATATCGTCAACAACATCGAGAAGAGCGGTCGCAGTGCTACGCTTCTTCCTGAAACCGGACTGTTTTTGGGGCAAGATGTTGTTTTTTTCCAAATATTCTGAAAGCTGCATGGAAACTGCCCTCTCCAGTATCTTTGATGTAAGAGGGAGAATGCTGATAGGTCGCAAATCTCGAAAACTTGTCGGCGCTGCTACTTTGGGAATAGGTTTGACGATAGCTGTCTTCCATGAGTCAGGAAAGACTCCCGTCACAATCGACTGATTGACGATCGCTGTAATAATGGACAGCGTGCGCGGCAAAGTCAATATCAACATATCGAGGGTTATACCGTCAATGCCCTGGGCCTGAGTATGTATAGAACGTATTATTTTACTGACCGTGTCTTCCGTTATTGGCTGTAGACTGTGTGCTGAATTGTCTATGCTTTTAGAATTTGTTTTTATTTGTCATTGTCATTTAGTGCATTAAAACCTGAATCCAGGTTTTGTCTTTCATTCCAATTTAATGCACTAAATATATAAAATGGACAAATATTTACGTCCAGAGAGGTTCGACGTGGACCCGTCGCAGAATAGCTCGAAAGAATGGGAACATTGGAGGAGAACTTTTTCAAATTTTCTTGCGTCCCAAGCGCCGCCCGCAACTGATCAGGTCAAACTTACGTTACTCATAAATCACGTATCGCCCAACGTATATTCTCACATAAGTGAATGTACTACGTACGATCAAGCCCTGAACCTCTTAAACAGTCTTTATATAAAACCTACAAATATTCTATACGCACGTCACGCGCTCGCTATTCGTAAGCAAAATAGCAACGAAACTGTAGACACGTACATGCAAGCCCTAAAGCATTTAGCCAAAGACTGCAATTTTGCAAGCGTGGATAGTGAGACCAACCGAGACGACAATATTCGAGACGCATTTATTTCTGGCATCTCATCTAACAAAATAAGGGAAAGACTTCTCGAGAACCTTTCTTTAACATTAGACGAGGCTCACAATAAGGCGCGATCGCTAGAAATGGCTGAAATTAATACGAATCAAAGTCTATATTTAAACAAAATTCTATTAATATCTTGGGTTATTCCATTAGTAACAACACAATCAAACCAGACAGCGACAGACTTAAGCCTCTTTTAGACCTGCCACCGCCACACGACCTTCCTAGCATGCGAAGAGTACTAGGCATGTTCGCCCACTATTCCAAATGGATTCCAAGCTTCTCAGAAAAAATCCACAAGCTCGCAAACTCTACAAAATTCCCATTGGATGATCATTTAATTCAAGATTTTAAAAATCTAAAATCTGACGTACTAAAATCTTGTATTCATGCCATAGATGATAAAATACCGTTTACAGTTGAAACTGATGCATCGGAGCACTCTATAGCTGCTACCTTATCACAAGCGGGCAGACCTGTCGCTTTCTATTCAAGAACACTCAACAAATGCGAACAAAACCATTCTGCAATTGAAAAAGAAGCATACGCAATTGTAGAATCGTTAAAGAAATGGCGGCACTTCCTCATAGGAAGACTTTTTCGTTTAATTACGGATCAACGATCAGTCTCTTTTATGTTCAACGCGCGACATCAAAGTAAAATAAAAAACGAGAAAATTCAGCGTTGGCGATTAGAATTGGCTCCATATAAATACGAAATTTCCTATAGACCAGGAAAAGACAATCATGCCGCTGATGCCCTATCACGTGTTTGCGCCAGCACAGAAAGAACAACCAGACTACTATCTCTACACGAATCCCTATGTCACCCAGGTGTGACAAGGATGGCCCACTGGATTCGATCGAAAAACTTACCTTATTCAGTAGAAGATATCAGAAACATGACTAAAGCCTGTCGTGCTTGTGCAGAAATAAAGCCGAAGTTTTTTAAAACCAGCACGCAAAATAAACTCATTAAAGCAACAGCTCCGTTCGAACGACTTAGCATCGATTTTAAAGGGCCAGTTCCCTCAAAAACAAATAACAAATATATCCTCACAGTAATTGACGAGTATTCACGATTCCCATTTGCTTTTCCATGCTCTGATTTGAGCGCGAGGACTGTTGTTAAGCATCTAAACAATCTTTTCACCATATTTGGGATGCCAGCATATGTGCATTCAGATCGTGGAACATCATTCTTGTCATCAGAAGTCACAGACTTTTTACATAATAGAGGCATAGCTACAAGCCACACGACGCCCTATAACCCTCAGGGTAATGGCCAGGTGGAGAAACTGAACTCTACGCTTTGGCGAACGGTACAATTAGCTTTGAAAACAAAGAACCTACCAGTAGAAAACTGGGAAGATGTCCTACCCCAGTCGTTACATTCGATACGCTCTCTTTTATGCACAAGTACAAACTGTACGCCTCATGAACGAATGTTTGCATACTCTAGAAGATCGGCAAATGGTGATTCCATACCAACATGGTTAACGAGCTCTGGTCACGTTCTTATGAGGCGATTTAATCGCAATAATAAATACCAGCCCATCGTGGAGGAGGTTGAAGTACTTCATACAAACCCCACATATTCCCATGTCCGCCTTCAAGATGGACGGGAAACCACTATCTCAAATCGGCACCTAGCGCCCTTGGGCCAAAACGGCGAAGAGATCAGAGAACAGAACGACACTTTCACCGACTATGAACTTGATAATAATAATCAACAATCTGAACTATCACTGTCGCCGCCATTGCCACCTATACCATCACCATCATCATCATCATCACCATCATCCCAACAGATGACGCAGCCTGTGCCAGACCAAGGCAGCCCTCAGACTCCGCAGCGCAGAGTGAACAACGAGCCCACGATCGCCGAGCCTGAGACTCCTGCCGCGACGGAACCAGCGCCTCCAGAGCCACGTAGATCCAGCAGGATGCGCTCTACTCCAAAGTACCTACTGGACTACCTGTGGGGGGGATGAATGTGCTGAATTGTCTATGCTTTTAGAATTTGTTTTTATTTGTCATTGTCATTTAGTGCATTAAAACCTGAATCCAGGTTTTGTCTTTCATTCCAGACTGAAACACGCATCACTGTGTCTATTGAACTCATAATATGTTAAGTTCGATATTTTTGAACTAGCCTCGCCGGGCACGTCCAGAAAAAAGTTGTTAATGCCATTTGGGTCTAATAAATGTTGCGGTATATCAACATCTTTCTTATTAAAATCGACTACATTTCGCTTCACGTGCTTCCAAAGCACTCGAGGGTTTTTCACTTGAGACACGATGTATTTATTAAAATATGCAGTTTTTTCGTTATGTATTGCACTACTAACCATTCTCTTCATGTCCTTATAATACGCCTTATGAGTGTCTAGACGACTTTGTCGGTATCGCGCGTGCGCCTCGTTCCGTTTAGCAATCATTTTTTTTACATTATACGTTATCCAAGGAAACGAGTGGTCTTTAAGTACATTGGATTTCAAAGGCGCATACCTATCAAACAAATTCAATAAAAATGCGTTAAAAGTAGTGACAGAAGTATGAACATCGCTAGACAGTACTCTTTCCCATTCTATACGGTTAAGGTCGGATGTGAAAGCTTCAGAGTCGATGTCCCTAAGCGGGCGATAGATAACACGTTTAGAGGGAATCTTACCTTTACTGATGGACGCCTTGCAAGATATAAGGGCATGACTACTAAGTTCAGGAGTGAAATTGACACAAACATCGGTAATAACAGCGCTTGAACAGACAAGGTCTATCAAAGTTTCACTGTGATCAGTAAAATGGGTGGGTTGATTTACATATTGAGTAAGATTTTGACAATATAGAAAATGATTTATTTTTTTCGCATTGGCGTCCTTTTCCCTCAACATATCCACATTGAAATCACCCACCAGGATAATTTGATCGAATGAAGACAAGTGTGAAACTGTATTACTAATAGCGCCAATAAAAGTATCTATATTCTGCCAGGGCGGCCTATATGCCGTACCAATGGCTAATCTTACACCATTAAGAGTTAAACTGAGCCACATCTGTTCAACTGATTGAGCCTCCGGGTGTGTGAGCAGGCGCGCGCTGACACCGCGTCTGAGATAGAATCCAACGCCGCCGCCCCGCGTCCGCTCGCCCGCCGGCCGCGGGACATGCCGCAGCCGGTAGCCGGGCGGCGCAGGTGCACGCGCCTCCTCACCTGCCCGGAGCCATGTTTCGTTAATTGCCATTATGTCCACTGCGTGATTTTCCATAGCGATCAAGAATTCGTCATGTCGAGTGCCGAGCGATCCGGGATTTAATAGGCCTATTGATAGCAACTTATTTTTCTTAAACTTTATAGTGCAAGCAAATCTGAGCTCTACGTACTTATTATTTGACAAATAAGTTCTTAGCAAAGTAGCATGACGCCAATTCATTACGAGACACATCAATATATATTTTCCATAATAACAGAGCCTTTCCCTCAGCACTGGTACAACTTGGGAGAAAGATAAAGAGCAGACATAAATTAAAATGACATCTCTACATAACACACGTGCAGTAAGTTTTCCGTCTTTTAACAAACAACTATTCAATAAATTGTACAATGAAATACAAGCTCCCTTCAACCCACGCAATATTTGGCGAAAAAAGCAAGAACTGATATCAAAGAAACATTCAAACAAGCAATGAGCATATACATAGTAGCAGCAGCAAGTACATTTAAAAAAAGCAGCAGGCATCACATCGCGAACAAAAATGAGCCAGGCTGCATTGGCTCCAAAATTATTAAACATTATTTTGGACGTTGCTGACAGTACCAAAAACTCGATCCAGATCGCTCTCTGCCCGGACGCGGTAGACCCTGGAGGTTTCGGTTTTTCTCGCTAGAATTCTACCATCCCTGGACCAGACAAACCGCCACCGCATCCTCCTGCCATGTTCCCTGGCTTTTCCTAGTAGAATGCGGTTCGATCTAGTGAGGCGTTCATTGACATAAAACGTTCGCGGCCGATGGTCAGGAAGGCCCAAATCGGAAGTAGTAGAACCGCGTCTAACTCTCGCGTTTTTAATAAACGCATCGCGCAGAGCCCGACGCACCAGTCGAACAACAATAGGGCGAGGGCGGGAGGACGTCGACTTGTCCTCATCTCCATCAGAAGTACGCACCGGCCCTATCCTCGTAGCATATACCACTTCTCGCTCGTTCAAGTCCACTCCCAACTTAATCGCGATCGCCGACACGATATGCATTGTCGACTCCCCGTCTGACTCCGGTATACCAGACACTTCAAGATCATTCTGCAGAGCCCATTGGTCCCTCTCATCAATATCGCTTTGCAGTTTAAGCACTTTTTCCCGCAAATCCACTGACGCACCAGCGACATCCGCCGCGCCTCGCCTGGACAATTCAGCTCTCAACGATACATTGTCCGACTCTAGGGCTTTGGTCCTTTCGGTTAGTGCATGTATTTCTCCTCTCAAAACACCCATCTGTTCAATAACTGAGTCCATAACCGATTTCAATTCACTTTTCAAATTATCAATCAGTTTTCCAAAGTGATCGCTACAGTGCATTTTGAACTCCAATAGTTTTGTATCCATGAGAGTCGAGAAGTCCCCAATCGTGACGGAACGCTGAATAACAGCAGGCAGTGGTTGATTAATTAAGACGCTATTCCGCGCGGACTGCACATTGCTATGCTCTACCGCGCTCGCATCTGTAGCATCCAGCAAAGACTCGTCACATGACATATTATAATGAACCCCGGGCGTCAACTTGCTGCTGCCCCCAGAAGTGAGATCCACAAGTGACTGATCCACAGTGTCGTCTAACAACAAGGACTCATGGGCAAAACTCAAAGTGACTCTCTTCTCATTCAGACCACGAACAGGGGTGTTGTCTCCTTTCCTCCGAGACGTAACATTGCTACAGGACGGGCACTGCCAATTCCCCTGGAAATCCCGAATATTGGCTGTGTAGAATGAACTGGCCATACCCACACAGTGATAGTGATAATTGCCCTTGCAGTGAACACAGACAAGCAGCTCAGACTCAGAAATGCCAGCACCGCGACAGCCAAGACATTGCACCTTGATGACCTTGATGCTAGGTTCCATATCGAGTTGAATCGCCCAACAGAAAATTATAGCAACCAACTTAAAACCCAAAAGCGCCTGTCAGAAAACTGTAGCAATCAATTAAAGAAAAAAAAAAAAAAAAAAAATCACACACGCTCGCACTGTACGTACTTCGCCGCGCCACTCAAAATCACTACAGCGATCTCCTTAAACGCACCACCACAAGTTTCCGAACGCACGTGAGTGACGTTTCGGTTTCAAGTGACAGCGACAGTTCCGTTGACGTATATCTGCCAGTCAGCTGTTGATGTTGTTGATACCGCTTATTTCCTGATCTAATTTTGTGAAATATTCAGTTAATTTTGAAATTTTGGTACTTTCAAGTGGAATTCAAAATGACGGGCCTGATCATCGGTTTTTTATCGCTCAGTATTGCACTTAAGGAGCTTACCAGGGTCTTGATGTGATCTTCCCCGACGTCCCGAGCAATGCACCAAAGGTTATTTTGTGACTTCTGTTTGTCGCTGAGATGTTTAAACATTTATTTTCAATGAAACAGATACGCGTAGCAATAAATGCGTGTTCACTCGGCAATAGCTTGACTACCCTCCTCGCGGCTTTGACAAGACATTTGTACTCCAAATTTCATTGATATACTCTTGTAGTTTTTGAGTAAAATGCCTGTGACATTCTAACGGACGGACAGACAGACAGACGGACGGACTTGACGAAACTACAAGGGTTCCGCCTCCGCCATTTTGGCTCTGGAACCCTAAAAACTGTAAATTATTCATATCAAAATCCGTTTACTACTTTTTTTAAATATTTTCAATATACCGTGTACGTGTACCTTCCGTTACAGATTTATAATAGTATAGACTGAAATTTTTATTAAATTCTGTTCACAATACAACATTAATCACACCAAAACAATTACATACATTTATTTATTTTGGGGGAATTATTTCTCACCACTGGCAACTCTGTCCATTTTCACGTCAGCAGTATTATTGTCTCACTTCAACGGTAATTAGTTGATTATTGGAAGAAACGAGACAAATATAGTTTACTTTGGCATAATGTATCGGTTTCAAAGCTACGTCTTTCACACTATCAAGTGGCGACACATATCTGAAGGCTCCTCTACACAATCGGCCATGATGGGCGATTACAGGCGATCACGATTGTGTGGAGGGCTTAGTTGTCAACAGTTGACCATGATCGGCGACAATCGCGCGTAATCGCCATTCTGTCGGTTTTTTGGGCAAACATCAAAGGAAATTGCGGCAATGATTGTGCGCGTGCCCACACGATCGTCCATCATTCAGTTCGAATTACCTTGTTCTGTTTCGATGTATGGTAAGCATCCACCATCTTCTCCGCCTCCACTTCTTTTTCACGATCCGTTTATTAACGATATTTATACGCTAATTACTTAAATAAATAGCCGAAGCTGCTACTGTTTCGGCATCCATCTCGGGCGGCTGACAATTAACAAATGTGCCACGCACGATTGTGTGGGCAGTTGCGCAGGGATAGTGACAATCGTCGCCCATTGTATGATCGCCCATCATGGTCGATTGTGTAGAGGAGCCATGAGAATCGTTTGTAAGACGTTGCTGCTCTAGTATGTAGAAGCTCATTGTCAACAGTGAACAGTGATCACGAAATTCTATATTGCTCTCGTGACTGACATTTTTAATGCGCAAGTTGTCTCCTCGTGGTTTCTGGAATTTTGCTATCAAGTAGCAAAAACTACAATCACCGTACAACGTGAAGAAGAAGAATATATTTATCTTTAATTTAACTGACATTGGCCGAAGCCTTAAGGCCGCTATTGAAGGGAATAATAATAGGTAATATTTATCTCTCATATTACGTTTTTTAGATTTTTTTACCGTACAACAGCAAAACCTACTGACACTGGCAAATTGTCCTTCAATGGACAGAGCCATATTTTATTAATAATAATAAAAAATAATAGGTGTTATTTTTTTAGGTACATGTCGGGCAAAAAACTAATAAGTAACATGATATAGGAACCTCACGTGAGATGCTCCGACATGGCTAAAAAGCTACATTTTATTTTCCCACTTCAGTCTACAATAAAGTGAAAATGGGATAAGGCAAAGGTTCAGAAAGGATTATTTCACTAGTAAGTATATAAATTATTATCTATAGGATATTAATAAATATAAAAATGAATTGAAGAAAACTTTGTACTTGAGTTATGCTTGCGTATGACTTTAGAACATCAGCACCTATTAGGTTAATTATTTTTTGTGGTATTTTTAAATGTCAAGAAGTATGAGCCAACGGCCATGGCAGCCTAGTGGTTGGAACACTTGGAACCATGGTCATTCAAGCAAAGGATCATAGGTTCAATCAAACCCTAGCTTACACTTCCAAGTTTGTCGAAATTCCTGTAGAATATAAGAATTTTTACAAGAGTGTTACGGTGAAAGAAAACTTCGTGAGGAAACCTACTCAAACTACACTGGTGTGTGAGAAATTCCCAATCAAACCTTACACTTACCTAATAAAACTAAACATACATAACTAAACATAACTAAATAATTTAGAAATATTTTTTATTGAAAAAACATTGATATTTAATAGTTACGTTAACGAAGAAACAAATATTGTATCGAATATCTTTTGCAATTGTATCTCACCCACTAGCTAAACTGAAAGAATTATAATTTCACAATAAAACAAATAATACACCGAATTATTGAAATAATAGGTACATTTCCTATAAAAGCGCTTACAACTACATCTCGTATAATTTCTAAATACTAAGGACGCTCGAAAGTGCATTGCGTGCTATGCGGCTACGTGTTGCACTACGGCTAACATAGATGGCAGTGCAGTGTCGGAGGATAGCTCGTTATCTCAGCATGCTAAGTTGCTAACTAGTGGTCACTGAGAATTGGCATGCGACCGATAGATGGTGCTGATATCAATTATGATTTGTATTTTAAAAATTAATGTTTATTGAATGTTTTACCTTATTTGAGAGCATTAAACGCTAGTGATTTTTATTTATTTATTATAAATGACTTGCATGCATAACTTACTTACCGATTTTGATACATATCCATTCCACTAACATCCATTATAAAATCATGTAAAGTATGTAGAGTTAAATTTCATTCTCTTCGTATTTAATTTAATTAACGATTCGATATGTTCTTTTCTTCCAACACCAAACAGAAAAAACTCATCACACAACATTTGTTTTTGTCTTTTCACTTTTTTTTTATTGTTTATCGTTATATTGAAATAACGATACGCTGTATTATTTGTTTTATTTATGAAATATTATTGTAGAACACAAACACACTTGCAAGTACAAATAGCGACTGATCTAAAGATTGCTTAGTTTTAGTCTGTACCCTAAAGTTAGTTTTAACACCCGTTAGGTAGGTGAGCAGTAAAATCAATAAAAAAGGGTTCTTAACAACTTTTTATTTTTAAAATTTATTGCACAATCCTAAAGCTTTCAACACGGTCTTTCAAGTTGCCGATGTCCAAAGTGAGAGAAAGTGCAATAAAGTAATTACAATGTTTATAGCTATTTTACTTAGGTACCTGAGGAAAGATAATGTCTGCTCAAAAGTCCAAAAATAATGTAGCTAAAATAGAAAAATTAAATGGAACAAGTATAGTTTTTGCCATGTTCATCCGTCCGTATTATTGGCCGATTTTCATGAACACACGAAACTAAGATTAATCATCATTTCGTTGGTGAAATTTCCATTTCTGTTATGTATATTTTTTCATATATTGATTTTGGTACAAATGGCTTTTAAATTATGGTTAATGACCATCTGCCAAGTCCAAGATCGCAAACCGATTGAGGTTTGAACTGAAATTTGTACAGAATTGTATGTGTTGTAGGTTTCATTACACATGGAATCTAAACCTTATTGTAATCCTGGCCGACTCCATGTTCTTGCTGTTTTTTATACAGGTTTGTACTGACATTGATTTTTATTGTCATTCTCTCTTGTTTTCTTATGTTGTGTTGAATAAACTCTGCTTATATATTTTACATGAATATGTTTTTAAATCCAGATATACAATAGGTTATGGGATAGCAATTTATAGTCAAACGTTTCCAAAATGTCAGAAAGTAAAAGTTGTGTTTTTCCGCAAGAAAAACTACGCGGACGTGAAAATTACGTTGTGTGGAAGTTTGTGATGAAAAATGCATTGATTCTGGACAATTTGTGGGCCTGTGTATGTGGTTATGCGGAAAATGACGAAACATCGCTTGATGTTAGAAGTAGAAGTGACGACATAGCGAAATCTAAGGATATACAATAGTATGTTTCACGCCGCGGAAATCCTGACTTCACACTGACGTATTTGCCGTTTTCACAGCTACGTGATAATTTTAATTGCATTTGAGTCCAAGGTGGAAAATTCAATCACTTTTCATTACTTTATAAACCCCCTTGCAAAAAAAACGGGCACCTATTGTTTTTGTATTTTATGTGCATGAAAGCTTACTTTCTAAGCTTCAATGCCTAAAAATCTGAAAAACCATAGGTGCCCGTTTTTTTTGCAAGGGGGTTTATTATAAGTCCTGTAGTAACAAATCGGTCAAGTCACGTTATGACTAAGGTGTTAAGTTTTTGAAGTTAGGGCATGTAGCGAGTTACATAAAAGCTTAGCTCTACATGAGCTCTAAACTTTTTGACATGGTAGATCGTTCCAAAAGTAAAACAGTAAATTATAGTGATTTTCCTTATCGGACATTGCAATTTTACTAGCATGTTCGTGATTTATGAGGAAAAGTTCTACTTTACATAATAACTTGGTCGATCGGATTGATAGTACAGTCACCAGCTTTGATATCTGCCATAGAAAGAAAGAAAGAAAGAAAGAAAGAAAGAAAGAAAGAAAGAAATCATTCATTCGTGACAAAGTAGCATAGCATAACAAAAAAAATATATTGAAAAGTGCGAAATTATTATGTCACGAAATGGTCCCAAATCAGCAAAAATTGCAGGTCTTGCGAACGGCGCTGTTCTTCCTTTGGGACCATTAGCGGACCATAGCGGAGCGTGCAAAAATATCTGACACGTCCTTCCAGCCCTAGAAATAGAGTCGTATCAGATATTTATGCACGCTTGTTGTGTCAGATATTGGTACTGGTGACTATATTTCATCCTATATTTCATCCAGTTTGACTCAAAACACATATCACTCTGGCATCGTTCTAATAAACAACGAAAGACGTTAATATG
Organism: Choristoneura rosaceana; assembly: GCA_037349165.1. Lineage (NCBI taxonomy): Eukaryota > Metazoa > Arthropoda > Insecta > Lepidoptera > Tortricidae > Choristoneura > Choristoneura rosaceana. Next base: position 7,592,802 of record JAZBNJ010000040.1, on the reverse strand, counting down.
CAACCAATGCCAATAATATATTCGTCCGAAACAAAAGCATGCCTGGACATGGGCTCAAAATCATGTCATTATTTTTGATTATTTTAGATAAAAAGATTATAGTTTTAAAAAGAAGTGTTTTTGTTTCAGGTATATTAAACCATGGAAGGAGCCAGCGTAAAAATTAAGGTAGGTTACGAATTTTTCGTGATTAATAAGAACAAATTAAACATTAAAAAAAAAATAATGTTATGGATAGAGTAGTGTTAAGGATTGAACTTTTTACAGTTTGTTTTATTTTTGTGTTTTTCATTGTTTTTTTTTTCTAAAATCAAAATCTGACGATCCCTTCAGGAGAACCAGTGTTATTGTAATTGTTTCCATCAGATATTGACATGCTTAGAATTTTGTTTTATTTATTATTACTAATCTTATTTGACGATTTCAATACAAATTCTTATAACTGACATTTATGTAAATTATAATGTAATGATGTCTTGAATGAATAAATAAACTGAACTAAACTAAACTAAACACTCAAAAATCACACGCTATGTCTACCATTTAAATTGACATTACTATTTTCTTTTGTATCTAGGAGAAATATGTTTTTTAAAACGATTAACTGTTATATTATTTAGATAGATTTTATTCAAATAACTATAGTCTTCTTCTCAAATTGAAGAGCTACACTATTGTCGGTCGAGTAATAGTAATAAGCCACTCCGTACGGTCTTTGGCCAGCTGTTTGACTTACGACACGAAACCACTTTCTCCTTCACCTGGTTATAATAAGTCCATCTTGGTCTTCCTCTGCCTCGTGTTCCTTCTACTTTGCCTTCCAGCAGGCTTAGAAATAAATTGTCGTGTCGTACGTGTATCAAGTGTCCTAGTAAAATTCCTAGTAAATAATATTCCTAGTATATTATATTATAATATTTAAATAGTGAAATAAGCATTCTAAAATCATTTTAAGAACTTCATTAATAAAACAAAAGGCACTCTCGTATCGAGCTATCACAAATTTGTTCAACGACAATAAAGTTGTGTTAAAAATACTTGTGATGGATATAGATATCATTTATAAATATTGTGAATCTGTTTAAAAAAAAATACCTTGTTGAGTTTCTTGCCGAATTCTTCTCAACAGAGGTTTTTCCCGAACCGGTGGTAGATTTTTTTGACATTCATAAAGTGCTTGTTATAGCCTAAATTGAATAAAGAGATTTTGAATTTGACTTTTGACTTTGACAATTTATAGTACCTAAATATTTCAATGACCAATGTATCTAATTTTAATAATTAAGATAATTAAGTACGTTTGTATAATAATTTAATGATGGTTTCCATTCAAAAGACCTGGGAACATATTCAGACCAAACGAAAATAAAGACTCGGTTCTAACTGCGTACGACAAAGTGAGACCTCCCTCTCCCCCCCCCCCCTTTTGGCACGCGTGTTGGTACAATCGAGTACATAAACTTTTGAGCAAAATTTTGATCAAAAATATCTGAACACGACTCTATTGTTAACGGCGTAGGAGCGTATTCAGATATTTTTCATCTAATTTTTGCCACATCTTATGAACTCGACTATCTACTACTTCTACTAGTTTGCTTGGTGGAGTTTGAATATCTCTAGTTTTCTCTCATTCACAAGAAAATACGGATATAACTTAAGTTCTGGTATTTTTTGCTCGATAGTTTAATGACACTATCTCAAGCAAAGATCGCTTGCGTAAAAAAACTATATTATAAAGCAGCTGTTTTACACTATTTTCAATAAAGTATTAACATTTAATGTTCCATCGGGTTCATCTTATAAACAAATTTTAATTAAAACAATAAAATACGGAGAGGCTGCGCAGTAGCCGCTATCACAGCACGCCATCTAGCGGAGCTCTCGACAATTTTTATCGCTTGATTAAATCGTCCCTAGCTACCCCTTTATAGCTTCAGCGTGAATAGTTCCTCGTATTTGTTTTTGGATCAATCGCAGAGATAAGGGGATATAGGTGTTTCTTATATTGTTTTATTTACTTAACTGGTATTTTTATATCTGTTGAATTTTTATGAAGTTGTATGTGGGATCTATTTAAATAGCCTTGGCCTTAGATTGGAGATTGTGGGGATTGGAGACATTCACCCGAGTTGTTTGGTATGCTTATTCGATGTACTTTGTCAGTCATGGACATTGGACAAATTCAAAGATCATGCGTAAAAATAAATTGTAATGTATAAAATTTTCTTATTAGACTCGTTGTGCCTACCACTTTTTAGTTTAACGGGTTTTACGACGGTTATAACCTCAATACATAGTACTTGCATGCTCTTGGTGCTATTTTAAGGATTATATATATATTATAGTAATTTGTGTCACAAAGGAGCAAAATGATGTTCCTGAGCTTAATGAGGGATACAAGTGTTAATGCCCAAGATGAAAGTAATTCTGTTCTTCATACAACATTTCACACCGAGCATTAAGAAACTTGAAAACAAAATCTGAATATAATCAAAGAGCAACTAGCATATAATAATATTAAAATGGAGTAATTTTACAATTATCAATTCAAAAAATTGCATTTGCAAAAAACACTTAGATTGAACAGAAAAAAATGTTCGATCAAAAATGTATTTTTCGTTATTGCTTAGTACTACTACCCAACCAGCAATTGTCAACTACATCTGACACGGCGTTGGGTACGATACGAGCCTATGAATATATGATGTCTGGTTTTTTTTTTAACACTTTGGAACTATTAATAAAAACGATAAAGCACTGACTTGGTGCACTAAACAAGCACGTAATAAAACATTAAGCTCAAACTAACACTAATTCACTACCCATACTATAATAAGAATAATGCCTCACTGGAGTTTTTTGAAATATTTGCTATGTTTTACTGTCAGGTTTATCGCGTGATTACGGTGGATGCGAAAAGAACAAGACCGGTCTGAGTGTAGAGCCTTGGGGAGGCCTATGTCCAGCAGTGGACGTCTTTCGGCTGACATAATGATGATGATGACTGTCAGTTTACCTACTAAAGTATGTATCTAAACCGTTTATTGTCCAAAAATAAAGTAAAAATTACAATACATACATACAAAAAGAGGTACACTTACCTTAATCCTCCGTCTCTGTAACATACCCGTTTTTGAGGAAATATAGGTCCCATTGAAGTGATCTGATGATGCTACATGTCTTTTCTGTTGATCAAGCCAGTTTAGGTTGATAGACATGACAGTACGACAGCCTAGGTAATCCTAGTTTTTGCTTCGATGAAAGGAATTAAGTATAACAAAAAAGTGAATGTACTAAAAAAACCATGAAAATAATTTTCTACCAGTCTGAAGTCGGTGTCTCAGCACGAGTCAGAAGGACTGATTGAAGTCTAATATATAAGTATGTTATATAGGTGAAGTAGACGACTATAGGTCCACTCCTGCTGGCTCGTGCTGAGACACCGACTTCAGACTGGTAGAAAATTATTTTCATGGTTTTTTGTAGACGGTTCAATTTTTTGTTATATTTTTTTTTCACTCTTCTTAGTGTATATAATCTAAAATACAATAGTTTAGTGTCAATTGCTCGACACCTTTTGCGAAAGATTGATTTTTCTAATGCAGAGACATTAATTATTAAGGGAGTTCTGGTTCTGCACCACCCGTTCCATTTTACCATATGCATTACGACGAGTATAAATTGCTTAGCTACTATGTTAAAGTCATTGAAATTCAACCCGTGACGTAATTGTTATTGAGTAGTAGCCCTATTGGTCAAATGTGGTCTTCATCATCAGTTCCACGTCACCAAATGATGATTTTTAAGAGCAAATGGACAAGTTACTACTAAATATGTCAAAATTACCATAGGTGTTCCTCCAACATTAGATGAGTTCCCTCGATTTCCTTAGATTCCAATCGTCATCTTGATTTGGTTCTTTTGGGATCTAATTGAAAGCATTCGTAGACGAACGCAAAAAAAAATTTTTTCAAATCGGTTCATAAATGATGGAGTTCTGAGGTAACAAACTTAAAAAAAATACAACCGAATAATAACCACCTATTTTGAAGTCGGTTACAAAGAGGTAAATTATGGTAACCATAAGGATATTTAATTTGGATGCAAGGGGTAAGTTGTCGTTGATTTTGGCATTCTAAGGGCGATGCGCTTTTGTTCAACAGTGGACGTCTTTCGGCTGATGACGAAGACTATTAATTTTGTAGAGTCAATGTATTTTAACTCACTTCCTGATATTTTTATTGATTTAGTTTACTTATCTTCCGAAATATAACCAGCCAGCAATTCATATAAGCCGTCGTGAATCTGAAAACGATCTAACACTCTCTTATCTTCGCAGTAGTTCGCGTGTAGAGCAGTTTGAGCTACACAAGGTGACTGTACCTACGTATACATATCGAGAGTAAACTTACCTACAATAAAGTCACAATTGCTATTTCACTGAATGTCAATATGACTGAGTTGAACAAAAGTTTAAATAAAAATAAGGCTTCGTCTGAAAGCTTTTCAAAAGTTAATGTAAACCTTAAATCAAGTCGCAGACAACTCAGATAACAAAGGGAAATCTCAATCCACCGAGATTTGTGTGTTGAAAACAAGCTCTCATTAAGTGAGCTTGTCGATTTATGGCCAATTAAAATCTATATCGATTCAATTAAAGCGAGGTTTATTGCTATTGGTCCGTTTATCGGGCCGTGTTTATCGACCTAGCTGTATCGACGTGGGACGTGTTTTATTGCAAGCATTTTAAATTAAGCAATTGTCGGTACATTTAATTGGGAATGGACGGACGGGAGCGACTTCGCGGAGCTTATAAATTTTAAGGCGGAAATAACAGCCAGTGACATTCTGCACGTAATCGGACAATATCACCGCTCTCAGTGCTTACTAATTCTTACCAGACTGCCCAAAGGAGGTTTATTTGACATTTTGTTAAGAAATTTTTGACCACTTATTTGAAGTTCAAAAATTAATACATCTACAATTTTTTTTATTATTATTAGCCATTAATAAATAGTTAAGCAAATAAACAATAACCAGCACCAACACTGCTAAGATTTCTTGTACATGAATCGTGGTTACCCAGCCTCACTGGGTTAAACCGTAAGAAACATTTAAAGTATTTTCAAACTTGAAAGTGTAGACCTTGTAAATGTTCTTAGACCACCAAACTACATACTATTGAACTCTAATAAGAATAGTGTGCAGCTGCCAAAACCAGACTTCACGTGGTGTGATATATCACTTAAATCTTATTGGAAAAAAAATAATTTGCTACACATATTAATTGAAGATGTCGGCGGCCGATCGTAAAATCCGCCAAATCATGGAATTCCTAGGCAAATCGTGAAATCATTTTATGAATTGGCTAATGGACGTCCGCCATATCACTAAAAATTCAAAATTTAACGATTTGCCTAGTGACGTTTAGGCAAACCATGAGATTCCTAGGTATATCATGAAACGCTGCCAGTTCATGATTTGGTCAGTTTAGGCAGAAAATGAAATTCCTAGGCATATCATGAAACACCGCCATGATATCGGTTCTTGCACTTTGCTGGCCGCTGCTACGGCACGCTCACTTCGCTCGCTCAGCTCGTGCGTTGTGGTCACAATTAATACTAAGCACTCCTTGCTTCGCTCGTCGTACCTAAATCTTTCTTTTTTTTCGGCATACCACTATGTGCCTGCGTTGCTCTAATCGATCTGCCGCATTGTTTCTCAGGCACATCGTGATATGCCTGACCAACTTTTAGGCATATCATGAAATGGCGCCATTTCTGATATGCCTAGGAAATTTCGTGATCTTGCGAATGTTACGATCGGCGGCCGACATACACCTAAAAATAAAAGAATGAGACGACTTACTGACTCTTAAAAACGTTTAACCATTTTCTGAATCAATGTCATTCAGTGAGTGACTGAATTACTCATAAACGCTCAACCTAACGCAGGACCTAGATAGCTAAAATTTTGCACAGAGGAGGAGAAGTAAATAAGGACTATAACGACGGGTTTTGCGAAATTCACATGGTTCGTTTGTTCCGAACTCCTACGGAGTGAAACGTCAGGTTTTACTTTTTTATAAGTAATTAATAAATCTGCTAAAACTTTTTTACTTAACAATTAGAAACTGAGGCATAGATTGTGCTAAAATAAATAAATAAATTATCAAAAATGTGTCAAAATCATTTAATTTTTAAGGGTTGGAAACCATCATCATGTTTATAGGAAAAGTTTTGTATGGTAAGTACTATTTACAATCTCATGTATTTTTTTTTTTTTTTTGCTAAAACTATGATAATTTTACATATCATTCAAAAATCTGATAAGATTTTAGAACCAGTCAAAGTTTAGAACCCGTTGGATTAACCTATGTGTAAAGTAACTGGTCTGTAGAAATTTGTTAACTGTAATTAATAAATGATGGTACACGATACATTAAAGGTACAAAGGATGTTAGCAATAAAACAACATAACAGTTATTCACGAGTTTAATGTAACCCAAAGACGTAACAATGAAGCGGGAAGCAAACTAATCACTTAGTCGTCGCAATCGTTCCATAGGCCGTTTGGGCCAATATAACAAATTTTCAATTACCCCTGCCGCTCGCAAATTCAGCTCAAATGTAAATTATTTCAGCGTGTGCATTATAAATATAATTGTAGGTGTTTGTGGGCGGGCTTTGCTGGGCCAATGGGAGGCTGCCGCGGCGGCGGGGCGGCGCTTCCGGAGAGAATGATGTTGTACCCGCGAAGCCTTCGCGCCGGCAGCACCGGGACTGGTTTCCTGTGAGACAAAAAAAAATAAAAACAGTGAAAAACTGCATAGAAAGCGTAATGCCTTCACTCTTTGCTGTATCAGGATAGATAGGGATGGGATGCACTAACACTAAGGGCCTATTGTTTGATCATTAGTTAAACTAACTAATAGTTAAAATGTATAGCAAAAATAACAATAGTTAACACATTTCAATGGAAATTTAACTATAGTAACTTTAACTACTGATCATACAACGGGCCCTAAGAGATAGAGATAGGTTTGAAATTATTGTAAGACTGATGGAGAGTGAAGAGGATGAGGTAGACCGAAAGGAAAAGTAATGCTGGTTTTTACATTAGTTGTGGGAGATCCTTCGTTGTTCAAACTATTGGAATAAGAAGAGAAGAGATGATAACAACTAATTTGGCACGGTAGTTTTTTCACAAATATTTTAGAGGGAAAAATTTTAAAAAGGAGAGGAAGATGGAGACCTAAATATAATTATGTCGACTATATGGAAAAAACTATTATTGCTTGGTCATAATGAAGAAGTCAAAAGACAGACAGAAGAAAATGATAAGTAGAACTGTTAATTTTGATGATGATGATGATTCGAGATGTCTTACATATAACCTAGTAATAAACTGGAAAATGCAAAAGCTGTCTATATGTAGAGCTTTCTAGTAGATAGGTTGTCGGTTTGGGTATCATCAACACCAACTATTTTGTAATTATATTATAATACCAGGGTTTACCCGCGGTTTTGCACGCGTGAACTATTCGATCTCGTAGTTACAATTAAAATTCCGCTATTTTGCAAAATTCCCCTGAGAATTGCCAAAATTTATACGAGTATCTGTTTTCATTAAGGTTGTGTTAAGAACAACAGCCCAAAATTTTAAGACTCTAAACCCAGTGGTTAAAATTTCAAGATTTTATCCTTATTTCTTGTGAATATCGGGATAAAAAGTATGTTTTAATCCAGGTTATAAACTAACTTTTTGCCAAATTTCTTTGAAACCCGCCTAGCCGTTTCAGCGTGAAAAAGTAACAAACATAACTCACTCATTTATTTCACACGGAAACACAAGCGGAAACATGGATGCACTGAAAAACCAGAAAAATAGACCAGCGCTGGGAATCGAATCCAGGTCCTCAGCATTCCGTGCTGCGTGTTATTCTCCTACACCACCACTGGACAGGAGATAGCTGCGCTAAGCGAAGCTAAGAAAATTAATTGCCTAATCATATTGATGTAGATAGAACTTTAAAATTACCTTTAAGTTGCCATTAAAACATTTCTTCTAACTTGCAAAATCTTAATTACAGGTAATTGTCTTTAGGTCAAAAACAAATAAATAACAAATGAATATAAAATAAATGCTGAGGGTGCGTCCCAAGATATATAAAAACGTTAGATATATTTTCATATTATATAACGTTCATTTTATATAATTACATTATGTATAACATGAAACACTATAATTTCAATAAGTATAACGTTCGATCAGTATAACAATTGTTTTATGTACTTTCATAAGAAATAACATGTTTATGGGCTAAAATCATATTATATAAAATACATAAAGTATACCGCTCATAGTACGTAATAACTTTTATATAACATTAATATGATATAATATCAAGTGATATACTTTGTTTCTAAAATACTTGTTAAATTTTTAAATTTTAAAACCAGAAAATTAGGTGTTTATCAACCTGTAATTTTTGTATTGAAAAGTTTTACTCCAACATTTGTGCGAGCGAGCGAAGCGAGCGAGCAAGACGGTTCGGAGCAGAAGCGACTCGGATAGGTTAGGTTCAGAAGGCTAAGGTGGGAGCGAAGCGAAGCGTAGCGGAGCGTAGCTCCCGCCTTAGCCTTCGGTGTTAGGTTTTTTTTATAGCAGCGAGGAAACCGCAAAAGTGAAAAAAATAAACAAATAATAGGTACATAATAAATTAATCGACAAATTTATTCAAAAATAAACATCGCTATATTTTTTTAAGCTTAAAAATGAAACGATTGCTTTTAAGAATTCACATTCGGAATACTCGGTTTAATATTTTTGGTATTACGTTATATCTTTGAGCGTTATATTTTCCGTTGTAAGATTAAATGAATGTTATAGGTTTTGGCTGTTAGAGGTTGTGAATATTATATTATTTGATCGTTATACTCAAAGTATTTATTTCCATGGATCATTTTATATAATGTAATTATATATTTTATCATTATATATTATGAGCATTATAGCAAACGTATATTATATTTAAAAAAATAGAGAAAGTGAAGTTATATATAATGAATATTATATGTTTTGTTTTTATATATTCTATTACTTACCCAAATGCTGATGCTGATGCTAATAAATGTTGAACGTTTATACTTTCTAAGATCTTACCACAACATTTAGCGCAATAAAGATTTTGAATTGAATTGAATTGAACATAAAACAATTTATTTGGTGATTTATAAATCTGACATGGCAATGAATTAGGCAGGTTTCTACAAATATTTATTTATCTCTTAATTTGCTAGTTGGTCATAAAAATAAAAATATGAATACGTATTTTTATAAAGCGGAGACCTTTGTCATTAATATGATAAAAGGTTTGATTCAATGAAATGGGTACGTACAAAATAAATTAAAGTTATTAAAAAGGTGAAAAGCATACAATCACATTCATAGTAAATAACTAGTTTTTTAGTTTGTCAGCTATCAACAACAGGAACTTGTTGGCTATAAAATAATAATAAAAAAAACCATACGTAGAGCTGCATTTGTATTTATCATAGGTATATAAGGTATTTGTATGGAATATCTTTAGTCTGAAACAAAACCTTTTTACATGTTACATAATAGCTTGTCTCAATAATCTGATTAAGTTCGTACCCACTTATTATTTTAACGAGCATTTAAGTGATAATAAACCCAAAAACCGCTTATTATGGTCCATAAACACGAGGACCAAGTTAAGAGACCATCAAGTCGAGCTTAACATCCAGTAGCTGGCCGCAATCAAACGACGCAAAGTGATACACTAACAATCCACATGGACATTTAGTATCACCAAATGAGTCATAAAATTGGCCCAAAGTCTCACAACAGATAAATTTATAGCAGCTTGTCGCGCAGGTGATAAAACTGTCGCCCGCGGGACACTTATAGCACCAAAAGCTCTCATGTCAATCATTTACGTCAAACAAAGTATAAAAATCAATTTACAGCGTCATTCGAGGCATTATGCGGTGCTCGAAATGGCTTCATTACCACTGAATACTCGTAAAAGTTCATACAATACCCCAGTGATTTAATGTGGATCCCTATTTTGAGAAATGTACTAATAATACTTTGCTTATTGTTAATTTGGTACCACGTATGGCCTCGCTACAATAAATTCGCGATTAGATGCAACGCAGGAACGCATGTTCGTAGATTTATAGCGGGGAAGCCATTTTGAAACGCATTCTATTTACCTGGAGTGTTATGGGTTATGGGTGATAAAGGTTTTGAAATAATTTAGAGTCGGCCGCAAAGCAAAAAAGGTTTTTGTGTGCGATGCGAAATACGATTCTACAGAGACATTATGGATGCGTTATTTCTTTTGTTGAAGCCGACAATGTGGAATGGAATGTGATACAAAGTCTTCTATCGGTGTAACTAAAAGTATTTAATTTAATTAGTATTGAAATTCGAGTAATCTCAGTAGATGATTGTATTGTATTTACCTATTCTATCACAAATGCGTGCATTCGCGATATACCTAAGTTTCTTTCTGTGTTAGGTACTAATACAGCACTATCAAATCTTACTCATATCTATTTCTCCTCAATTATGTTTTTTACAAACATTGACCTGATTTTCTTAGCGTATTCCACGTGAATGATATTTATTCCCATCCTCTTGCAAAGACCTTTGTGTTATAATTAAAAGAATATTCGGCATCAACCAAAGAGTCCCAAATCCCAACCCTTCCCGTCCAATCGTCCATAGGTAACCTCCGCTTGTTCTTTATGCGCCCATTAATTTTTTTTCAACACTTATTTATGGAGTCCCTAAGAAGCGGACCCTGGCAGGTGGTCCCTACTTAATCAAGATGTTACCGAAAATAAAAAACATGTAGATATATTTATTTTTTTACTCCTGTCCGCCATAACTCACATGGAGTAGGGACTATCCGGCATTGTTTAGTTATTTATATAATGTAGTTTAATATTTTTAATGCTCTGGGAAAGACGTAATGAATACATTAGCAATGAATAAGAGATAGAAACCAGTTGGATTATAAAATCGCCTTACGACATGTTAATAACGTGGACAAATACTAATTTAATGGATATGCACTGGTTATGAATTGCACCAGGAATTTATTGATGTTAAATATTAAATTTCTGTCGCAACCTTTGGAAATTTAATTGGAATCAGACGTTGCTGGGCATGACGGACTTATTATTAAAGATTATTCTTTTGACTCTAATAAAGAAAGAAATGTCTGTCATAATCGTTTTAGTAAGTTTTTCTTTAGCTCGTCTTGTTTGTGTGAATAAAAAATAGTAATTTAATTTACCTCCTTCCTGTCAGGTAACCGATTGATCCGAAATTTTGTACAATATTTCGTTACAATATATATTTCGTTCATAGTTGATTCTCACATAAATTTTAAGTATATTCTCTGGTCATGACATAACGACCTTTTCACTAAAAATATTTTTTTATTAGTTACAATTTTAAGAACTTATTTTTTTATCTATCGTGTTTTTATACTTCTCCAGATTCCAGACTTACCAAACATACAACTAATTCGCGTTTAGTTTCTATCTCATCCGCTATACACCTATGATGACGACTTTTCTACATTTACCTACTATTTCCAAGCGGCCATACTTCGTCCCAAGATCCCTGTATACCTGGGCTGCGATCGCGCCGCGATAGTGCGTTGATTTAGCCATCTCCCGCGCACGAGTTATGTTACTGCGCGATAGCTTTATGCGCCGGCGCTTTATTCATTTGACTCGATTCGTACTGATATACTTGTAGAATGCTGGAGTTAAATGTCACTTGTATATGTTTTATGTGCGGCTGATTATTGAAACATTAAAGTTTGTTTGACTTAGTCCGTTCATGCTCTTAATTAATACAATACAATACAAATATTCTTTATTGCACACCATAAAGCAGTACAAAAACTAATAAGTAATTTAATTAAATAAGTAAGTAATTTAGGTAATTTAATTATTTAATTATTTATTTTTTATTTTTTTTATATTTTGTAATTTTCAAGTTAAGTGAAAATTAAGTCGTGGTAAAACTTAGATCATTATTATAGTTTTTCGTTATATTGCAAAACACGCTTTCAACTATTTCGATCACTTCTAATTCGCTAATTGGATATCTAAAGGTAAATACTTACATGCACTTACTATGTTGACAGTCATGGTGTTTTAGTCATATTTAATTCTATTGGCCATCTTATACAAAGGTAGTACCTAATATTTGTATACAGTAGACTATAAAAATTTGATAAACGAAATAGCGTATTTTGATCAAATTTGTTCAATAAATTAATAGTTACAAGACCCACACTATCAATACAATAACATGAGTATTGGTAATTATGATTAGTATTATACCTACAGCAGAAATAAAAAAGCAGTACTAGATGCTGTTCCGCAAATCCAAGAAAAACAAACGTTATCTCCCACCGGCCAGTAACAACTAGTAAAGAAAAACGAAAACTGTCCAGTTCATCGCAACTACAACTCAACGCTAAAAAACCTCCCATTCGAAACTGAAACTTTTACGGACAAAGGGCAAAGGGGCGCAAGCCAACAAAAGATAAAAGAGATATACAAGTGGCCCTCCAGCACCATCAAGTCGTTACAACTGTAGTAAAATATTTCAAATTGTGCCCAATGTCTTGGAAAACGGAAGTTACGCATTTTGCCCTCTCGCCTCGGATCGGTCACTCGCCCCCTCTAGTATAAGTAGATTGGTGTGTCGTTTATTTTACATTTCGATAAGGCACTTAGTTTTTTGTAGATGGCCAGTATTATGGGCCTTCAGAATGGGCTGTACAGCTAGCTGTGTTTGCTCGTGGCTGTTTGTTATTTTTTTTATCGTATCTGTGGGCTCGGAAGTTTTTGGCCACAACAGTCACAGTTTTGGTTTACAGTTAAATAAAGAAGTCCGTTAAATTTTATCTACTGATACTATTGACACTATTAGAAGTAACTGAAAAAAAATAATCGCTTAAATATTAGTAAAATTGCTACAAAGCGAGTTTGCGTTTATTGTTGAGGAGGTACAGGAAATAGCATAAAATGATAATTTCTAAATTAATTATAGTAAGTATGTATGTATGTATGTATGTAAACTCTTTATTGTACAAAACAAGCAAAACACAATTGACAAAAAACAAATATGTACAAAGGCGAACTTATCCCTAAGTAAGTAATGAAAGTCTCATTTTTAAATTTTATAATCAGATGAAGTTGCTTAGTGCTAGTTTAAGTACGAAGGACGTAATTATTTTTTTTTTATAATCAATACACAACGCGTCAAATGTAAGTATATTTTAAAAAAATACATGAAAGAAAAAAACATTTTTCTAGCTTAATTTTTGCGGATTTTTTTCTATTTTTTTTTTTATTCGATTGGAAGGCAAACGAGCAAGTGGGTCTCCTGGTGGATTTTTATTATAATGTACCTATGTGTAAGCGTTTAATATCTGAATAAATTTCGACATGTTTTGTTGCTTTGGCTTTAGCGTACTTACGTTTCGGCATCCCAAATATATCTACAAAAACATAACCTAATTGAATTATCAAAGGAATCATAAATATAATATGTAAATCCATTAACGGCCACTCGCTGCCCATTCCCAGGACACAACAATGGTTCACAATTAGATGCAAATATGATCCGAACAGATATTAAAGGGGCTATCTGAACTGTAGAATTTCCCCAGCGGCCATTGCTGCTGTTTCAAAATTTCCAATTTCAACCAACTACTGCCCCCAACTTTTGTCTGAGTTTTGTAGAAACTTTTCATTTTCGCGGAATGAAAAGTAGCCTGTTTTAATCTGGGATAGTGTAGTTTTGTAATGGGAAAGAGTTTCTTAAAATTGGTTCCGTAGTTCCTGAAATTACCCCTTGAATTTATTAAATAAATGAACAAAGTTGGCCTTTTCTTATACTTATTGATAATGGTCTTAAATAAAAAATAGTCAAAAAAAAACAAGATACATCTCAAGAAGAAAACTTCAGATGGAAACAGAACTATTGCCTAAAAGTTTATCGCTAGTGATTTTTTTTTAATAGAACGAGGTAATTGGGTAGTTCCTTTCAATCATTAATTCAGTGATATAAATTGCTATGACAAAAAATGTATACCAGGTGTGGCTTGTAGCACGAACAAATAATTAAAACATAGATCGTACCTACTCGTCAAATTGAACAAAATTAGTTCAGCGACTTAAAAATAATGAGTTTTTATTTTTATTACACTTAAAGGTTTGTTCGAAGCAGCAATTTGAAGCAAGATGTTTCATGTTTCTAGCGTGATAGGCGACAAAAATTGGGCTCTAGGATGGCATACATAGATAACAGTTTTTAATTTGTATTTGATTTTTACTCCGTTATTTTTAAAAGTCGCTGAATTAATGTTGTTCAGTTTGACGAGTACGATCTCTGTTTTAGTTATTTGCTCGTATTACCAGACACACAATCATGATATAACTGCAAGATCAGAGAGTTGCGTTACGTAGGTACAAGATTTAAGTACCTAATTTATATAAACAAAATCAATGTCCCCATGAATGATATATTTATTTATTTATTTAAAATCGCCGTTCAAGAATCATTTTAGGTAATAAAAGTTTGTTAAAGATAATCAATTTTGTAGAAGACTAGCTTTTGCCCGCGGCTCCGCTCGCGTGGTATTCGATTATCGCGCGCTGTTCCCTCGGGAACTGAGCATTTCTCCGGGATTCAAAATAGCCTATGTCACTCTCTGGCCCATAAACTATCTCTATGCCAAAAATCACGTCGATCCGTCGCTCCGTTTCAACGTGAATGACGGACAAACATACACACAAACGTGCAAACACACACACTTTCGCATTTATAATACACTCGCGGTCAAATAATACGGGTCAGTGACGAAAACCTTAAAATTTTGAAAATGAAAAGGTTTACTTATATGAAACTGACTCTATATTAAAGAGAATTTAATATCGTATTAAATACAACCTTCAATTGTTTTACAAGGTTGCTGGAAAAAGTTAAAATTAAAAAAAACTCTAATCAGGGTCTAAATTAAAATTGCACTTGTTTTACTTTTGCCTGTTTTCTCACTTTTATTTTCAATCTGTCAAAGCATAATGATAAAAGGCACTCATTGTTGTCTTTCTTGATCATTCTTGATTTACTATCATGTGGCTGACACCAGAAGAATGTACACGTATCGTCACCATGTTAGAAGAAGGCGGAATTCAGAGAAGAACAGCGAGAACTGTTGGCATGTCACTTTCTACCGTGCAGAGAGTCGTCCAACGTTTCCGAGAAACTGGGCAGAACATTAGAAGACCAGGAACCAGCAGACCGAGATGTACTGCAGCTCGAGAAGATCAATTTATTGTTACAACCATGCTCCGAAATCGGCACCTCACGGCTGTTGAAGTCCAAAATCAACTTCGAGAGACTCAAAAAGATGACATAAGCGAGTGGACTGTAAGGCGGCGGCTACAAGAAGCTAATTTGACCCCACGTAGACCGGCAAATGGCCCAAAACTTGAAAAAGGGCAGCGAACAGCAAGATTGATTTACGCCCGCGAACACAGATGGTGGGCAGACGAAGAATTGGCAAGAAATATGTTTTCTGATGAATCCAGATTTATACTCTATGCACATGATGGGCGGCGAAGAGCTTACAAACGGCCAGGTGAACGTTTTACTCGAGCTTATTTTGAGGAAAAAGTGTCGTTTGACGGTGGATCTATTGTGGCCTAAGCTGTAATCTCTTCAGAGACTCACATGGAGTAAGTCTTCATAAAAAATGGTACGCTAACTAGTGCAAGATATGTAGAAGAGATTCTTAATGAGCATGACAGTCCATACTTAATTAATATGGGTGAAAATCCCATGTTCATGCATGAAAACGCCAGGCCATACATAACTCAGATTGTAAATTATTACTTTGACGACGTTGGTATCATTTTTATGAACTGACCCTCGAGAAGTCCGGACTTAAATCCGATCGAGCATGTATGGGACGAGCTTGGAAGGCATGTAAGAAATCGAAACTCCGCTCTAGCTACACTTAGAGACCTGAAACATGCGTTAGTGGAAGGATGAATCAATATCCCGCAAAATTGCATAAGAAACCTAATGAAGAGCATGCCCAATCACCTGGAAGCTTTAAAAAAGAGCCCGTGAAGGCAATACGAAGAATTAATTTGTTTTAAAGTTAGTTTTTTCTGTTGTAATGTGAGGTACCAAGTGTTAATTTTTCTACGTAAAATTTGTAAATATTTTGTTTTGTACGTAATTAGAATAAACAAATGAATAACTTTCACACCTATCATGTCGTTTAATTAATTATAGAATTATCTACAATATACAGTTTAATTCATGCTCCTAGCTCTATTATTTTAGGAGATATTCTAGTTTTTCGTACCGACCCGTTTTCTTTGACCGCGAGTGTATTAGTATGGATACGTGATAGATTTGATTTTTGTCACAATGTCGCAATAAAATTGCAAAACGTCAGGACCTCCGAGCCGATAAACTTGCGGACGCTAGGTGGCGCTGATGATGTGCACATAGCCAATACCGTTCTGATGCGTCACGACACAACACGAAAGATAAATGTGAATAGGGCCAGTAATCAAATGTAATGTAATCTATTTGTTAAAATGAAAACATTGGTATATCTTGGTATCTTGTAATTACTGCAAATTATTGAATAAATTATCTTATCTTATATACATGGTAAGTTTAATCTTCATCTCCCATCCATAATTCAGAGGGATACAATGAAAAAGATGGCCTGAAAACACGTCCGTACGTATTCATGCCGAAAAGTTGGTTGGAGTCGTAAAATCAAATAACTTATTCAGAAATTGGCGGCAAGTGGCCTCTTTTGCATATCACAACCTTCTTCAGTATTCGAAAACAAGATAACTTACTTATAAAACATTACTAAAGTTAGCAGCATGTTTTTCGAGTTTTGTGAAAAGAAAAGTTGATGTTTCAGCAATGCTCTTAAGTATTTGCATTATGTTTACTAAACATATAGTGTGTCATTTCAACGAAAAGGGTCCGTTGCCTAGTAGGGAATTAGTGCCTGTCAAGCCGACCTAATTTGGCAGACACTCCGATGACTTCTACAAGAAGTAAGACAACGTGTCAAACGAATGTCAGAGACTCAAAAAGAACCTCGATAGAAAAGTAACTTTGTTTAAATACTGAGCGCACGACACGATATCGGTTATAAGTATAAGTTCGAGCTTAGTAAAATTTTTAAAGCTAAATATTATTCGTGTGACAACTATTTAATTTGAAATCTAGGCTTACAATACTTTTCCTCAAGATGGTTTTCTCTCCCTTAACAGTTTTGTGTAACGAACTAAAATAATTTCTTTGCTCACCCGCGACCTTAAGATAGCTAAGTCTATGCAAATTATGCGTGTTCATGCAGTTCCTCCACCTCCACACTGTACGAACACACACAAATTACACAAACCCATCTATCACCACCACCACAACTCACTGACGCGTTTCGAACTCAACCAGAGCTCATCCTCAGAGTGACACAACCGTACACCATGCTACCAGTTGTTAGACTAACAAACCACCACCACTGTTTTAATTTGTCAAACAAAACAAAAAACTACCCGCAAAATATTAATAAATGTTAAATGTGATACAAAACTACCTTGATTTTTAATTTTATTTATTTATTGTCAAGGCATGTTTAATAACTACCGTTGCTAAAATTAGACCCAAGCCGTAGCAAGGGAGATGACACTAAAAACTTAACTTTAGTGTCATCTCCCTTGCTACGGCTTGGGTCTAATTTTAGCAACGGTAGTTATTAAACATGCCTTGACAATAAATAAATAAAATTAAAAATCAAGGTAGTTTTGTATCACATTTAAAATTTATTAATATTTTGCGGGTAGTTTTTTGTTTTGTTTGACAAATTAAAACAGTGGTGGTGGTTTGTTAGTCTAACAACTGGTAGCATGGTGTACGGTTGTGTCACTCTGAGGATGAGCTCTGGTTGAGTTCGAAACGCGTCAGTGAGTTGTGGTGGTGGTGATAGATGGGTTTGTGTAATTTGTGTGTGTTCGTACAGTGTGGAGGTGGAGGAACTGCATGAACACGCATAATTTGCATAGACTTAGCTATCTTAAGGTCGCGGGTGAGCAAAGAAATTATTTTAGTTCATTGATATGGACCTCCGCAAAGTAACGCCTGATTCAATAAATTAGTTTTGTGTAACGGTGATAAGGCCTCCTATTGCTTACCGTGTAAATTTTTTCTCTGTATATCTATTTCTCTGTGTTTTTGTGTATCTGTTTTCTGTATCACTTACTATTTCTGGTGTACAATAAAGAGTTTTTGTATTGTATTGTATTATGTCAAAAAGTCCAAAATATAGTTTATTTGCTATAATTAAATTTGAATTAAAAAAAAAACCAGCTATCTACATACCAAATTTTGTCACACGCATACACGCACACGCACCGCACACATACACGCTCAAGCAAACACAAAAACTTTATACATTGCATTTCTAATATTAGTAGGAAGTGGGATATTTCACAATATTCGTTTATTTTAAGTTTGCTAGCTTCTTATTACCGGGACCGGCTACATCGCGACAGTTGCGGGTAACCTTTAGTGCAGGTGGAAATTTTCCGTTATGAACTTCTAAAGGCGAAGTCCCAGTTTTTCAGCCAGTGACAATGATGCAATGTACCTACTGAAGCATTGCATAAAACATCAATATTTATTTTGTTCTCTAAACCGACGGCCAAAGAAGCTGGCTACAATGGTGAGTAAAGTTAGGGACATCCCCTCAATAGATGGCGTTAAGTGTCTTAAACATAGATAAAGTTTTGTTTTAGCTTTTGTTAGAAAAAATGTTTCACTTAACATTAGAAACAGTAGGTAAATTAAAAAACTTTAAATTTTTTCTTATTTATTTAATTTTATGTTTGAATGTTAACTTTTTCGATCTATCTCCTAAATCCAAAATGCATATTACATATTTGGCAAACTGCATATTTAGCAAAGTGTAGGGATATGGAAGCCGGAATAGAGAATAAAAGCAAAAAACATTATTTTCAGCACTTTACTTCATAAAGACAAACTTCTACACAAAAAACAACAAATAAGTTACAAAACTATTTAGCAAGCTCCCAAAAGATGAAAAATGGCAGCTGTAAAAATAAAATGTAACTCTACATTCGTATAAACGTCAAGGTGAATGTGTACTTGGAATAATTCGCCGGAATACCTTAAGGCCGTTTACATGCATAATGTAAGGGTATGAGGAATATTTATCGGAACCAAGAGGTTCGGAAAAGTCTTCGATAAGCCTCGAAAGGTGAGCACTAAGTCAAACGCAAATATGTGAAAATACTTACGGTTTTTGTTCTTGTATTAATTATAGGACTATGCTCGGGGTTTCTCTGCGGGATAGAAACAGAAATTATGATATTCGCAACAGAACAAAGGTTACCGACATAGTCCGAAAAATTACGAAACTGAAGTGGCAGTTGGCGGGGCACATTGCTCGCAGGACTGATGGCCGATGGGATCAGAAGGTCCTCGAATGGCGTCCGCGGACCAGGGTCAAGCTACCGGTAGGCCTCCATCATGATGAAGCAACGACCTGGTTAAGATCGCTGGATCCCGGTGAATGCGGAAAACTCAAGACCGGTCTGAGTGGAGAGCCTTGGGGGAGGCCTATGTGCAGTGGCACGTACAGCAGTGGACGTCTTTCAGCTGACATGATGATGATTATGATGATGATTAAATATTAACATGAAATATTTTGGAACCAGGCAAAAAACTTAACACGATATAAGTTTTTCAAAACAGATATACTGTTATTTAACGGCTACCTGAAATGTTATCTGAAACTATCACACACTTTACAGATATGATAATATCGACCGTTTTCATTCTTAACCTCGTATCTACCTGAATTGTACACATTCACTCTAATTTGCATACAATGATAATATCCGCACAATCTTTCAGTATGTTAGTTTCCACAGATACTTTTCGATAAAGTTTAAATTATCTGCTCTGTGCGTGTTAGTCCATTGAATTACATAGGAAGCGATATTGAAAGATACATATGTGTTCAGATGCAGATATCTTACCGTATCTGCTTAGTGTAGTGCACGCTTTAGCCAACTCAAAAAAAAACAAAGCTTCTCCGAGCACTAAGCAATTCACAACGTGCTTGTTTAATCGTTTATTATTCCCTAAAAATATCGTAGCGTAAGTATTTATAATGAAAACACACCCAAAAATTCATAATTTTAAGTCTTAACACTCATAGCTTAGTTATAATCGCATGAAAAAATATATCAACTGCACCTTGACAAATAAAATAGCACCCCAATTTTTGTTTAAATTAAAACGTAGCTTTCCGAAAGCTCGCATGTCCGAAGCTCCCGCGTATGGGCGGTAGTCACGCGACCCACAATCTGCTAATGAGCTGAGAGCTTTTAGCTTATTTACAAGCTTTCGTTTTTTTTCAAGTCGGCTAAGAGCGTCTGCTTGTATTGGCTTAGTTGTTTTTTTTCCTACTTTTATTAAAGGTCAGTTTTTTGTTTTTAGTGAGAGCTTTAGAGTACCTAGTGATAGTAATAAAGAAGCTTGCTTACTACGAGCTTTTTTTTACATATGTACTTGTAGTTGGTCGGACCGCGGCTACATCCCGTGGGAACTTGATACTTTCCCGGGATAAAAAGTACCGTTAGTCACTAGTTACTGGCAGTGTAGTTTTCCTTTAGCGAAAGGTTTTTTTTTAAATCTATATTGTAGGACGTAAGTTAAGTATCTATCTCAAAAAGTCATGTCTTTTCAATACCTCCTAATAAGTAATAACCATCTCTTATGAAGTAGATTTTGCGCAATTTAAAGAACATTCAATACTTTTGAATTTTTATTTTTTATTCTATTATTTTTTATTGGTTGTTCTCGATATTTTTATTTATTATTTTGTGTGGCAATGGACCATTTCAGCAAAATGCTCCTATATAAATAGGTACAGGCTCAGCTATTTATGGTGAGTAGATACCGCAGAGCAAGAGATGGCAAGAAATATCTGAACACGGATTGAGACATAGATTGTTAAGTTTTTTTTATGTATTTCGGAACATACATAATATTATAATTACATGTATAACAATAAGATTGAAATTAATAAAACTACTTATCTATCCTGAACTTAAAATAAAAACTAAGACAAAATACTTAAAAAGCAGAGTACCCCTTTGGCAGGGTCCCGAAGATGCTGGCAGCGTTTCCTCTTTGAATAACCAGCTAACTTCAGCCAAGCTAATTCTTTGTCCGAGGAATCTGCTAGCTCTTCTGTCCCCTGTGACGTATAGGTACTAATCTTTTGGATTTTTTAAAAAGTAAAAGCGCTTGGACCCTGCGGACCAAGGGTCTTGACACCGAATTTGAACATTTTTGACTCTCCAGCCGCGCTCCAGATGCTGCACCAGGTCTGTTACAGGTTCTATGGAGATGGAAAAAAGCCAGCATGTCGGAGCAAGTAGCGTCACACACAAGCATCTTCCATGGAATCAAACTCATGCCATCCAGTCTCTTACCATCGTCTCTTGCGATACCAATAACAATAGATTTGGATAGAGTAGCTACCTGTACATACGTTTAAATATGATTCAGTGTCACGGTAGTTTTATATTCAAAGAGAATTATTGAAATTATTGTTCGGAGGGGCGATCGGACGTTGTTAGTGTTGTGTGTCGGTGTGATAGGGTGACAAATAAAAATGACCAAGTGCGGGTAGTTCGTGATACGAGTGCCGGTACTATTAGTGATCAAATGCGCTTGGTTCGAAGAAATCGCGCTGCTAGGCAGACTTAAAACCCCATACTTCAGTTTACTCGTGACCACGGCGACTGCAATGTTGCCGAAACGTCGAGGTAAATATTACTTGTGTGTGTTAGCGTGATAAGTCCCGTTGGTGGTATTTTGACTATGAGTGAGAATCACGAAAGTTTAAAACGTTATAGAATTATTGAAGTCAAGAGTGAGTGGAGGTATATGACCAGCAATGAGATGAGACACAAATATAGGCTAGTCAAGTACCTATACAACGTTACGAAAAAATTGTAACGTGCAAGCGATACTGGAAACCAATTCCCACTATATCACTAACCAAAAAATACCCACGAACAAATAAATACATAACTTACACAACAACAGCGAACCAAATACGCTACCAGCAATAACGGGGCAACATTCTAACAATTTAATATGACATAAACAATACAAATATAGCTGGCTGGTTGTACGCGAATCGGGCATACGAAGCCGCGTACTGAACATATTTATCGTCTATGGTATTGTGGCGCGACCATTACAGTATATCTGTTGGGAGTGTGGGAGGGGGCACCATGAATCCTGATTCGCACCGGCCACTGAACGACGACCCACGGAATCAATAAAAAGTACACCTCGTTTATGTTTTAATCTTCGTCCAGAAAGACACGGGGGAGGTCTAGCTTTAATGGCAGTGTGATATAAAAGGGTTTGTTGATTGGACGGGGTCTCGAGGGTTTTAGTGACCCGTGCGTTGTTAATGGACTTAATCGTCTGTATAGTCCGTCTCGGCGATTTATGCTTCATTTTGGATGCTATTATGCACGCGGGATCACGCGTGCCCCCAAGTTTTGACGTTAGATATGCTTTGTTTACCAAACTACACAGTATCCTATATACGCAAATTTTTATTAATTTCAATTAGAACTTCCATACTTAGTCAGCCAGTTTGAAGCAAGCAGGTCAGGTTTCCTGAAAAAAGTGATGCGAACTCCCTACGAATTCATTTTCAAAGTAACTAACACCCAAAGACACGTAAATAAATGTTATGAAAGAAATATTTTTTTTTACGTTTGCTCTTCAAATTCTACGACTTAAACCCGCATCTTTGAATTATTCGCTCCAAGCATGCTTCAGTATAGTTAAATATGAACCTTTTAAGTACGCCACAATCCTCATTAACATTTCACGTAATTTATATTGCCACTAAAATTCAAGGTCCGAATTAATACAGGTAAGGCCTTTATCACAATTCAAGCGAGGATTAACACACCGCTAGGCCAGGGGGCGCTCGTATCGCGCCGCGCCGGCTCGCCCCGGCTTTTACCGGATCCAACCGGATCCAACCGGATTTTAAAGGATTAATTCCGCCCAGCGACAGTGCCTGTGCATTGCGGCGATATCGCTTTGTTTATTTTACGTCTGGAATTGTTAATGACGTGTATTTTAACTGTAACGTTTAGTATGTTTGGAATATTTTGATTGCGTTTTGCGTAACGTTTCAAGCTGGAGTAAAGTGTTATTTTTAGTCAAGATGGGAGAAATAAGCGTACAAAGAATGGTACTGATGTCTACCTACAAGCTATATCTTATGTGACATAATAATTATGGTATGAAATTATCAAATAATGTGGCATTGGGGATCCTGATTGCAAAGACTTTCAAAGTTTACCGAAAGCTTATAATTTGGTATTAAATTATATACTAAGTAGGCAATCGAAAGTAAAGATAATTTTTCTATTACTTTATCATTGCAGTGGAAACATTATTGCAAGATTTTATCCACTTAAAAATATTTTATTTAACAACGCTTCACAAAAAATACAAATGTAGGTAAATCTTATATTGATTACCAATTATTTAAAGTCAGCTATATTCATATAAGCTTAAATATTCAAGTTTTGATAATATAAAACGACTAAACCGACCGGAATACATATAAATATAATAGTCGCTCAGTCTCAGACCCCCGCGGCTTCGTAGACCCGCTACGGCGTAGCACTAACATATAATCCTTTTCGCTACAATAGCAATTTCGAACTTCCTTAGGGGCTTCGGATAATCTTTCTTTATACCGAGCTACGGGCTACGAGCGCCGACCGCTAATATTCCATTCCTTTCCCACGCATTTACAACAATAGAGCAAGAACGGGATGGGTTCACGCTAAAGAAAGCGCACGCTTTCTCAATAAAGAGGGGTGCATTAAGCGGTAATGTGTATTTAAATTTTGCGTCGAGTGTAATAATTTCGCTTTTTTAATTTAATTTCTAATGGCTACGTAAGTCGCAGGGTGAGAGCGCATCGGTCTAAAGTAATTTGGTATGAGATTTATGTATAAACTTGGGATCGAAAAAGGTTTTACTTTGCACTAATAAAATCGCAGTTGAAATTAAATTCTGAGCAATTTTCAAATGAAAACAATCAAATATTTGAGAGCTTCCAAAATAAAGTATTTAATTTTTTCATACAGTGAGTCACTTTTGTGACGTCCATACCGAGTGTAAAACAAAAAATTATAAAACAGACGTTTTTATTTGGGACATTTTTTAAAACCACCGAAATCAAATTGTGCTCTTGATTCTCAGTAGGAAAAACCACAGTTTTACTAAAAATGATAGATTTTTATTAGAAAGATATTGGGAAAATATCCGTTTAACAAATTTCGTAGTTCAATTTCATGTTTATAGAATTCTTTTGAGGAACGCGGCTTTGTAATATAAAAAGGTGAAACCAAAAATTACGGCGACGCCGCGCGGTAATTTCAAATTCAAAAATTCCAATCCCAATAAACCTTATCACGCGGCGTTCCCGAAAATTTCAAATATAATAATCTATATCAATTTCCTTATTAATTCCGCGAGTGGCAAAACCGTTACTTTCATAGCCACTTTAATGGGTAATTTTCATAAACAAAGTCGAGAATCCCTGAGGATAGGTGGGGGTTCCTCCCCAGAAAGGGGGTACGCGGGTTCGTTCCCGAGATAGAAAACAGCTCCGGAGCTCGTATAATGGGTTTTTGGAATGGCGTCGTCCGTCTTCCCCCCTCCCCCCTCCAGGGCGAGCAAGGATGAATTCTTATTTCCTCATCCCGAGTCCAGTGCGAACCCTCCATGTAGATTGCCTTTTTCTGCGCAACCTTCAGTATAACATAACAATGGCCTGTTTTCAATTTTGTTGGCGTTATTTCTTTTTGTTTTTCGCTTATTGGGAATATAATTTTTGGATAACGGCCGGCCGTGTGTGGGTGGTGACGGCGGTATAGATTTGTCGGTTTGGATATTATTATAATGAGTGATATTTTACTGATATAAAAATTATCGTTTTTTTTAGATGAAATTAAATTAAATGTTCAATGTAACTGATAATAAGAACCCTAGGATCCAAATGGGTTCAAGTTAAAATCACATAGGTACTTCAGCTAAGGTACAGTCGAGTTCACAAGCTTGTGAGCAAAATTTTGATCAAAAATATCTGAACACGCTTCTAGGCAGTTAACAATAGAGTCGTGTTCAGATATTTTTGATCAAAATTTTGCTCACTAGTTTATGAACTCGACCATGAAAATGTACACATCTGTCTTTTGAATCAATGCGATTAAAAATACGAGTACGTCATGTTTTACGTACAAACGACGTCCGTTCAAAAAAAAGTGCCTATAAATTCCCGTAATTCTAGCTAAGTACGAAAGTAACTGGATTTAGTTTGGAGCACGTTATCGCGCGACACTTGCGAGTAAATATTGTCTCGTGTGCTTATATGGTTTTTAACTACATAGAAGTGAAATATGAATATTTTCAATTTTTTATAACTTTGATAATCCTCAAGCGCCTTTACTTCAAACACCTACTTATGACCGCACTTACATATAATAATAATAGACTAGCATTATTCACCCTACTATTACGTTTAACACGCTATAAAACAACTAAACGCCCACCAAAACTAATATTAATAAGCGTAGGTCTCATAATCACGATCCGAAAATCTGCGTTCATTCATGAAGACCATTAGGAGCGCGCTTAAGAAAGCGACCAGCACAAATCGAGCTCCGTCATCCCTTTATTTTGTATTTCTGATACATTTTTCTTTACAGCAAAGAGGAGGGAGGAAGATCTCGTGAAATTGGTCGTTACAGAGCAATCATAGCAGTTGTCTGAAATGAGAACTCGCCCTTAAAAGGATAAACAAGTAACGTGTGCGCGGAAGTGCCGGGACGCGCCGAATTTATATTTCACTCCATTCTCCCTTTGCTATGGCGTCTTGGTATGAGATTGTAAGAAATTCCGAACTTGAAGGTATCTCTACTTAATTTTAATCTGAAAATATATCTATAAGGAGCGGCCACACCGCTGCTTAAAATACGGTATTCATGGGGAGTGGTGTTCATTTCCCATAAGATGACCCGCTTGCTCGTTTGCCTCGCTATCACAATAAAAAAAAGTAGCGGTGTGGATAGCATGTAATAAAAACGGTGCGCATACGTTTCGTCACTGCGATTCCGTACCGTCACCGTTTATTGAACAACGGTGTGGCCGCTCCTTTACTTGTTAAACCGCTGGTAGGTATATATTTTTTCCGTGAACAAATCTCATATGCTGTAACGTTTTTAATTAATGGAATCTATAAACTAAAAACAATAACATGCTCACCCGCGACCTTACGATGGTAACATCTATGCAACCAAGCAAAGCAACGTCTTATTCCAGAAATTAATAGAATCTCTCATAGCAATCATAAAATTATCGTTGATTTAAAGACATAATTGTATTATTAAAGTTGCACATCGCTTAAGATCAATGTAAAAAAAAAAAAAAACTAGTTATCATGTCAATTATCATTATTTATAAATAAAAGAGGCTTAGATTTGATCCAATAAAAAATATGAACGAAGTGGAGTTACTCACACGGCCCAAAGCAACTACAGCATTGATGCTAGAACTTTCATCACCAAAATTGCTTTTCTTATAACTTGAACGAATTTAAAACACGGCAAGCATGTGTTTTATAACATAAAGGGCGTGTTTTATTGATTTTATGAGTTCTGTAACGCCAATCGCGGTAAACATAGGGGAACAGCTACATACGTAGGCGGCTTGTAATAGTTACGATTTTGTATAATTTAAATGTATTTGATCCTAGCTGATCGGGTGAATTTGGTCTCAGCCACTGTAGACGTACAATCGAATTCATAAACTTCTGAGCAAAAATGTGATCAATATAATATCTGAAGACGCTTCTACGCCGCTACCAATAGGGCCGTGTTCAGATATTACTGATTAAAATTTTGCTCACAAGTTTATCAACTCGATTGTACAACTAATACACTATTTTTATTTGTACCCTTAGCAAAATGAGTGGTCTATCAATCTTTAAACAAGTTCCTATCAAAAGAATATGTCGCCAAAGTCGAACTTTCAAGTTGACAGACACGTCTATTAAAAATTAAGCGAAATGTTCTACTAATTGAAATATATGAAAATTAGATTTCCTACCATATTCATTACCTACATAACTGCCATCTTTTCTTTCATTAGGCACATTTAGATAAAGATGCAATACCATGGTTTTTTATTCAACGCTACATTAGAAACTGTACAAATAAGTGCATAAAGAAGGCCTCCGAGCGATCATTTTTATTCCTAAACTAAATTGTGTGTAACAATTGTTCATGATACTACACGTGTAGTTTATTTATATCAGCACACAAAAAACTCATGCTTGAAACAAGAGACTATTACCATAAACCCTATAACCGGGAAAGTAAACTATCCTTTATACGTTTACTCAGACAATTTGGCCGCTCATAAATAAATTCAACGGTATAACAATAAAGTGGGATGTACATACATCATGGCCGAGTCCTACCGCTAGCTTTATGCTTATCTTGGCTCATAAAGTGGTATTAATGCATATAAACATATCAAGAGACAATAGTGTGCATATAAGTTTAGGGTTTTTGAAGACTTTTTTACTTACTTTGATGTGAGTTTTGTAAGTATTATGAATATCACTCTAGGATTATTCTAGGTATGTTTACAGCTAATACGAGTATGGGACGTTTAGTTGAAAGCCAGTGATGCTATAGGTACTATGATTTTCATATTTTTACACTAATTATGTGCTTTCATAAGATATTGTCGACAAACGTTCATTTAGATTGATCAAGACGAAATACGCAAAAAGTAATGCAAATTTAGTTAAAAACTTTTTTTTTTAACATCTAGACTTAGATGATCTACTTATAATATATGCAAGGTTTTTGTATCGATAGTAGGGTAAATCGTCAATTACTGGCCACCTTTAAGTAACTAGCCACCTTACACTAAAAGTGAATTGTAGTCACCTGTAAACTGAGTTCAGTTTTAGTATAAAGTGTCAATTACTATGGCCACCATTCAATAACGGGTCACCTATAATTAAAATTTATTTTAGCATAGATAAGGTAGTAATTGACAATATACCCTACCTACAATTAGAAAACTATAAAAATAGTTGTTAATATAGCCGCTCTTCATCAATTTGTGCAGAATTTATATAATTGAACTATATTATATTGATACGAATGGAAGTTGGTTCCTGTAAGTACAGTCACTTAAAAATCTTCCCAAGACATAAAACTTTAAACCTGTTTTATCTTGTCTTTTGACTCGAGAAATTTGAACAGCCTTACCTTTTTCGCGACGTTCAACAAAACCTTATCCTCGCAACCGCCGTGTTTACAGTCACCCCACGCAAACGGATACTCGATCTTCCTTTCGCAGGCTCGGCGGAAAACTTCGCCAGATCCGTTTCCTGTGTTTGCCATTTCCCTTGCACCCCCCTCAGCCCGGGCCCCCCTATATATCTGCTTCCACAAATAAATACAATGTCCCTAAGGAATAAATCTGGTTGATTCGAAAAAGAACGTTTATTTGTTTTTGTACGGGCACCCCGGGAGATGTAGCTTGGAGGGCATTATTCAATGCTATCTTGAACTAAAAGAGTAAAGTACATTATAGTTATGAGAAGCTATCTGATATGAAATACATTTACATATTTAAGAAAAGAAAGAAAGCAAAAACATTTCTTTACTACACAAGGCACAACAATAGTATTAAAAGTACAAACAGACAACACTAAGGGTTATTTCGAGTTAGTATAGCAATATTAAAAGTGAAACTTAATTTAAAATGAATGCGTTATGTATGTGCGTCGTCTGTGCAAGATGTTATTGTGATGACACTTTGATGTTTTTCGTAAGCCCAGGAGAGTTTTAAGAACGCTTTAAGACCAGAATGGGGAAAAAGCTTTTCTTCAGTGAATAAATACATTTTAGCGTGTCCCACCCTATTTTCTTTTCATGCATAGCATTTAATTACATATCAGGAACAGCTAGTAATTTATAAAACTTATGATACACTAACGGACCCGGCAGAAATTTTCTTGTCCGAAAAGCACTACATTAAAATTATGATAACATATCAACAACAGCACCATTTAGCGGGTTTAATTTATTTCAATATGTTCTTTAATTTGAGGGGAGAGCTTACCGTATCGACCTAACTTAACCTAAGTACTACTTACATATATAAGATGTGTATGGTGTATCAAATGGTTAATTAAGTGAAGAATATTACATGTACTTAAACATTTTCCACGATACTTTCATTTATTCTTCTAGTTCTTAGCTAATTACAAATAAAGTGTCACTCATCCACAACACTCAGTAAAGTATATAAAATATTACCCTTCGTCCACATTTTCTCATATTATGCAAATGAATTTTACTGTAATTAAATGTGTGAAAACTTGCTTAACGTTTCTTTGAAGTTGCCGTAAGATAGCGTGGTAGCATTATCAGAGGATGCGGTATATAAAAATTAATGGTAGCAAACACTCCATTCAAAGACATAACTTGGAGCAAATCTTAATCGTTATAAAAATGGAACTAGAAACGATATAAACGTTTTATTTTTCTTACGAAAATATCGCGTTAGAATTCTCAATAATTTTATGTTAATAATAGTATTACTGCTGTTTTACAAAAGTTTTGCTCACAATTTTGAATAGAGCCATTAGAGCAATAGAGCATTAAATTGGTTCTACGATGGCATACCAAGATGAACGAGAGTCTGAGAGAACAAAAATGTGAGATATTGTGCTTGATTCATGGATTTCTAATAATGGATGGATTTATATTAATGTATGTATTTATCTATCTATATCTACATAATATCTATATCTGTACATATCTACATAATAATTTTTTGCAATTGGTTAGAACCCAGTAGTAAAAGCTTTAAGCACCTACTTTGTTTGTGCCTAGATCAGTAGGTCAGTGTAAATTGCAGGTGCACCTTGTGCAAGGTCCGCCCGGATTGCTACCACCATCTTACTTGCTAATCCTGCCGTGAAGCAGTAGTGCATGCACTGTTGTGTTTCGACGTGGAGAATAAGACAGCCGGTGAAATTACTGGCACTTGAGGTATTCCATCTTAGCCCTCTAGGTTGGCAACGCATCTGCAATCCCCCTGATGTTGCAGGTGTCTATGGACGGTGGTGATCTCTTACCATCAGGAGAACCACTTGCTCGTTAGCCATCCAGTCGAATAAAAAAATAATAATAAAAATGTAGATAAACTTTATTAGTCAAATATGATTCTTAGATAAAGTCAAAAGACCATCACCATCTGGTCATTCTTTCGCATGACGCAAGTGACGAATGACGTTATTTCTGTGGAAGCCACTTCTATAACAACTAGAGCATTTATAAGCCACGTTGCAGTCAACAATGGAGCCCGATAGTGCCACAATAAACCGCCTTAAATGGCCCGGAACTTTTTCTCTAATGGTTTATTTAAAAATCTCACAGTTTTCATTCCAACTTGGCCGCATAAATCGTTTTTATAACGTCTGAGACATCGGATCGGATCTTTTATGCGATGTTTGCGCTTGCTCAGCTGATTTAGAACTATGTTTTGAACGTTTTTATTGTTATAAGTGTATCGTTTTTGAACGCGCACCTACTTTAGAGTCATAAAAGCTATTTGTATTATGATATTATATCGTGTATACAATGGGTTGGGAATTATTTATTGTAGTGTCTGTTATTTTAATAGGTGTGAGTTATTGGCTTTGATTTTTTTCAATCAAAATGGCTAGCGGATTTCATTCAAAGTATCATCTGGTTTTAATAATTGTAGCAACTCCTCGTATCTTATTTTGTTTTCTTTTTAAAAAGTATTATTAAGTAGTGTTTTAAAGATAATTGCAATAAAATAACAATAATTATTGGGTCTGAAAGCTAGTGTTAGTGAGATATGTTAAAAATATTTAGGAGTCTGCAAAATTTTCACATGATCCATTCTCGGAAAAGGATTCTAGTTTCATTATTATTCATTACACTTAACCTGCACCCTACAAAATCACGACCGAAATTTCCACTTACCGCGCCAGGTTCGTCGTTTTACGTTCCCAAAATCCTTTCCACGCCACATAGGATATTTTGACAGCGCATTTACTGCAGTATCGAAGCCGTCGTCCGGGTCCAGACAATCGCGTTTACGACGCATAAAAGTTAGTCTTTATAGGCTCTCCGTATATAAAAGTGGCGTTTATGCCTTTTTAATTAATTGTCATGTCGTTAAACGCCATATCAGCTTTGTCACTGATGCTGATGGCCGGAAAATTGTTAACCGAGTAGTGATTTAACAAAAAAATGGGCTGTAAATATTAAGGTCGTAAAAAACTCGTAAAACTCGAGTATGTTTTATCGGCAGATTTTGATTTATGTGCACTGATTTTGTTGTTAAATTGTTTTTTTTAGTTTGTTTAAATTTATAATGGGACTTGTTTCAAACTGGATTATGGATTGGTAGATAAGTTTGAAGTCAACCTTGCTGAACCGGATTCGTTCGTTCTACGAATAAAAATGTTAAAACCGGTATTATATCTTAATTATTGCCTCGGTGTTTTTGAATTAAAACACTTAATTAACCGAGTCCGGTAGGCGGGGTTCGATGTCTTCATCCTATTATAAATCAAATATAATATTAAGTTAAGGGCCCGACAAGAAACGTATGGCGGCAGAACCATTAGTCACAGCGTGAAACTGGCTATTAGAAATAACTTATCCTCAATTCCTATTATAAATAAATCCTCAAAATTATTTCTCAATACCATCTTAAAGTTCCTAACTATTACCCCATACAAAACTCGTAACTGTGCCCTCAGCTATAAAGATCACAATCCTGTGTAAATTTCAGTGGAATAGTCGTGGAACTGCATTGAACAGCAGTTATTAATACTAACACAGCATGGTCCTATGTTACTGTTCAATTATGAAACTCATGTTTTATGTAAAAGTACCACCTTTACTTGTATCCCGATAAAGTTATTATAGGCTTTTGACCTTTCAAAAAATTAATCGCATTTCGCAATCAACGAAATTTATGAAAGGGCAACTCTCATCACTAAACGCTAACCCTGCATCGCCGCGTGGGTATTTTCGATCCCAATTAATTTTACCCCTCTTTTTTACCCCGTCAACAGTAAAGAGTACAAAGTGGCCATACACACAAATACAAGTGGCTATAAAATGAATGTAGCTGAGTCAGTGAGCGTTTCCATCGCGCATGTGCAGTACATTCCGGTACTTTTATTGATTTCAGGAGCACTAACGGGCCATAAGCCGACGTGCCGGACGAGGCTTCCATTCCATGCCCCTTATTACGTACCCCTGGATTCGAGACAATTTAACTTGTTAACTTTTTAAGTGGGTGGATCATTGAAAGTTTTCTCCACTTTTTAAGGGTCATTGGGACAAGTTTTTAAAAACTCTTAATCAAGAATGGTAAATTTAAAAATTGATGATTGGATTTGGTATTGAATAATGGTTTTAATATTTTATTTGAAGCAGTAGCATATTAATTAAAAGCTATATTCAGCAATTATCTTCATCATGTTGTAAACTTGAATTTTTACATAAGACGCTTTTTATTTATAATTGATGAAGTTTTCTTCTCGTAAAATTTAAAAGTAGTATCTTTTGTACATATAATATCTCTTATAAAACTAATGAACTAAGTTTTGTTTTTAATACTCTAGCCAGAATAAATATACCAAGAATCGTTTAATGAAAAAAAAACAACATCTGAAATCTCTCTAACAGCCACTAACATTTCCTCGCACGATTTTCATTAATACCCCGTTAAATCCACCATCACGTAATATCTGAACCGGCCCACTTCCTAATAAAGGCTATTTGTCTTCCAAAACAAACGTTTTCAACGTTCGGTAGTCAATAAACACCCAAGGCACGTATTTTCGGATTAACTACGAACGTAGGGAGTAGCCAATCTTAATTGTCGCACATTCCAGGGCAGGGCCCTCTAGGCCTGGACTTGCAGTGTATTGTTTTTGCACGGCTCATTTAGGGGGTTAAAATCGGCTTTAGCTATGTACTTTTAAGGAATGAGATTAGTTTTAGTGCACAATTCTTTTAGAAGATTTATTTGTTGCTTTCAAATAAATGACAATGTGTTCCTATTAAAAGCGAGTCCTTCCTTATATAGGTATAGCCTGGAATTAGAAAAAGTTAAAATATATTTTAAAGACATCGAGTTAAAAATAAAGGTGTAAAAAAATCTACTCAGATCATGTGTTCTAATAAGTACTTCGTGGACTTTTAATATTTTTAATAAACTTCCGTTTCGTATATATAATTAGGTAGGTATATCAAAATTTGATTTAAGTGTTGTTGATTCATTGTATTTTGTTCAATAGATAAAATATAATACATATTCATCAAAGATAATTTCTGAGTAATTGGTTACTACATATACCTGATTTTTTTATTTTTGTAATGTCTGTTTACTGCTTTTGGTGATCAAAGAATATTGTATTGTATAATCGTATTCAATTCATAATTTGTTTAGTTCCAAAAATAAAATAAAGTTATGGCTCAATTTTAAATTACAATCTGCATTAATTGCCTCATCCGCTTTCTAAACTTTTGATCACAAAATTCTCAAAGAAGCCTGTTAACATAACAACTTGCACAAGCAGGGGTTGTCAACCCTTCAAAAAGATATGAAAAAGCATTAGCGGTGACCGTCGGATCGAATAACGGAGCGACGGCTGCGCAGCCTTTATTAAAACAAAATTACAAGCCGCAAATTGTCCAGAAACCTTTGGTTTTCATTTCGGCGTAGAAATGTTGGTGATCGCCGAAATGACGCCGGATCTTGGGAAATTAAACGTTGAAGTTTCAAATAATGCTTAGTTTATTAAGTAATTGCAATAATTGCAGCTCAAAGTGCAAGTTTTAAAAATAGTTGTTATGTACAATTGCAAAATCAAGCTTTTTAAACACTTGAGTCTTGAGTCTTCATTGCTTAATTTAAAACATAATATAATGATTTTCTGTCGTAGTATTGCTCTTTGGTTAGACAAAATTCTAGTTATCATTTACTGTTTGGCGTGATTATATATGTATGTATGTAAACTCTTTATTGTACAAAATAAGCAAAACACAATTGACAAAAAACAAATAAGACCTACATACCTATGTGCGCTACGTAAAATTTTAATAAAAATGCCTAAAAATATATCTTAGTGCCTTTAACGAGTTTAGTTTTACATTTCTTTTTAATCATGACATGACCTAAACCTTAGAACCATTATATATTATTAATCTTATAGTCACCGTTAAGTCTCCTCTTGATCATGAGTACTTAGTAATAATTCGGTACTAATATGAACACTGACTCAGTGTTTGTAGGTACGGTAATGCTCAAAGTACAAAAGTGTGCTTCTTACCGAACACGTCTTTACGTACTTCCAAACATTGATATAAGGGTCTGTCGCCAAAAACTTGGCCGATGCCATCGATTCGGTCTCATAATTGAATCAAACGACGGTCTTATTACAATATTCCAGTAGGTACAATATGTCGGTACACGGGCCCGCAGTGAAGCGATGATTTCAGTACATTTCGCCCGACCGTAACGATCCTCGGAATAGTCTTGATGGACGCATCCAATGAGCTCTCACAACATAAAGAAATCCCCTTAAAAAGGGTAGCGCTGGGGTGGAATTGTGACAGCGCTGTTCAAAGTTTGCGGTATAAAAAGATTTGATGGTTTTATGGTGCTGTAGGGTTTTGTTAATTGGTACTGTGAACAGAGAAACACATGTTGTTTTGAAATAATATGGAAAATGCTGGCGCTATGTTATTTTTTTTAAACTGATAACTTAATTAAAGTTTTTGTACCTAGTTGCTTTATAGCAATAAATATACTAACTTAAACCCCAATGGGGTTACCCCATACAAAATTGACAAATATTAACGTACCTCATCATCTCAGCCTATATACGTCCCACTGCTGGGCACAGGCCTCCTCTCTGAATGAGAGGGCTTGGGCCATAGTTCCCACGCGGGCCCAGTGCGGATTGGGAACTTCACACGCACCATTGAATTGCTTCGCAGGTTTGTGCAGGTTAAATAAATAAATAAATAAATATCACGGGACAATTCACACCAATTGACCTAGTCCCAAAGTAAGCTTAGCAAAAGCTTGTGTTATGGACAGTAGGCAACGGATAAACATACTTATATAGATAAATACATACTTAAATACATATTCAACATCCAAGACCCGAGAACAAATATTCGTATTATTCATACAAATATCTGCCCCGGCCGGGATTCGAACCCGGGACCTCAAGCTTCGTAGTCAGGTGCTCTAACCACTGGGCCATCCGGTCGTCAAAGGTTTCCTCACAATGTTTTCCTTCACCGCAAAGCTCGTGGTAAATTGCGCACATGAATTTAGAAAAACTCAGAGGTGCGAGCCGGGATTTGAACCCACGACCCTCTGTTTGAGAGGCGATAGGTCAAACCACTAGGCCACCACGGCTTTAACGTACCTATATTGCTAAATTTATGTGTGAGTAAAGAAGAGATGCGCTACTTTGGACATTACTGTATGTACATTTTAATTACATTACAAAAAATTACCCTCCGTATTTCAAAAATAATAATCCCTACTAATATTATAAATGCGAAAGTAACTCTGTGTCTGTCTGTCTGTCGGGTTGTCTGTCTGTTATCACTGAACCGATTTTGATGAAATTTGATATATAGGTAGTTTGAACCCCAAGGATCAAAATAGGATACCTTTTATTCCGGTAGAGGGCGCCACTGCGCGATAACCTAGATCCGCACAGACGAAGTCGCGGGCATAAGCTAGTACTTTATATGTACTTTATATTTATATGCATCGTCTATGTGGTGTTAACTTTGAGACTTTTTAACAAATATTTTTTTTATTTTTTCATTTTAAAAACACCTAAAGTTTAAGCACCGCTGCCGTCGAGATAGCGTTGTAAGGCGAGACGCGGCTTAGCTGAGGATGCCGATTCTCTGCTCCGCCTAGATATGCTAACCCAACCTAAATACATACCTCATACAGTCGTGGAGACGGACTGGAGATTGTTGTGTGAAGAACGCTTAGGGTCATGTGAAAATAGTATTTTTATCACTGTGTAGTACCTAATGGTAAAAAAACGTAGGTAATTATAGTTTGTCTTCATCATATGGCTCTGAGGGCATATGTCAGTTGGAGCGGGTATATTTTTCAATGGATGTTCACTCGCTCCGTGCAACCCGCATCAGCTAGCGTAAGTCCTGAGGTTTGTTCCCGCCGAGTCACACAGAGACTATTTTTGCTAAAAAAATCCCAACAAGTCACACTGTTTCTAGATAGGACAGTTTTTAATGTTTTATCCCAACGAGTCACACCCTTTACTGTCACACTGACTCGTTGGGAATATTTTTACTAAAAAAAAATCCCAACTTGTCGTACACTTATGATTTGTGCGAGCTAGTGAAGCGAGCGAGTAAGACGGTTTGGAGCAGAAGCGACTCGGATAGGTTAGGTTCAGAAGGCTAAGGCGGGAGCGAAGCGGAGCGTAGCTTAGCCTTCCCTATAGCCTTCGATGTAAGGTATTTTTTTAGTGTGACTTGTTGGATTTTTTTAGTAAAAATATTCCCAACGAATCTCAGTGTGACAGTTAAGGGTGTGACTCGTTGGGAACAAACGAGTCCTGAGACGTGGGTCTAGAGAGTTGGCCTCTTGGCATTCCAATTAAGTCATTACTCAAAGTCCTTCAAAGAACTATGGAAAGGGCTGGGCTTTGCTCGGAATCTTTGAAATTTGGCGAAGAACAAACTAAATCGACATAGCTCGACGAAAGCAAGTTAAAGGCAAAGGGCAAACCATATCGCTTGACGAGTACAAAGTTAGTCATAACATAGACAAAGTATATAACCAATATTTTTCCAAAACATTAGATAGGTACTTTATTTTACGAAACCATTACAAAACATGAATCATTCTTGCAATGTTTATTTGTTGTTTACTTTTAGGTCCAGACAAATCATTTTTTAACTCACAAATTTTTATTTGGTGGATAGTTTATTAATAAACCAACTCCAGATATCATTTCTTAGCGAAAACAAGCAAATATATCTCGTCACAGACTAAATAAATCGAAAAACTTCCGTTGCCCATCTTCCCCTAGGCTAAGGATAAACAAAACAACATTTTTTCCTAGTCGGATGAATAAATAAGACAGGGAGGGTCGGAGGGAGCCAACCCTATATTATATTGCTTGTTTGATTTGCATGTTTTAATCCTTTCGCTAGTGTTAGGGATAAATTTTTGGAAATTGTTCTGGAGTGAGAAGCTTTCGCCATTTGAATATACGGGATTGAAATGATTATAGAATTAAATACTTAATACTCTAAATGTGGCGCAAGGAAAACTCTATCTAACAAAAAACCATTTAATGCGCCGCTCGAGTCAATGCATTTATAACATCGACTGTTTTTCAAAATAGAGCGAGGACCTGAGCGACCGAGCTTGGCTTAGTTCGCAAAAAAAATCTTGTTTCCTGGAGATAACTCCAAGATAGATTCATTGTGCGGCCTGAAAAATCCCAACATAACAAATTTCGTCTAAATCGTTATTTCAGCCGCTTCCAAGATCCCTTAAAGAAATAAATCAACACACAAATTAAGTAGGTATTTTTTTTAATTTACAGAAAAGTAGTATACAAAAAATCGGGTGCGGTTAAAAGCTTTTTATGTATGTACACGTATAGGTAATAAATTAAAAAATAAAGTGAAAATAAAATGGCAAAGCGAAGCAAAACAGTCACCAAAACGGCAGTATTTTCCCGCCGCGTTCCAAAAAAATGTTTTACGCGATCTCACATTAACTAACATGGCCAAATCGTTGTACACTAACTGCAAAGTGTTTCATGTGAAAACATACGCAATTCATATCATAAGACAAACTGTGACAACACTTTTCTGGGCTATGTGCAAAAAAAGTCTCTGAGGGAATGTCAAATAAATTATTTTCATTCAATCACGGTTATTTCACTCTCACTCGTCACTGGTAACTCAAATATCGAGCCAAGTTAGAAAACAAAATAAATCCCAGAAATCCAGCGCGTCAGCGTCAAATTCCGCAACTAAAACTTAGAACTCCTCGAAGACATATCCCCCTAAATTCGCGAGATAGTGTTGCCCCGACCCTGCCCCGGGCGATGAAGTTAACGGCCCGGGGAATCAACAGAAGGGCAATAAGATATGCTTGGAAAGACTAGTGGATTCGTCCCCAGCGGCCGGCCTGTTCCGGTCGCGAATGTTGGGGTATCAGATGTATGTAGCATACGCGGCGGTATCAGTCGAGAGAAATGCCTTTGTTTTGGACGTCCACATGATTTATATAGTATGTACCTACATGTTTAATTAAATCTGTG
This sequence comes from Choristoneura rosaceana, assembly GCA_037349165.1. Lineage (NCBI taxonomy): Eukaryota > Metazoa > Arthropoda > Insecta > Lepidoptera > Tortricidae > Choristoneura > Choristoneura rosaceana. The sequence continues at coordinate 7,554,125 of JAZBNJ010000040.1, read as the reverse complement.
TCACTAATGTTTCACTGCTAACGTTTGGCAACATGATTCATTTCGCAACTGTTTAATATTTTTGAAATTGTAAATATTTCAGGACTTACTTCAGGGCACCGTATAGAGAACACACGTTGCCCTGAAATAAATCCTGAAATATTTACAATTTTACAGTTTGCGAAATGAACGGATACCAAAATTCTCAGGTGGCATAGGTACTAGTTCACTATAGGTACAGCTGAGGTCAAAGATATCCTTATACCTTAGTACCTTGTCGCTATAACAGTGACACTTTAAGGATACCTTTGACTTCAGCTGCATCTGCAGTGAACTAGTATGCCACCTGAGAATTTTGGTATCCGTTCATTTCGCAACTAACGTTTGGCAACCTGATTCATTTCGCAACTTTTCATTTCGCAAACTATTAAACAGTAAATATTTCATATTTTTTTCAGGGCGACAGTAACTACAGTGAACTTTAATTTTAACCATTATGTAAATATAAACAAGTAACTTTTCTTATGCGACGGAAACTGACAGCGGTTGAAACGCTAATAGAACTATCCAGTTTCATATAAAAAGATAACCAGTTTCATATGAAAATATTGACTGACTGACGTATTACAATAACCCAACGCTCCAAGCGTAAAACTTGTAGCTGTGCGACACACATTCAAAATGGTTAAAAAATCATCACACGTACAAGATGTTTAAAATAATTATGAGATAGTTGGATTAATTTGACAAAACATACCTACAAGTTTTCTCAATAGAATTTTGAATTTAAAATGTAGTCACACCAATGACGCGGTGTGCCTATCTAATTTATGTATGGAAACATTTTTCAGTCAAAATATCTTAACAAAGTAACCCATTCCTCTGTTGAAATATTTTGGACGAATTTAAACATATTTTGTACTTATACAATGCTCAACATCCTAAATTTAGTACATACTTCAAAACTAATGTCGACTTCACTAATAAATTAACAAATGTAAAATTAAACTAAAACAACAACATAAATATAAACAAACTTAAATACCATCAATTCCAAACATTTGTGACCTGACAATTAAAATACATAGTTACATGTTGAATTATCAAATTTTTAGATATTAAGTTTGAAATTCTATTGATAAAAATGTGGATCTTACGAGGCTTTAGTTATATAAAATTGATCTGCAAAATCTAAAACACAGACAAAATGCATCCGTACTTAATTAATTTGAAAAATCTTATCTTGTACCTACTAGGAAGTATTAGATTCGCGTATTTATACCTAGTATATACCTAGGTATGTACAGTCTAATGCAAAAATTAGGACTTATCTAAAATATTTATTCATTTACATTATCATCACTTACTACTGTCATTACAGGAGTAAAAAAAACCTAAGGTAATACAGAAGGGTTAATTTAATTAACAATACAATACCATATATACCACAGCCTCTTATTCCAACGTACTTAATAACGCCATGGTAACATGATTTTTGAGTAGTTTGAACTATTTACATATTTTTGCACGTGACTGTACCATGTCCGTGGCAGTTCTCGCAATATGTATAATTGCTCGGTCCCGGGACTAGGCACACGTCACCGCGATGGCCGCGTATATCCCGGTAATTGGTGCGCAAGCCAGTATCCCACTTTCTTTATTGCGAATAAAGTAGTCCCGCACTGGTGCTGTTTTAGGTACCTGGTGCAAGTGTTAGGAATTAGTGAATATTTTTTGAACTAAAGTACAATTCAATAGAATCTGAAAATTTTCTACACATTTAAGACACCCTAACGTGGGCACACTTGATTATATATATCCCTGTTGTTATGATTATCATCTAAAAGGAATCGAAAAATAATAATAGTCACATCAAAAAGCCCTAGGCAGCCCGGTGTTCATATTAGTAGGCTGAAAGTGTCTACAGGATTGTCAGATTCTATTGAATTGGAGTTTAACGCTGGCGTTTGTGAATTTTCGACAGCTGCTTTGTTTGCCAGGTGGTTTAGATTAGACGTTTATGAGTATTGAGTCAATCAGCCAAGACTTCTCACTTTAATTATATAAGTAGATAAACCTGCCTAGCCACCGAAAAGCTACTTTCATACCAAATTTTAACTTTCTGTGGCATCTGGAAAGTATCAATAAGGTTTTTATTCCCCGGAATTTGTATGAAAACACTTTTGTATAAGTGACTGTATTTTATGATTGTTTGATTTAAGTGAACTTAATAATTTGATTTTTTCACTGCACGATGGGATAGCAGAATAGCAGACAATGAGTTCCTAAGAAAAAGGGGAAATTGATACGTGGACGTGCAGACCAGGAAATGATTTTAAAAGGTTTCTATTTTTGCCGATTGATGTATGGAACACTACAAACATCAACTATCTGCCAGATTCGTGCCTTCGAAATTGTCACTAAACTTGTCAACGCTCCCTCGTAAGCTCGTTTCTTGTCCCACACTCCCAATGATAGCGCTCGCGAAATTTACCGATTGAACTTACGATCATTCTCATTACCGGAAGTGTTTCAGCGACTCTGAACCATATCCGGGATTCGGCGTATTCGCTATTCGTAATTGTATTGCTCGAATTAACCGAGTTTCGTTGTGTATTCAAATTAAATTAAAAATAGATTGGTTTTTGCTTTCAGATGGCGTTTTATAAGGAAAAAATGGTCTTATCGTGTTATTTTGTAAGTTCATTCATTTTTAAACTTAGAAGTATTTAAGTAATAGGAGTCACAATGTAGGTAGACATGCATTTGTTGTCGATCGAATTCATTAAAAAAAATTAAGCACATTTAAGTTAGTAATCTAAAAGAAAAATTGGCTAACATTTGTAGAACTACATTTAAATTACAATTTTAGTTTACTTGCATTTCATCACTTGAATAACAAATAAGAAACTAAGTTTCAAAAAATGGGTGACCTGAGTATAACAATTTCCTAATAAAGATCATCGTAAATAAGCCACACTTGAAAGTAAACAAAAATGTAATTACAAAACTACACATAAAAACTTTACACTTCTAGCATCTGATAACAATTACGCTTAAAAATACCTAGTAATCACACAAAATACCAAGTAAATACTCGATTCAGGTCGAGCATCGGCCGTCGGCGTTTTAAAAATATTTTCGTGACTCTCGTCCCTTTCAATGTTGTTTATATTTTGTCTTCATTTCTTTGTTCTTATTCTTGTTTATGTTAACGTCGTTCCTTTGTTTTGTCACCTACGTCCATAAGTCTTGAGCTTTTAATTCAGGCTGTGCGTCAGACCTGTAAAGAAATAATGCAGTCATTTTAGGGACAAACAAGGTGATAAATAACTGGTTGCGCTGAGTAAAAAAGACTTATTTTATGCGCAGAAAATTTTGCGATTGGTGTCTTGCTGGATGTCCTAAATGTAGACTAATTTGTTTAAGCGACAGTAATATTCCTAGTTAATTTTAAGTATGTTTCTAAATTTCTATAAAATTTAATTTTTCCTCTAATATGTTATACTGTATCTAAAATTTTTACTCTAATATGTTATATGTTACTTTCGTTGTCATTCGTCATATTAAATAAAGTGCTTGCTTATGGTTATGTTTATAATTAGTTACAATAAAAATGAACTCCGTGTTATTTTTGGTAAAAAAAAAAAAAAAACGATTCTGTACTAAGTATGTCTTTCATCTACGTACTATCCAAATGATCAACGAACACTACGAAACAATCGCCTATCTGCATATTATCCTCCAATAACATACCTACATAGTTAGTCAACCACATGCATGTGGAACGTAGATAGCTTAGATCACATAGGTATAAGTACGGTCTACATAGAAACGGGCGCGGCCTCTGAATGGTCGCAATGAATATTTATAAGCGTTAAATGTGCCAAGCAATTAAACTGTGCCTGCGGAACGCTGATGCTGACCCTACCTAGACTACGTATGTAAAGGGTTTAGTGCGTAGGCAATTTGCTGATGATAATGATAAAATATAGGTTAGATATTGTCATTATACTTGCTGTTAATGATCGTTTGAGATAATAATGAATGCTTCACGTAGTGCCCATTACGAAATGGTAGTTCTTGCGTAGGCACAAGTTGTAAGTTACTAGACGTACTGCCTACAGTTAAATAAAAAAATATGCC